>OX101722.1:20373701-21798038 GCA_944452665.1 Stenoptilia bipunctidactyla
TTGGTTCGATTCATTGGTGCAGGAATAACAACTGATCATGTTATAGTATAATAACAAAGTCTTCATACAAATAAATCAAATAAAACTATTTTATGCAATATTTTTCGTTTATCTGTTCAAGATATTACTGACATAGGACTACAACGCACGCATATGGTTTAGGTACACATAGACGGTTAAATTAACCCCTTTTACATAACCATAATATTCAAGTATGCTATGTTTGAATAACGTTGGAATAACTTATAATTATTAAATTATTTATGCGACCAGAAACCTTAAAAACCATAAAAATTGTGAAACCCAGGTTGATTATGAGGTATGACGATAAGGCCTCAGACAGTATAGTTTCAAATAAAGTAATATTGATTCACGATACAAAATTTGGACCCTCTTGAGTAATTCTTTTTCTAATTAGATTACGAGTGCTATAAAATACTTTCATGATTTTGTTTAAAGTATCGGAAATTAAAATATTCAGTTGCCGTTTACTTGCATTGCATTTACCTACGTTATACCTACAAAAATAGTTCACAAAATGTAAAAACCTATGAAACAGAAGCCCAGACAATTACGTCAAATGAAATAAAAAAATATTTAAAATTATATAAGCCATTGGGGCCGGTGAATAGTTAAAATGAACAGTCGTATAGTACCTATAACTAACATTAGAGTTCAAAAAAAAATATATTTTTTTTTCCCAGTGAATATGTTAAATTTAAAGTACGTAAGTAAATATTTATATATTAAGAATAGGCTGATCATTAGCTTCCATTTGATACTCATGTTGTTAAAACCGGAAATCATTTGTTGTTATCGCCCGCTAAATCCCCACTTGCAGGTGCCATCTTGGAATTTTATACAGCCTAGTTACTCGCGCAGTTGATACAAATCTATTGACACCTCATTTGCTTAAATCCATTTATCCGTTCAGTAATTACGACGCAACAAGAAACAAACTTACATACATACGCATTGAAAATATAGCCCTCCTTTGCGTGACGCAGTCGGGTAAAAACAGGCGACCCCTGGAGATATATCCATCTCTCTTCTGTGCAAGATTTGCCATGGCCAATCTGGAAGTCCCTGAACAGAATCCGGACCCAGGCAAACAACACTTAGTTAAATGGAGATTCAGCGCTGACGGAAATGACCACTGCTTGTGCGATGTGACTCTACAAACTATTTTGTATCCATTGTCCTGCCCTGTGTGTTTAGAGAGTTGCACTATTGAGGAGGTCGGACTGGCGACCGACATCGCAATAAAGGTGGCAAGTTTTTGGGCGAGAAAAATATAATTTATCACAACGAAGTAGAAGTAAAGTTTGTAAGTTTTATGTTACGATTGATACAGTAATTTAAATTTAAAGAACAAGTATCCTATTACTTAATAATGTTATGCATTAGTTTATTGAACGCTCATATCTATACTCTTTCAGAAGGCGTTTCACGGAAAGGAAATAAAATATTGTTATGGTGCATCCATCATTATAATATTGACAATGGAAATTCAAAATTCGCAATCACAAGATAACCAAAGCAACAAGCGTTTCTTTGGTTCAGAGGGGTCGAATTTCGACTGCCTCTGGAAAAATTGTGGTTTGTACCACAATCACAAATAATCGCAATGTATTCAATCTGGCTATTAAGATATTAATGCACTTATATTTATTTTAATTGAAATTAAAATCTAGGTTATTAATAATATTAAAGTGCACTTCTGTAACATCCGAGGAGTGCACTCCAATCTGAATGATGTCCACCACCATCTTGAGACGGAGAGACCACACCTACTCTTTCTAACGGAGACGCAGATCTGCGATCCGTTAGACTCGGCATACCTTGGTTACCCAGGCTATATCCTGGAGTCTCTTTTCCGCCCGCACGCCGGGGTGTGCATGTATGCCAGTGACGCGATCTGTTGTCAGCGTCTCCGTTACTTGGAAGTGCCGGACCTTTCAGTCATGTGGGTTCACATAGATACTGGCCTAGACCAAGTGGTTTACGCCTGTTTCTATCGTTCACATAGCGGAGATCGGGAGACAACGAGGCTTATGGAATACCTTGGCAATACAGCAGATAAGATTCAGCAACGTTTTCCCACGGCGCAGTTGGTGTTTCTGGGGGATTTTAATGCTCACCACGGGCAGTGGTTATACCCGTATCAGGACACTGACCACCATGCTGCCAGCATGGTGGTCAGAGAGGCCTTTAAGTTTTCGCTGACTTATGGTCTCTCACAGCTTGTTAACGAGCCTACGCGCATCCCCGACGTTGCTGGCCACACTGCGTATTGCTTGGACCTTCTGCTGACAACCGATCCTGACAGATACTCGGTGTCCGTCACTGCACCTTTAGGGACATCCGATCACTGTATGGTGAAATCTGTATCGCTGTACTCGCCACCTGACACCCGCCCTAAAGGCTCCAGGCGAGTATGGCGTTACAAGTCAGCAGATTGGGATGAAATGCGACATTTCTTCGCATCTTATCCATGGTGGCAAACTTGTTTTACATCAACCGATCCATCGTGCTGCGCTGATGCTGTCTCAAGTGTGATAGTTCAAGCAATGGAGTATTTTATTCCCCACGCTGATCTATCCCTTGAAACCAAAGCTCGCCCATGGTTTAATACTGCTTGCCTTGCCGCTGAAAAGCGAAAGCGGGAAGCATACAAAGCCTGGGCAAATGCTCGCAGAAGCAAAGCCCTGGATTCGCATGAACTTAAGAAAAGATACAATGCTGCCGCCAAGTCCTGCAAAAAGGAAATCAAAAGAGCTCGTTTTGCCCACATAGGCCGTATCGGAGACAAAATAGCAGCATACCCTTCGGGAAGTAAAGCTTTCTGATCCCTTGCCAAGTCGGTCGAAACGAACTTTTGTCGCCCGTCGCTGGCACCACTGAGGAAACCCGATGGTTCTCTGGCCCACACTGCTAAGGAGAAAGCAGATTTATTTGCTAGTATCTTCGCGGAAAATTCAGGCCTAGATTGCCAAGGAAAAATCCCACCCCAATTACCTCAGTTCGGACCTACAATGGGTACCGTTCACATTCGCCAAAAGGAGGTTCTTAAATGCTTGCTGCACCTAGACGAGAACAAAGCTAGTGGTCCAGACGGTATTCCTGCAGTGGTCTTAAAACGCTGCGCAGCTGAGTTGTCTCCCGTTTTGACGCGTCTTTATCGACTTTCGTTGGAATCCGGTAAGGTTCCCAAGTCCTGGAAGCTTGCTAACATACAGCCAGTACCAAAGAAGGGAAGCCGTGCCGATTCTGTCAACTATCGACCAATTTCAATCACCTCCATACTTTGCAAAGTCATGGAACGTGTATTGAACAATCGACTCCTGGCATAACTCGAGACCAACGAGCTCCTAAGCGATAGCCAATATGGTTTCCGCAACGGATCTTCTCGTGTATGCCACTCACTTATGGAGCGAGGCCTTGGAGGGTCATGGTGAAGCAATAGCTGTATCCTTAGAAATTTCCAAGGCCTTTGACAGGGTCTAGCATGATGGTCTCTTAAGTAAGCTTCCAGCTTATGGCATACCGATTGGGCTCTGCGACTGGATATCTGATTTTCTGAGGGAACGGCCAATTCGAGTAGTCTTAGATGGCTTCTCCTCCGACCAAATGGCAATTAATGCCGGGGTACCTCAGGGATCTGTTCTCTCTGCAACATTATTCTTGCTGCACATTAATGACCTTTTAACACCGGGCATTATTAGTTATGCTGATGACAGCACTGTTGTAGAGAGATACGTATCCAATGCGCGAGCGAGCCCCCGTGAAATCCAGAGTTTAAGAAAGTCAATGATTGAGCGCGTTGATTTGACCTTACGGAAAGTATCCGATTGGGGTGAGTCGAATTTGGTCAAATTCAACGCGTCCAAAACTCAGGCGTGACTATTCTCCGCAAAAAAGAGCACCTTCACATTAACGCCCACTTTCCAAAATGTATCTGTCCCCATCACTGACCATCTAGGGCTTTTAGGCGTAACTATAACATCCAGTTTAAACTTCGGTCAACAAATTGTGTCCATGGCTCAAGTAGCTTCGAAAAAGTTGGGAATCATCTCGAAGGTACGGCGGTACTTCAGCCCTGCACAGCCTCTTAACTTATATACAGCTCAAGTGCGATCATGCATGGAGTACTGCAGTAATCTTTGGGATGGTTCAGCCAAATATCAACTAGAAGCGCTGGACTCCGTTGACCGAAGAGCCCGTAATCTAATTAACAACGTCGACCTTACGACCAAAAAACTACAGACCCTAGAGCATCGTCGTAAGGTTGCTTGTTTAACCGTGTACTACAGGATACATTTTGGTGAGTGCGCGAGTGCTCTGTTTGAGCAAATCGAACCCTCACCCTTTCACCATTGGACTACTAGACGCAGACAGAACTTCCATCCGTATGTGGTTGATATTCCGAAAAGTCGAACTAAGCGCTTTGACAGTTCCTTTTTGATACGGGTCGCCAAGGTTTGGAATGAACTGCCTGCGTCTATTTTCCCTGACCAGTATGGACTATACTAGTACTTTTAAGCGTCGAGTGAATAGGTTTCTCGTAGATGGACGTGTACCACCTTAGTCTTCATGTTCACTTAACATCAGGTGTCATGGAAGACAAAGGTTCCATCCATATTTTATAAAAAAAAACAATATATATCACTTAGAGTCACAGTTTTACCTAATTACCCTGACTGCTAAATAGGGATTCAGCCCTGAATCCACACTCAGATGTTAAGTATCAACAAGGAACATGTTAAGCAGATGGACTTGGCAGGAACTGGTTCTGCACAAACTGAACGATTTCCCTGATTTTCCAAAAATTGAACTACCACGAAGCAGGTGAAACTCGGATTACCCACGTTTATCTAGAGCGGTACGGCTAGAACTGAAGGCACAAACGAAAGTCATTTTGATAATAAATCGCATTCATCAACACACTATACTTTTATAAAACCCAAAAATAGGGAAAAATATGTTCAAAGTATGCTGACGTATGAGTATCCAACATCACATTTTATGTGATATTGAAGTTGTGAACAGTCAGGAATGTAAAATATTTTCACAAATATAAGCGTATGCAAAGAGTTGCATTGAAGATTTGTTAAAAAAATTAATATATGTACCATTTATATTTTTTTACATAGATTATAACAACTAAGGGTCGCACCAATATGGTTGTGGTGCAACTATCGATATAATTATTTAACAGCACATAAAAATGGTAATCTGAAGAGATGGCCATGCAAACAAAAGGATAGAGGCTGTAAAGCGCGGGTTGCTACCATGTTTGGAAAAGTTATATCCAGCTCACCCCACAATAATGACCCATTAATTGCATTAAAAGCGCGAAACGTTCAGTGAAAACACTCAATTTTAAAAGTAGATTTCTTTAAGTTTCGCAATAAACTCACTTGAAATATATGGTTTTTTTAAATATTAATTGCTCATAAGCGATAAGGCCGCCTATTTTGTGAATCATGTATTTTTTTTCTCAAAATATTTTGTAAGTTGTGTATTTGTTTGATCACTAAACGTTATATATTTTTTTGACCTTAAGCGTTTGACAATCATATGCACTGGTGTACTTATAAGTACAATTAAAAAAAAATCAAAAAAAATTAAAACCGACTTCTAAATTGAACTAAAAAGTAAAAAATAAAAACGATTAATTCTGTCTTCAGTAAACTCACTTTATAATACCAACTAAGTTTGATGATTTAACGATAGATGTGTGGGCTTTAATTTCATTACTTTTACTTTCCTCATATATCTCAAACACTCAAAAACTACTGAACCAATTTTGATGAAACTTGCAGTATCATAAGTTGGATACTACCTAGTACAACAAAAAAATATTTACTTGAATCGAATTATTTAGCTATGCGAACACAAACATATATACACTTTTGTGATTTGGCACATTTAATTAGACGCTAATATAGACTAACATATTATTATGCGAAAACTGGGCGGAAATATAACATACGAATATTTCCAGGTCGAATTGATAACCTCCTTTTTTGGAGTCGGTAAATAATTATGCAATTCCGGAATCTTTAGTGTTAAGTCGTTATTTAGTAACATTAAGATAAGGCTGTATCTTATGTTTATAAATTATATTATATAACAGGTATATTTAAAAATTGAATCCTAATTTATTGCATATAAATTGTTATCGATAAAATAGCGTGCTATTAGAATATTTGTCTTACTTTTTCCTTTTTTTCTGATAATCAAGTGAGTTTTTTATCATTATAGTGATGAGGGTGAAAAATTTGAGAGGAACAAATATGCTGCTAGTGAATGGCTACAGTTTTTACCTGGCGAAGCGGCACGAGAAGAGTTTGGCATGGCAGTGCACGAGCAATCATCCATGTCGCGCCCGCCTCACCACTCAACTAGAGGGAGCAGTCATTGTGCGTTCCAATTTAGAACATACCCATAATCCGCCACAATTCGTTCTTCATAATGGCATTTATATAAAAGTTGCAAAAAAGTAAGTTTCAAAACTAAAATACGACTACTAAAACATGCCCTAAAAAGTACAAAACAAGAAAATAGTTTTTTTTTTTTAATTGTAAGGATAGGACGTTTGTCTTCCATGCCACCTGATGGAAAGTGCGCATGAAGACTATGGTGTTACACGTTCATCCACGAGAAACCTATTCACTCGACACTTAAAAGTTCCAGGACTGTAGTGGTCAGGAAAAACAGACGCAGGCAGATTGTTCCACTCCTTGGCAATCCGTACCAAAAAGGAACTATCGAAGCGTTTTGTTCGAGTTCTTGGTAAATCCACTATATAGGGATGGAAGTTCTGTCTGCGTCTGGTAGTCCGGTGGTAAAAAGGGGTGGGTTCAATTTGGTCAAAAAGAGCACTCGCACACTCACCAAAATGTAGCCGATAAAATACTGTCAAACAAGCAACCTTACGACGATGCTCCAGCGTCTGCAATTTTTTATTTGTAAAGTTGTTGTTATTTATGATTTTACGGGCTCTTCGGTCAACAGAGTCTAGCGCTTCGAGCTGGTATTTGGCAGAACCATCCCAAAGGTGACTACAGTACTCCATGCACGACCTCACTTGGGCTGTGTATAAGTTGAGCAGCCATTCAGGGCTGAAGTACCGCCGGACCTTCGAGATGATACCCAATTTTTTTGAAGCCGTTTTTGCCATAGACTCAATTTGTTGACCGAAGTTTAATTTGGACGTTATAGTGACGCCCAAAAGCCCTAGTTGGTCGGTGATGGGAACAGATACATTCTGGAAAGTGGGCGTAAAAGTAAAGGTGCTCTTTTTTGCGGAGAATAGACACGCTTGTGTTTTGGAGGCATTGAATTTGACCAGGTTAGATTCGCCCCAATCGGACACATTCCGCAAGGTCGAATCAACGCGCTCAATCATAGACCTTCTCAAAACCTGGATTTCATGGGCGCTCGTTCGCGCATTGGATATATATCGCTGTTCAAGCGCCTTCTGTCACTACAGCGATTACGCTCGCGTGCGCTTTATTTTATCCGACCAAATGAACGCAACTATAAAAAAGTTTTTTTTCGCCATCTTGTTACTCAGCACTTTTGCTCGATCGAATACATCGTTATTAAGTTATTCATGTCTTTTAATTAATAAATTCTCCTGCCAAGCAAAAATACACGTAGACATGGTCCTTCGAGCCGGATGATAATAATATTGGATCAAATAATATTTCAACTAAAATCAAGATTTATAAGAACGTGTGAATTTGCCTTGGAGGTTATAAGAAGAACAAAGAGTAAAAGTGAAAATAAGAATTTACGTGAATAAGTGGTATTAAGTACATAACTAAGTAAAATAAAGCAACCCAGCACTCAATCAGGTAGTATTAAGTATAATTAAAGATAATTACCTATTCAGGTTAGTAAAACACATGTCTATGTTAACTTTTACATGCTGTGAAAAAATGTTTAAATTGTAATTTATAACTACATAGCGTCATATTTATTTAACTTCAAATGTATTAAGTATTCAATACAGTAAGCGAAGTAGCTACATTATTTGAAGTTAATTATTTAGTGTTATAAATTTGCAAATCATTGTTCATAGTCCGCCTTTTGTCTAGTGCTTGGTTTAAAGTTTTGTGATAATTACATACACTACTTAATATCAAAGATATGTCTTGTTGAGTTTTATTGTTGTTTTGCAATTATAGTAAACTAATATTATGAAACTTTAATAAAATAAAGGAGTTTAACCTAAATATAAAATTTGTGGATAAGTCACCTAGTAATTCACTGCCTACTTGTTACATACAAGATTTATTAAATTGTTTTTAGTTGTTTACAGTGAATATAAAGTGTTAAGACTTTATTTGTCATATTGATAACTATTGTATTGTATAAATTCCAGGTTGACAGCGCCCGGCTTTCATAGTTTATCAAAATGAGTGAGGAAAAGGATTTAGTTAAACGACGGGCCAGTTTTAAGGGAAAATTAACGGTATTTATGAATTACTTGCAATCACTTGCAGAACCCATTACAGCTTCTGCCGCCAGGGAATTGCAAATGCGAATAGGTAAGCTAGAATCTTTGTATGAACACTATGATGAGGTTCAAGTTCAATTAGAGTGTTTAAGTGACAATATACAATCACAGTTAACTGAGCGCGCTGATTTTGAATCCCTTTATTACAAAACTCTATCGAGCGCTCAAGGTTTATTAATAGACAATAACAAATTATTAAATGATTGTCAAAATAGTGATAGATGTTCACATGCAAGTAACCATAAACTAGTTAAGTTACCTACGATACAGTTGCCTAAATTTAGTGGATCTTATGATAATTGGCTCGAGTTTCATGATACCTTTACCAGCCTCATACACTCTAACGACGAAATAGATGAAATAAACAAGTTTCATTATTTAAGGGCTTCTTTGGAGGGATCTGCTGCTGTGGTGATTCACTCAATTGTAATCTCAGCTTTAAATTATTCTGTCGCCTGGCAGCTTTTGTGTGAAAGGTATAATAATAAACGACTGCTTATTCAAAATCATGTATCGGCCTTATTTCACCTTGAAGTAGTTTTTAAGGAGTCTTCTATTGTTTTAAAACGGTTAATTGACCTAATTAATAAAAATCTTCGAGCTCTTGAGTCTTTAGGTGAGCCGGTGAAGCAATGGGATACACTTTTGATATACATTGTCACACAAAAGTTAGACCAAAAAACCTACCGTGAGTGGGAGGACCATAAGGGCCACTTTGCTAAGGATAGTTCGATTACATTTGATACGTTTCTGCAATTCTTACGTAACCGTGCTGACCTTATAGAAACTTTAGAGTTATCTCGAAATAATCAATCGACTTCACACAATAAGTCTAACTCTAAACTGAAATCCATGGTAGCACAAAATTCAATTAATGTAGGTACTGAAAATTCCTTTAAGGTATGTCGTAAATGTAAGGGTGACCATAATTTAATCAATTGTCCAGAGTTTTTAGCGTTAACAAATGAAGCTCGAAATAGAGTGCTCCCAAGTTTAAAGGTTTGTTATAATTGCTTACGTGCAGGTCATTTTGCAAACGTTTGTAAGAAGCCAGGTTGTAAAATATGCAAACGTCGGCACAATACTCTGGTTCATATGGCTGAGAAAAAACCTACTACTTCTGCTTTAAACAATACTAGTGGCTCTGAAGATATGGCTTTGCCGTCGACCGCTGCTGTGCTTGCGCCTAATTCAACCTATGAATGCAAAAATGTTGCTTTATCTGCAAATGTTGCTTCTGCACACTCTAACTCACAGGCTAGTGACGTATTACTGTCCACTGCGTTAGTCAAGTTATGCGATAGGTATAATCGCGAGCATATAGTTCGTGCAGTTTTAGACAGTGGTAGTACATCATGCCTACTGACTTCAAACATTTGTAATAAAATTAATTTAAGTACAAGTAATATTGATAGATCAATACTGGGTATTAACAACGTCACTGCGCACGTAGGTAAAACATGTCATGTCACAATGAAATCATTAAATGACAGCTTTAGTGCTGATATTCATTGCTATGTTTTACCATCAATTACTAGTAATATACCAGGTCGTGAAATTAACATATCAGGTTTGAAAATTCCATCTGATATTTGTTTGGCAGACCCTACATTTTACAAGCCCTCTGAAGTGGACTTGCTTATAGGAGCTGATCTATTCTGGGACTTAGTAGGGCCACAAACTATAAAATTAGGAAAGCATCAACCTGTGTTGTGTGAAACCAAATTAGGTTGGATCATTTCAGGTCCATTAACTTTTAATAAAAAATGTCTACTGTCCAGTGATATTAGGTGTCACCTTAGTTCAATAACTTCTAATATTATTGATGATGAAAAAGATGACATACGGAACGATCTTACTCGTTTTTGGCAGTTAGAAGAAATAGATTTAAAATCACCCCCTTATTCCCCAGAAGAAAGGCTCTGCGAGGAACATTTTGTTAAAAACACATTCCGTCTTAAAAATGGTCGCTTCTGCGTTCGAGTACCCCTCAAACGCAGTCCTGATTTACTAGGGAATTCATTTCAAAGGGCTAAACAATGTTTGTACTCATTAGAACGCAGGTTACTTCGTAAACCAGAGGTAAGTAAAATGTATCACGAATTTATGACAGAGTACAAAATGTTACAACATATGACAGAAGTTAACCCATCAGAATCAGGTCAACTTTCATATTATATGCCCCATCATGGAGTTTTACGTGAGTGCAGCACTACGACCAAGCTCAGAGTAGTCTTTAACGCCAGTTGTCCTACAACATCAGGAATATCCTTTAACGACATACAGATGGTAGGGCCTACGGTTCAAGATGATCTTCTATCTATACTTCTTCGTTTCCGACAGCACAAATATGTACTATCTGCTGACGTCGCGAAGATGTATAGAACGATTATCGTCCACCCATCTGACAGGCACCTACAACAAATATTATGGCGCGACGATGTTACTGCACCAGTCAAGGTTTACGAAATGAACACCGTTACTTACGGAACTGCAAGTGCACCATTTCTTGCGACTAGATGCCTTAAGCAAATAGGACTCGATTGTACTGATCCAACTGTGGCTGAAGTAATCAAGCACGATTTTTACGTTGATGATCTGCTGACTGGAGGGGATGATATAGAGGGCATGCTAAGCATACGCAAGGATGTCAATGGTGCACTTGCTTCTGCTGGCATGACCTTACGAAAATGGGTCTCAAATGAACCTAAACTGATGTCTGATGTTATTGATTCTTCTGTTAATTTAAATATAGGCTCTGATGAACCAAATAAATTATTAGGTCTTGGTTGGCTGTCAAGCACAGATAAGTTGTGCTTCCCAACTAGTTTGTCTTTACTCGCTGGTAACAGCAAACGAGACCTGCTCTCAGCCATTTCGAGAATTTTCGACCCTCTTGGTCTACTTGCACCATGTGTAATAGTAATGAAAATTCTTTTACAAAAACTGTGGCTTGAAAAAGTATCTTGGGATGAACCTTTACCTCCATATATTAAGAACATCTGGGATGATATTATAAAAACTATAAATTTATTAAATGATATTTACATTCCCAGACATGTTATTTGTGATAATTATCAATCGCTACAGTTGCACATTTTCACGGACGCATCAGAAAGCGCATATGGCGCATGTGCCTATGTCCGTAGTGTTGACTCCAGCGGGGAAGTAATGGTTCGTCTTTTAGTGGCTAAGAGTCGTGTTGCGCCAATCAAGCCTATAACGATTCCCAGGCTGGAATTATGTGGTGCCGTCATGGGAGCTCGTTTGTATGAGAAGGTAATAAGTTCACTTCGTGTAAATTTTGAAAGCATTTATTTCTGGACTGATTCCACCATCGTGTTAGGTTGGTTGCGAATGCTGCCTTCCAAGCTTCAGCCTTTTGTTCGTAACCGCATCGCTGAAATCTTGGAAAAGGCTGGTAATTTTCAATGGAAACATGTGCCCACGAATGATAATCCTGCAGACCTTGTATCTCGCGGTGTGGATATAGGTTCACTGCAAACGTTGGAACTATGGTGGTCTGGCCCAGAATTTCTACGCTTTTACGAATCTGATTGGCCTTATTTCCCTTATCGTGCGCAAACGTTACCCGAAACTCGACTTGACCTATCATTGAACGTTGTCGACAATGACTCTCATTGTCGTATTATAGATTTTCGGCGCTTTTCAAAATATTTACGTTTAGTTCGTACAGTAGCTTTTGTTTTGCGTTTTATTCGGAAGTGTAGAACCAAGGCTTCTGTAACCTGTTTCCTAGAAGAGCATGAGCTACGTAGCGCATTGATTATTATTGTTAGGCAGAGTCAGCGTGAATCATTTCCTGAGTATACCTTACTTCTGAACAACCAAGCTTTACCTAAAAAGAGTTACTTACTAAAATTTAATGTATTTCTAGACGACGATAAAATTATGCGTGTTGGTGGTCGTCTTGACAATTCCGAGTTTCCCTTTGAGAAAAAACATCCTATATTAATACAGTCCACTCACTCGTTTACGAAGTTGATTTTTACATATGAACACATAAAGCTTATGCATGCCGGCCCTCAGTCATTATTAGCATCTATTAGAGAGACCTACTGGCCGATAGGCGGTCGTAATTTGGCCAGAGCATGTTATCATCAATGCATTAAATGCACTCGTATGAAGGGTAAGATAGTTAATCCTTTAATGGGAAACCTCCCACAGGAACGGCTTGTTCCAAACGGGCATCCTTTTCAAAATGTTGGTGTCGATTATGCTGGTCCCATTATGTGTGCCAGTCGTCAGGGACGTGGATGTAGGTTGGTAAAGGCCTATATTGCGATTTTCATCTGTTTCACAACCAAGGCTGTACATTTAGAGTTGGTAGGTGATTTAACTAGTAATTGTTACTTGCTCGCATTGCGTCGCTTTATCTCGCGTAGAGGTATGCCGATTAATATTTACTCCGATAACGGCACCTCTTTTGTCGGTGCTTACAACGACTTATCTAAGTTTTTAAAGGGCAATTGCAATTCTTTGAGCGGTAGTTTGGCGAATGATGGAGTTAGTTTTCATTTCATACCTGCGTATACTCCTCATTTTGGTGGACTATGGGAGGCGGGTGTTAAGTCAACCAAGTTCCATTTGCAAAGAGTGCTGGGTAAATGTAACTTGACGTTCGAGGAACTTAATACCACGCTTACACAGATTGAAGCAATACTAAACTCCAGACCACTCACACCCCTGTCTTCAGACCCTGCAGATTGCAACCCTTTGACGCCAGGACATTTCCTAATAGGGCGTCCACTGACAGCAATACCAGAGCGAGACCTCCACGAACATAACACAAGTCACTTGACCAGATTCCACCGCATCGAACAGCTGCGACAACATTTTTGGGCGCGTTGGAGCAAAGAATACGTCGCAGAGTTGCAGCTACGAACCAAGTGGCGTTCCGGCGAAAGCGTTTTAAAGCTGGGTGCTTTGGTCGTGATTAAAGAGGATAGTCTTCCTCCATTGAAATGGAAGTTGGGAAGAATTGTTGCTGTACATCCTGGACCTGATGGCGTCACTCGAGTAGCAGACATCAGAACTTCTTCCGGAGTTGTAAGACGGGCGTTCAACAGGATTTGTGCATTGCCGGTATCTTCTGGTTGAAAGCAAGCCTTTCAACGCCCGGGGGCATGTTCAAGCGCCTTCTGTCACTACAGCGATTACGCTCGCGTGCGCTTTATTTTATCCGACCAAATGAACGCAACTATAAAAAAGTTTTTTTTCGCCATCTTGTTACTCAGCACTTTTGCTCGATCGAATACATCGTTATTAAGTTATTCATGTCTTTTAATTAATAAATTCTCCTGCCAAGCAAAAATACACGTAGACAATCGCATTGGATATATTTCCGCTGACATATATACGAGATATGTTCACAGGATGGCCGTGGTCATATCTCACCTATTGTAACAAAACAGATACAATATAATAATAAAATAATAATCAAAGTGGCATACGACCACGGCTATCGTTTGAACATATTGTAGTATACGGGTAAAAATAAATATTTCAGCGGAGACTACTTTCTTGTTTCGTACTGTTAATAATTGTAATTTTATTTGTTGAGCAGTCGTTTTTTTAATCTGAAGATAATTAATTGCCTATCAGTAGATTGAGTTAGTCTATGGTTTGAGATGTATAAAAAGAATGTCATATAGAGTACGACAATCTTGAATGAACAATATGGACAATATGAAATTTTGAATCAGAAGGGGTAACGGTTAGTTAGGCAAGCGTCTCGTCGTTTTCAGGAATTAATCAAGAGCGAGATAATTGTGAAACACAGCTGTAAAATTAATAAAGTACTGTAAATAAAATAAAGTAAAAAACATAAAAGTAAAAAACTAACGTAAAGGTAATAAAGTAAGTAAAGAAAATAAAACAGTTCCCTTTGATAACATCCAGTTTTATTTATCAGTCGGGAGTGGCAACGTGTTCCATTTCCAAGTAAGGTACTTAATTAAAAGTTGATGAATCTTCCCTTCCCATTTATTTAGTTATCTCCTATCTTTCTTTTTCTTATAAATAATATATTTATATTTTATATATTTAACACAATTTGTTATACTATGTATAACGCTTCTCCTAGTAAAAAGGGTAGAAGTCATCGCCGCCACAAGGCCGTTTAAACCGAGCGAACCAATACAAAATTAAAACTTATTAAAAGACTTATTGTTCTTTCAGTTATCAAATAATAAAATTCCAGAGGCAAGGATGTGCTGCTAGTTAGTGACTACAGCTTCTTTGTGCACGCCCGTCGCAGAAAGACTACTAATTGGAAATGTTCCAGACACGAAGTATGCCCCGTTCGTGTCACCACCGACAACACTTATACTAATGTACTTACTTAAATTAACTTATGAACATAACCACAATCCTTCGGAATATACAGGGTGACTGGTGGATCGCTTTTGAAATTGAAGGACGTGATAGTTTGAGATCATACAAGAAGAGAAAGAATATAATTTTTGGGGACTGAAAATCGCGTCCGCAAGGTTTAGCCCTCGATGCCTTGTACGTGGTCCCTGGGTGGTGCTAAACGAGCAGTAAAATCTGGTGGTAGGCTTCGGCCGTGGCTTGTCACCACCCACTAGACAAAACCATGCCGCCAAGTAACCTGGTTGCGTTCCGGCATGATGTCTAGTGTATCCATTGAGGTGGATAGGTCTGAGTAATCGTGCTGCATCGGAGAACTGTTTTCAATCCTTTTTAATTAAAATATTTACTCAATCGATAGACTGCTCCGAACTTCTGAGCAAATTTTATATAAATACCCCTCACAAGACCACAAGACACACTCCACTCTTACACGTACCGCTTGTAAATATAAATTATCGTAGAAACTCCTTTTGTATCAGAGCTCCACGAACATTTAATCAATATAGTTTAGTATTAAACAACAATGACTTTGACCTTTTTTGTTTAAACTTCAATACATTTAAAAAACAATTTAATACAAAATTTTTCAAAACATAACATTAGGTATTTTAATTTTTTGAGTTTGTTACCTGTAATTAATGAATCACAAAAAGAAAAGAATTTTGAATTTTGTTAAAGGACAAGATGTGATATTTAAGTTTTACCTATATGTGGAAATTTGTTAATTGGCGTTCTATGATCTATGTTATCTTTAAATATGTTTGTAATTAGCTGTAAGTTTCCCAAAGAAATAAAAATAAAATAAAAATAAAACTCGTAGGATAATGACTCACCGGGTGACTCGTTTTGGAGGGTAGCGGGATCCGAAGCACGGTGCACCGCTGGCCGACCGCAGGTAGTAGGGGGCCCAAGTAGCATGCCAGCCACATGCAAAAGGCTGCCCCGCCTTTCACTTCTGCACTTCTGTAACATCCGAGGAGTGCACTCCAATCTCAATGATGTCCACCACCACCTCGAGACGGAGAGACCCCACCTACTCTTCCTAACGGAGACGCAGATCTGTGATCCGTCAGACTCGGCATACCTTTGTTACCCAGGTTACATCCTGGAGTCCAAATTCCACCCGCACGCCGGGGTGTGCATGTATGCCAGTGACAAGATCTGTTGTCAGCGTCTCCGTTACTTAGAAGTGCCGGACCTTTCAGTTATGTGGGTTCACATAGATACCGGCCTAGACCAAATGGTATACGCTGGTATTTATCGGTCACACAGCGGAGATCGGGAGACAACGAGGCTTATGGACTATCTCAGCAGTACAGCGGACAAGGTTCAGCAACGTTTTCCCACAGCGCAGTTGGTGTTCCTGGGGGATTTTAACGCACACCACGGACAGTGGTTATACCCGTTTCAGGACACTGACCATGCTGGTAGAGAGGCTTTTAAGTTTTCGCTCACTCATGGCCTCTCTCAGCTTGTTGACGAGCCTACGCGCATCCCAGACGTTGCTGGCCACACTGCTTACTGCCTGGACCTTCTGCTGACAACCGATCCCGACAGATATTCGGTGTCCGTCACTGCACCCATAGGGACATCCGATCACTGTCTGGTGAAATCTGTATCGCAGTACTCGCCACCTGACACCCGACCAAGTGGTTCTAGGCGAGTATGGCGTTACAAGTCGGCAGATTGGGATGAAATGCGACATTTCTTCGCATCTTATCCGTGGCGGCAAGCTTGTTTTACATCAACCGATCCATCGTGCTGCGCTGATGCAGTCTCAAGTGTGATAAGTCAAGCAATGGAGTTCTTCATTCCCTACGCTGATCTATCCCTTGAAACAAAAGCTCGCCCATGGTTTAGTGCTGAATGCTTTTCCGCTGAAAAGCGTAAGCGAGAAGCGTACAAAGCCTGGGCAACCGCTCGCAGAAGCAAAGCCGTGGATTCGCATGAACACAAGAAGAGGTACAATGCTGCTGCCAAGTCCTGCAAGAAGGTGATCAAAAGAGCTCATTTCGCCCACATAGGCTGTATTGGAGACAGAATAGCGTCATACCCCTCGGGAAGCAAAGCTTTCTGGTCCCTTGCCAAGTCGGTCGAAACGAACTTTTGTCGCCCATCGCTGCCGCCACTGCGGAAACCTGACGGTTCTCTGGCCCACACCGCTAAGGAAAAGGCGGATTTATTTGCCAGTATCTTTGCGGAAAATTCTCGTCTAGATAGCCAAGGAAAAATCCCACCCCAATTACCTCAGTTCGGTCCTACAATGGGTACCGTTCATATTCGCCAAAAGGAGGTTCTTAAATGCTTGCTGCACCTAGACGAGAATAAGGCTAGCGGTCCAGATGGTATTCCTGCAGTGGTGTTGAAACGCTGCGCAGCTGAGTTGTCTCCCGTTTTGACGCGTCTCTATAGACTTTCTTTGGAATCTGGTAATGTTCCAAAATCCTGGAAGCTGGCTAACGTACAACCAGTACCGAAGAAGGGAAGCCGTGCTGATCCTGTCAACTATCGACCAATCTCAATCACTTCCATACTTTGCAAAGTCATGGAACGTGTATTGAACAATCGACTCCTGGCATACCTCGAGACCAACAAGCTCCTAAGCGATAGCCAATATGGTTTCCGCAGTGGACGCTCGACCGGCGATCTTCTCGTGTATGCCACACACTTATGGAGTGAGGCCTTGGAGGGTCATGGTGAAGCAATAGCTATTTCCTTAGACATATCCAAGGCCTTTGACAGGGTCTGGCATGATGGTCTCTTAAGCAAGCTTCCAGCATATGGCATACCGACCGGGCTCTGCGACTGGATATCTGATTTTCTGAGGGAACGGTCGATTCGAGTAGTCTTAAACGGCTACTCCTCTGACCTAATGGCGATTAATGCCGGGGTACCTCAGGGATCTGTTCTCTCTGCAACTTTATTCTTGCTGTACATTAATGACCTCCTAACACCAGGCATTATTGGATATGCTGATGACAGCACTGTTGTTGAGAGATATATATCCAATGCGCGAACGAGCGCCCATGAAATCCAGGTTTTGAGAAAGTCTATGATTGAGCGCGTTGATTCGACCTTGCGGAATGTGTCCGATTGGGGCGAATCTAACCTGGTCAAATTCAACGCCTCCAAAACAGAAGCGTGTCTATTCTCCGCAAAAAAGAGCACCTTTACTTTTACGCCCACTTTCCAGAATGTATCTGTTCCCATCACCGACCAACTAGGGCTTTTGGGCGTCACTATAACGTCCAAATTAAACTTCGGTCAACAAATTGAGTCTATGGCAAAAACGGCTTCAAAAAAATTGGGTATCATCTCGAAGGTCCGGCGGTACTTCAGCCCTGAACGGCTGCTCAACTTATACACAGCCCAAGTGAGGTAGTGCATGGAGTACTGTAGTCACCTTTGGGATGGTTCTGCCAAGACTAGAAGCGCTAGACTCGAAGCGCTAGACTCTGTTGACCGAAGAGCCCGTAAAACCATAAATAACAACAACTTTACAAATAAAAAATTGCAGACCCTGGAGCATCGTCGTAAGGTTGCTTGTTTGACAGTATTTTATCGGCTACATTTTGGTGAGTGTGCGAGTGCTCTTTTTGACCAAATTGAACCAACCCCTTTTTACCACCGGACTACCAGACGCAGACAGAACTTCCATCCCTATATAGTGGATTTACCAAGAAGTCGAACAAAACGCTTCGATAGTTCCTTTTTGGTACGGATTGCCAAGGAGTGGAACAATCTGCCTGCGTCTGTTTTTCCTGACCAATACAGTCCTGGAACTTTTAAGTGTCGAGTGAATAGGTTTCTCGTGGATGGACGTGTAACACCATAGTCTTCATGCGCACTTTCCATCAGGTGGCATGGAAGACAAACGTCCTATCCTTACAATAAAAAAAAAAAAAAAAATAATTATTTACTGAGTAAACTTAACCGAAAGTTACAGAATTGATTACGCTAGCGTTGGCAGCGATCCGCGTGCCAGGTCACGTGCCGCGATTGACTCAGTTGTATGTAAAGTAAACAGTAACATAGCGGTATTTATTTGTAGGGAATTCTAGTGAAAAATTAAGTACCTATTTTTAATACATAATTATGATCAGAATCAAACAGAGTGCTCTCCTTCATCATCTAAAATTTGTCACCAGTCACCCTGAATGGAATTTTTACAAAAAGTTAAATAAAGTAAGTTGCCCATTTTAGATTTAAATATATCAGAATTTCTTTTTTTTTGCAGCAATACAATTATGTTTGCGTGGTGTATTCGCTGAAATATATATAAAAAAAAATTGTATCCATTGGAAAAATCCTTTGAATGGAAAGGAAGATGTTGTCGCATCGTCGGGGTGCAAATAGCCGCTCAAAAGAGCACGGTGGATGAGCTTTAACATCAAGTGGAAAAGATGCAGAATAGGAACAAGCAGTATTGTGCGGTTTTTTTGCGTAGCTCGTGATCTCAAAGAAATTTCTTGATAAAATTAGTCCAATAATATATCTTAATAATGTAGGATTCTAATGATGAAATAAATGGCTTGTCCTACGTTTACACATAAAATAAAACACAGACCACGAATAATATACGATTAAGTGGTCATCTGGCATTGTAGTCACGAGGGATTGTATAGATCCGTGAAGACGGCTAAACTTCGATTTCAAAATGTAAAACAGACGCAATTTTTATGAAAAAATTGTTATACTTTGTGAATTAATTCGATCCTGGGATTTTGTCTTAAAAGTTTTATCAAATGTAGCAAAAGCAGCTTATATTGCTCACTTGCTTAGATTTCCACGGAAAGTGAATTGGCTACTAAGGTGGGTGGACCAAGGAAGGCCATGCTCCTTAGATGGCCAACCATTGTATAGTCATTTGATGTCAAATTCCTTGTTTGGCTTTTTAAGGAGCATTATGGCCTTACAAAGAACGGACCCTTAAGAAGGCCAGTATGGGTGAAAAATTTTTTATTACTTTTAAATAAATTCTTAGTTATACGATGGTGTCTCAGGTAAGTTCATTGAGTTTTTTAGATAATTACAGTATTTAAGGCATTTAATGTTTCGTTTAAATGAAAGAGCTTGTTCTGTAGTATTAGGAAAAGCAGATATTTTTAACCGACTTTAACTTGTATTAGGTGTTGTTCAACTCAGGGAATTCTGTAAGTTTTATCAAAATTGGTTAAGTACTTATCAAGATAGAGAATTTCAACCAACTTTTTTATGTTTGTGTTCGCTTATCTCCGGAACTACAAGTCTGATTTAAGTAATTCTTAGGTACCTTTATGGACTAACCTGGTTTACCCTACAACTTAAGTTAAAAAAAATTAAAGTTTTCTAAAAAAATACAACCGACTTCAAAATGGAACTAAAAAGTAAAAAACTATAATCTGTCTTAAATAAACTCACTTTGATATACCAATTATGTATTCTTTGACCTTCCACTGACAACAGATTATTTTGTTTTGTTTTCTTGTTTGAAGCATCTGTAAAGATTATCTTAATTCTCGGTAATTGTTAATTATGTACCTACTCTTTATATTATTTTATCACATTGCAGATAAAATGGCACCAAAGTTTGTTACATCGCAGAAGGGTCGAGTGCAGATTACAGTTGGTACTTACAAGTACAGCGTGCAGTCTGCGAGAGGAATAAAGAAAAGGTGGCACTGCTCCACCCACAACAATAAGGGATGTAAAGCTGTAATTTACACAATTGGCTCAGAAATAATAAGCGCCAAGAATGAACATAACCATTAAAGTGTTAATAACATCATTGAAGTTTCAATTTACGTACGCAAGTTGCAAATAATGTCTGAAAGGAAAAATATGGAGCAAAATATCTTTCAAATGAAAAAAAGAGCCAAGAACTATTCTAAGTAAAAATAAGTATTGGTTACCACCGAGCGGATTAGTCGCTTTTACACAACACGCTTATCCAGGTTCTAAGCCAACCCCACGTTCCTACAAAAAAAAAATGCTTGAGCATTATCATGCAGTAAATATATGTCTGAATTTCAGATATACGGACACCAAAATTTGTTACATAGCAGAGGGGTCGAGTGCAGATTACAGTAAGTTACTTGTAAGTTCAGCGAGCATTACGTGTCAGGAATAAAGAAGACGTGGCATTTTCACACAATTTTTAACACTTTTTAGAAACTGGTTGCCCAAGATGGCCCGAAAAATATTAATGAAAATATATGCATGATAAACACCTGAGCACTTTAAACATAAAATATGAAAATAAAATCACAGCCTTCCCATTAAATGATTCTTAAAGGGTAATAAAGTAACCAAAACATTATATGTGGGCTATTTTAAGTCTATCAAAATAAAAACAAACCACTTAATAAAATTCAATTTTACTTAGAAACTAACCTTGAACGTAACTTATCGAAAATATAAATACATCAGTTCTTTTCTGTGTTCTTTTTTTGTAGAATTTTCTTTACTTAATCTTGTTGGGTCGGTCCCTCATGTCTGAGGATTGTGGTCAGCATCAGGGTTGCATTGGGAGCGGATGATCTGCCTCCACCAGTTTCGGTCCAGCGCGTCTCTTATTAGCGTATAGACTTTATGGAACATATACACATCGTTTATTTTATTTATTTACTCTGTACTGTATTGGTTTTTGCTTAACCTAATTAGAATTCGTTTTAACATAAAAAAGTTAAAGCAGTGCTATTTGTAAACAAACACTTGTCGCTGTAGGCTAACGCAATTTGGAGTTATTTAATTTTATTGTTTTCAGTACTCTTGATCATATTTTCGTGAATATGCAAGCAGCGATTGTGAAGTGTGCATACGCTACAGGTAAGTCACTAATCAACTATGATGTAAGTAGGTGATTTGTTCTCAAATGCAATGTTTGCACCGGCAAGTTTGTATTGACTATGTGTGAGTGAATGATGTTTTTATTCTACACCGTATGGGGTAAAACCGGTTATATACGATTTTGATCCAGATCGATAACTCTAATTACTATCATACTTTCATCATCGCTGCTCGTTAACTTTCAATGTGTCATTCAAGACAACTTCAACTGCGCAAAGAGTTGGTCGAGACCCGATCTCATCAACACCCACCTCACAACTCGGCCTCGTGAAATGAAATAACTGAAGAAATGTGTTAAATAAAAATTACCCGTACACGACTTGAACCGTACACGACTTGAGCTACCGGGGCCTGGCGGTATGCCTAGAAATTACTTTACACATTTTTTTTTACGTTATATTGCTAACGTAGCTCCATCTAATGGTATAGCTTTGCAGCCAAGACCACCCGAGACCAATTTTTTTATTCTTTTATTAATATTTCTTTTCAGAAATAGTGAATCTCAGATAAGTCAAGCATTGCAATGTTTTATAATATTTTAAAGTTTTTGCATTTAAAATGCTTAATCACTCTTAAATAACTGAATCCTGGTCGGGTAATTTTTATTTAACAAATTTTTTTAGTTATTTAAGAGTAATTAAGCATTTTAAATGCAAAAACGTTAAAATATTAATATTTTATTATTTATTTTATTTTATATTAATGTCAAGGTTGGGCCCATGAAGGTTGAACCAGCTGTGATAGAGAGGAGTTGGATGACTCTGGATGAGTTCTTTTGCACAAGATACAATGTTACACAATGAATTCCGAGGCAATATCGTAAATAGTATACGGTTTTATCCATGGGACGAGGCAGAAAGGGAAAAAAAAATGTCTTTGTCAATTTCAGTTGTTGTTTAAATTTGTTAATTGTTATGGGACCTAATGAGTCTGACTGACTATAATGTTGATTTATTACCACTGTGCTTTAAAACGGATGAACTACATGCCCAGAGCCTTAGCTATACGGCCTTGACCCGGTCTTCCATACCTATAATATTTGTAGCTAAAATGGCTTAACGAAGGGTTGAGCCCTAAAAAAGTATGATACTTTGCAGGTTTTTTACCTTCCTCAGGTAAAAGCTCAGTATTTCTTTTTTATTACGGGTTTTTACGCACTTGATGCTTGACGGATATAGGTAAAGGATTTCTTGGTTCGTATCACTGTCCATTATCAAAATCTTTTGTATTTTAACTCCTGTGTTGACATCTGCGATACCTTCTGCATCTAATCTACGCATTTCATGTTACAGCTTCCTTGCAGCCAATGTTCGTTGAGCGCGGATACAAATCACAACGCATCAATATCGGGGAATACAGATTCGGGATCCACAGCGTGAGTGGAATCAAGACCCGATGGGCCTGCTTGCAAAGAAGAGGGTGCAAAGCAGCCTTGTACACAGTAGACGGTGAAATAGTGTTAACAAAATTTAGTCATAATCACTAAGCATGGTCGTAAGTAAGATCTAAGCCGTTGGTTAGCTACACATTAGTTTGCTTTCATTATGAAATTATTAAGTTCAGTGGCATCATAGTATTTTGAAATTATCATAACAATTAGTACTATCAATAACAGGTACCCACATCACTTCATAAAACTTTAACATTCTACATAATACAAGTATATTCAATCATTCAGAAATCCGGCCGGGCAATCGAAACGCTCATCTTGTGCTGAGCGTTAAATGAAGCGAAAAATAAAATCAAATCAATTATTCGCCTGTACCGCGAAGTTTAATCAAACCATTATTTATTTTTATGTGAATTAATATTGTGATATAAATTAAATGAACTAACAGATAAACTTAACCAATGTATACGTACAAATTACTGTAGGTATAATGTTTCATTTATTCCTTGTTTTAATTTTTTAACATTGTAATAAGCGACAAGAGTCCAATTGCGTTAGGTACTTATGTATTTTCTCGTTTACAATTCTTTGTTTTTTTTATAATTTTTTTATAATTTTTTTTATAATTTTTTGGAAATTATGCTTTAAGTTTTTTCATGGATGTTTCTGTGACTTTGAGGACCCATAACTTTTTTTTAGGTAACATCAGTATTAAGCGATAATTACATGAGAATCTGATAACATTCAAAATAAAAACAAAACAAAATGTTGCCTGTTTTACTCATTGTAAATAAAAATATTCGCCTTCAAAGTCATGAAAGTGGTGAAATTCGAAAAATATACAAAAAAAAATTATAAAAAAACCAAGGGGCCAAGGTCAAATAATTTGGGCTAAATAAGTAGCACATGACCCCGCCCATCCACCATTTGCGTATGTTCAACGTTCTACCTAACACCCTGTATAATTAGAAATAATATAATGAATTTACTTTTAACATTACTTATAATAAAACACAATTATTTATTTATATTAGAATATTTATGGAAATGGGTGTGCGTGTATTTTAAATGTGTGTGTGAGTAATGATTTTAAGACCTTAATAGTGTTTCGGTTTCTGATTACTTTTGAGTTAGAATAAATATTTGTGATAATAGCTTAGCGTCACTGATACTAAAGTGTATCAGGCTGCAAACTGGACGGCAGCGACAGCGAGAGCGAAAGCGGCGCGGGCAGTGACGCAGGGAGTCTGGGCCGTTCCCGACGCCAGCGGGCTTGAGAGCGATTTGCCGCGGTTTCATACTAACTCAATACTTTCTATCGTGTCGCGGAAATCGCTGCCCACGCCACTGCCCGCGCCGCTGTCACCCTCGCTGTCGCTCTCGCTGTCGTCCTATTTGCAGCCTTAAGGACGGGAACTTCCTTTTAATGTTATACAATATAAGGATGCTAAGAATTTTAAAAATCAACCTTTAGGTTTTACTTTTAAGTATGAAAGTCAGTCTCATGTTGTGAATTATAATTTTTCCGCCTATTTTTGTGTTTAGCTAGTAAATGGAATAAAAATATGCCACAAAGCTTGGATTGAATGAATGAAATAAAAATATGACCTGCGAATGAGTTTCTTTACATAGGTATCACATACATAAATTGTCTTTAAAAAAGATACTAGCTACCTATACCACAAAATTTAAGCTAGTGTGAGTTGTAGACTTTAAGTAGGTACTGAGAGCCGTATTTATAATAGTACTATAATCATCGACATTGCAGATTCACAGTTTTATTTTGGAAGTACCAGATTTAGGAAACCAATGATAGCGTACGGAAACTATCGGTTTAATTTACACATACCTAGCAGTCGCTCGCCAAAAGGGAATTGGTACTGCACGGCGCGCCGTGGCTGCAAGGTGTCACTCAGCACCATCGACAATAAGGTTGTCAAAGTTAATGACAACCACAATCATAAATTACCATTCTCGCTGATGTAGGGCAGCTTTTATACGACTTTTTAAGCCTGTTTTGAAAACTATATTTTCGATTTCATTTGTGCTCAAAGGATTTGATAGATTTAAAGTATGATTCCTTTGATTCAATCGTTGACTATATTATACCTGGGTATTTACGATTTTATAACTAACGACTGTTTTTTCTTAAATTTGAATTTTTTATAATAGAACATGAAAATTGTGTTATTAAAAATGTAGTGTAATGTACTAACTTAACAAAACAATTATGTCCAAAAATGATAGCATGATGAAGGTATTAAATATAGGGTCTTCTTTATGAAGATCAATATATTTTAAGAGAAGGTTAAGAATGATGTATGGATTCAATTTATGAAAGAATTTTTTTTTTTGTTACAATTAACAAAAAAAAAATTCTTTCATGTAAGTATATTTTATGATTCTCATAAGTTTACAACATTTTAGTTTAATCTGTTATTTACGACTAAAGCAAGAAATAAAAGTGTTTCTATTTAACTATTTATATTAAGAAATACGTTATACATAACCAAACAATAACTTATACTACGCGAAACTCACTCACACACACAGAGAAAAATCGCACTAGGCATAGGTATGTAGGTATTCTCTGACGGCACTATCGACACCGAAAGTCAAGCGAGCCGCCCGCGCCGACAACACACTGTTGGCTTGTCGGCTCGGCGCGGCGCGGCGGCGCGGCGGCGACTTTGTTTGAGCCAAACGCGCGCGACCCGCTCACCGCTCGGCGAGCGCTCGCCAGTCTGTAAAAGTCTGTCTAATGATACGCGCGCGTAAATTATTAATTATCAAAATGCCTAATTTCGCGTACACGAACCAAGAATATCTTCAAATGGCTTTGTGCTAGTGCTGCGAGTGAGAACCTGTCACGAGCTCGTGACACGTACGAGCAGAGACATGGAAGGCGTCCCGCCCTCCGAACAATTCTAGGAGCTGTGCAGCGCCATCGAGATTATGGCACATTTACTCCACGTGCCCCAATGTTGTGTGCTGCCAATGTTATTAAACGAACAAGACTTTGTGTATCGCAAATAAGTAGTCATGTGCAGTGCAGCAGTTACTATAAAGTGCTTGTGTATGTGTATTCGTGTGCTGTGTACCTAACATCATTGACAGGAAGCAATATGTAAGTTATTTTTGTACATAAACTGTAAATAATAATAGTTGATAATAAGGTGATTCCATTTAAACATTCAATTGATTGTAAAATACATTTATTCGTTAAGACAAACAGCTCAAGCACGAAAGCTTTTTTTAAATTTATTTCTAATTTAAACATTATCAAAGAAGTCAACATTACTAAAACGGTATTTACAATTAGTTGAACGTTAAATTGACAGTTGAAGTGTGATGGGAAATTAGAATCAACTTTTATACGAAATAAGTATGATATTACAACAGCTGATTGTTACGTCATACATCAAGCTAAGTAGGTCACGCAACGCCCGGGCGCGCGAGGCATCGACCTTTGCTCGCGTGGATAGGTAGGTACTAACCGCGTAAGATCTTTGTTTTAGTGAAGTTATTTTCTTAAAATAAATAGATAGGTTTTTTTATTTCTTGCAAGGTTGTCGTAAATAACAGAGTAAACTTAAATTCGGCCACTTAAAAGATTTGAAAATTTCAATAAAAAAATATATAGTTATATGTATATTTTTATTTTTATCATAAATTGAACCCATACATCATTCTTAACCTTCTCTTAAAATATATTGATCTTCATAAAGAAGACCCTGTATATATTAAGGGGTTTCCGTATAGTAAAAAAGAACCTAGAATTTAATTAGCAGTTGAAAAGTTATTCTTTCAACTTTTTGAAACTGTGGCTTCAATTAATGGCTATTTTCAAACTGTTCTGAAGGTAAGGGGAACCTTCGATTGAGCGAGACGACTTATTCATTGCCTTGGTAATCGTAAAACAACTATAATATAAGGAGACGAAATAAATAATAAATTAGATGTTTAAACATTGTTTTGGAATAAGTACCTACTTATTATTATACATTCTCAGTTTAAATAAAAATCCAAAGGATATACCTTAAAATGCAAATTAGATTATAAAATAGAAACTAAATATTTCAAAATAAAATCCAGCGGCAAATCTGTGAGAACTTCACTAAATTAAACTTTAATTTACCCTTACACGAGACTTAGTAGCGACCTACGTTTGTTGGGCACATGAGTATAAGTACCGGCAGCTTTAGCGCATTTTTAAAACTACATGGCTTTTCCAGAAGAAATGTTATGTCATATGTCGTAGTCAAATCGTGAAATTGTTCAAAACGTAAATTTCTAATTTTATAACTATTTCGTATTTACTTTTTATGGACTGAATGAAAGCTTAGAGTAGAAATAAACATAACTTAAAACAACTTAACTATGATACTACAATATCAAACGAGGATGATATGTCCAGTACCGTAGTCGAGCATTTCATGATATGGTTTGCCATGCTACGATCATCTACGATAAAAAAATGCGTTGTGCGCGAGTACTTGCGCGTGTAGGTACTCTAATACATACAACTTTTGTTGTTTAATCTTTGCCATTTGTGTATGTTAAAATTACTTATTATTTGTATTTAAATTAAATGTTAAAATTAATTAATTACGTATGGATAAAGTTATATAGGTTTTTCTTAAAATAGCAAACAATATGTTGAGAGTGGCGCCGTGGTTTCTGTGCATATCAACCCCGACCACGTCGTATATCTTATGCAGCTCTTCAGCGACGAAATCCGGGACGTCGTTGGGATCGGTCTCCTATAACAAAATGATTATGTCCTGGAGGCTCTTCTCAACCTCATTTCTACGTCGGGAAGGCATCTGGGAGGTTCGGCCGAGCACCTGGAACGAAAGCACCTTGCCTCGACACACTTCGTCCTCCATGAAGTGGGACTAAAAAATCTGCACTATGCTGAGCGCCAACAGTTCGCTTACAAAGACTTGTTTAGCCATCGTAAGTGTTAGCGGGCAGCGGCATTAGCCGCGCGAGACGCGAATTTTAATTTAATAAAATTAAATTAAGCCGAGCGTCAGAGATACACGGCTGTTTCCGAGTGATTTTAAGAAGACTCTGTATACTGAAATTAATATCTCTATAAATTTAAAAAATTTGAGTTAAATTTTATTTTCTAACGATATTTTAAGTTTTTTTGAGAAGTAAATGTACTATTAAAAAAATTTATGTTTATTATCTATCAACCGAAAACTAATGCTTGATTCATGGTAAAAAAACATATTTTGTTAAAAAATAAATACATAGCCCGGAAGACGTCCATCTACCTACAGACATAAAATCGCCTTGTCGCTTCCTAAATTTGATTTGATCATTTGTGCCTGCTATTGTAAGCGAATAAGTTTCAATATACTTATGTTTCATTATGGCATGATAATGATTTTAATCCTCGTTTTTACTTAAACAATTTTTGCTTCACCTGAAGTCATTAAAACAAAAGCATAATAAATAAGTACCGATTTGTTTTTGTTTTCATTCTGTTGAAATGGAACGCACCTACACCAGCTGTCAACGTCGTGTCACTGACAGCTATTCTGCCTTATCATCGCTTCTTCCCGCGTAACGCTCTGACATTATAATATCTCTTGATTACTTCGAATAAACTAATTAACTTAATTTACAGTTTGTTTTTCATTAGGTTATGGGCCCAGATCCCATATTTTAGGGCAGTAAAACGTAAATCCGTAGAAATATAGTTCCGCGAAGTGTTTTGTGGATTTTTAGGTGGACATAGTAAATCTGCAATCTCATTGTGTACCGAAGCCATCCGAATACTTATAATGGCTATGTCCAATATTCAAATTGACAAACTCCAAGGAAGGGAGAATTATAGTACATGGAAATTTGCCGTGCAAACATATCTAGAACACGAAGATTTGTGGCAATGTGTGGAGCCATGTGACATGACTGTAGATCCGAAACGTGACCTCAAAGCTAAGTCGAAAATCATATTGCTCGTGGATCCGATAAATTATATACACGTTCAGGATGCAAAGACTTCTCAGGAGGTATGGCTTAATCTACAGAAAGCTTTTGAGGACTCAGGTCTAACAAGAAAAGTGGGGTTACTCCGTGATTTAGTCAACACTACTTTGGAAAGTTGTTCTAGCATAGAAGAGTATGTGAATAAAATTGTAACTACAGCTCACAAGTTGCGAAACATTGGATTCAATGTGGATGATGAATGGCTAGGCACATTGATGTTAGCAGGCTTCCCTGACCAGTATAAGCCTATGATAATGGGACTTGAAAGCTCTGGTGTAAAGATAAGCACAGATTCCATTAAAACAAAATTACTGCAAGAAGTCAAAGAATCAAATGTCTCTGTTCTTTACACAAAGCACAGTAAAAATAATCCTAAAAATAATCTAAAAAGTAATAAGTCCAGTGGTCCCCGTTGCTACAATTGTACAGGTATGGACACATAAACAAAACTTGTAATTATAAAAAGAAAAGTGATGATAAAGGTTTTGCTGCAGTTTTCTCAGCCACTCAAGGAAATATGAACAGTGTGGACTGGTTTGTAGATTCAGGAGCGTCATTACACATGACTAACAGTTCTGATGGCATGTATGATGTCCGGGCACCTCCGATACAAAATATAATGGTAGCCAACAACACATCCGTTGCTGTACAGAAGATTGGAAATGTAAATCTGGATCTCCTGACTACAGATGGTAAAGTTAACCATATCCAGGTGAGAGATATTTTATTTGTTCCACAATTGAGTGCTAACTTGTTATCAGTTAGTCAGCTGTCAAGAAATGGATGTCAAGTTATTTTCAGTAAAGATGGCTGTGTAATACTTAATAAAAGGAAACAGATAGTAGCAACTGCAAGACTGACTAATAACATGTATAAGTTAAATACTTTTAGAGGCAGTGCATTTGTAACCTCTGATATTCATAGTTTGGATATATGGCACAGGAGAATGGCCCATTTGAATTATAATGATGTCAATAGACTGCCATTATGTACTGAAGGTGTAAAATTTGTTAATAATAAGGAAAGTAACAACAATTGCATTATATGTTTGAAAGGAAAACAGAGTAGATTTCCATTTAATAATACTGGTACAAGGGGTACTGCCCCTTTAGAAATAATACACTCGGACTTGTGTGGCCCCATGGAAACACCATCTATGGCTGGTGCTAGATATTTAATAACTTTTATTGATGATTATTCGAGAAAAGTAAATGTTTATTTTCTAAAAAATAAAATTAATATAAAAGAAGTTTTTGAAAGTTATAAGAAGGAAATGGAAAATCAATATGAAAATAAAATAAAGATATTACGTACTGATAATGGTTTAGAATATATAAATAAGCAATTAAATGAATATTTGATAAGGTATGGTATAAAGCATCAAACGACAGCATCCTTTACTCCAGAACAAAATGGCCTTGCAGAACGAATGAACCGCAGCCTAGTTGAACGAGCCAGATGTATGTTGTTTGACGCTAGACTACCGAAGAGGTATTGGGCAGAGGCAATAGAGACAGCAGCTCATGTAATTAACCGTTCCCCAACTCGAGTTCTTAACTACATAACACCGTTGGAGAAATTAACAGGTATCAAACCAAACATTTCTCACTTAAGAATTTTTGGCTGTAAAGCCATGGTGCATGTGCCGAAAGAAAAGAGGTTAAAGTGGGATCCAAAATCTACTGAAATGATCTTTCTGGGATATTGTGAAAATACAAAAGGCTATAGACTGATGGATCCACAAACTAAGAAAGTTACTAAGAGCAGGAATGTCACATTTTTAGAAGACTGTTGTGAAAATAAAAATATTTTATTGCCAGATATACAGCCCAGTACTAATGTATTGCAGATGTCATTAGACGAGCCTACCAATCAGATTGAGGAAACCTCCAGCCCTGCTGTTGAAGACTGTCAGGACTCTGCTGTCACAACGGGTGATAGCTTTGACTCTACTATGGAAGAACATGATGCTACATACACTCCTAGCACTGACTGTAGTCTTACCAACTCCCCGTGTCACATCAACCTGAGACCCCGTGGTAACCGATCAGGTCATGTGGAAGAGGATGAGCCTGAATATGCATGTATGGCAATAATTGAAGATCCGTTGACTCTTGAGGAGGCATTATCTGGAGTGGAATCTCAGAAATGGAGACAAGCTATGAAGGAAGAATTTTTATCTTTAAAGGTAAATAATACTTGGGTTTTATGTAATTTACCATCTCAGAAAAAGCCCATATCTTGTAAATGGGTTTTTAAGAAGAAAAGGAATGAGAATGGACATATAGTTAAATACAAGGCGAGGCTTGTCATCAAAGGTTGTGCACAAAAGAAAGGTCTTGATTATAATGAAGTATATTCTCCGGTAATCAGATATACATCCCTGAGATACTTACTCTCTTTAGCAGTAAAGTATGATTTGGACATTGACCAAATGGATGCGGTAAGTGCTTTTTTACAAGGCGATCTAGAAGAGGAAATATATATGTGTCAGCCTCCTAACTTTGAAGAAAATAGAAATCAAGTATGTTTATTAAAAAAATCTTTATATGGATTAAAACAGGCAAGTAGAATGTGGAATAAAAAACTGGATAATGCACTGAAAGAAATTGGTTTGACACAATCAACACTTGATCCATGCATTTATTATAAAGTGAAGAATAAGACAGATATAACATTTTTAGCAGTATATGTAGACGATTTAATATTATTTACAAGTTCAAAAGATATGAAGAAATACATAAAAGAAGAATTAATGAGAAAATTTGAAATGAAAGATTTAGGAGAATTGAAATATTGCTTGGGATGGCATGTGTATAGAGACAGACAGAAAGGTTTGTTGAGCATTGATCAGAAGATTTATATTCAAGAGGTTTTAGAAAAATTTGGAATGGCATATTGTAAAGGCGTTAGGACACCTGTTGATCCTAAAACAACATTTTTGAAATCTGAAAAAGAAGAGGTATATAAATGTCCATACCAGGAATTAGTTGGATGCCTACTTTATTTATCCCAAGGGACAAGGCCGGACATATCTTATATAGTAAATATTCTAAGCCAATTTAACTCTAAGCCAGATGAGGTACATTGGCATGCCCTCAAGAGAGTTTTAAGATATTTAAAATATACTGAAAACCTAACTTTAACCTATGTAAAGGATGATAAAATGTTACTTGGTTATTGTGATGCAGACTGGGGCAGCAACGAGGATGATAGACGATCCTGTACTGGTTATGTATTCATACATCAAGGTGGTACATTTTCGTGGTGTTCTCGCCGACAACCAACGGTTGCTCTATCGACAACAGAGGCAGAGTATATGTCATTGTCGACATGTACTCAAGAGGCTGTGGCTTAAACAATTGGAAGAAGAATTTCAGCCACACCTAAAGGCTCTACCAATAGTAATTTTTTGCGATAACCAAAGTGCAATTAATCTTACTCAGTCTAATAGTTTCAGGCCCCGTACAAAACACATTGACATACGACATCATTTTGTCCGGGACAAAGTACAAGCTGGGAGGATCAAAGTAAACTATGTAGATACCAGTCAAATGGTTGCTGATGTGCTGACCAAGGGGACACCTCAACCCAAGCTGGAGAGCTGTTCAATGAAAATGGGCTTGGTGCGTTTGGGAGGATGTTGAAATGGAACGCACCTACACCAGCTGTCAACGTCGTGTCACTGACAGCTATTCTGCCTTATCATCGCTTCTTCCCGCGTAACGCTCTGACATTATAATATCTCTTGATTACTTCGAATAAACTAATTAACTTAATTTACAGTTTGTTTTTCATTACATTCCTTTCTTAAAACTTAGGTACTATAATTGTAAGGTCAAATTTCCTAAAAACTGATTTGTAAGTTTTTAATCAAAAACCATATTTATTTCAGTCAAGTATTTAAAAAGTACCAGGGGCTCGAACATTCTTATCGTGTACGGCTACAAGTTCAAAGTGCATAAAGAAAATAAAAGTACTTACAATTGGCAATGCAGCAGTTGCCACCACAAGTGCACCGCGTCAGTGACCACGAGTAAAAGTAGCGGTGAAGTCATCCACATGAACACACGACACAATCACACACCACCCAATTTTGTCGAAAAAGAAGGAATATACATTGCTATTTAATGCTGTTACAGTCTCTTATGTCTTTGTTATTTTAAGAAACGTATAAATCGATTATTAATAAATTATTTAAAATACATTTTATGAATATTACTTATATCTATACATTTTAACTTTTTCTTCATCTAAAACACAACTACACTTGGGACTTTTTATTGCTGCGTCTTAAATAATATTTTTATTCCAGTCAATTATTTAAAAACTTACCGAACATTCTCGTCATTTACGGTTACAAGTACAGAAATCAGCGAGAACAGAAAAATACTTGCAAGTGGCAATGCAACAGTTGTAACAACCTCAAGTGCACCGCGTCGGTGATCACGGTCAGAAGTAGCGGTGCAATCGTAAGCATGAACACACGACACAATCATAACCCACCCAATTATGTCGAAAAAAGTGGAATATCTATTTAATACAAGAAGTATCACTAATTTCTCTGTTATTTAAAGAAATATAGTTAAAATTATTTAAAAAATTATTATACAAGGATTTGAAATGCTTTAATATAATATTATTTGCTATCATCATCATCACAACTCTTTTTAATGAACCCACTGTAGGGCTTTGAGTCTCTGCAATGGGTGATGATGACGTGCAGGCCATATCCACCAAGCGTGCCCAGAACTGGTGGTTAGATGTCAGAATTTTCATTTTTTTTTTCTGTTTTTCCGCCACAGCAGACCACCCCTCAGAACACCCGTAGGCCTATTGACCGTACGAGGTGTTCACTGAGTGGAAAAGGAGAATACATCAGAAGTACGAAAGGGCACTTGCCAGAGGACAGGTCCCCGGCCAGATGATCCCAGACAATGTGAGACTTCTACTCACTAAACTCCCCCTTAATGATCTTTTGTCTTTCTTCAGACAATCGACCGAAGAAGTGAGCGACAGCCAGTTGGTGATAAAGGCTACGCGTAGAAAAAATACAGGAAGCAATTCGTGCTGAATCGATTACGATAACATTTCAGCTAGGGGCTGGCAGACAGGAGATTATCTAGATCTAAAGAGCTGGTTGGTAATATCAGAAAGAACGTCCTTTTGCCTACGACAAGAGCACTTGAAAGAGTTTGGATTGGGTTTGTAGGAGACAGTCGCTCGAACTAACCTATTCGGATGATTATCACAACGTTGGATGTAGGATGAGGATAGACAGATTTTTCAGGGAGGCAAAATAGCTATATACATGTATACAGCACTTAAGACTGACTGCTCAACGTGTCCTCCGAATCACGGAATCCGGTGTGTATATATTTTTCTTCACCCAGAACTCAACTGTGCTTGTACCTACTTATTGCTGCGTGTAAATAAAAAGCAAAAAAAAAGAATTTTTAAAAATTTGTTGTACTTAAAATATCATAACAAATGATTTATTTACTAAATCCATTATATTTTTATTCCAGTTAAATTTTAAAAGCGACCCGGACATGATCATTTTTGTCTTGTGCAGTAACAAGTTAAAAGTGCAACAAGTTTATATTTATTTATTATTATTAATTTCAAGGCGTCGGTGACAATGTATAAAAATAGCGGTGCCGTCGTTCGCATAAACACACTGCATATGACACACCACGTAATTTTGTTGATCAAAATGGAATATACATCGCTCTATAATACTGATACTGTCTCTGATTATTATATTATTTTTTTAAAAATTATTAAATTAAATTAAGTTAATTAAATGTAGTTACATAATAATAATTATTTAATTTATTTTTTCCATATACAAGTTATCACCCAGGTTTTTCATTTAAGCATGCAGTGCCTATATTTGAAAACTCAGCTGTTCCGCATATAACGGCTTTAAAGTTAATTATCAAAAAAAAAACGAAAATATGAAAAAAAAAAAAAAAACCACAAAATATAAATCTTACCATAAATGACCAAAACTAACCTATATAGTCTTAGAGATAATCTAACAAGCTCATTTTGGCTAATCGTCTAAACGCTAGTAGGTCGAAATTCGCTTGAAGATTGGTTTCCTTGCTGACGATCTTGTTATTATTTTATTCGACACTGACATTAATTGAGTACAGAATTTGTAAATTATCTAAAAAGTCATAAGTGCATTATACGCGATAGACCTTACTAGTTTGATAGTTTGAAACAAATTTTCAGCAAAATCGGTCAGGATTCAGTTGGTTCGATGGTACTTGTTTACTTTTCAAAATGTGGTTAAATGTTTTATTCTTGGCTCCCATTGATCGATATATAAAAAGAACCCTAATGTAATATCTGTGACGTTAGGGTTCACTTTCCTTAATCACAACAGTCTCCTTAACCCATTCCAATCTGGATTTCGTTCCGGACATAGTACGTTTACCGCGCTGGTGAAAATAACCGATGACATAAGAAGTGGTATGGATCATCAAAAACTGACACTACTTACTTTGCTGGACTTCAGTAATGCTTTTAATGCAGTTGATTTTGATGTTCTACTTGGTACTCTTTGCTGTCTAAACATATCTCCTGAAGTGATCGACTGGTTTCGCAGTTATTTGCAAGGCCGCCGGCATCGTATTTTAGTCGATGACAAAGTGTCCTCATGGTGCAATACTGTCGCCGGTGTGCCCCAAGGTGGTGTGCTCTCTCCGTTATTATTTTCAGTTTTCATTAATACTATAACGACCCCCCTATCTTCTTCCTACCACTTGTATGCAGATGATCTACAAATCTATACGCAATTCAGTCCCGACAGCATCAATTTGCCCATTAACACTATTAATAAGGACCTTGGTTCAATACTTGAATGGGGTAAATATTATGGTTTAAATATTAATCCTTCAAAGACTCAATAATTTTTGATAACGTCATCATACCTTACAGTAGAGTGGTTAAAAATCTAGGAGTTCTCATGGATTCCACACTGTCATGGAAACCTCAAATAGAATCTGTCAGCAGAAAAGTTTTCTCTGCTGCACGATCTCTCCGAAAGCTACGAAATTTTCTGCCAATACCTACCAAAATTGCTCTCGCACAATCACTTATACTCCCAATACTGGATTACGCTGACACTAGCTATCTTAATTTGACCGAAGAGCAACTAAACAAGCTTGAGCGCCTTCAAAATATGTGTATTAGATTCATATTTGGTTTACGAAAATATGATCACGTTTCCGAATTCCGCGTAAGGCTCAAGTGGCTCCCAATTCGTCTTCGAAGGAATACTCATACACTAAATCTTTTATACAAAATATTATTCAACCCTTGTCTGCCAATCTATCTTAAAGAACGCTTTAGTTTTCGCCATCAACACCATGAACGTAACTTGCGGTCTGCCAGCAACTACTTGCTGGCAACTCCCCGTCACAATTCCCACCTTTATCAGCAGTCGTTCACGGTGAAAGCAATATCTCTTTGGAACTCATTACCATCTTCTCTCCACCACGCTAAAACAATAGCTTCTTTTAAATATCATTTAAAAAACTTCTATCTCTCAAACTTATCTAATTTTATATAGAATCTATGTTAATACAAAGCGTACTTTGTTCTTCCTACTTATATATCTATTTTTAAATTAATGTTTTTATATTTTATATATATGTATTTCATATTATATTATTACACCTATTTATATACTTTAATTAGTAACATTTATAAAATAATAATGCAATGTTTACGTTTCTTTTTAATTTATTTTAAGATATTGTTGCCTGGAAGAGATCACTTTGAAGTGATAAGGCCGCCCAAATTGTACATTTAATGTTAAAACTGTATTTTTATAAGTATCCCATTCTATGCAAATGGCAATAAAGTGTTTGAATTTGAATTTGAATTTGAATCTGTGACCTTTTTGGTAATTTATTGATTTGGAATGTTATTTTGTTTAGTAATTTTTGTTTATTGGTAGACAAACATATTTTTATCGTTTCATCAATTCCTTTGTTATTCTCATAGCAACAAACTTTATTAATAAAATATTTCCATTATTGAAGTCCTACCTAAACTACATATATTCTTCTTATTTACTTCACAGCAACAATTTACTGCACTCCCCGAGGGAAGATAGTAGCGATGTACCACGGCTACAGTTTTTATCCTAGAAATAGGCATATAAAAACCACAAGATGGGTCTGTACGAAGAACAACACTTGCAAGTCTCACATGACGACAGACCTGGATGGATATATTATCCGTGTCAACGAACATCACACACATCCACCGCCTGCTTATGTTATCAAGGATGGGATGTTTGTCAGGTGCTGAGTAAGGTGAAATTACTAAGAGCCACCATAGTAGTATTTACACAAAAAATATTGTCTTGAAAATTACTTAAATTAAATTAGGTCAATGGCATCATTGCTGAACCACTTTGAAGTCCTCAAGATGGCGTATTATAACTTTTATATTTTCTTATAATTATGTAACTTAAACTAAATATAGTTGTGACAGATTTCAGTGTTGTTTCTTTAATTTTGGATTCTCGTCATGGTTTTTCTCGGAAATGCCAACACGATTTTAAATATCCTAACCTGTTTCTATCTACTATTTATATTATTTTTAAGTAATTAAACTTATAAAATTCAACTTTTTAACCATATTTTTATTATTTTATACTGTTTATTATTTTATATTTGATCGTGGGAACAGGTCAATTTCCAAAGGAAAACGAAGTTTATTATGATTATCAGTTATTCTCATTGCCGGACCAAACCATCGTGACGGACTATCATTGTAATCCTACAACTATTATAATTGCGATAGGAAGGATGATTAAAGGAAGTCTTCTAAGTAGATGAGGCTAAGTCATTGATAACTCTTCTTGTGCGATTTAATCGACGTATAGAACTAAACATATATCGGAATAAAGTAAACTCAAATTTTAGAACTAAATATCGTTTCTGACTTTTAGGAAAGTGCGTCTGTTTGTTACGCCTTCACACTTAAAGTACTGATCCGATTGAAATAAAATTTAGTATATAGATAGACCTGACCCTAAGAATGCGCATAGGCTAATTTTATCACGAAAAAAGGTTGAGAGATAGGGGGTGAACTTTATTTTTAAAATCCTTCGAACCGATTTCAATGAAATTTGGTAACACTTAATCTTGAAAAAGGGTCCACACTACTCTTATTTTGCAAAAAGGGTTTGAGGGGGTAGAAATACGAGATGAATATTTTTTTAAACCTTGCAACCGATTATACTAATTAAATGTTGCCGTAGGATAGCTTTATGTTATTTTTTTTAAAACTGACTCCTCATTCGGTAAATCATGCTTAGTCACAAAGTTTCCGCGTCTGAAATCGCAATCAATGCTAGTTAATTTATACATGGCAGCAACATCGATAACTATGTTTTATAAAAAACATTGTTACTAGACATGAACCACCATCTTCTGGATAACTTTATTCACTTAGCATACTAGTATGTGCTCTTAATTTTATGGACAAGAGATGACACTGACAAAGGACTATTATAAGCGGCGGTGGGCTACTGTGAAGATGATCTCTACAACATGATCGCCAATTCACTAGCCAAACGAGTTCATTACGGTATTTCTCGCGTATCGATTACATTTTTTTTTCAGCAGTTAAAGTATAATTTTTCTACCTACTGACAACCTAAATATCCTTTTTTTTACAGTCTATCTTCTGAAGAGCCAGAAAGGTGTAGACGTATTAGTATCAAATGGTTACACCTATACGTATGACAAAAGAAACTCGACAACAACAAACTGGCGATGTTCGAGGAACAACATCTGCCGCGCAAGAATTACTACGACTGCCGACGGCAGCGAGATTGTGAAGAGCAAATGCTATCATACCCATGAACCTCCTAAGTTACTGATCAAAAAAGGAGTGTTATATAAAATATAGATTGATTACTTAAAGATTTTTATTTTTAGTCGAGATAAAAATAAACTCTACAAATAATAAATAAATGGTAGGTAGGTAAATATTTGAAGATAGATAGTGATTTCTTTCGGAGAATCAATAGGTGAACATATAGATATGATGAACAGCAAAAACTTCTTCTTCTTCTTCTCGAGTCAATAGTAAACAGTGCTTTGGCCCAGTGCTTGGCTATAAAAACAGCACTCCCATTTGCCTCATAGAGTTCCCTGTAGGCGCAGGAGGTTGGTAAAAAAGGACAAGACAACAAATGCGCCATAGATTGCGTTGAGCTGCAGTCGCATTTTTTATCAGAGCCACAGTTACAAAGTCTTGCAAAAGTTTGGGCTTTGTACTTCTCGTGACTTAGCCATTCTCTGACCCGGATTGTAATATATTAAACAATCATACTACGTCTCGAAGTGTTTTGGAGTATTCTTGCGTTGTTTGGAGCCCATAACACATAAAATACATTCAATTCTTAAAAAAAAAAACAATCTATTTTTCTAAAAACTTGAAACTATTGCTTGCAAATGAAAAAGAGTAAATACGACGAGCTTTGTGAGGTACACCATTTATTGCCTTTAAATGAACGCAGATGTTGCACCCTTCTGCAGATGCTGTTTTTGTATGATATTTGTAGCAATAACAGCGATAGCCCCGAGTTACTATCGCTAAATATGCATCTTTGAATACCCGTGAGACTAACCAGACACTGTTCCCTTTTCCACGTTCCCTTTAGCCACTCCAATTATGCAAAGAACTCGGTTTTCAGCCGTATACTCGGCTGCCATAATCAGTATTTTGAGACAATCGATATATTCCAGCATCTATTTTTCTAAACTAATACTAACTTTTAAAAGAAAAATTATTCATTATATTACTCATAATCTATGAAATAAGGTTTAATATTTGGAGAGTACTAGTACTTATGTTAATAAAGTGTTATTCTGATCTTAAAATTTACTACAGCCACATCCATTCACACACATAAACACACACACACACACATACACCACCCATACACACGCAGTTTTACTGCTCGGTTGTGTAATATTAATTGTTATTATTGTATATGTTTATTAAGTGCTGTTGGTTCATAAATAAATAAAAATAGTTATCCGTGTGATCAAAGTCTTCTTAACGACTTCTATGTGGGTCATAGTTGGTCGTTATCCAGGGGGAGCTTTTTCAAAATAGGGACGCAAACGGGTGTTCAGGTGGATACTTCTTCGACCACAGCTCTATCCTAGCCTTAGATGGGTCAGAGTCGAGAGACTCGGTTTTAAAAATAAAGCTGAGGCGTCTCTTTAGACGGGAAAATGATAGGCAATTTCCATGTAATGGGTGTCTGTTGTCGTGAATCTGTTTTTGTTTCTCAATAGAACATGCAATCTGACTTGGAACACAAGGTAGTGCTATCCCAGCTAGGGAGTATAGAAGGCCCAGTGGTGTTGGCTTCAAAGTGTCTATAACTATGAATATACCTAACAGATATACAATTCTACTACAATAATAAAAGTTAAAGTTTGTGAGTAAAATTGATTACTCCGTCACATTAAAATAGATTGCCTTTTGATCCTAATTGCACCAGTAGTTCCAAATAGACGATGGCTAAGCAGCGGAGAACAGCTCGTTCAGAACTCATTTCTCAATATTATATTTCTCTTCATTATATTTCTTGACTTGCTGTGTATGTTTGTGAACTTACGACCTATCTGACCAATCGTGTCTACAAATCTACACTTACATAAACCTAGATCGACGCAGGTACTAAGTGGGTATATTACAATACAATATAAGAGCCGATAAGAATAAAATATATTGTTTCAGGTAAACCATTTGAAAACCAGGACTCACCCGAGGGAGAGTTTGCATTCACCACGTCGGAGCGAGGAGAACTGGTCCTGCTCTTCTCCGGGCACAGATACAACAAGCACCGAACTTCTAAGAAAGGCGCCATCACATGGCGATGCAGGAAGAGGATGTGTCAAGGCTTTGTCACCACCGACAGTGACAGTGTCATTAAAAGTTCTAGTCATAGCTGTGGAAGGTCATAATGACCTGCATGCATCATTAGTCGATGCAAAGTAAAACATAGTTAACATACCTATGTTTATTGAACTCAAGGTAATATTCGGAACTGAACTCACAAACTAAAACCCTGCATAAAGGGTGATTTGAACTTATTGGCACTGCATAAAGTTCCCTGGTGCGTGGAACGATAGTTGTAAATGAACTATATGTGTAGTTAAGTTCCTCTCTATAAAGATCATTGATGTGTTCCTTGCGTTTATGAGTAGAAAAAAAGGATTTATTATGCTAAAAACAAGTTGACTCATCTTAGTTACCTTATGTTATTAATATTTAAAAAAATATAGTTGATGTACGATCTCACTATTGTTCTGTTATTGGATGAGACAGTTTATAATTATTTAATAGGCAAAGTGTACTTGATTTACGTAATTTGTACTTTGTAGTAATTTTACGTAATTATTAATTTGTGTAAACGAAAACAAAGGTTAAAATTGTGTATTTTAATTTATTTTGTGCAAAAAAGGGATATAATTACAGAGAATTTAAAGAAAAAGTTGAGTTGCTGTTACTTTTCATAGAATATTAGATTATTTTCCTAATATTTTGGATAATGACAATAGTTGTTTTTTAAAGTACATATTTTTTTATTATTAGTTGTAGGAGTAACATAACATGTATAATCGATTATTTCAACATTGGACCATCAATTTGAGTGTACAATTACATATTCATTACATTTTCATTTAAGAAACACAATAATATAATATTTTCAGCTTATAGGCTCCAAAATGAACGTGGGAAGGAAATTATTATGTACAGGGGCTACAGCTTCTACAAAAAAGGGAATAACAAAAAGAGTACTTATTGGAAGTGCACAAACACCAAGGTCTGCCAGTCCTCCTTGACAACAAACTCCAGTGGTCACATAGAACGTGTCAGAGCTAACCACAAGCATGCGCGGCCCTCTTATACGATAAAAAATGGAGTTTTAACCAGAACTAAAACAGCTGAAGCAGAAGAAAAAGAATAAGTTTTGTAGTCATTTATTTCCAAGATCTTTTCTCGAATCTTGTTAGCTATAGTAATTTATTTATTTATTTTAAACTTCATGTTATGGTAAGAAGTTAAAAATATAAAAAGAATTAAATTTATACATCGGCTTATTGCTGTCGAGCGATTTCTCCAGGACAACCAGGCATGGATTATAATTTATTTGTAAATATATCAACATTGAATATATCTGTCTTCAAATGTTTTTTTTTGTGCTGTAAGCAATTATTCCGTCAGGGTTCTATCAAATTATCTTTCAATAAAAAAAGAGTTACAATATAATTATGGTTAAAAGCTATACAAATAATCTAGGTGATTAATTGATAAAGCTTAGAACTTAAATTACTGGCTTATTTTAACAAAATAATGATGGCGTAACAAACAAAATGAATAAAACTAAAACTAAAACTAAAAAATAGCCCTACCTTCCTCTACTTTAATTTAATATATAAGTCACGCTTGAGAGAACGATTTTCCATCTCATATTTCCAAAAACGTTTTTCAAAGCATGGTTTGATCCTCGTTAACGGCTACCGTTTCTGTATAAAAAAGAGGCAATTTTTGGATAATCTGGAAGTGTTCGAACCCACAGTTCGAACCACGTGCAGTGCACCGTGCGCGTCTCTACGGATAATGTTATAACTATGGTTATACGAGGCTGTCTGTGGCATTTCCATGATTCCCGTTTTATGGTAAAATATGGCGTTTACTGGAAAATTAAGTGGAGAATTATGTTAAAATAGTTTTGTAAAGAAATACCAGTCAATAATTAGCAACTTTAGGAACTTTTGCCGCTGTGATTGTTATTCCTTTTTGCCGCTTTCAAGTAGATCTTTGAGCGGTAAATAGGACTACAGCGATTGCAACTAAAGACTATTTAATTTCTTAAGTCCTTTCTGAATGAAGTAATAGTCAATCATTTTGTGAGCTTGATTTTAATTTATTTAATGTAGATAGGACGATTTTGAATAAAAAAAAAAACAAATCATAATTAACTGTAGTATTATTTTAATTTTAACATGTTTTAAATACCAATGGTGATTCAATATATTGTGATTCAATACTTAATAGGCGTCATTTGTTTGTTTGACAATTCATAACCATATTTTATCTTAACCTGGCAACTCTACTGCCTGTTATCTCTACTTTGAAAAAATCAAATCTAAAATAAATTATTTTAGCTTTCTCTTAAATAACACTGTAGACACCTCGTTGCTACAGTTTGTTAGAATGTTTCTATAAATAGCCTTTTATTGAATACGTTTTTACCCGCGCATTTTTATTATTATAAGTATCGTTACTTTGAGAAGTTTAAAAAAAAACGGAGCTTGTGAAATGTGATACCATAAAGCGAACTAAGGGGAACCTAGAATATGAATACATAAATAGATAAACGCCCAGAACTGGAATTTTTTCTTTTCTTGTCCTTGCGGGAATTGAACCCGCGACTATTGGCGTATGAGGCAGACAGTGTTACCCCATCGCCACAATGTGTCACATCGGTGCAGTCAAGAAATAAGATTTTTCATACCAACCAAAAAGTCCTATTTATCCCGTTCCCATTGGAGTTTTAGAAATTCCTTCATTACATCCGCTAAGAAATGTTTGTTCCAAATTTCAGCTTTTTACGCCCAGTAAGGTAAAGGAATCAAAGGTTGACACAGCACCAATGCTTGACACTTCATATTAGAAATATGAAAATAAAGTATACCTTGATAATATGAAATACTTATATGTAATTTTTTAACACTAAATATCATCTATAACTTCAATCTGTTACTACCCTTTTTTGTTTTGCAATATTCGATAAAAACAGACATACATTCCGTGTACTAAGTATCGGGAATTTGTCAATAAAACAAAAAATACAAATTATTCATCTAAATTTATTTTATCGCCTTCAAAGTAAGCCCCATCGCTTGCAATACAACATCTCCACCGCTTCACCCAGTCTTACATACATTTTTCATAGGCTATTTGCGGTATGGCCTTTAGCTCATTCAGCGAATTTTCTTTTAGGGCTTCTATCGACTCAAAACGTTTTCCTCGAAGTGGTAATTTTAACTTGGGAAATAAAAAAAGTCAGACGGAGCCATATCAGGTGAATACGGTGCTTGGTCGAGAACTTTTGTTGAATTTTTCCCTAAAAACTCTTTCACTATAATGGCTGTGTGTGATGGTGCATTATCATGGTGCAGCATCCATGAGTTGTGTTGCCACAAATCTGGACGTTTTCATCGGATACTCTCACGCAAACGCTTCATGACGCCTAAATAATATTCTTTATTCACTGTTTCTCCCTCTGGAAGGAATGCGGGGTGAACCACACCACGGTAGTCAAAAAAAATTGTCAGCATCACCTTGATTTTGGAGCGACTTTGCCATGGTTTTTTGGGTTTCGGCTCGTTTTCGAGACGCCATTCTGAAGACTGTTGGCTTGTTTGCATGTCATACTCATAAACCCATGTCTCGTCGCCAGTTATTATACGTTTCATAAAGTTCGGATCCGTAGAAGCTCGGGAAACCATGTCTTCAGCGACAGGCTTTCGCTGCGCTTTTGGAACAAAATTGAGCTCTTTTGGAACTAGTCGAGCGGCGACGCGTTTCATGCCTAAAATGTCAATGAGAATGTTGTGGACGGACTTAAAAGATATGTTCACCTCACTAGCCAACTCTCTCAGGCTCATACGTCGATTTTCGAGCACTAGCTTCTTGATTCTGTCGATGTTTTCTTTGGTCGTAGCGGTTGAAGGTCTACCAGAACGAGCCAAGCAGAGGCAAGTCTACAACTACTTCTCGGCCTTCTTTAAAAGCCTTATAACATTCATAAGCCCTTACTTTCGATATACACGATTCGCCGTAGGTATTTCGCAACATTTTTAGTGATTCACCACATGAAATATCAATCGAAACACAAAATTTAAGGCACACTCTTTGTTCAACAATATTTTCCATTGTAAAAATCGCCGAGGACTCAAAACTATGACCAACAGGAACTGTAGCACATGAGTAGATAAACGTAACAGAGACAAAGCTTCTTAAGAACGTGCAAAATTGTTACCTATTTTGGTAGGGTTGTCATAATAGGTAAAGACAAACTAAACAAAACATTTGTTAAATAGTTTTATTATTCAGTATATAGAATACTTTACAAATTACTTACTCTAATAATTTTGTTTTTATAATTTTTGTTTTTTAATAATTTATTGTTTCTTTTGACGGTGTGGTAAATTCTGAATCTAACATATAGTTTTTTCAAGTACTCTAACGGGAAACACTCACATGGCATATCAAATTTACAATCTTTAATACGTTTAAGTATTTCATTGCCAATATTGAAAATATGTTTTTCAAGATCGAAATATTCGCGAAACTTTTGCTCGAGCAATTCAACAAATGCGATAAAGTTATCAGGAGGTATAATTAAAAAACCCAATTGTACATTTCCATCATTAAAATCCTTGTAATGGGTGAATAGAGAATCTTTGCCCATATTTATAGGTTGTTCAGACCTCTTAACATACAGTTTTATTTTTTCGCATTTGTTGTGTTGTTCGAGGCATTTTCTGTACAAATAGCCTGATACATAAACTAAACCATTTTTTTCCGGTAAATCAAATCGATAGTCACTTGTTCCTACTGTTAACTCAGAGGCAATAACTTCGTCTAGTTGTGGATCTAGCGAAACTTGTGAGTTAAAAATACGACAGTCCTCTGGTTTCATAAGTAAGCTATCGAAATCTATATTATTATTCATGCACACACTACAATAAACAACCATTTTTAATAATAAAATACCACGTTTTTACATTAAAATATTCAAACTTCCAACTAACAAAAAAAACAACGTGCGTAGCGCTGACCCTGAGATTGTACACTAGCTGTGACAGCGTTAACCGGTTTTTACCAGTGTCGCCGCGTACGCGACAAGCGGCCAGTGGTCACGCACACATGCCCCGCGTGCTTGTAGTATTACAATCGATTCGTGCGGATGTATGAAGCTTTGTCTCTGTTACGTTTATCTACTCATGTGCTTTTATCTACTCATGTGACTGTAGTTTAAAACAAATTAAATGACAGATCCCGCTCAGATTTTGCGCGCTAAATCAGTACAGTGCTACCAACATGCAGTAAAAAAATTAGAACGACCTCTTTTACGCGGGTCTTTTTATAGACATATACCCGATACTTTTTACACAGAGTAGTACAATCTCAATCGGGTCAAAGTGACAGTATATTATGACATTTCGTACGGTTGTGCTTAAGGACGCTAATTCATTTAAGGTGAATTTTGAAATTTTTAATTAGATTTTGAATGTGTATTAAAATTAAATATTATTTTTAATTATTGAATAATTATCAGAGATTATATTTCATGTATGGGTTAACGAGTTATTAGGGTGTCATCTATTGGGTACCAATATATTGAAAAAATCCAATTGACATTGGTGCAAACTATTGAAACTTCAAGACTTTTCATATGTTTTGCTTTATTGTATGTTATTTAGGGTTCTTTGTTAACATTTGTTGAAATAAAAACGCCTCTTAAAACAATTCTATTCAGTATGTCAAGCATTAGAAATTCAGGAATACCAAACAATTATTGGATTTGGTTGTTATGTAGGTTTTGTTTAGGGTTTTTCTAATGTGATAATACAAACAGATGGGAAGAAGAGAAAAGAAGAGAATACGTCAGAAATGTGACTATGAATATTCGCTCTGCGCCAGAAACATATTAAGAAGGCTATTTATTATGTTTTAGTGAAATTTCCTGGTAAAAATAAATTGTACAAATATTTGTGTACTAGCTGTTTTGCGCGGTTTTACCCGCGCAATTTAGAATCCCGCGAGAATACCGGAGTAACAACAGCCTATGTGCTATGTGCATTTATACACTATCACTATGCCAAATTTCATTCAAATCCTTTGGGCCCTTCTTCAGCGATTGAGGAACCAACATTCGTACATCCATAGTTTATTCACATAGTTTAATCACATTTATTTTTCTTACCCTACTGATGTTGATATTGTGATATTATGTAGGAATTATTGTAAATTTTTAATGAAAAGGTAAATGTGGGAGCTTCAGAATTGCAGTAGAATATACATATTACCAATTATTTGTTCTTGATAAAAATTTTTGATTATAAAGTCATTCCAATTATTACTTGCTAGACTGTCAACTATTGGAGACCTAGGTATCAATTTTTTTTATCCCCCCTGTCAAATAATGGGGTAGACGAGTGTTTGTTTTTGTTTATAAAAAAAGTTATTTTTATTGTGAGGAGACTCAACTTATGTTCCTAAATAAAGATTTTAATAGTGTAAGAATTGTATTGAATACATTTCTATTTTAAAATATCAAACGGTTTTTATAAAATTAAATTTTCAGGTACTAATAGTGTACCTGATCAACGGACCATACACTTTTTTAATATTTTTGACGGAACCATACGCCCCACGTTATATTTAGTTAGAAAGAAGAACAATCGTGCATAAAATCAAATTAAAAAACACACCTTGCGAAAACTGAGGCCAGATCACATATAAATCTGTTTTTAAACCCTTTCCTTCTTTTAAGCAAGAGATTAAACTACTGTTCAGTGATTATTTGTGCCACGAACATTTAAATTTAAATATTCTTAATAATTATTTTTTTTATTTAAATTAGAAAGCGTGGAATACTTTTCTTCTATTTTAAATTGTTGATCCATAATGCGATAAGACAATACTAGTATTGCCGCAAATATGATTAACTAAGAAAAATATTTTTTTTTCTATTGCAAATAACATTTATTACTTTTACTGTTTATTACTGTATTACTGTTACGTTTAAAACATAAATATAAAACAATTTAAAACATAAAAATCTTATTCGAATTGGTCTCCATTAGCTGCAATACATTCCTTTAAACGTTGAGGCCAAGTTATCAATAGAAGCACGCCTTGTTTTCATAGGAAAACTCTTCACTGCCAATCGTATGGATTGTTTTAGAGACTCCAAATTATCATGGCGCTTAGAACAAGCCGTGCTCTCAAAAACCTACCATAAATACCTACCTACCAGCGGATTAAGATCGGGACTAGACGACGGCTATTATTCAGTTCTGATGAAGTCGGAAACGTTCGTTTTCAACCAAGACTGCGTGGACCGAGCTTTATGACCAGACGCCGAGTCCTGCTAGAAGGAGCCTTATTGGTTATTGAACATGTTCTTGTTAACTATTTTCTCTACTACTAGGGGCTTAACTATTTTCTCAAAAATGGTATCTTGATACACTTGTGCCGATGTTTTGATACCTTTTTCACAAAAGTATGGCTCAGTCACTCCTTCATAGCTAACACCCCACCAAACCATCACTGAAGTCGGATAATGCGCACGTTGCACTCTGTCGACTAATTAGGAAGCTTCCTTAGAGCTTTAAGCATAAATACGGTCATTTTGTTTGTTAAATTCTCACCCTTAAACAAAAATTTTCTATGACCGCCCTTTGCGTATCGCTACAGTAGTTGTTTTCTTTTTACCACCCTATACTTTTTTTAATTATCAGTTAAGAAATTACCAGTGCGTCTCTTATAAGCTGCAAACCCTAAATCATCTTTTAAAATACGCGAAATCGTTTGCTTTCGGACAGGATTTCTTCAAATTACCTTACTGCTTTGATCACACTTTTCGTACAAACACTACGTGAACGGCCAGATCTTTTTCTGTAACAGAAGAGGCCTAATTGTACCTGTTAACACTAGAGCACACGTGTGGGCTACATATGTAGCCCGGGGTATAGTTTTTGTTTCTAGCTTCGTGAAATCCTCTAGCTAAGCTCCAAATGGTTATTGCTTAACGCATTAAGCTTGGCGTGAGTGCTCGACGCAAGCGCATGTGCTTCATATCAGGTTTTTAAGTTCTTGGACTTTGTATGTAGCCCGCGCGAGCACTGGCGAAACCTTTTAGTATCAACATTTTTTTTAATTTACGTAAGTATTTCATAATATTGATTAATTGTTCTATTGTATAAGGGACAGAGGTTTCAAAGGTGTTTTTGTGGGCAATAGGCTGACCCCCTGTCACTACAATAGTCTCTTTCCATCTTTATAATACCTCCTGATTTGTTAAACGTGACATCAGATGGTCTTGTAACCTCTGGTGTTCTGCCTACCCCATAAGGGATACAGGCGTGACGTTATGTATGTATGTATTCTATTGTATATTATATTATTTGACTGTATACATATTTTCCTATGATATTTTATTAAGAAATTGCCGAATATGGACCACCTTTTTTGAGACGGTTTCCGGCCGTTTTGAGGAATATATCAGGATGATTTGGTTGAAAGCAAAGAGGAAGAGAATTTGAGAAAAGTTAAAAATATAGTACTGAAGCCGCACGATGCTGGTACCAATCAGGAATATTAGATTTTTCAGGAACTAAACAGAAGTGATTCGGACGATAGATACCACTGGAGCAGAATTAGCTGGATTCTTTTATAAAAATAGAATATTAAATTGGGCTACGCGAGTAGCCCACGGGAGCACTCATGATTAAAATAGAGGCGCATGTGCCGTAGTGTTAATAGCCCGCTAACATTAGAGTAAAACCAAGTGTATGGAGAGTTTTAAAAATTGCATTTGGTTCCATACCTTCTTTGTGTAATGTTATCATAGCGATTCGGTTCTTTTTATCACTCCAATCCATTTTAATAACGCTAAATATTGTACAATTCATTGGCGCCAAAATGAGAAAACACAATGAAAAATCATATAAAATGATAAATCCCAAATTCAAATGTATTTCAATGTAATATTTCGTTTACTTATTAATTGTAACAGTATTTATGGCCAGACAAGGTATTTATAATTATAAATATACTCTTGATAACTTTTAAATTAACCCAAATCGGTATCTATCATTTTTAGTTATATAGTTTTAGTTAAACTCATAATGTGAATAGTTTATCTAGTTAAAGTCTACGTTTTTGTTAAAATTTTTACTGCCTATTATCAGTTTTATTTTTTCATACTACATTGGTTGAAAAGTTCGCGGCCTGGCCTATAAAAAAAAAACTTTTGTCATTTTTTCTGCCGTCATTTTGAACTGTCATTATTCAATTGTCAGCCCGCGAATTTTCAATTTGATATCTTGTTTAAATAATATTTTACGAACAATATAAATACGTGTGTAGAACAAATTTTCACTAATGGAGAAATTTGAACAACGTGCTGTGATTAAATATTTGTTTAAAAAAAGATTAACACCAAAGGAGATCCATGATGACATGCAAACAACATTAGGGGAATCTGCCCCGTCTTATACCACTGTGAAAAAATGGGTTGCAGAATTTAAACGTGGACGAGAGAACATCGAAGATGACCCTCGCTCCGGCAGGCCAATGACGTCTACGACCGAAGAAAACATCAATAAAGTGTGTGATCTCATATTGAAAGACCGTAGATTGACTATCAGAGAAATTGCAGACACTATAGGCATCTCATATGAACGAACGCAAAACATCATTGTCCATGAACTCGGCTTTTCTAAGGTTTCGGCTAGGTGGGTCCCCAGATTGCTTTCAGTAGAGCAAAAGCGAATTCGACTCATCGATCATCAATTCGATTTCTCGCGACTGTTTGGAGATGTTCGAGGCTGATCCACAAGGTTTTCTTGACAGATTTGTGACAATGGATGAAACCTGGGTTCACCACTATACCCCAGAATCAAAACAACAATCCAAACAATGGAAAAAATCAGGTGAACCAACTCCGAAAAAAGCAAAGGCAATTCTGTCGGCTGGCAAGGTGATGGCATCGGTTTTTTGGGATGCTAAGGGTGTCATTATGGTGGACTACCTTCCAAAAGGCGAAACAATAAACTCTGCGTACTATAGCATCCTTCTGCGCCGTTTACGTGAAGAAATTAAACAGAAACGCCCAGGATTACTGAGAAAGAAAGTGTTGTTTCACCAGGACAACGCCCGAGTCCACACGTCTGTCGAGTCTATGGCTCAAATTCGTGATTGTGGTTTCGAATTGTTGCCACATCCAGCTTATTCTCCTGATTTGGCACCTTCGGAGTTTCATCTGTTTCCAAACCTGAAAAAACACCTCGGTGGGCAGAAATTTTTAACGAATGAAGAGGTCGAAGCCGCTGTTAACCTGTATTTTGAAGACCTTGAGGAATCTTTTTTTAAAACAGGTATGGAAGCTCTGGAAAGCAGATGGAAGAAGTGCATAGAGCTAAATGGAGATTACGTCAAAAAATAAAAATATTTTTGTATGTACTTTATTCTGTTTTCTTGACTAGGCCGCGAACTTTTCAATCCACCCTCGTATGTATAATTTGTTAATAACATTACTGTGTGTGATTATTTGTGCTATAAAAATTTAAGTTTAAATACTCCAATGTTTTTTTAATCTATTTTCATGTCGTTTATGCACGTACACTATTCATATATATTTTTTTGATAAAACACTGAAATAAAAAGCATATGATACTTTTTTATTTAAAGACTTTTGTGTTGTTCCAAGCGCTGTTTTTATTTTGTCGTATTTAGAAATGTGAATCATGGTAGATTCATTCATCTTGATTTGATTTGATTATAATGAAAACAAATTTTATTAGTTTTGCTTAATTGTGCCTACTTCAATTAATTTAATTTAATTGATTAACAATTTTCTTGCTAACTGTACTTTTACTTATTATATTTTACGGGGCGAAAGCTATTAGGATAACTAGTCATTATCCCAAAGGGAACTAATTATGAGTTATATGTTTTTGTAATCTTCTATAATTGAGGTGAGGATTATCAGTTGCAAAAAAACTTGCAGCATGTACTCGCTAACGGAACAATAAGATGGCAGTGTTCCAACAATAGGAGATGCAGAGCGGCGTTGAAGTCCGTTGATGATAAAGTCACTGTAATAAATAGATATCATAACCATTGAACGTTCACTGTAAGGATAATGAACAAGATAGTATTATTAAAAATCCCTTTTTTGCGAAAAAATATGTGTATGTTTTATTTTATTGACTACTGGTTGTTAGTAGCTGTTAAAGTCATGTTTCGATTTCGTTAACAATTTTACTTAGTATATTTATGTTATAGTTTCTCTCGAGTTTCCTCGAGTGAAATGATTGAGCACAGTCTGCGAGTAAGTTAAATTTTAAAGATATTGCTTCACTATAAAGCTTTCGAAAACACTATTATATATTATTTTACTGGCCCCTACGGCAGAACCGTTCTTGTTTTGTCTAATTCCTTTCCTACTATAATTCTCGCTTTTATGCCTCTTGCACTTCTATCCTTTCCCCGCCCCATTTCCATGCCTACTATGCATCTCATTTTTACTTATTTCGGGTGGGAGAGCCCGCTTTAACTTTCCTAACTCTACTTATCAGTTTTGTAGGGAATTAATTTTACTCTTTGGGTTTGTACTCTTTTTATTTCCAACTTGTTTTCTTATTTTTATTTAGTATCCTAATATTCTCCTAATATCCTTATTATTTATTCATACATTACCTTGGACTCTTACTTCTATTAAAATATTTCTAAATTGGCGACATTTTGAAAAAGGGCCTAAAAGTACCCGTAACCGGCGATCATGTATGAAAAGATTGATGAACGTGGAAGAAGCGAAAGAGGTATGTTTGGATTGCAGCAATTGGTGTTCCCTTGTCTCTGCCTACCCCAAGGGGAGACAGGCGTGAGGTTATGTATGTATGTATTTCTAAATTTATTCTAGTCACATAATTTCTTACTCGCTACATTTTATAGAGGGCTTAATAATTTTTATTACTACATCAACCTATTCTATTTTTGTAGCATATTTTGAAATTTTTAGTCTTTTCGTATAATACGAGTTTGTACATGTACTAATTCAACTAATTCAACTTTGTTTCCTGTTTTCTAACATTATTTCGCCTCCATATGTTTACATAAAATATACACAATATTTCGAAACATATGTTTTCTTATACTGTCTTGTTTCTCTTGATAACTCTGTTTGCAACGTTGACACAACGTTTGGAGGAATTATAATTATGTCGCCCTCAAAAACGTAAATAAAACCTCTGTCCCTTAACTGACTTTTACAGTATGAAGAGAAGAAGCTGCTTCTCTTCCCGGGAAGAGAAGCAGCTGGTACGTTCTATCATAACTTTAATTATTAACTGAAGTTCTGGTACTTAAAAGCATTTCGAGTATGAAAGGTTCTCGTAGAGGGACTTGTACCACCTTAGCCTTCATGATGACTTACCACCAGGTGTCATGGAAGGTCGTCCCATTCCTATTTTATAAAAAAAAAAAACTTTTTGGTGAAAAGTTTACAAATACTTTTCATGTGTGAGGTGATTCAATGGTTAGTGTCGAGTTTAGGTGTAGGTACAGGTAAAAACATAAAGGCTTATGTTGAGTGCAAGACTCAACATAGCACCACTACAGGGCCATGAGGGGTGCGGGGAGTAAGTTTCACCGTGCGACACCTGTCAGCGTCAGGAAATCATCTATAAACAGGCAACGCAGCAGCTCCTGTGCTAGCGCATTCCATATACATATATCTTAATTCGAATCGTTTAAAGTTTTGCAGATATTATACAGTGAGTATTCTTATACTAAGTATTTTATTCAGTCCACTAAATATCATTTTATTTATTCTCCACTGAGACTCACGAGGTTATGTTTGACAAAGTCTGTTTCATGGAAAAGGACTGAGGATCTGGCGTGTTACCAACTTATATTCAACTGTTACATAACACTTATCAAAAACCTGTTTTAGATTTGTCTTGTTCCATCATACGAGGGTCAAAACCATACCTGATTTTGAAGGGCCATACATTCGGGCTGCACATTAAAATTTGACAGAAGACCAGTTGGCACTGGCTTTGCTGCAAGCAAGGCCACGGTCAATACCAGGCTGGAAGATGAAGTCAATATTAAATATACTCTTACTCATAATCATGAAGCATCGAAGCGAGAATTTAGCTGAAGCGTTTTCCTTTTGTGTTTTCTCGTACTAAGAAGTACTTGAGAAATACCTAGATTAAGTTGAAGTCCTCTTTTTAATTACAGAGATGTCCACAATAGACATTTTATGATATTTAGTTTGAGCATAAAGAAATCCCACTGTGAAGAAATATTATGAAGAGCTTATGAACTCTTTTTTTATTTATTTTATTGTACAATACGTTATAAACCATCAAACTTTTTGAATGACATCATGATTGCATAGAAACTGTTGTAACTATAAACTATATAACTTGTGCGATTGACCAGTCTCGGTTGTTTAGCGGCTAGTTTATCAAAATTTGGAGCTGACTACAGTAGATATCTGCAGTAATCGTCTGGCCAGATTTAAGGAAGCTGTAGTGCACCACACCGGCACTAGTCCACTAAACGCTGACCAATAACTTTTTTATAGTTTATTTTCTCTTGGGGCAGAATTTGGATGGTTCACCAGAGTTCAGCCATTGCAATCTGCGCTTCCTATTGTCGTAGAGTATGCACTTTTCATCACAGGTACTGATTCGATTTAAAATCCTTTCATTATTGTGCCGGTTCAGTACTGTAACCCAGCAGTCGACGCGCGTTTGTCGGTTTGCTTCACTTAATTCATGAGGTACCCATCTTTCGAGCTTTCTTATCTTCCCAATTTGTTTCTAGTGGATTAAAACAGTTTTATTACTAACAACGCAGCCTGCAGCTAACTCGGACGTAGTTTGCGATGGATCCGCTTCCACAATAGCCTTGTTGACGGCCGGAGACCAAAGTCAATCGTCTTGTAACCTCTGGTGTTCTGCCTACCCCATAAGGGATACAGGCGTGACGTTATGTATGTATGTATTCTATTGTATATTATATTATTTGACTGTATACATATTTTCCTATGATATTTTATTAAGAAATTGCCGAATATGGACCACCTTTTTTGAGACGGTTTCCGGCCGTTTTGAGGAATATATCAGGATGATTTGGTTGAAAGCAAAGAGGAAGAGAATTTGAGAAAAGTTAAAAATATAGTACTGAAGCCGCACGATGCTGGTACCAATCAGGAATATTAGATTTTTCAGGAACTAAACAGAAGTGATTCGGACGATAGATACCACTGGAGCAGAATTAGCTGGATTCTTTTATAAAAATAGAATATTAAATTGGGCTACGCGAGTAGCCCACGGGAGCACTCATGATTAAAATAGAGGCGCATGTGCCGTAGTGTTAATAGCCCGCTAACATTAGAGTAAAACCAAGTGTATGGAGAGTTTTAAAAATTGCATTTGGTTCCATACCTTCTTTGTGTAATGTTATCATAGCGATTCGGTTCTTTTTATCACTCCAATCCATTTTAATAACGCTAAATATTGTACAATTCATTGGCGCCAAAATGAGAAAACACAATGAAAAATCATATAAAATGATAAATCCCAAATTCAAATGTATTTCAATGTAATATTTCGTTTACTTATTAATTGTAACAGTATTTATGGCCAGACAAGGTATTTATAATTATAAATATACTCTTGATAACTTTTAAATTAACCCAAATCGGTATCTATCATTTTTAGTTATATAGTTTTAGTTAAACTCATAATGTGAATAGTTTATCTAGTTAAAGTCTACGTTTTTGTTAAAATTTTTACTGCCTATTATCAGTTTTATTTTTTCATACTACATTGGTTGAAAAGTTCGCGGCCTGGCCTATAAAAAAAAAACTTTTGTTATTTTTTCTGCCGTCATTTTGAACTGTCATTATTCAATTGTCAGCCCGCGAATTTTCAATTTGATATCTTGTTTAAATAATATTTTACGAACAATATAAATACGTGTGTAGAACAAATTTTCACTAATGGAGAAATTTGAACAACGTGCTGTGATTAAATATTTGTTTAAAAAAAGATTAACACCAAAGGAGATCCATGATGACATGCAAACAACATTAGGGGAATCTGCCCCGTCTTATACCACTGTGAAAAAATGGGTTGCAGAATTTAAACGTGGACGAGAGAACATCGAAGATGACCCTCGCTCCGGCAGGCCAATGACGTCTACGACCGAAGAAAACATCAATAAAGTGTGTGATCTCATATTGAAAGACCGTAGATTGACTATCAGAGAAATTGCAGACACTATAGGCATCTCATATGAACGAACGCAAAACATCATTGTCCATGAACTCGGCTTTTCTAAGGTTTCGGCTAGGTGGGTCCCCAGATTGCTTTCAGTAGAGCAAAAGCGAATTCGACTCATCGATCATCAATTCGATTTCTCGCGACTGTTTGGAGATGTTCGAGGCTGATCCACAAGGTTTTCTTGACAGATTTGTGACAATGGATGAAACCTGGGTTCACCACTATACCCCAGAATCAAAACAACAATCCAAACAATGGAAAAAATCAGGTGAACCAACTCCGAAAAAAGCAAAGGCAATTCTGTCGGCTGGCAAGGTGATGGCATCGGTTTTTTGGGATGCTAAGGGTGTCATTATGGTGGACTACCTTCCAAAAGGCGAAACAATAAACTCTGCGTACTATAGCATCCTTCTGCGCCGTTTACGTGAAGAAATTAAACAGAAACGCCCAGGATTACTGAGAAAGAAAGTGTTGTTTCACCAGGACAACGCCCGAGTCCACACGTCTGTCGAGTCTATGGCTCAAATTCGTGATTGTGGTTTCGAATTGTTGCCACATCCAGCTTATTCTCCTGATTTGGCACCTTCGGAGTTTCATCTGTTTCCAAACCTGAAAAAACACCTCGGTGGGCAGAAATTTTTAACGAATGAAGAGGTCGAAGCCGCTGTTAACCTGTATTTTGAAGACCTTGAGGAATCTTTTTTTAAAACAGGTATGGAAGCTCTGGAAAGCAGATGGAAGAAGTGCATAGAGCTAAATGGAGATTACGTCAAAAAATAAAAATATTTTTGTATGTACTTTATTCTGTTTTCTTGACTAGGCCGCGAACTTTTCAATCCACCCTCGTATGTATAATTTGTTAATAACATTACTGTGTGTGATTATTTGTGCTATAAAAATTTAAGTTTAAATACTCCAATGTTTTTTTAATCTATTTTCATGTCGTTTATGCACGTACACTATTCATATATATTTTTTTGATAAAACACTGAAATAAAAAGCATATGATACTTTTTTATTTAAAGACTTTTGTGTTGTTCCAAGCGCTGTTTTTATTTTGTCGTATTTAGAAATGTGAATCATGGTAGATTCATTCATCTTGATTTGATTTGATTATAATGAAAACAAATTTTATTAGTTTTGCTTAATTGTGCCTACTTCAATTAATTTAATTTAATTGATTAACAATTTTCTTGCTAACTGTACTTTTACTTATTATATTTTACGGGGCGAAAGCTATTAGGATAACTAGTCATTATTCCAAAGGGGACTAATTATGAGTTATATGTTTTTGTAATCTTCTATAATTGAGGTGAGGATTATCAGTTGCAAAAAAAAATTCACAACCCTATTATTTTTATCGATAATAATTTCAGAGTATGATGTGCCATCGTATGTAACTTCACGCAGAGGTCGCAAACTGATACGAATGGGCCGATACAGATTCAACTTGCAGCATGTACTCGCTAACGGAACAATAAGATGGCAGTGTTCCAACAATAGGAGATGCAGAGCGGCGTTGAAGTCCGTTGATGATAAAGTCACTGTAATAAATAGATATCATAACCATTGAACGTTCACTGTAAGGATAATGAACAAGATAGTATTATTAAAAATCCCTTTTTTGCGAAAAAATATGTGTATGTTTTATTTTATTGACTACTGGTTGTTAGTAGCTGTTAAAGTCATGTTTCGATTTCGTTAACAATTTTACTTAGTATATTTATGTTATAGTTTCTCTCGAGTTTCCTCGAGTGAAATGATTGAGCACAGTCTGCGAGTAAGTTAAATTTTAAAGATATTGCTTCACTATAAAGCTTTCGAAAACACTATTATATATTATTTTACTGGCCCCTACGGCAGAACCGTTCTTGTTTTGTCTAATTCCTTTCCTACTATAATTCTCGCTTTTATGCCTCTTGCACTTCTATCCTTTCCCCGCCCCATTTCCATGCCTACTATGCATCTCATTTTTACTTATTTCGGGTGGGAGAGCCCGCTTTAACTTTCCTAACTCTACTTATCAGTTTTGTAGGGAATTAATTTTACTCTTTGGGTTTGTACTCTTTTTATTTCCAACTTGTTTTCTTATTTTTATTTAGTATCCTAATATTCTCCTAATATCCTTATTATTTATTCATACATTACCTTGGACTCTTACTTCTATTAAAATATTTCTAAATTGGCGACATTTTGAAAAAGGGCCTAAAAGTACCCGTAACCGGCGATCATGTATGAAAAGATTGATGAACGTGGAAGAAGCGAAAGAGGTATGTTTGGATTGCAGCAATTGGTGTTCCCTTGTCTCTGCCTACCCCAAGGGGAGACAGGCGTGAGGTTATGTATGTATGTATTTCTAAATTTATTCTAGTCACATAATTTCTTACTCGCTACATTTTATAGAGGGCTTAATAATTTTTATTACTACATCAACCTATTCTATTTTTGTAGCATATTTTGAAATTTTTAGTCTTTTCGTATAATACGAGTTTGTACATGTACTAATTCAACTAATTCAACTTTGTTTCCTGTTTTCTAACATTATTTCGCCTCCATATGTTTACATAAAATATACACAATATTTCGAAACATATGTTTTCTTATACTGTCTTGTTTCTCTTGATAACTCTGTTTGCAACGTTGACACAACGTTTGGAGGAATTATAATTATGTCGCCCTCAAAAACGTAAATAAAACCTCTGTCCCTTAACTGACTTTTACAGTATGAAGAGAAGAAGCTGCTTCTCTTCCCGGGAAGAGAAGCAGCTGGTACGTTCTATCATAACTTTAATTATTAACTGAAGTTCTGGTACTTAAAAGCATTTCGAGTATGAAAGGTTCTCGTAGAGGGACTTGTACCACCTTAGCCTTCATGATGACTTACCACCAGGTGTCATGGAAGGTCGTCCCATTCCTATTTTATAAAAAAAAAAAACTTTTTGGTGAAAAGTTTACAAATACTTTTCATGTGTGAGGTGATTCAATGGTTAGTGTCGAGTTTAGGTGTAGGTACAGGTAAAAACATAAAGGCTTATGTTGAGTGCAAGACTCAACATAGCACCACTACAGGGCCATGAGGGGTGCGGGGAGTAAGTTTCACCGTGCGACACCTGTCAGCGTCAGGAAATCATCTATAAACAGGCAACGCAGCAGCTCCTGTGCTAGCGCATTCCATATACATATATCTTAATTCGAATCGTTTAAAGTTTTGCAGATATTATACAGTGAGTATTCTTATACTAAGTATTTTATTCAGTCCACTAAATATCATTTTATTTATTCTCCACTGAGACTCACGAGGTTATGTTTGACAAAGTCTGTTTCATGGAAAAGGACTGAGGATCTGGCGTGTTACCAACTTATATTCAACTGTTACATAACACTTATCAAAAACCTGTTTTAGATTTGTCTTGTTCCATCATACGAGGGTCAAAACCATACCTGATTTTGAAGGGCCATACATTCGGGCTGCACATTAAAATTTGACAGAAGACCAGTTGGCACTGGCTTTGCTGCAAGCAAGGCCACGGTCAATACCAGGCTGGAAGATGAAGTCAATATTAAATATACTCTTACTCATAATCATGAAGCATCGAAGCGAGAATTTAGCTGAAGCGTTTTCCTTTTGTGTTTTCTCGTACTAAGAAGTACTTGAGAAATACCTAGATTAAGTTGAAGTCCTCTTTTTAATTACAGAGATGTCCACAATAGACATTTTATGATATTTAGTTTGAGCATAAAGAAATCCCACTGTGAAGAAATATTATGAAGAGCTTATGAACTCTTTTTTTATTTATTTTATTGTACAATACGTTATAAACCATCAAACTTTTTGAATGACATCATGATTGCATAGAAACTGTTGTAACTATAAACTATATAACTTGTGCGATTGACCAGTCTCGGTTGTTTAGCGGCTAGTTTATCAAAATTTGGAGCTGACTACAGTAGATATCTGCAGTAATCGTCTGGCCAGATTTAAGGAAGCTGTAGTGCACCACACCGGCACTAGTCCACTAAACGCTGACCAATAACTTTTTTATAGTTTATTTTCTCTTGGGGCAAAATTTGGATGGTTCACCAGAGTTCAGCCATTGCAATCTGCGCTTCCTATTGTCGTAGAGTATGCACTTTTCATCACAGGTACTGATTCGATTTAAAATCCTTTCATTATTGTGCCGGTTCAGTACTGTAACCCAGCAGTCGACGCGCGTTTGTCGGTTTGCTTCACTTAATTCATGAGGTACCCATCTTTCGAGCTTTCTTATCTTCCCAATTTGTTTCTAGTGGATTAAAACAGTTTTATTACTAACAACGCAGCCTGCAGCTAACTCGGACGTAGTTTGCGATGGATCCGCTTCCACAATAGCCTTGTTGACGGCCGGAGACCAAAGTCAATCGTTGTCGGCCGTCAACGGTGATTGTTCTGTAGGTTGAAATTTCCAGAACGAAAACGTTGGAACCAAAAACGCACTGTGCTTTCTCTAGCGACACCACTGCCATACACATAATTAATTCTTCGAGTAGTTTCGGCAGCACTGGTGCCACGGCCGAACTTATATTCGTAAATAACGCGAAATTTTAAATTTTCATTTTGTAAACTCAATGACGCAGAGAAAAAACCAAAAGAAAAAAAACAAAAGTAATTCGGTTTTCGAGACACAAATTGATGAGTAAACAGCTGTATAAATTTGAATTTGGAATTCTAAACCAAAGAGAAGATATTTGAGATTAAAGTTGCCAGTACGACAAAACACCAATTTCATATATAAGGACCTAATAGTTCATCAATCAGAATCATTATATTTTTTTATCTTAAAATGATTTCTGGTTCTAATGTAATGACCAGACAAGCGTTTCCTCAGAGTCTTATTTTTTATTCACACTATATTGTCAACAAAAAAAAAATAAGAAAAAAAACACAAATTTTGCACTGTGTGGGCGGCCCGTACTCCTTCAAGCTATTTCTTCCAGCGAATCCTTCTATATTTGCTTGAAATAACTTTGATTTCTATCGGTGGATAAAAAAAATAACTATTTGAACCAGTGTCACCCCCAAGTCTTAGTATCCTTGCTTAACAAGCATTTGTATTTATTTTTGGCGCTAAAGGTACTTTTTCTATGCTGTTTTTCATGACCAGTTCTTTTATTTAATCCTGGTACTTTTGAGCGTGGAATTATTAAGTTTCTCGTGGATGGAAATTTATCGCCTTATTCTTTATGATCATTTACCATAAGATGTCATAGAAGATAAAGTCCCATTAATAGAATTAATGGAAATTAATAGAAAATAAAGTAAATGGGATTTGTGAAAAGTTTATACAGGGTGACTGGTGGGTCACTATTGAAATTTGAGGACGTGTTTAGCTTGAGATCTTACATGAAGAGAAAAAGTATGATAATAAAATAAATTTTAATTATTTACTTAGTAAACTTAAACGAAAGTTAAATAATTGATAACGCAACGTATAGTTATACTAGCGGGGCATGCGATGCCAGGGCTCGTGCCGCGATTGACCGGGCGTAAGTAAAGTAATTACTAATTAGTAACAAAACTTTTTTTATTTATAGGGAATTATAGTGCAAAATTAAGTTTCTACTTTTAATTACATAAATATGACCAGAATTGAGTACAAAGTGCTCTCCATCAGCATCTAATTTGTCACTGGTCACCCTGAATAGGTTAAAAAATTATGGGCGATGTGGGACAAATCCATTTTATGAAAAGGAACTAAGGATTCTTCTTGCTGCACTGCAATATTCAACTGTAATAACTATCACATCACGGAAGCTTTTACGAAATCAGACTTAATGTTAATAAAAACATCGTAACAAAATAATAGTTATGTTACTATCTTTTATAAATGAAACGATTAAAAATCACAATAATCGAAAAATATGTTTTAGATTTTTCCAGTCTCATCATACGAGGGCCCAAACCGTGCCTCCTTTTTAATGGCCACAAATTCGGGATACACCTTCAACAAAAGACCAGCGTGAGGTGGCGTTGCTGCAAGCACGCTCAGGGCTGCAGGGCCGCGGTGTACATCAGGCTGGGAGATGAAGTCATCATTAGATATACACTGATTCATAATCATGAAGCTCTGCTATCCAGACTTTAGTTGAAAGCTGTCATTTGTGAGATATAATTGTCCTTTTCCTAATTACAGACATGTCCATTTCATGATAATATTGAGATGAATTAGCGTATAATTATTTCACTGTAAAGAAAGCTTCTTATATTAAAATACTCTTTTTTATTAATAAATACTTAGCCATTATTTATGTACATTTTCGGCCTCATCTTTACTTACCATAAGGCGAGATTGAGGCCAATCGCGGGTTTAGTCACCAATGAAAAAAACTATTAATCACATTGTTGAATGACACCATGGTTTAGTAGAAAATGTTGTAACTAGAATTGGCAATAAGATGAACTTTTTGTTTCAGGTAATAATTTTTCATCTTCATGAGTAAGTACTTATCAGCGCAGACAATTTTTTGAATAATTGGAAATTACGAGTATATTTCAACTTTAGACGATCAACCAGATTTTATCGCATTACATTTAGTTTTACATTTATGTCAACGAATCGTGATCCTTCACATTATTGATAACGATTATTAGATTATTTAGACGATAAAAAGGCATGGGATTAAACACACAACAGTATATTTCTAAAAGATTTTAATTACTTATTGATTTTGTTTACGGCTTGGATGTGAAGTGTGACATGTGGCATACTGGTGACTGTTCCACTCACTTATTTTCTTGTCAAGACAACAGCAAGAACTTCATGCTCCCTCAGGCGCCATGGCTAGTGGTAGCGTCGGGTGTCGTGTCACCCTCTTCCCTAAAATATGGTTGAGGGGGGTGATAGCTGGTGCTTTTGTTATACACACATAAAAAAAAATGGAGATCACTTTGATAATAGGATCCGGTTTTTGTCATGTTAGCATAAAACGTTTTTTCTTTATTTTCTAAGATTCTTCATTTAAAATCAAATCTTTTAATAAGAAAAGAATTTAAAATATCAATTGTTTTTCTGTATAAAAAGAGATTAAATCCTTGTTTGCACGCATTCAGAAATCTGACCACCTGGATTCAAGCGTTTTTTCAGACTTTTCAAAGAAGGAGTTCATTCAAAAAGATGCCAAGGGGATAATCAGAAGTTTTACGAGCAAGAATTGTGACATTGAGGGAAGAAGGACATTCTACGCGAGCATTATCACGCAGAGTGGCTGTATTCCAATCAATCCTGTGTCGTGGACACGATACGGAATTATCGCGGTGTGGATAAATTTGCTGATCGACCTCGCAGCGGTTGCCCAATTCTTACTGCTGCTCAGAGGCGTTACATCAGACTGCTGACTGCCCGAGACCCAACAATCAATGCCACAAAAATAAAAGCTGAGTTGCGGGCTGCTACTGGACTACAAATTAGAACTCAGACCATCAGGAATTGCTTACCCCAGGTTGGATTACGTGCGAGGAGATCCTGGTGAGCCCCCCTGAACTCACAGCAAAAACAGCGCCACAGATTGCAGTTGGCTCGACTCCAACAAAATGAATAAAACGACGAGGAAAACATTTGGCGGAATTGTCTCCTCGTTGACGAGTCCAGAATTAGTACTCATCCAGACAACCGACGTCTTCGTGTCTGGAGAAGATGTGGGGACGCTGAAAGACAAGGAAATACCACCGGAACCGTTCAACAAGGCGGAAAATCGGTATCCTTTTAAGGCGGTATAATGATTGGTGCTAGAACGCCGTTGATCCCGTATCGTGGCTCGATGATTGCAGCTTTATACCAAACCATCTCTGTTGATGGAATTGTCAGGTCATTTACAATAAACCATGGCCCTCGATTCGTAATGGTTGACAATAATGCACCCTCACATAGAGATCAACGAATCAACGCTGCTCTACGTGAATACGGCACTACCAGTTAGACTGACCTGCTGGCTTGCCTGACTTAAACTCGATTGAGCACGCGTGGGGTGCTGTCAATCGAGCTGTTTTGAACGTCAGCCACCTCCCAAGACAGTGCCAGAGATCAGAGAAGTCGTAATTCAAGAATGGGACAGGTTACCGCAAGAAATGCTGGATAACTTAATTCTCAGCATGCCAAGAAGGATTGCCGCATGTGTTCGAGCCAGGGAAGGAGTTATCTAGTACTTAATAAAAACAATTTCATAATAAATGTTGACAATATTAAGTTAAATCCTCTTTTTCTTTCAATTATTTACTATCCGAAATTGCATTAAGACTTTTAAATTCAATTTTGGTTGATAAAAACTAAAATAAAATTATTATTTTTTTATTTCAATAAATGTATTTTTTTATTAAAAAAATGTTACGATAGCGAAATTCCTTTAAAAAGTAAAATTTAAAAAATATTCCATCTTTTGCTAGCGATCTCAAACTTATTTTGATGTGAGTACCCGTGAACGGGTGTTGCTAGCGGTGCCAAGTCATTTTGCTGATGATATTACGACTATTTTATACCATTCTTGTTTAAATACTCTGGTCTTAGGTTGTCATGTTCGACTTGTGCGTCCATAGCTATGTTAGCAACTTGGTTGTGGCATGACATTGGCTCTCACTGTCTCTCTAAGCTGTCTTGTGTTTGTTTTTTTTCATGTCATAGTCAATTCGTACTGTACCTATTTGTATTAATTTCATAAATCTGACTGAAAAAGTGCTAAGAGCTACAATTAACGCCTTAAACACCTTCTAATGACCACTGCTACGACAATGTCGGAGCTGTGTTCACCTGCGCTGAGGCAGCCTCGCTTCACTCAGCCTAAAGCTCCGGCTACATAGTTTACTGCAAGGCTTCAAACCGAGCTGACACTTTAATTGCATTATTATCGTGGAGTTCCGTTATTTTTGTTCCATTAAGCAGCCTGGTTTTCTACTGAATATCCTAATTAGTGACCGAATAGTGCTTGTGTAAAGTATTTTGATATAATACAACCATTACCACCAAGTTTTACAACAGTTATAAAACAACTTGATAGATGAAAATTCTGACCTTGATCAGTGGTCTCGCTCCTGTAGCTTAATATTGCTTGTAAACTATATATTGTTAGACCTTTTTTAGAATCTACACATACTAGACAAGATTTTAAGATTATGGGCTGTTATAGATTTAAATTTTTGTTGTCAAAGTAGTTGCTCAAAGTCGACACTATGAAAAAGGTTGAAAAAAAATTCCTGAACACGACACTTTTGACAATGTTTTACGTTAAGAACACCTAAAATTGTATAAAAATAAGATGAAACAATTCTTCGGAAATATAATTCAGTAAAAATTACACAAAAAAGCCTAATTTGATGAAATCGAAGCTAAATGAATGAAAGAATTCGGGAAATTTATGAAAAAGTAATAAATCTCCGCCATTTTTATATGGCTGAGTATCCCGCCAAAAAGATAGGTACGATTTTCATACAGTTTTACATCTGGACCAACTTCAGATAACGGGTTATCCATTCATTACGACAGACCCTGTATATAAAACTGTTACGTTACTGACTGAGTGACTGACAGACAACGTACAGCCATAGCCACTGTTCGCAGAGACTTGAAATTGGGAAAACATTTTTCTTAGGGAGTGTAGAGTAGAGGAGCACAAAGGAAGGAATCCCGAAATTCCCGCGGGAACGGGAAATATTGGACTTTTTTGTTTGTATGAAAAATATTATTACCTGAGTGCACGGATGTGAAGTTTGTGTATATTAATCTTTAAGAACACGGATGTAAAACGTTCATTCAATGGGTGTCTGGGTGTATTATGAAAGGAGTTTCTGAAATTCCCACAGGTAGTTTAGCGCATTCGAATTTGCGGGGAAAAGCTAGTTTTAATAAAAAAAAATTCTACTGTAGTTTTGTAGTGTTCCTAGGGATTTCGTGAAATCTTTGATAACTATCTTCATTTCGTTGCGACATACTAACGTTTGCCAACAAATACGGACAATAACAATCATCATCTCATTTCAGATTTATCTATGCAATATGTCACTTCAAAAAAGGGAACAAGTCTTTTAAAAGTGAATAGATACACATTTTACTGGTACAATAAGGGTGCCGGACACGATGAGAAGCATATCTGGCGTTGCTCGACGAACCACGGCCGCGGCTGCCGCGCCAGAATCCATATCTTTAGAGATGAAATTGTTAAGGCAAATATAGTACATAACCATCAACCAGTGCAACGGGACTGATTAAAATATTTACTTCAGAAACAATATTTTATAAATTTTCAGTTGAGTGTCCTGATGTTATTATAAAAGCTATCACTTGTGCCTGTAATAAAATTAAGAGTATTCTGACTGCACTGTTATCATTCGGGAAATCATCATTAAATTATTCATAACTTTTTTACACAACTGAACATTGTTATTTTAATGTTGTTCGTTTTTATTTACGATCAATATTGAAATAAAAATTTCAGACTAAATTCTTAAGCCATGTTGATATCATTTGAAAATGGAAACCACTACTAAAACATGAAAATTTTAATTTTCAAACCCAAATATGTACATAGCCAGTAGTTAGGAAAAAGTTCATTTTATATCACAATCCTATTCAGACTGTGCATTGAGGTAAACCTTGATTGTATTAAATGGCAACTGCTTTTAATTTAATTACTATCCATTTAATTAACACCTTTCATATTTTTTGTTATAGGGAATGAAAATCCAATTTTCATCCAGGCCGGAGTTAACAAGCACCATATTCAAATCGGGGATTACAAATTTGGAGTTCATTACACCAGTGGAGTGAAGACTCGGTGGTCCTGCCTTCATAGAAAAGGCTGTAAAGCAGTGCTGTATACAATAGACCATGAAATCGTTTTTTCCAAAAACAATCATAATCATTAATTAACAACACGCCATGGGAGTCATAAAGGCCAACGAAAGAAAACAAATTGGAGGAATAGTGTCCTTCTGCTTAGATGTCCACTACTTTCCACTCACTTTGGAAACCCACTTTCGATACATGTTATTCTTTTCTTTAGACCTTTTGTGTTTAAAGTTTTTTTAAAGTCTTATAAAGTGTCTTTATTAAGTAGTGATAGTTTATACTTATATCAAAAATTATCTCATAATAATAATTGATCATCATTACGTATTTTGTATATCTGCATTAAAAATAATTTTTGTTTTAACACATCTTAAAGAATACTAAGTAAGCGAATAGATTTATTAGATATATGCACATATTTTTCACAAATATATGCTTTTATACATAAAAATAAAACTGCACCCATGACAAATATCTACAACAAAGAGTCATGCGCCGCGCCGGGGATCAAAACGCAACATCTTTCGTGTCAGCCTACTCGTCACTTGCAGTTCGTATATATTGTTGTATTATTTACAAATGACATCCAGTGACTAAAGTTCATCTTTCAATAAAATAAGAATGTTCTTTTATTTAAACGAGAATTTTACCTGAATTTAACTAGATAAAACTTTAGTTATGCGAAAACAGCATTCATAATGATGTCCACTATTCTCACTAATAATGCTTGAAATAGTAGCTCATGAGGTTTTAATAACTTTGCTAGGCTATATTGCACCTTCTGTTGGTCCCAAGCTAAAGTCCGTGATTTTAAATCAAAAATAGTGATAATTTTTGATGTTTAGCTTTCTTTTTGGAACGTGTGTCCTAAAGTAACCTACTAATAAATAATATACCAACTCACATAACTTTATGTGTTTTAAAATGTTCACTAGTTCTTTCATAGCCCGTGTTCTTTCGTATTCAGCGATATAGTTACTCACCATAGTAAGATTAACAAAAGTATATTTTCGATTTTTTTTTGTAAGCTCTATAAAAAAGTTTGGATAGATTAAATTGTTTTTTTTTTTTTTTTGTAGAAAGGAAGCCTTTAATAAATGCAGAAAGACAGCGAAAACATAGAGAAGTTTTTGCTCATGACTCCGTTGGCGAATAAACATTGTCTATCTAGTATCCATAGCATTCTATAGTATTCTTAAGAAAATTTTATTTGACGAACTCTCGTCTGATCTATTAATTTTGTGAAGTGTCTTGGAGTGAGGTTTTATCAAATGTCGAGCATTAAAAAACCATCTTCAATAACATTTTTAAATCCTTGTCAAAACTTTGGCTGAAGTGAAATGTCATCTATGTAGGTATTTATCCTCCGCTTTCATACATATTTTTTCTAATTAAGGTACCCAATCGATTTCCATTAAATTTCTATGGGCCACCTCCAACTTATTGAGATCTATCAAAGAAACAGGAATCATCGAAATCGATTCATAATTGACCAATTAATCAAGTAACAAACGCGATTTGATAACCTATTCTTTTTGAAAATCGGTTAAAAAGAACGTGTGCGGCGACGCGACGACGACGGACCGTGCTCGCGACCTACTATGGAAAAAACCTTTCTCAGGGTGCCCGTTCGTTCACTCAGTTCGTGCGCAATATAGTACGCGATATAGTACAAATACTGCGAGCGCAGGCATCGAGCGCTGGATATTATATTACTAGTTAAATTACAGCAATCTGTAAGCATCAGTGACGTACTCCGTGCCCGGGCGCACCTTGGCTCGATGCGTAGGTACTGACCGCGTAAGATTTTTGTTTTGGTGAAGTGATTTTCGTATAGCTGTTCCACACTGAAGTGACCGCTGTGGCAAGTTTATTGTTATATGCGAATGCGCGCCTATTATACTCATGCGTACATTAAAAAGAAGCACACATAGAATATAAAGCACAGAGATCAAAATGTTTTGATCACAATTCATCTTTATTTGTTAGTAAATATACAAATCAAACATATTAGAAATTAATTTGTATCCTCCTGGACCATTTCAGTTAAATAAACAAGAACTCTTAAAATCCATTACGAGTTACTTCAAAACTCTGTCTCTCTCTAAGGTAGTTACGCGGGTGGAACAGCGAGCAAAAGCTGTCTGTCAATGCATTCAGTTATTCAACTAATCCATTCGAATGCTTTCTTTCAAAGTCATTCGGCCGTTTTGTAGTCAATTTCTCGTTCTCGCGGCAAGAATCTAGCCTGTTCTCGTGTTCTCGCGCTCCTTTGTCTCGCGCAAAAACCCGACAAAAAGTGGAGAAACATGCGAGAACTTGAGAAGAATACGAGAAGCGACTACTAACCTACTGGGCATAAGTATCTCAATAGATTACAGAAGGTACAATTGACTAACGGCATTTCTTTATATACCTATACATGTTTTTTTTTATTGTATGTACACTCAATTCGCGTTTGAACTCAATCTCACTCGGGCTTAGGAAAGAACTGGCTCTTTATTACTGGCTAGATAATCGGACCCTGACTGGATCCTACCACCTAGCGGGGGTCATTCAGATTAGTCAACTGTTACGAAACAGTTGACTAATATCCAGGGGCGGCAGGGCTATTAAAAGCCGACCCTACAAGACGAATGTTACCTAATTAATCACACAACAGAGACTTGATGGACGTGCGCAAAAACTTTCTACATTTATATGTATGTATAGCGGGTATTATTTTAGATTATGCATAGGAATTTTATCACTTTAACCGCAACAATAATGTCTACTTTTACTTTATCAATTTTTACTTTTTCAATGAACGAACAATAATTTAACTGTCACTATTTTCTTTCAGCTATTTCATTTGTTCCAACTCCAAAAGGTGGAGTGGCCATGATGGTGGGTGACTATAGATTCAATAAATATCATCGATGCAAAGGGCTCAGAGTTCGATGGAATTGTGTAAAGAAAAATATCAATTGCAAAGCCTACGTAATTACAATCAAGGACGAACCTTATAAGCTACATAATGTCCACAATCATTAAGTGATGTAAGTTTGAACAACATGTTATGCTGACATCATTATAATTACTGGGTGTTTTTGTCACAATAATAATTGTAATGGCTATTGAAACATGTACAACGGTTACAACAAAATGACGTTTTTTAATAAATACCTAAAGCCTCTTTGTACGGGTAAATTCGTATGCCTAATTTTAGAAATAGGCATGGTTTCAATTTTTTTTTATTTTTACAAAAGTATGGTTAAAAACTTACAAATATTTTTTTTACATATAAAAAATAAAGTTACAATTGCCACCCTGTATAAATAAAAATTGTACTTTTGTAAAGTCGTTTTTAAAAATGTTTTGAATCGTATAATATTTTCTTTACTTTTCAGGATGATTATTATATTAATGTAGACTAGATGTGGAACTTAATAAATAAATTAAATGATATGAAAAACAATGCATTCATTAATTTTAGACATACTTATTAAAATCTATACAATCGATATCTGTATAGAGTGCGAGTTAATTTTTTCAAAAAGTCGGGATAGAACGATCCCGAATTAAGTGCTATTTTTCCACCGGCAACAACGAAGGTAACGTTATATCAAAGAGAACAGTTACAGTAGGGAAGCCTTCAAAACCTCAGTTGGCTTGCTATTTATTTATTTATTGTTGATGACCACGTTCGTTTTTATATAAGATTAAAGGGGAAACAAAAATGCAGCAAATAGAGGATGAGCTAAAGGAAATCTCACTGAAGTTTGAAATCTTGTAGACCATCTTTAAAGAGAAAGTAAATTTTCTTAATGATAATTGTTTTGTTTTATGCTGGTATTCTTCTTTTTTAGATTTTTCACTTCGAATATAACTGAGATAATAAGACGTAAGTTAGTTAAAACTTGGTTCATACTTAGCGGTCAATCTTCTACAATCGTTTGTGGTGTATTTCAGTGACATTCGCAAAGAACATGTACGGCAAGACGCTGGCGGTGATGAATGGGTACAGCTTCTACTCGGACTACAGGCACTCGGGCGGCAAGCTGCGCTGGCGCTGCACGTACGGGCGCGGGTGCAGGACGCGCTTCACGACGCTCGGCCGGCGCGTCGTCGACCTGTACTGCCCCACGCACGCGCACAAGCCGCCTGCGCTCTCGCTGCTTAACGGGACCATCGTCAAAACAACTAAAAACTATCAGTAGCTTCTGCTTAGAACTATCGGACGAGTTAAACTATACATTGAAAAGATCTTCCATGCTGAACTGGGAGCGAAATAAAAACATAGAATGTACCAGCTGCTTCTTTTCCTGGGCATAATGTAAAAGTCAGTTAAGGGACTGAGATTTAAATGACGTTTTCGTTGCGTGGCTGATCCCTATAACTGCAATAGTTTCTCTACATCAATTAATCCCTCCAAACGTGTCAAACATGACAACGGATGAATTTAATAGCCTCTAGTGTTCTGCCTACCCCACTAGGGGTACAGGCGTGAAGATATGTACTATGCATGTTGAAAAGATCTTTTGTTAGCTCCCAAATCTGTAATGGGCATCATCTGATTTCACTCGGTTCCAAGATTCTAATTTTGTAATTTTTTATATTTTCTTTTAATCATGTTAGTTATTAAACATTATTTGTTGCATGCAGTGTTTTATTTTTAAGTTAGATTTATAAGTTAGTTTTATATTATTATTATTATATAATTTCGAGTTTGGATTAAAATTAAATCTCCAACGTCGTTTTCATTTTAGAAATGTGACCATGCTTACAATTTAACTAATGTCAATTTCACTTGTGCACTTTTGTATATAGAATAAATGTATTATGCAATAATAAAAGACTTTTAATTTCGCGTTTCTTTGTAACATGACCTTTTATTATAAAATCGTTTAGTTTTTACGTAAAAAAATAAAAGGAATAAGTAACTCCAACCCTGTCCACTGTGTTATTGAAGGATTTGTTCTCACTGTGTTCTCAATTAAATCCGCCCAACCATTGCAGTGTGAAAAAGCAACACAATATAATGTACGTATTTCAGTACAGTAATATATTCATTATTACACCATATCATTTTTCAGCTGCGAATGCGTTACGACAAACGAGACGCACGACTCCTAACTTAAATAAGTGTATTTATAATAAGTGGAATATAAGTGTACATATTTCATATGTCATAGTTTTCATTTGAACTTGACACGTTCAAATCAAGTTTCAAAAAACTGTCCTTATCTATACGGTAGCGATACATGACGGCCGCGCACCACACAACTTAGTGAGCTGCGTGTGACGTAACCTACGACAAACTTATTATTTGCGGTTGGTACACTAATCGGGTCTAGGGATGAACCGCAAAGTTAAGTTTGTTTTTTATTTTATATATTTTTCCGGGATAAAAAGTATCCAGTGTGGTGCCCAGTGGGGCTGGCATGCTACCGTCGACAACGATAAATCGGGTCTTTTATCGATATTTTCTTAGAAGGTAGGTATTTATTGTATGTTATTTATTAAGATTATGACATATTTGGTTCTGTAGTCTTAATCATGGTATCAAATCGAGTAATTCTATCTATTATGGTGCGCATATTAGCTTACATAATAGGATAAAATAACAAAATAATATTTATCTTGTCCATTTGTGTATTTATCGATGTGAGCATGCTAGCCCTGCAGGATATAAAAAAATAATTGTACCAAGTTTTATCGTTATCGAACCGGTAGTTTTTGCGTGATGCCTGAACAAACAGATAGACAAATAGACAAAAAAAATTTAAATCACATTTTTGGGTTCGGTGTCGGTCTAGTAACACCGTTTATGCCGTTTATTTTTTTGATATTTTCAATGCACAGAATTTTTACTTCTACAGATATAGAATAGATAGATATTCTTGTACGAAATTTTGTTATTTCAAATCTTTCAACAAACATTAAAGTAACACAAGTATAAAGTTGTTTTTTTATTAGAACGGTTCTTATATTTATTTTTCAGAAGAAAATCTAGGCAGGCATGTCTATTTGTTTGGTTAAATTAAATCACAATGGATATTTTTAAGGTTTAATAAAAAGAGGGTCATAGAAAATAATTCGATTCACGACATTTTATTTTTCATTACTATGTAATAACTGAAATATGTTTAACCCTTTTCCGTAAATTATAGAATTTATGACGAAAAGTATTTTCCCTATTTTTAATTTTCAGCAAACGAGGTTCCAATTTTTGCCACTTCAAGGAAAGGAAACCACTGCATTCGTATTGGTGCATATTCGTTCTATAATTGTAGAACCACCGGAGTCAAACAAGCCTGGCGATGTTCTTACACATCCAGATGCAAAGCCAAAGTTCTCACTGTCAATGGAGAAATTGTTTCTGTGTATAATAACCATGATCATTGAATATTTATTATTATTTTAAATCAGGACTTTATCACGGTCAATTTTATTCTCAACTACGGGTCACACCTGCACGGGTGGGAGAGTATTTTAAAAACAAAAAAAAAAACAAAAATGTTTTGCTTAAAAGAAGTTGTTTATTTTAAATTACACAAAACTTAACTACCGCAAAACTAAACTACGTATTATGGAAGTTGCAACGGTTCTTGGGAATATCATCTAAACTTTTCAAGGTTGTAAGGTGTTCGAATAAAAAGAAATGCAAAATTAATACTTTTTCGAATTCTTAATTTTAGTAACCATCTAAGACTTAACAATGGAGCTATATCTATCACTGCTATAGCTATAGGATAGCTCTACATCGTTTTGCCGTTTTTTTGCGTGCATATCAAGACTTTATGCATACAGGTATGCATATTTGGATCCGTTACGCCATGTTCGAGCGGATATATCTACATAATACCAGTCATCGTTCGGAATAGAAATTAAATTTAAAGAAGACTCATATTTTAAAACCTTTATTTTGCATTTTGTAATGCTTGAATATAATTTTAAAGATAAAAATACCAAATGCAATCGATCCCGGATGGGACTCCAACACAGATCTCCCGCATTCCGGCCGGTCGCTCTGCCAACTGAGCTACGTTAGGTTTGTGCCAGGGTTCTGCTCATTTGGCCATCAAACGTATTTGCACGTTCCCTCCCCTGCACAGAGAAAATTAAGAAGAATCCTAATGGGACTTTCCGTGTGGCTAAAGCACACTATTTGCATCCTCCAGCAAAATATATAATGACAAAAGGTATTTCTATTAACTTTTAAACAAAATTTAAAATTAGCTTCGTAAGATTTGTTTAAAATAATATTACGTGTATTTAGAAAAGTTTTAAACCTTTTATAATGATTTGTCCTTCATGTTTTAAAATGAATCTTTTTAGCTCTTTCAAAAGCTGTATTTAATTCCTTAACTGTCTGGTTCTGATTTTATTATTTCATTTTATTAAACATTTTAAATAAAATTTATTAAAAATTATATAGTAGTGTTTAGGAACTTGCTGAATATTTGGTGCAGGTATCGAGTCCGAGTTATAAGCAGGGTCAGAATATTATGATATTCTAAATTATTAAAATATCTAAAACATGTAGATAGAATATTAGCTGACCCGGCGAACTTTGTTCTTCCTTGGAGGCAATTAATGAGCAGACTTCTGATTTTACCAATTTCAATTTTTTATTTGGATAATAAATTTAAATTTAAAAAGAAAGTATTTTAATGATTTTATAAATAATATATGAGATGAAAGGTATTTTTTTACCTTTAATTAGATTATACATTATATCTGTCTTCTAATTATGTAACTAAAGTTATGGGACTCCAAACGTTTTTATTTTTTCTTGAAAAGTTGTCGTTTTTTGTTTGCACGTTTATTCGTTATATGTGTAATTTTTTTATAAATGGAACTATAATAGTGACTATAACATGTGCTTATTTGAGCGATTAAAGTACGAAATTGCTGATAAACGTCCTCAAATAAACAAAAAAAAGTAGTGTTTCACAAGGACAACGCGCCAGTCTGTGAGAACGATGGCAAAATTAATGAATTGGGCTTTGAATTATTTGCCAGACTTGGCCCCCAGCGATTACTGGCTGTTGCAGATGCAAAATGCTCCAGGGTTAAAATTTGACTCGAATTTGAAGTTATCGCAGCAACGGAGGCATATTTTGAAACCAAAGACAAATAATTCTACACACATGGGATAAAAAGTATGAAAAGCGTTGGAGGGACTGTATCAGACTTGGAGGAGACTATGTTGATGAATAAAAAATAATTTTATACTAAAAAACCTTGTTTTAGTACTTAGTCTCGGGACTTATTGTTACTTATAAATATGTTTTATATTTTATGTGGCTTATCCGATCATCCAGGGTATGTAAGATGATCAGAGAAGGTTTCTTAAATAATGTAGAGCATAATGTAATAATAAGCCTTATATCCTCTTGGTAGCTTGGTAAGCAAATACCTACATGATATTCAAAAGACACAAGTTCTGTGTTAATTATAACGTGTGGTTAAATATAATACATACATACATACATAACTTCACGCCTGTATCCCGTATGGGGTAGGCAGAACACCAGAGGTTACAAGACCATCTGATGTCACGTTTGACAAATTTGGAAGCATTATAATAGTGGAGAGAGACTATTGCAGTGACAGGGGATCAGCCTATCGCCCACAAAAAAGCCTCCCATAACACCTCGGTCCCTTAACTGACTTTTACAGTATGCCCGGGAAGAGAAGCAGCTGGCACATTCTATGTTTTTCTTTCGCTCCCAGTCCAGCATAGAAGCAAGATGGTTAAATTTAACGTGTTTAAAAAATCATAAATTAAAATTGTAAAATTGAAAAAGTTCAGAGCTAGGAAAAACTATTTAATTACTATTATTACTATATTTACGATAAAGCCTTTTTGATCTATTGTTAAAAAATTGCAAACAATACCAACATTCGCAAAATCTAAGAAATAATTAAAATAAATAGTTTAAACCAAATCAGAAGTGTTTTTCTTCCTTTCTGAACCATCTTAATTATAAAGTTGATACGGATACGAAATATTCGAATAAAACACAAGTTACTTACTGGGACCAAGAGCTTTTCTAGTTCAAGCCTCATTGAGAGTGATTTTATTCAAGACAACACCAGATGTATGATTCGCTTTTGGTTGTTTGTGATGGACCCTCACAAAACATAATTACCTACCATTTCTACACATAAGTTTCCAGGTTATACGAAGTCAAGTAAACTCATGACGACGGCGGCGGTGCTAGATGCGAGCACGCTGTAGATATTTTAAGCTACTATTATAAAACAGTTTTAACAAAAACTGATAGACTATATATAAAACTCTTGCAATGTATACCTAATTTTTATTATATCTTTCAGTTCAATGGGTAAAAAATAACAAGGGAAATCATATGATAATATGTGATGGATACACGTTCTGCTTTCAAAAAATAACGAAAGTTTTTCATATCTGGCAATGTTCAATACGAAGTAAGACAATGAAATGCTATGCAAGGATCAAGACTCTGTCAGACTGGACCATTGTTGCAATCAATAATAACCATTGCCATGAAAAGAAACCGTTCTTAATAAAAGATGGCATTATGACGAGAGTAGCAACGCCATCATATAAGCGAGTGGTCGGTGTTCCTCATTTACTTTTAAATTCCAATGTCAGTAACGAGAAACCGATCTTAATTCGAGATGGCACTACCAAGAGAATATCGGGAGCGCCGTCCTATGAGCATATGGTCGGTCTTTTTCAAGTACCTTCATACTCCAGTGACAATATGGATTCGAAACAAAAACCTTATAATAGGTATATGGAATAAAATCTGAAATGGAAGCAGTAAAAAATGGTTTAAATAGACAAAGAAACATTTTATACTTGTCAGTAAAATTTATAATAATTTTTAGGTATTACTAGGTTAGGTAGTATATAATTAAAAATTATTATATATTAGGTATAATAATTTTGGAATATATCGTGAATTTTTTTTTAGAAATGTAGAAATGTACTTATGTATCTCATAAGTTGTCTATTAGAGTACTTACCTAACTTAGTAACTAAAGCAATGTGAAAATAGAAATAGCCTTTCTTTATTACGTACCTATTTTTAAGCAGGTTCCTACTATGTAAATCGAGTAGTATCTACCTAGTAGAAAGTTTCGGAGTTATACTGCATCAACTTTTTTAATTGTACCTTATATTCTAATAAGCTTACACAGTGCAGTTGACTTAGCTTTATCCCAACCTAGGTACACAAATATGATTCCAAGCATCCACATTAGTCCGAAAACAATTTTAGAGATGTGGCAAGACAATAGGTACTTACATGATAATGAAAAAGTTAAAAAAACAAAAGAGGATCTTAATGCTGTGTCCGAGGTTCAAGAAAAAACAAATTAGTAATCCTCAAGTGTCACACAACATTGCTCTAAAAATATATACATGGCAGTCAGATTATACAATAAGCTGCCAAAAAGTATTAGGGATTTGCCTGAAACACAGATCAAATGCTTAAATGAGCTTTTATCAGCTCGTAGTTAGAGCGTAGTTTTAGTAGTCCGGTTTTAGTTTTTGAACTTATTTTTTTTGTTTAATTTAATTAAATTCAAAGTGTTCAGTGACTCGCAATCTTGTTTGGAATTTTTATTTAAATCTCCATATCTTATTATTTGAGTTGAGTTCCATGAAGTTATAAAACATCTTCACTGCATTGAATCATCATCATCATCATCTCAGCCCGCGCTAGTCCACTGCTGGACGTAGGCCTACGTCCACCTCATTGAATATTGGTTTATAAATATTTAATAATTTGCAACTATGTATGTAGCAGTATACCTAACTAAAGTCATAGTTTCTGTTGAAGCCGAAGCCCGCCGTTTTGGAATATGACAACATTTTCATCAGCGAATCCATATTATGCTGAAAGTACGACGTAGGTCCCTATTACTGGACACTAAGGTTTTATTTCTCATTCCGTCTGTAGGTATCTATGGTTCCTAAATTCTAAAGTTTATTCAGCCTAATAATGTTTTTTACAGGATCAATCTGTCTATCATTAAGAAAACTTTTTTAGTTGCAGATAATCAGCAATCTAAGAAAAGTCGGTTTAAAGGAAAGGATTGGTCTATAATAAGAATATTCCATAGTAAGGAAGAAGCTGAGAAAACTGTTAAGGATGAAAGAACTTGGTCCCTGAAGTATACGCGGCGAACCAAGGCCGGTATGAAGCGGTTTTACCGCTGCAACAAAACCAAGCGGGCCGGCGCGCAGTGTGCGGCAGAAATCTATTTACTGTATGAAGTTAAAACTGATTCCGTCATTCTGTTCAGCACGGAACTTGACCATGATCATGAACAAATTCAGATCCTCGATAGTTATGGTGATCATGATCTTAAATTACCATTCCACACAGTATTTTAAGCTTGTGGGCTTATTGAACTATAATATTTTATGCGTGATAAAAGGAAAAGAGCAAAGTTCCTAAAAATCCAAAGAAAACTTTTAAGTTCTTAGATATACCACTCGTGTTTTGTTTTTATCTTAAAAAAATGATTTGATATAATTTATCAGTAAGATCATCATACATGCAACAAGTTAATACCATAATATTGTGGCTACCAGATTAGTAGCACTGTCTTGTTTTTGAATATTTAGATTATCGTCTAAAAGTTTGTTTTTTTTTATCTTTAAAATTAAAAAAACCAGCGGCTGCTACAGGCTACATTATCAAGAGCTGTGTAATAAGCATAGTATAATGAGCATAATATAATAGTTTTTTTACTCACATTGCCTTAAAGCTGGGCCACGGAAAAGCACGGAAATTTTAGTTTAGTTCTCTGAATAATAATTTTATGATCTCAGTGTATTTCGTCTTCTTCAGATTTTTGAGTGGTCAGCATATTTGATTCTTAAGGTCATTAGTAGGCTTGTTCAAATATGCTTACGCAATTGTTATTGTTCTCAATTCATCTCAGACTTTAATTAGACTATAGTTCCTTAGTTTTAAAAAGCTTATATAGAAGCTACTAGTCTTATTTGGGAAAAGCGTTTTGCATTACATATCTGCCAAACGCTTTTCCCAATTACAGGCCTGTGTGTAGAGAAAAATTAAGGGTGTTAACGTTTCCAAAATATAGTATTAGCTGAACCGCGGGCTACGGCTAGGTTTTTGCTTATTTATGAAACATTTCAAGCGTGAGTAGAGTTGGCGTATCTACGTTCTAAACATAAGTTACCTGAATAAATTGTATTTTGAGATTATCAAATATTCTTAAGATTGCGTATGTGTTTGTGTGTGTGTGTTATAAATATGTACCTAAATCATAAGTTGGTCTATGTTTAAAATGTCCATGACTTAACACCAGTGTACAAATCGATAATGTTCCTTATAATAAAAATCCCCTTAATTTCGATTAAAAATTTATTACCTAATATTATGGTTGTTTTATTTAAATAATTTCTTTGTTTATTAATAAGAATTAATAATAATTTTACATGAATCAAAATTTATCAGATTATATTCTTTGTAGTGGTCATTAAATTCACTATAGCGTAGTGGTCAGAGCATTTTGGACTATACAACGTTAATATTGTCTTAAGTTTTCACGATTCATAATTTAAATAAAACTACTTTTTAACCGGATTAATCGCGTATAAATCGTTAAACGCGATTAATCCGGTTAAAAAGTAGTTTTATTTATACAACGTTATTTTTTGTTCATACGAAACCTGAAAACAGTTTGTACAGAATCGGCAATAAAATCGACGACCACTTTGGCGATGGGATAAACCTGTCTGTCTGAGACGCCAGAGGTTGCGGGTTCGATTCCCGCACGTAAAAAGAAAAAAAAATGTTCCGTGTCTGGGTGTTTATCTATTTATGTATTTATATTCTAGGTTCCCCCTAGTTCGCTACATGGTATCCCATAACACAAGCTATGCTACCTTGGGGCCATGTAGTTGGTGTGATTGTCTGGGGATTTTATTTATTTATTATTATTAATAGTTTTTATACCATGTTAAATTTTTACTCAATAATCTCTAAATAATCTTTAATAATTTTCATACAAATCTACTGCGCGCGTATACCTTACACTACCGAGTTACTTGTTATTACTCGCGATCACAGAATGTACCTACGCTGTTGCTTGCATGTATGAACGTGTAACGAGCGAGCCTATGCCTATTACCTATCCTGCTGATGCGCCGCGGCCCGGGGCCTTACCGACAGTACCGACACTCGCTTGCCCCGTGCTCCCGCCCCCGACCTCCCCGACGTCCACCCAGTCAGCCGTGACCTAACTTGAGTGCTAGTGCCAGTGCGTCGCTTCCGCATGCGCCTCCGCAGCCCAACTGTTAAGCTGTCTCGTGTTTACGTAAATTTTAAACAATGTGAGTTATCGTTATTCAAACGTGTAATACACCGAAATGGTGCAAACACTAGCTCTAGGTAGTGACAATGTGTCCGCGGTAGAGCAGAGCTGCCAGGAGAAGTTTGGTGTTCACGTTTCCTGGAATACCATGCTGAGTGCAACACAAAGGGATTACGGTCAGTTCCATCCGCCGACCGCCGTGAATCGAAGTGTTGCTAGAATACCTACTACTGTGATTAAATTTTTAAACACGCCAAGGTAGTAAATTTTTGATTTGAAACCAATGACTTAAAACATCTTAGTTTGAAACTAATTTAAATACCTATTAATTACCGTGATATGAATTTCAAATCTTCAAAATCAACGTAAGATATTAAAAATGGCTTATCGAGTATTTTTATGAAAGAAACATTTCTTCAATTTACCACCGTGACATTCTAACTGTGATGGAAAACTACTACGTCATTAGCAAACGTTGCGTTATCTCTCATCAATGAATGTCGCGCGCGCGCGCCGCGTCACGCCTCGGCCAGGCGCGGGTGACTTCGCTCGCACGTCAAAACTGGGAACATTCTAACTGTGATGGAAAACTACTACGTCATTAGCAAACGTCGCGTTATCTCTCATCAATGAATGCCGCGCGCGCGCGCCGCGTCACGCCTCGGCCACGCGCGGGTGACTTCGCTCGCGCGTCAAAACTGGGAAACTTTTGCAGTCTGAATTGTTTAGTTTTTATGACAATATTATGACATTTGGTTAGTTTTTATGACAATATTATGACATTTGCGTATACCGATTCTTTGCACGAACATATTCGACCCGTGTGCTAGGTTTCGCATGAACAAAAAATTACGTTGTACATAGCTCAGAACAAGATTTTTTTGCATCTATAGCCAGTAAAGTCTTGTAAAACTTTGTAAGTATCTATTTTTCGATTTCTGGGACACCCTTAATATTTTCTGCAAGTTTGTTATGTTTAACCTTGATAATGCTTTCCATATAGAGAATGGCCAATATTATTAAGGATCAAACGAACTTACCAAGTGAAGTTCGATCACAATTATGTGAACGGCTTAATTCGAAGCGATTTAAAGTTAACATGTTGTAGTAGTACTTCCAAGCGTCAGCCTTGCACGGTTTTCAGAGACACGTTTTTTTTTTTTTTTTTTTTTTTATTTGGCAACCCTGATCCCCGCTCTTGAACTCCTCTCCACTTACTTCCTCTCATCATCCCTCCTCAATAATCATTTTGTTTAGAGCTAAAGTTCCTAGGTAGTACCCATAAAAATAATTCACATTAATTATGGGTGGGTGATATTACTTTAAAGGAATACTGTTTGGGCGGGTTTATATCAATCGCTTCGAATTAAGCCGTTCACATAATTGTGATCGAACTTCACTTGGTAAGTTCGTTTGATCCTTAATTATGTTTCACGGCTTAATTCTTTGCGATTTAAAGTTAACATGTTGTAGGATGTTCAGAGTATTTTAATGTGAATTATTTTTGCAGTATAGGTATAAGTAAAACTGTATTGTTAGAGTATAACCAACAGTAATAAATCACAAATATACATCTATTTATTCTAAGGAGTTACATAAAATACTAGTTGCAAATTGATTGGCATCCGATACAATTTCTTTGTTGTAGAATTTGGCAAATACTGAGGATGTATTACTCCATCCTGCGGTTTTCCGTATGACATCAATATTGACACCGACTCTGCTAGCAGTGGAAGTGGCCGCATGGCGCGTGCTGTGCGCGCTAAACACTGATGTGTCCACGCCACTGCGTTGTAAAGTATATTTGATACAGTGACTCAAAGTTTGAGACAAACTTTTAAGTGAGGTCTTTTGTGGCTAATAAATAAAGTGTCACAACTACGTAAACCACTCGTTTTATTTATATAATCTAAAATGCATCTGGCAGGGCATATTGCAGGATTTGTATGAAAAAATGGTAGCCTTAGAAGGGGTTGAAAGGAGTTTGGTTTTGAAGTTTTTACTAAGTCAGGTATTTTAACTAAGATTTCTGTTCTGTTTTGAGTTATATTATTTATTTTAATGAGAGAAAATGTTTGTACTCTTTGCGCTGTCACCAAACCTAGCACACCAGCGTTCCTTAGAGAAATCTTCTAAACTAAGGCTTTCATTTGGCCATTGAGTGGCCAAATAATTTAACACTATGTTTGGGTCCCAAGAAGTATTATATTTTGGATTGGTGGGCCTCAACTTGTAAACACCCTTCATGAAACGTTTGACTCGATCATCATTTAAGCTATTACCTAACAAAAGAGATAAGGCAGAGCGGTAAGAATTGATGGTCCCGTATTTAGCGCCTTTATCAAAAATATCGGTTAAAAAATGTATTACAATTGGAATAGAAGCATTAAAATAATCATAATTATGTAATCTACAGTAAATTATCCAAGATTTTATGCAAACATCGTACTGTTTGTAAGTATTATTTGCAAGCGAAGCTAGCATAATATCTACTGACCTATTCGATAAATATTTCCTTAGTAATGCTTGCCTGATAATTTCGCGGCAACAAGGCGTAGATTCTTGTGTACACAATCTACAATCTACTGAAAGGAGATGTTAGAAGGTCAATATCTGGTCCAAAATACAAAAAAATTGAAACAGACAACTTTCTAAACATAGGAAACCAAGGTTGAATTGGCCAATATGGCACCACAACAATACCCTCTGCCTTATGACAAATGATTTTCTGCATTAATTTTACTATAAGCGAGAATGGTGGAAAGGCGCAAAATAATATATTGGTCCATGGCAGTGTAAAGGCATCAACAGCACATGCTTCGGGATCATTTCTCCACGAAACATATTGTTTACACTTAGTATTGCATCTGTTTGCAAACAAATCAATACTGGCATACCAAAGTTGCGAACTATTTCATTAAATGCAATTTGATTTAATTCCCACTCTGTATCCTCGAACTGTTTTCGAGATAATGAATCTGCCTCACAATTATCTTTAGTATTGATGTAAGAAGCGAATAAGATTATTCTACGTTCTTCGCACCATTTCCACATACTTCTAGATATATAATCTAGGTGATCATATTGAATACTGCCCATTCTGTTAATAAGATGTCACAATTAGATAATTCCTTGGTGAAACGTTTCAGAGCTAGAAAGGCTGCTTTTAGTTCCAACTCGTTTATATGACAAGAAGTTTCGTTGTCTTTCCTATATCCACAACATCTAACTGTATCACAATACGCTCCCCATCCCGTAGAGGAGGCATCAGAAAAAAATTCTAAAACAAAGTTGTTCGGTTTGAGTGATGAATGGCCTATATCTATGTTTCCTAACCACCAATATAATTCTTCATGTAGGGTAATTAAGATATCAATTGTCTGATCGTAGTTTGGATTTTTTTTTAATAAACAATTATATTTATATTTTTCAAGCTTTTTTGTATATAACCACGAATAAGTTATTGTTGGACATGCGGAAATTAAATAACTAATGAGTTTAGCGAATTCGCGTGACTTGCATCGTTTTATACAAAGAAATCTATTTATAAAATCTTTCAATTTTATTTTCTTTTCCTCGGGTAGTTTTAAAATCATCTGCTTTGAGTCGAAAGTGAAGCCCAAGAACTTACATTCACGTTTAGGTATTAAACAACTTTTTGATAAGTTAATCAAAAAACCCAAGCTCTGTAATAGATCTATAGTTGTAGATACATTAGTGACACACTCCGAGCAAGTCTTTCCGATAAAAAAAATGTTATCTAAATAAATAACTGAAATCATACCCCGACTACGCAGGTATTCTATAACTGGTTTCATTAATTTAGTAAACACGAGAGGTGCGGTACAAAGGCCGAACGGTAAACAATTGAATTCATATAATATATTGTTGTATTTGAATCGAAGATATTTTTTGTGAGCTTCATTTGTCGCAACAAAGAAGTATGCATGTTTTAAGTCTATTGTCTACAGCAGTTTTCAGTTAATAATTTTGACGCTGTTCTGTAATCTTCCATTTTAAAATGACTAGCAAGTACAAATTTATTTAACTTTTTTAAATTCAATATAAACCTTTTATCACCATTAAGCTTAGGTACAAGAAATATACTGGATAAAAATTGTCCTTCAATATAAGTACATTTCGAGATGGCACCATTGCTTATTTGTTGCTTCTGTGGTATTAATGAAGATGATCCTACGAGTGTTTCGGTAGCTCTTCCCAGAGCTGCTATAGCCACACCAGTTTGTCTTTGCCTAAACATGAGGGAGGAATTCCGTTTAGAGACCGCTTCGATAACTGCCACTTTTGCTTCCGGATTCAGAGCAGGGGCAAGGAGTAGTTGACAATTACTAGGAATAAGATAATCCTCTAGGATTTTATCTCTTGTCTCTTTGGGTAGTCCCTTTAAAAGGATTTCAGACCACCGCACCGGGTTGAAATTTCCTTATGTAAAGGTTTTCCTAGTTCTTCAGCAATTATATTAGCCTTATTGTATGATGTTTAAATAGTAAATAGTAATTATTTTGTACTTAGACTGTAAGATTACTCTGTAAAAAACATTCAAGATTTGTAGCATGAATAAAGAAATTTTATTATTAATCTTAGGGGCATCTCCCAACATCTCTAAGATATCGCTATCCAATTCTATATCCTCAACATCATCTACTGGTGGATGTTTTGAGGTAGATGGCACTGAAAAGACGAAAGTAGTCAGCGTCTCGAATAATAATTCGAAAGAAGTGTTTTTAGCACCTACGAGCATAAAATGCAAAAAGTAGGGCAGTCATTTTAGCGATAATGATCACTAAACAAAGAAATTTTCCATAGTCTCGAATAAAGATTCGAATTAGGTAAAGAGGATTGGCGGCCACGGTATCACTTAATTTTAGAGTTTTCAAGCGTATCAAAACCGGGCTATATGTAGTTAATAGGTCAATATGAGACACGTTTTTTCCAACATCTATTGTTGTGATAGTTGTTGGGAATATTTAGAAATACAATAAAATCAAATTAAACTTGCCGAAAGCACATTTTTTAATTTCCCGGCAATAAAAAATAATAGTTGTAAAGTCCTACTGTCAAACTTGAATTAAGCCGCCCGCGCCGCCACCCCGTTTCAAACCTCTGGATTGGTTAATACCTGCTTATGTAATGTAATGGTTTCAAAATACGACGCCATGTTAGAAAAGACGGACTATAAATTCCTGTAATTTTTAGGTTAGATTATTGTTTTGACTTTTTATTCCCAACTTCTGTATAAATCTAATAATTATATTCTGATTACTCGTTATCTAAGCAATAAAACGCACATATTAAGTTTGAGGTACGTGAATGCTATGTGAAATAAAAGCGGTACTTACAATGTATGGGACCTTGCCATTCTTCTTTTTGAGTTTCAAACTCGGCTCATTGAAATTCAGTGATAAAGATCATTGAACTTTGTTTTCGAATAAGGATTCGAAAAGTCATTTTAGCGATAATGATCACTAAACAATGACATTTACCATCGTCTCGAATAAAGATTCTTACTAGGTAAATTTGTGAGTTTTAAACTCGGCTCATTCAAATTCAGTGATAAAGATCATTGAACTTTGTTTTCGAATAAGGATTCGAAAAGTCATTTTAGCGATAATGATCACTAAACAATGACATTTACCATCGTCTCGAATAAAGATTCTTACTAGGTAAATTTGTGAGTTTTAAACTCGGCTCATTCAAATTCAGTGATAAAGATCATTGAACTTTGTTTTCGAATAAGGATTCGTAACACAATTATGCGATGTAAAGAGCCATGCTTCTTTTGAAGCTTTTTTTTTTCCAGTTTTCTGATCTTCTTGCGTATGGTCTCGATGTCTTCATATTTCCTTTTCACCATTTTTACGAACGACAAATAATAAGTTGAGATTTAAATTTTTAAACTATAACACAAACTATTTAACGTTTAATTTAAGTAATAAATTATAGACGCACGTGCGAAGGCTTGAGCACGGAAATACAGAATGATTATTGAGGAGGGATGATGAGAGGAAGTAAGTGGAGAGGAGTTCAAGAGCGGGGATCAGGGTTGCCAAATAAAAAAAAAAAAAAAAAAAAAACGTGTCTCTGAAAACCGTGCAAGGCTGACGCTTGGAAGTACTACTACAACATGTTAACTTTAAATCGCAAAGAATTAAGCCGTGAAACATAATGCATAATATATCACCGGAACGAATGGTAACCTAGCCGTATTTACTTGTTTATTTTCAGTGTGATTAATACGAATATTTTTATTTTTAGTTGTACTGGCAAAAAGCGAAAAAGGCAAACAGATTCTCTTAGTAAATGGATTTACTTTTTACTTGGCTTTTAACAATGTGTCGACTATTGCATGGCAGTGCACTAAGTGTCGGACTTGCCGTGCGCGCCTCACCACAGACAAAGCCATATCTAACATTATTCGGGCTAATTTAACACATAATCACGAACCCCCAAAGTATGTGCTGAGGAATGGATACGTTATTAAAGTTTAATTTCAGTTATAAGGAAGTGATATTACAAAAAAAATATACGATACTTAGGTAAACTTTATTCGATAGATACAGAGACGAAAAATGTGTGTCTCTCTGAAATCCTTACTTTCACAAATAGTTTTTAATTATACCCAATTATACAATGTTTTTCGGTGATGTATTAACTAACTTTGGAAATTAATAAACATTCATATTTTTTATTTGTTTCTTTCTTCATCTCCTCGTGTGTGTTTAACGACTGATAAGAAATCATCTAATTTAACATTTTCGGATGTATTTAGTATTTTTATTAATTGACAATTTGTTTCAAACTTTAGTGGTTTCATTTAAATCATCGTGTTTTGCCAATTCAATGCAGGTTTTTAATGAAATCGCCTTGTTTCCATTCGTTCTAAAACTGATTCCACCTTAAGTGCTTACGGAAAATACTTCACATCCGGTGACCGCTAAGTGCTGCAAAGGGCCAATGTAGGTGGCAATGAGTGGTACCTTATGCGGCGTCAGCTTCGACATGTGACGCGTATGACGGAGGAAAGAACAGCTAAGCGCATCTTTTACTCAGAACTTGAGGAAGGCAAGCGGTAACATAGTGGACAATTTCTCACGTAGAAAGATGTGCTAAAGCGACACAGCAGGCTGCCAGACTGGAGTGGAGAGCGCTTGTTAAATCTAGCTCCCAAACACGGCAAGCTGAAAGCCCGACCACCTGCGGCTGCCAGCTATAATTATGTTAACGGTGTGCTCTCATGCCCGCAATGTGCGATGGCTTTTACATAAGTCACATGCGAGCACACCAACGGCAAAACCGGAATTGAAGACAGACGTCTTGGTAGAAATTGGCTGGATGACATCATACAATGAACAAGGCAATTAATTACCTGTCTGACATGACCTTCTCTGACAAAAAGACCCAATTGACAAAAATATTTAAGTGATTGTCTTAAGTTTTCGCGATTCATACTATTAAATAAAACACTTTTTAACCGGATTTATCGCGTTTATTTATATTACGAGCGACGTGACCACGGGGTGTGCAAAGACACCGAAACGTCGAGTTTAAATTTAAAATTTAAATATACGCGATAAATCCGGTTAAAAAGTGTTATTATATATTATTAAATACATTTAAGTGATTTAATTGTAGTTTCCCCCACCTGAGCATACGTTGAAATCTTAGTGTGCCCAGAAAATTAAACAATAAAATGTAGTTTAACCAATTTGGCATACGTCTGCCTAGTCTTACGTATTCAGTTGGTTAAAAAGCCAAAATTATAATTGCTATTACAATAGTTAAAATATTTGCAATTTTTCAAAAAACTTATAGCTAGACTTATTATCTTCTCGTACTATTTCATTTAACTCAGAACTAAATAAGTTTTTAAAGTTTATACAAACCAAACTTTACTATCTTCTTAGAACAAAGTCTTTTCATAATTTTCTTATTTTTACAGTGAAAATAGCTAAAAATCATAAAGGAAAGCCAATTATGATCATCGACGACTATTGTTTCTACATCTTCAAGGAGCATAAGTTGACGGTCGGCTGGCGATGTACAAACAGCAAATTCTGCCGAGCACGTGTAACCACTGATAAAGAGTGGAATGCTATCCTGCGTGCATCATTAAATCATTGCCATGCACGAGTAAATTATATGATGGAAAATGGTATTGTGGTCAAAATAAGAGGTAAAACACAGACAGATGATAAAATTATCGTTTAAGGCCCCCTTGCCCTGTATTGAACATTTTCGTTAGGTAGTAAACTTTATATGTATACGTTACAACTTAAAAAACAGGTTTAATTATGTTTATTTTATTTCGTCGATAGCACTGATCGCGACAGAACTTTACCTTGACAAACGAGGGCACGATAGTCCCTATTTTTTTTCGATCGACTGCCGATTTTCAAAACAAACACCGTACCTATACAGGGTGTACAATCCAAAAAGGTCAATATGGAGAAGTCAGAAACTATGAAAGATAGCGAAATCTGTTCTTAGGAACCGTGGCGTCGATTTTAAATTTAATAATAATCACATACAAACATTTTTCTTAACTCTCATACATAACTGGGAATCGAACCTGGTCAATACCCTTGTAATCGCGTTAAGTATTGGTCCGTAAGTCAAATTTGGCTATGAAATCTTGTGCAAGCTGTGCAAGACTGACAGTAAATAAGACTGAAATGGCAACAATTTAATTAATTAGCAAAATATCGTTAATAATATTAATCGAACATTAATTATCATACGAGGAACGCCACAGGATTTCATAGAATACATACATACATAACTTCACGCCTGTATCCCGTACGGGGTAGGCAGAACACCAGAGGTAATAAAACCATCTGATGTCACGTTTGACAAATTTGGAGGCATTATAATAGTGGAGAGAGCCTATTGCAGTGACAGGGGGTCAGCCTATCGCCCACAAAAAAGCCTCCCATAACACCTCGGTCCCTTTACTGACTTTTACAGTATGCCCGGGAAGAGAAGCAGCTGACACATTCTACGTTTTTCTTTCGCTCCCAGTCCAGCATAAATGCAAGAAAATATATATTTTCAATAAGATGGACCTATTGCATAATAGTCAAATTGCCACAGACTTTCTCAATGATCACTTTCAAGATAACTGGATTGTTACAAACAGCCCCATTTAATGGCCCGCAAGATCGCCTGACATCACGACTGACTTTTTCTTATAGGGTTATGTAAAAGATGAAATCTAGAAATCAGCGTAATTACTGGAACAAAAGGCTTAACCATCTGAGGCCTTGGGTCAGTAACGAATTGTTAATCATTGCACTTCCGATTATCAATGCCCACGAGCTTGGATACTGCTTAACATCAGGTGGCTCCAGTGCTCGTTTCTTATTTAATCTTATTCTTCATGCAATGCTGTCACCCAAAGATTGTCTTGGTAGATATAATATATAAATGTATATATGCAATGAAATACAACAATATTTTTTCATTAATAGTTCATCTTTATCGGCAGCAATTTGATACATTTTTTTGCATTTATACTAAACACACAATTAAATAGCATTTTGTTTTGGTCCACACCGTCCAATTTTTGAGATATCTTAACATGCAACCAAAGTGATTCGCATTGGACCTAAGTTTGGAGCGCAGTCATCTAGCGGACCCAAAGTAAGATGGACTTGCAGTTGCCACTTCAGGAAAAGATGTAAAGCTGTATAATCTACACGTTGATGACGAGATCGTCGGGCAACGAAATGAGCAAAACTATTATATTCCGTGCATTGTGCTTATTGTGTATTGCATTTTAAATTGTTTTATAATAAAAGGCTATTTCCGATCTTTAAGTTTTATTTGATTTAAAACTAAAAACTTTTCAAGTTATAGCAGTTATCTCTGAGGATTTCTTCTTTGGGTTTTCCATATAAAGGTATGTTTAACCCAGCACCCGACGATCATTTACGTGTCTATGGTCTTATATTTACAAGACTCACCCACAATGGCTTTTAATAGGCACTCAATGCAAAGGTCGATGTAACAACAAAAATATGTTTTGTCTCAGGAGGTTTCCAGGCCAACAATAAGACTAAAAACCAAAACCACCATTACTCTTATTGCCTGCTCAGTATTTATTTGCACTCTTAATATTAGTTACCTACTTAAGCGCTTGGTCTTTATTTGAGGTTCTTATAGGTACTTCTGTTTCAGCTACAGAACCAAAGTTTGGATTATCACAACGAGGGAACCTAGTAGTGCAAATCGGCGAGTGGCGATTCAACAAGCACAGCACTTGGGGCACAAGGATTCGATGGTCCTGTGTGAAAAGAAAATACGGCTGCGGCGCCAGTATCACCACCGATAACAACGTTATCATCAAAACTCTTGGCAAACACAACCATTAGTTTCCTAAAGAAATAAAATTACCACGTCAAATTGATTTTTAAAGATAAAAATTGGTAGTTGTGTTCTTTGTGATCCGAGAATTTTATAAGTGGAAGTGACTGGCATAGGAAATGCTGCTGATATTGAATATTTTTTGTATTCTCAGCTTCAATAATATCTAGGATCCCGCCGTTTGCTCCAATGAGAGCTAAATATCATGGTGATGACCCCTTCGATTTCCATCGAATAAAGCTGGCAACCATCTAGGCAGAAAAGATTTTAACTATAAACTACTCTTAAACTCGTTCATCCCTTCAGACAGATATTTTATGAGGAAAAATATTGTATAAATATGAGTACTTTTTATTTTGAAACGGTCGAAAATGTAAAATGCACTAGAATGAAATTATACTTAACATTAATATAATAATATAAGCAAAGAATGAGTCCAGTTATATCAAACTTAAAGACAAGCAGTCAAATTCATAGAAAATAGTTAAAAAGCATTTAAAGTGCATTTTAGCTACAACACTCTTTAAGGTTTATAGTGTGTTGTAAGTGAAGGTGATTCATAGACATCTGAAAATCCTATTTTAACTAATACACCGTTATCATACGGATTACATTACGCATGAGCGGAAACGTCGCATTTCATTGCACCAGAGATAAAATTGTGTTTTTTTTGCCCTAGGGCTATGGATATTTCATTTACTTGCAGTTATAATTGGCATTTGACAGGTCGATACAGACATTTCATTTCATTACTTATTTTTGTTTTCGTCAGTTTCGTCACAAATTATTATAGATTTATCGCCTTGTTCAGTGCCTTCGTTTATTTAAATTTTCTGTGCCCCGACTCCCGACTGCGAATATACAAAGGCTATACTATTTGAGTCACGAGTAAGACTCTAATAGAGGAGCTTTTGTTTATGCATATTACTTGACAATACCTAACCGAACTCAGTAAAAAAATTGACTGAAATGGATTAGCTTTTGCTCTTGTAATTTTCAAAGAAATGCAATGACAAAACCTAGTACTGTATAATACATATTCACTACAATAGATAAGCTTTTGTCAAGATGAAAAGTAGGTATATCTTTGTTTGATATACATTGCGATGAAAGAGATAAGCTACGAGAAGGGCTCCCGCACCGGAAGGCGGAATCAGTACGGTTAGGTGCGACGACGAGCGCAGCGAGGAGGAGCATGTTAGGTTGCATATAGTTATACACCTGCGCGAGCCGAGCGCGCGAAGCGAGCGGTGCCGCGGCAGCGGCCGGCGAAGCGCCATAAACCTGGTCAGCTATTATAGTCAACATTTATTATAGTAACAAAATAACGATGGTCATAATGCATGCACATTTTATTTCTATCTTTGAAAATCAGAACAATTGCCATTTAAGAATTAAATTGAAGCCAACGATCGGTAAATATCGATATCAAATGGGATAGCTTTTGTTGCTGCAATGTTCACTTGAAGTTATCTCACAAAGTCTACACGACTTCGGTCAATTTCTGTACTAGAATAGATTAGGGTTTCGGCAAGATTTTGTCATACAAAAGCTAAGCCAGTTCAGTTTGCACTTTCACTCTAATGGTATAGCCTTTGTAAATACGCCTCCCGACTATTCTTGGAAAAATACCACCAGTTTTTTTAATGCGGATGTGTGTGCAATCTATTGCCCCGATTACATTTGGGAAGTTCCTGATTGCTCGGAACTCCCTCATCACCTGTTCTTGCTCCTGCACAGTGTTGGGCATGAAAATGAACTCTTTACTTAATCGGGCAAGAGCTCTTGCTACTCTAGCGCAAATGCGGCATACAGTAGCTTGGCTTATGCCATGAAGCTCACCACTGTCATCCTGAACCTGAAATTATTGAAATAAAATATTGTTATTGTGGGTGAAATACGTACAAGTATTACAATAAAATATGAACTCTGTACAGGGTGTACATGGCTTTGCTTCACAAGAGATATCCTCTTTGTAATACCTATCGCCTTATAGTGAGATTTTCTTTTGTGAGGCAAGGAAAATAAAGAGCCAGAAATGGTCAATATAATTACAACAGACTCATCTTCACATCCTCTCACCGCACTCAGATGGAAACACACTCCCTGTACTAACCTCATTTCTCGCCCAGCACCGCAACGCTGCCAGCACCTGTAGCTCAGGGGATACTGCAAAACCTCTTGGACATCGCGTAATTTCATTACGAACTAAATCGGTAATACGCCGTACAGTATCTTTATTAAAGCGATATCTCTTTTTAAATTCAATATCGTCTAGAGTAAAAGGGTCTTTTCTTCGTCGGTACTCCTTTCTCCTACGTCGCACTCTATTTGCATCAATACGAGCTATCAGCTGTATGTTAATCAAATTGTTCATCACATCCATCATCATCATCATCATCACAACTCTTTGTAATGAGCCCACTGCTGGGCATGAGTCTCTCCCCTGGGTGCAGAGAAGGTATAGGCCATAATCCACCAAGCTGGCCCAGTGCTGGGTGGTGGATGCCAGAATTTTTTAGGGCGCCTAGATGGCTTCTGACAAACCCTAACGACTACTGTATACAAGTATACAGCACCCGGTACCGACTGTTTAACGTGCCCTCCGAAGCACGGAAGTCGTCGTGAGTAATATGAATGGTCGGCTGTCACCCATCAAAGTACCGACCGCGCCGAATGTTGCTTAACCTGTGATATCGTATGATACACACAGTAACCACGGCGCCACGACGACTTCCATCCATCACTGACCACAAATTGACGCGACGAAAAAAATAATCACAGGGAACTAGGAAGGAAGACGAAGAGTGAAACTGTGAAACTCAAATTATCAATTTCAATAACTCGTTAATATTCGTTAAGCTTCGGGTAGACTCGGCCGGTAAAATGGGCTTAAAGAAGCCTCATGCTGATTGTAAATTTGACATGTTTAGAAAGCCGTTATAGTATGTTTACAATGTCATTTATCGTCTATGAATCACCTTTTTTTGGTTGTGCTTTGTAAACCCTCTGTAACGCTGTTTTAACGTGGACAAATTCTCTATGAATTCGACAGTTCAAATTCAGTATCTGTTAACAAACTTTCCAATTTAAGTTATTGAGTTTGACATAGAAAGATCATGTCGATTGGGCTCACTAATTTAATCATAGTAAGACATTTTGCATCACATATATATTTATTTACTCTTTATTGTGATACAGCATCAATAAGAAACATATAACATGGAACAAAAGGTACAGAAGTAAGTCGTATCGCTCTAGAGCGATCTCTACCAGACACATTGTATTGTATATCACTTAAATTCAATATTTACCAGTGTCATACCTGTAAGTGCTTAAATAGTCCTCGTGAAGCTAGTTGTAGCTACAAATAAGTTAAAATTTATTTAATTTGTAAAACTATTAATGTAGCCGTTATAAAAATATACTTTTTTTAAACATTCAATAAGCTTTTTTTATTTGTCTCTTCAAAATAAGTAAAGAATACTGGTTATTTAAGAATATCACTGACTTCATTTGTTTTTTTATTCAATTTATATCTGTTATGTCCTGCTTGTCCTTTTTTCTACTCTGATAAAATAATTATTTCACCTTTGCAGTGCACAAAAATACAGCAATTTTTTTTGGTTACTACAGCTACATGAAATGGAATTAAAAAGAACAATTGAATCAATATTTAGTAACTAAAATAAATTTATCTTTCACAGTGATGATTTTAAAAACTCTTCGGGGAAACGAAATACTCGTGGCATCAGGTTACTCTTTTAGGGTTCACAAGAAATTACCAAACACTATTCGGTGGCAATGTAACAGTGGTTTCACGAGGTGTAACGCGAGTGTGACCACAACGAGAATTGAGGGTGAGGTGATCCGGAGTAACCTTCAACACAGTTATCATAAACAGCAAAAGTTCATTGTGCGTAATGGACTTTATATTAAAATTTGATTCAATCATGTTTGTTGTTATTTGTTGCCTAGTTTTAAATTATTCATACTTATGAATGTAACCCACACGAAATATGATATCTATTTCCCATTTAAAAAAAAATCTTCTCCTTCTACTCCTTCTTTGCTGAGAGTTTGGTGCATGAGATGGATGTGTGTTTGTTGATGTTTGCGTATCTGGCGATATTTGTACGTCTGATGACGGCTGTATGACTTGTGATGACAGTGTGACTGGTGATAGCTGTGTGTATAACGGTAAATGTGTATCTGGTGAAGGTTTACTTAGGGCGGCTTGCGTAACATTTGGTCTAAACAGAATTTAGTTAAATGAGTTTATCTTGCTAAGTATGTTTAGCTAAATCGCCATCTTTGGGTATTTAACTTTGACAGTTCGTTAAACGTGATTAGTGCCTAAATTTTTGTTGTGCAAGACGCTAATTATAATTAGCAGACTAAATGCGTTTACGTCGCTCTTAAACTGTATTTAACGACGATGCGCAAGCCGCCCTTAGAATTAATGTTGTGTGGATGGGTGCTTGTTTTTGTAATATATTAATGTTGATTTTAGAGTCTTAGGGCGGCTTGCGTAACATTTGGTCTAAACAGAATTTAGTTAAATGAGTTTATCTTGCTAAATATGTTTAGCCTAAATACAATAAAAAAGGTTTGACAGTTCGTTAAACGTGATTAGTGCCTAAATTTTTGTTGTGCAAGACGCTAATTATAGTTAGCAGACTAAATGCGTTTACGTCGCTCTTAAACTGTATTTAACGACGATGCGCAAGCCGCCCTAATTTATCTAAATACTTAGTGATGCTATTAGCTACTACCCCCATGGCACCTATAACTTCATAAACGACTAATATCAGTTTTACGTAGGTGATATTGACTAAGTTTTTCTATTTCTTTGGCTCCTATATTGTAATCGGAAGGTACAGTGATATCGAGCACTTGTTACTCTTCCATGCTTTTTTCGTTCACTGCTTGGAACCTAGACCGGCTACATAAAATGGTTTAATACCGACCCCGGTAATTTTTTTTAATGAAAAATAATTTAGCAGTCTAAGAAAGTACATACATCTAGTACATACATACATAAGTTATGTATGTACTAAGGCGTTTCGTCTAATTTCAAGGCCCAGACCTGATCGGTTGATAATTGTTGGTGTGCCAATTATCCACAGCTAAGGGTAAATCCCATTAAATATAAAAAAATCCTTTTCCCTTAATCAACGTGAACAAAATGGAAAGATAAAACTTTAGCTTCTATACCATTCGTAGAATTATACAGTAAAAGAATTAGCATGATCAGTGCTGGTATAGACTTTCATACAAATGTATTTAATTAGTTTACTACAAAATATTTTGACAGCCCTAGTCAACCTGAAAGCTGAAACAAGACTTGTGATGCAGTCGGTGCCCTTATGACCTTTCCCGCACCGGCTGGACATTGTAGTATATCTGCCTTAGTTACCCATCACTTTATAGTAAGGAATACAAATTTATGTTACGGTTACTGATAAACTACATCACCAAACATACAAACCCCTTTAGTATTATCTCTTCTTTATGTTACACGTTGTAGAATGGATAACTGCGTTTGACCTCTAGGTGGGATAAACAATAGCTAACAGTATATAATATAATACAATATACTGTTATTTTTTTTCTGTTCGATTTAAAAGAGGAGTACGAAATCTACACTGTACATTGTTTCAGATCATCCGCCTCTTGATGCTATAAGATAATATGAAACATTTTCACGAAGAAGTTGAAGAGGAAATCCAAGACTTGCAGGAAATGCTCTAAGAAATGATACGGGTGCAAGTGCTTCGCCGTCATAGTAAATGATCGCCTTATCAAAATTAACGGTTGGCACAGTCACAAAGATTGAAACTAGTGTACAGAAATAAAGTTCAGAAAGAAAACTCCTGTGTACATACAATGCATACGTGAAAAATCTTTCCGTTATATATTTATGATTAATTAGTATAAGTAAGCTTTAATTCAAAAAAGTTCCTAATCATTGATTTCTTACAGGTTTTCATAACGCCCGATTTGTTCAGTCCCGACTTGGCACAATTCTTATTTATTTAGATGGATACACGTTTGGTCGCAAATTTACTAACGGTCCAAGATCTCGGTGGCAATGCTCTACGCATGTGTCAAGAGGATGTAAAGCATATGTGGTGTCAATAAAAAACGAGATCATAGCTGCTAACAATGACCACAATCATAAACACCCAAAATGTTCTAGCACAAATCTCTAGACAAAACCCATCGCAGAACGATAAGATACAAATCTGTAGGTACAATAATTATGGAGATAGACTATTGCAGTGAGCAGTCCTATCGCCCACAAAAACGCCACTAATATCTCTGTCCTTTAACCGACTTTTACAGTATGCCCGGGAGTAGAAGCAGCCGACGCATTCTAGGTTTTTTTACTTCCAGCCCATCATGTAAGAACTGAAGAATTATAAAATAAATATTTTAAGTATAATGCTAATATAATGCTTACTTAAACTGACATGTTTTTGAGCTTATAGCAGTTTTACATATTTTGTACTTGAAGCTTGTCCCCGCCTGATGCTATTATTTTTAAATTACAAGTACAATTTAAAAACTCTTATAGTCTTATGTGTTTGTTTCGCACTTTTTAGTTTTAACTTACTGTAATGAATATGCAGTCGGGTTTTTAGTTTTTGTTTTTACTTATTTATTTGATATTGGAACGTAGGATTATTCGGTGATCATGACTCAAGGTCTCAACAAGAGAACTGTAGAAAAAAATCTGAATATCGATTTCACAATACGAGCCTCGGAATTGTAATTATCGTTCAACAGTTTTTGTTTATATGCGCGGAAGGGTTGCATGCAAATGCAATATAGATATGAGTAGTTTTCTACTGACAAAGATTACATATAAAAATATTTCAAAATGCTTGTAACTTTATTTAAATATTCAACTCAATATTATTGCATAGTTTACTTCAATTTTAATAGCTTCAGTTTCAAACTGTTATTATTAAAAATAAATTAACTTATTAAATAAACTAAAAATAAATTAATCGAATTAACTAACTGCGTATTTCTTTCATAACTGCCCACAATACCCTATGTTGCTCTAGCATTGTAATAGTATTATTAAAAATAAATCGGTCAAGTCATTTAGAATGTAGGGTCGGCTAAGAAAAGCCTTTATGTGAGTAACCCCCGCTTGGTGGTAGGTTCCCGTCAGGGTGCGACTAGATAGCGACCACCGTGTCATTAGCATTTACAGCACACTTCAAGAAAAAAATCAAAACGTATGTATGTATTTAAACATTTTTAATTGTCCAAAGTTCCATAGAAAGTGCTCGTGACATTAACGCTATAAGGTGCTAACTTTTCACTGTCAAAAACTTGGTGTAACATAGAAATTAGGGTTCTATCGATAATTTGACGAATGACAAGATTTTGAAAGCTGGTGGCAAACCTGTGCTTAAGACCCTTCAGAAACTGTTCAATTTCGTTATCCGCGAGGGCATATACATAGTTATCCACAGTGTTCCGAAAACTTTTATCGTGTATTTATGTCAATTATTTTGATTTTTTTTATTTTATCCAAATAAAAAAAAATAAAAAAACTTATAAAATGAAAGATGGGACAAGCAAACAGTAACTTATCATTTGTTCACAGTTTATTGGTGTAAATACATACGTGGCAAAGATGTTGCTGTCATTAATGGATACACCTTCTTTAAACATACGCAATATAGCAAAACTAGCAGATGGGTGTGCACGATGACAAAAAAATGTACCAGCAGAATAGTTTTTGACGAAGAGAAAAATATTGTGCGACAAGAGTTGAATCACGCTCACCCAGCGCCAAAATTTGTAATCAAACAGGATATACTGCTTAGACTATAAGTGCACATTCAAAATTATAGCATAAAAGAAGGTTCTCAATTCGTGTGTATGTTCTTTTTTTTGTCACGATTTTACGGATAATTATGAATCGATTTTTAATTTTCTTGTTTCATATGTTAGAGGATACTTCAGACACTGTGCAGATATCTACAGTAATTCAACTCTGCCACATCTTTGAAATAAATGCTACAGCGCCGCGGTCTGTTCACATGTGATAGGGCTGCCCGCCTTCAGCAGCGTTTAAATTACATTTGCCTACTTTGTGTTTACTTCCATTTAGTTTTGTGACTGCAAATTTACTTTTTTTTATATAAACAAATATAATACTTTGTAAATTGAATAGGAAGTGTTCAACAAAAATACGCTTTGTATCAAAGAACCATGTTAACGTTTGAATAACAAATCGGTCTTATAAATTAGCGACCGAAAGATACTTGCGCCTCTACTGGGACGCAAGAAAAGATGTATTATTACATTTTAAAGTATAAACAATCCGCATGTTACCTTTAAGCTTAATCAACAATTTTTTCGGTATGCAGACACTCGCGACTGGCCGCATGCCGAGATCGAGTCGCGTAGGTATAGCTCGCGTTTCGTCCGTTTGTATGAATTACTATAGTGCTGAAGTTGAATTACTGTAGATATCTGTACTGTGCTTCAGAGGTGGTCCCGTATAAATTTTATCGAAAAAAATAGTGAATACATTTTGATAAGTTTGAAGCTTTCAAAAAAATATTATATCAATACGGTGAATTGTACCTTGATGACGTAATACTACAGCCAAAGCTTTGACTAGGATTTAAAAATGTTAGTGATGTCGTTTTTCTTAATGTTGCCCATTTGTTGATTATCGTGTTTTATTTTGATATATCATGTAAGTTATTTGAAATCGGAAACATGTAAATAATTTGAAATCGGTAACTCAATTTGTATTTATTAATAATAAAATTAACTGAGACTATTTGTTTTATATTATACATACTTCTTTGAAATAATTCGAATGGTAGTAGTAGTAGTTGTTGTTATGTTCTTGGTTTAGTGATAATTTGGACTAGCACGTTTCTAAGTTTCTACGATTCCGAATTAATAGCTAGTAGTTCGTTTTTATTTGTTCGATTCCTGTTGTCCTTAATTTTTTAAAAACAATTTTATTTTTCCCGGTTAGTCTGTCTGAGATTACGTCGACGACTTTCAACTTAATCAATCGTTTCTATGGTGTATATGACCTGTTTTTAAACTTAAAATTTTTCATCTGTACGAAGAGCGACCAAAAAGTAGTGAGAACGATATATACAGGGTGACTGGTGGGTCACTTTCGAAATTCAAAGACGTGATAGTTTGATATCATACATGAAGAGAAAAAGTAAATTATAAAATAAATATTAATTATTTACTGAGTAAACTTAACCGAAAGTACGAAGTGAGAACGGAAGGAAGGTACGAACGTACGCACGGCGCTATCAACAAAATTAAGTGCCTACTTTTATTACATAACTATGGTCACCCTGTACACTCCTTGATTAAAAAAACTTATTGGCAGTAAAAAAAGAAAAACTAAAATAAATACGGTACGCCTCGTTGTCTTTTATTTGGCAAATCTCAGTTGCCGCTAACTCACTTTAATTTAGTATTAAGTTTTCATTTTTACAATCGAAACCCTTATCAAATTTCTGTTTTAGCATCAAATTACAATATTTCACTTAAATAATATTCGTATTTAATTTCAGTCATGGCTGTGCGGTCTACAAAAGGTAAACCGTTACTGTTAGTAAATAACTACTGCTTTTATCAAGAAAAGAAATGCAAAGGTGGGACACACTGGCGCTGTAAGGATAAAACGTGCCACGCGCGCCTCAAAACGGACGATGACGTCACTGCAATACTCCGTGCCACATTAGACCATACCCATAATTCTCAAAAATTCGTAATTAGTAATGGAATGTATGTAAAAATTTGAATATAAATTTCAAAAAAATCACTCCGTGTGAACTCACAATTTACTACGTATGCGAGCGCAGTCGCATTGGTTGACTATATTCATGTATACCCTCTTTCGTCAAATATGAGCGTACAGCGATGAGTGTCTGTGTGTACACAAACCAACATTGGTTTTTGACACACTGTTTGAAAGTACTAATGTTAAGATCCTTTGTTAATATTTGATAAATACAATGAATAAATAATTTTCTGATTGTTAAAACCCTACCTGTTTGCTTAAATCCTCTTTTAACCTCAAGCTTACAGCTATATGAAAGCTTAGTTTCGGACAGCAAAATCGTCCGCAAAAACGCCAATAAAACCTCTGTCCCTAAACTGAATTTTACAGTACAGCCCGGGAAGAGAAGCAGCTGGTACTTTCTGTGTTTTTCTTTCGCTCCCAGTCCAGCATGGGCTGCATAAAATAAAAATGAAAAATATATTATCTTGACATAACAAATGCTTTGCCGCATAATATCTCTTTGAACGACTCATTACAGAGCCATTGCAAAAGTGCAATGTGAGTCATAGAACATTTTGTCGGATCTATTGTTGGCTCGTACAAGCATTATGGAGCTACCGTAGTGTCGTGTTTTATAGTGCAAATAAGACAAGATTCATGACTTAGTTCTTTAGTTTGTAATGGCCCATAAGATCGTCTTATCTATGATCCGTGGTCACAAGTTAAGCTCCATATATAACAAAAAATACAGTTTATTTGTTTTAATTTTCAGTAATCTGGACAATCAACGGAAAAGGAAAAACGATGTTGGTTATAAATAACTACAGTTTCACGATTCAAAGAAAAAGGAAAAACTTCGTATATTGGGTGTGCAGTCGCGGGAAATGCAGGGCAAAGGTCACAACTTTAAATGAAACAGTCGTTCATGGCAATGTACAACACAGCCATCCTTACAAGAGATTTATAATTCGCAACGGGCATTATATTAAAGTGTAGTAGCTATATGATGAAAATTCAGTATTTAAGAAACTTACGAGTAATGTTCCATAGAGTAAAGTTTTGTTTTATTTCAGGCCATATTTTCAAAGTGTTTAGTTCTGTTGCAACTGACTCTGAATAAATGCTTATAAAGTTTAGAGGTGTTTTGATAGCAAAGAACTAAAAATCGATAATTCAAGAAAAAATAAAGAATTTCTACTGTACATCCTCCTAAGTTTTAACTACTCTTTTGCCAGGAGTTTAGTTACTATTTTTGTACCTGGTGGCAATATTCCTATGGCAAAAAAAGACCAATATTGCCAGCAACATATAGAAAAATCTTAATAGTTGAAGTCGTTCTGGCGCCATAGTTACTGTGCATATAAAACGATACAGCAAGTTATGCCTCATTTAGGCTGGGTGACCTACCGCTGATCATTTATTTCTCACAAAGACTTCCATGCTTCGGAGATCACGCTAAGCAGTCGGTCCAAGGTGCTGTATACTTGTATAAAGCACTCGTTAGGGTTTTGTCAGAAGCCATTTCGGCACCCTGTAATTTCTACCATCCACCAACCAGTACTGGGCCAGCTTGTTGGATTACGGCCTAAAGAGGAGAGACTCATAGCCCTGCAGTGGGCTTATAACATTTTTATACACGGAGTTGTAATGATGATGATATAAAAAACACACAAACAACAACAAAACACAAGATGATGATAAAAATCACTAGACTGCGGCCGTTGCGGGAATGCGTTCCTGACAGCTCCTTATGTCCACTGAATAAAGTTTATTTCCGATTCGAAGGGGTAAAAAAGCTATGATTTTGACAGCTGACAGGAACGCAAACTCCCACCGGTCGCACTATAACCACCATAAGCAAGCTAAGTTTACGGTGCAGTCGTAAACTTACAGTGCCCAATGGAAACCTGTATAATTTGTAATGAAACTACCATTAGTCTATTATAAAGGTTGACTGGGGGGTCACTTTTGAAATTCGAGGACGTGATTGTTTCAGATCATAAAGGAAGACAAAAAAAAATTACTAATTATTTACTGATCAAACATTACCGAAAGTTAAAAAATTCATTATGCAACGCATAGTTACACGGGTAAGTACTTACCATGGACGTACGCATGGCGCTATCAACACAGAATAGGTAGGTAGGTATCTATAGACGGCCTCACAAACGGTCGTAAATAAATAAATAACAATAAAATCCCAAGCTAATCACACCAACTACATGGCCTCAAAGTAAGCATAGCTTGTGTAATGGGATACCATGTAGCAAACTAGGGGGGATCCTAGAATATAAATACATAAATAGATAAACACCCAGACATGGAACATTTTTTTTTCTTGTTCGGTACGGGCATCAAACTTGCGACCACTGCCGTAGTGTTGTGTGTTATAGGGAAAAAGGACAAAATGCATTTATGACTTAGTCTACAAGTTTGTTATGGCCCATCTATATATGATCGTCTTATCTTTGATTGGTGGGGATAAGTTAAGCTTCATGTAACTGAAAATACTGATCAACTGTATTAATCTTCAGTAATCTGGGCACTCAACGGAAAGGGAAAAAATATGTGGGCTATAAATAACTACAGTTTTACGTTAGAGAAAAAGTGGAAGGAATTCGTATGTTGGGTGTGCAGTCACGGGAGATGCAGGGCAAGGGCCAAAGCTTTAAACGAAACAGTCGTTCGTTGCAATTTACAGCACAAGCATCTTCATAGTAATTTTGTCGATATTGAAGCTTATGAGTTAAATTAAATAGGGCCACCTAATATCCCATTTTAGATCACAATCTCAAAAAGGGGTGCGCATTGTTTTACATCACTTTTTAACTCCTAACATCCGAGGTCCAAAAATATTTCTCATATTATTTGAAATATAACTTATTGAAAAAAAAAATGAACACTAAACATAAAAACTCTAATCATTGTAATTCATAATATAACTAATGGTACAGCTTTGGCTGATACTTGTTTTAGGCCCTTTCAATTTAAATATTGCAACTGAAAGTCTTCAGTATTTAAACCTATATCCACTCTTTCTGACAAACTTTTTTTTCAGTTACTTTTGGAATATCGTCCAGAGGAAAACCGCAGGTGATATACTGCGGATACCGATATTCGCTGATGAAAAAGTCCAATCCTGTAAAGAAAACTTGGTACTGCAGCTACAGGAACTGTCCATCTCTCATCGTTACTAGTACGATGGACAACACCATTCTGAAGATGAGATTGAATCATTATCATTATACCAAGCCAAAGACAACAATAGTTTAATTGTATACTATTGAAGATTTCTTCGCGATGATGTGGCGTTGAAAGATTGCTTTTCATTCTACTATTCTATTCTCAAATTGAAGCATGAATTCTCTAAAACTGAAATATTGTATGAAAATGTCACTACTATCGAACCAGTTAGGAAAATCTATCTAATAAAACATATTTTTCAATTTAATTATGGTTTTTATTATCATAAATTATTAGTATAGATAATATAATTCCATACACAACTGTGACATTTAACTCTTTGTATTATTAACTCTTGGTAGTCTATTATTTATTTATAGTACATACAAAATTGATTACCTAATGATGTATTTTTATAAGTATATGGTAGTCTTGCTGTATTAACTGTATGTACTTGCCCATATACGGGCCCACATACGTAGATATGCTTTAATACAAATCATATTCATGCAAAGCACAGAAACGATTTGATTTTTGTTTTAAAACTTGACTAGTAACAAATTTAACTTTCGCCATAACTGATACAAGTCTTCAGAAGATTCATATTAGTTCATTTTAATTTATTTTATACATACATACATACATAACTTCACGCCTGTATCCCTTATGGGGTAGACAGAACACCGGAGGTTATAAAACCATCTGATTTCACGTTTGACAAATTTGGAGGCATTATAATGGTGGAAGGAGACAAATGCAGTGATAGGGGGTCAGCCTATCGACAACAAAGAAACCTTCAGTAAAACCTTTGTCCCTTAACTGACTTTTACAGTATGCCCGGGAAGAAAAGCAGCTGGCTGTGTTTTTCTTCCCCTCCCAGTCCAGCGTGGAAGAAATTCTAATAAATTTATTTTATAATTATATGTAGTCATGTTGTGCCATACTCATTACAGTATATATTTTTTAAGTAGGCATTTTTTTTAACTTAAAATGTTTTTTTTAAGTTAATTAGTCGGTTTGGATAGTACTCGTACAAATAAACCAGTCCCGCATTGAGAACTAACCTTAATCCTTATTTTATTATTATCGTGATTAAAAAGCAACAAACGTTTTTAAAAATAAGTGCTTCCGTAACCCAAGTATTTTTTTTCTGATTTACTTTACAGTAACCCTGTACTCTACTCCAAGAGGGAACACAATAGCACTGTACCACGGCTACAGCTTTTGTCCTAAAAATAAGTATAAATCGAGTACAGGATGGGTGTGTACTAAGCACAACACTTGCAATTCAAAATTGACGACAGACCCGAATGGCCATATTATCCGGATGAACGTACATCATAAACATCCACCGCCTTCATACGGTTCTTATGAAAAATGGGATGTATATAAAATGCTTTATATGAAATGATATTATACTTACTGTTAATAATAATGATCAAAATGTTAAAAATAAGATTAGCCTTCAACAAGAAGTAAAATCTACGGTCAATAAAGAGGAAGACCCTATGAGAACTGTAGGCATTAAACTCTATTGGATATCATTATATCTAATGATAGTAATATCAAAATTTAAATAATTTTCATCTAAAGTATACATTTAAAACTTTTTCTATGCTCTTTCAAAGTGGTAGATTGTCATGTTATTATTCAAACAGATTTCACTTTCAAACACGGAGAGGCGAGGCGAAGCTGCGACTGCTCTCAACCCTAAACAAGGACTCTTTAAGAGTTAGAAACTAAATCCTGTCAAAAACATATATCACTAGGTGTTGCCCGCGACTTCGTCCGCGTAAATATCGCAGCTGGATATAATATAATAATAAATAAAATAATAAAATCCCCAGACAATCACACCAACTACATGGCCCCAAAGTAAGCATAGCTTGTGTTATGGGATACCATGTAGCGAACTAGGGGGGAACCTAGAATATAAATACATAAATAGATAAACACCCAGACACGGAACATTTTTTTTTTCTTATTCCGTGCGGGAATCGAACCCGCAACCACTGGCGTCTGAAGCAGATAGGTTTACCTCTTCGCCAAAGTGGTCGTCAAGATATATACTATATATAAGATTACTATGTGCTCCTCGTAGTACAAGCTTACTCTATAATAAATTACGTCAAAATTGATTAAATTGATGGCTTGGTGGTAGCCTGACTGTCTCCCTGTTCAAGCAACGATCCGTCGACGCCGGCGCAACCCACGTAACGGGATTTCAAACCGGTCGCCTTACCGAGCCGCCCGCCCGCGCCCCGCCGTCGCTGGCGCCCGCCGCCGCCGCTTGGGCAGCCGAGTTCCGCCGAGCAACGAACAAGCAGTCTCGCTATTCTAAAGCTACGCGAACGACGTACTACGCTCGCGCACAAATACCTACTATCTACGAACTACACATTTATTATCGAATATATACTGTACGCGTCATTAAATAGTTGTTGTGACAATAAATTCCTGTACCTACTCAAGAAAACTACAGTCCACTTATTGAAGAGCACCCATTTCTACACTCCCCTAACTGAAATTTGCCGCCGAATATCACCAGTGCAGCGGTGATGCGTCGCGAAATATTTTATGAAGAGCCAGTTCTATCATAAACCCGTTTGCCATCATCTTCGACCACATTTACACTTATTATCAGGTGAGATTGAGATCAAACTCGGGTGGAAAATAAGGCAGTACCTATTCTTTATTTTTGGAAATCATTGCGATGCAATTTATCGATTACTGTTTATCGAATTGTTGGACCATTCAAAACCATTGTTGTGTAAAAATCAAGCTTATGCGCAGAAATTAAACTTGTAGGTAGTCTGACTCCGAACCCGTTACACAAATTTGGTTGTTCATTCAAATAAGTCTTATTTCCAAGTGAAATAATAAAAGTTAAGGAATATGGCACCCAGATAGTTCAGAAGGTAGGTATCTCGGAGAATTAACAGCGCGAGTGGCCCGCCAGCGAACCACTCGCTCGCCTGCCCGCGTCTTTCCGAACATACCTTCCTATTTTATTGAGGAGTTATTTTAATATTATGATATCTCCTAAGATTTTGCTTGAAATCAAGTGATGTAAAAGACTATTTGTTCACAATTAATGTATTAAATTTGATAAGAATTAATACTCTATTGGTAAACTCCATCGCAAATTAATAAATTCGTTTCAAACGCGATTTATAGCCTGAGTGCTGTTTCTTTGCTACCAGTTTTTCCGAGTTTCCATAGGGCATAAGCATAAGAATTTATTTTATTGCTCAATTTCACAATATGTTGTTCCCATGTGCATTTGTCGTCTAGTACCATACCGAGAAAAGTAATGTCATTTGCGTGTTTTAAGAATTCGTTGTCATAACATATATTTAGGTATTTTTTGTTCCCATTTTTATTAGTAAACTGAACATATTTTGTTTTACTTAAGTTTACCTTTAGATTGTTTAGTTTAAGCCAGTCAATAACTGATTGTAATGTTTCATTAATTTCTGTATTATAGTCATTTGGTTGAGGCATGGTATCACTACGGATATGTCATCAGCAAAAAGGACACAAGGGTAATTTATATTATCAGGAAGATCGTTAATATAAATAAGAAAGAGTAGAGGCCCGAGAATACTACCCTGAGGCACACCAAAGCTATTTATTTTAATGTCAGATCTGTGAGACTTAAGTATTTTATGTTTATCTAAGCTTGACATTTCAACATATTGGCTTCGATTTTTTAAATATGTTTTAATCCAATCAAGCCTCTAATGTCGTAACGCTCACATTTGAAAAGGAGTAGCTCATGAGAGACATAGTCAAAAGTTTTGCTCATGTCAAAAAAGATGGTTGTTACAGGGATACGCTTATCTACATGTCCAATTATTTTGGATACTAAAGAAAAGGCAGCTAACGTGGTGGATTTTCCTTTTTGAAAGCCGTTTTGTTCCCTTTTTATAATATTATTTTTATCTAAGAAACCCATCAATCTGATCTGCATAGCCTTTTCAAAAAATTTTGACCATATAGAAATCAAAGATATTGGTCTGTAGTTGCTAGCTTCATCCTTGACTCCTTTTTTAAAAATAGGCTTAACAACTGAGATCCAGAGTTAAGTTCAAAACTTCTCCAAACTCATTCGGGTTAAGGTAAATACTGGGATATGTCTGCTTCCTCAACACGAGCTTATATAATAATATAATAAGTTAACAGTAATGTTGTCAGTTTGTCGATGAACAAAAATTAAGATATTTGGAAAGCGACACTGGCAGTTCATTTTTTTGAGGCTTGATGAAACCCAAGTAGAATTTAGTAATTTAGTAAATAGTAATTGCTACCAGTGTTATAAGTCAAATTCATTGCATTAACTCTGGAAGCAAACAATTAAATTTTATCTTATTGATTAATCTTCGTAATATGCTATGGGTCTCTGATAGTTGTACCTTGCAATTAGGGTTAACATGACACTCAGTAATTTTAAAACGATTTTTTTCGTTCCGTGCCTTCAACTGTATTAATGGTATCTATTAATTTTACATATTTTTGCTTTTACAGCAGCCTTTTATTAATGTTATTTATAATAAATCTTAGTAATACTGTCTTTGATAAATTTAGTGTTTTCTTTTAGTTTGGATTCATAAATAATTAATATAATATTCCAGTACATAAATTGATTCGCTTGAACAGCCAGCACACCCACAAACCGCAATTGTTTGTAGAGAGAGATGGAATGTATTTAAAAATATAATGTTGTTTTACTCAGTGATTGTTTATTTTACATCTTGCAAAGCCACTTTGGCTGTGCCAACAATGTATTCTCTATTTATTGGATATCAATAAAAATCTACAACAAATAAGCATTTGCTTCCTTCCAAACAACCTTTGCATTAGAAATTACAGATAGTCTGACCAACGAAAGTTGTCCAAAAAAAAGACGGGTGTCAAAAAAGTTCAAGATTAGGTAACCCTGGCATTTCGTTGCTTAAACAGAGTTGGTAGGTAAGTACTATTTATTTATCGACTTCAAAAACAGAGAATTTTAATGATTCGATGTGTGTATTAATAGTATTCACTTCGTTTAAGCAGCGTAAAGCCAAGTATTCCTGAAATTCCCGCCTTTTTTCTTGAAAAGTTTTATGTCCTTAGTTTTTCGGTGATATAAACATTTATCATTAGATACTCGAACTATTAGGCCAGCCAGGTAGCCTCGGTCAGTTGGAATACGGTTGACTGCCCTTACCTTAATTAATTTAGCATGAGGACTCTCATGCTTTGCAGAACAAGTTGAGACGTTCGTTCTTAGTACACATGCATGGTAAAGGGTTTTCAGAAGTCACTGCGCTGCCCTGCAGCAGTATGTTGCTCAGTGCCCGAACTGAATGCTCTTTACGTCAATGCATCGAATTTTATTTGTACGGACGCCCAAACCTATAATTTCAAATAAAACTCGATGAATAATATCAATCCTGCCCATATTTAACAAAGTATGATTATAACTTTCATTATTTTATTCCTATTAGTTTCCATTTTTGATATATGCTATTAGTTTCCACGATAAGACGAAGATTATGTCGAACGTCCATGTTGCAACTACTCCTGTGGGAGTTGGAGGCACCACGCTCGAAGTTGTTGACGATTATCTATACCTAGTGTAGTGTTACCTGGAGTAAAGGCCTAAGTAACCTACTATTTAAAGGAAGAGAGAAGAGATAAATGATAGAGTTAAAGTTTATATATTTACAAAAATAAAAACTTACAAAATGGTATAAAAAAACACTTTCTCAATTATAGTCCACTAAGATTTTAACATATATACACTGCAATTTTCCAAATGAGTAGGTTTCCAAAATAGTTTCCAGAGTCCTGAACTTCAAGAGTTTATGCGGGTATACGTATGCTATTGTATTTAGATTTTGGTATTATTTTCAGCATGCTCTCCTTCCTCACTGATAGGTGTAATGATTTCAAAAGCCACCTGATCAGCTCGCCGCTCCTTTTGTAGCCTCGATTTTATTCGACAGCCGTAAATTAAGTTATATTTCGAGAGGCATCCATTCTATGATCGGCCAGCGGCTGTCACTTCTATTATCAAGGAGGTTTTAGTCTCTGGAGCAGCGGTGGCGGTATGGTAAAAGTGGAGCTGATACTTCTCTTGATTATAAATGTGCAAAAATCTCAGAATAATTTATATTAAAGTAATCATTTAAAAATTAATTGAAAAAGAAATGAATATAAAACATACTAATAGTTTATAAATTATCTGTGCTAAATAGTGACATAAGCTACATGACAAATTTAAAGTTGAAAGGTAAATAAATATTTAGATTTCATAATAGTTTACAATAGAACACTTTCAGTTATAAAATAAAAAGGAAAATAAACAGTTATACTTTAAAACAATATAAGAAATGCAACAATATAAGACTTAAGATGTAAGACAACTATTAACAAAATCAATGGAATATACAAAACAGTAAGTACAAAAGTAATTATATCACATTTTCCCCAAAAACCCCAGAAAATTTTTAGCTTACGAAAAATTTTGAGGTGTTACTTAGGCAGTTACTTTCTACATACATACATCTCGGACATACGTCTTAAACAATCAAACTTAACTAACTTTCTTCAACACTCAGGGTAGGGGGTAAGGCTCACAGTCAATGGCGTATACTCCCAAAGTAAACCGCGATAGGGAAACCCTACATGACAGAGGCTTATTTAAAGAGTTGTCGTCCGCTCTATCTTAAATCCCATATTAAAGAAGTAAAGTACCTAGGTATAAGTTACCTAAGGTATGGCCTAAGGCTTATTTTTAGTGTAGCCAGCCACACCATTAAAGAAGTGGGTTTTAGTACCCCAAGTAAAGTATATACGAGTATAGTATATGGCCTAAGGCTTATTTGTAGTGTAGCCAGCCGCACCATTAAAGAATTGGGTTTTAGGTCCCCAAGTTATGACATTAGGCTCTTAGTGTAGCCCGCCATTACTAGATAAAAGAATAATACCTAGTCTTATTATTCCAGATCTCGACAGGAAATCTCAAAAGAAGTTGCTATCAGAGAAAAAGGTTGGCTTAAGAGCCCTAAATAAAGTGCAATCAACATATTTATTTATTTTTATTTATTTATTTACACTTCAGTTTTTACAGGTAAAGTAAAAGAAAAAAGAACACTTAACATAAAAACTTGGCGGTCTTATCGCTGAGGAGCGATTTCTACCAGACAACCATAAGACCGAAAGAAAAAATGATGGGTGTACTCATTATAAAATTGTATCAAAGAAAATAAAAAATAAATAGTATTTATAGAAAGTAATAGTTTTATTTACAGTTGAAAAAGAAATGACATTTATTTACAGGAGACAAAAGTTTAATATATTTAGAAAAGGTAATAGCATTACTAAATTTTAATATCTTTAGTTCTGGTTTATTTAGCAACTCGAATTTAATAAACCTCGCCATTTTAATTAAAAATTTAGAAAAAATAAAATTTTATAAATAATCAGTAAGTAAAAAAAAAAGGTGGAGAATAATTGGGTATGTAATGAGAAAATCCGCATGAGGTACGTTGTCGGATACTCTCCTTCGATACCCTCCGTAAGTCAGTAATCAGCAATCAACCGTGTGACTCGAGAAGAGTTTTCAACACGCGGAATGGTCACTGATTTTGTGAGATATTCACGAGGGAATACCGTAAGTGTCTAATGTCTGTTAATATGGGATAGTAGTGAATATGTTAAGAGTACTGTAAGAGTACCTAACGGAGTAGTGTTTAAAGTAAAGTGGAATAGGTAAGTAAAAGAGAAAACGAGTAAAACAACGAAAAATAAATAAGGGGAGTGTAATATGAGAGGTGTAACGTGGGGTTGTTTACCCACTCAAACGTCCAGGCGACTAGAGCAGCCCAAAAAAAATTCCGGATGAACGTCCGGGCGACTAGAGCAGCCCAGCGTCATTGCCGACTTTGAAACGAACTTTTAGCTGTGATACGTTTAGAAAAAGGTTCCTTGTTATTTTTGTAGATGACTCTGTATGAAAAAATGCCTACGGCAATTAAAAACCTTAGGCCTTGCAATAGAAAAAAATTAAATGCCAAGCGTCCGAATTTCAGGTGTCGCAAAATTGACTCGGTAATGGACCTTGCTGCGACGAGTTGAATATTTAAAATCAAAATAATACTGTTTTTATTATATTTCTGTGCAAGTATTATATATCAAAAGAATCCTTAAGATGTCATCTTTTCGTATTTTTATAAGTGATTTTAATCTAAAGTCTGTAAAAAATATTTTTTATGTGATTAATTCGACTCGCGAAAACTTCGCCTATGTATGTCAGTCTTAAGTTAGTTCTTAAATTAATCAACTTTTAAACCCATTAAACATTAATTTAAAAAGTTGAAATTAATTTAATATGATTCTGAATTTCATTGGCTTTCTGCAGGCAGTTTTGATTCTAATATAGGCAAAGTAATCTTTCCGTATTAAGCGTTTTAGTCGAACTAGTCGCGGCCGAAACATAAAAAAAATCTCGCTCGCGGGGTCGGGACGTTCAACGCTATTATGGCCGCGTCAGCTGGACGTTTGAGTGGTTACGTGCTGAGGTACGTCGTCGGATACTCTCCTTCGATACCCTCTGTAAGTCAGTAATCAGCAACCAACCGTGTGACTCAGAAGAGTTTTCAACACGCGGAATGGTCACTGATTTTGTGAGATATTCACGTGGGAATAACGTAAGTGTCTATTGTCTGATTATATGGGATGAGTGGTGAATATGTAAAGAGTACTGTAACGGAGTAGTGTTTAAAGTAAAGTGTACTAGATAAATAAAAGTAGAAAACAAGTAGAATGACAAAAAAAAGTTTATAGCAAAATGAAGCCGAAAAAAAAGGTACCTATCTAAAGTGGTATTTTGGAATTTAGGGGAGAGCACGACTAAGGGAATTTACCTTGGGCGCCAAACTGTAGTGTTACCTGGAGTAAAGGCCTAAGTAACCTACTATTTAAAGGAAGAGAGAAGAGATAAATGATAGAGTTAAAGTTTATATATTTACAAAAATAAAAACTTACAAAATGGTATAAAAAAACACTTTCTCAATTATAGTCCACTAAGATTTTAACATATATACACTGCAATTTTCCAAATGAGTAGGTTTCCAAAATAGTTTCCAGAGTCCTGAACTTCAAGAGTTTATGCGGGTATACGTATGCTATTGTATTTAGATTTTGGTATTATTTTCAGCATGCTCTCCTTCCTCACTGATAGGTGTAATGATTTCAAAAGCCACCTGATCAGCTCGCCGCTCCTTTTGTAGCCTCGATTTTATTCGACAGCCGTAAATTAAGTTATATTTCGAGAGGCATCCATTCTATGATCGGCCAGCGGCTGTCACTTCTATTATCAAGGAGGTTTTAGTCTCTTGATTATAAATGTGCAAAAATCTCAGAATAATTTATATTAAAGTAATCATTTAAAAATTAATTGAAAAAGAAATGAGTATAAAACATACTAATAGTTTATAAATTATCTGTGCTGAATAGTGACATAAGCTACATGACAAATTTAGAGTTGAAAGGTAAATAAATATTTAGATTTCATAATAGTTTACAATAGAACACTTTCAGTTATAAAATAAAAAGGAAAATAAACAGTTGTACTTTAAAACAATATAAGAAATGCAACAATATAAGACTTAAGATGTAAGACAACTATTAACAAAATCAATGGAATATACAAAACAGTAAGTACAAAAGTAATTATATTACACTAGGACATAAAATCCAGTTAGGTAGGTCCAACTTTGAGAAAGAGGTCAATCGTCGAATCCAACTTGGCTGAGCAGCGTTCGGGAAGCTCCGTAAAATTTTCTCGTCACAAATACCGCAATGCCTGAGTGCAAAGGTTTTTGACCAGTGTGTGTTGCAAGTGATAACATACGGCACTGAGACGTGGTCGCTAACTATAGGCCTTGTAAACAAGCTTAGAGTCGCTCAGCGGGCAATGGAAAGGGCTATGCTCGGAGTTTCCCTGCGGGATCAAATCAGGAATGAGGAGATTCACAGGCGAAACAATGTTACCGACATAGCCAGAAGGATTGCAGAGCTGAAGTGGCAATGGGCAGGGCACATAGCTCACAGAACAGATGGCCGGTGGTGGGGCAAAAGTTCTCGAGTGGCGGCCACGTACTGAGAAATGCAGCGTAGGCAGGCCCCCCGCACGATAGACTGACGACCTGGTCAAAGTCACCGGTAAACGCTGAATGAAGGCGGCGCGGGACCAAGCGACGTGGAAGACCTTTGGGTAGGCCTATGTCCAGCAGTGGACTTCTGCAGGCTGTGGATGATGATGATGGATGATGAGTTTTCACCATTTATTTTACAGAATCGAAACATCCTAGTTACAACTGGCGGCGACACATGGGATTTCAAACCTTTAAATAGGCAATGGAAACTATTACGTTTAGCATTGGTAGACTTTTATAAACTCTTAAGACTGATATTCAAATCAAGTAGGATGGGACTATACCATCCACTATCTATCCCTTTTCCTCTCTCAGAACACCTCTGGACGGAATGAAAACCAGATTCAATGATCCTTCTGGATCAATCGGCTTATTCTTTTATTCATTTTTTTTATAATATGTATATTATAAAGAACTAAGTTAATGTTTGTTTTAATTCTGTCAATTGCGATAGCTATTTAAATAAATATTTTCTTAATTTCTTTCTAAATGATGACTTTATTTTCACAGTGAAGATTTTAAAAACCGTTCAAGGTAAGAGAATTCTTGTGGCCAACGGTTTCGGTTTTAGCGTGAATAGAAAAAACAAGAGCACCGTGATATGGCAATGCAATAGCAGGCACCTCGGATGTTACGCGAGTGTCACTACAGACCCGGACGGGACATTGATTCGCTTAAACAGCCAGCACACCCACAAACCACAAGTGTTTGTTGAGAGAAATGGAATGTATATTAAAACTTATAAATGATTTTACTCAATGAGTTTTTGTTTAACATCTTGCAAAACCATTTTGGCTATGCGAACAATGTATTCTCTCTCTAATATACATCAATAAAAATCTACGACTAATAAGCATTTTTGTCCCGACAATCTTTGCATTAGAAATCAAAGGCTGACCAATGAAAGCTGTGCAAGAAAAAAAGTGGATGATTAAAACTTCAAGATTTGGTTACCCTGGCTTTACACCGCTTAAGTGAATCCGATAGGTACTTTTTATGTATCGACTTTAAAAATTGAGGATGTTATGTATTCGATGTGTGTATTAATTGCATCCACTTCGTTTAAGGAGCGTAAAGCCAGGGTATCCTGATCTTGAATTTTTGCATAGTTTTCGTTGGTCAGACTCTATATGTTACAGTGCTTCAACGTCATTTATCTAATGGCTTAAGTTTTTACGGTGAGATAAAGTTTATATCATTAGATACTCGAACTATTAGGCAAGTCAGCCTCGGTCCATTTAAGAATGGTTAACCGATAGGGTGGAACTTATTTATAAGAAGAAAAAAATGTTCTTTAATTTTGTGGTGCCCCACGTAATTTGATTATACACCATAATAAAACTATTTCAGTATATTTTATTTTATTTTTGAATAACATTTAGGGGTCGCTTTCAAGATTTGAAATTGAAATAAAAACTCTTAATCTGTCTATGCTATTTTCTTTATTTTTATACAAAGGACATAAGAAATATTATAAAATTATTGCTGTTATTATGAATATTTCAGTCATTTATTTTTAATATACAAGGGTTGACTTGTTAGTATTAAGTTACTTTTTCCTATACTATTTTACGAACAAAAGTAAATATTACTTTTGTTCTTCGTTGGTTGTGATAAATTACTTGCACGTCAAATGTGAATAAAAACCAAATTAAACATTGTTGAAACCATAATTCAAGCCCTTCAACGCTTTTTGTAAAAAATTTAATAGCTGGTAGCGACCTCTAAATTTAACAATTAAAAAAACATATTTCAAAAGTAGTGTGTCGCTACGAAATGAACGCAATTAACTTTACGTCGATGCATCAAGTTTTGTTTGCAATTATAAGTCCCAAACCTATAATTTCTAATAAAACTTGATACATGATATATTCAGATATAAAAAATCTGATTCCAACTTTCATTATTTTAATGCATTAAATTTCCACGATTCATTTTACTAAATCAAAACATCCTGTTAACGGGGGCGACCTACACATTGGATGTTCAACCTATAAATGGGAAATAAAAACTATTACTTTTTGCATTGGTAGACTTTTATCCACTCTTAAGACCAACTAAAAAAAGATCTGATCTCAATAATCGAATTAAGTAATGGTTTACGAATTAAGTGTTTATTTTTACAGTGAAGATTTTAAAAACCCTGCGGAATAAGAAAGTTCTTGTGGTCAATGGTTATAGTTTTAGCGTGCATAAAACATTTAAGAACACCGTAAGATGGCAATGCAAAAACATCTACCTCGGATGTCACGCGAGTGTTACTACGGAGCCGGACGGAACATTGATTCGCTTGAACAGCCAGCACACCCACAAACCGCAATTGTTTGTTGAGAGAAATGGAATTTATATAAAAATTTAATGTTGTTTTACTCAGTCATTTTTTATTTTACATCTTGTAAAGCCAGTTTGGCTGTGCCAACAATGTCTTCTCTCTTTAATGCATATCAATAATAATCTACTTATTACTTATAAGCATTTGCTTCCTTCCACATTTTTTGTATTAGAAATTACAGACAGTCTGACCAACAAAAACTGTCCAAGGAAAAAGGCGGGTGTTAGAAAAGTTCAAGATTAGGTAACTCTGGCTTTACGCTGCTTTAACGAAGTTGGTAGATACTATTTATTTATCGACTTCAAAAAAAGAAAATGTTATGACCAATGATAGAAATAGGTAGTGCAATTTAGGGTCAATAAACTCCAATATGAGAATAGTATGGATACGCCTGCAGCATTGCGGGATTTAGTGATTTTTGTAGAACAATTCTTGGTCAAACCAACCGGGTTTGTTTTTAATATTTGCTACGAATTTTATACGATTGCTTCAATCACCTTATAAAATATGATAAACAGGACTTCAAAGAAAAACATTATGAAATTTGGTAACGTTTTTATTATTTTTCATTTCTTTCTTATATACAATTTAAATCAATAAGATGAAAAATATATAAAAAGGTATTATTGACTACTGATTTAAAGTGAGTTGTGTTTACTTACACAAAAAATCATTTTTCACAAAAAAGTCCTAATGTTGAGTTGGGTCTCCTAGAGTTCGATCTTATATGCTGAAGTTAGTAATTTAACGAGTTTTTAGAATATTCCAACAACCTTAATATTATATCCACAAAAATAGTATGGAATTTACGTTTATATAACAATAATCCAATGTAAATTATTGAATATGACTAATCCTTAACAATACTAGTATGGTATGTCCATATTAAGATTTCGTCGTGAAATCCCGCAAAATTGCACTACCTATTCCTATCACTGGTTATGACGTATTCGATGTGTGTATTAATAGTACCTATCCCCTTCGCTTAAGCAGCGTAAAGCCAGGGATTACTGATCTAGAATTTTTGAAATTCCCGCCTTTTTTCTTGAAAAGTTTTATGTCCTTAGTTTTTCGGTGATATAAACATTTATCATTAGATACTCGAACTATTAGGCTAGCCAGGTAGCCTCGGTCAGTTGGAATACGGTTGACTGCCCTAACCTTAATTAATTTAGCATGAGGACTCTCATGCTTTGCAGAACAAGTTGAGACGTTCGTTCTTAGTACACATGCATGGTAAAGGGTTTTCAGAAGTCACTGCGCTGCCCTGCAGTATGTTGCTCAGTGCCCGAACTGAATGTTCTTTACGTCTATGCATCAAATTTTATTTGTACGGGCGCCCAAACCTATAATTTCAAATAAAACTTGATGCATAATATCTATCCTGCACAGATTTAACAAAGTATGATTCTAACTTTCATTATTTTGTTGCCCTTAGTTTCCACGATTTATTTTATGGAATCAAAACATCCTAGTTACAACTGGCGGTCGACACATTGGATTTACACATCCTATAAATGGGAAACACAATTTTTTTGGCATTGGTAGACATTTTTCAACTCTTTAAACTGATCACGATAAGGTCTGAACTGAATGCTCAAATTAAGTAATGGTTGACTTATTTATTTTCTTTATTTTTATAGTGAAGATTTTAAAAACTCTACGGAATAAGAAAATTCTTGTGGCCAACGGTTACAGTTTTAGCATGCATAGAACATTCAAAAGCACCGTGAGATGGCAATGCAACAGGAGGTACCTCCGATGTCCCGCGAGTGTCACTACATACCCGGATGGAACAGTGCTTCGCTTGAGCGGCCAGCACAACCATAAACCACCAATATTTGTCGAGAGAAATGGAATTTACATAAAAGTATAATAATCGCAATTAAAAAAGTTTTTGTGGCCAAAATATGTAGTTTAGCGTTCATTTATTTATTTAATGGCGATGCAACAGTATTCATTGTGGTCGTTTTTAAGTTATGCCATTGGTGTCCTGCCAACTTTAAAAAACTAGGTTCATTGACCCGCGATTATGGCATTACCTTATAATAAAGTTAAAATCTTATTTTATGGGAGATGATGAATATTTTAAAGGTCAAATATTAAATCATTTATTTTGTTACAAAGCAGTTTCTTAAAAACATTCGAAACTATAAAGTTATTGCGTAAAAAAAAGACGACACTGAAGTATTCAACGACGATTCAATAGGTTCTACCTAGGGTGCTCTGCGACGGTCACAACATAAAAATTCAATGAATAAGTAAATTGCTTCAAACTACAGCACAACCACATACTGCCAAAGTTTGTTGTGCGAAATGAACTTTTAGAATATGAATTAAATGACTTACCTCATACCTGCGGTCACTGAATTTAGAACCACACTTAATTTGTTATTTCTACATATTACGTCCCATCAATGATATTTTTTTTATTCGATGATGATTTTGGGACATGAAGTAAATAATTATACTATGTTTGAGTGCAGTTTTTGAAAAATATTCGAAATAAGGATGTTATTGTGGTAAGTGGTTACAGTTTCAATATACACAGAAATTGTCATAAAACCATTAGATAGCGATGCTATAGAAAACACCTTAACTGTCATGAGAGTGTTACAACAAGTAAAGACGATGAAAAATTAATTCATTATAACCTACAACATAATCACCAACCTCCCAAGTTCATTGTGAAAAATGGTTTTTATATTAAAATAAAATGATTTAACTTTGTCTGTTTTAAAGCGACCCATCCAAGTGTGGTTCCCGTTATTGTATAAAGCATTTTTGATTCTGTCATCTCTGTCGTCACGAATGGACGCTTAACACTAAATAGGACATAATAAATAAACTACCTACAAATTATCGAGGGCTATCACCTGATTATTTGTTTAATTTAACCTTAGTGAAAATGGTTATAAATTGTCTAATAAGGAAAAGATAGAACTTAATTTTTCTCAAAAACAAATAAATAACATCATTCACCCATCACCGTCCACAGCCAGAAGACGTTCACTGCTGTACATAGGCCTCCCCCAATAAATAACATAACATTTTATTAAATACTTTTTATTTGTGCAATTTTTATATTTCACACATAAGCTCTATGATTCGATGTAAGATAACGAATAATGTAAGGGGAATCATCAGCAGCTAACCACATTTACTTTGTATCTGGTTTTTTTCCTGAGTGCATAAAGATCTGTATCTGAGTTCTGTTTTTATTCAATGTATGTGTCTTTCGTATATGTAATCTGTAGTGTTGGCGTATGAATCTGAGTAAATCAATTTGATGGTCAGAGAAAGAATTACAACATGTTTATTTTTATTTATTTGATACATATTTGTAACTCACAATGGGCCTGAAAATATCAAAATCGCTCAACAGGGCACGTGACTCGAAACATTGGGAGTAGTAAAGACTGGCGTGGACGCAGACTGACATAATCAAATGTATTTGTTTCTACCTGTCAAAAACAAAATTGAGGTCTAAAAGGATCATCAAAAGCACTCAGCCTAAAAAAGAATTTATCGATTAAATAAAAATCATTCGACAGTTATTTAAGAGTAACTTAGCATTTTAAATGCAAAAAGTTTAAAATATTATTAAGAATTTATCGGATTTGGAAATAAAGGCGGAAACAAAGTTATAAGAGAAGTCAAAGTGAGAAAGTTTAAAGGGCTAACCTTAGGTGGAAAGAGCTCTTAGGCTATTGCACGCGGCTAGTAAGTATAATACCAAGGCTTGGAAACCGGTACATTTTTTGAACCGGTTCGATGAAATTGCTGGTGGAACTTTTTGAAAAAGGTTTTGTTCCCTTGAACCGGTTTTTAAACCGGTTCGGAAAAATATGGGTATTTTTCACTAACCGGTTAAACATTTCGCTCATACAGGACAACGACCTTTGTGAAGGCGCTTCTTGAAGATCTGCGAGTGTTGAGCGCGTTTGTTTTATTCAATATAACGTTGTTAGATTATTGTATCGTATCAGATATTTAACGGTAATTACAACAGAAATACAACGTTAATTGATATTTTGATTTTATTTTGAGTGAATTTCAATATGTAACTTAACATAAGAATGGCAATGAAACGTAAATGTTATGAAGAATCCTCCCAAACAGCCTCCCAAACAACCACACGTCCTGATAGACCATCTCATCACGTGGGGGGCGGACACACGAACATGAAATTACTGGCGTGGCTAACGTGGCTCTGGAACTTTTATGATGATGGACACAAATAAGAATAAACGTTTAGGGGCGCTACCCGGGGGCCGCTGGGGCGCGTCTGTTGCTGGCGCTGGGCGCGGCAGCATGCGAGCCGCCAGCGCACAGAGACTGAGGCGACCACCAGCCTAGTCCTCACCACCATCATCACCTTCAGGGAGCTTGGCTTGGGTATCACAGCCTCCGCAATCGGTGCCCGCCCCTGAAGGACGGTGCATGAGATGGACGCAAGAACAAAATGCCAACCTCATGCGAGCGTATTACGGGGCAAGAGAGACAGAAACGGGCAGAACGGGTTATCGAGCACGCATGCACCGCGCTTTCATGCTGCTGGAGCCTCAGTTAACCGTCGCCGAACAAAACCTTGCAGATAGAGCTCGGTGGATTATGCGTTTCAACATCTTCGCTCCCACTGAGCTCGAACAACTGAGACACGAAGCCTTCTCGGTGGTGCCACCCCCACCACTGCGAGTGTCGCCTCTCCAGTGCAAGAGCCTGCTTTAGAGCAGCGTGCAGGAGATGAGGCAGACCGAAATAACCCAGTGGAAGGGGGAGGCGCCACTGACATGGCTTCCCAGGATTTAGAGCACACGAGAAGACTTCTAGAGGAGGCGATCGAGGAAGTACATAATACTCCCCTTGAAGGAAGGCCGAAGCTTCCCAGACTACCATGCAGTGTTCGTAATAAGCAAGTCGTTGAGGCCGTTAATCAGATGCTGCCCCAACATTTGGAGAGCAGCTCTGATCTTGTCGAGACGAACACAATCCTTTTTGGAGCGGCTATGGCGGTATGTCGGTTTACTGGCGCCATGGCTGCTCCAAACCCAACTGCTGAACGTGCTACTCCTCGGAGTAACGCTGTACTAGCCTGGAAGATGAGGATTGAGCGTCGTATCGAACAAGCCAGGATCCTCATCAGCAAGCTAACTTGCTTCAGCTTGGGCAACACCAGGCCAAGGATTGTGCGTTTTGTCAGGAGGGAGTTTTCCGGAATGGACACTAAGTTGACCAAATCGGACTTCACCCGAAAACTGACAGAGCGCATCGACGAGCTGAAGCAAAAGATCGCTGCATGGGCGAAGCGTATTCGGAGGTACTCCCAAAGGGTTGAGAGATACAACCAAAATCGCCTCTTCTCGAGTGACCAGAGGAAGTTCTATAAATTCCTGGAGAGTTCCGAACCCTGCTTGACTGGCCGTATACCGGATAAGGCCGACGCTATTAACTTCTGGCACGACCTGTGGGAGCGCCCACTTGAGCACGGAGAGGGTCCCTGGATTTATAGGGTTGAGGAAGCGTGTGCGAAGGTGATCCCTATGAGTCAAGTCCTCATACCAGAGGAGGACGTAAGTGCTGCAATCCGCCGGAGCCCGAACTGGAAAAGTCCGGGCCCTGACGGATTGCAGAACTATTGGTTTAAGGGATTTTCTCTGTGCCATGCAACTTTGGCCCGTCAATTCCAGGAAGCCTTGGACACCGGAGCTCTCCCGAACTTCCTCACTACTGGGGTCACTCATTTAGTTCCTAAGTCCAACGATACCGCAGATCCATCGAAATATCGGCCCATAACGTGTCTATCTACCACTTACAAGACACTTACCTCCGTTCTGAGCACCAAGATTCGCCAGCATTTAAATGCTAATCGCGTTATATCTGATGCTCAGAACGGATGTAGGGCCGGTAGCCGCGGATCAAAGGAACTCCTTCTCGTGGACGCTGTCGTTGGCAAATTGGTCAAACGCAACCGTCGCAATTTCTCCGCAGCCTGGATTGACTATAAAAAAGCATTTGACTCCGTGCCTCATACATGGCTCTTGAGAGTTCTTGAAGTGTACAAAATCGACGGTACAGTTCGATTATTTCTCGAGCGATGTATGAGACAATGGAGTACAATGCTCAGTCTCCAAGGCAGGAGTATGACGGCTGCGGAAGACCGAATCCAGATTGGTAGGGGAATATTCCAGGGTGATTGTCTGAGCCCACTTTGGTTTTGTCTGGCTTTGAATCCTCTAAGCACATTGCTGGAGGGATCAGAGACGGACTTTCAGTTTCGTAGAGGGGGCATGCGGTTATCCCATTTTTTCTACATGGATGACCTCAAGCTGTTAGCTCCAACGGCTCCACGACTGAGGGAACTGCTAAAAATCGTGACAGATTTTAGACAAGTGTGCGGTTGTTCATGTGGAAAGGGGAAGGATTACTCGCTCTCAGAGGGTCGACTTAGGTCCCGTTAACCTGAGAGCTCTTTCCGAAACTGAATCATACCGATATCTGGGTATGTCACAGAACATCGGTGTCGAGGAAACGAGCGTAAAACAGTCTGTACGCGAAGTCTTTTTTGAGCGCCTGACAAAGGTACTAGTTCTTTAGTAACTAGTTCTTTGTCAGGTCTCAACAAAGTCCGAGCGTTTAACGGATGGGTTATGCCCATTCTTTCGTACACCTTTCGCGTACTCAGATGGACTCAGACCAAATTAGACGCCCTGGATTGGAAGGTCCGCACTACTATGACCCTCCATAGAATGCATCACCCTCGGTCGTCAGTAATGAGGCTGTATATCTCCCGGAAGTGTGGAGGAAGAGGCCTACTTAGCGCCAAAACCTTGCACAACCGGGAGATATATAGCCTCCGAGCCTATTTTATGGCGAAGGCAGATGTGGGTATGCATAGAGAGGTTGTAGCGTGTGACAAAGGACTCGCCCCTCTCAATCTGGGCCTCGAGACATGGCAGACACCGGCGGAACTAAGCATTTCTGATGGTGAGACCGTATGGAAAGAGAAAGAGCTGCACGGAAGATTCTACAAGGCTCTACACGAGCCACACGTGGACCGTAAAGCCTCCGTGCATTGGCTGCGCTTCGGGGACCTCTTTGGGGAAACCGAAGGGTTTGTCTTTGCGTTACAGGATCAGGTTATCAAGACGAACAACTACCGGAAATACATTATTAGGGACGGTACAGTGGACGTATGTGGGGCGTACCGCCAACCTGGCGAGTCCCTCAGACATGTAGTTTCGGGTTGTTCGGTTCGTGCTAACACTGAGTATCTGCATAGACACAACCAAGCAGCCAAGATTCTCCACCAAGAGCTCGCTCTGAAATACAGTCTCATCAATCAGAAACTGCCTTTATTACCAGTACACGCCGGAGCCAGTTCTCGAAAACGGTAGCGCCAAGCTCTACTGAGATCGGCCCATTATCACGGACAGGACTATTTTAGTGAATAATAGTGAATAAACCTGATATCGTGTTAATGGACCGATCGTCGTCCAAGGTGTTTTTGGTGGACATAACTATACCTCATGACGAGAACCTCGTGACGGCCGAGACCGAAAAGCAACGCAAGTACTTGGACCTTGCACACGAGGTGACCGAAATGTGGGAAGTTGTGACCACCGAAATCATCCCGGTTGTAATATCCGCAAACGGTTTGACCCCAGCCACTTTGGTCAGAAACCTTGAAAGGCAGAAACCTTGAATTCGGCGGCGGTTCGCTTCCAGCACGCATGCAAAAAGCGGTTTTGCTAGATACTGCCCGAATAGTTCGCCGGTTTCTGTCCCTCTTGCCCTGATCCCCGACCGACTGGTCAAATTGTCGGGTTTCCGCCAAAAGGCGTGTAGCTTTAGGTATAAATAATAATAATAATAAATCTTTTTTTCGGACCAGATCCATAGTGTGTTAGTAATACAATTTCTTAACCTAGTATTAGTATTATTTAATATTTGGTCAACAGACAGATTACAATATAACCAAAGTTACACTTTTCAACTCCACTCTAGATGAAAATTGCTGGTATTAAATTATTTGAATTGATATTTGAGAACGAAATATTTACCTAAACAAATTCAACATGTCACAACAAGTCGCTTCGCAACCGATGCAAGCATCTAGGAATAAACCGGTTTATTTAGGTTCAAAATATCGCTCCTTTTTGATTCCGCACCGGAACGGAATTTTACAATTAAACCGGTTTAACCGTTATAATACCGGTTTATTTTGAACCGGTTTCAAGCCTTGTATAATACAGCGACATAGTCAAATCTATATAAATGCAACAAACATATGTTATATTCAAGCACCTTGTTATCTAGACCAGATTGTCAAACTGCTCCAAGCATCTCGTTTATGCCACTACTTTTAAAAGTAGGCCAAAGGCGGAATTTGATGTTTATGTAGGTTATGATTTCCAATAACGTAAGAATCCTTTTGCTTTGTTACAGTGCAATTTTTGAAAAATGGTCGAAACAAGGAAGTTCTCGTGGTCAACGGCTACACCTTTAGCGTACAAAGAAAAAATCAGGAATCTATCAGGTGGCAGTGCAGTTGCACCCATCTCAGGTGTCCCGTGAGTGTCACAACAAGTAAAACTGAAGAAAAAGTGTATAGCTTGAAGCGACAGCATAACCACAAGCCCCCAAATTTCATTGTGCGAAATGGAATTTATTTTAAAGTCTAATTAAAATAAATAAATAAATAGTTTTATCTATACCTTCTGGAATTATTGTAAATAGAATGAGAATATATTATTTCTTTACATAGAAGATTTCTATTCTACTGTAATCAGAATACTAAAAGCCCTTGTACTTATTATATTTACAGAGATCATTTATATTTTAAAACCTAAATGTAAGTGAATCGATTTAGATTTTTTAAGTAAATAAATAAATATTTCTCTCACTCACGCAACATTATCTAGCCCAAATTAAGTTTCTTAAAGAACTTGTGTTATGGATACTAAGATAACTGATAAACTTCAGAAATATTAAAACATACATATTGAATAAATACATGTTTTTTTTATTAGAATAAACTTAAATAAACATATAAACATCGATGACTTGACGACTAATACTTGGCGGATAATGGGTTCATCACGCAAATATCCGCCGCCGCCGGGACTCGAACCCAGGACCTCTGGCATAGAATGCCATGTATGTTACCGCTACGCCAGCCGGTCGTCGAATGATATATTTATCATAAAATAATCTTTAAAAGGATTCCATGTACGTGGCATTTGTATTAAAAAAATAATTTTGTTTCTCATACTTATAATACAAGACTCGAGATATATTTGTTTTACAGATACTTTCAGTTTAATCTTTTTGGAAGAAAAATAATTTACATATATACCGTTCAAATAAGCAACCCTATCTCTAGCTCTAACAATTAGTACAGTAGACTTTTGTGTTATTACAGTGCGGTTTTTTTTTTTGACAATAACATTTTTATTAAAATTATTATTAAACATTGCAATGCTTAATTGTTTTTGAGATTTACTATTTCTGAAAAGAAATTGGTCTCGGGTGTTTTAGCTGCAAAGCTATCCATTAGATGGAGCTACGTTAGCAATATAACATACAAACAAAAAGTGTGCTAAGTAATTTCATGGCTTGTCGCCACGCCCGGTAGCTCAGTGGAAGAGCACTCGTCCGGCAAACGAGAGGTCCCAGGTTCGAGTCCTGGTCGGTTGATGATTTTATTTAGCATATTTTTCAGTTATTTTAAGAATCAGAGATCTACCTATTGGCGATGCAACAGTACCCACGTAAGATGTCCTGTCACTGTCACAACAACTAGACCCGGAAAAAAATAATTATGATTTTAGGCTATATTATGCTACGAGTAAAATCTTGTAGTTATAAAGTAACACAAGCAAATATTTACAAATTAATAAGTATTTAATAGGCATCAAATCTGTTTCTGTATCTAAATGTAAACGAATCCATACAAATTATACGATAAAATGTACAGACGTATGCATTCAGTATGTGTGCGGGAGACTGAGTGGTATACATTATTCTGTTGCAGTCTGTACGTCATACAAAACCTGTAAAATGGTTTCAAAGGTACATAGACTGACCCCCTGTCACTGCAATAGTCTCTCTCCATCATAATACTGCCTCCAAATTTGTCAAACGTGACATCGTAAGCCTCTGGTGTTTTGCTTATCCCATTGGGGATACAGGCGTGAAATTATGTATGTATGTAGGTCATTGTTTTATCCGTGTACAGAAGGCAGCAGATCAAGCGTTTGTATCTGTATGGTATTATATTATCATGGCGTATAAGTATTATACAAGGTGTTATTTTTAATATCTCATAGCTTTGAGGTTTTGTTCTTTACTTGAAAATAATACTTTTTGCTTAAGATTATATGGTCCAAGAGTGCATGCTTTCCTAGATATCATCAATCTTAATATAATAAGTTCATAAATTATCACCCTTGTAAAATCTCTTTAACACTAATACAATGGACGTGAGTCACTGAAGCCTTGCTGTAAACGACAAAAACTTTGAACGTTGAGAAATAATTGTGTTGCACACAATTAAATGTACAACACAAAACGTAGCGAACTCTACTAACTGTGCATTGCGATAAAAAAGGGATAGAAAATACCCTAGAGTTGTGGGAAATCAAAAAGAACACCTTGTTTATCATTCAAATAACAACTTATGTATAATCTAACTAACGTAACAATAACCCTGTATATCCGGGATGTTGGTGATACAAAAATGTTTCTCTATATATATTTGGTTTTTTTTATTGCAACAATATTCTAAATTATAAGTTTTTTTACAGTGAAAATCTTGAAAAATGTTCGGGGTAAAGACATTCTTGTGATGAACGGATACAGTTTTTACATGCAAACGATACACTCTAGCACTATTAGATTTCAGTGTACAAGTTCTCATCGCAGGTGTCGTGCTTTTGTCACAGTACACAGATTTGAAAAAAACATAATTCGCTCAAACCTGCAGCATAGCCATAAAGCCCACAGATATATCGAGCGAGATGGAATTTATATTAAAATACATGGGGAACACTAAAGTGAAATGAAAAACAACGAAAATAATGTGCCTACTGTAAAGCGGCTTATTGAAGTAAACTTACGGATTACCCATGAGAGAATTCGAGGACTATTGGAAATTGGTATGAGACAAATATAGAAAATTTTAAACGAAGAATCAAAAGTTCGGAGACTTTATTATACCTTTATTAAACTTTATTATTGGATCCTTCATGAACTGACAGCGGAGCAGAAGCGGGTTCGCGTGTAATGGTGCTCACAGATGCTACTGAAGTACGACCACGGACAATCTAATGCTGTTTTGACATTGTTGTAGGCGAAAAAATGTGGATTTTTTATATTGAACCCGAAAAAACCAGGAGTCTTGTGAATGGGTGTTTGAAAATGGGGACAGGCCAACAAAAGTGAAGCGGGCGGCAACAACTACTCAACTACTGGTCCAGTCTGTACAATTCAACTGAGGGACCCAGTTGTGAAATAGATGCCCATTTTTGTTAACAATAACATAATAAAAAAATAAAACCATACATATTTTTTAATTAATAAGTTATTTCAAACAAGGCACAAATAATTATAATTATTGAAAGTAATATAGAATATAAAATTTAAAAAAAATCTGGACTAAAACAAAAATATAAAATAATTGTTTTCAAAAATTAATCAAATGATTATAATCTCATTAGAGATAACAAATGAATTAAACCTATTCCGCCAAGAAAATATTTGAAGTAAAAAAACATTGTTTTCAACCGACTTCCAAAAATGGAGGAGGTTCTCAATTCGTCTGTATGTTCTTTTTTGCGTCTTTGTTACAAGATACTTTGGACAATATTGAATCTAGTACTCGGTTTAGTACTTCGTTGAAAATTCAAATATTTGAAAAAATATGTATGATTTCGGAGAATGTTTACGTGGATGACATTATAATTCAGGCAAAGTGTTGACGTGAAGTCGGTTGTTTTAATAATAATATTTTTTTTTAAATAAATTCGTTGATTATTATTTATGCTATGCAATATCAATAAGGTTAAAAATTACTCTCTATATTTATTTAATCGATCCGTTATAATATAAACTTTACTGCTAGTATGGTTCACGAAATAAAGATAACTACCAGGATTTTCGTATATTTTTCACCCGGTATCACCTTTGTTCATAAGAAAACTCTTTAATCGTGAAACGGGATATACTCGTAGTTCTACAGCGTTGTCTCCGTAACACAAATTACCTAAGCTTACATTTGTTTCCTGTGTTTGTTTGGGTAATTCATTATTTATTATCTCTTATCAAGTTAGTTCTTTTTGACTCAGAAACTTTATCAACTTTTTCATGGTGGTGAAGAATGGAAAGATTATTTTTACTCACGCACGACTCAACTGTATACGACCGAATTTACGTAATCTGCTCATAGTAACTTTTAAATAATCTCCAGTTCAAGAAAAGAGAATTTTACTTGCAAACGGGTTTACTTGCTACTGCGGCCCGAAGTCAAAGCACAGCGAGACATGGCGGTGCACGAGATGGGCGTCTTGCAGCTCCAGCCTCATCATAAGCAAGCGCTTCAACCGAGTTATGGCCGAATTCCGCCATAATCAGGTGTCATGAAAGACAAACGTCCCAACCCTACTGTATAAAAAAACCAACCCAACTATACAATCACGGGTATTTATATAAAATAAAAATTTGATCAGTTTTATCAAATTTTACTTTTACTTGCTTACATGTGGACTCCAGTGACTGGTAACGAACGAGTGATAATGGAATGCTATGTATAAAATCTGGCTAAGATTGTATTTTATATATGTAATAGAAAAAAATCGTGAAACTCAACACATACTCCTAAACAGTCAGTGGAAAGAATCTTAAAGATTTTACGTGATTTCAGGAATAAGGCTCATCAGTGAAAGAGGCAAAGCAATCATTATCTATGGAGGTTACAGTTTTTACGAAAAACACAAAAATATATCGACTATTAGATGGTTATGTACGAATAACAACATTTGCCGTTCTTCTTTGACTACAAGCTCCGATGGTCAAATATTACGTGTCAGCGGGGAGCACACGCATGCTCCTCCTCAATATGTTATTAAAAATGGAATGTTTATAAAACTTTAATACTTAGTAACACTACAACATCTTGTTTTTATATAATAGGCTCTTTCGTTGATTTTTATTCAAAAATATTTTGGTAGCTTACGCACTATACAAGGTGTTCCTGTTAATTTCCCATAAATATAGGGTATTAATGGTGAATAATTTTTCAATTTAAATTTTTGTGTTGTTTTTGATTTTCATACAAAATAATTCAATTAAGTCAAAACATCTTGTGTCAAACACCTTTATGCAAAGTATGACAACGTCACAGGTGTAGTTCGCAACGCTTTGCGTTGTACATTGTATGCAACGTTGCCCAACGTTTAATTTTTTTGTTGTTTATAGTGTGTCTTCAGTGACACGCGTCTATTAAATTAATGTTAAAGAGATTTTACAAGGGTGATAATTTATGAACTCATTATATTAAGATTAATTATATCTTGGAAAGCACATTGTGAACCAAATATTCTTTGACAAAAATTATTGTTTTTTTAGTAAGGAATAAAACCTTAAAGTTATGGGAAATCAACTGGAAAACCTTGTATACGGCTTCTTCCGTCATTTCATACCATATTTCTAGATCCGTATTTTCTCGGATTCGGACCGGGTGTAGAGATTATTAAGTTACCGATTCTGAACAAAAAACGAACAAATTGGTTTCATATTAAGAAAAAATAAAGATGTAGATTGCAACTTTAAAAAAATGTTTACTAATTTTTATTAAATCATAAATTTTAATGAATAAACTCTATCATAATAAAATATAACCCTTAATCTAATTTACAGTGTTTTCATTCAATATTTAAGTAAGTTATTAATTTATGATTTTTATATTCGTAGGAGAAACATTCAATAAAACAAAACTCTTACTTTTAAAATAAACTTAATAAGTGTTCACAAACAGTGCTATTAGATTGAAAAACAAGTTCAAGTTGACAGTTTTTCATGATTGTGCTTTACAATGTGGTGCAGCTCAGCAGAAATCAAAAAGTGCTGTATCTATGAGTTAGGTAAAAGCGATCGGCTATTAAATAATGCTAAATTATATGAGCAAACGAAGGAAATGTTTTATTTTTTTGTAATTTCCTCTCTACACGCAAGCATCGAACATCTGTATCTCAAAATAATGGTGATTTTATTTTAACATACCGATGTTCAATGCTTGCGTGTTATACGTTTAACTAAGCTGATTTTGTTCATATCATGAACGATTTGGTTTGATTTTTCAAAACAATGTGAATGTCAGTTTGACTCTTAAATTCCAAAATGAACAACTACTGCACTGTTATACTTACAAATGACAGGGACAGTATTGTATCATACCTAGATTAAAATGTGTTTTATTTACTTAGGTAATCAAAGCTTCAAGTATTTTAATAATCAAGTCGTTTACAAAACATGTGAGTTTGTAGGTTATGGTAGTGTAGGAATGGTTGTTAGTTCCCACTCCCAGAAAAGGGATGGCATGCTTCGGCCAACGGCCCTACGGTTGATGTCGTGTATATACTCGTTGCTATCAAATTAGTTGATAGCGAGTTGTAGGATCCGTTGTGTCGTTCTAGTCGTAGTTACTATGAAGCGCTACTAGATGTCGCTACATCACTCCCCTCCGAGACCGGAGATCGACCATGCATGGCCATATCATGGTCTGCCAACGGTCTTGCGTCTTGAGATGCTTGCCAGTGTGCCAGTGGGGTTCCAGCGAGTCGGAACCGGATGAGATCACCGATTGGTTCGGGGTGAGCCGGAACTGCATGCGATGCTGTCCTGGGCAATGTCGGGGAATGGTCCCAGTGAGTCTGGAAAAGCTTCAGTGAGTCGGAGTGTCTTAGTGCGTTCAGTAGTGCTCTTCTGTACCTAATGGCCCCAGTGAGTCGGGGTGGCTGGCGACTGCTTCGGGCAGGAGAGTAGAGTGCACTGCTAGTGATCGGCGGAAGTGCAGGGTGCTGTGCTGAGTTGCAGGTGGAAGCTGGAGGCTGTAGACCAGGCTTGCAGCGCTACAAGCGTAGTGGTCTACCAAGGTAGCCCGGACAGTGATGAACGTGTGAGTTTGTAGGTTATGGCAGTGTAGGAACGGTTGTTTGTTCCCACTCCCAGAAAAGGGATGGAAGGCCGCGGCCCACGGCCCGACGGCTGATGTCGGAATGTCGTATATATACTCGCTGCTATTAAATTAGTTGATAGCGCGTTATGTTGTCATCGTTGTAGTTACTATGAAGCGATACTAGATATCGCTACAGTAGCATACAGCCACATATTTAAACCTATATATTTTTTGTTCTAGTATATATATTGAAAAATAAGAAAGGGACTGATATGATCCTCGTCAATGGCTACAGTTTCTGTATAAAGAAGAGACGCAACTTTTGGATCAACTGGAAGTGTTCGAACCACATGAAGTGCACCGCGCGCGTCTCCACAGATAATGCTATAACTATGGTAATACGAGGTTTTCTCGAGCATTCCCATGAACCACCTAAGTTTATGGTCAAAGATGGAGTCTATTACAAGATATAAACTTTCAAATCCGTGTTGACTCATAATCGTAAATGAAATAATTAGTACTTATTTTATTAACTCTAGTTAAATTATTGAAGTACTAATATAAATTCTTATGTAAGCCATGTAAGCAGTTATTTCCAAAAATAAAAGGACTAAGTTCTTATGACATTGAGAAATTGAATGTTACATTTAGTACTGAGTGGACTAGGTATATCAAATATTCCACACTTTTGTAACTGTAAAGTGAATCTATGTTCGTACATAAATGAACAAAGACATTTTTTAGATGAGACACTGAAGGTTTTTCTGTGTACATAATATATTTTAATTATAAGAGAATAAAATATTCATCCATGCTGGACTGGGAGTGAAAGAAAAACAAAGAATGTGCCAGCTGCTTTTCTTCCCGGGCATACCGTAAAAGTCAGTTAAGGGACAGAGGTTTTATAGACAGTTTTGCGGGCGATAGGCTGACCCCCTGTCACTGCAATAGTCTCTCTCCATCATTATAATACCTCTAAATTTGTCAAACGAGACCTCAGATGGTTTCATAGCCTCTGGTGTCCTGCCTACCCCGTAAGGGATACAGGCGTGAAGTTATGTATGTATGTAATAAAATATTTACCACTTTTTCTAATCCTCATATTATTGTATTTTACTAATTTAACTTTGAATACATACGTTCTCTGATTAGCAGTGCGAGCACAGAACTTTATCGAATCGTTTGTTAACGAATGTTCGTATAGTATGGAGACGGTTTTTAAGAAAAAAATGAAATCTATCCATTGCCGCACGGCCAGCTTAAATAAATGTGTGCCTTGTTAATTTTGAATGTTTTTAAACATGTTGTACTCATAAAAATCTGTAAAATAAAAAATTACAATGTTACTCTAAACTTGCAACCGACTCCATATTAAACGAGCATTCGTAAACATTCGTTAACTTACGATTCGATAAAGTTCTGTCCTCGCACTGCTGTTTTGTGTTAGTTCTTCCGTTCATTTTATAATGTTATCACACACATCAATTTAAACTATGTATCAAAATATCGTCCATCTCAACACATAGAAACGCCATTTTAGACCCTATCAAATATTTAATAAAATGTTTTCCTTCTAATTTTATTAACATTTTTATTTAACATGAAAAATAAAGCTAACTGTATACTTCTCAAACCGGTGGTTATCAACTCGCAGGATAGGTACGACTTAGGCTTATAAATAAAATATAAAGCGTTAAAACAGTTTTACTAGCAATGTTTAATTAAAGTTAAAATCTTTTATTATAATTTTTTGTTTGAATATTATGAATCGAATCGAATAACTCAATTTACAGGTGACAATTGAGATATAAAAGTAACAGTTGTCCGCTTTGGCACGAATTCAAAGGGAACAGTAGGTACAATTTGTCACCCGGGGGACAAATGAGACGAAAATTCTCATTTGTCTAGACTACTAGGAACCATCGGGGACTCACGCTTGCCGGACGCAAGCTTGAGTCCCCGAGACGAATCTCAACGTAGTTCGATCTAGTGGTATAGCTTTGCAGCTAAACCACCAGATTTTATTACTTTATTTTTTCAGTTATTTAAGAATAATTGAGCATTATTAAATGAAAAATAGAAAAACAATCACCAACGAACCATATTTTCCTAACAAGAAATAATGAACGTCCTGAAGGATCTTAAAGATCATTAAAAAAACATTACTTAACTACCTGCTAAATGAAGATCAATTAAATCCTCTCGATATACCTAGAATTCTCTCTTGGTGGAGAATCTTGACTGCTTAGTTGTGTCTATGCAGATACTCAGTGTTAGCAAGAACCGAACAACCCGAAACTAATTGCCTGAGGGACTCGCCAGGTTGGCGGCACGCCCAAAATACGTCCACGGTGCCGTCCCTCATAATGTATTTCCGGTAGTTGTTCGTCTTGATAACCTGATCCTGTATCGCAAAGACAAACCCTTCGGTTTCCCCAAAGAGGTCCCCGAAGCGCAGCCAATGCACAGAGGCTTTACGGTACACGTGTGGCTCGTGTAGAGCCTTGTAAAACCTTCCGTGCAGCTCTTTCTCTTTCCATACGGTCTCACGATCAGAAATGCTTAGTACTGCCAGAGTCTGCCCTATCTCGAGGCCCAGATTGAGGGGTGAGTCCTTTGTCACACGCTACAACCTCTCTATGCATACCCACGTCCGCCTTCGCCATAAAATAGGCTCGGAGGCTATACAATGTGTTAGGGTTCCGACTTTTGATACTTTACCTACGTGATATACATCAAATTTCATCGACAAAAGTCACCTTAGGGGGGGGCGCACCCCTCACCCCTCGTGATGGGGGTGATTTAAAAATTTCGTTTCTCTGGTTTGCTTTAAGTTCGTAAAACCATTTTTTTTTCATATTTATTGTGTGTATCTTGTTGAATTACATCTCATTTTAAAGCTTATTAAATTTACCAACTTTTGATACCACATTCACTAAAAAGTCATAAGAAGAAAAGAATTAATTTTAATGACTTAGAAAAAAAATCTTACTTTTTTGTAGTATTTTTTTAGTTTTTTGTCATTAAAAAAAAAACGAAGCCCTTAACAATGCATTTTTTTCTTCTTAACTAGTACTATTTGAGTTTATCTTTCTAACGATGCCAAAATTTAGGCCCGGTTCAGTAATTAGTTAAAAGGAAACACGAAATTAAAATATCAAAAGTTTATTTTACTAAGGTAATACGTCCTAGTTACAAATCCTGGAATCCGACAGCCGCCTAATGAACGTGCTGTTGTGGGGAGACCAGACATGGAAGAAGAAATCATTGAAATGATTGCCAGTGACCCGCGACTTAGCACTAGAAATATTGCCAGAAGACTTGGGATTTCGCATTGGTCGGTGTGGGAAGTTCTACGTCGGGAAGGATTACGGCCGTTTCATTTTCGTCGAGTTCAGAATTTAATTGAACCAGATTATGCTGCTCGCTTTGTGTTCTGTGCGTGGCTTAATAGGAAAGTGAGACATGATGCAAACTTCGTACGGCGAATATTATGGACTGATGAAGCCAAATTCACAAGAGCTGGGATAACCAACCACCGAAACCATCATTTGTGGCTTAATGAAAATCCCCATGCTGTGAGGCCCGCCTCGTTCCAACACGAATTCTCAATCAACGTGTGGGCAGGCATTATTGATGATGAGCTGCTAGGTCCCATCGTCTTACCAGACAATCTTAATGGTGAGAGATTCTTGGAATTTCTAAGAGGGGATTTCCTACATGAGCTACCATTGGAGTACAGACGTGAACGCCGGTCTTTTTATTTGCAAATGGATGGAGCTCCTGCCCATTTTGCCCGGAATGTACGAGCATATGTGGATGAACACTACACCCCCTGGATTGGAAGAGGAGGAACAATTGCCTGGCCGGCTCGTAGCCCTGATTTGACACCTCTAGATTTCTTCCTGTGGGGGACCATGAAACAGCGGGTTTACCTAGAGGTGGCTACAACAAGAGAAGAGCTGCTGCAAAAAATTATGACCGCAGCTGATGAATTAAAAGCCGACAGAGCTATGATTAAAAGAGCTACACAACAAGTAGCATTAAGGGCTACTTCTTGTTTATTAAACAATGGTGGTCACTTTGAACAATTGTTAAATTGACTTAAAATCGGCAAAACTAAATAAAAAAGAGATTGTAAATTTCGTGTCTTTTATTTTGATGTCATTTTAGCTTAGCAGTTAGGACTGTTTCTTTGAAGTTAAACTGTCGTATTCTGTATCGTTAGAAAGATAAACTCAAATAGTACCAGTTAAGAAGAAAAAAATGCATTGTTAAGGGCTTCGTTTTTTTTTAATGACAAAAAACTAAAAAAATACTACAAAAAAGTAAGATTTTTTTTCTAAGTCATTAAAATTAATTCTTTTCTTCTTATGACTTTTTAGTGAATGTGGTATCAAAAGTTGGTAAATTTAATAAGCTTTAAAATGAGATGTAATTCAACAAGATACACACAATAAATATGAAAAAAAAATGGTTTTACGAACTTAAAGCAAACCAGAGAAACGAAATTTTTAAATCACCCCCATCACGAGGGGTGAGGGGTGCGCCCCCCCCTAAGGTGACTTTTGTCGATGAAATTTGATGTATATCACGTAGGTAAAGTATCAAAAGTCGGAACCCTAACACATTGTATATCTCTCGATTTTGCAAGGTTTTGGCACTAAGTAGGCCTCTTCCTCCACACTTCCGGGAGATATACAGCCTCATTACTGACGACCGAGGATGATGTATTCTATGGAGGGTCATATTATTGCGGACTTTCCGATCCAGGGCGTCTAATTCGTTTTGAGTCCATCTGAGTACGCCAAAGGTGTACGAAAGAACGGACATAACCCATACGTTAAACGCTCGGACTTTGTTGAGTCCCGGCAGAGAACTAGTTAGTACCTTTGTCAGGCGCTCAAAAAAGACTTCACGTACAGACTGTTTTACGCTCGCTTCTTCGAAACCGATGTTCTATGATATACCCAGATACCGGTATGTTTCATTTTTGGAGAGAGCTCTCAGGTTAACGGGACCTAGGTCAACCCTCTGAGACCGAGTAATCCTTCCCCTCTCACAACAACCGCGTACTTGTCCACTCCAAGCTCCATTTTGATGGAGCTGCCAAAATCTGTCACGATTTTTAGCAGTTCCCCCAATCATGGAGCCGTTGGAGCTAACAGCTTGAGGTCATCCATTTAGAAAAGATGGGATAACCGCATGCCTCCTCTACGAAACTGAAAGCCTGTCTCTGATCCCTCCAGCAATGTGCTAAGAGGATTCAGAGCCAGGCAAAACCAAAGTGGGCTCAGACAATCACCCTGGAATATTCCTCTACTAATCTGGATTTGGTCTTCCGCAGCCGTCATTCGCCTGCCTTGGAGACTGAGCATTGTACTCCATTGTCTCATACATCGCTCGAGAAATATTCGAACTGTACCGTCGATTTTGTACAGTTCAAGAACTCTCAAGAGCTATGTATGAGGCACGGAGTCAAATGCTTTTTCATAGTCAATCCAGGCTGCGGAGAAATTGCGCCGGTTGCGTTTGACCAATTTACCAACGACAGCGTTCACGAGAAGGAGTTCCTTTGATCCGCGGCTACCTACATCCGTTCTGAGCATCAGATATAACGCGATTAGCATCTAAATGCTGGCGAATCTTGGTGCTCAGAACGGTGGTAAGCGTCTTGTAGGTGGTAGAAAGACACGTTATGGGCCGGTATTTCTATGGATCCACGGTATTGTAGGAACTAAATGAGAGACCCCAGTAGTGAGGAAGTTCGGGAGAGCTCCGGTGTCCAAGGCTTCCTGGAATTGACGGGCCAAAGTTGCATGGCGCAGAGAAAATCCCTTGAGCCAATAGTTTTGCAATCCGTCAGGGCCCGGACTTTTCCAGTGTGGGCTCCGGCGGATTGCAGCACTTACGTCCTCCTCTGATATGAGGACTTGACTCATAGGGATCACCTCCGCACACGCTTCCTCAACCTATCAATCCAGGGACCCTCTCCGTGCTCAACTGGGCGCTCCCACAGGCCGCGCCAGAAGTTAATAGCGTCGGCCTTATACGGTATGCGGCCAGTCGAACAGGGTTCGGAACTCTCCAGGGATTTATAGAACTTCCTCTGGTCACTCGAGAAGAGACGATTTTGGTTGTATCTCTCAACCCTTTGGGAGTACCTCCGAATACGCTTCGCCCATGCAGCGATCTTTTGCTTCAGCTCGTCGATGCACTCTGTCAGTTTTCGGGTGAAGTCCGGTTTGGTCAAGTTGGTGTCCATTCCGGAAAACTCCCTCCTTACAAAACGCATAATCCTTAGCCTGGTGTTGCTCGAGCTGAAGCAAGTTAGCTTACCGATGAGGATCCTGGCTTGTTCGATACGACCCTCAATCCTCCTCTTCCAAGCTGGTACAGCGTTACTCCGGGGAGTAGCACGTCCAGTAGTTGGGCTTGGAGCAGCCATGGCGCCAGTAAACCGACATACGCCATAGCCGCTCCAAAAAGGATTGAGTTTGTTTCGACAATATCAGAGCTGCTCTCCAAATGTTGGGGCAACATCTGATTAACGGCCTCAACGACTTGCCTATTGGACTGGGAGTGAAAGAAAAACAAAGAATGTGCCAGCTGCTTTTCTTCCCGGGCATACCGTAAAAGTCAGTTAAGGGACAGAGGTTTTATAGACAGTTTTGCGGGCGATAGGCTGACCCCCTGTCACTGCAATAGTCTCTCTCCATCATTATAATACCTCTAAATTTGTCAAACGAGACCTCAGATGGTTTCATAGCCTCTGGTGTCCTGTCTACCCCGTAAGGGACACAGGCGTGAAGTTATGTATGTATGTAATAAAATATTTACCACTTTTTCTAATCCTCATATTATTGTATTTTACTAATTTAACTTTGAATACATACGTTCTCTGATCAGCAGTGCGAGCACAGAACTTTATCGAATCGTTTGTTAACGAATGTTCGTATAGTATGGAGACGGTTTTTAAGAAAAAAATGAAATCTATCCATTGCCGCACGGCCAGCTTAAATAAATGTGTGCCTTGTTAATTTTGAATGTTTTTAAACATGTTGTACTCATAAAAATCTGTAAAATAAAAAATTACAATGTTACTCTAAACTTGCAACCGACTCCATACTATACGAGCATTCGTAAACATTCGTTAACTTACGATTCGATAAAGTTCTGTCCTCGCACTGCTGTTTTGTGTTAGTTCTTCCGTTCATTTTATAATGTTATCACACACATCAATTTAAACTATGTATCAAAATATCGTCCATCTCAACACATAGAAACGCCATTTTAGACCCTATCAAATATTTAATAAAATGTTTTCCTTCTAATTTTATTAACATTTTTATTTAACATGAAAAATAAAGCTAACTGTATACTTCTCAAACCGGTGGTTATCAACTCGCAGGATAGGTACGACTTAGGCTTATAAATAAAATATAAAGCGTTAAAACAGTTTTACTAGCAATGTTTAATTAAAGTTAAAATCTTTTATTATAATTTTTTGTTTGAATATTATGAATCGAATCGAATAACTCAATTTACAGGTGACAATTGAGATATAAAAGTAACAGTTGTCCGCTTTGGCACGAATTCAAAGGGAACAGTAGATAGAATTTGTCACCCGGGGGACAAATGAGACGAAAATTCTCATTTGTCTAGACTACTAGGAACCATTACTTGCGTCCACTTGCGTCCGGCAAGCGTGAGTCCCCGAGACGAATCTCAACGTAGTTCGACCTAGTGGTATAGCTTTGCAGCTAAACCACCAGATTTTATTAATTTATTTTTTCAGTTATTTAAGAATAATTGAGCATTATTAAATGAAAAATAGAAAAACAATCACCAACGAACCATATTTTCCTAACAAGAAATAATGAACGTTCTGAAGGATCTTAAAGATCATTAAAAAAACATTACTTAACTACCTGCTAAATGAAGATCAATTAAATCCTCTCGATATACCTAGAATTCAGTATAAAGCTCGTCAAGGGTTCTCAAAGGAAGAAGAAAAGTGGTTTAGTTGATCATTTGCTGCGATTTGGCATTTCATCGAGGTTTCACTCGGGGCATTGCTTATACCTACGCCTTGTCAAAAGGATTGTGTGTACGTGGTGTGTACCGCCGCACTGGAAGGAATTAAAGTCAGCAGGATCTCACTGGATACCATTTATGTTATTTATTTATTTATTTATTTATTTATTTATTTATTGCTTTCCATAATAATACAGTTGCCCCAACATTTAGGTTATTTCGTAAAAACCCTAAATTAAAAGATTAATTATGAAACACCACAACCTAAGTTTTATTGAATACTATCAGATTAACGATCTCACCTCCTATTTTTTTCCCAAAAAATCGTGACAAATATTTTTTTTTTTTTTAAATAGACAAATACGAGTAGTTCCGTAGCATATTTATAAGGAGTCCAAACAATATGAGTGACTAAACCCGCGTTTGACCTCAATCTCACCTGATGGTAAGTGACGATGAGGTCGAAGATGAAAGCACACGGGTTTAGGAAGGAACTGGCTCTTTATACAATATTGCCGGAACACATTACCGCCGGAGCGGTAACATTTGGCGGCAGACTTTATATAAAGGGTGGTCGCTAGCCAGGCGGACCCAGAAGGGATCCTACCACCAAGCACAATTATTGTATTATAATTTATAAGTATCGTTTTTTTTTTCATTTTCTAACAATTTCACTTTTGGTTAACATTGTGCACTTAAACTGCTTGCAATCAGAGTGCGTACAAAAATACATTTATGTACTATAAAATAATTGTACTTACTCGATTACTCGCCAGCTTGGAAAAAAGGTTTTTTTTGATAATACTGACATGTAAAGACTTTAATTGATTCAATATTTCTCCCCCCAAAAATACAATCAGTAAAAATTTGGTATTTCGTTCCAGTAGTTTGGGCAAGAAGCTACAACGGCAAACCAATATTAGTTGTAAACGACTACACTTTCTACGCTGACGGGCAGCACAAGACGACGACTTCTTGGCGGTGTACAAAGAACAGAACTTGCCGAGCGCGTTTAACTAGTGACAAAGACAACACTACTATCATAAGAGCTACATTGGACCATTGCCACGATCCGCCTAAATATGTCATAAGGGACGGAGTGTTTATCAAATTATAATCACAAAGGTAGTTATTTATATCCATAAATCAATAATATCGTCACACAATCTGTACTTAGCCCTGAAAGTGATTTCGATCGGACAACATGGTCTTGACCTTTTGAAATTAGAACCTTTTGAAGTATGTAAGTTATTTGTAAACTGTAACAATAACATTTTTGATGCATGAATTTAAAATCAAGAACTTTGCTTGTGCAGTGTACGTTGTAAACCCACTTGAAGCCCACTTTGAATCGACATGAAAATGTAATGTGTGATTAAATGTTGTAAAAATCTGATTTTAAATGTCTTTAATGACTGGTTCAGTTGGTATTAATCTAAGTTGCAATGCTCGTGAACCAAAGCAATAATTATTTCGGCCTTTTCATTTTATTTCATTTTATTCATAGGTTAAAGTTTCTTTTCATTATTTTTTCATCAAAGAATTCAAAGATGAATGATTACCTGCTCGCTCTTTAATAAAAATTGTTTATAAGTCACTATTGCTATACTTTCCAGTATAATTTCTATGTTCTCGTCTTCTTTAACCATATCACTAAGATATTGTTGTGTTGTAACTACAGGGATTCCCGTGGCGGCTAAGATCAAACGAAAACCTAGGTCTACCTCAGGCTGTGGTGCTCGAGTAAATGCGTTGCTGAAACGTCACAGTCCCTCAGTTCTGACTCAAATGTACCTGGAAAGCAACTTGCATCAACCAGAGCGGACAACATGCAGAAGATGCGCTAGATGCAGCACGAAGAGAAACCCATCACGAACTAGCTGGCAGTGCAGTTCCTGTAAAGTGCCTCTTTGCATCCGCAGCAATAAATCTTGCTTTCAAGACTTTCATTATAAGTGAAAACCTATTTTAATTAATAGAGAAAATACAACCACAAATCGCTAACTACCATAATAATTCAATCTTAATATTCTTTAACATTTTTAAAATGACATAAAATTCAAACGTTATTAACTCATTTTGCTATCGTCAGTATATTTTTGAACTGTCTTCGACACTAAAGTGACGGCAGTCTTGATTTTATTTATGCATTTGAAGATAACAAGTAGGAAGGAGAAATACGAGAGGGAGATTTCGACTTTCTTATTGTTATCTAACCTAACATCCAAGCTGATGTGAATCGCACATGGGTTAAGAATAACCTACAACCAACTTTAATGAACTTTAACTTGGCACGGTATCTCAAAATTTCTTTAATACTTTAAAAAATTGTATTACTAAAAAAATCCGTACCGAGTAATAGATTTGTATGTTAAATATGATTAAAAGTTGTGAATTTGGAGATCTGCATATTTTACTGTACTTATATTTGATTAGACGTAAAATTCAAAATTTTAAGCATAAATTACCTAAGTACATTTTCTAATGAATACAATTTATAATATAGACAATTTATTTAAATTAAGTGATAAGAAATTCCTTTTTTTTTCTTCTGAAAACAATCTGATGAATTGTCAATAAGTTAAGAATAACTTACTTTGAATAAATAAATTTATTGATGTTCGATTACTTTATTTATTATGAACAGATATTTAAGTATAATTTTATCGGCACACGATTTTATTTAGTTTTTTATAAATATGACCCAAAAACTAAAATAAATGTATTTTCTTCTACGAAAAGTTTTCATTCAGTAGTTAAGAAGGATTATAAAACATATGAGAGCTCATAGACCAACTTATCGGTACTTATAAGAAAAGCAAATGCGTTAAACAATTACATACGGATTAAATTGATATGTGTAACTCTAAAAATGCTTCCTATGCTGACTACGATATATACCTAAACCTATTTAAGAAGTACCGATAAAATAAAACAAATAACATTTTCATGAATAAAAATAAAAAAGAGGAGGCGAATAAAAAAACACAAATAAACTCGTGAATATATTATCAAACCCTTTTTATTAAATCATATAAAATACCTACCCCTAATGGGACAATTAAATGTTCCCACTGAGGTTTATTTTTTTACTTATTACCTAATATTTGAATACTATTTTAGTAAGTAGCACTAGTATACTTCAGGATGTAACCTCCCGACTAGTTACTTTAAGATTAGATTTGAACATGTTTTCGATGTGTTGGATAGATCGTCCTGTGTTCTCGACGTCGGCGCTGGGCGCGCGCGTGCTGCGGCTGCGCGGGTACTGGTACACGCGGCACTCGGTGTGCTCCTCGCGGGTCAAGTGGCTGTGCGGAGACAGCCGCGGCCGCGCCTGCCGAGCCAGCGTCGTCACCATCGGCAGCACCGTCGTCGCCGCACACAACACACACACACACCCCAAGCATCTATAACGTGATCACTGACCATCGCCAAATACCAGTCATCACCTTTAAGTCACCTAATATCACCTATCAGTTTTAAGTATAAGTATGTTTAGTAAATTAAAAAGTAAAATTAAGGTTGCCATGAATTTAATAGTAAAGTGATCCAACTCAAAGGATTTGTTGTATTTATTTGAGCAAGCTGCTTTTAAACAGTAATCCGGCTCAATATTGTTATGCTACTGTTGTTTGAAAATGTGATTATAATAAATACTTTTATGTGATGCAGTTTTTTATTAAATATTCTGTTCTTCAATAACATTTTTTTAAGGTATTTTAGGCTGGTAAGGTAAGGTATTTTAGGATGGCTTTGGAATGGAGGTGTATGTAAAGGAAAGTATTATAAATACTTTTTCCTTTTCTTATATGATACAATGAGTATAATGACAGTATAATGCGTTTTTGATAAAAACTTTTACTCGAACAGTTCGGTTTTAGCAAGTGAAACTGAGAAAATTTATAACTGCTTCATGACGTCACCTTATCGAATGAAAAATATGTTTGTCTTCAATATTATATTCGGGCGCACCCATGGATGCAACAAGTAGTGTCGAATGTATAGAGCATAGTAACTAATAGTCACAGTTTTTCTGTTTGAAAATCACATTCTAATTTTAATAGTAGTTTTTTCATGAGTATGTTCATAACAACAAGACGTGCAATCCTTTTAATTCATAGACTGTTTTTTTCATATATTATTTTGCTTGTTCGTTTTCCCTCATTTCTATGAGTATATGTATTCACTATTTGCTTCTTTAAATGTTCAAAACTTGTTAAGCAATTTACGTTGTAAAGTATCTCATGTTTTAATTATAATAATGTTTGTCTTGGAGTTTTTATTTCTGTATTCAGCAACATCTGTAATTTAAAAAAAAATTGAAGGCTACACTACAGCGGTGCCGCTTTCAGAGTACCTAGACATATACATAATCGGATGGAGACTTTCAATACACAGAATGATCTAACTTTATTTCGATCTTTCTTGGCGTATAATAGTTTTAAATTGCTTTTATTTGTTTACTTTAAACTCATATTCATCATGGTACGTGCCATGGCGGTAAAATTCTTAAAATCGAGTAAGCGGAACCCCGTTTACTTCCAAACTAAGGGCTCTTAACTTTAAAAGGAGAAATTGTTATCAATCAATATATATAAAACTGTTCCGTTACTGACTGAGTGACTGAGGTACTGAGGTACTGAGTGACTGAGTGACTGACAGACAACGTACAGCCGTAACTACTGGGCGTAGAGAGCTGAAATTTGGAACATACATTCTTTAGAGGATGTACGGGTGCACTAAGGAAGGAATTCCCGAAATTCCCACGGGAACGGGAAATATAGGACTTTTTAGTTTGTATGAAAAATCTTATTCCTTGAGTGCACCGATGTGAAACTTGGTGCAAAGGTTTTTCAATATGTGTCTGGTCGTGTTATGAAAGGAATTCCCAAAATTCCCAAGGGAACGGGAAATATATGATGTTTTAGTTTGTATGCAAAAATCACATCCCTTGATATAAAGGTTTCTCAATAAACACTGTTTGTATTATGGAAGGAATTCCCGAAATTCCCACGGGAAGGGGTTGGGCTTTTTAGTTTGTATGAAAAATCTTATTCCTTGAGTGTACGGATGTGATACTTGGCATGAAGGTTCTTCAAAGAGTGACTGGTTGTGTTACGAAAACAATTCCCAAAATTCCCACGGGCACGGGAAATATATGATTTTTAGTTTGTGTGAAAAGAACTTATTCCTTGAGTGCATGGGTGTGATACTTGGTATAAAGGTTCTTTGCAGAGGGTGTCTGGTTGTATAGTTTCTGAAATTTTCACGAGAAGGGTAGTTAAGCGCATACGAAGTTGCGGGATAAAGCTAGTGATTAATAATAAGCATTCTTATTAATCGAGTTTTCTTCGAAATTTTATGTATTGATTATTATTTTAAAAACTAGCCCTTCAAGTTAGATTTTAATACTTGTATAACATAAGTAATAAAAATAAACGCAAAGTCAATATGCTGTGTGTCCTAAAAAATATCAAATACATTGTGGGAAACAATATTTATATTTATATACACTTTATTGCATACTTACAGAAGAACAAACATATATGTACAACAGGAAATAAAATTATTCTACAGTAACACAATTGGCGGTCTTATCGCTAACAAGCGATTTCTGCCAGACAACCAGGGTTAAAGAACTTGTAAAAAGAGAGTTGGGATTAAGGCATACCTAATTTTAAATATAAATAAACTAAATAAGAATATACATATATAATGTAAAATTACATACATAAATAGACAATATAAACATATAGCAAGCTTGAAATACATAAATAATATATACCCATAAATAAATACACATAATATATAAGCAGATACTAACATAAGTATTCATAATTAAGTATATGAAAATTAAATTACATTAATTGACAGCACATACTGAGAGATAGTGTCGTTTTGAACGTTTTTTAAATGTGAGAAGAGATTCGGCAGATTTAATATTCAGAGGTAGCTCATTCCACAAAGTAACTGCACGAACCATAAATGACTTTCGTAAGTAGTCCGTAGAATGTATCGGAGTACTGAGCATGAGGTTGTCAGTAGATCGTAGGTTCTGCTCATGTTGAGCGTGACGATATTTAAAGTATTGTTGTAGATAGCTTGGTATAATGGGATTGAACAGAATGCGATACAGGAGACAAAGAACATGAATATTCCGGCGAAAGCGAATAGGAAGCCACTTGAGCTTAGTGCGATATTCAGATATGTGATCATATTTGCGCAATCCAAATATGAACCTTATACAGAGATTTTGAAGGCGCTCAAGCTTATTAAGCTGGTCTTCAGTGATATCCAGATAGCAAACGTCTGCGTAGTCAAGTATAGGGAGAAAAAGGGAATGCGCAATCGATATTTTGGTGGGAATGGGCAATAGATGGCGCAAGTGTTTGAGCGAGTTAACAGCCGAAAATATCTTCCTGCTCATTTCATCCATCTGGGTATTCCACGACATTGTATTTTCAAATATTAGACCAAGGTTTCTGACACTCCGGCTAAATTCGATAGTGACTGTATTGAATGTAATTTTTGGACAAAGCGACCAGTCTATCCGATTTATCAGCTTCGGACTGCCAATAATTATTGCTTGGGTCTTTGAGGGGTTCACTATTAAACCATGCTGTGTACTCCATGACATAATTTTTGTAAGGTCTAAATTAACAGCGTCAATAGTTATATAAAATAAATAATTTTTAATGTAAGTTATCAAAATAAAATAATATGAACGTCTTAGTAAAAGTAATATAGAAACTAATAGTCCTCGCGCTCTCTACCTACTGTTCTACATATAAATATTCGTCAAGACAGCTGATGACCCGATATATTCTGAATCCGTTTCAGTTTTGTACAAGAAGATTAGGCATAGCTACAATTACTTCATACTTTATCGACAATAAAGTAGGAGGCCTATTTTATTGTATATTTCTTTAACATTGCAATTTTTTGGTGTTTATTGTATGTCTTTGATTTTATTTTATTTTTTCCTTTTGACATTTGTAAGCCTTGACGTTTTTAATAACTTTTAATTTTATTTTGTATAATGTTTTTTTTTTAATATTTCTAATTCATATGACTTTCATTGCCAGCTATAGAGACATTACAATACATTCGAATGCTGTACATTACATACCTAACTTGAAATATATATGTAGGTATCAGAATTACCTTGTTTTTATGAATGCTATTAAGTTAATGTTGTGTCTTTATAAATAAATAAGTAAATCTTTTGTTCAATTTCTCTGTCTAATTTCTACTGTGAAAATAAAGAATACTGATTATGGTTCACAGACGCTACCTTTACTCACTAAACTAGCGATAAGCCAGAAATCCAGTTGGCCCCATATGTACGGAGGCTAATTTAAGTTAACACCCAAAGTTTGACTAGGTATATATCGAAAATTTGATAATTGCTATCAACATTCGTCTTAATGAAGGTAATTAAGTTTTTATATCAATATCCCCAAATGTCAAAATATAATCACTAAATAAGTACTGTTTTCTTTAATTTTCCCAACTATGAATCCAAAAGGCAGGAAGTATTGCAATGCTTCAACATAAATCCGCTTAGTGTAGAAATATTTTTGTTTTATTCTTGAACATATATTCCATCACTTTTGTCAACTAACAATGGGCCTTATAAAGCTTAAAGTTGCAAAGCGGGCTGAGTTTGCCTGCAGGATCAAATGAGAAATGAGGAGAACGTCACCGACATAACCAGAAGGATTGCAAAGCTGAAGTGGATATTGGCAGAGCACATAGCTCGTAGAACAGATGCCCGTTGGGGCAAAAAAAATACTGGTACACGCAGCATAGGTGGACCCACGATCTGGTCGAGGTCGCCGGTAAATGTTGGATGAGGGTGGCGAGGGACCGAGCGACGTAGAGAATCCAGCAGTCGGCATCTCCAGGCTGATGATGATGATCATAAAAACTGTCTTCGTTGTTAGTTATAGTTAATATTTCTTAACGTAGTCTTTTCATTCAAATATAGGCTCATTTAATATCTAGATATAATATATTAGTTCTAATGTTGCAATTTTTTTATTTCGAGTGCAATATCTGCAAAACATGCACGGAAAGACAGTTTTACTGAAGGCCGGGTTCGCGTACAGATACATCAGAGAGTCCACACGCACGAGCACGTGGCGGTGCATGCAGTGGCCGGAATGCAGATCCAGAGTCATCGTCAGAAAGGATCGAAGCTATATTATCAAAGATGGTGTCAAACATAATCATAAGGCACCAAATTACATTATTCGGAACGAAATCTATATTAAAATTTAATTAAAAATTTTTTGGTACTTAATTTAGAATTTCCCGAATATCCCGATAAGCGTTTCGTAAAAACTACAAAAACGTCATATATCAACCATTGTTTGGTTGGGCACCACTTACGAATCCAGGGTACATTTTTCGAATAACACAACCCAGAAAGATAAATAACAACCATTAAAACTTAATAATTTGCATGTTGAATGTTTCAGTAACGCTGCTACTAAACAACCGCGGCGGCGAGCTGGCTATGGTGTCGGGCTACAGCTTCCGCGTCAACAAGCGGTTGACAGACAGGATATACTGGCGCTGCAGCACGCGCCGCTCTTGTCGCGCGCGCTTCATGTCCAACGCCAGCATGGAGAACTTCTACAACTACTATCTAGAACACACGCACGCAATGCCCAGTTACGTTATAAGAAATGGTTGTTATATAAGACTTTAGATTCCTTTGAAAGTTATTGGTTCTTTAAAAAAACTCCAACGAGAATAACAAGAAAGACATAATTTGAATGAGTGTCTTTCTAGAAATACATGTTTTTCACTGGACTGTTTTTCATCCATTATAAGTATCTTATAGACTGAGATCCCGTACGCCGCAGACTAACATTATAGAAGGTAGCTCCATATTAATGCCAGGTATACTGTTTCACACGCCGTTGCTGAAATGGGGATTCACAATTCCCGTCGACGGTTCCTTTGCACGTGGCTAAAAGTTGAATGGCATAAATAATTACTTTTAAAACGTGATCACAGCTTGTCTGCTATTTCGATATCTTGAAATACATATGTTTTTGTGTACAAAAATTTAATGGCCGACACTTGTTCCAGTTCCTATCAATTTTCTATCTAGATACAGTGTGTCCCCGCATGTAGAAATAAGGCTTTAGGAGCAGTAACTTTGCACAATTTCAGCGACAAAACACGGTAGGTCAATTCCAAAACCCTACCATTCTTTTTGTATCTCACCAACTTTTATTCATACATTCGTAGAATTCACTTTAATTTGTAAAACAACGGCTGTTTGAATTGTGGGTCTTGCAGGGACTCAATATTGATGTTATTTGAAAGGTAAATGTGTAAAGTAACTAATAACACAAAAAATAGCGTACAGCTGATTTTTTTGCAATTGCCGGAGGGACAAAGTTTATTTTACAATATTTTAGGGACAGAGGTTTTATTGGCGTTTTTTTCGGGCGATAGGCTGACTCCCTGTCACTGTCTCTCTCCAATATTATAATAGGTACCTCGAAATTTTTCAAACGTGACATCAGATGGTTTTTATGATTTTTGGTTTGACGGCCTCTAGTGTTCTGCCTACCCCATAAGGTATACAGGCGTGAAGTTATGTATTGAGATTATAAGAAGGCACTTTTTTACATTACTTCACTTTTATTAAACATACATGGGAGGCTGATACGTTTCGCGTTATTAAATCGAAGATTATTTTCTTTGAACAAAACAATGAACTTCCCTTTCTGAAGGAAGGGACAAGAATTTTCTAACAAAATTAAAGCGTCTCGGTCAGAAAGATAATATTCAAATTTCAAATAAAACAATGACATACTGTTTGATGGCACTTTATTATTTAGCCGACTTTATTTATCAATATAAGGCGCGCTGAAGCAGTATGTTACGGTATGTATGTATTTTAGGGCATCAGGGCTTTATTCAAAAATTTTCTTCAAGCTACATCTAACCCATCTTTTTTCTTATTTTGTTATAATGTTTGAGTAATTTAACAAATTTGTATATCAAAAAAAAATCATTGCTCTTGATTTTACAGATTATGAGTTATTTTTAATCAAAAAGACCCCTTTGCACGCGATAGCAAAATTCACCATATTTTGTAAAACAACGGCTGCTTTAGTGTTGCGACTTGCAGGGGCTCAATATTGATGTTATTTTAAAAATAAAAGTATGATGTAACTTGTTATATTAAAAAACTTAGCTAACAAATGTTTTTATTTTAATTGCCGAAGGGACAAACTTTTTTTTACAGTTTTTCAGGGCATCAGTGCGCTTTATTCTATTTTTTTTTCGAAAACTTAGTTAACTCATATCTTTTTTCTTGTCCTAGTATAATATTTGAGTTCTAAAACAAATATTGTTGGGATTGATGTGGAAAGGCTGCCAGTGACTATAGTAGGAACCTGAGTAAGTGACTACCATTCAATTTCTCTACACAAAAAAGGAATATTTTAAGATATCAAAATGGCAGATAAGCTGCGATCACGTTTTGAAAGTCAATATTTATGTCTATCGACTTCTAGCCACGCGCAAAGGAACCGTCGCGTCGATGGGAATAGTGAATCCCCATTTTACCTACGGCTGGTGAAACAGTAAACCTAGCATTAATATGGAGCTAGCTACTATTATGTAAGTCTGCGGTGTACGCACGGAGGAAATGTATAGAGGAGCTGCCCTATCCAGTTTTTTCTAGGAACTCAAGTGAAGCCTACGCGCGGGGTGCGGGAGGGGTAAGCGGTGGGTTATGTTCAATCATAGCTAAACAGGCGATGGCATTAGTCACCTAGTAGCGAGTAGTAAAAACCGGTTGAAACATAAGGTTAAAATATTCACATGACCATAAAAAAATTTCAGCTATACTTTACTAGGTGGCTCTAGTTTATTAACGAAATTTCATACGTTCCAAATCTGTCAGAAAAAACCGCGAAATAAAAGTATTTCTACTTAACGCTAGATAGCGCAACGGTTTTTCGTGGCATAAAAATCACCTAGGCAACAAATAAGAATCTGGAATTTTGGACACAAATAATTGGAAAACAAACAATTTGTAAAAAAATATTATGATAGAAATTACCTTCGTGGTAAGTTAATTTTATTTGGATTGTCAAGGTAATTCCTTTATAAAAGTATAGAAAACTAAATTTTACATCGAGAAACAATGGAGGATTTAATTTTTTTTAAATATCTACGCGTGTACATACTTCACAGAAGTCAGCGACGAACTGACGCCAGTGCCTCTAGCGAGGAATAGCTTGAACTAAAGGCTGTGACGTCAGGACAACCCAAATTGAAGCTATGCAACTTTGCTTACAGCAGCTCTACTATGTATCTGCTTTGTGATTATACATATTTTTAAAAAATATAAGTACGGTAAGGCGTACAAATCACAGGGTTTGTGTTTCTTATTTACTTTATTAATAGATTTAAACTGTATAAGCGTAAGGTTAATTGTAAATGTGAAAGATTTAATTCTGAGAAGAAAACTAAAATCGGATTACTCACGTTAAGAGTCACTTCATCTATACATCTTATAGAAAATCAAAAGTGAAAATAAAAGATGTGCATCAACTATAGTTCTAGTTATTAAGCAATCGTTTCATTATCATCGCAAAGAGCTACAGTACAGTTTTTTTTCAGCTCATCCACCTTTTGATGCTATAAGATATGAAACGACAAAATTTGGCAACGCATGCCTCGCATGGGGACAATATCGGTTCACGAAGAAGTTGACAAGGAAATCCAAGACTTGGTGGGAATGCTCCAAGAAATGGTCCGGGTGCAAATGTGTCGCCGTCACAACCAACGACCGCCTTGTTAAAATTAATGGTTGGCATTGCCATAAATAAAAACATAAATCGATATTATAAAATCTTAATAAATCGCGCTGACCTAAACATTATAAAAATTTACAATTTATAGAATATAGACGAAAATTACTTAAATTATTTCATAAAAAATGTTACTATTCCATTGACAAATATTTAAATGACTCAGAATTTTAATGAAACATTGAATTATAACCTATATATGTGCTTATGTAATCCATTATGCAATTGTACTGTATCTTTAATTAATTTGACATCTACATCTATTTTATGCCTTTTTATAAAACTAACTCTAATTAATTAAGCTTCTATGCTGGACTGGGAGCGAAAGAAAAACATAGAATGCGCCAGCTGCTTCTCTTCCCGGGCATACTGTAAAAGTCAGTTAAGGGACCGAGGTGTTATGGGAGGCTTTTTTGTGGGCGATAGGCTGACCCCCTGTCACTGCAATAGTCTCTCTCCACTATTATAATGCCTCCAAATTTGTCAAACGTGACATCAGATAGTTTTATTACCTCTGCTGTTCTGCCTACCCCATGCGGGATACAGGCGTGAAGTTATGTATGTATGTATGTATGTAACTCTAATTTATAAAATTATAAAATCCCCAGACAATCACACCAACTACATGGCCCCAAAGTAAGCATAGCTTGTGTTATGGGATACCATGTAGCGAACTAGGGGGGAACCTAGAATATAGTTACATAAATAGATTTACACCCAACACGGAACATCTTTTTTTCTTGTACCGTGGGGGAATCGAACCCGCAACCACTGGCGTCTGAGGCTGACAGGTTTACCCCATCGCCAAAGCGGTCGTCAATTTTGAACACGTAATGTAATTTCTATGACATAATTAATGTTTGTACGCTGACTCAGCAGAAGTTGTGAATCTATATACCATGTATCACTTGTACCAATTTCTTGCAAATAAATTTGATTTGATTTAATTCATAAAAAGGTTATTCCTAATCTTTACGGGAAATGTTACAAATTGTATAATTTTAATGTTGTATGTCTGATAATCTTGATTCCCTTTAGTTTTGAGGATAGATAATTTAAGTTTTACTTAGCGGCCAATTTACGATACATTTTAATAAGAGATATCTTTGGTGAAATTGAAGTTTAATTTTAAATTATACACTTCAACTGGCGTCTCGTCGCATTGTCGTGTTTATCGTTCACCTAGGACAAGGGATAAGTTGATTACCGCACTGTTAGTAAGATGCCGCGTTTACTGAATTTATTTTTTACATTAAAAAACTGAAGTGGTTTGTTGATGATCTTTTTAGCAACTGTGCACCAAAAAAACGGTAAACTTGTAACTAATAAATAAAAAAATAATAAAAATAAAAATGTTTATTTATTTCAGAAAAGCATAAATTACAAATATTGGCTTAAATATACAAAGAAGGTTAGAACATTGGTGCCTGAACTAGGATAATCCTGTTTTTCAGGCTGGAGTGTGCTAAAATAACATTTAAAAATCATTCAAATTAAATATAACTTCAATAAAATAAAATATGGATCTTATACTTATACAAACATAGTAGAATCTATTTAACTATTCTTAAGAAATAAAAATAAAATAGGAAATAGTGACAATTTTAAATTGGGTACACCTATTATAGAAGAACTTTTTAAGTAATAATTTTTTATTGCATAACAACTAATAGCATAAACCTCTTTTCGCAGAATATCGTTGGGCATTAACTCATTTAGCATACATTGAAACCCATAATTCTGTAAGTCAGAATTATCTGTACGCATAATTTTGGTATCCATAATAATCACAATGTATAATCATCACATCGCAGAAAGTTCAAAACCAGATTCATCTTATGGCATATATTTCTTATCCATAACAATTTAAAAGTAGAACCATCATTTCGCATAATGCTTACAGCAAGAATCATCTTTTATACTTTTAGCCGGCTAAAACTAGGTGCAGCCGGCCACATGTGGTTAAACCTAGGTGTATCCATTTCGGGGTTGTGGTGGCCGATCACCTCGCTGCGCTCGGATGATCGTCGCCTCGCTACGCTCGGCTTTTTATATACACTCTTGAGTCGATGGTAACTATGGCAAAGCCAGGTTAAGGGGTCGTGGTTAAGGGGGTTGTGATTAGGCTACACCTAGGTTTAGCCACCGGTGTGCGGCTGCACCTAGTTCTAGCCGCTATGATGAAGGCTAAACCTAGTTCTAAGGGTGTTATTTAACTTTAGTTATTAGTTTATTTAAATCAAGATTTTAGTTATTGGAAGCTTTACAATATGCAATTTTATACAAATGCAATTTATAATAATGCAATACGTAATAAATAAAAGTTGATTTAATGATAATTATTTGGTTTTTATATCCTTGCCCATGAGAGCATGTTCGTTTCTGGGTCACAAAACTAACCTAACCTAACCTACGCATTTTTAAAGAAGAAAGTAACCCAATCTATATTATTCTAATTGAAATTCTATGATCTTCATAGTATGCCTAGTCAAAGTATGCCAAATAATCTGTACTCTAAATGAACGTTATGCTAAATGATATTATACAAAATTTTAACTATGCCAAAGGTAAATATGCCAATAAAAATTCTACTATCTTAAATGTATGCCATTCTAAATTCGGTCATAAGCACATTATACCTAAAAATATTTATGTCAAATATTTTTTATGCCTAATTAATGATCGACTAAAGAAGTTTCTGCGAAGTCAGTTATCCCAAATAGGTTTCGGAGTATCAAGTTTCTACCAAATAGACCGCACCCTTTTAAATTTAAGAGATTTACCTACATAATTATTGGTTGGCAGGTAAACTTGTAATTATGCAATCATAATTTTTGCTACAATCACCAATTTCAAAATATATTCCTAGATATTTTATTTCAAATTTAAATATTCACAACTGTGCATTTAACTTCATAACGCGAGCTCGAACCAGAGGGTCATATATGCAATACCCCTACTTTTCAGGAGACAAAATGATTCCATTGAATTTTTTTTCCATGTATCGTTATGATTGAAAATTTGTATGTGTTTATGAAAGCTTTCATAGTTCAGAAAAGGGCAAATAGAATAATGGTACGCATCCATCAACAACAGTCTTGTCGCAAATTTTTTGTGAGACTAGGTATTCTTACTGCACCATGTTGGTATATTTATGTTTCACTTCAACACTTAACTAAAGAAAATGAAAAGAAATAGAAAAGAAGTAGAAAAAGTGAAGACTGTAATTTTTTGTCACGATTGAAGAATAGACGGTATGGTATTTTAAATCGAATTTACTGTTAGTGGTAAGAATAAAATCCGTAAGCAATTCTGAAGTGAAAAATAAAGTAGGTATCCTATTTCTACTTGATTTTATGCCGTGGTTTATTGAACGCTCATATCTTTACTCTTTCAGAGGGTATTTCATGGAGAGGAAATAAAATATTGTCATGGTGCAACAATCGTTATAATATTGATAAAGCAAATTCAAAAAGTGGAGTCACAAGATGGCGATGTAACCAAAGAAACAGAGGTTGTACATCGCGAGTTGCGACTGTCTCTGGGAAAGTTGTGACTTTCACACCCCACAATCACAACTAATAGTAATATAGTTAATCTTGCGATTAAGACATTATTGTACTTATTTTTATTATAATTCAATTTAAAATCTTGATTATCTTTATTACTTAGTACTTTCGCAGTTTCACCTAAAGGTAAGCGCACACTAAGTCGGGCCACATGGCATTGCGAAATCCGCATGCGACCCCCTCAACATTTGATACAAAGTATCGCACACTATGAGGCGGGGTGGGTCGCATTTCATATAATATGTATGTGATTGTGGTAGGCGGATTATTGCGCTGCGATGCGCCCCAGCATAGTGTGCGCGGACCTTAATTGCCTAAACATACACTACAACTATGTGGCCCCGAAGTTAGGTATCATATTAGCTAATAATTATGGAGACCGCACAGCGGAACTAGGGGTATCCTAGTATACACCCAGACTAGAGCTAGTATAGAAAACTTGTTTCTCAAACCCAGGACCTCTCACTCAGCATTTGACCATTCGACCACAGTTACTACGGAGCACGATAATGTAGTTTATTTGAGTTTTTAAATATAAAAAGAATGTGAAGATTTGTTCCGCATTGTTAAACCCTCTCAACACTAAGTAAAATTTGAATGCTTTCAGTGTATACTTAAATATTCAAATTATACGTTCTTCTTTTACGGGGCAATCTTAAGTGATTAATGTCATCTTTTTAGCGTCTATTAAGATTGTGTAAGTAGAGATCAGTTAATTAAGACCGTCTTTATAAGTGAGAGAGTTTTATTGACATGCCTCGGTAATAATAAGTACAGTGATGCTAATGCAACGCTTTCCGTAAAATATAATTTTTCATTATTTTAATTACGTTTTGACCACGATCGTTACTTTTCCACAGTATCTCTTATATGTTACAATTTTTCACGTAGCACAAAAATACAAGTAGGTAATTTATGATCAGATTGTTGATGTCGTTCATAAATTGTTGTGTTTTTTAAAAATGCGGTCTAAAACTGAAAATAATACTTTCTAGAATGCTACTGTTGTTCGAATTTATTCTATCTAGGGCCACACATAACTTTTTTTGTCATTTTTCAATTTGTTCGCACTCAGTTGATGATAAGTAGCAATGAGGAACATGAAAAGCAGACGGACTTAGCAGGAACTGGTTCTGCACAAGACATATTAAAGGATCCCTCACCCCAAGTAGGAATGGATGAGTCGACGTCGTTAGTTTTTACTATGAAAAAAAAAACCGGTCAACGTAGATCGACACCGTCGGTCAGCCGTCGATCAACGTTGATCGTTTGGTGTGGTAACACCTCTAAGATAATAAGTCGCCTTCACCAACATACTATACTTATATAAACCCAAAAACCAGGACGCATAAAAAAAAATACTCTAAAGATACTCCTGGAGTACCTACCTACATATGAGTGCCCAACATCGAATTTTATGTATTATTGAAGTTACGAACAATCAGGAATGTAAATAATTTATTCTATTAGTATAGGTTTATAGATTTGCACAAATATAAGCGGATGCAAGAAGTTGCATTGAACACTTGTTTGAACACACATACGAGTATACCATTTATGATTTTTTTTCCAGAGATCATGACAACTAAGGGTCGCGCCATATTGTTGTGGTGCAACTATCGATATAACTATTTAACGACTCATAAAAATGGCAATCTGAAGAGATGGCGATGCAACCAGAAGGATAAAGGCTGTAAAGCGCGGGTTGCTACCATGTTTGGAAAAGTTATATCCAGCTCACCCCACAATCATGACCCATTTATTGCATTTAAAGCGCGATATCTCGATGTTCCCACGTTCAGTGACAATTCTTACTTTTAAAATTGGATACGTTAATATACGTCAATACATTATCTTATTTATAATATATCCTATTTGTAAAATAAACATTGCTCCTGAGCGACAAAGCCGCCTATTTTGTGAATTAAGTTATCTATTGTCTGTCATCATCATCATCACAACTCTTTTTAATGAGCTCACTGCAGGGCATGAGTTTCTCCCCTGGGTGACGAGGAGGTATAGGCCCTAATCCACCAAGCTGGCCCAGTGCTGGGTGGTGGATGCCAGAATTTTTAGGGCGCCAAAATGGCTTCTGACAAACCCTAACGACTACTGTATACAAGTATATAAGTACACGTAAAGCACCCGGGACCGACTGCTTTACGTGCCCTCCGAAGCACGGAAGTCGTCTTGAGAAATGAATGGTTGGCGGTCACGCATCCAAGTACCGGCCGCGCCGAACGTTGCTTTACCTGTGTGTGATATTGTATGATACACACAGTAACCACGGCGCCACGACGACTATTGTCTGTATATTTATGTAATTTCTGTATTTGTTTTGATCACTAAGCATGATCTTGCTTGATAAAAAACCTTATGTTTAAATATTTTATTTTATTTAGTTCCTTAATCATTTTATTTATTTATTTTTGACATTAATATGCTTTGAAGTACATAAATCTAAACAGTTGTGCAATTTTGGAATATTTAGTGTTAAATCTTTTATTATTATTATTTTTTTGATCGAGTTAACAGATAAAAACTTTAAAGGAAGTTAATGCAGCCAGTCAACATGTCTATAGAAAATATGCTGAATAGGCTGTTCGACCACCTTCAAGCAAAGTTGCTGCGATTCCTGACGAATTGCAAGTGCAATTTTATTTTGTGAGCAAATTGTTGCTAATATCAATGAAATCAAAAAAGTTTTTCCTGTAAAACCAGTTGCATCTAAGAAGTAAATCCCTCCAGTTTCATTATTTGATAAGATTTCATAAGAGTATCAAATACATACTTCTGATGTTCATTTAATCTTGGAAGATTAGTTTAAATTAATTATTTCAAATTTTTGCGATCGTACAGTTTTTGGTGCAACTCTTGGCTAAAAGCATCAGGAATTGGACGATTGGGCGCGGCCGGGGCCTTATTGAAATAATAGTTTGTTTGACATCATCAAGCACATGTCCTCAATTGAAATCAATGCTTCATAGTAAACTAAAATAAATAAATATAAATAAAATGAAATAAATAAATAAACTTCGCTGATTTGTATATTTAAATTTCCCGTTCTATTCCGTATTCGATAAATAGGCCTATTAAAAAAATAAAAAGCTATTCGTCATCATCATCATCACAACTCCGTGTAATGAGCCCACTGCAGGGCTATGAGTCTCTCCTCTGGGTGACGAGGAGGTTTAGGCAGTAATCCACCAAGCTGGCCCGGTGCTGGTTGGTGGATGTCCTAACGACTACAAACCCTAACGACTACTGTATAAAAGTATACAGCACCCGGAACCGACTGCTTAACGTGCCCTCCGAAGCACGGAAGTCGTTGTGAGAAATGAATGGTCGGCGGTCATCTATCCTAATACCGGCCGCACCGAGCGCGCTTCACCTACGATATCGTTTGATATGCACAGTAGGAAACCACGGCGCCACGACGACTAAAAAAAGCGATGACATACTTCAACTAATGTAATCGCTTTTTTTCACACATGCTTGGTTTGAGCATTATTTTCACAACCTTCTTCGAGATAAGTCGAACTTTCTGTACTGGTCGAGCAGCGGCCAGCAATAGTTGTATGAAAATCCGTATATTTTTAGCGGCCAAATAAATTACCATGTACATTTGTCGTGTAATTTAAAATGGAACGATCTTCTACTCCGGAACATGGCAACCAAAGAGGTAACTTAGCAAAGGTTTAATTTAAATTTCGAACTGGCTTGCACATAGAAAAAGAAAATAGAAAAAAAATACATTGGCGCTTAAAATATAATGTGGATTTTAAGATTATATTTTAAGAATTGTACAGTCAAAATTGTATTTTCAAATAACAGTTGTGAATTGTACTACTTAGTTTATTTCCGCGCATTATTTGAGAAAAGTACTATACAAGCCTTTGCCGCAACTAGGCATTGATGGACTTACGTCGTGATAGTATGCTTTTTGTTCCAGTCTGGTGCAGCCTAATATAAAACAAAACGTAGTTTGAAACGCATGGAATCTTAAAAGGCGACAGAATCCGTTAAAGTCGGGAAGAAAGTGTCAATTCAAACGGTTGCTATGGCATCTCTGACTTTCTTATTTTAGCCGTATAATAGCGGGCAAAACGGGCATCTTTGGCGTCCATGTTTGAAAGACTGCAATACGTCAATGTCAGTTTTCTTCGTGGTTTGTTAATTTGTTTTGAATTAATGAAAATTGTATCGACGGCTGGTTGCCACTCAACCCTAAAATTGAATTGAATTGAATGAAAATTAAAATTACAGCTAAATAGTAGTTATTTTCGTAGTTTTCATGTAAAATGATCTGTGAAACTGTACAGTGATATATGTTTGATAAAGATACCAATTGTAAGTTGCAAGATATGTGGACAGAAAACAAGTCGGATGGAAGACAAAATTTATGACTCAATTTCCAATGGACGAAGATCGGTTAGTTCATTTACGAATTTTAACACACTCTTAGGCAATGTACCTAATTTTTTATTGACTTGCAGAACATATTTAAAATAAAAATATATCAATATGTTTTACGTAAACACTAGTGCAATGCAGTTTTTTATCGACTATCGATTAATTCTTTTTTCTATCAATGCTATTTATAATAAAAGTTTATTTAACCTAAAATAATTAAAAAAAAAATTATTTACCCTCCATTCTTTTAAGCAAGTTTCCTCTTTAAACTTCTTTCGCATTTAATTTCATTAAGATCAGTTCAGCAACTGAGGTATCACAAATAGGAAAAAAAAAGATTTACATTAACGGTATTGATGTACTTTAATCATTTTATTTTGTAGGGTTAAAATAAACAGGTAAAGAGGACTTGGCCTATGTGCGATTGAAGGATTTTAAAAAGAAAAAGACACAACTTTGATGAAAGACTACACCATCGGGATTACGGCCGAGCTTTTTGGCACCCCCTAAAACAAGCTTTAACCAGTAAAGCAAGCTTTAGCGGGAGGAGGATGAATCCTATTACGGACGAATGGGCGTTCTATAAGCTGTTAACCCCAGTGGCTAACGGAAAATAGAATGCCCAGACAGTGTGGAGACTCACTCAGTGAAGCCGAGCATACCCACTAAACATCCCCCTTTACGACCTACCTTGATTCAGGTTCTTGATCATTTATCGGAGCGACAGCCAATTGGAGAGAGAGGCTGCGCAGTGAGCGGCATCTGGACAGCTGCCACCAAAAGGAACTCAAAGCGAGAAATTCAGAAGCTAAGACTAGCAGAAATGAAACTAAAAAACTAAGAGATTATCTAGAGTGATCAGACTCACTCTGAGATAGGAATGCTGCAATGAAGGACTACGTTTAGAAACGTTGAGCTTGCTGGACTTTCCTAATAAGGGGAGCGAACTTGGTTAGGACCGGAATAGCACCGTTGAAACCCTCTGGGCTGGCGTCGAGAGCGGCGCCGAAAGCCAGGATCTCGTCGATGGGAGCGAGCTGGATCCAGAACGCCATGCGGTCTTGAGAACCTTTTGCGTTCTGGCACTGGGAAGCCGATTTGGCGGCCGGTTGCGATTGAGTCGCGACCCGGCTGCGCTGACCTGGAACGATAGAAGTCAAGGCCTTAGGGGCCTTTGAACTGACTGGAGGAGCGTCCGAGCTAGGCTGCGGTCATTCTCTCCAGTTCTCGATGGGCTTCACGGTAGCCCTGGCAGCACGCGGTGCCTTGGGGCAGCCGCGAAAGTTTGCTGTGTGGCCTGACTGGCCGCACAAGACGCAGGACGGAGCGGTGGGCGATTCGGGAGTGCGAGAGCACTCCTCAATCCCATGCGGATCTAGGCACTTGACGCACTTAGGGGAAGCAAAACAATTTGCCGCCGCATGACCACACAGTTGGCAGCGGTGGCACTGACCTGGGAAACCACGCTTGTGTGGAACTTCGACGCGGATGTTAGAGAGACCGCACACGAAAATGGACTGCCCATGCGGGCTCTTCGCTAGGATTACTAGCGCAAGTGGGAACTGCTTGCCTCGGCGGCTGTGCATTTTGTGCACAGATTCGACGGGGAAGCCTTGAGAAGACAAGTCCTCTTGGATTCGCTCGTTCGAGAGCTCGAACGGCATGTTCCTGAGAACGGCACGAATCTTACGCTCTTCAGGGAGGGCGTAAGTATGGTACTCGAGCTTTTGATCAGTAAGAAGCCGAGTAAGATTCCTGAAATCGGAAATGGATCAGACTAAGATCTTAAAAGAGTCACCCACGTTGGATGCAGGAACAGCGGCTGGAGCAGCTGAAACGGATGGAGGTAAAGTCGAAGTAGCAGATTGCTTCTTCTTCTTCGATTTTGACTTTTTGCGAACTTCTGTGAACGGAGTAGGAGATTCTGGAACTATAGGAGCGGAGTCAGAGTCACTACCCGGCGGGGTAGTTTTGCGTTTGCGTTTGCACGCGGAAGAGTCTACCAACATACTACTACCGGCTTGCTCAGAAGGGTCTGGCGACGCCGGAGAGTCTGTTGGGAAGGTTTGACCTACGAGCGCTGACAAAGCGCGCTTTGGCTCGAAGTCTGGAGGAACTAAGACTGAAAGAAGATCAGGAGGGAGTTGGATGCCCCGCATGTTTGCGGAGCAAGAGTCTGAACTGTTTGCTGCAGTCTATCAACAAAAAAGAGCTGCTCGTGGTTGAGTGTTGCTATCACAGAATGCATTATGCGGGAGTAGGAGAGTGCTGTAAGAAAGGATCTAGATGAGACAATTGCGTGCCGTTATACGGCGAAATGGTTGCACAACTGCGCTGAAAAAGAGAACGACCTAGTATGGACCTATTGCCGGTGAACGGCGGACGATCAGGCTTAGTTGTCACGGTTACGTATCCACCTGACCAGCTATGCTTCGGCCGGCAGCAGTCGGGTCCGCCCTGAAAAGGGCAGATGAATTAGCCCCGACACTACACAGCCTCCACAAGAGAAAACTTTCCGAAAGAGCTTAACTTGGCACCTGACCCGCACGAGTGCGGGGGAGGGAACAAGGGCAGCGCAATACGAACACTCGGGAGCGGCCGCAGACACGACCGTTCGGGAGCGTACGGCCGAGCCCCTGAGCGATGTAATATGTTGAGTGACTTCTTTCTGCATTACCCTAGATGTCTCTGATCCTTAAATATGTTCAAAAGGTTTGTTGCAGTTTATTTTATGTTGGATTACTTATGTTAGATGCTAGACAAAAGGTACATATCATATAATTATGAATGTGATAATATTATTTAGATTTTTTACATAAAGAATCTCATTAAAAATAATTATTCATGTCACAACAGCAACTAAATGAAAAAGTAGAACAACTTGCTTTTTATTGAAAAGAATTATAAAAAATACATGTGAACCTAAGACAACTGTAATAATGCCATATCACTTTTGTAGGCAGATTAACGCGTGCCTTCTATGTCCCGACATTTTGACTTGGTTGTACAAGTTTTGGTCGCAGGCAGACTGAAGTACCACCGTGATGTCGCCGATGTGCTCCTACCCACTTATTGTCATTATTAATATTAAATATATGGCACACAATGCTAACAGTATCAGAAGACCAACCCGAAGTTTAAACGCGATTTTAATATACCTATTACGGGATTCCATATTGGAGATAGCTTAAATCCATGATTGCAATTATTTTATTTTTTTAGGAAAATTTTAATTTCTATCTCCTTCCATATCATCCTAAGATGGTAGTGGTGTTTCAACACAAAAAACTTTCCCATAATGAAGTTCAATCCAACCAGCTGTTATGAGGTGTTCTGGAACCGCTGATTTTTGAGTTTGGTAGATTTTCCATCTTGTGGACAGGTTATGTTCAACGAAGTCAGAGTTTATATGCCTACAAAAAAGATCATATTTCGACCCATTAAAATATTTGTGAATAAGACATAAGTCATAACCCATTCCACATTTGTTGCAGAACCTTCGAAATCAATAAAGTCTAAATGCCGCAGCGGAAGTTGTTTATTTAGCGTTAAATATTATTTTATTAATTAGTATATTGTCTGTTTTTTAGTAAAATAAAAAAAATATCTTTTGTTCATCATCAAATCATCATCATCATCACAACTCTTTGAAATGAGCCCACTGCAGGGCTATGAGTCTCTCTGGGTGACGAGGAGGTATAGGCCATAATCTACCAAGCTGGCCCAGTGCTGGGTGGTGGATGCCAGAATTTTCAGGGCGCCGAAATGGCTTCTGACAAACCCTGACGACTACTGTATACAAGTATACAGCACCCGGGACCGACTGCTTAACGTGCCCTCAGAAGCAAGGAAGTCGTCGTGAGAAGTGAATGGTCGGCGGTCACCCATCCAAGTACCGACCGAAGTTTTTTTGTTTGATAATTGAAAATATTAATTGTATTAAATAATACGATCGAGCGACATGAAGAACCTTGGGGGAAACCATTGTCCCGCTGTGGGCGTCTCTAGGCTGATGATAATGATGATCGATCTCATTTTATCGATAATACTAGCCATCCCTATTTTTTGGTTCATGTTGGCAATATTGATTTGTTGACGTTTTAGTTAGGTTCGTTTGTTTAGCACTGAATAAATCCATGTGTATCATAGATTAGCATTATTTTTATCTTTACTATGCATGTACCCGTCTCTTAAAACGTAGTGATTACTTGCTCAGTGACACTTTCGTCCATCAATGCCTCTCTTGCCGGCCGCTGCAGTAATGTACTAGTATATCAATATTTTTTATCGCTATTTGTTTGACAGATGTTATGACGTGAAAACTGATGCATTTTATGTAAACAAAGAAAAAATATCGCGAAGCCAACGAAAATAAAAATCAGCACTAATGATCTATAGCTCTTACATTTTTTGACTGTTCAGTTTGGTCGGGTTCGCGATATTATCACTTTTGTTGATTGATATTGTTGAATTTGAACCTTGCGCAGCGGTATTAAAGTGTAAATTGACTCCTTGACGTTAGGAACACACCTACATTGGTTCTTGTAATTTAATGTGTAATTATCTTGTAATTATCTTGTAATTGTCTTGTAATTTAATATGAACTTAATTGAATACTTTATTGAATAGCAATAAAATTCTAATTGACTCTCCACTTTAGTTCGAAAAAGTTTGTATGCGAAAAAGAAAATGGCTCTTTGTAGGGTTTTCCCGGAAATTAGGTATTTGATTTTTTCTCCGCCGTTAAAATCTTCCTTGGCCTTCAACGGACATTAAAAAAAGAATTGGTAAAATTGGTCCAGGCGTTGCGTTGTTGAGTTACGTGCTTACCAACACATTTTACGATTCATTTTTATAGATATGGCAGTTTCTTACCTTAGTAAACAAATAATTTAAATTGAGTTGTGTATTTTACTCCTTACTTGTTCCATATAAATTTATAAAATGCAAAAAGGTTTTTCCATAAAAGAACATGCTATTTTTCCTTTTTTTTTTCTTATAATCAAATAAGTTTTTTATTATTATAGTAATGCTGGTGAAAAATTCGAGAGGAAAAGATATATTACTAGTGAATGGCTATAGCTTCTACCTGTCGAAGCGGCAAGTGAAGAGTTTGGCATGGCAGTGCACGAACTCTAATCATCCATGCCGCGCTCGCCTCACCACTCAGCTAGATGGAGGAGTCTTTCTATGCGGCAATTTAGAGCATCCCCATAATCCACCGGAATTCATTCTTCATAATGGCATCTATAAAAAAGTATAAAAAAATATTAAATTCTTATGTACTAGGTTCTTAACTTTTTTATGACTGGTCAATATACTTCAAAGTATTTTATTTCTTACAAGTGTAAATAATCAAAAATAATGTAATCATTCAGTAATGTTTATCTTGTCGATTCGAGTCTTTGTCGATGGTCGCTAACCTAAAGTATGTTTAGGTATAGCCGATATAAATGAAAAGTTATAATACAAAATCCTAGGTTCCCTTCAACCATATTTTCGTTTTCTTATCTTTTTTTCGGCGTTTTAACGCACTGTCATTAGTGATATTATGTTGTGTATATTATGTGTGAAATATTAGGTAAAAAAATCATACTATATTCTTAATTCAGATAACACTAAGAAGACTGCAAAAGGTCATAAATCTGCTTGTCATAAACGGTTATAGCTTTGGAGTGAACGCGCGCCGCAAGACTACGTCTAGCTGGAGGTGTACTAACAATAGCATCTGCAAAGCTATAATCACATCTACGCCGGACAACACTAACATTTTACACTGTTGTATCAACCACACTTATTCTCCTCCCAGATTTATTGTAAGAAATGGAGTTTTTATTACATTATAGAAACGATAAAGTTTGAACTTTTTTCTGGGGGCTCAATATAATCTTGCTTATTTTACTATCTAGGTACTAGACTAGAACCCAAACGGCAGGTGGAATAACCATAATATTAAAAAACCATATTATAAAACTGATGTGTACCGTGTTTCAAAATTTTTCTCTCATTTTTTGCAGTTTTGCATTTCTTGACTTCACAAAAAGGAGGTTCAGTTTTAGAAATGAATGGGTATAGATACAATAAATATCCATCCAAAGGACCAAAGTCAAGATGGATGTGTGTGAAGCGCAATAGTGGCTGTAACGCGGGCGTCATAACTTACTTGAACCAATTTGTGAAACAAACAAACTGCCATAATCATATCAGTACGCAAAAACCTGCATTTTGAAAGAAGAAAAACAGTAAATAAGAATAAGAACTCTCTATATAAAAGCACTATTAATGTCATAAATAAATATTGATGTCGTAATTTAGATGATTAAACTATAACATTTGATTTGAAATTTCTGCGTTACAACAGCCTATTACCCAGTCATTTTAAGTTTCGCAGAAAAATGCAAGAGACATTTGGCTTTTGAGCAATAGATATTTGTGAAAAATTGATTTTCCTCTGTAAGCTTTTTAAGGCGGCACGATATCAATGTCGCTTTTTTAGACCTTCATTGTAACGCCGTAATAAACTGTAAGTATATAAAAATTCAGCCCACTTGGAATTTCTCCGCAGATTGGAGTTAAAAATGTCTAAAATGACTGGGCATAAGTTTACATACATTAAGGTTTTTTTTAATGGTCTATACCACCTCACTGAATGGTAAGTGAAGCTACGGTGAAGATGACACGGTTTTAGACAGGAATCGGTTCTACAAACAAAATTGTTGAAACTTATCTCCGCCGAAGCAGTGATATTTGGCGGAAGACTTCATACGAAGGGACTGGTCAGGAGAACCCTAAAGCCTAAACCATCATGCGGCAGTCGTTTAGTTAATCACCTTTCATAAAACGCGTATCCCGTTCCGGTAGGTCTATTCAAAGTCGACACACTGTGGCAATTATCTTAATCATTTTTATTATAATAATCGATTAATAATAGAAATAATTATATTACCTGATGAAATATCGATACTCGATTTGTTGTTAAAATTAAGCAGCCCAATGGGTTTAAGGACTTGAATTAAAGGACATTTTTTTTAAGTTTCGTTCAGTACACTGTATAGAAAAGGAAAACATGATTCAATGCTATTCCATGTGTGTATTATAATTGACTCTTTATTTGAAATAAGAGAGACGTGGCTCCTGAAAAAAACTTTATTTCTTAATTGATAACGCATAAGAAATCAAAATTAGAACCTAGACTTATAATTAATATTGATAAAATGCTCCTTTTTAAAAGTTTCAGAGGGGCAGCCTGCGCGTTTATTTTTGTGTTGTTTATAAATAAATTTATTTATTTATTTATTTTTGATTTACAGGAAAACTTACAGCTAGGATTAATTATAAAAACATGTTTAGTAAACGAAAGCTAAAAAAAAGTTTTCACATTTAGATTAATTCACTAAATTAAAAAAAAAAACAAGATTTAGTCGCGAAAAAGCAACATATAAATAAAATAAAGTAGTTTTAAGTTTTGATTCTCACTGACTTATTGTTCATACAGTAGTAAATAAAAGAAACATCTCCTACAAGTTAATTAATTTTTAAATCTGCTCAAAAAACAATCTAGCTATGGCCGCTCTGACACTTGAAATGACACTTTGAAATGTATATTATAATACTGTGTAATTAATTAAAAATGATAATTACTCAAACTGTACTTTAGTTTGTATATATATCTCGGTTTCAAACATGATACTGTTTTTATTTAGTTATTTTAACACTTAATGATATTTACCTATTACCTACACCGTGCTTTTCAGATGCCTATTTTTTCTCAGTTTGATTTCAAAATGTGCAAATTTAAAAAAATATATATTTAAGTACTATCATTGTATTTTTTTAAATAGGTCAATGTATTATGTAAATATACTGAAAATTTTATAAAATAACGTTTTTCATTATAGATTAGAACTAATTAATTTTATGTAAATGCTAACGTTGAAACGTTCGTCGTACTGATTTATCAAAATGATATTTCACTGATTAAGTAAGCGCGCTCAGGACTCAATATAACATTTTAGACTCCAGGAATTTGAGAAGGCCCTTCATAGGGATAGCTCACGTCGCTTCTCAGTTCTCAGCAAGCTAAAACCTTCATTGACGTCACACTTCCCCAGTTCCAACAGCAGGAACAATACGTGCAAAGCCGATAGCCAAATGACCATTTACACAAATAACAACAGGATGCATAGCCCAAAACGCACTAGTAATTATATGATTTTTGGAAAAAATAAAGACGGTCATCGGTTAATTTTAATGTTCTTTTGGTCCTTTTATATTGACGTGAATGAGAGGTGTAATGTATTTTGTTATTTACTTAAAATTTTCTACTCAAAGTTACATCAACCAATTAATAGAACTTGTAAGAAGTAGGTAATAATGATTTCAAATTTTCGGAAGAAAGGAAGTAATATTTGTTTTTTTTTTCAGTGCATTATTTAAAAAACGCCAGAGGCAAAGATATTATTCTCATTAATGGCTACAGCTTCTGCATTAACAAACATCGAGCGTCAACAATAAACTGGCAGTGCACGAACCATGCTATATGTAGCGCACGCCTTGTCACAGACAAAAATATCACTTGTATTACAAGAAGGAACCTAACGCACGGCCATGATCCACCGAAATATGTCATCAAAAATAATGTATATACCAGAGTTTGTAAATTAAAAAATAAAAGAAATTTCGATCGCGCAAACTAAGCGACTAAACCTTATGGTGCATAGTTCACTTCTTTGTCTACTTTTTAAATAAAATCCGATTACATATCTTAAAGCAGTAAGACTGTTCTTGACCGCTCGTGCTATGATTTATTTACCTACTAGGTGAATATGAATTTGACAAGATTATACAGGGTTATTAGTATTAGACCGGGATTTTTTAAGGTGACGGAGGAGAAGTTATATCCAATCATTTGTTCCCAAATCACGTAATCCCAAAGTGAACCGCTTTTTTAAATATTTCGGATTATGCCTTTTTTTCTGAAGGTCCAGTTTTACTCCTTTGAAAAATCTAATGTAAAAAAACTAATGGTCCCATTTCAATGTCCTTTTCAGTTTAACATAAGTGTTTAGTTATTAAATAATAAACAGCAATAAAATTGTTTCAGTGTGATTCCAAACATTAGCTACAGAAGGTTTTATAAAATAAAAATATTTTTTTTTACGAAAAACAGCTTTTTGTCCTAAAAGTGCTTATTCATTTTCCGTGCTCTTTTTTTTGAAAAACTTCTACAAGTCTCTGACTATACGACGAGATAAAACAATTAACATTGGCATGTATTTAACATGGCGTCAAATCTGATTTAGGGTTTTAATAATAATTAAAATGGGTAGGAAAAATAATAACTTGGCAGCTACAGTGAAGTAGCATTTTAATTAGCTTTATATTACAAAGTTACGTAGTTTTTCTGGATTAGTTTAAATTTAAATTGGCAGTTATTTTTTGGATTTGTTGACTATGATAGAAAACCTGGCTTATGGCAATTCGCCGGCCTCTACCGCGGCACCGCTTGATGTTTGATGAATGATGGTTGATGAATCTGTCAAACGAATGAATGGCAAAAATTATCACAATAATGAGTTTAGACCTCTTTAGTTTAATCAACTTACGATAAATAATTATTTTAAGTAATAATTGTAAAAAAATATATGTTTTAAAAGAAAATCAATATTGATTTTGAAAATAAGATCGTAAAAAACAAATATTGTTAATTGTGTCATCAGCTAAACGACTTCCAATAGAGCTGCAAATATAACTGCTAGCACCGGATCCGGTCTTCGGATCCGGTATATTGTTACCGGATCCGGTAACCATTGAATGATTAAATAAAACACTTTTTGACCGGATAAACGCTTATATTTACATTTTAAATTTTGACTCGACGTTTCGGTGTCTTTGCAGACCCCGTGGTCACGAGCGATCAAAAAAGTGTTCCGGTCAAAAAGTGTTTTATTTTAATAGTATGAATCGCGAAAACTTAAGACAATATTACCATTGAATGATGCCGGATCCGCCGGATTACCGGATCCGTTTTTCCGGATTGCAATCCCTAGTTGGTTGCCTCAACAATAATAATCCATTAACATATAACTTCAACGCAAACGTTGCTCCAAAAAAAAAAACATTTTTATTTTATAAAACGTCTCGTAGCCTCTCTTCTGAATCGTAATGATTCAATTTCATTGCTGTTTATAATGTATTAACTAAATAGGCACATATCAAAAAAAAAAGAAAAGAACATTGAAATAGGGGAATAACCCCAAATATTTTAAAAATGGTAAACTTGGTATTACATGGACTGGGCTCAAATAATTGCAAATGAACTCTCCAATCTAATTACCAATAACCCTTTATTATGAAGACAAGTTGTTGTAAACTTATACATTTAAGACGAACTATTGTTATCTAATATGAACTGTTTTTCCATCTTATTTATAAGAAATTCCATATTAGTAATAAAAACAAATGTATGATTATATGAATAAGACAATTCATTAAAAAAAAAATTAATGATCAATTATGTATGTAAATGACTTATAATAAATCATTTTATCAATATCAACGAAAATATTTTTTTCTTATTTCCTCGATTATTACATCTAACGAGAATAACTCTATAATTAGCGAAGCTTGTGCTTTATAAATAGTCAACAACTATAACAAAGGGTAAGATAAGATAACATTTATTGACCAAAAAGCATTATAACATTAAAGCTCACTACAATTTTCACATTTTTTGTAGCTACAACATATGGTACATAAAAAATATTAAAAGTTATTCTTATGAGACTACTACAAAAAAAATACAGAAAGGCATGAGTAAATATAACAACAAAAGGCAAAAGGTACATACATATCATCCACCATCATCATCCACAGCCTGTAGGACATAGTACTGTACTGTGGAACATAGGCCTCCTCCAAGGTCTTCCACGTCGCTGGGCCCCGCGCCGCCCTCATCCAGCGTTTACCGGCGACTTAGACCAGATTGTCGGTCCATCGTGCGGGGGGGCCTGCCGCGTGTCGAGAACTGTTTCTACTCCAACGGCCATCTGTTCTGTGAGCTATGGGCCCTTCTCCTCATTCCTGATTCGATACCACAGGGAAACTCCGAGCATAGCCCTTTCCATTGCCCACTGAGCGACTCTAAGCTTATTTATAAGGCCCATAGTTAGCGACCACATCTCATTGTCGTATGTTATCACTGGCAACAAACACTTATCAAAAACCTTTGTCTTCAGACACTGCGGTATTTGGACGAGAAGATTTTATGGAGCTTCCCGAACGCTTCCCAGCTGTTTCTCAAATTTGGACCTACCTAACTGGATTTTATGTCCTAAGTATAGATAATCGTCAACAACTTCGAGCGTGGTGCCTCCAACTGATTCAGAAGCAGGTGCAACATGGACGTTCGACATGATCCTCGTCTTATTCATGTTCATTTTCAAGACCAAGTCGCTGCGAGGCTCCACTGAGGTCATCGAGCATTTTGTTAAGGTCCTGCAGGGTCTCAGCCATGACTACAATCTCATACGCGAATCGAAGGTGAGTGCTATAACCTACCGCAGCGTATGGATGTGGTCTATAGCGCTTTTCGGAAACCGGCTTGTTCGGGAGGCTAGAAGACGTCAAACCTGCGTGCGAGACGGTTCGTAATGACTCTTGAAAACAACTTGTATACCAAGAAATGGGTCTGAAGTTCTTCTAAAGGGTTTTATCACCTTTTTTTAGAACAAGACCACTATGCCTTGGAGCCAGGTTTTGGGCGTTTTGCCCTCGAGGATGATGGAATTGAACAGCTTCTGAACGGTATTAAGCACAGGTTTGCCACCAGCTTTCAGAAGCTCGGCTGTAATTCCATCATCACCCGGCGCCTTGTTGTTTTTTAAGTTGTTCAGGAGCCATACTAATCTCGTACAGGCTGACATCTGGGATATCTTCGGTATACTGTCGGGCTAATTTGACTCGTGGGTCTTTTGCCATGCCTAGAACAGGTGCCCGTGTTGTCGTGTGTAAAAGCCCGTAGAACTTCTCAACTTCCCTCAAAAGTTCGGGTTTAGACGAAACTACCCTGCCGTCATCCGTTTTCAAATTCGTCAGTTGGTTCTGGCCTATAGACAAATCTCTTGCGAAGAAGCCCTTGTTTTGCTCGATAGCCGTTTCAATACGATCTGTATTAAACTTGCGTATGTCGCGTTTTAGGGACTTGGCGGTTTGTCTATTAAGCTGCCGATACTCAGAAGCATCTTCCGGGGACTACAGGATCATTGTGCGTCTTTCTTCCATGAGTTTAAGGGTAGAGTCTGAGATATTTCCGGTTCCTTTTGCACTGCGGATTTTAAAGAACTTAGACCCATCCGTGGAGACAGTTTCCACAAACCAGTTATTGAAGTCGTCCACATCGACGCACTCGCCGAGGTATTTAAATCGGTTCTGCAATTCGAGCTGAAAGCTTTCGGGGTTTTGGATCTGGATGGGTGCAAGACGAAGTATAGACTTTATCAGTCGAAATCGCTCCAGTTTTGGATTTAGACTCAATTTGCCTCTTACCATGCGGTGATCACTACCGATTTCCTCACGGCATTGATCACAGAGACATCATTGAAAATCTGTTTTCTCGATGACATGATAAAATCTATCACGTTTTTGAAATGAGTTTTGGAACTGTGTATGGCTTTTGGATGACCTCATACATAGGCTTCACCTCATCATCGTGAGTTTTAAGCTAGTTTAAGTGTATTTGCATAAAAAAATGTATGTTTATTTATTCTTAACATTATTCTGAACAACGTTTTTCAATCTTTACCCTCAAGTGGGTAGACATAAACAAATCAAGTTAAAATAACCCTATCCACAAATTGTTCTTCACTTGTATTAAGACTATCGTTTCGAACGTTTCTCGATTTGTTTCACTTTTTTTTTTGAGTTTTATCATTATAACTCATTACAATGCCACGTATTCGGCACCATATTAGCATAGAAACAGCTTCTATAGTACTAGTATTGCTGGAAGAGGGAGAGTGTCAACGATCTGAAGCTCTAAGCCTACGTGTATCTCGGCGAGCTATCTGAAATGTTTGGGCTTGCTACCAGGAGTCCGGTAGTTTGTTAAAAGACGCGGAACAGGAAGAACCCGGGCAGCAATCACTAAAGACAACCAATACATTCGTTTAACTGCCGGTCGAGAGCGAAACATTATTGCTCGTGTTTTACAAAACCGACTACAGGAATTTAGATTACAAGAACGCATATTGAGAAAACCTTATCAGATTACAAAATTGTGATTTTTCTTTCAGTGATAAAGTTAAAAAATGCCAGAGGCAAGGATGTGCTCCTAGTCGATGGCTACAGCTTCTGTGTGCACGCCCGTCGCAAAGAGACTACTATTTGGAAATGTTCCAGACATGGAGTATGCCCCGTTCGTGTCACTACCGACAACACTTATATTAATGTACTTAAATTAACTTACGAGCACAACCATAATCCTTCAGAATATATAATAGTAAATGGAATTTTTACAAGAATTAGAGTAAGTTGCCCATTTTAGATTTGAACAAATCATCGTATCAAGAGTCAGAATATAATATTTCATTTTTTCTTTTTGCAGTACTAAAATGTTGTTGTTGGGTGGTGTATTTATTAGCTGAAATATATTTAAAAATTATTATTTCCGTTGGAAGATCCCGATTATGTTCAGTGTTGGGGTCATAAACTGAAATCATTAAATTGAAAGGAAGCCGCACAAGGGAGCATGGCGGATTGGCTTAAGCGTCAAGTGAGAGAAGATACATAGTAAAAACTAGCAGAATTGTGCGGTTTTCCCGCATAGCTCGTGATCTCAAAGTTTCTTGATAAAACCTTGATATACATTAAAAATGTAAGATTCTAATTATGACATAGACTTCTTACCTCCCTCATTTTCTAACATTTGTGACATAAAATAGAATTGTTTTTTGACCGGATATAATCACGCATAATGTATATAGTTAAGAAGTATCTGTAGCTATGCATCAATTTTAAAATGTAAATTTTTATTCAAATAGTTGATTGTTAGGTATACTTTTTGAAAGAATGTTTGAATTCGGTCCAGGCGTTTTTATGTTTAAAGTTTTATCTTATGAAGATTAACAAGTAAAAGTCAAAACTTTCAGCTTTTTAATATTAGTATAGTAGTAGTTATAGCATCTAACATCTTATATTGCGCATTTATTAAGATTTCCGTGGAAAGTGAAAGGCTACAAGTCCAACAAATTAAGTCTATTCACTGAACAATATTGTTGCTTCCCGATGCTCTGATGTCAAAAAAATATAAAATAAAACAATTTATCAAGAATAACGAATATGCTATTAGGTTATATGTTTTATATCTATTTACTAGGCCATCGAATTTAGCTATCGGGATAAATTGCTTTTTATATTTAAAAACCTACGATTTATATAGTGACATCAAAAACAATTTTGGATGTTTTATTAATATATCAATTACGTTTTTTAATTAGACTTGATTATAAAAATTATACTTATACAATTATACACTGTGAGGCCTAACTGTTTAGACCTATGCAGACACAAAGACGGTCGTCGTCATGACAACAGTAGTGGAGTTCTTAATGTTATTTATTTATTTATTAAAGAAAGCTGAGCTAACTTTGCAAGTATGTTACAAAAATGAGCAAGCATTAAAATTATTATATTATTCCTTTAGAAGATCGTTAATCAGTTAAAGCTCCACTGGTGCCTTGGGGCAACCGCGAAAGTTTGCCGCACAGATTTTGTGCACAGATTCGACGGGGAAACCTTGCACTTGCTCGTTCGATAACTCAAACGGCACGTTCCTTAGGATAGTTCAGCTCGAAATTCCTGAAATCGGAAATGGAACAGACTTTGACGTTAACAGAATCACCCACGGTGGATGCCTTACTATACTGGATCTTGGGACTATGACTACCGCAGAGAGCTGAGATCTCGATCCAGTGACTCTTTTCCCGTAGGAAGATGGGGGGCAAAGGCTTGAGTTTCGGCGGAGCCAAGACTGATTGCGACGCAGGATGTGGCACTGGGATCGCTGAAACGATAGGAGGCTCAGGAGCAGACGAAGACATAACTTTGGCTGGAGTAGCTGGAAAAACAGTGTTTGAAATCGAATTAGCAGCTTGCTTCTTCTTTTTCGATTTGGACTTTTTGCAAACCTCGGTGAACGGAGCAGGAGATTCTCTAACAGTAGAAGTTAGCCTTTGCATGCGGTTGAATCTACCGACATAGCGTCTGACATACTATTATAGCGTACTCAGATGGATCTGAACACGCCGGGAAGTCAGTTGGGAAACCCGGAGGGATCAGCGCTGAAACAGAAGGAGTTGAAGGGGTGACGAGCAGAGTCTTCAGACGGGATTTAAGTGGACATGAACCTGATGTCGCTGAAAGAATCCATCAAAGCCAGGAAAGAGCAAAATCTACAAGCCGGAGAACGGCGAGACGAGAATGACCTAGTACAGACCTATTGCTGATGAATGGTGGACAATCAGGTTTAGTTGTCTCGGTTACGTATCCACCTGAACCGCGATGCTTCGTCTGGCAGCAGTCGGGACCACCCTGAAAAGGGCAGATAATTGACCCCGACACCACACAACCTCCGCGAAAGAAAACTTTCCGATAAGAGCTTGGCTTGGTAACCTAATCCGCACGAGTGCCGGGGAGGCAACAAGGGCAGTGCAATACGAGCGCTCGAGAGCGACCGAAATCTAGACCGCTCGGGAGCGGACGCAAACGGGAAGTGAATTTTAAAGTAAATATTAAGAAGCTTCTGAACTGTTGCCAATTAGAGCAAAAGGTAAAATTATGTCGTTACATTTAGGAACGTCTCTCTTATTTTTGTAAAGATAAGAATTGATCGACTTGAATTATTTCACAGAACAAACAATTTATCTTTTAAAAATATAGATATTAAGTTTTGCTTATAGAATAATTTGACTTTGAAGATACTAAAATCTTTAAAAATGGTTTCAGTGATGATCTTGAAAACTTCCCGAAATAAGGATGTTCTCGTGACAGACGGCTACAGTTTCAACATACATCTGCGATATCAGAGAACAATAAGATGGCAATGTAATAGTACTCACTTGAGGTGCAAAGCGAATGTCACGACGGTCAAAAATGATGGAACAGTGATTAGAATGAATCTACAGCACAACCATAAGCCACCCAAGTTCATAGTGCGGGATGGAGTTTATATAAAAATCTAAACCATGAATATATGGTTTAGATTTTTATCTGTTTGATCTGAACAGCTGCTGCCCGGTTGTAAATAGTGGTTTTGGCTCGTTAGAGTGACCTTGAATTTTATAAACTTACAATTTTAAAATCACATTAACATTAGTTTTATTTTGAGTGCATCATTGCATCAAAATAGATATCATTATCAAGGTTTTCTTTTTGAAGACTATTTTTGTATTTATCAAGTTTATACGAAGTGTTTTTAAAAATAAGAGACCTAATTTCAAATCTTCATGGCAAATATTTCTTGTAACTCGGTTATTACATTTTTGTACATGTTAATCTTTTTTGTAGTTATGAATAAAATAATAAAGTGACATTGTTTGACTTTTTATATTTAAATCACGTCCAGCTCGCTTCTCTCTTGTTTCGGTCTTGTTTTTATTATTCTTACTGGAAAACTGCATTCAGGCAAATTGCAATTCACCTCGGCCAACCTTGTGACCAAGTTTAACATTTGATTCACCATTTTAAAGCTTTTACTTATAAAAAATAAATAAATAATAATAAATAACTAAATTGCGGGAAAAAGTGCGTACTAAATGAAGTGGGACTCGAACCAAAACTCCAAAATTCTGTTAGGTTAGATTAGCTTAACCGCTCTACCAACTGAGCTACTGGGATCGATTCTATTTACTGTGTTTTTATCTAATATTATATATACAAGCATTATAAACTGCAAAAAAAAAACGTTTAAAATATTTGATACAAATTTCACCTGTCACTAAAGTTGTAAATAGACGCCATTCACCAATCGTGACCACCGTGCCTAAAACAGCAGCTGCGCAACGGCAAGGTAAAATTTAATTATGCTAAAAGCTTTTAAAATTTCATGATCATTAAATTAAATTAAATAAAAATCGTTTATTTTAGACAATTATATAGCCCATACAGAACAAGAAATTATAAAAAAAACATAATATATTAAAAGTAAACACATAATCAGATCCATTAACCAACAAGTATAAAATCAAAATTAAATTTTATCACAGAAACAACATACAAAATTATAAAATTGTCCCATATTATATTAATACCAGAGTGAATATATTTTATTGCGTAATACAATAAATGCTTAGCAGGTGGCGGTGTGCGGGTGGCGGGAACACTGCTGTGATTACAGATTAGAAAGTATTATGTAGAAGTACAGATAGGACATATCAATATTATAGGAAGTTTGGAATGCAAGCTTTTTTGCCGCTTGGCGGCACTTATGTGCTTGAGTTTTTTTTGGGTGGACTATGTACTATAGTGGTTTTTTATTATTATTGTTGATAAATATTGTTTTTCATATGAAAAGAAAGGGTGCTAATTTTACATTACAGTGTTAACGAACCACTAACTAAAATAATCAAAATGTTATGTTGTATGTTTGATAGTAATAAAGTTATTCGTCGAAATATGTGAATCATGAAGTCTATAAAGCATCACAATAATTCAGTTACTTAGATGATAAACTAAAGTTCACTTGAAGCTACTTCTGAGTTTGCAGGAAATTATAAAAACACAGTAGATATGTGCAGTTTACTCATGTTTACTTCAGCAGTTGATTTCACAAGCCGGCAGCGTTTTGTGATCAAGTGGCGAATGATTGTATATCACTCACTCAATTCACTCATATCAAGTTGTTATTGCCAGTAATAAGTAGCGCCACCAAATGTTAAAATAGTGCTATGGCCAAACTCTTGAAATAGAATAAAATGCTTTGATTGTCAATGCCGTGGTTGTGTGCGTGTTGACTGAGGCATCACGTCGGGAAGAGTGTCTCTTTTTTTATTCATTGGGATTTCTGGTGAAAAATTAAGTACCTACCTACTTTTATTACATAATTATGATCAGAATCGAGTACAGAGTGCTCTCTTTCAGTATTGCAATGTTAGAGGTGCTAATGTTAGTTTTTTCTATCTTTAGTCGGCTTAACTTAGTCTAGGTACAGAACCTTGGCTAAAAATGTAGAAGCAAATTAAAAAGGAAAAATTTAATAATATTTAATATGTAGACAAGAAAACTTTTATTAAAAAATATTCACTCTCATTACATCTTTTATATACATTTTTAGTACTACTACTTTTTGTCGCATAATCGTTTTCATCTCTAAGTTATTAAATATAAAGAAATAATGATGTTCAATAATAAAGATAAAAATACTTATGAATATTATAGCTATTTATTCGAATTGGTTATGAGTTTCGAGCATTAGTATAAACGAATATATTTCCAAATATTAGCAAAATCAAAGTGATTTTATAATTTCAATATATTTTTTTAATATTTAATGTTTAATTTTTTTATGAAGAATAATCATTATGATTTTAAATGAGTTTGAGAAAAATACTCATTTAAACATGAGATTTCCGATAGTAGAAATTGAAAAGTTATGTGAAGCAATGCGCACCGCCATCGACTACATTTTTAGCCGTATCGTTTCGGTTAATGTGCACATTAGCCGGCTAAAGATGGAACATCATGACGCAAACTAACATGATATCGAACTTTAGCTGTTCTGTAATTTTAGCCAGCTAATCTTAAGTTTATGTTCACAACCACCTTTCGCCGTAACATATATGTATATTCCAAAGTGCCCGCTACTCTGGCTCTCGCAAAGTTTTTTGATGCAGTTGACTTTATTGTTATTGAGATGAAATTTGTTACTTACATTTCAGCCAATTCCGCAATGTTCCAGAGTATAATGAGAAAACATCCAACAAATTATGCGATTGTATTGATCTTTTACATTTATTCATTATAATTTATAAATGTTGTTGGTGCATGACGTTGATGTAAAATTGAAAGTTTTCCAGCTTGCACTATTTTTGTTAAGCAGTAATTATTAAAATATATTTCAGATTCAATGACACCAAAATTTGTTTCATCGCAGAAGGGTCGAGATCAGATCGTAGTTGGCCCTTATAGGTACTGCGTGCATTACGTGTCAGGAATAAAGAAAAGGTGGCAATGCTCAACCCATAACAGTAAAGGATGCAGAGCCGCAATTTACACAATTGGCCCAGACATAATAAGAATAAAGAATGAACATAATCATTAAAGTGATAATAACATATATTATAGTTTTAATTTACTCAAATTGTATATAATGCAGAAAAGCAAAAAAGTAAAATTAAAAATTTTAAAAACCCCCCGACACAAAAAAAGACCTTAAAAACTAACAAATAATATTTTAAACCTATTCTAATTATTATCGTCCCATATATAATTGACTGTAAGACTTGTACTTTAAAATATTTTTATTTTCCGAGCGTCGTCGCCGCGTCGGGGACCGCTCAAGTATATAAAGTATTAAGCCAACAACAGCTAATTTATTATTACATTTAGGTATGAGCGATCTTAAGTTTCATGCATAGTCTACGCTCTACGTAATGCCGCGCGCGGCGAGCTCGGTGTGCGGCTTGCGGCGCGGTGGTGGGCGTCACCAAGTGCGGCGACCCGAACGGGCAGACACGTGAGGGCAGACGACGTTGACGGTTGTGGCGATTTTACGAATTTTTCGGAGTGAATTCTTTTGATGCAATCTGCAACTGACAACTGTTTTTCTCACTTAGCTTATTATATATGGGACGATAATAATTAGAATAGGTTTAAAATATTATTTGTTAGTTTTTAAAGTCTTTTTTTGTGTCGGGGGGTTTTTAAAATTTTTAATTTTACTTTTATTTTGTTCTTTTTAAAGTAGGTTTTAATATTAGGAAGGTATTTAAAGTAATTAGTTAGTTGAGTTAGTAACTTAGTTAGGTATTAGATATCATATTAGTTTTAATTTACTAGATTAAGTTTTAACTAGTAGGTAGTCTTTTAGCAGAATTGACAAGACTAAGAAATTACAATACAAAAACTTAAGGCTCAATTTCCATTGCGGCAGAGTTGAAGCAACGCAACGCATCGTTGCACACATTGGAAGTGGTGTAGAATTTCGAATCTATAGAACTAGCGAAAGGAAGTCAGATCCCCTCATTAACTATAAAAGAGCTGATCATCTTCAAAAGGCTGATCAGGTCATGGTAACTTAGGTACCACATACTTTCAATTTCACTGAAGTAACACGGTACGAAATTTCGAATCGATAGGACATATGGAAGGTAGTCAGATCCCCTCATCAACAATAAGAGAGTTGATGATCTTCAAACGGCTGATCAGGTCATTGTAACTTTACCATACACTTTCAATTTCATTGAAGTAATACGGTACCAAATTTCGAATCGATAGGATATATGGAAGGTAGTCAGATCCCCTCATCAACTATTAAAGAGCTGATGATCTTCAAACGGCTGATCAGGTCATTGTAACCTTACCATACACTTTCAATTTCATTGAAGTAATACGGTACCAAATTTCGAATCGATAGGATATATGAAAGGTAGTCAGATCCTCTCATCAACTATTAAAGAGCTGATGATCTTCAAATGGCTGATCAGGTCATGGTTCCCTTACCATATACTTTCAATGTAATTGTAGTAATACGGCCCCAATTTTCGAATCAAAACGACATATGGAAGCTATTCAGATCCCCTCATCAACTATTAGAGAGCTGATGATCTTCAATTGGCTGATCAGGTCATGGTTACCTTACCATATACTTTTAATATCATTGTTGTAATACGGCACCAAATTTCGAATCGATACGACATATGGAAGTTAGTCAGATCCCCTCATCAACTATTAGAGAGCTGATGACCTTCAAACGGCTGATTAGGTCATAGTTACCTTACCATATACTATCAATATCATTGTTGTAATACGGCACCAAATTTCGAATCGATACGACATATGGAATTTAGTCAGATCCCCTCATCAACTGTTAGAGAGCTGATGACCTTCAAACGGCTGATCAGGTCATGGTTACCTTACCATATACTTTCAATATAATTGAAGCAATACGGTACCAAATTTCGCATCGATAGGACATATGGAAGGTAGTCAGATCCCCTCATCAACAAGAAAAGAGCTGATGATCTTCAAACGGCTGAACAGATTTTCATGAAACATGGCTAAGAACACTCGGGATAAAATTATCTATAACACAAAAAAAACTAAACGAAAATCGGTTCATCCGTTTGGGAGCTACGATACCACAGACAGATCTCTCGTTTTGCGTCGGGGGTTAAAAATATAAAAAGGAACAAGAGCCAAGAAGTATTGTTAGTAAGAATAAATATTGGTTCTGCCACCAAGCGGGGATCACTCGGATTATGTAGTCGCTTTTGTACGTTACGCTTATCCGGGGCGGTAGGGCTGCTCTACGCCGACCCCACGCAGCTCCTTAAAGTTGATTGTGTATTACCATGCAGTAATAATAAATCTTTATTTCAGATTCATTGACACCAAAATTTGTAACATCGCAGAAGGGTCGAGAGCAGATCGAAGTTGGCCCTTACAGGTACAGCATGCATTACGTGTCAGGAATAAAGAAGAGGTGGCACTGCTCAACCCATAAAAATAAAGGATGCAGAGCCGCAATTTACACAATTGGCCCAGAAATAATAAAAACAAAGAATGAACATAATCATTAAAGTGATAATAACATATATTGAAGTTTTAATTTACCTAAATTGTATATAATGCAGAAAAGAAAAAATATAAAAAGGAACAAGAGCCAAGAAGTATTGTAAGTAAGAATAACTATTGTTTCTGCCACCAAGCGGGGATCACTTGGATTGTAGTCGCTTTTGTACGTTACGCTTATCCGGGGCGGTAGGGTAATTTCGGGATAAAAAGTATCCTATGTTACTTCTAGTACCTCTCATGATTCGTCGAGTAGTTTTTGCGTGAAAGCTGAACAAATATCCACGCTTTCATATTTATAATATTAGTAAGGATAAGGATTGACATTTTATAATATTTGACAATTCATTGTTTAGATCACTTTCACATGAGGCTTAAGTATCTATGGAACGAAAATACTTCAGCGCAAAGCTTCCGAGTAAACTATATTGAAAGTTGACCCGTCCGGCACGTGAACATGAAGATTTCTAGAACTGCTAACCCGGGAAAGAGCGACGTATAACTGACCATGCGAGAAAAAACTGACACCGAGATCTACTCCAGCAACACGAAAAGTCTGCCCTTGAGCCTTATTAATTGTCATTGCAAAACACACCGATACTGGGAATTGCGTTCTTTTAAATTGGAATGGAAAATTATTTTGTATTATGGGAATTCTGGGAATAAAGACGGTTTCTCCTGCACCGCAACCTGTTAAAATTTGAGATATCCAAATAGAATTATACCCAGAAATATGTACAACTTACAACAGAAAAAGAAATGAAAATAAAGCTGAAACGCCTGTGCAATGCTCTCTACCTATACCTACTTCACTTAAAAATAAATACCTATAACTACAATAATTAATAAAAGTACCTACGCTTTTACCTAAAAAATACAAAAAAAACTGAACATAAATTAGCCAAAATTTGGAATTTGACCGAATATTTAAACACTACCAAAACAACTAATACCTATTTTATAAAATAACAACGAAAGAAATTCAAATGAATTATTTAAGGACTCTGATAAGCACGGTTTATAATATCAATTATTTATTTATTTTTATTTATTATCATCTTTGGGAAACATACAGCATATAAAACACTTAAAACTAAAAGAAAACATTAAAAGTACATAGGCCAGCAAAGTCTCCACTATTACATAATACAAATGTGCAGATTTTTAATATACTGAATAATAAACTACTACATAATTTATATAACTTAAAATTATTGCAAATATTTACTAAAAATTATAACTTAATATGAGGCTACCTAAATATCTAAAATACAAAATAAGGGCGCTAAAATTCAAACCCAATGAAACTCGGGTAATTAAATTATATTCAAATTTGGGCAAAAGAAGAAATAAAACTAAATCAAGTATCGTTAAGATTTGTAGGGACATTATTTATATTTTTTATATACTGGGATAAGGATGAAGTGAACATGTCTAAAGTTGAGTATATGTTATTATAATTACTACATGTTCTGGGAATAAAAGAGTTCATGGCATAGTTTGTGTTATATAAGGGAATGAAAAATAGACCTCGTTTACGACTGTTAGCGCGCGGACAGCGAATATTTATTTTACCAAGTAAATGAGCAGAGTCAATAATATTATTCATTATTTTAAATAAGAATATTTGATCCCTTATGTCACGGCGGCACCGAAGAGGCTTAATGAAATTTAAATTTTGTTGCGGCCATCTAAATTTAATGTATTTTATTAACTTATTTTGTATCCTCTGAATATTATCAATATGTATTTGGTATTGAGGATTCCAGACGGTCGACGCGTATTCCAATATAGGGCGGACGAAACTATTATATAACAGTAATATTGTAGATGGTCTTTTGAAATTATTACCAATCCGTCGTACAAAACCCAGAATTCGAAAAGCCTTATTTACCGTATGCTGTATGTGAGGAACAAACGTGACTTTGTCGTCTAATATAACACCAAGGTCCTTAACCTGTTTTTTTCTAAATAAAATATCATTGTGAAGCTTATAATTAAAACAAATTGTATTTTTTTTCCGGGAATAGGTTATGACGCTACATTTTTCAGTGTTAATGTGGAGACCGTTTTTAGTGCAATAGTCCTGAAGACCAATCAAATCCGCCTGAAGCATGTGACAGTCGACAGTAGATTTTACTTTGCGGTAAATTTTATTGTCGTCCGCGTAAAGCAAAAAATCGGAATTTTTAAAGACGGTTGCTATATCGTTAATAAATATATTAAATAATAAGGGTCCTAAATGTGACCCTTGGGGTACGCCAGAGCTTATAGGGATGAAGGTAGAGCAGTGACCCTTAATGGTGACAGCCTGGTTTCGATCGCGGAGGTAGGATTCTAACCAACGCAGTAAATCACCGTGTATACCGACAAGCTCTAACTTTTTAATTAACAATTTGTGTGGAATTTTATCAAAACATTTGGAATAATCGGTATACACGGCGTCCACCTGATAACCCTCATTCAAAGCATGTGTTACTGTGTCTATAAACTCGCAGAGGTTGGACTCAGTTGATTTTTTAGACACGAATCCATGCTGTTGTTCAATTAGTACCGGTTTTACTATAGGAAAGATATCGTCATAAACAATTTTTTCTAATAGTTTAGGTAGTACGCTTAACTTAGATATAGCCCTGTAATTCTGGATGTCATGTCTGTCGCCAGATTTAAAAATTGGAACCACGAAAGACTGCTTCCAAATACAAGGCATTTTACCTGACTGTAGTGATAACTGGAAGAGTATAAAAATTGGTACAGAAAGCTCGTTGTAGTACCGCTGCAGGAACACGGCCGGCAAGCCATCGGGACCAGCAGCTCCTTTCGTAACGTTTAAACATTTTAAGTATTTCTTAACTTTATCTATTGTTAACTCTACCGAGCAAATGTTCACTAACTCTGTAGGGTTAGGTGGAGGTTGCAAATTATTATTTTCATGAAATTCAAAAACCGATTGGAAATATTTATTAAATAAATTGCTAATTTCCGCACCATTACAAGCGGTTTCATTCTGTAAAAACATAGAGTTGGGAAAGTCAGAGGTACTAATTTTCTTCGATTTTATGAAAGACCAAAAGTGTTTACTATTATAGGCTATTTTATTTTCAGCATTTCTTATATAAGATTCGTAATAAGAATTTTGTAGTTTGTAGTAAGAATTTTTTCACGATTTCTCAGCAAAACAAATGTATTATAATTATTAGAATTACCGTAAGTCTTCCACTTTCGGTGAAATTTTAGTTTTTCTTTAATAACCTTAATTAGGGCCGCCGAATACCAAACAGGGTAGTGCGAGTGGACCCGTATACATTTTTGCGGTATAAATTCAGATATTATAGAGTTTATTTTAAGGTAAAAAACTTCAACGCATACGTCTATGTCTTTGTGATTCAAAAGCTGATACCAATCAACAGCATTCAGAGCTTTACTAACTGAGTCACGGTCGGCAGCGTGGTACAAATAAACTTTGCGTGGCTCTTGCGGTAGGTTGCGGGATACTTCATTTTGAATATAAATAGCTAAGGCAGGATGGTATGCATCTTCCGGAACCAACGGATTTGAACAACGACATACCTTGCATTTAACAGAGCATATAGTGAGGTCCAAGTGTCTATAATCCTTATTTGGAACTTGATTAAACTGCTTAAAATTATTGTATGAAAGAAATTGATCCAGCTTATTCACTAAACTCTCCGATGATGGAGATAGATAACAGAACTCTTTGTTATAATCGTAAATCCATTCCGCATGAGTTATATTAAAATCACCTACTATTAAGTATGAATCATTTGGAAAATTTGAGTTAATTTCAGTTACACTATGAAAAATATTGGTAATAGCTTCCGCATGCAGAGGGCCATGGGGTATATAACAACAATAAACCCGAAGCTTGGACATAGTACCGTGATTTTTTATTTTAACTATTACTTCAAGAGCTTCAGACGAGAAGTTGGTAAATTCTATCGTTCGCACAGACAACACCGGGATATTATGCCGAATAGCAATTAATACACCGCCACCCATGGTATCCCCTCTATCTTCATAATTTCGATCACATCTGTAAACATTATATTGTTCGGTAAATAGCTCGTGACTAAAAATTCCATCCAGTAGCCAGGTCTCGCTTAAACAAATAAAATCGTATTCTACGTTTAAAACATTTTTATAAAATAAATTGGTTTTTGTTCGTAGCCCTCTCACGTTTTGGTAGTATAGTTTAAGTAACTGAGCCATTCTTTATCATTGAGAAAGGATTGTACCGGTAAAGTAATACATGTAAAGAAAACAAACATGCTACCATGCACTCAAAAAGTCCCAGAACAACGAAATATTTCAAAGTATATATAACTACTAGATGCCCATTAATTACAAATTTGGAAATATATAATAAGTAGATGCCCAAGTAGATATTAGCAGAATGTAGAAAATTTTTAAACATAATTACTAATGTTATTGAATACAAAAAGGTTACAAAAATAAGGCAGAGTAAAATATTACTTATACGATTTTTTTTAAACAATCATCACTAGAAATGTTGATGACAGGAGATGTTTCATTACGACGTACCATTATAGAGCAGTTTCTAACCCAAATGAACTTATATGACTTCTCAGTTGCCAGTTTCTTCGCGCTTTGTAAAAGTTTCTTATTTTGTTTTGTGAGATGATCGTTAAAAAATACAGGACTCTCGCAATTATCAAAGCCGAAATCTGTCGCTTTAGGCTGTCGCAGGTTCCGAAGACTCGATAGAAAATCGTCCTTTTTATAACGATTTAACATTCTAATTATAATAGGTTTAGGTTTTGTTTTGTTATTCAGTGTGGTTGCAACTCTCGTAACAAAATCGATGTCAGTTGGTATGAGTGGAAATTTAGAATGATTCGCAATATTCTTTATAATATTAATAAGATTCTCGCCTTTTCTCTCCGGAATCCCCTGTATTTCAATATTTGACCTCCGCACCCACTGGTCGCGATCACATTGATCGTTCGCGAGCTCTTTTAGAGGAGATGCGGGCAAGACGGGGTGGGGGGCAAGACGGGGTGGCCGCTAAATTACGACCTTCTAGTCGCGCGAACATGTTCAAACTTGTGCAGACGATGCGGTGACATGCCGGCTGTCAGTACACTTTCGTGTGTGATTCGTGCGACACGTATTTTTTGAGTTATTGAAACTAAAGTGATTTAGGCAAGTTTTCTTCTTATTTTTTCGATTCGTTTAGTTCGTGTTTACTATACAAATAATAGTATTGTATATTAGATTCGAGTATATCTACATGCACCGACGATTACGCTAGCAGGTAAAAACTTTTTATTTCTGTTTTGTGTATTGTTTCCTTTGATGTTTATTTTTAAATACATCGATACCTAGGAGGCCAAGATGGGGTATGGTTACCCCATCTTGCCCTCTCAAAGTATCTGACTATGGTTCGGGTTTCTGTGTTGATGAATATTAATGTATCTATTTCTCTTTCTCTCTCTGTATGTATGTTTGTGAGTGTATATATGCATGTGACTTGGCTGCGTAATGCATAGGGGGATTTCTTTGTTTTAGCATGGTGAAAACATACAAGAGAAAAACAAATAGAGGCGAGTGGTCGCAAGAGAGTATGGAGAAAGCTGTTAATGCCGTTGTGGAAGGGAAAATGGGGTATATGCTAGCAGCAAAAACATTTTCAGTTCCTCAGACTACTCTAGAAAGAAAAGTAAAGGGAGCCCGCGAGAACTTGGCTACATCTTTATCTACAAGTATTAAGGTTTCCTTAGGCCCAAAGAAACCTGTTTTCACAGAAGAAGAAGAGAAGGAGCTTTGTAGCTATATATTGGACATGGAGACTCGACTTTACGGGCTTACAACCAAAGATTTAAAGGCATTAGCGTACAATTTAGCAATAAAAAATAATAAATATCATCCTTTTAACGTTCAAAAACAAGAAGCTGGCAAAGATTGGTTTCAAGGGTTTTTGAACAGACACCCAGAATTGTCAATAAGAAAACCCGAAAGCACTTCTGCTGCGCGTGCTGCCGGGTTCAACAGAGAAGTTGTTGATCAACTTCTCTGTTGAACTCTGATTTAGATATAATATTAATCACTGAATCTTGGCTGCACGAGGGTATTTTAGACTCAGAACTATGTGATAGTAGGTATAATGTTTTCCGAAGTGATAGAGACACACGTACCATGGGCGGTGGCGTACTGATCTGTGCAAAAAAAGCTCTATCTGTCAAAGTGCGTTCCGAGTGGGCAAAACCTCCTACTGAATTGCTATGGGTCACTATACCACGAACATCTTTAAGAGGTGTCTCCTCAGACTTACATATATGTATTGTTTACATTACTGGCGGAAAAAGAGATCAATATGTACACATTAATAATTTGATTGATTCTGTTACTCACGTAGCCTCATCACATCCCAATGACCTAATTCTTGTCACTGGTGATTTCAATCTACCCTGCATCAAATGGTCTTCATCACAAACATTAGTTTACCATGAAGGATACACGGAAACTCTAGTTGCAGCAAGTGATCTCTTGAATGGTTTTGGCATGCTATCGCTAACTCAATACAATAACTTTTTCAACAGTCATGGCAATGTTTTAGATTTGGTGTTTTCAAATTTCTTCATAACTTTAGAAAAATCAGCAGTTCCTCTCGTTCCTGAAGACTCATGCCACACTACACTCGACATCGAAGCGAAGGATATATTTTTACAAAGAAATTTGTAAAAATATATTTTTTTACAAATTTTTGACAAAGAATTTACTGCCTAAATTTTGCTTTCATAAAGCAGATTTTTGCACAATCAACAGTAAAATTAGTGAAATAGACTGGAAAAATATTCTAACTAAAGGGACAGTAGATGAGGCTGTAGCAAATTTTTACTCGGTTATAAATAACATTATAAGGCTTTATGTGCCGCTCGTAAGTGTTAAAGCAGCTCATAATTTCCCGGTATGGTATACCCCAGCCCTAATAAAATTAATCAATAAAAAAAAACAAAATACACAAGAAGTGGAAAAAGTACAGAAACCCACGAGATTTCGACGAATTTGCAATTTTACGCGCTAATCAAAAATGTCTGCAAAAAATATGTTTTAATAATTTTATAAACCTCTCACAAAACAGTATTAAACGAGACCCAAAAAAGATCTGGAGTTTTATGCACACCATGAAAGGGAAGCGCGGTAATACTTGTTATCCTAATGTAATGACAGATGGTCAGCAAACCTACGATTGCGGGACTGATATCTGCGAGGGCTTTAGTAAATTTTTCCAAAGCATTTTTATGCCAGCAGCCCAAGAATACCCCTCTCATGATGATTTTGTTAGCGCTCCGAGAGGCGACAGCGGCTCTGTGTATACAATATCGTTTACTCCCGAACGTGTAGAAAAATATATTTCAAAACTTAACCCAAATAAAGGTGCGGGGAGCGATGGTATTCCTTCCATATTTTTAATAAAAAGTGCCAATAGTATCTCTGTCCCTTTGTCGATAATATTTACACGTTCCATAAAAGAAGGAGTCGTCCCAGGTATTTGGAAGGAAGCACACATTGTTCCAGTTCACAAAAAGGGATCAAAATTTGTCATACATAATCACAGGCCGATTTCAATACTCAATTCAATATCTAAACTTTTTGAACAACTGGTATATGATACATTGTATCCCACAATCTCCAGTAACCTATCGGAACTTCAGCATGGGTTCTTGCGTAGACGCTCGGTTTATACTAATCTGAGTTCCTTCACTAATTATGTTCTCCGTAACATGGAGCAGTCAGGGCAAATCGATGTAATATATACAGATTTTGAAAAAGCGTTTGATCGCGTCGATCACACCATTTTGCTTAGTAAATTATACACCTTAGGCATTCGAGGCGATCTATATCGATGGATCAAGTCGTACATATCAAATAGAACGCAGGCAGTTGTACTGGGGGGATTTAAATCCAACTTCATCCAAATACCCTCCGGAGTTCCGCAGGGCTCGCATCTCGGACCCCTCCTGTACAATGCATACCTATATGATATTTATGAATGTCTCACATCCGCTCACCACTTATTATATGCCGACGACAAAAAAGTCTTCCTTAAAATAAAGAGTATCAACGACTGTTATCTTGTTCAAGACGATCTGAACAAACTCTCGGAGTACTATAGAAAAAATCGAATCTCTGTTAATACTGATAAGTGCATACAGATCACGTTTACTCGTAAAAAATCACCCATCATTTTTAATTATAAAATCAATGACGTATGCTTAAAGAGAGTTGACGAAGTTCGTGACTTAGGTGTTATCATGGATGCGAAAATGACATTCAACAGTCACATAGAGAAAGCGGTTACCAAGGCATACCGAAATTTGGGCTTCGTTCTTCGGGTTTGCAAACCATTCAGTGATATCTCTTGTATTAAAATGGTGTACTATGCTTACGTGAGAAGTGTCCTCGAATTTGGCAGCATCATTTGGAACCCCCAATATGCGAAATACCAAGAGAAAATCGAAAGAATACAAAAAATATTCGTAAAGCATCTAAATTTCAGAAAAAAAGTCCAGTTCGAAACATACAAGGATGCTTGCAAATATCACCGTATTGACAATCTTTCTGACAGAAGAACCATGTTGGACACTGCTTTTCTGTTTGATATTATGAATGCCCATCTCGACTGCCCCAACTTGTTGTCCTCAGTAAACTTAGTTGTTCCCCAGCGAGCTCCTCGACACCAACTCCATAATGTTTTTTATACACCTTCATGCCGAACAAATTATGGTCGTAATGAATACCTGAGTAGAGTCATAAACATTTACAATAAAAAATTTAGTGACATAGATATATTTTTTAATTCCAAAAGGCTTTTTAAAACAAAGGTATTACGGAGACTCACACTCGAGGAATCGGCGTAATATGATTTCTTTTAATATTAATATTTTATTATTCGTTATCTTATGCTGTATCTATTAATTTATTGCAATTTTATTATTATCTAAGTAATATATTAAATATACATTATAACAGATATGTATGTATATCATATACAGGGTGACTGGTACCAAACCCGCCATAGCAAATTAGCATATAGAGGAGGTCATTTGCTAATTATTGGACCTTACTTTCCCTAACTAAAGTTTTATACTTTAGGAGATATGTCAATTTTTATACATTATTGAGATTTTTCCAAAATTTGACCTTAAAGCATTCGTAACTTTATTTTTCGTCATTAGTTTAGAGTTTTTTTTATTATTTCTTGGTAGTCATTAACATTTGTGAATAAAATACGTCGGAACTTCCCTCAAACTAGGGTTAAAAAATAAGACGCTTATGCTTTTAAAAAAAATCAATAAAGAAAAATTACTTTGCGATCAAATTCAACCGGAAATAATAAAAAAACTACGGCGTTTTAATAATTTATTCTACTCTAAATTAGTTCTCTAGTTTGTCACCTTACCAACGGTACTAAATTTGCAACGGAAAGTTTGATTCGCTAAACATCGGTAGGATTTTCAGGTCAACCAGTCATTTTGATCAAAAATAGTGAAGGTCCCAACGACAGGATAAAGCTAATTTAGCAAAGTAGTTTTTGCAAATTTATGAGTAGGTATTAGATAATAGAAATTGAGTGCTTAGTGTACTTAATTTTTTTTTTTACTTTTACCATGTAAAGCAATAAATCAGGAAAAGATATCGAGCATCAAAAGAAAAATTTAAATAGAGTTAAAACTAAAAATTCTGCTCGAATTGCTGCCCGCGATTTCTGATACATGCCCGATATCTTTTCCTAATTTCCGTGGTGGTAAGACTGAGTCTAATTTCTTGTTTCATAACAGAAAATGCATTATTAATTTTTTGAATTAACTCATCTTTTGTGGTTACTTCTTCATTGTAGACCAACTCTTTGGCCCGGCCCCAAACGTAGAAATCGAGAGGTGTCAAGTCTGGCGACCGAGCTGGCCATTCAATTGGCCCACCTCTACCGATCCATGAATCGGGGAATGAACTATTTAAAAGTTCTCGGACGTCCAGCCTGAAATGCGCCGGGCACCCATCGTGTTGAAACACAATGGGCGTGTCGTCGGTTATTCCATCCAACAGCAGATCAGGCAAGACGTCCCTTAAAAATTCTAAATAATTTCCCCCATTTAAAATGTCTGGTAGGAAATAGGGTCCAAAGATATTACGACCAATAACGCAGGCCCACACATTAACAGAAAATTTCCGCTGGACCGATGTAACCCTCTTTTTATGGGGGTTATCATGGGACCAGTGGTGCAGATTGTGGAAATTGGTGATGCCTTCTCGGGTGAACTGTGACTCGTCGGTCCAAAGGATACGCTCCAGAAATGTTGGGTCGTCGACATCGGTGTGAAGAACGAGGCGACAGAAATTCAACCTCCTTTCGTAGTCGCCATTTTCAAGCCCTGCCAACACTCCATTTGTTAATTATTTACGTAAATGTTATTCTAAAGACAAAATTTGATTTGGATTATGTTACATCGAAGCTCGTCGTAATATTAATAATTTCTTTAATTCTAAAGATAACACTGGTCGCTTTAGTGTAAGTAGGTACATAAATAAACTCAAAATTACCTTGAACTGGCGTGTAATGATACGGGTGTTGATGGTCCCCATGCATCACTGACCAGACTTTCCACTGGCTGACGCCCAAAGCGGCAGCTACCACTCTGGTGCTAGTCGTGGGATCTTCTTCAAAAGCTGCCAAAATCTGCTGATCAATTTCAACAGGTAATTGTCGCACAGCTGCTTGGGGTACCCTGACGTTCAAGTTACCCGTTTCTCTAAACCGACGATATGTGGTAGGAAATGTGTCACGGTCAGGTAAGCGTCTATTTGGATATCGCTCCTGGTAAATTCGCCGCGCTTTGCGGGCGTTACTGTGTGCAGCACCATACGCCAGCAGCATGTCGGCGTATTCTTCCCTTGTGTATCCCGGCATTTTAAAACGAAATGTCTTATTTATTTATACCTGTGTCTACTCAACTATTTGTGAAAGCACACGAAACGGAAAGGAAAAGCATATATGACAACAACTTAAATGTCATAGAGATGGGTCCGACCTCATCTTTTTCATTTGACGTCTAAAAGTCATTGAAACTGTCATTGCAAATGAAAAGAGTTGGTCTACAATGAAGAAGTAACTACAAAAGATGAGTTAATTCAAAAAATTAATAATGCGTTTTCTGTTATGAAAGAAGAAATTAGGCTCAGTCTTACCACCACAGAAATTAGGAAAAGATATCGGGCATGTATCAGAAATTGCGGGCAGCAATTCGAGCAGAATTTTTAGTTTCAACTCTATTTAAATTTTTCTTTTGATGCTCGATATCTTTTCCTGATTTCTTGCTTTACATGGTAAAAGTAAAAAAAAAATTAAGTACACTAAGCACTCAATTTCTATTATCTAATACCTACTCATAAATTTGCAAAAACTACTTTGCTAAATTAGCTTTATCCTGTCGTTGGGACCTTCACTATTTTTGATCAAAATGACTGGTTGACCTGAAAATCCTACCGATGTTTAGCGAATCAAACTTTCCGTTGCAAATTTAGTACCGTTGGTAAGGTGACAAACTAGAGAACTAATTTAGAGTAGAATAAATTATTAAAACGCCGTAGTTTTTTTATTATTTCCGGTTGAATTTGATCGCAAAGTAATTTTTCTTTATTGATTTTTTTTAAAAGCATAAGCGTCTTATTTTTTAACCCTAGTTTGAGGGAAGTTCCGACGTATTTTATTCACAAATGTTAATGACTACCAAGAAATAATAAAAAAACTCTAAACTAATGACGAAAAATAAAGTTACGAATGCTTTAAGGTCAAATTTTGGAAAAATCTCAATAATGTATAAAAATTGACATATCTCCTAAAGTATAAAACTTTAGTTAGGGAAAGTAAGGTCCAATAATTAGCAAATGACCTCCTCTATATGCTAATTTGCTATGGCGGGTTTGGTACCAGTCACCCTGTATATATATATATATATATTTATAAGAATATACATGAATAAGCATTCTATCCTAGCCAGCGCATAACCAATGTATTAAATTAAGTGATGTATTACAGTTTTTTTCGACCCTATTTAGGTATAGTGAATTAGGAAATCCTGTTATTGGCTAAGCTATTTTGTAACCATATTTTAAGTAAAAAATTGTTTAATTAAGCTGTTGGATTTCTAATAAAGTAAATAAATAAATAAATAAATAAATCAATTTTTCACTTTTTTGGGCAATATCTATGATGAACCCCATCTTACACCAGACCGCATTTACAACTGCGACGAAACTGGTGTTTCAGTTGTACCAAAAACCAAATCCAAAATTGTAGCAAAACGAGGCCGAAAACAAGTAGGAGCATTAACTTCTGCAGAGAGAGGTGTTACAATTACAGTAGAGATATGCTTCAGCGCCAGTGGACAATATATGCCACCTATGATGGTGTTTCCCAGGAAGAGGATGGACCCACAGTTAATGCTCAATGCTGCCCCCGGAGCATGGGGAGTTGTTAGTGACTCAGGCTGGATGACCACAGAATTGTTTCTTGGATGGTTTAAGCAGTTTGTGAAATTTAGCGGGGCCACAGTAGATCGACCTGTGTTGCTTTTATTGGATGGCCATAGCACCCATACAAAAAACATTGATTTAATAAATGAAGCTCGAGCCCATGGGGTTATTATTTTATGTTTCCCCGCACATACAACTCATCGCCTTCAGGTCGCCGATGTTGTTTATATGAGACCTTTGAGCAATTATTATGATCGCCAAATTACGACCTGGCTTCGAAGCAATCCTGGGATGGTTGTTACAATGCGGCAAGTTGCAGAAATTTTTGGAAAGGCGTTCATAGAAACATTTCAAATTCACAATTCAAAAAGTGCGGAATTTGGCCTTACGATCCAACGGTCTTCTCTGATATCGACTTTGCTCCTTCTTTAGTGACTGATATTCCGCTTACTCAAGCACTGACTACAGCCAACATAATATCAGCAGTCTCAGCACCTGCTGAGTTGGAAACACAGCAGGATGATATATTACCTGTGCTAGATATCAGTGAAGCTGCTATTAATTCTAATGCCTTACTACCACGACCCGGGGTTAGAACAGAGGCGATTTCCCCAGTCATTCCTGATGTTCCTGTATCAGCCACTATTTACGAGATACCTACGCTGGCTTCTGCTACCTTGCCAAATCCTCAGCCCGGATGTTCTACGTGGATTGATGAAACCGAAATAGACAGAAGACCAACTACTCCACAACAGTCAAACTTTTCTGTTGTTAGTCCACAGCAAATATTACCGCTCCCAGCAACTCGTAAAACTTCACGCGTGACTCGTAAACGAGGAAGAACAGCTATAATTACTGAGTCACCATATAAAAAAGAACTGGAAGAAAGGATTCAACAAAAGCAGGTCACGGAAGAGCGTAAACAAAAAAGAAATGAAATTAGACAATTGAAGTTAGAGAAGACAAAAAAGGTTAAAAAAGGAAGACTAAATAATACAACAGTCATAAGAAAGAAAAAAATTATAGATAATCGCAAATCATCCGAAAAGAAGAGTGATACGGACATTGAAAATACCCCTTGTTTGTACTGCAGCGGTCTTTATTTAGATTCGAATGAAGGCTGGGTTGGATGTTCTCTTTGTGGCAATTGGGCACATTGCTCTTGTGCTGGTGTGGATGACGAAGATGATGAAGCAACATTCACCTGCGAATTCTGCCAAGAACAATAAGTGAAATGCTGTACCCCATCTTGTCCCCTAGGGGTACCCCATCTTACCCGAACCAGAGGGTAAGACGGGGTGGTAGGACTGTTTTTATTTTTATATCTATAAATTAATAATTTTGCTTTGATTGTTCCTAAAATTATAAATAATTTAAAGACTGATTACCAAAAGAAGATTTTAAAATAAAGATGATTGTTTAAGTGCAATGGTTTCAGTTTTATTGCCCTTTAAACGTTAGATACCCCGTCTTGCCCGCATCTCCCCTACTGTAGCGTTAAGTGACTCTATGTGTGTACTAGATGACTTTAAAGATGTCTGAGCTTTCTCCAATTTTACCAATCTATCCGTTATAGTTTTATGCTCACTATCAATAAAAGAAATTGATGCTGTTAAATCAGATAATTCGTTTCTAATTGCTGATAATTCAGAGGTGATAAATGTTTGAAATAAGCTCTGTAACTCTTTCTTAATGTCCTTTTTGATATCTTCTTTCATTTTATTGATCTCGAAAGCCATAATTTTTTGGATGTGACTAGGGAGAGATTCAGCTATATCAGTGCTGGGAAGCGGGTCAGCTTTTTTTACGGGCAGTGGTTTAGGTTTTTTTACATTAACTTTCTTAGGTCTAGTTGCCATGCGTACAGGGGTGTCGTCTTTTTTTAACTCTCTTGCTTCAGTATTACAACAGGGACAGCGCCAAGACGCCAGAAGCTCATCGTTCACGGTTACATTTGGTATAGTACAATCTGTATGGTATAATCCTTGGCAATTTGTGCATGTAATCATCAGTTTTATGTCTGTAGCGCCATCTATCGGTGAGTGGCAGCACATAAATTGATTTAGTTGAGACATAACACTTAGTTATCGAGAGAGTCAATTTAGTTCTAAATAGATTGGATAGATGGCGTAACGATATAATGATCTAACCGCTTAATTTGTAGTCGCACTTACAGACGTCGTAGTCTAGTGGTAGAACACTGACCTCCCAATCCGAAGAGTGTGGGTTCGAGTCCGCAACGGCCCGAAGTTTTTTCCTGTTTTTCGAGCTCCACCTACTGGCTGTACCAAGTTTCTTTCTTCTCACTCTAAACGCCCACAAGGAGGAGTTTGTCGAACAAAAACAAAGGAATAGTAAGAGAGGTACCGATTTTAGGATTTAACCAATAGCAAAAAAGATCAATTATTAATACAGTAACACGTCTGCTCTCAAGTGCTATCTGAACTGAACTGATTATTGTCTGTCAATAAAGTCGAACGCTCTGAACGCATCAACAGCCAAATATTGAATGAATTATAAAGCTTGCGCTTGCCGCCCGCCTTTTTATACCCTACCGCCGCGAGCCGCGAGCCACGTCGAGCGCGGTAACCGTTACGCAAAAATAATCCTTATATCATTCAGTATTCACGCGCGATGGGTTATTAGCGTATTTCATGTATAAGTTTGGTGTTTCTATACCGATTTCTATGATTCTTTTTTTATTGAATAGGCAATAATGTTAATTTCTTTTAATAAGGGATGAGTGAGAGTATTATAAACATAAGAGTAAACAAATATAATCAGAAAGCTCCGAACTGCTAAGCTATCGGGATTTACACGTGTTATTGTGAGTCAACCATAAAATATAGACATATACTTTTGCGGGATATTTTTTATATAATTTTATGAAGAATATTTCTGTCACACATGATTTCTATGTAGCTTTAACCATTAAGGCTGCACACGCGACGGAAGCTTAAAAAATGAGGTAATTTCTCCCGTTTTCCCAACATTTCCCTTCACTGCTCTGCTCCTATTGATTGTAGCGTGATAATAAGTATACTATAACCTGCCCAGGAGTATGAAGAATAATTTTACCAAGTTTCGTTAAAATCCGTCGAGAAGTTTTTGTTTCTATAAGGAACATACAGACAGACAGACAGACAGACAAACAAAAATTTTACTAATTGCATTTTTGGCATCAGTATCGATCACATATCACCCCCTGATAGTTATTTTGAAAATATATTTCATGTACAGAATTGACCTCTCTACAGATTTATTATAAGTATAGATATAGATAGATAGATATAGAAGATATAGATAGATAGAAGATAGATAGATAGATAAAAGACTTTAATTATCTGTCTTTTATTGCTTTATTATTTTCAGAAATGCAGTTATTATTCGATTATCAAAAAATATTTAAAATGCGTTATTTAATTATTATCTGTGCATAATTGTGTTGGTTTTCTTTTTTTATTTATCCAAAGCACAACCTACACTGGTGGCTTTTATTGCTGCGTATTAAATAAAACGTAAAAAGGAATTTTGAAGGGTTAAACTTATATAATTTTTATTCCAGCCAAGTATTTAAAAACCCACCGAGGCTCGAACATTCTTGTCGTGAACGGTTACAAGTACAAAGTGCACCGAAAATATAAAAGTACTTGCAGGTGGCTATGTAGCAGTAGCAGCCGCCTCAAATGCACCGCGTCAGTGACCACGGATAACAGTAGCGGTGCAGTCGTCCGCATGAACACACGACATAAACACAACCAACCCAATTATTTCGAAAAAAATGGAATATACATCTCTATTTCATGAAGCAAGTGTCTCTAATTCCTTTAATATATTAAGAAATGTAGTTACGATTTTGTAAAAAATTATTATAAAATGATAAGAAATGTTTTAAAAGAATATTACTTGCTATCATCATCATCACAACTATTTTTTTTTTTTATAAATTATGGATAGGACGTTGTCTTCCATGCCACCTGATGTTAAGTGAACATGAAGACTAAGGTGGTACACGTCCATCCACGAGAAACCTTTTCACTCGACGCTTAAAAGTACTAGGACTATACTGGTCAGGGAAAATAGATGCAGGCAGTTCATTTCAAACCTTGGCGACCCGTATCAAAAAGGAACTGTCAAAGCGCTTAGTGCGACTTTTCAGAATATCTACCACATACGGATGGAAGTTCTGTCTGCGTCTAGTAGTCCAATGGTAAAAGAGTGAGGGTTCAATTTGCTCAAACAGAGCACTGGCGCACTCACCAAAATGTATCCTGTAGTACACGGTTAGACACGCAACCTTACGACGATGCTCTAAGGTCTGCAGTTTTTTGGTTGTAAGGTCGACGTCATTAATTAGTTTACGGGCTCTTCGGTCAACGGAGTCCAGCGCTTCTAGTTGATAATTGGCTGAACCATCCCAAAGATGACTGCAGTACTCCAAGCATGATCGCACTTGAGCTGTGTATAAGTTAAGAAGCTGTGCAGGGCCGAAGTACCGCCGTACCTTCGAGATGATTCCCAACTTTTTCGAAGCTACTTGAGCCATGGACACAATTTGTTGACCGAAGTTTAAACTGGATGTTACAGTTACGCCTAAAAGCCCTAGATGGTCAGTGATGGGGACAGATACATTTTGGAAAGTGGGCGTAAATTTGAAGGTGCTCTTTTTTGCGGATAATAGACACGCCTGAGTTTTGGACGCGTTGAATTTGACCAAATTCGACTCACCCCAATCGGATGCTTTTCGTAAGGTCAAATCAACGCGCTCAATCATTGACTTTCTTAAATTTTGGATTTCACGGGGGCTCACTCGCGCCTTGGATAAGTATCTCTCTACAACAGTGCTGTCATCAGCATAACCAATAATGCCCGGTGTTAAAAGGTCATTAATATATATATAGATATCCAGTCGCAGAGCCTAATCGGTATGCCATATGCTGGAAGCTTACTTAAGAGACCATCATGCCAGACCCTGTCAAAGGCCTTGGAAATGTCTAAGGATACAGCTATTGCTTCACCATGACCAAGGCCTCACTACATAAGTGAGTGGCATACACGAGAAGATCGCCGGTCGAGCGTCCGTTGCGGAAACCATATTGGCATCGCTTAGGAGCTCGTTGGTCTCGAGGTATGCCAGGAGTCGATTATTCAATACACGTTCCATGACTTTGCAAAGTATGGAGGTGATTGAAATTAGTCGATAGTTGACAGGATCGGCACGGCTTCCCTTCTTCGGTATTGGCTGTACGTTAGCAAGCTTCCAGGACTTGGGGACCTTACCCGATTCCAATGAAAGTCAATAGAGGCGCGTCAAAACGGGAGACAACTCAGCTGCGCAGCGTTTTAGGACCACTGCAGGAATACCGTCTGGACGACTAGCTTTGTTCTCGTCTAGGTGCAGCAAGCATATAAGAACCTCCTTTTGGCGAATGTGAACGGTACCCATTGTAGGTCCGAACTGAGGTAATTGGGGTGGGATTTTTCCTTGGCAATCTAGACGTAAAAAATACTCAATATGTTATCTGTTTCATTACCACACCTAAGGTGTTTTCCATGTACTTAGTTCAAGAATTTTCTTATTTCCCATCGATCGTTTAATTATTACCAACTCAACAGTATTAAATTTCGCAAAACATTTCACTTTCCTCAAAAGTGGAGTTTTGTCAAAATTCATCTACTTGATAAAAAAATTGAATAACTCTTGAAGTTCTTTTTTAATTAAAACAAATTACATATCGTAAGAAAGGTCACAAATTAGGGATGTTTTGCTAGAATTGGAAGTCCTCAATCTCTTTTAGCTTTTTTTTAAATAAAAGTTGAAATTAAGCTTTAAGTTTTTTCATACATGTTTCTGTAACTTTGAGGACCCATAACTTTTTTTCAACATCAGCGTTAAGCGATCATTACATGAGAATCTGATAACATTCAAAATAAAAACAAAACAAAATGTTGCCAGTTTTACTCATTGTAAATAAAAATATTCGCCTTCAAAGTCATGAAAGTGGTGAAATTCAAAAAATATACCAAACAAAATTATAAAAAAAAACCAAGGGGCTAAGGTCAAATAATTTGGGCTAAGTAAGTAGCACATGACCCCACCCATCCACCATTTGTGTATGTTCAACGTTCTGCCGAACACCCTGTATATTCGCTGATATATAAACTTTGATAGCGTGATGCAGGAATATCGTCGTGTTGTCGTAGTTCTATGGAGCGTCGCTAGATGTCGCTACAAGTACGTATATCCGTTGTTTAATATACAAGCTATAACACAGGCATAAGTACTTAGGTACTTTAGGGCTAGAGGATGAATGTGCAAAAAATGTTTTTCTCAAACTTGCTTGGAATTTGAGCATTATTTTGACAATCTTCTTCGAGATAAATCGAACTTGCTGTACTGGTCGAGCAGCGGTCGGCAATAGTTGTGTGAAAATTCATCTCTGTCGTGTTTAGCGGCAAAAGAAATTACTATTTAAAATAATATTTATCGTGTAATTTAAAAATGGAACGATCTTCTACTCTGCAACATGGCGACCAAGGTTACTTATCAAAGATTTTATTTAAATTTCGAACTAAGAAAAAAAAATAACTTGACGCGTAAACACCATTGTTAATGGTTGATCGTCAACATCGTCATTGCTTTTAAATACATTTTCAAATAAAAGTTCTGAATTGTACTACTTATATGCCTTTGCCGCCACTGGGCAATGTGGACTTACGTATGTGTGCCTTGGCTTCGCCTCGGTCCACATTCACAAGTTCGTCCATCATTGCCTCTCTTGCCGGCTGCCGCAGTAATATACTATTTACATATTTTACACATATATTTTTTATCGATTAATAAATACACTGAACTAATGATATCCGTTTATTAGTTCTTAATTTTGTCACATTAAGACAGACGCATTGACTAAGTCCACCACATTTTTTCATTTGATGTTCTGGGAAATCACTTTTGGAATCGTCTAATATTATGTTCTGCGTTGTATTTAATACTGTTTATAAAATCATATATTAACTAATTCAATTCCGTAATGTTATGACCGATATGCATATTATATTATTTCTACCACTATGGAGACGGACTTGTAATTTGTATAGAAGAATAAAATGAATCTGAACTCGTAATTGTCTTTTTATTCCTGTGTTCATTCATTTTTAATTTAAAACCAACTATTCAAAATAATTTTATAGATAAAAAAACATATTCATTTAAGAATTATCAAATTGAATACAAAGGTTTCAAACACTCACTGACGCAGCGATCGTATTGGACATCAGATTGTATAAATTTAAAGTGGGGTCGCTATCCAGACGCACCGTGAAAGGGTCCTACCACTAAGCGGGTCACTTCGCTTTCTATAAATAGATTAGTTGTGAATTAGTGAAAAACTTATGGAGCGAGGCCTTGCAGGGTCATGGAGAAGCAATAGCTGTATCCTTAGACACTTCCAAGGCCTTTGATAGGGTCTGGCATGATGGTCTCTTAAGTAAGCTTCCAGCATACTGCATACCTATCGGGCTTTGCGACTTGATATCTGATTTTCTAAGGGAACGGTCGCTTCGATTAGTCTAAGATGGCTACTTCTATAACCTAATGGCAATTAGTGCCGGGTAGCCTCAGGGATTTGTTCTCTCTACGACTTTATTCTTGCTGCACATTAATGACCTCCTCCTTACACCGGGCATAATCGGTTACACTAATGATAGCTCGGTTGTAGAGAGAAACGTATCCAGTGCGCGAACGAGACCCTGTGATATCCAGAGTATGAGAAAGTCAATGATTGAGTGCGTTGATTTGACCTTACGGAAAGTATGAAAGTCCGCTTGGTGAATTTGGTCAAATTAAATATATTTTTAATTTTAACTCACAGTTATATTTTGCATTTTGATTTTTAAATAAATTTTTCAAGGCATGTTAAGCCTTGTTCAAATGTAGCATTTGGTAACACTGAGATAATAAGAGTACTTGCTAACATTGTCGAAACACAGCAGCGATACAGCGATGACATTTGTCATCAGATTTTATATGAAGAGAAGTCGCTAGCCAGATTAACCATGAAAGGGTCTCACATTTAGGTACCACAAAGCGGTATGCTTGGATTAGTCATGTCTTACGATACGCTAATCCAGTGATGGAAAGGCTTCTTTTAGACGATTCTATCTACATGTAGCCCAAAATTTTTTATCAATCCGCATTACACTTCAAAAAACATTGCAATGCTTCACTTTAACTGAGATTTACAATTTCTGTAAAGAAATTGGTCTCGGGTATTTTAGCTGTAAAGTTATCCATTAGATGGAGCTACGTTAGCAATATAACGTAAAAACAAAGATGTGTTACGTAATTTCGAGGCGTACCGCCAGGCCCCGGTAGCTCAGTGGACGAGCACTCGTCCGGCAAACAAGAGCTCCCAGGTTCGAGTCCTGTTCGGGTGATGATTTTATTTAGCATTTTTTTCAGTTATTTATGTGTATTTGAATTTATTATGTGCAAAAGAGGAATTATTACAGGGACTTTAAAGAAAATGTTGAATTGTTGTTTCTTTTCATAGAATATAGGTTGTCTTGCTAATATTTTGAATCATGACAGTATTGTTATTGTAAAGCACATATTTATTATTATTGTGGGAGTAACATAAGATGTGTTATTAAATAAATTTAATATTCGGCCATCAATTTGAGTAGTTAAATAAGTTTACAGTACATCTTCATTTAAGTAACATAGTTATGTATTCATTCTTTCAGCTTATAGATTCCAGAATGAACGTGGCACGGAAATTATTATGTACAGTGGCTACAGTTTTTACCAAAAAGAGAGAAATAAAAATACTACTTATTGGAAGTGCACAAACACCAAAGTTTGCCAGTCCTCCTTGACAACAAACTCCAGCGGTCACATACAACGTGTCAGAGCTAACCACAAGCATGCGCGGCCCTCTTATACGATAAAAAATGGAGTTTTAACCAGAACTAAAGCAGCAGAAGGAAAAGAATAACAATAAATAAATACATACATAACTTCACGCCTGTATCCCTTATGGGGTAGGCAGAACAACAGAGATTATAAATCTGATGTCACGTTATATAATGAATAAGAATAAATTATATAGTCTTTGAATTCGTTTACCTTTTTTTGAACCTTGTAAAATATTATAAATATTTGTAGATTTTTTCAATTCTCATTTGTAAATAATATATTAACATTGATCCGTCTGAAAAACGTTTTTTTCTACCGTAAGAAATTATTCCGCCATTGCTTCAGGAATCTGTCAAACCTTTCAATAAAACTATAGTTACTCGTACAACATATATGTTACTTAATAGTTGCAGGATATAATCCCAGTCGAAAGCTTTATGAATAATCAAGCTGTTAATAATAGGTACTTGTAATGTGTAAGATATTGCTTCATAGCCAGTATTATTAAATATTCATAATATTGCCATAAAGCACTATTTTGGCTCCATTTGGAGTGATTACCAGTGTTAAACATTAGATCTAAGTAAATATTACTATCACATACAGGGTCGTTTTTTAGTCACCGGCCAAATTATTTACACAACAAGGATAATTTACAGAAACGATTTTTGCAAAAAGAGGTATATTTTTTAAGAGGAAATTATCACATTCGCTTACATGTTAAACAAAGCATGTTTACTCTAAATTATGAATAAATACCATAAAAATAAAGACGACTACGCGCTACTATAAGACATCTCTTAGTACTACGTCGTAGTACTAACAATGAAATGTCGCGTTGTAGTAGCTGTGTTCAAAGATACCGACTATTTGTAAAAAAGTTTGCGGAGCCATATCTTCATTTTTGTCTACTGAGCGATGCTATGCTAAAAATTCAGATACGTTTATGTTGTATAAAAAAAAAATACATTTAGCTGGTGACGTAAAAACTACCCTGTATATACCTAGTAGGTATAAGACGTACTTCTAACATAAACTATTATTATATACTTTTTCTATCTGATTTCAGTGGATGAATTAATTATGATACCCTCACAGAAAAGCAATAAAAGTATAATAATGATACGTGAGTACACTTACTCCCAGATCAACTATACTAATCGGTGGATATGTTCATCTGCCCGGTCCTCGAAATGCCCGGCAAAGATCAAACAGAACGAAGATGGAACCTTCAACATGACTAAAGCTACTCATAACCACTTACCTCCAAATTACATAATTAAAGACGGGCAGTATATTAAAGTTTGATGGCGAGTGCAAAAAAATATACTAATTAAATTCTTAGCATACAGGTAAACTACGTATTATTTCTAGTTACTTCTTTATTCTTTTCAGTAAATTTGGAGTGCTGATTCTCAATTTATAAAATAATATCAAACTTGTTTTACTGTTATTATTGTCAGATTTAGGCGTGAAGTTATGTTTTTATAATTATGCATTTAAAGTAAGTAGTAAGTAACTCAAAACTGACTGAACAAACTTACTCAAAAGCTTTTAACAATACGAATCAAGATTGGAATTTTCCCTAGCTTTGAGTTGGGTACTCAATTTATTAGTATGAATTGGCACAAATACCTTTTCGTTTGAATGTGTAGAGTAGATGAACTAAAATAAAAGCCAGCAGAGACAGTTGTCTCCAAATTTTTGTTCTGAATTTTCTGTAATTACTTTAGACAATTGACAAAATTTTATGCTCTTAAGTACATAGTTTATCGTCTTTGTTAAAATAAAATAAAACTGAATGTTTCATGAATTCTTAATTTTTTATTTATATTATATTTTATCTACTCACATTCAATTGCGAATAGTCAGCATTAAAAAATATGTGTGGCTAGAACCAAGGAGATTCCCAAATAAAGAATTAGCAGAAGAAACTGTAAAAGATGAAAACACTTGGCATATTAAATACACTCAGAGGTTGGCATGCTACAAGCGCTACTTCCGCTGCAATAGAATGAAGCACTTCGGCACAATACGGCGCCGCGGAGATACACTTGCATTATGATATGAATTCTAACAACGTTCTTCTTTCGGAATTCGATCATAATCATGATTAATCTGAATCTCTAGTTACCTACTTTTAGCGCAGATAATCCAATGGACCAAACATTATATTCAGCCTTTTAATATGCTGTGGTTTACTATTGGACATTATTTTTTTTTGAATTTAAATCAAACTAACCTTTTCAAGTTTATACAGAGGTATATACTTAAATATTATAATGATTGTGCAGACTTGAAAGAAATTAACAAAGAATTAAAACCAATCAACCTCGTTGTTTCCACAGTAGATATGTAAAGGTCTTTTTATCGAGAAGTTGGCTATATGATACTCCTTCTTATGGGCGCTGAAGTCGTGCCGATATTTCGTGTGTTCCGAATATCTGTTCTGTTTATTAACAATTTATTTTAAATTTATGTAGCTGTTAGAAGTCATTTTCCCATGAATAATATAAAAGTTCTGCTTTTTTTTCAGACTTGAATCCAATTTTCGGTACATCTCAGCGCGGGAATGCCGTGATCCTGATCGGCAAGTACCGGTTCAACTGCGCGCAGAAGTACGGCAACAAGACGCGCTGGGTGTGCGTGAAGGCCAAGGCCGGCTGCCGCGCCACCATCTACACCAGCAACGACGCCATCGTGCGCGTCACCGGCATGCACGAACCACTAGCACACACTTCTGTCAACAGAGTGTGATGATTAGCAATTTTTTTTTTTCTAGAACTTTAATATTATTTTACCATAAATAAATAAAAAAAATAACAATATTAAAGATTAAGAATAAAGCGATGGGTGAATATTATTGGAGAAAATTTATGTTTTATAATTTTCAATACAATTAATGTCTTTGACTTCAGTTAAGAATATATAAGAATATTGAAATTCACTGAGTAATTAATAATTTAAAATTTCAGTGGTTAAATTAAAAAGCTCCAGGGGAAAAGATGTCCTTCTAATTGACGGCTACAGTTATTGTGTGCACGGACGCTATAAAAAGTCAACTGCGTGGAAATGCACAAAAAACAAATCATGTCCCGCTCGCGCCAGCACCGATACTCGAGTTACTAAGATTCTAAAACTATTGCGAAAACACAATCATAAACCTTATAGGTATGTTGTGCATAATGGAGTTTTAACAAAATTTCCAGACTAAGAACTTAAATTAAAGTTAGTGATATTTTTCTGCAATTTATTTGATGAGTCAGATCAATCTATATCCCCTGTGCATTTGACTAAGTTGCATAAATAAAGATAATGTCACAATATCTGCACTGGAGATCGGCATTTTATAATAAATATTTGTGTCCAGTTATTGTTATTATTTCTGCTAAATCTTACTTAAACGCAGCATTTGATTGATAGTTTTGTATTATTTCTTTATCCACTCTTTAGTTTACTAAATTTATTTTATCGAAAAACCCCGATCATATTTTAAGTAATATTTGACTTCCACCGTAGTTTCGTAGTAACCCTAGGGATTTCGTTAAATCTTTGATATCTTCATTTCATTGTGACATACGTAGGTACCGTTGCCAAAAAATACCTACGAATAATGACAATCATCCTCTCATTTCAGATTTATCTGTACAATATGTCACTTCAAAAAAGGGATCAAGTCTGTTACAAGTCAATGGATACACATATTTCTGGTACAATAAGGGCGTCGGAAACTATAAGAAGCGTGTCTGGCGTTGCTCGACGAACCACGCCCGTGGCTGCCGCGCCACCATCCATACAATTGGAGACGAAATTGTAAAGGCGAATATAGTACATAACCATCAACCACTACAGCGGGGCTAAATGAATAAATAAAAATTTATTATTTACCTAAGAAACAGTTTTTTATAAATTTTCAGTTGGGAATATTTCGAGTTTGTTGCAAAAAATCATCACTGATTGATGAATGATAAAATTATTGATAAAATTAATTATATCAATAATTTTATAAAGACATAGACATAGAAATATATAAACTTATAAAAGCTATTGCTTGTACTTGTGAGAAAATAAAAGTATTCTGAATGCATTGTTATCATTCGAGAAAGCATCATTAAATTATTCATTACTTTTTTTCATAACTAATCGCTTGTATCTACCTACTTTCAACAATTAAAATAACATTTCTTTAAACCATGTTGATTTCATTTGGGAATAATAATAATACATTTCATTTATTGTGGCATCTTGGCCCTCTTGTTAGTAATACAACTTAAGAACTATGTTAGTAATACAAAAAAGGGAATAAAATATTGTTTTGAAAATTATACAGTACTAAAACAGACATAAAGTGCCATCTTAATACGTTGCCATCGCATGTTTGTCATTCTTTAATTATAATTATGATTTGTATCGATTTTTTTTATTTTTATTTACATACTTCTATAAGAAAATTAAAAAAGTAAATTAAAGCATTATTCTCTAAACAAAACAATGCTTTAATAGTATATTAAAGATCATAAAGAATACATATTAAAATTAAAATAATAATTAATAAATATAACAAATTGTCATGAAAATAAACGTTAAAGTGAAATGTCAATATAATTAAACCTAAACCTCATAACATGTCAATTATAATTAAAAATTTAATTGTGAATGTCACTAAATTACTAATCATTTTAATATTTATTTCAAACAAATTCAACAATCATAATTACAAGTATCATGTGAGGTAGTGACAAGTATTCATGAGCATAAAATAAAATTAAACAGAAATAATACCTAAGCAAAACTTAAATCCTAAAAATAATATTTTAACGTTAGCCCGCATATGTATCATGTTACAGTGATATATGTACTGGCAGTCGAAACTTTCGGAAAACGCGTGCAGGATACTATTGGGGCTGGCGCGCACCCTGCGCACCAGGGATGTGCACCGCTTGCGCATGGTTGTATTGAAACAATCCACTCGCGCGGCAGCAAACATCCCCGAAGCGCTACAGAAGCGAGGCAGCCCCAACAGCACCCTAAATGCATTATTGTATTGGACGCGCAGAGCGCTGTACTGCTTTCGCGCATAACTCACCCACAGACTGCTCGTGTAAAAAAACGTGCAAAAAGCCCTGAACAGGGTGATTTTGAAGTCCCTTGAACAGCGAACAAATCTGCGAGCTATCATATTCGCACGAACAGACAACGCCCTACGCTCCCTTTCAATATCAGTATCATCTTTTAGGCTCGTGGTAAGAATGTGCCCCAGGTATTTAAATTGTTCTACTCTAATCAGGAGGTAGCCATTCAGTCTAAGGTTAGGTGTTTGGCTGAGCGACCTTCCACGAGCCCGAAAGACCATCCATTCACTGGAATGGAAACCCCGATTAAAAAATGAAAAATTTAATTTCTAAAAACAATTTCTAATTTCATTTATTTTGGAATAGGGAATTAAAAACCAATTATCATACAGGCCGGAGTTAACAAGCACCATATTCAAATCGGGGATTACAAATTTGGAGTTCATTTCACCAGTGGAGTGAAGACTCGGTGGTCCTGCCTTCATAGAAAAGGCTGTAAAGCAGTTCTGTATACAATAAGCAACGAAATTGTTTTTTCCAAAAACAATCATAATCATTAATTAACAGCACTACATGGGAGTCATAAAGGCTAACGAAAGAATACAAAGTAGAGGAATGGCGTCGTTCTGCTTATATGTCCACTAAATTCATTTTGTTAGACTCTTTTTCTTTAATTTTTTTTGTCTTTATTAAGTTTAGTAATAATAGTTTATACTCATCAAAAATTATCTAATAATCATAACTGATTAAATTATGTAATTTGTATAACTGCATCGATTTTTTTTTGTTTTAAATCAATTTAAAGAATAATTAGTAAGGAGAGAGAATTATTATATATTATGCATATTTTTCATAAATATAATATTCTCTTAAAATAAAAACATAAAAGTAAATTAAAAAAACTGCGCCCATGACAAATTATATCTACAGATATGACAACAAAGAGTCATGCGCCGCGCCGGGGATCAAAACGCTACATCTTTCATGTCAGCCTGCTCATCACTTGCAGTTTGTATATGTATATTGTCACATTTTGTGAATCTATTTCATATTTTAATAAAATAAGCGTCTTTTTTATTTCTACGAGATTTTTGCCTGAATGCAATACAACTTGATAAAACTTTAGTTATGCGAAATAAGCGTCCATTATACTGTCCGCTGTTCTTACCAATGCTTGAAATTGTGAGTGAGGTTTTAACTAACATTATTAATGAAATGTCCCTGGTGTTAAATAAAAGTTAATATTAATCAATCTGTATGAGTCTCTGTTACTTGAAAATAAATGATATTATCATTAAAAGTGTTTCAAGTGAGTTGAAATAATTTACTCGCATAGATGAACTATAATAGACTCCGAGTAGCACCTTGGTGTGAGACCATGTTGACTTCAACAAATAGATGCTCATAGAAACTGTAACGTCCACTATTTCAGCTATTGTGCACACAAATAAAACAATATTATTTTGACTTTTATGTCCACGACCGGAATACAAGACACCGCGCGCCCCTCCCGGTGTTGCCACCACTCCCCGATGTAGAACCATTTAATTGCATATTACAGAAACTATAGAGAAAGGTAAATTTGAAAGAAGGTACGCCCTGACCTCCACCGCTAGCGAGATCATTTCGAATTAGATAATAACGAGGGAGGGAATAAGAAGTAGACGGCAAGCAAGGTTTAAGCCATGACTTTTAGACTAATTTAGCGTGAATAAAGTTTTGGTCAAACGAAGCAAGCATCTCAGGAAAATGGGCTGGAATGCTTTGTATTAATATGGATTATATATATATGAATGAGAGCAATTTGATAACTCAGTAGCCAAAGTTTGTGCAAGGGAAGAAACATCAGTAAAGCTTTCATCATCACTGTCACTGGAGGAATAAGACAAAAATGGTAAATTCTTGCTGTCACTGCTAATATGACTGTCACTTTTTTATATTGTAAGGATAGGACGTTTGTCTTCCATGCCACCTGATGGAAAGTGCGCATGAAGACTATGGTGTTACACGTCCATCCACGAGAAACCTATTCACTCGACACTTAAAAGTTCCAGGACTGTAGTGGTCAGGAAAAACAGACGCAGGCAGATTGTTCCACTCCTTGGCAATCCGTACCAAAAAGGACTATCGAAGCCTTTTGTTCGACTTCTTGGTAAATCCACTATATAGGAATGGAAGTTCTGTCTGCGTCTGGTAGTCCGGTGGCAAAAAGGGGTGGGTTCAATTTGGTCAAAAAGAGCACTCGCACACTCACCAAAATGTAGCCGATAAAATACTGTCAAACAAGCAACCTTACGACGATGCTCCAGCGTCTGCATTTATTTATTTGTAAGGTTGTTGTTATATATACAGTAGTCGTTAGGGTTTGTTAGAAGCCATTACGGCGCCCTGAAAATTCTGACATCCACCACCCAGCACTGGGCCAGCTTGGTGGATTATGGCCTAAAACCTCCTCGTCAGGGGAGAGACTCATAGCCCTGCAGTGGGCTCATTACAAAGAGTTGTGGTTATGATGATGATGAAGTAGGTACTTAAATAATAAAATAAATCTGCTTCGACTAAAATATTTTGTTAACAATATACTTAGCCATCTTGACCACCCACCAATTGTGCTTAAATACTTAGACAGGATATAAAAAGGTTTACTTATAAGTAAAATACAGAGAAAATACCTAAATAAAAGTTGCAAAAATTGCACACAAAAAAAAACTAAGGAAAAAAAATCGCTGAAGGCTACGAATATTGACAACATTTTAGTAAATAAAATTAGTAATGATAATCAATATTAATATGAATGAACGCACCTGTAATCGCAAAATATATTGTTTGACAGTTTAGACATTAACGTTAAATAATTGCTCAAGCATAACTTTTAATTTCAATAATTAAACGATTTTAATTGTTTGATATGAGTTTCATTTATCTACTATTCTTTTAGCTAATAGTTGAAAGAAAAGCTGATTACGCACCTCGCCTTAAGTTATATTGCCCTCGTGCCTATTAGATTAAATCAGGCATTTGGTGCAATAATAAATTACTTTGTGCTCGATGCAATAATCTACTATTAGTATGCATTCTACTTTCTGTTTCTCAAATAATGTATTTAGGGAAAAATTATTCAACCTTTAAAGATATAGTGTACAGAAATGGAAAGCAATTCTTTATTTTGAAGAGCCTTATTTTTGCATTGCATTTGCATTCATGCATTATTTTAGATTATACATATGGACTTTATTCTTTTGACCAAATCAATGATGTCTAATTTTTCTATGAACAAACAATTATTTAACTGTCGCTATTTTCTTTCAGCTATTTCATTTGTTCGCAGTGTTAAAGGTGGAGTGGCCATGATGGTGGGCGACTATAGGTTCAATAAATATCATCGATGCAAAGGGGTTAGGGTTCGGTGGAATTGTGTCAAACAAAATTATTTCAAGTGCAAAGCCTACGTAATTACAGTCAGGAATGAAATTTGTAAGCTGCATAATATACATACTCATTAAGTAATTTAAAAGTTTGAAGTAACATCATGTAATCGTGACTTCGTTAAATTATTGCATATTTTTGCTACAATGTATGTTTATTGAAACGTGTACAGCGGTTATAATAAAATTACGTTTTTTTCCCTTTCCTGATCCTGATCCTATCCTGTTGATAAATGGAGTGACTGGTACCTGCCATACGAGCAGAAAGTATAGATGGGGTCCTTTGTTATATCTCAAGCCTACTTGCTACGGGTAAATTCGTATAGTTGTGGAAATAGCTTTAAAGATTTCGCACTTTTTTGATATTTTTCTAAAAGTTTGGATTAAGACAAATATTTTTCTTTACTTATATTGTAGTCGTTTGTGAAAATGTATTGAATCGCATTTAATACAGTTACCTTTTATAATGATAGTAGATACTAGATGTGGGGCTTCTTGAATAAATTTAATTGTATGATAAACAATGCATTTCATTAATTTTAGACTTTCTAAAATCTACACAATTTAATTTGGTATTTATGTATTTTAAAAAGGTCGGAGTTCGATTCCCGAACTAAGTGCTACTTTTTCTTGCCTTTTTAGAAAACTATACAAACCTTTAAAATTTAATTAAAAGTTATTCTTTTGGGAAGATAACTTAATATATATATAGAGCGTCTCAATGCTATGGAGCATCAAGTTAAAGTACCTGAAATATCCTAGATAAGGTATTTTGTTGAAAGAAGATTTTCAAATTTTAGTAATTTTGCATTTAATGATTTCACGTCCCTTTCCACATTTTGAATTCAGCAGTTTCATGTGTGATTTTGGTTAAAATGATTAATTTCACGTTGTTCCTTTTACTAGGTTACTTAAGAAGAACTATTATATTTGGTATTCATATCATAAAAATCGGGGACGTGTTTTTTTCATATATAAGTCTTGTGTTAAGTAATTTCCCTTGATGACCTCTTTAAAGAGAAACTAATAACAATAAATAATTTTCTTATTGTTTATTGTTTTATTTTATGCCAAGTTTCTTTATTTTTAGATTTTTAACTTCGAATATAACTAGCCCATAAAAATTAGATATATGTTAGTACTTGGTTAAAACTTTGCGGTCAATACTTCAGAACAGTTTGTGGAATATTTCAGTGACATTCGCAAAGAACATGTACGGCAAGACGCTGGCGGTGATGAATGGGTACAGCCACAGAATAAGTAATAGTGTACAGCTTCTACTCGGACTATAGGCACTCGGGCGGCAAGCTGCGCTGGCTTAAATACTTGGGCTTCGACTGAGACGTACAAAATGATTTACATAGGTACCTACAGGTATCTATTGAATTTAAAACATAAAAAATCCGAATTTTAATGTAAAGCTTAATCAAAAAATGTTTGGGCATGCAGACAGTTGTATTAAAGAGCAACCCTTCGATAGATTTAAGGATAAGTGCTATGTGAAAAGGTTTACTATAAGATACCCGGATGCAAGAAGATGGGATTCCCTGGCTGTAAATTATTATTGAGTTTTTTTTCTTATTTTTAAAAGATCATTGCTGTTGAGTTTCTTGCCACTTCTTCTCAACAGATAGACTTTCCGAAGTGGCGGTAGATTCAGTTCAATTAGTAAATTGTTTGACTTGTTTCAAATGTATTTAAATACTTACGAAATAAAGAATATTTGAGTTTGAGTTTCGAGGAGGTATAGGCCATAATCCACCAAGCTGGCCCAGTGCTGGGTGGTGGATGTCAGAATTTTCAGGGCGCCAAAATGGCTTCTGGCAAACCCTAACGACAAACTGACAAACCCTAACGACTACTGTATACAAGTTTACAGCACCCGGCACCGGCCTAACGTCCCCTTCGAAGCACGGAAGTCGTCGTAAGAAATGAATGGTAGGCGGTCACCCATCCAAGCACCGACCGCACCATACGTTGCTTAACCTGTGATATCGTACGGATCACACAGTAACCACGGCGCCACGACGAGTTCACGGTAGTTGAAGGATATTTAATATATTGACGACCACTTTGGCGATTGGCCTCAGACGCCAGTGGTCGCGGGTGCGATACCCGAACGGAACAAGAAAAAAAAATGTTCCGGGTCTGGGTGTTTATCTATTTAATCTAGGTTCCCCCTTGTTTGCTACATGGTATCCCATATCACAAGCTCTGCTTAATTTGGTATTTGGTGTGATTGTGTATGGATTTAATTAAATTTAATATTAAATAAATGTCAAAAAATATATTTTAGTTTACAACCATGCAGTTTTTGAAATATCTCAACGCGGAAAAAAAGTGATTCGTATTGGACCATATACGTTTGGAAAGCAAAGATCTCAAGGATCCAAAACAAGATGGACTTGCCATTGCCACTATCGTAAAAAATGTAATGCAGCGATCTACACTGTTGATGGAGTAATCGTTGGACAACGAAATGAGCATAGCCACTGAATTTTGCTCTGCATTGTAATGTTGTATTTAAACCTTTTTTAATTAAAAAGATTTATTAACGGTCTTGTTTCATTTGATTAAAATACAAAGTTATGAAAGTTTTAGCAGTTGTCTCGGAAGATTATTCCTTAATAAAATCTATAATATTTAATGTAATGATTATTATATAGGGTTGTTTTTTTAGTCACCAGCTAAATTTAAATGTTATTTTATTTAATACTATATAAACGTATGACATCAAAAACTTTTTTTAAAATAGTTCCTCTTGATGAACATAGCTACTACGACTTGGAATTTCACCCATAACACTACGACGTAGTACTACAAGATTTTTTGTAGTAGCGCTTAGTCGTTTTTTTTTTTTTTTTTGTTTTTCCGCCACAGAAAATTTTGGCACCCCCTAAAACAAGCTTTAACCAGTAAAGCAAGCTTTAGCGGGAGGAGGATGAATCCTATTTTTTTTTTCTTTTTTTTTTGCTACCCACCTTCAATGGCGCTAGTCAACTAAATTACTACTCCGCAAAAATAAATTGTTATTATTAGTAAAAGTACATTATACTCATAAATAATCATCGCCAACAGTGGATTAATATTCAATTATCAAGAGTAAATATTAACAAGATAAGTGTTTTGGTGATTTATGTAAAATTTACCTTCAAATAAACTGAAGAGCAAAGGCAGTGATTCTCCCATAAAATTACAAAGTAAGGTGTTTTTGGCTATGAAGAATGCCCATCATTCGTAAGAGGCAATAAACTCGAGTCATTGCAATTGTAAGTAAACAATAAATATTCGCCGACATCAATGCAGCTGTTTTTGTGCTAACAAAGGATTTAAAACGAAGCGAGCTGATTGGTCGATTACCTGTTGAATCCAGTACGAGGTGTGTCAATAGCGCCGTCGGTAAGACGCCGGACTTAGTTTCTACGAGTGCCAGATCAAATCCCAACGGTGACAATTTTTTTTTTTGTGAATTTGGTGTTACTTTTTTTTTCTACATTTTTTTTATGTTTTAATATCCAATTTTTTTTAAATAAAACAGTAGTTGAGAAAATTGTTTTTGTTGTAGTAACTATAGCGTAATTTCATACTCAATAGTGTCTGTTCAAATAGCTCCAAAAAAGTGAACCTGTCTCTGAATCTGAGGTTGTGAGTTCAAATCTGTACCGAGTTATTATTATTTTTTTAACCTTTTTATTTTTGTATTATTATTTAATTTTTTGGCTTTTATTATTTTTATTCAACTTTTTTGTTTTTTTTTTAAATGTTTTTCTTTTATATTTGCATATTAATTTAATTTAGTTAAGCCATTCGTTTTTTCGATAAGTTTAGAGTAAAGACTGTAATATTGTATTTTTTTTTAAATTGTAAATCATAATATTTAGATTTCATTTAGTTTTAACGTTATAAGATAAAAAAAGTATACATACATTAAATTAATAATATCAATAATTTTAAAAGGTATCTTTAGTTTTAATTATACTAAATAAATAATTTTACTGCTATAGTCTTGTTAGTTATTGAAAATATAAAGATACGAAAATGTTTTGTGCGGCATGCAATCTTAACATACTGGTGACACAAAAACGCATTAAATGTACAAATACTAATTGCGCCCACCAATATCATCAGGACTGTGTAAAGTATAGCGAAGCGTCATCCTCTCGAACAAAATGGGTATGTCCTACCTGCGTAGCTGCTCGCCCGAAACTGGACAATACTAACACACCGGTACAGATCAAAGGACAAAAAAAACCGGAAGGCGACAGCTCTCCTCTCACTACAGGGGAAGGTTCAATTTTACTGGAACTACGTAACTTTAGAATAGAAATGATGGAGCGCTTTGAATGTCAGCAGTCTGCTTTCGACAAATTTAACGACATTCTGAACATAGTACAAAATGACGTCAAAGATCTTCACTCTAAATTTTCCTCACTAAAACAAGAAGTTGATGATATGTCAGGGCTGGTGAATTTTTTATCTGACACGCAGGATGATCAGAAAGCCATAATTAGTGAACAGAAGAGCATAATAGCAGACTTAATGAAGGATAATGAAGCGTTAAAATCCAAAACGACCGAATTGACATTGAAAATGTCATATATCGAGCAACAGGCGAGGGAGAGTAATTTGGAAATCCAAAGTGTTCCTGAGCACAGAAATGAAAATCTGTTGAACATCATTAAACATATTTCCCAGACCGTAAATAATGAAGTACCTGATAAGGACATATTAAACTATCATCGAGTAGCGAAGGTGAATACCGATTCTCAGAGGCCTCGCAGCATAGTGTTGAAGCTAGCTAGTCCTAGACTACGTGACACCTTTTTAGCTGCGGTCAAAACGTTTAACAAACAGCATGACATTAAACTGAATTCGTTGCACGCCGGTGTAACAGGCAAGGCGCAACCCATTTATATCACAGAACACCTTTCACCTGAAAATAAAAAGTTACATGCTGCAACCAGAATAATGGCTAAGGAAAAGAAGTTCGAGTTTGTTTGGGTTCGAAACGGTCGAATTTTCGTTCGTAAGGATGATCGCTCGCCAGCTTTGTGTATTAGGGATTTTGATAGTTTAAGCAAAATTAAATGTTAAACTTAGTTAGGGAACGTTCCTGGTTAAATTATGAATAAAATTCAATCTTAACTGTTATTACCAAAATTCAAGAGGCTTAAGAACCAAAACCGAACAATTACAAATTTCCATACTTAAAGAAAATTACGATCTCATTATTTTTACAGAGACTTGGCTTAATGGAACTGTATATGATGGAGAATTAATTGATAACAGGTACCACCTATTCAGACGCGATCGTTCTACAACAATTTCTAATCGCACAAAAAAAGACGGAGGCGGCGTTTTATTAGCTGCAAAAATCAGTATAGATACAGTTAGGCGCCTAGATTGGGAGTCTGAATGCGAGGATTTATGGGTAACTATCAAAAATAGCAACGGTCCGAATATTAATATATGTGTAGTTTATGTCCCCCCTCCGGTTTGTTCAGAATACATAGACTTGCTGTTTTCGAACATCACGAACGTCTTAACGAACAAGGTTCAAGAGCGAGACATTAATTTAGTAATTGGTGACTTTAATTTTGGCAATATAGAATGGGGTCCCGATTCACAAGGCGCAGTGTTGTATAATGACAAAGAAAACAATTTTCTAAACTTCGTCTCATTTAACAGCTTAATACAACACAATAAAATAACGAACAAAAATGCACGTATTTTGGATTTGGTTTTATCAAACACCAAAAATCAAATGAAAGTCTCACACCCCGACAGCGCATTAATACCAATCGATGAGCATCATCCTCCATTATTTATAAATTTTAAGCTTTCTGCATTTAGCACAGTAAAACCTAATATGAAACCTAAATTGAATTTCTTTTTAAGTGATTACAATAAGATAAATGACGAACTAAGTAATCTACATTGGAACAACATATGGCAAAATACTGACAATATTAACGGAATGATAAATCTTTTCTACTCAAATCTATTTAATATAATTGAAAATAACACTCCACTTAGAAAACCCCGTAACGAAAAATATCCTGTATGGTACAACACCGCAATCATAAAGGCATTAAAAGAAAAATCCAAAGTCCATTCTAAATTCATTAAGTACGGTAATCCACTTGATAAAATTGAATTCAATTGCTTGCGAACTAGATGTGACAAATTGATAAGCGAAGCTTTTCAAAAATTCAAAAACGACATCGCTTCGGTCCTAAGATTGAACCCAAAACACTTTTGGTCATATGTGAAAAAACAGAAAAATAAAGACTGCGATACCCCGAATGAAATGTATTTTTGCGGTGACAAAATCAAAGGTGGACAAGATATCTGCGACACTTTTAATAACTACTTCAAATCTGTTTACGGAGTTAGTGCTGACTTAAGTAATTACGTAGAATTGAATCCAGAGGCGTTAAATCATAAAGAAGTTATTTCAAAGGTAGTTATCACGGAAGAAGAAGTAAAAAATTATATTTTGAGCTTAGATGTCGATAAAGGCCCGGGTCCTGACTTAATACCAATATTATTTCTAAAAAAATGTGTCGACAATTTAAAAGGTCCTCTAACGCAACTTTTTAACACTTCTCTTAAAGATGGTATTTTCCCAGAGGCATGGAAGGCTGCGTTTTTAGTCCCTATTCACAAAAATGGGGACATAAATAACATCGAAAATTATAGGCCCATTTCAAAACTTAGTAGCATCGCAAAAATACTTGAAACGTTCGTTCACAAAGTTATATATTGTCACGTAAAGCAAAATCTAATAACAGATCAACACGGGTTTAGACCAGGTAAATCTACGGCTAGTAATCTTGTTGAATTTGTTACTGACATAGCGGAAGCTTTAGACGAAGGCAAGGAAGTACACGCTGTCTACACTGACTTTCGAAAAGCGTTTGATCTTGTTGACCATCGACTACTTATAAGAAAACTCGCCGGATTTGGAATCCATGGATCCCTTTTACGCTGGTGCGAATCGTACTTAATTAACAGATCGCAAATAACAGTTGTAAAGGGTTTTTCGTCGGACGTCTTTTTTATTCCATCAGGAGTCCCTCAAGGTTCTCATCTCGGGCCCTTATTTTTCCTAATATATATTAATGATTTAGGCAACACCATAGACTCTAAATTTAAAATGTATGCCGATGATCTAAAAATTTATAGGACGATTTCTTCCATCCAAGACATGCAAATGCTACAGTCAGATATAGACAGTGTGAAGTCGTGGTGTGATGATAACCTAATGCATCTTAATCCAGATAAATGCTATCATGTCAAGTTTTCTCGCAAAAAAACCATTACCCATTACTCGTATAGCATTAATGGTAAAGCGCTAAAGGAACTCAATGCAATAAAAGATCTGGGAGTAGTCATCGATAATGCTTTGACGTTCAGAAACCATTACGAAAGCATGATCCTGAAGGCTTCAAAGCTAACAGGATTTATAATACGTCAGATGAAACTATTTAGAGAACCTAAATTAACTATAACTGTTTATAACTGCTTGATTCGCAGCATTCTTGAATACTGTAGTCAGGTTTGGAGTCCTAGCTACCAAGTACATTCGAACGCTATTGAACGCATTCAAAAAAAGTTTTTATATCATCTTACATATAACGATAATAAATGCAGAGTATTGCGGTCCTACGAAGAGAGATGCCACTATTATAATGTTATCCCTTTATCCAAGCGTCGAAAAACGTTAGATATAATATTTTTGCATAAAATTATTCACGGTGCTATTAATTCGGAAAAATTATTGTGTAAAGTTAACATATCAACACCTCGTCCAGGTAGCAGATTGGTGAATCGAAAAGTTCTTGAAGTATCAAAGGTTAAAACCAACATAGGTAGACATGCTCCACTTCAACGGATGTTTCATTTAGCCAATGTATTCAGAAATGATTTTGACATTTTCGGTGATTCTTCAGCCTCGGTTAAAAAACACATACTACAATAAGTTTTATAGCATAAATTTTATTTTTAAACTAGATTATTGTATAATAATATTTTTTTTTTATATTCTCAAATTGAAATAACTTATGAGTTTTAATGTTACTTTTAAGTTGTAAGAAAGTTGTATTCACTTCTAGTAGGTAATAGTTATGTTCTTTTTCCAATCTAAGATTCATGTATTTTTTTTTTAATTATTACCAGTTTTGTGAATTAAATAATAAAAAAAAAAAAAAAAAAAAAAAAAATTACGGACGAATGGGCATTCTATAAGCTGTTAACCCCAGTGGCTAACGGAAAATAGAATGCCCAGACAGTGTGGAGACTCACTCAGTGAAGCCGAGCATACCCACTAAACATCCCCCTTTACGACCTACTTTAATCCAGGTTCTTGATCATTTATCGGAGCGACAGCCAATTGGAGAGAGAGGCTGCGCAGTGAGCGGCATCCAGACGGCTGCCACCAAAAGGAACTGAAAGTGAGAAAAACAAAGCTAAGATTAGCAGAAATGACAAAGCTGAAACTAAGATATTATCTAGAATGATCAGACTCACTCTGAGATAGGAATGCTGGAAAGAAGGACTACGTTTAGAAACGTTGAGCTTGCTGAAGTTTCCTGATAAGGGGAGCAAACTTGGTTAGGACCGGAAGAGCACCGTTGAAACCCTCTGGGCTGGCGTCAAAAGCGGCGCCGAAAGCCAGGATCTCGTCGATGGGAGCGAGCTGGATCCAGAACGCCATGCGGTCTTGAGACCCTTTTGCGTTCGGGCACTGGGAAGCCGATTTGGCGGCCGGTTGCGATTGAGTCGCGACCCGGCTGCGCTGACCTGGAACGATAGAAGTAAAGACCTTAGGGGCCTTTGAACTGACTGGAGGGGCGTCCGAGCTAGGCTGCGGTCGCTCTCTCCAGTTCTCGATGGGCTTCACGGTAGCCCTGGCAGCACGCGGTGCCTTGGGGCAGCCGCGAAAATTTGCTGTGTGGCCTGACTGGCCGCACAAGACGCAGGACGGAGCGATGGGCGATTCGGGAGTGCGAGAGCACTCCTTAGTCCCATGCGGATCTAGGCACTTGACGCACCTAGGGGAAGCAAAACAATTTGCCGCCGCATGACCATACAGTTGGCAGCGGTGGCACTGACCTGGGAAACCACGCTTGTGTGGAACTTCGACGCGGATGTTGGACAGACCACACACAGTGGGCTTGCCTCTGAAAATGGACTGCCCTTGCGGGCTCTTCGCTAGGATCACTAGCGCAAGTGGGAATTGCTTGCCTCGGCGGCTGTGCATTTTGTGCACAGACTCGACGGGGAAGCCTTGAGAAGACAAGTCCTCTTGGATTTGCTCGTTCGAGAGCTCGAACGGCACGTTCCTGAGGACGGCACGAATCTTACGCTCCTCAGGGAGAGCGTAAGTGTGGTACTCGAGCTTTTGATCAGCAAGAAGCCGAGTAAGATTCCTGAAATCGGGAATGGAATTGACAACGACCTTAATAGAGTCACCCACGTTGGATGCCTTACTATACTGGATCTTGGGATTGTGTCTACCGCAGAGAGCTGAGACCTCGGTCCAGCGGCTCTTGTCCCGTAGAAAGACGGGGGGCGGAGACTTGACTTTCGGCGGAGCCGAATCTGATTGCGACGCAGGCTGTGACGCCAGGATCGCTGAAACAAAAGGCGCAGGAGCAGACGCCGGTGCGACATTTTGCGGAGCAGGAACAGCGGCTGGAACAGCTGAAACGGATGGAAGTGAGACTGAAGAGGCATCTTGCTTCTTCTTCTTTGACTTGGACTTCTTGCGAACCTCGGTGAACGGAGCAGGAGATTCTGGAACTAAAGGAGCGGAGTCGGAATCACTACCCGGCGGGGTATTTTTCCGTTTGCATGCGGTGGAATCTACCAACATGCAATCTGAAAGGGGATCGACGTACTCAGAGAGATCTGGAGACGCCGGAGAATCGGTTTGGAATCCCTGTGAAAAACAGGCGACCTGAGGACGAACGGACAATTGCTCTCGCAAGGACTCGATTTGAGCGAGAAGGGCTTCCTTCTCGGCCTCCAGTGATTGTTTTTCGCTGGACATCTGGCTGAAATCTGAAGACAGCTGACTGAATTCTGAGGACGAGGGACGGGCGGATAATTCCGCCTGCAAGGAGTCGACCTGAGCCTTAAGCTCAGCTTTCTCCTCATTATCGAGACGGCTCAAGCGTTCACTATGGTATCTGATGCCATGGTTTTCGTCCTTTAGATTACGAATACGACGGCGATTGATTTCGCATTGATGCTCGGTACACTCAGGGTGACGAGGCATAATGCTGGGCTGAAAGGAGGTCTATCGAAGACAAACTGCGCTGAAAAAGAAAACGACCTAGTGCGGACCTATTGCCGGTGAACGGCGGACGATCAGGCTTCGTTGGCACGGTTACGTATCCACCTGACCAGCGATGCTTCGGCCGGCAGCAGTCGGGTCCGCCCTGAAAAGAGCAGATGAATTAGCCCCGACATTACACAGCCTCCACAAGAGAAAACTTTCCGAAAGAGCTTAACTTGGCACCTTACCCGCACGAGTGCGGGGGAGGGAACAAGGGCAGCGCAATACGAACACTCGGGAGCGGCCGCAGACACGACCGTTCGGGAGCGAACGCAAACGGGGAGTTGCTTAGTCGTCTTTTTTCAATTGTTTTCATTCATTTGTTAGCAAACATGTTATTTTCCTTGGTAAAAAATACGTACCTTTTTTTTGCAAAAGTTGTTTCTGTAAATGATACTAATTGTGTAAAAAAATATTAGCCGGTTACCACAAAACAGCCTGTATCTTATGTAATGATTGCTTCAGGATCAAGTAATACTTTATCAAAGAGTAATCGAGGATGGAGTAGTAAGACAATTCATATTATAAACTGGTATTATATCTATGAAAAAAAGTAATTATAAATAAATAAATACGTCTTCGTTATTACAGAGTAAGGTGAGTGCTACAAAGCAATTCTATTAAAATAAAGCTGATGAGCTTGTTATTTTTTGTTTGAACACACCAATATTTGTAGCAGCAGTTGTAGATTCTTGTTTATTTTTTATATTACTATCAATTGAAGAAGGCTACAATTACCGTGAATACATTTTCAGTTATACTCTGTGCTTTTCAAAAGCAATAATGTGCCAGTTTTTTTGTAGGCCTGACTTTTACCAAGCATTCATGGTTTTGGGTGTATTTCGTTGGTCATGGTCATATCGAAAATGTTTAGAATATGTTCATGTTCTCATAGAAGTAAAATGTAACGAACATGCATGCATGCCAAACTTCACGACTGCATCCCTTACGGGGTTATTAGAGGTTATTAAACCATCTGATGTCGCGTTTGACAAATTTGGCGGCATCAGAATGATGGAGCGAGACTATTGCAGTGACAGGTAGTCAGCCCCCCAAAAAAAAAAAAATCCTCCGATAAAGCCTTTCCCTTAACTTACTTTTACAGTATGCCCGGGAAGAGATGCAGCTGGCAGATTCAATGTTTTTCCTTTGCTCCCAGTCCAGCATGGAAGATGTAACTAACAATTTAAAAATGTTATTAAACGTTTGTTTTGTTGCAGTTCAATGGTTAGTCAATGTACGCAATAAAGAAGTAGCACTTATCAACGGATACGCTTTAACTAAACGCACAGAAAGTAAATTTACCATCAGGTGGCGCTGTTCATCACCATATTGTAAATGTTTTATAATTACAGATCGTAAAAAAACACATATATTGAAATATTCATTGCAACATGGCCATAAGAATGATGACTTTGTTGTTATGGATGGAAAGTACATCACTGTAGGTCTGATTAAGTAAAAATAAACTGCCTCAAAAAAATAAACTTAATTTTTTTTTGAAGGTCCTTAGATTATTTAGATAGATTGACGAGCGGCTGGTGTAGGGGTAACACTGCCTTTTATGCCAGAGCACAGATATTAGTCGTCAAGTCATGGATGTTTATATGTTTATTTAAGTTTATATTCTAATTAAAAAATATGTATTTATTCAATATGTATGTTCATATATTTCTTAAGTATGTCAGTTATCTAGTATACATAACACAAGTTCGTTAAGACACTTAATTTGGGCTAGATGATATTTTGTGAGTGTCAGAAATATTTATTTATAAATTATTATAGATGAAATTAGACCCGAAAGATCTAGATCTATATCTTCTCAAATCCATGTTGTGATTCAGATCATAGTGGATACAGTAATGCTTTATACAGAAATTTGACCTCTTTGATTTTAAATTCTGTAGATATTCCATATACCACCTTTCTCTTTATGAACAAATACCATATACGGTGTAATGGAACACAAACGTCCCATCCTTACTGTACCTATAAAAATGACAGGTTTTACATCAGCGAGAAAGCTATGGGGCTAAGCAGTAAGTTGAACAAGACAAAACATTCGACTATACGCGAAAGTTTTAGGTTCATATGGTTTTTTTATATAAGTAATATGTATTATTGTATTACTATAATAACAAAAAATCGACAATTAAAAAAGGAATGCTGCATGATTTAGGAGGCCCATCCGGAAATTTTAAAAAAAGTAGCTGTTCAAAGTACATGATCTTGATATCGATTAATTCACTCGCAATTAAAAGAAGCAATCGATTATACAGGGTGGTCCAAACAGTGACGTCATAATTTTTTTTTAGATTCTTCACACCTAGGGGTATCCGAAAATACCCCATGTATATTCCGCGATTTTTTGTAGTTTTCGAGTTATGAATTTTTTAAATCCTTTTTTTGATAATTTTCTTCCTAAACAGCTAAAAATAATAATATTGAGATTTGTTCCAAGTTTTTTCTTTGTAACATGATCCTCATGAGTTGCCCTATTATGCATAAAATAATTAGCTTCCTGACATTCACGAAAGATACAATCGAAACTTAAAAAAATTGTTCGGGGCGAGTCTGACTTGAATTTTCAACATTTAATAAAAAATAGTAAAAAATAATTTCATACTTTCCAATTAATTTCTAAAACTTGGCAGGACCTCAGCCTTTTATAAGAACACTAGCTTTATCCCGCAACTTCGTATGCGCTTAACTACCCTTCTTGTGGAAATTTCAGAAAGTATACAACCAGACACCCACTGAAAGAACCTTCATACCAAGTATCACACCCATGCACTCAAGGAATAAGTTTTTTTCATACAAACTAAAAATCATATATTTCCCGTGCCCGTGGGAATTTTGGGAATTTTTTTCGTAGCACAACCAGTCACTCTTTGAAGAACCTTCATGCCAAGTATCACATCCGTACACTCAAGGAATAAGATTTTTCATATAAACTAAAAAGTACAACCCCTTCCCGTAGGAATTTCGGGAATCCCTTCCATAATACAAACAGAAACTTATTGAGGAACCTTTATATCAAGTATCACATGACACATCCGTGCACTCAAGGGATGGGATTTTTTCATAAAAACGAAAACATCATATATTTCCCGTTCCCGTGGGAATTTCGGGAATTCCTTTCATAACACAACCGGACACACATTGAAAAACCTTTACACTAAGTTTCACATCAGTGCACTCAAGGAATAAGATTTTTCATACAAACTAAAAAGTCCTATATTTCCCGTTCCGTGGGAATTTCGGGAATTCCTTCCTTAGTGCACCCCTACATCCCCTAAAGAATGTTTGTTCCAAATTTCAGCTCTCTACGCCCAGTAGTTACGGCTGTACGTTGTCTGTCAGTCACTCAGTACCTCAGTCACTCAGTCAGTAACGGAACAGTTTTATATACAATGTGTTAGGGTTCCGACTTTTGATACTTTACCTACGTGATATACATCAAATTTCATCGACAAAAGTCACCTTAGGGGGGGGCGCACCCCTCACCCCTCGTGATGGGGGTGATTTAAAAATTTCGTTTCTCTGGTTTGCTTTAAGTTCGTAAAACCATTTTTTTTTCATATTTATTGTGTGTATCTTGTTGAATTACATCTCATTTTAAAGCTTATTAAATTTACCAACTTTTGATACCACATTCACTAAAAAGTCATAAGAAGAAAAGAATTAATTTTAATGACTTAGAAAAAAAATCTTACTTTTTTGTAGTATTTTTTTAGTTTTTTGTCATTAAAAAAAAAACGAAGCCCTTAACAATGCATTTTTTTCTTCTTATCTAGTACTATTTGAGTTTATCTTTCTAACGATGCCAAAATTTAGGCCCGGTTCAGTAATTAGTTAAAAGGAAACACGAAATTAAAATATCAAAAGTTTATTTTACTAAGGTAATACGTCCTAGTTACAAAATTTAAGTACTATCAAGACTCGCGAGTTAGAGCGCGCGCGCAATGCGGTAGCAGGTTGCTTCAGGTTTTCGCCTGACTGCCTCTGCGCTCGCTGCGTTGGCGAGGGATGATCAGGGCGAGGCCCGTGCCGAAAGGCTAGAGCGCACCAATCACGTCGCCCCGCGCATCGTACGAGTCGAAACATGAATCTCTTTCAGTCTAATAGTGAATGAGATAACAATACTAAGGTACTGGTTAGGATTTCTACTTGCTAATCAGTTGTCCTTCGTTTCTCGTTGCGATTGCTACAAAGTTTTACTTTCGAATTTAGCTAAGTACTACTTACTCGATACTATGGCAGTTAATTATTCACCAAGTGAAGTGGCCGACATTGTATTTATTTATGGATACGCCAATGGAAACGCTGCGGCTGCTGTTCGGGAATATCGAATTAGATTCCCTACAAGGCGCATACCTTCTGCTCCAACTTTTGCAAGCGTTTTTGCAAGATTGCGCACTCATGGAATCCGACAGCCGCCTAATGAACGTGCTGTTGTGGGGAGACCAGACATGGAAGAAGAAATCATTGAAATGATTGCCAGTGACCCGCGACTTAGCACTAGAAATATTGCCAGAAGACTTGGGATTTCGCATTGGTCGGTGTGGCAAGTTCTACGTCGGGAAGGATTACGGCCGTTTCATTTTCGTCGAGTTCAGAATTTAATTGAACCAGATTATGCTGCTCGCTTTGTGTTCTGTGCGTGGCTTAATAGGAAAGTGAGACATGATGCAAACTTCATACGGCGAATATTATGGACTGATGAAGCCAAATTCACAAGAGCTGGGATAACCAACCACCGAAACCATCATTTGTGGCTTAATGAAAATCCCCATGCTGTGAGGCCCGCCTCGTTCCAACACGAATTCTCAATCAACGTGTGGGCAGGCATTATTGATGATGAGCTGCTAGGTCCCATCGTCTTACCAGACAATCTTAATGGTGAGAGATTCTTGGAATTTCTAAGAGGGGATTTCCTACATGAGCTACCATTGGAGTACAGACGTGAACGCCGGTCTTTTTATTTGCAAATGGATGGAGCTCCTGCCCATTTTGCCCGGAATGTACGAGCATATGTGGATGAACACTACACCCCCTGGATTGGAAGAGGAGGAACAATTGCCTGGCCGGCTCGTAGCCCTGATTTGACACCTCTAGATTTCTTCCTGTGGGGGACCATGAAACAGCGGGTTTACCTAGAGGTGCCTACAACAAGAGAAGAGCTGCTGCAAAAAATTATGACCGCAGCTGATGAATTAAAAGCCGACAGAGCTATGATTAAAAGAGCTACACAACAAGTAGCATTAAGGGCTACTTCTTGTTTATTAAACAATGGTGGTCACTTTGAACAATTGTTAAATTGACTTAAAATCGGCAAAACTAAATAAAAAAGAGATTGTAAATTTCGTGTCTTTTATTTTGATGTCATTTTAGCTTAGCAGTTAGGACTGTTTCTTTGAAGTTAAACTGTCGTATTCTGTATCGTTAGAAAGATAAACTCAAATAGTACTAGTTAAGAAGAAAAAAATGCATTGTTAAGGGCTTCGTTTTTTTTTTAATGACAAAAAACTAAAAAAATACTACAAAAAAGTAAGATTTTTTTTCTAAGTCATTAAAATTAATTCTTTTCTTCTTATGACTTTTTAGTGAATGTGGTATCAAAAGTTGGTAAATTTAATAAGCTTTAAAATGAGATGTAATTCAACAAGATACACACAATAAATATGAAAAAAAAATGGTTTTACGAACTTAAAGCAAACCAGAGAAACGAAATTTTTAAATCACCCCCATCACGAGGGGTGAGGGGTGCGCCCCCCCCTAAGGTGACTTTTGTCGATGAAATTTGATGTATATCACTTAGGTAAAGTATCAAAAGTCGGAACCCTAACACATTGTATATTGATAAAAAAGTGACAGGTAAGAGGTTAATTTTCTGTTACAGACTCCTGAAGTTACTCAGACGGAAACTACCTGAATAGTTAATTTGATTTAAAAAAATCTTTTTATCATTCCTCGGGCTAAACAAAGATGGTAAATGCTTCAGGTTAGCAAAAATAACATCCAGTGTCAAAAAATAAACTTGGAAAAAAATCTCAATTTTTTTTTTTTTTTATATTTTAAGCTGTTTATGATGAACATTTTCAAAAAAAAGATTAAAAAATTCATAACTCGAAAACTACAAAAAATCGCGGAACATACATGGGGTATTTTTGGATACCCCTAGGTGTGAGGAATCTAAAAACAATTTTATGACGTCACTGTTTGGACCACCCTGTATATATGAAGGTAGTCATCATTGCTTAGTTTTGATTTCCTAGCTTTAACGCCCTTGTTTAAGATATGAATAAGATTCAGTTATTACATTTACAGTCTTACAAAAGTTAACTCGTGTTTCTTACACGTCCTCTTTGAAACGAGTCGTATTCGTCAACTGGCACCTCTGAAAGAGGCCAGTTCGGGCCAGTTGGCACATTCTGATTTTACCTATTATTTTAGTCGTCAACTCGCCCGACAAAAGAAAACTAAAAAAGGCTTTAAACCAAAAATACAAATCAGAACCTCGTTGGCTGATTCGGTTCAGTAGATTGCGATTTAAAGGTGCGGAATGAGGCGAGGGGGACCGGGAAACCGAGTAGGATAATTTAAAACAAAAGTAACGAGTATAATTACGATATTACCAGTATTTAAGTGTTTGCGCAATGTACGCAAACAGCCCTGGTATCGACTTTCCTAATACCGTTTTTCTTAATACCTAACTCTATTATTTTCAGGCGGATTTGGAGGTTCGACCGCTCTGAAGGAATGGGACGACCAGTTGCATTCCTTAATGAATAAAAACCAAAAATAAAAAAAATAAAAAAAAACTTGAATAAAATGAATAAAACTTTTGATTTGATTATCACCTTCCGCTTTCTGTGAGTACGGTAATCGATATATAAGTTAATAATTGTATCGTATTATTTTCAAAATCAAAATTCAAAAAAGGCAAGCAAAATAATACCGAATAAGGCTCGTCAGGCCATACTTGAAGGAGTTTTGGCGCCAACACTTATGTATGGTAGTGAATCTTGGGTGTGGCAGAAGAGACATGAAAGTAGGATTAATGCTGTGGAGATGAGAGCGTTGAGAAGCATGTGTGGAATGAAATTGAGTGATAGGGTGCGCAACAGTGAAATAAGAAAGAGATGCGGATTGAAAGAGGATGTAGTGACTAAGATTGAAAAGGGTATGCTACGGTGGTTTGGACATTTGGAAAGGATGAGTGAAAGTAGATTTACGAAAGAGGTGTACAGAGCAAGAATGGATGGTGTTGTTGGAAGGGGCTGGCCTAGGCGAACGTATGCCGATCAAATTGGCGACATTTTGAAAAAGGGCCTAGTCAAAAGTACCCGTAACCGGCGATCATGTATGAAAAGATTGATGAACGTGGAAGAAGCGAAAGAGGTATGTTTGGATCGCAGCAATTGGTGTTCCCTTGTCTCTGCATACCCCAAGGGGAGACAGGCGTGAGGTTATGTATGTATGTATGTATTTTCAAAATTTAAAATAGCATTAGGGTGATTTTCCCAAGCACAAAAAAAGTGCCTGCGATGAAAATGTAAGAGAGTTCGATTTGAATTTTTTTTTTTTTAATTAGAACAATAATTTCTGATTTCTAGCTAAATAAGCTACATTACATTAATACAAAACAAAATAAAAATTTTGAAAAAGAATAAAATAATTTAAAATCCCCCGACTGAAATGATTTATGTGACGAGAGATAATTAACGTGAAAAGCTTTTTTAAAAGTTCACTTGATCTCATAGAGAGTCGATATTATGAACAACATACTATTCGTTTTCATAGCACTTCCCTACGCTTACCTATTCGGTTCTCGAAGATGTAGATGTCGCAATAACATGGGTATTCAACTCCCTATGAACTTTATAAGAAGAGCAAGAAAATCCGTCTGGGGCTGCCATTGAATGAATAAGTTTTGTAGTTTTATATTGAAATTTAAATACATAGTGAAGTATTATAATAAGTATTTACAACTCAACTTTGCTGGTGTCTCAACTTTGCTGGGGCTTTGTTGTAACGTAACTCGATATCATATAACATTATACCAACCAAATCCAAAGCGATAATTGAAAACGGCATTCAAATCGGACCAATGGTTTGCACACAAATATTTACTGCAGCGCCCCCTGGTGAGTTGTTACCGTAACACTATATCTAAGAACATGCACCAATCAAATCCAAAGCGCAAGTGAGAGGGTGTTTGGTTTGCACAAACACCCTCTCACCCCAAACGCATATACCGTCTCCGTTCCGTCGTGGGTAAAAATAATATTTTGTGTCCACTTTTACATTTTGGTGGATTGTCCTACGACCAGTTTCGTAGTCATTATGTCTAGTATCTGAACAGTTAAGTGAGGATAAATTTGAACAGAGTTTGTACAACCGCACTACAGCATTGTGCAATCATTTACATTATCGCTTAAAACATATAGATTGTTCTGAACCTAAACATACAGAAAAAGTAAATTTATTATCAAATAACTAAAATTTTCAACCTCAAATCATTATTATTTACAAACTCATTAGTTATACTAAAGGTAAAACGCGTTTTCATATTTTTTAAACGGCTTTGAAGTTTTCGAAGAGTTGAAACAATACTGTTAGTTTTATTTTCATTTAATTATTACTTATTAAGATAGTCACATTAGTAACTTGAAGTATAAGATGCAAAGAAAAACTTATTATATTTCGTCGCTTCATTCTTCAGATATTATATAACAGGTAGTCCTTTTTAGGTACTAGGTAACTTCGCATAATTTAAAGTATCATAAAAAAAACACTGTGGTGGGGCGCCGCGTGGCATGATCCACCCGGTTCGCGCCAAGCCCTCATTCTTTTTTCGTGCGTGGTAACAAGCATACGTCATTTACTTTAATCATTTACTTAAGTTTTTACAAAATGCCTAAACGTACAGCAGAAGAACAGCGTCAACATTATAATATAAAGATAAAAAAGTTGGAACGAAAAATAAATAAAAAACGGAAACAGCGAATTATTTCCTCCGATGAAGAAGAAATCTTACAAGGTAAGACCTACTTATTCGGTTTAAAAATGTTATTTAAAACATCAGAGCAGAAAATGCGTGTAATCTATAATAGATATATCACGTTAACTGCTCAATATCGTAATGATGTAAACTTTAATAAATTTTATCTGATCTTATCGATCACCTTTTGTTTTCAATACGATTACAGAAAATGCGGGTAATCTCAAGGAGATTTATCTCGTTGTCTGTAATACGTTATGGGCGTTATATTAATATGAATTAGACATAAACATGTCGCCTCCAAGGTTATTTAAAAAATCAGAGCAGAAAATGCGTGTAATCTATAATAGATATATCACGTTATCCGCTCAATATCGTAATGATGTAAAATTTAATAAATTTTATTTGATCTTATCGATCACCTTTTGTTTTCAATACGATTACAGAAAATGCGGGTAATCTCAAGGAGATTTATCTCGTTGTCTGTAATACGTTATGGGCGTTATATTAATATGAATTAGACATAAACATGTCGCCTCCAAGGTTATTTAAAAAATCAGAGCAGAAAATGCGTGTAATCTATAATAGATATATCACGTTATCCGCTCAATATCGTAATGATGTAAAATTTAATAAATTTTATTTGATCTTATCGATCACCTTTTGTTTTCAATACGATTATAGCTGAAATAAATGCTGAAATCTCAGCAGCCATAACTGACATAGCACGAGCACGTGACAAAAAAAAAAATCCAAAACTTTCAGCAATAGCTGGGGTACGGTATTACCACCATAAATCGAGAGATGGACGTCCTCCCTGAGAAGGAAGAAAACAAAATGAAGGCCTTCCGTCACGTAAGTGATGGATGCTGCCTATTATCAGACCTCCACTTTATGTTCACCAAAGATAGGGTAAAACTGATTTAACCTAATTTGGATACAAACTTTAAACATGTTATACAAGACTCCGAAAGAGACGAAACTTTATTCGGAAGTTCGTTGCCGGAAAAAATAAAGGCAAGTAAAGCCATTGAAAAGTAGGGAGCCCTAATTAAAAAAGGCCCAGCCAAAACAGTCTCCTCTCAAATATCAACGGTCAACCGGTCGTCTCAGCAGGGAAACTGGACAGGACCTCCTCGTTACCCGTCGTTCAGGGGGGGGCGGGGAGGTCAGAGGAAACCGATAGCAGCTCAAACACAGCGGCGCCCTCAATCGAACTCTGCGTTCAACGCCAAGTTCCAGCCGCAGACTTAGTCCAGGACGCGTGCTCCGACCCAACATTAATCAAGGTACATGCAGGTCGAAGTAATTTATTTTATGATTGTTGGACAAAAGTAACTAAAAACGAAGTTATATTAATGTGGATAAATTATGGATTTAGAATACCATTTGATACTCAAATTTGTCAGTATTCTATTCCTAAAAATAATTTGTCATCATGTGAAAAAAGAGACATGAAAATAGCTATAAATAAATTATTAGACTTAGGGGCTATAAAGCCTTGTTCTCCTTCAAATGATCAATTTATTTCAAATATATTTTTAGCTCCGAAACCTAACGGAGAAAAAAGGTTTATACTAAATTTAAAATCTTTAAACAAGTTCGTAACAAAAGTACATTTTAAAATGGAATCTTATAAAACAGCCTCGAAATTAATTCCTCGTAATGGATACTTAGCCAACATAGATATGAAAGAATCATATCTACTTATGCCGTTTTTTGTTAGTGACAGAAAGTACCTACGATTCGAATTCCAAGAAAATGATTCGTCTGAGCCGATCACTTACGAGTTCACAGCAATGCCGTATGGATTATCGGTAGCTCCGTGGGTATTTACAAAAAATATGCGTGAAGTAATGAGTCATTTGAGAAAACAAGGTTTTAAGTCTACTACCTATTAAGACGATCTTCTTATTGGAGATACATATGAAGAATGCATGATTAATGTAAGAGAAACTTTGAAGTTATTACATTGTCTAGGTTTTATTGTAAATTTCGATAAAAGTCGCATTGTACCAAAAAAGTCAATCAAATTCTTAGGTTTTATGTTCAACACAGAACAGATGTCTATTACGTTACCTGGCGATAAGCGGCATAACATTGCACAGTTAATAAATAGGTACATTAATCTTAAAACTTGTTCATTACGAAATTTCGCTAAACTTATAGGTGTATTGATCGCAGCCTGTCCAACCACAAAATATAGATTCTTATATACAAAAATATTAGAGAGACAAAAGTTTTTAGCCTTAAATAAGTTCGGAGGAAACTATGAGGTGAAGATGAATCTTAATAAGATATTACTAAAAGATTTATGGTAGTGGAAAAATAATATTAATATTATTTCTTGTCCAATCATTACTCAAAATTATAAGTCGGAAATTTACACCGACGCATCTAGGACAGGCTGGGGAGCAGTATGCAAAAATAATAAATATAGTGGTTCATGGACGAACAGTGAAAAAGAAAATCACATGGACTTTTTAGAATTACTCGCGGTTTTGTTAGGTCTCAAAAGTATAGCAAGTGAAGGAAAAGATTGCGCAATATTATTACGTATTGACAATACTACTGCCATTAGCTACATTAATAGGATGGGAGGTATTCAGTTCCCACATTTGAATATTTTAAGTAGAGAAATTTGGCAATGGTGTGAAAAACGCAATTTATGGATATTTGCTTCTTATGTTAACACCAAAGAAAATCGAGCAGATTTCGAGTCCAGAAATGGGCCCTCTCGGATAGCGCTTTCCAACTTATTGTAAATAGTTTCGGGCCCATTAGGATCGACTTGTTCTCGGGTCGAGCCAATGCCAAATGTTAATTTGCCATTGGCTCGACTTGACAGCCTGAACCTGATGCAGTCGCAGTTGATGCATTTACAATAGGCTGGGCTGACTTGGATTTTTATGCATTTCCTCCCTTTTCTCTTGTATTAAAATGTATACGAAAAATAATTGATGATAAAGCCGAAGGGGTACTTGTATTCCCCTTCTGGCCTTCCCAGCCATGGAGTCAGCACCCACTGCACTCCAGCCTTACCCTGGGTGCCGCGAGGCTCTCCGGGCGTCGTTCAGCCGGCGCAGCTGCCCACCAGAGGCTCTCACGTTGATGCTCGCCTCGCTCGCAGACACTACTGTTCGCCAGTACAACGTCTCATTGAAGTTATGGTTTCAAGAAGTGTGGTTATGAATTAATAGTTTCCAAAAATCCATTCCATTATTTCTTTGATTCTTAAACGAGCAATTTAATAAGGGATGTTCTTACGGTTCATTAAATACACATCGATCTGCATTATCTCTTTTATTAGGAGAAGAGATAAGTGATAACAGTTGTGTTAAACGCCTCTTAATAGGAGCCTATAAAACTAAACATATTAAGCCTAAATATTCATTTACTTGGGATCCAAATTTAGTACTAAATCAACTGTCTTTTTGGTATCCAAATATTAATTTATCATTAGAAAATATTACAAAAAAACTCGTTACATTATTAGCTTTATGTACCGGTCAAAGAGTACAGACATTGTCTTTACTTAAATTAGAAAATATTGTTTTTCAATCTGATAAAGTAAATATTATTATAACAGATATAATCAAGACTTCCGCTCCAAATCGTGAACAGCCCTTATTATCTCTCCCAAACTTTCAAAGCAATATCAACATATGCCCAGTATCAACTTTAAAAGAATATATTTTTATTACAAAAAATATCTGAGGTTCAAACTCCGGGAATCTCTTCGTAACATTCAAAGCTCCCCACAGAACTGCATCAAGTCAGACGCTAAGTCGATGGATTAAGCAAACGCTCGCCACGAGCGGCATTGACATGAGCGTTTTAGTGCGCACAGCACACGACACGCGTCGACCTCAGCCGCGCGCGCGGCCGGTATCAGTGTCGATGTCATTCGAAAAACGGCCGGGTGGACACAAAACTCACAGGTGTTCGCAAAGTTTTACCATCGGCCTTTAGATGATCAACAAAATAACTTTGCTTTGTCGATACTTAATCGAGACATGAACAATACTTAACCTAATATTAAAAATAGTTATTGAATATTACGTATTTTGATATTAAGTAAATTACTACATTAAAAACTATGTGTCTATAAATAGACTATCACTAAGTTTCATTAATTTAAGCTGATTATAATTTCTAGCGACTCAAATAAAGTAAGATTATTTGAAGCTCATTATGTAATAATACTAATTATTAAGTACTATAATAATAAAATATGTAATTACATATTTATTTCTTTACTTATTTCAATTCCAAGTATATACCTAAACAAAACTTTCTATCTCTGAAAATCTACCTGTTATATAATATCTGAAGAATGAAGCGACGAAATATAATAGATGATTAAACGAACTTCTAAGTGAAGTTCTATCGCTATTATATGAGTCGCTTCATTCGAAGATATGACGTACCCACCCACCCCAGAACCCATTTAAAAGTTTCGTTTAGGGTCTCTAAAGAATGAGGGCTTGGCGCGAACCGGGTGGATCATGCCACGCGGCGCCCCACCACAGTGTTTTTTTTATGATACTTTAAATTATGCGAAGTTACCTAGTACCTAAAAAGGACTACCTGTTATATAATATCTTCGAATGAAGCGACTCATATAATAGCGATAGAACTTCACTTAGAAGTTCGTTTAATCATCTAGTATAATTCACTAAAATGATAAAAAATATCGCGTTGTTGAAATTGACCCAATAAAAATGGCTACCGAAATGCGTACAGAGCGGACGTGTCTAATAGCGATCTCTTAAATTATTAAATACACTAAGTAGGAAAACGTGTCTTAATACGAACGCCATAAGTGTGAAAGTGAATTTGAAGTGTGATACTACTTACTACTTTAATCGTCTGTTACCGGGCGAAAACACACGGATTACGCACACCCCTCAATCCCGTAAGTAAAAGAAACAAGCTCTGAGCTCGAGCATACATCTCGCTCTAAATTCCTCATTCTTATTGGTACGATTCGATACAAAAATTAGTGTTCAAAGGTCGCCACCGAAGGATTCCATTACGTATCTTGTACGTTATCCCAAATCCATTGCTATACAAACTGGATCCCAACCTGATCTTAGAAAACTAGAGCCACAACAAGTTACCTTCCGAACTAAGCGTAAGTCTCCAGAAGAAGAGCTAACCACAAAATTTGATGAGTTTCAGACAAAAATGATGGACTTATTTAGTACTATGTCCAAAAATCAAGAAGAAACTCTTAAAATAATATCAAATGACGTCTCTCTCATCAAGGACCAAATTAACCGAATAAAGGTAACAACGGATACTCGGATGTCGGAGCAGGCTATTTTGAAAGTAGAACTCACAAAACTTAACAACTTAAAATATTGAACCTAAAATTGAACTAGTGGCTCAAAAATTGCAATCTGCTGAGAAAGACATCACAGAAATTAAAGCCAATCAAGCTAACCATAATACAGAAACCGGTAACATAATCCAGGAAGACTTAATTAAAGAAATACATGAATGTTCAGAAAGACAGAAGAATATTATTATTACGGGCATCAAAGAAATCCAATCTGGAAATCCTGCAGAGAGACAAGCATACGACAAAAATGCAGTGAACCAAATAATCAAAGTGTGTCTTCCAGACTGTGAGAGCCCTACTAAGCTTATTCGACTGGGTAAATACAACCCTGAGAAATGTCGTCCACTACAAGCTTGCTTTAACTCATCCTATACCACAAAGTCAATTTTGAAAAATAAGTCAAATAAAATCGAAAAAGAAATCAAAATATTTTCAGATGAAACCCCAAATCAAAAGCAATACATGTTGTCCCTACGTGAAGAACTTAAACAACGCACAGAAAACGGAGAAACAGCTTTCCTGTGTCTTTAGGTGGTGCCAAAATTACACGGCAACTGTTAGAGACAAGAAAAAGGTGTCATTTCATTCGTTAGTACAGTTTTTTTTTTGTCAAAACAATAGTAAATGTATTTTATTCATTATTTAATTTGACGCGTAGGCTTAAGAGCGAGATGTAATTCGTTTTATGCGTGGGAGTGAAAGCGACAATGCAAGCGCGGGCCAGTGGCGGCCATTGTCAGGGGAAGTTGGGGCATGTATGAACCCAGAATTATAAATTAAATACTTATAACTCTTGTTGTTTAAGTAATATGCTTATTTTCTAATATTAAGTACAGATATATAATACGTTCTAGAAAAGAATGAAGCGCATAGAGTATTGCTTATGATTTATTTCTTTCCATTTTAGATTACCTAAGGATGGATTAATGAAAGAAAAATGGTTAAATGTAATTAGGACTCAAAGACGTGAAGATGATTGGATGCCTACTACTTATTCTACAGTGTGTTCCGATCATTTCCTGACAAATGATATTTATATTACAAAAAACAATTTACGAAGACTAAAACAAACAGCAGTATCTGTAATTAAGGTTAATAAATATTACTTCATTATTTTTTATTCTCCCTTGATATGGTACATCCTTTTTTAAGCGACAAATTTTCGCGTTTATGGACATGGCAGAGGCCCGTTGGGGGGGGGATTCTTCCCCTTGACATTGTGTAGCTTACTGGAACGAAGTTATCGCGGATGAAGTGGCGAGCGGGCCAGTAGTAATAAATGTGAACTGTAATTTAATTGCTTTTTTAAGTTTCTTAACATTTATTTAGATAGGGTTCTATACTTAAAACTTAGAAACATAATGTATGTATAGATAATTAGATACTGATATAATATAACTATGATCCAGATACAGGGTGTATTGTAAATCGTTTTAATCCCTTCAAATACATGTTCTATGTATCACCCTGAACAATGTTTGTTTTACGACTTTTCCTTTATAGGTAGAAATTAATTTTTTTTACTTCCCGTACAAAATGACCAAACAGCGACTGTTATCCATTCAGCGGAGAGTCCAAAAAAGTAATGTAAAAGTAAAAAACCGTAGAACAAACATTGCTTAAGGCGATGTGGAGAGCATTTGGTTGAAAAGATTAAAACGATTTACGATACACCCTATACAAATATGATATCCGTGTATAATATAGATTAGATTATATGAGACATAGATAAATTTAAATATGTTATATGAATGTCCTTGGTATTAGTCGAGATTTCATTTAAATTCTTTTGATTGAAGAAAGAAAAACAAAATAAAAAAAAAATCCCCAGACACTTACACCAACTACATGGCCCCAAATTAAGCATAGCTTGTGTTATGGGATACCATATAGCGAACTAGGGGGGAACCTAGAATATAAATACATAAATAGATAAACACCCAGACACGGAACATTTTTTTTTTTCTGGTTCCGTGCGGGGATCGAACCCGCAACCACTGGCGTCTGAGGCAGATAGGTTTACCCCAACGCCATAGTGGTCGTTAAAATACCATATCACCACCATCAAGTATACAAGGAGTAAATGTATCCGACGAAGATTCCATTTTTGATACCCCTCGAAAAGCGTTTTTGAAATATATAAGTATATATTGTTTTAAAAAAATGCGTTTAAGCTGATTCGTGTATTTTTTTCCAAACCTGGAGTCGATTTTTAGTCCACCAGTTTATTTCAACAATAGTATAAAACCCAGAGTTCCCATTCTCCTCTTTATCGGTAAGCCACGCGCTCGCGCCAATGATCGGTCAGCAGCAATCGATACGTAACCAATGATGTTTATTGATCTCTTTCTAACGACAGGCATGGTCTCTTTTTTTGGTGCAACATGTCATAATAAATAACTGTACGTTGTTATAGTACTATCTGCGAGTTCTGCGACACTTTCAAATACAATAATGTTCGTGAGTAATCTGTCTATTTTTTTTTACGTCTTTGGCGGGTGTAACCCTTTTTGACAATAGAAAAATAAATTCTTAATCATAAAACTCTTAACAAATTGCAACGTTTCTTTAAAACAAATGTTAAGTGATATTGCAACTTAGACGCTACAAAGCACAGCTTGCGTACATGTGCAAGCGCGGCACCATCCGCTTGTCGTATAGTTGAATTTATTACCGTCACTCAAGTGACCTAGACGTAGATAAAACGCTTTGCTAACATGTCATATAAGATTTTAAGAAATGTTTTACAAATATTATGTCATTCCCAACATTTGTTGGCAATTGTTTTGTTATACCTACACCAGCTGTAGAGTGCTTAACATGGCTTAAAAAGTGAACGAATTGTTATGTTGCCTGTATTATAAACACTGCCACCTCTAGTCTGTCCTGTGACGTCATACCTGTGATCGCGCCGCCATACACTATATCTATCGTCGAAGATCTCTGAGTCGGTTACGTTGTCATTGAGCCAGGTCTCAGTTAATGCTATCAAATCATAGTTATCTAATGTAAGGTTACGATAAAAACCCGATGTTTTTGTTCTCAGGCCACGAACGTTTTAATAGTAACCGGCTAAATTAGTAGCCATTTCTGAGAACACCAATAACATACATAAATAAGTAGCGTTTTAAATAAACTATTTTTGCTTATAAGTGGATAAAATCGAAAACAAAAACAAAGACAGTTTTTAATAAATAGGTAGCAATGGGACCCTCGTCGGTGCGTAAGCAATTTATATATGATGTACAATTTAAGTATGGGCTTTGAAATGTTATAACAATAGATTAGGCAATTTTGTTTAAATCCTGCTCTTTTAAAATAATAAATACAGGTGAAGTATCGTTCTCACGTAGGTACATGGATCGTTCCGTACTTTACCCATATATAAGCATAACCCCTATCTTTCACTAGGGTCAGGTGATCATTTATGAAGATACATTGGTTGTTGCCTTCGAAGCCGATCTCTCTTGCTTCCAGAGACTTCTGCGTACGCGCTGCAGCCACGAACTCCTCTTGACGTAGCGATTGTATTTGGTGTTGTACACGGGAACACGAGATATACAGGGAGGAATTTTTTAATGCTCCCTGTAGGAAAAGTACTCTTAATAATAGAAATCGCAAATTTTCTTCTAAAGAGACATTCCTTTCTTTTGGAAAAGAAAAAAAACTGCATTCAAAGATTTTCGAAAATTCGCTCTTTTCTCTCGCTTTGCTTCAATCGAACCGACTAAAATCTGTAAAAATGACACCCTTTAATTTTTTTGCATCAATCGTTAGGGTCAATCACAAGAATTAAATCTCTCTAACATACTAGGTTAATTTATGAAAGAAACCATGAAATCTTTATTTTTAGATTTTAGTCGTTTCGATTTCTGGGAAATTTTGAAGCAAGGAAATTTTCGAAAAATCTTTGAATGCAGTTTTATTTCTTTTCCATAATCAAAGAATGTTTCTTTGGAGTAAAATTTGCTATCTCTATTATTTAGAGTACTTTCCTCTTTATACATTCAAAAATTCCACCCTGTATAATTGACCTGCGACTTTGGAAACACGTAGTTCACAGCCTTATCAAGTGAATCGGCGATTGTAAACAGAGTTAATTCGACATTTTTTAATCTTGTTAGAAACCCGAAGTGTTAAATTATTTAAACATGCACTGTTGTACTCGCAAGATTCTTTTCATACCCCGCCGTTCGCCCTTGGGCGGTCGGGGGGACGTGATGGCACGTTTTCCTCAAGTAATAAAAAAAGGATTCTTTTAAGGAGATAATTTCGGATTTCATACACTTCACATCCTCAATTAGACTGGGAACAAAAATTGATTGTTACGCAAGCAATAGACACGCACGCTAGCGACGATCGCTCACGCACGACTGATTTATGGTAGTAAGCAAGGGATATTTTTACTTATCTCATTTTTTATAATTTCTATATTAAATGAAAATATGAAGTCCTAATTTTAGTCGTCAAGACATTGTTGCACTTCAATGAGTATGTATTCAAGTTCGTATTATTGTCGGGGTTAACATGATGCTATTTTTTTTATTTACCAAGTTTTTCCAGTCTTTACTTTCATTAACCAGACTTTACCTGCACCCTATGCTTGGCTTTTTTTGAAGTTCTTATTCAAACTGTTTGTTTCAGCTACAGAACCGAAGTTTGGATTATCACAACGGGGGAACCTAGTGGTGCAAATCGGCGAGTGGCGCTTCAACAAGCACAGCACTTGGGGCACGAGGATACGATGGTCCTGTGTGAAAAGAAAATACGGCTGCGGCGCCAGCATCACCACCGATAATAACGTTATCATCAAAACTCTTGGCAAGCACAACCATTAGTATCCTAAAGTAATTTGACGTGAAAGTGGTCGTAGCTACAAATTAGTTTAAATTTATTTTATTTATAAATTATTATGCAGCAGTCATAAAAATAAACTTGTTTCTATTTCAATAAGCTTTTATTATATCTCTCTTTAAAATAAATAAAAAATCATTATTATTCAAGAATATCTCTAAAAAAATAAAAATAAAAAAGAATCCCCAGACAATCACACCAACTGCATGGCCCCGAAGTAAGCATAGCTTGTGTTATGGGATACCATGTAGCGAACTAGGGGGGAACCTAGAATATAAATACATAGATAGATAAACACCCAGACACGGAACATTTTTTTTCTTGTTCCGTGCGGGAATCGAACCCGCAACCACTAGCATCTGAGGCAGACAGGTTTACACCATCGCCAAAGTGTTCGTCAAAAAAATCTCTAACTTTATTTGTTTTCTTTTATTCCATTTGTATCTACTCTACTTATATACGTTTCCTTTTTTTACTCTGATAAAATCATTATTTCGCCTTCGTAGTGCACAAAGATAAAGCTATTTTTTTTTCGATTACCGATTACTAGGTATATAAAGTAAAATTAAAAAGATTAACCATACTAAGATTTAGTAAGTAAAATGAGTTTTTACTTACTTTTTATTGTGATGATTTTCAAAACTCTTCGGGGAAACGAAATACTCGTGGCAGAAGGTTTATCTTTTAGGGTTCACAAGACATTACCAAACACTATTCGGTGGCAATGTAGCAGCGGCGTCACGAGGTGTTACGCGAGCGTGACCATAACGAGAACTGAGGGTGAAGTGGTCCGGAGTAAACTTCGACACGGTAATCATAAGACGCAACACTTCATTGTCCGTAATTTACTTTATATTAAAATTTTATCCAATCATATTTGTTGTTATTTGAAACTTAGTTTTAAATTATTCATATTTATATTTAAATCTAAAAGTGGCTAACCAGCATGTAAGTAACCTGAGGCTAAGTAACCACCGACGCTCATGGACACCTAATCTATCTATCTTCTATGTTCTATCTATACTCTATATACTTATAATAAATCTGAAGAGAGGTCAATTCTGTACATGAAATATTTTTTCAAAATAACTATCAGGGGGTGATTAGTGATCGATACTGATGCCAAAAATGCAATCAGTAAAATTTTTGTCTGTCTGTCTGTCTGTATGTTCCTTATAAAAACAAAAACTACTCGACGGATTTTAACGAAACTTAGTAAAATTATTCTCCATACTCCTGGGCAGGTTATAGTATACTTATTATCACGCTACAATCAATAAGAGCAGAGCAGTGAAGGGAAATGTTGGAAAAACGGGAGAAGTTACTTCATTTTTTAAGCTTCCGTCGCGTGTGCAGCCTTAATGGTTAAAGCTACATAGAAATCCTGTATGACAGAAATATTCTTCATAAAATTATATAAAAAATATCCCACAACAGTAAATATCTATATTTTATGGTTGACTCACAATAACACGTGTAAATCCCGATAGCTTAGCAGTTCGGAGCTTTCTGATTATATTTATTTACTCTTACGTTTATAATACTCTCACTCATCCCTAATTAAAAAAAATAACATTATTACCTATTCAATAAAAAAAGAATCATAGAAATCGGTATAGAAACACCAAACTTATACATGAAATACGCTAATAAGTAATAACCCATCGCGCGTGAATACTGAAATTATGTAGGGATTATTTTTGCGTAACGGTTGCCACGCTCGACGCGGCTCGCGGCGGCGGTAAAAAGGCGGGAGGCGAGCGCAAGCTTTTGCGCGATTTAATATAGGTAGGTACAGAAGGAACAAGCGTTACATTACCTGTCAAATTTCCCCAACCAATTTTAACTTATTATCGAGGGCATAGAGTTCAAATTCAAGTAAAAAATTTTGACAGATTTGTAACGCTTGATGTACTGCCTTCTGTACCTACATACAGAGATAAAATGAAAATCAAGGTTTTGTTTATTTCATGATCGTTTCTGCCTCTTGGAAGTCAGAAACCGTAGATTTCTTCGGAATAAAAAGTAACGTATGTGTTAACTACTATACAAAATTACATTAATATTGGCTTAGCCGTTTGGCAGTGAAAAGCAGCCATACATAACTATAGGTAGTATTGTATGTACACTGATAATGGCTGAATGGATGGATTTTTGCTATTCTTTCACGCAAAAACTACTTAGCTTTACCTAGAATAACAATAAGCTAAGTATAATTAATGAAGATATTGCATGAATTAAGTAAAATTTTTAAAGCATTAAATAAAACACTTTTTAACCGGATTAATGGCGTATAATATATATTTTACATTTTAACTCGACGTTTCGGTGTCTTTGCAGACCCCGTGGTCACGAGCGACTGTTAAAATTTAAAATGTAAATATACGCGATAAATCCGGTTAAAAAGTGTTTTATTTAATAGTCATACATAATAGTTAGCGCGAAAACTTAAGACAATATTAAAATGTAAGGCACTTTGGCACCCGATTTGTTTATAACGCTAAGTGCCTTTGTAATGTACCTAATAGATAGTTACCTACCTATGTTTGTGGTAAGGAGTTATACATATTATATGGGCGAAGATTCTTCATTTTTATTTTTGTTATTAAAGATAGTTAGGACCTTGAAGAAGAAAATAACCTACTCGAAATACCAATTCAATACAGACGAAGTCGCGGGCATCATCTATGTAATATACCTACCTACCTATACTTTTTCACAAATCCTAGGTGAAACTGCGGATCACTGCTTTGTTGTAACAGTTTTTGAAGTAATTCCGACTGTTTATCTATCAGTAACGCTTTCACAGCTAAACTACAGAGTCGATTTTGACGAAATTTAGAGTAAGGTAAGTTTTAACTTCAAGGAGGATATAATAATAGTATTTATCCAACTCTAATAAACGGTATCCACGCGAACGAAGTCGCGGGTCACAGCTAGTGCAATATAAAATAGTAACTTGATTTTAGTCTCAGTTCCAAAAATTCCTTAACCTGCTCTCCTATCTAGCAAAGCAAAGCTGTCCGACGGAGTAAAAGAAAGTACTTGGAATATACAGATTGTATATAGATTGGCTTCGTAAAGTGTTTTAATACCAACTCCGTTGCATTTTTCTATGCATTCGCAGGCCAAGATTTTTCGTCTTATTTCAAAGCCCAGGCCATGTCTCTTCACAATCATTAGAGTGCCAGTAATACGGCTTTTAGTTAAAGTTTGATCAAAATATGCTGTTGTAAGGTGAAAAAAAAATAGTTGATGGACTCAATTATCCACAGGCAAATCCTGTTTAATAATATAAAAACTAAAATAATATAAATTCCCTTATAAATGATACCGTATACTACAAGTATTGTTTTTTTTCTATTTAAAAAAAGGAGTTCGAAATCTATAATTTTCATTTTTTCAGATCGTCCGCCTCTTGATGCTATAAGATATGAGAGAACTAAATACGGCAACGCATGCCTAGCATGGGGACAATATCGCTTCACGAAGAAGTTGACGACGAAATCCAAGACTTGGTGGAAATGCTCCAAGAAATGGTCCGGGTGCAAATGTGTCGCAGTCACAGACAACGACCGCCTTGTTAAAATTAACGGTTGGCACAATCATAAAGATTAAAAGCTACTTATTGAACAGTACTGAAGTGAAGTTTGAAAACACCTTTGTAAAAACAATAAAATACGATTAAAAATTATGTGCCTTTGATAATTTAATGATTGACTAGATTTGCATTAGAAAATTATACACTGAAAAAACAGTAAATTCTGGATTTAAAAATCTTACAATGGCACAATGTATGAGCGTTGAAAGTAACCAGATTGCTGTTTTTTTTTTATAAATATAATTCAGTTAAACTTTGACGGGAAAAACTGGACAGCCTTCGATAATTTTAATCACATTGATATCTTGATCTGAAAACCTTATGGAAAAATTCTTGTTAAAGCTTTAACCTAACCTATAGTTCATTTAAAAACCTTTATTTTGCATGTAATAATGCTTAAATACAATTTTCACAAATTCAACTCTTGAAATCCAATGCTTATTTTGATCGGGAGAAGCATCCATACTAGGAGCACGCGATCTACCTATGAGCTATTACAGCCTTCGACGTGCTTGTTAGTTATACCCTAACCGGTAGTGATAGGTAATGTACTAAAAGATATAGGGGAAATGGGATTCTATGAACTGCCCATACCATTCTGTTTACTCATAATTACTCATAAATCTGCAATCTCTTCCATGCTGGACTGGGAGCGAAAGAAAAACTGCTTCAGCTACATGATGTCATTACTTAATGGTGTTTCACTGTACAGAATTGTTGTGTTTCTTAATCCGATTTATGCCATTGAAAAGCAGATTGTAAAGCAGATTGTAAAGACTCTACGGGACTAATTTTTAAATACGATATTTTAGCAATCCCACTCCGCGAAAGGCCGTACGCGTTCATCATCAACGGGTATCGTTTCTCCAAGATCTCTCACAGCCGCGTGAGCAGCTGGCAGTGCCGCACGTGGCGCCGGAGTCGCTGCACGGCCTTCCTCATGACCTGCGATGGTGCCGTCGTCAAGTCCGACCTCCGGCATAGCGCAGGCTGCGTCCAGATGCAAATGATGTAGCAGGAATCTGAATACCTATTTACCTCTATGTTGCTTCCTGTTATGTAAGATACTGTTTTTAGTTTAGGCTCGTGTTGTGAAAGCTGTCTTATGGCGGGTTTCTTATGGCGGGTTTCAATATTCAACTGATTGTTTAACTACTTTATAACCGGATTAATCGCGTATAATTTATATTTTACATTTTAACTCGAAGTTTCGGTGTCTTTGCAGACCCCGTGGTCACGAGCGACCGGTTAAAAAGTAGTTTTATTTAGTATATTTACTGACAAATATTGAAACACCAATGAGGTTATTTGCGCGATATAAGAGTGCACGAGTGCTCTGTTTGAACTTTGAACAAATTGAACCCTCACCCTTTTACCATCGGACTACTAGACGCTGACAGAACTTCCAACCGTATGTGGTAGATATTCCGAAAAGTCGAACTCAGCGCTTTGACCTTGTTCCTTTTTGATACGGGTCGCCAAGGTTTGGAATGAACTGCCTGCGTCTATTTTCCCTGACCAGTATAGTTCTGATAATTTTAAGCGTCGAGTGAATAGGTTTCTCGTGGATGGACGTGGACCACCTTAGTCTTCATGTTCACTTAACATCAGGTATCATAGAAGATCAACGTACCATCTATAATTTATTAAAAAAAACGTTAATAGTAACACTTTTATTTGGAGTAGTCATTTAAATTACAAGATGCTGAAACGTTTTTCAGCTATGAATTGTAGCTAATTCAACCTTTGTAGACAAAATAAACCGTTTTTTTGACATTGGATCGCAGCATTCATGATCAGTGATCATGACTCAAGCTTTCATCATGAAAATTGTTAAAAATAATGTCATTGAGTTATTATTTAGTACATAGTAACTAAATGGAATATGCTTTTACAATACGAGCCTGAGAACAACATCTTTTGTTTTTATGCGCCAAAGGGTTTTTAATGCAATATGTATGTAGATATTAGTTGGTTTTTACTAAATATAAAAATAATTCAAAATGTGTGTGTTTTGTAACATAATCTAAATGTTATATATTTAATTTATAGATACAAAACTTTTCCACGACATATTTGTCGGTATACCTAAATATCCCGTCCCGAGACCCTCAGGAAAAAAGTGATTTAGCCCTGCTTATAAATGAAATAAAATTTAGAATATTTGAATCGTTGAGTTTGTAATGTGTGGATTAACATTTAATTATGTTATGTAATTATGTCATTACTAAGCTTGGGTTTCAGGTTGAGTTTCAGATGTTAGGAAAACTGTATCTCCAAGGATTTTACTAATAATGGTGGAAGAGTGGATTGCTGCTATATATTTAATATTATATAATAATATATTATACTTAATATGATATGATACCTGCAACTTTAATTGCTTCTGTTGTTTTTAAACTGTTATTATGAAAAATAAATTAATTTAATAATTAAACTAAAAATAAATAAATCTAAATAACTAACTGGACATTTCTCAAAAAAATGCCAACGATAGCCTCTGTTACTCATGAATAAACTAGCATTGTAATGGTGTTATTTAAAAACAGGTCGGTCAAGTCGTTTAAGAGTGTAGGTCCAGCTAAGAAAAGCCTTACCACCCCTGGATAAGCGTGTCGTAAAAGCGACTAATCCGAGTGACCTTCGCTCGCTTGGTGGTAGGATTCCGTCAGGGTCCGACTAGATAGCGGTCACCCTGCGTTACTTTAGTTAAAGTTTTAATATTTTAGTAATTCATGCTAGGCACAGCTATCTACTTTTTTCCTGGTTTGTTTCTTCAGACGTACCAGTACAATTTCACAACTTGAACGATGGGAGGAGGGTGTTACAAATTGGGGATCATACACTTAGAGTTCACTATAGAGGAGGCCCTAACATAATTCAATGGTGCTGTGTGAGATACCTATCGTCGTAAACCTCATGTGTATACTTATGTATAAAGATGCAATAATTACTTATAAGAACATGCGTAATTATTAAATGTTAGCCTAATATCTAAAGAAGGAAAACAGAACTGTAATATAATTAATAAAAATGTTGGGTACAGAAAGGGTAAATAATTATTAATAATTTATTAAAATTTATAGTTGAGAAACCCTCACTGATACATTCACGTATCTTAAAATAGGTATTTTTATGTCTTCTGAATTAATCGTAGTTTTAAATAAATGAACATGGTCAGGTGATTTTTATTGAACACATTTTTTCATTTACTAAAGAGTAATTAAGCATTTTAAATGCAAAAACTTTAAAATATTATTAATCTTAGTTTGTTTACGATGCAATTATTTGGCAAGAAATAATATTTCTTAGTTTTTGCATTTAATAATGCTGAATTATTATTAAATAACTGAAAAAATGTGCTAAATAAAATCTGGTTTAGTTGCACAAACTAGATGGAGCTACAATAGCAATATATCGTAAAACAGAATATGCTAAGTAATTTAGATGTCATGTGACCAGGGCCCGGTAGCTCTGATGAAAGAGCACCCGTTGGGTGATTTCAAGAATAATGTTGCTGTTAATTATGATAAATGCACTACGCAGTATAGATGTAAGTTTCAATAAACGTTTGTTACAGCCTGACTTAAGCAAGCAATAAGTAGTTTTAAGCCATCAGGAAAGATTGAGGTGAAACGCGGGTAATGCCAACAAAAAATCTTTTTTAAATTTTAAACATAAAAAGTTAAAATTACCACTAGTTGAAGGACGATCTGTGAAGTGAACGAGAAATTCAGATCTTTTTCATGAAAAGCAAATTGTACTTGATATGATATGATACTCTATTATAGATAAAAATACGACTACTTACTAGCTAGGTGCTCATTGTTTTCATTTACATTAAGGTTTGTGAGCGTATGCAGCACGAGGATGTTAAAATGAATTACCTTCGCTAACTACAAAGGCATACTTGTGCAATAAAATATGAAAATTACCAATATTATCGAGTTCTTAATGTTGAGTACAATAATCAAAAGGTTTTTTATAACTGTGTATAGGCTTAATTTATGCTCATACCAATGTAAAATGGATACAATTTCAATAGTTATCATACAAGTGGAACAGGACTGTTTATCTTGTTTTGCATCTCAAAACATTTTGATTGCTGTTGTAACACAATTTAAATTTTCAGATCTTCAATTCATAACGACTAATAGGGGTAATACAGCTTTGAAGATCGGAAGCTACAGATACAATAAGTACCATCGAACTAACGGTCACAGAATCCGATGGATTTGCAGCAAGATGAGCAGCCGACGCTGCCCAGCATTTGCCGTCACGATAGACAATCAATTATGCGCTTTGAAAAATAAGCATACCCATTAAGAAATGGAAATACCTTGATTAAATAATGTGGGTGATTGGTGATACTAAATAATTCCTTAATTTTCTTCTTTTTTATTGGTACTTTTCAGAAGCAAAAAGTGACATGTGTTTTGATAAGCATTAATTTGAAATAAATTTAACAAAAAAAAATACATTGTTTTATTTTAAATATTTTATTGTTATTAAGTGATCTAATACAATACTGCTCAAATACTATAGTTTATTACTGAAAACTATTTTTTGCTCTTTTATATTCGTGTTAAAGTAAATCTTATCTTTATACCTTTGAGGATTTAATACTTGCAGTTTTTAAAACGCATACTCTGCTGAAGTAAGTGTAAAGTTAAGGTAGCGGGATATATTTGACTTATTTTTTATATTTACAGATAAAATACCACGAGCTATATCCACGAACCAACACTCATCCTACATTTTTACGTACACTACTTCGCAAAGGGGAGAACTAGTTTTGCTGTAGGTACTTAGGGCACAGGTACAACAAACAACGGACCTCCAAAAGGGCAACATTACTTGGCGATGCAGGAAAGGAGATTGTTAAGCATACTTGACCACAGAGAGGAATACCGTCATTAAAACTGCTAATCACACTTGCATGAGCTCTGTTCATAAATAACACAGTGAATGGCACCTCGGTTCATGAACATTTATATTGGAGACTTACATGTAACGTCTATCTAAGGGCTATTTATTTGTATCCCTAAAGAAACAGGAATATAAGGCCAGGGACAAACAGACACAGGCAGTTCCACATCATTGGCAATTCCACATCTTGCCCGTTCATATAAGGAAGAAACAGTTTAAGACATATTATATTTAACAACCATGTAGGATGAAGTGTAATCATTTTACAGACTTTATCTTCATTTAGTGCTTTTTTTAACCGGTTATTGGTTTTATGTATTACTTGTTAGCTAACCTTGCATGACCTGAAAATTGTCAGCCTTATCTAATGATATTCATTTTTTATTAGAACTGCGCAGTTTGTGAACCAATTAGACATACAAGAGTTTGACTTATTCTTAACGAATCCCGGTAGTATTAAGCGGTCTCTGTCAAGGATGTGGTTAGAGAATGCCAAAGGAACACCTTAATCGTTGCTTTTATTGTTTATGCTTTCCTTGCCTCGGACTGCCGTGAATGCATGACTTTTGGGTTTGATTCCTGGATAGCTGGTATTTCCTTTCAGCTTAATCAGCACTGTTTTTGTGTTTCTTTGTTTTTATTCTGTTTTGTAATTTAACCTAACTTACCTTTATTAATAATTGTTGCATGATTTTAAAACCTAAAAAGGTTGATATATTTGTATGAATAGATTTGAAAAAAAAAAAAAAAATTGTATGAGAACATGTAAGTAATACAGTTACAGTGCCACCAACTTATCTGTTCAGGTGGCCAAATGAAGAACTAGCTACGCCATTTTTAAATGTCATTCCGCTGTCAGTTTCGATTAGTGTGAGTGCTCTTTGTGATTTATTTTTACTTTTGTGGTAATAAGTGTTTCTAAAATGCCTAAGGCTGTAAAAAGTGATGCACGAATAATTATACTAAAAGTATTAGCTTTTATGAAGGATGAAAAACGTGCACAGCAGCCAATAATACCATTCGAAAAGCTGTATGAACGCGTTGCTGCAGCCACAGGTCAGTGTTGCTAGATACAAGAAAATCAATTTCCTAAGAGGATTAAAAACAAATTATGGGAACATTAAAGCTTCAATTAAAATATTTCTGTTATTATGACTACCTAAATAAACAATTTGCGATATTTGACATTTAAGCCGTATTTCTAATCTTCTCAAATTCGACATTTTAATTCCAATAACTTTAAAAAATGATAATTCTTAATGATTTTTATATTTAGTTATCTCATTTATTTCAGGTGTTTCTGAGCGATTCTTACACAAGTTAGTTAATGAACAAAAATTGGCTCAAGAATGTGGCACTAAAATTGAAACACCAGGCAAAAAGAGAAACAGGACTTCAGGTAAAATTGAAATGGACGACTTCGATATAGGTGTTATTAGAAGAAAAATTCATGAATTTTACTCTATAAAAAAAGAAATACCAACTATTCCAAAATTATTGAACGTACTACGTGAAGAGATAAATTTTAAGGGAAGTCGTGAAACGCTTCGCAAATTGTTAAAGAAAATTGGATTTAGATTTAGAAGAACGCAAACAAACAGAAAAGTTCTTTGCGAACGGAATGATATATGTGCTTGGAGAGCATCATATTTACAGAAAATTAAAGATAACGAGCGTGAAAATACTAAACCTGTAATTTATTTAGATGAAACTTATATAAATTCATCACACTCGACTGGAAAATGCTGGCAAGGCCCTGAAGAAGATGGTGATTTAGAGCCAGTTGCAAAAGGTCAGAGATAGATCATTGTACATGCAGGCGGCGAAGAAGGCTTTGTAAAGGATGCCCTTTTGGTATTTAAATCCAATACTAAAAGTGGCGACTACCACGACGAAATGAATAGCACGAATTTCAAGAAATGGTTAACCGAAAAGTTATTGCCAAATTTGCAGCATCCGTCTTTGATCGTAATGGACAACGCGCCGTATCATAGCATATGCATTAACCGAAGCCCCAACTCAAATTACAATAAGGCTGATATGCAAAAGTGGCTTTTAGAAAGGGGCGTGGAATTTTCAGCACAAATGACAAAGCCTCAGTTATATGAATTAATTAAAAATAGCAAGCCCGTGCCAGAGTACGAGATTGACAAAATAATAAAAGAAAATGGGCATCAAATACTACGTCTCCCACCGTATCACTGTGACTTGAACGCCATAGAAATGGTATGGAGTTCAATGAAACGAAAAGTGGCAGAAACAAATATTTCAAAGTCAAGTGCTAACATGCCTGATTTAATTTCGGATGCGTGCGGAAAGATCTCATCAGCTGAATGGATGAAATACTGCCATCATGTGAAAAATCTTCATGAAGAGTACAGAAAGAAAGATGCACACTTGGATGAGCCGTTTATCATTACATTGCTTAGTGATAGTGAAAGCGAGAGCAGCGACTCTGAAGACGATATGCAGTGTGATCCAATAAGTAGCAGTATCCCTGGGGTTCGTGCACTGACAATGTGTCATGACGATCATACATACTGTTATAAAATATAAATAATATAGAATAAAATATAATAGCTGTGAGCTTTCCTACATTGGTCAAACCAAAAGAAACGTATCAACCCGCGTAAAAGAACACATAGCTGATATTAAACATCGAAGAGCTTCAAAGTCTGCAGTTTGTGAGCATTCCATGGACAAGCCCAACCACTACTTAAGGTTTGACTCAGTGAAAATTTTATCTAGAGAGAAGCATTACATTCCTAGAATGATCAGAGAAGCGATTGAAATTAAAAAACACCCTAATTTTAATAGAGAAGATGGTTGGAAACTATCACCGACATGGGACCCTATCCTGAAAAATATTAAATCTAACATCCAGCAAGCTGCACGACCTGAAACTCAAAGTGTTTTATTTAAAAATATAAATAAATTTGTTGTCCCATTTTATGATTTTTTTATTATTTTTTGTTCCATTTGTTTAAGTAAGTACAAAGTAAATGTTTAACTCATAATTGTGATTAAACTGTACCAAATCATTGCAAAATATATATAAATGGCAACACTTGATACGACCACAGCGACGCCGCCACCTGAACAGATAAGTTGGTGGCACTGTAGTCATTTGTGACAACAATTAAATGGTGTCAAATTATTTATAATGTAATTTTATAGCAATTGCACACTGTATGTTGTCCTATGAAAATAAAATAAAATAATATTGTAGTCCCGAAAATCTGCCATTAAATTGTTCCAGTATCTGAAGACTTAGCAACATTTTTTGCCAGACATTGTACAATATACCTCACACTATAGATTTTAGGTGGTTTAGGTGTAATATAGTTAAACAGGCTTTCCTTAAGCCCTAAGTTCTGACTATATAGAGACAGTAGATGCGCAAATTTCGTTTTACACTGTTTTGTATTGTTACCTGAAATACCTACTACTTAAAGATGATAACGTTATTTACTTAAACGATATTTTGAAGTGGTTAGTTATTAAAAAAAACATGTTATAAATTAATAAAGTATGTAAAAGATCTATTCTTAGCAAACAATTATCTAAGCTGATTATAGGACTTGAAAATAATAAAACTTTACATTTCTTCTGATAAAAAAATTCTGAATTTATATTCTAATACACGAGAACGGGTATCATCATATACAGTAACCTAATTATTATACCTACTACAAGAGATTTTATTAATAATAGGCCGTTTTAGGAAAACGGCAACATGGTTTTTAATGTTTTGGAATTTTCATTGAATAAAATATATTTTTTTATATCATAGGGGGTATGCTTTTTTGTTTCAGGTAATTCAAGATGCATAAAAAATACATAAGTAGAATAGATGGAATAGTTTTGTAATAGACATAGTTTTTATTTCCACGTGGTAGGCCCTTTACTTAATAAGCAGTGTTTTTGAATTTGGCGGTAGATTTAATATGAAAGTGGTTGCTAGCCAGTCGTCCTGTTGCATTCTAGGTGAGAAAGATAATGGGCGCAGGCTTTGCCTTTCAGAAGAGCATTGACAAATTACTGCTACGGAGAAATAGATGGTAAAAAACTGCAGACCTTAGGGCATCGTCGTAAGGTTGCGTGTTTAACCGTGTACTACAGGATACATTTTGGTGAGTGCGCCAGTGCTCTGTTTGAACAAATTGAACCCTCACCCTTTTACCATCGGACTACTAGACGCAGACAGAACTTCCATCCGTATGTGGTAGATATTCCGAAAAGTCGAACTAAGCGCTTTGACAGTCGCATTTGCCGTCGCTGCTGTGATGAACGTAATGTGTGTTGTTTTCAACAATAACCGCGCGATTGTTTTCTCTAAGCATATGTTGAAGTACATATTTACATGTTTAATATGCCTGTTTTGGTTGCATGAATTTGTCAAAAACGCATCCAGAGATAACTTTTTTTAGATCACCTGGCGACTCTGAAAGGTAACACTTTAAAATAATTTTACTTCATAGTAGGTAGGTACATAATGCGTGTCTTTTCAACCGAATTTCAAAAAAAGAGGTTCTTCTCTATGTTTTTTTGTGTCTTTGTTACACGATGTTTCGGACAATTATGAATCGATTTTGAAAATTCTTAATTCATATGATAGAGGCTAGTCCATAGTTGGTCTCATATAAATTTCATCGAAATCGGTTTAGTGATTCATTGAAAATTTAAAAATTTTGAAAGAATATGTACGAGTTGCTCCAGTCTAGTCCAATAACTTAGCTCGTGTGATAAGACCATAGGATAAGTACCCACCCTTTAGTATTCCAAGGACCCTAATTACGTCATTATCTCTAGTAAAACAAACTACTAAAAACTAATACGTACCAAATCTGAACGACTCAAAAACGAACACATAACTATCATATATCCCAATGAAATAGTAAACTGATAGGAAAAATAACCAAAACAAGTATATATGACGTGTGATCTAATCTAAACCTGAAACTATTCGTCGAATAACGCAGCTATTTGCCGGTTGAAGCAGCAAGTAAATTATCTGTCGGTTAGCAGTAGTTAGTTTATTGCTCGGCTCACGCACTTTTTCTTTATGTAACAAACAATACAATACAAAAACACTTTATTGTCATTAACATAAAATCATAAAAATAATAACAGTAATAAGTTGACATAGAAGTAATGGAATTTCGGCGGCCTTATTACTTCAAACCGATCTCTTCCAGGCAACTCCCATAACTACAATAAGCGTAGTTGCTTAATTTTAAATTTTATTATTATTATTTTACCAAAGACTAAGCCCGCCTCCGACCTCAATGTCAACTGATGGTAATTGAAGATGAAAGCGCACGGGCCTAGGAAAGAACTACCTTTGCAAATATTATGCATTATGCAAACCGCGACAAAATGTTTGAGCGCCCGCTGGGGCGTCGCGTCGTGAACGGCCCAGACTCCCCGCGTTTCTGCCCGCGCCGCGGCCGCTCTCGCAGTCGCTGCAGTCCAGTTTACGATTGAAATTAATATTTTGAAGTAAGAATTTCAGTCTTTTATTTTAATGCATATATTTAAATGAGTATTTAATCCAATTTGAACCCTACTCGCAGTTACAAAATGCACCGATCGATATGGGATGGAATATTTATTTAGACAGTATTATTAACATGTATATCAAGGAATTGAAAACAAAAAAAATTACACCGAATTTATCAGTCGATGATTAAGTTATTAGTCAGGTCTGATAATCTGAGGTAAATAAATACGCGATAAATCCGTTCTAAAATTGTTTTATTTTAGATTATGATTCGTTAAAACTTAAGAATGTAGGCGTAAAGTCAAGGAATGTAGGCGTATGTATTTTTTCGTATCTCAACCGACAAACGCTTCGCTATATGGTTAAGCATTAAAATATTCGAAATCTCAGTATGATGAGTTGAAAAACATAGTAGGATTAGGAAACATAGTAGGATAGCTCTTTTTTCAAGATCTACATATTTTGACATTACTTTCATGGCATATTTAGAAAGCAACTCAACAACAGTGTACATACAATAATAATTATTATTTCTTGTATGAAAATCAAATATTAACATATAATTTTGCCATCATTTCCTTATTTATTTATTTTACAATTTATGTACACACAAGATAAGATACAGTATTAAGAAACATAATCAAAATAAGTACAAATTATCTCTATTGAAATCTCTTACAGCAGACCTAAGACTGGAGAGTTTGTTCAAAATGCAATCATAGTGTGTACTAATACATAACATGCTACAAACTATTTAAATTCTAATAAATATATATACATACCAATACATACATATAATATTATTACAACTTTATATAGGTACTTAAAATACATACGTAATACTAATATAATAAATACATAATTCATACTATTGTTCTAGTAAGTAGAGTGGATACTATAACTTACAGTAGAGAAAACTAGTGATCTTTGACTTTATATTTGAAACTAGATATGGTTTTACACTCACGAATGACATGAGGTAATGAGTTCCACAATCTGACTGCATGGACGGAGAAAGAGTAGGAATAAAAATCGGTTTTATGAGGAGGCATATGTAGAAAAGTACGCACGTGTGCTCTACATGGCGTATTTTGAGAGTGTGAGTATAAAAACCTTTCACACAAATAGAGAGGAGTGAGTGGATTATTAAGGATATTGAAAAGGAGACAAAGGATTCTAGTGTTTCGACGGTAGCGTATTGGAAGCCATCGAAGTTGCTTGCGATAAGCGGAGATGCGATCGAACTTCTTCAGGCCAAAGATAAAGCGAATGCAAAGATTTTGCAAGCGATCCAACTTGTTGAGAAGTTCTTCTGTAGCATCCAAATAACAAACATCAGCATAATCAAGGATGGGCAGAATAAGTGACTGTGCAAGGGAAATTTTTGTTTTGAAAGGCAAAAAACTTTGTAAGGCTTTTAGAGAGTGCAAGGAAAAGTGGATCTTACGACTGATTTCACTGACATTCGCGTTCCATGTAAGATTAGAATCAATTATGACTCCTAAATTCTTTGCAGTGTCAGTGAAAGCAATCGTAACATTGTCCATGGTGATTGAAGGTCAATCTAGACAAGCACGAACATAACGACTGCCTATGATCATAGCTTGTGATTTCTTGGGATTAATAAGAAGACCGAATGACTTTGCCCAGTCACTTATTCGACTCAGATCTGTATTGATTGCCCTTACAGCAGAATCAACATCAGAAATAGAAAAATGGCGGTAGATTTGCAGATCATCTGCGTAGAGATGGAATTTTGATGAAATGACTTTGGTAACTGAGACACCTTCCTGCGGCAAGATCACACCAATGTGAGTGATTCTAATCAAGGTGGACCTGCTGCGAGCGGCCGCGAAGGTAGGACTCAAACCAAGTCAATGCCAAGGGGGATACATTTAGGGATTTGAGGATACCGAGGAGGATATCGAAATCAACAGCGTTAAAGGCATTGCTGAAATCGAGAAGGATAAGTAGGGTAAGAGATTTATTTTCCATGGCCCAACGAATGTCATCAGTGACCTGAATTAAAGATGAAACAGTGCTGTGGCCAGGGCGGAAGCCGGACTGGAATGGAGTGATCACCTTATTTTCGGAAAGGAATGCTGACAATTGCTTGACAATTGTTTATTTGTACAATGTGTTCGAGAACTTTCGAAAGAAAAGGCAGGATCGAAATAGGGCGGACATGGGTGACGGCAGTAGGATTAGGGGTTTTAGGTAAGGGGATAACGTGCGCACGTTTCCAGGCTACAGGGAAGGTACCAGAGGAAAGTGAGTGGTTAAAAATGTGTGTGAGAGTGGGCAGGAGGTAAGGTAATATTATAACGATCATTCTCGAGCACAAATTGTCATCGCCAATCGCAGCAGAGGAAATGGAAAGGATAGATTTCTTGACTTCATCTGGAGATACAGCTGTAAAATAAAAAGAAGAATGTGTTACTTGCAGTCCCGACAGATGATCCAAGGTGCTGGTTTTAATATGTGGATTTAAAATAACAGGAGGAAGGGATAAATAATTGTTCAGAGCGCTCAAATCGAAATCTTTAAGGGATGAGTTGGGAGATTTGCCGATTCCGACAGATTTGAGGAATTTCCAGACTTGTGCAGAACCACGATTTACCAAAGAGTCATAAAAGTACTTCCTTTTTGCTTCACGGCACAAACGGTTGCAGCGATTTCTTAAAACTTTGAATTTGTCAAGATTGCAGTCAGTGGGACTTCGTCTGTATAACCTTGTGTTCATTACCTACATTATGTTCATTAATAATTCCTCTAGTGAATTAAAAAAAGTTTCAAACGATTAGTTTAATTGAGAATACAGCGTAGTTGATATATCTGTAGCTACTCAACTCAACGTTTCCCTTGTACAGTTTTGACACATTACATTAAAAACCCGTAAAACAGATATCAAATAACCACCTACTTGTAGTAAATATTCAAGTACCATTTTGCGAGCAGTTCAGCACGTTTTGTGTTTTCAGGAGTTCCTAGGCATGATGAATTTGCTTTCACTACAACTAAACGTGGTGAGTTGATGCTGTTGCTTTCTGGACAGAAGTACCACAGAAAACGAATCAACAAGAACGGCACCGTGGCTTGGAAATGCAAAATCATTTTGCGGTGCCGTAGTTGTCATCCTCAATAACTCTAACATTGTCAGAACTACCAAACATTCATGCTCTATTAACAAGGAGAACTTGTAGCGAAATTTTTTTTCGGCTGTGCAAGTTTTGTTGACTGGTGACAAATTTTAGATACTGAAGGAGAGCACTCTGTACTCGATTCTGATCATAATTATGTAATAAAAGTAGGTCTTTATTTTTCCACTAGAATTCCCTCTACATAAATAAACGTTGTGGCAAATCGCTACTAACGCCCCTGTAACCATGCGTGGCGTAATGAATTCCTTAGCTTTCGGTTAAGTTTACTCAGTAAATTAAAATAATTATATTTTTTTCTCTTCATGTATGATCTCAAACTATCACGTCCTTGAATTTCAAAAGTGATCCACCAGTCACCATGTAGAAATAAATTTGGTATTTATATATTATATATTTTTTTACTACTTACTAATTAAGTCATGACATTTTTGCGCTGTGTTTTTTAGTTATAATAATGCCGAGAGTAATTGTTTTTACCCACGACGGAACGGAGACGGTATATGCATTTGGGGTGAGAGGGTGTTTGTGCAAACAATGTTACCATTTATCTCCAGAACCACTGGTCCGATTTTGATGCAGTTTTCAGTAATCGCTTTGGATTTGCTTGGTGCATGTTCTTAGATAGGTGTAGCGGTAACAACTCACCAGGGGGCGCTGCAGTAAACATTTGTTTGTAAAAGCCAATGTTACCATTTATCTCCAGAACCACTGGTCCGATTTTAATGCGGTTTTCAGTAATCGCTTTGGATTTGATTGGTGCATGTTCTTAGATAGGTGTCGCGGTAACATCTCACCAGGGGGCGTTTTAGTAAACATTTGTTTGTAAAAGCCAATGTTACCGTTTATCTGCAAAACCATTGGTCCGATTTAAATGCTGTTTTCAGTGATCGCTTTGGATTTGATTAGCGCATGTTCTGAGATAGGTGTTACGGTAACAACTCACCAGGGGGCGCTGCAGTAAATATTTGTTTGCAAACCATTAGTCCGATTTGAATGCCGTTTTCAATTATCGCTTTGGATTTGATTGGTATAATGTTCTTAAATAGGTTTAACGGTAACAACTCATCAGGGGGCGCTGCAGTAAACATTTGTTTGTAATAACAACCATTAATTCTTCAAAACCATTGGTCCGATTTAAATGTGGCTTTCAGTGATCGCTTTGGGTTTGATTGGTGCATGTTCTTAGATAGGTGTTACTGTAACAACTCGCCAGGGGGCGCTGCATGTTACCATTAATCTTTAAAACCGCTAGTCCGATTTTAATGCGGGTAACAACTCATCAGGGGGCGCTGCAGTAAACATAAAGCCATCACTGAAAACCACATTAAAATCGGACCAGTGGTTTTGAAGAATGGTAACATTGGTTTGCACAAACCATTCTACGTAATATGATATCGAGTTACATTACAACAAAGCCCCAGCAAAGTTGAGTTGTAAATACTTATTATAATACTTCACTATGTATTTAAATAAACAACATGGGTTTTCCAGCGGTGGTGGGGACATTAGAGGGCTGATGAGGAACGAGGTATTGTGTAATGTAATGTATGGTACCTATATTATGCTCTTTAAAAAGTTTGAAATAAAAAACAAAATAAAAATTTTGAAAAACCCACGACGCAACGGTTAAAAAGTAATTGAAAAAGAATAAAATAATTTAAAATTCCCCGACTGAAATGATTTATGTGACGAGAGATAATTAACGTGAAAAGCTTTTTTAAAAGTTCACTAAATCTCACACAAAGTCGGTCATATTATGAACAACATACTATTCGTTTTCATAGCACTTCCCTACGCTTACCTATTCGGTTCTCGAAGATGTAGATGTCGCAATAACATAGGTATTCAACTCCCTATGAACTTTATAAGAAGAGCAAGAAAATCCGTCTGGGGCTGCCATTGAATGAATTCGTTTTGTAGTCTTATATTGAAATTTAAAAAATTGATGGCAGCCCTCGACGGATTTTCTTGTTCTTCTTATAAAGTTCATAGGGCGTTGAATACCTATGTTATTGCGACATCTACATCTTCGAGAACCGAATAGGTAAGCGTAGGGAAGTGCTATGAAAACGAATAGTATGTTGTTCATAATATGACCGACTTTGTGTGAGATTTAGTGAACTCTTAAAAAAGCTTTTCACGTTAATTATCTCTCGTCACATAAATCATTTCAGTCGGGGAATTTTAAATTATTTTATTCTTTTTCAATTACTTTTTAACCGTTGCGTCGTGGGTTTTTCAAAATTTTTATTTTGTTTTTTATAGCTTAATCAATCTGAGTATTTCTTAGGTGAAAATTATGTTTATAACTACATGTTAAGTGTTTAGATACAGATCTTCCTACCAACACTCGCTTACTTGGTAATCACTAATTTAAAAAAAAGACGTGTGGCACTCGGAGAATGCCGAGGTAAAGCTATTGCATAGCATTTTTTATCAACTTATGCAATTATAATTATTTATTTATTTTATTAATGCAGTAATGTTTGATCTAATATGAAGTTCCACAAGTTCCTAGTAGATGGCGCTGATAAACAATTAAAGCCCGCATGTAAAGTTATGAAATCAAAGTATCACCGCTGTGCCGGTCGGAGTGGGGGGGTGTTAGGTTTTTTTCGTTACGGAATTTCTGGATTCGGTCCCCACGCTCAAGGCCCGCGATAGAAGCTATGCAATAGCTTATAAAAAACAAAATAAAAATTTTGAAAAACCCACTACGCGACGGTTAAAAAGTAATTGAAAAAGAATAAAATAATTTAAAATCCCCCGACTGAAATGATTTATGTGACGAGAGCTAATTAACGTGAAAAGCTGTTTTAAAAGTTCACTTGATCTCACACAGAGTCGGTCATATTATGAACAACATACTATTCGTTTTCATAGCACTTTCCTACACTTATCTATTCGGTTCTCGAAGTTGTAGATGTCGCAATAACATAGGTATTCAACTCCCTATGAACTTTATAAGAAGAGCAAGAAAATTCGTCTGGGGCTGCCATTGAATGAATTCGTTTTGTAGTTTTATATTGAAATTTAAAATATTATGGCAGCCCTCGACGGATTTTCATGCTCCTCTTATAAAGTTCATAGGAAGTTGAATACCTATGTTATTGCGACATCTACATCTTCGAGAACCGAATAGATAAGTGTAGGAAAGTGCTATGAAAACGAATAGTATGTTGTTCATAATATGACCGACTCTGTGTGAGATCAAGTGAACTTTTAAAACAGCTTTTCACGTTAATTAGCTCTCGTCACATAAATCATTTCAGTCGGGGGATTTTAAATTATTTTATTCTTTTTCAATTACTTTTTAACCGTCGCGTCGTGGGTTTTTCAAAATTTTTATTTTGTTTTTTATTTCAAACTTTTTAAAGAGCATAATATGGGTACCACACATTACATTACACAACACCTCGTTCCTCATCAGCCCTCTAATGTCCCCACCTACACTGGAAAACCCATGTAGATCGGACCAATGGTTTGCAAACAAATATTTACTGCAGCGCCCCCTGGTGAGTTGTTACCGTAACACCTATCTCAGAACATGCGCTAATCAAATCCAAAGCGATCACTGAAAACAGCATTAAAATCGGACCACTGGTTTTGCAGATTAACGGTAACATTGGCTTTTACAAACAAATGTTTACTGCAGCGCACCCTGGTGAGTTGTTACCGCTACACCTATCTAAGAACATGCACCAATCAAATCCAAAGCGATTACTGAAAACCGCATTAAAATCGGACCAGTGGTTCTGGAGATTAATGGTAACATTGGTTTGCACAAACACCCTCTCACCCCAAACGCATATACCGTCTCCGTTCCGTCGTGGGTAAAAAGTTAAATTTGTACTTTTCATAGTTACAGCCAACAGTTTTCTGAAAACTTTTATCGTGCATTTATGTAAATTATTTTGATAAACTTTTTTTATTTAAATCTTGTAAACAGAAATAAATAAAAGTATCTTCATATTTTTCATCAAAAGCAAAATGTCGTCTCAGGAAAGATTTGTAAAAAACAGCTCTTAAACTAAAGCATGGTGTTTATAACTATGCCAAAAGATCAATATCTAATTGTAAAGAAGGTCTTTCTTATATATTAATTCAAACTGTGTGTTTCAAATAACTGACTACTAATCGTGTTTTATACGAAAGCGAAAACTAAAAACTGTGGTTAAAAACCATCAGTCATTATAGCGCTTGATGCAACATTAAATAAATATTTTATTTTGTCTATTTGAAAGATTAAAGATTGAACAATCAGTAATTTACATTTTTTCACAGTTCATTGGTATAAAAACAGTCGCGGTAAAGATGTTGCCGTCATTAATGGATATACCTTCCTTAAGCAAAAGGAATTTAGCAAAACCAGCAGGTGGATGTGCACGATGACAAACAGATGTACCAGCAAAATCATTTTTGACAAAAAGTATAACACTGTGCGAAAAGATTTGAATCACACTCACCCAGCGCCGAGATACGTTATAAAATCGGGCGTATTGATTAAAATATAATTATATATTAAAAGTAGCAACTTCAGCTTGTTGCAGCATTTTTTGATATAATAATTTATCATTAAAATAATACAGTTGGTTTTAAGTTTTTACGTTTCTTTATCTCAGATAATATAGTTTTACTTGACCGTACTGGGTTTATTTAAATTCGAAGATTCGGTGACTAAAATTCATCTCCATCACTGCGCCCGCAGGCTGAGCAACAATTGGAGCTGGTAGATTGCATTCAAACTGTCACCCTGATGTCACCTCAGGCATTCCTGATCAATGACTTGATATTTCAGTGTCCTTGTAACGAAACATCGAGTTGAAATGTGGAATTAATTTAAATACTATAAAGTCGTTACTAAACATTTTTTGACCGGATAACGAATCGCATGTAATTATATTTCCCATTTTAATTAGATGTTTTGGTGTTTATACACAAGCCATGGTCACGAGCGACTGCGGTGATGAGCGTCAACCTACAATAAAGTCGGTGAAAAGCATCTTCAATAAAAGAGATTTTTTTAATAAACTAGATCGTTTTTATTCATAGTTCACTCTCGCCGTGATAAATGGATTCACCTTCTTCAAGCGATTACCTTAAACTTTATATAATATGGCAAATGATGCATTTGTATTTACTACCTTATTGACGTTACTTAGTCATACAATAGTGGTTAATAAGGGATAATCTTCTCCCTATTATATTAACTGTAGTACTTGTTGAAATAATTTACCTAAACTTCTGTTTTCCAGAATGCGAAAAGCCAATCTTCACAGTATCGAGCGTTGGAGGGCCTATGCTGAGACTTGGAAGATATTCTTACTACCGCCGTAAAGATAGCTGCGGCCTGAAGATAAGATGGTTCTGTAAAGAACAATATAAGAACTGCCGAGCTACTGTATATACTATAGGAAATGAAGTTATTTATGCTAAATTTAATCATAATCATTAAAAGTGTAGCCCTAATTTAATGGTGATGGTACTAAGCGCAATACACACTGAGCTTCTAGCATAAAGATGTCGGCAACAGGCGCAGTGTGTTTTGCGCTTAATATTTTTGTGGAAACTCTTGCGTAAAAATTACTTGAGCGTGGCCGCAACAATAAGTATTTGAATGTAACTCACATAGGTATTACATCCTAATACTGTAGCAAACATTCCCTTTTTTGAAAAAAGTCTTATTTTAAATCATGTATCGCAAAAACTGACTAAAGCGTAATAATTTTACTTGTTTAGATAAACCTGTAATATAGAATAAAATGCAATATAAAATACAATTTAAACACAACAAAAATTATTTTATTGCCAAAAGTAGCAATATTTTTAGTAGCAATATAAATCCTCACGAGAGACCACGTTCTTTCAGTAATTGTGAATTGAACACTAGGCTTTGCTTGTTTAATATAATCGCCTTGCTGTCTTTTGGCAAATCCCAGTTGCCTCAAATTTACAAAAAATTTGTAAAATGTTTTTTTTTGCAAGCGAAACCCTAACAAAATTTGTGGAAGAATTCCACTTAAATAATATTCGTATATAATTTGAGTCATGGTTGTGCAGTCTACAAAAGGTTAACCGTTATTGAAAATAAATAACTACTGCTTTTATCAAGAAAAGAAATGCAAAGGTGGGACACACTGGCGTTGTAAGCATAAAACGTGTCACGCCACGCGCCCCTCAAACTGGACGATGACATAACTGCAATACTCCGTACCACATTAGACCATACCCAGAGACTACGTGAGGTTGTGAAAGTTTGGTTGTGTTACGCGGCCGTAAGGGGTGCTGGAGAGAAAGAAACAAGTTAATAACACTTAAAACTTTTATATTTATTTACAAAGGAAACGAAGCACTTTGAGTTCACTATAAGAGTTCACTATATCACTGTTGACTTAGCAGCCCTCGGCCGCAGTGGACGCCGTAGGAGACTGCGGCTCACAGCCGCGGTAGTGTCGGAGGCAGCCACTCTCAACCGCTAAGATAGCGGATAGAACGTATTTTCAACAGTATAGGTAAAGTGGATATTATGCCAAAAAGTAAACGAAATGCTTCCATTGTTCCTATTTGGTACGGGTCGCCAAGGTCTGGAAGGAATTGCCTTTTTATGTTTTTTCTGACCGCTATTATATAGGACTGGTGCATTCAAGCGTCGAGTAGTAAGATGTCCATGGATGGTCGTGAAACTACTTAATTTTCATGATCACTTTTCCATCATTCACACATTTTTTTTGCTTTTGAATTCCACCGTATCGCGTCGTAGCAAGACTCGAATTTATTAAGATCTTCTTGCGGAGTAATTCTTCTGTACCAACGGTACTATTACTTATTCTGTGCCCAAAGTAAGCATAGCTTGTGTTATGGAATACCAGGTAGCGAACTAGGGGGGAACCTAGAATATAAATACATAAATAGATAAACACCCAGACACGGAATATTTCTTTTTTCTTGTTCCGTGCGGGAATCGAACCCGCAACCACTGGTGTCGGAGGCAGACAGGTTTACCCCATTGCCAAAGTGGTCGACATTTTTAGATTAAGTAAAGTAATTAAATAACCATAAAAATGCCTTCGGCAAATTTCTTCAGTTATTATTTTGTAATACATATACCTATTATAAGTGAAATAAAATAAATTAATTAAAACCTGATCTTTTTACATTTCAGTGGCATTTTGTAAAAGTCAAAAGGGAAGCGATATGATAATTGTTACTGGATATAGCTTCTGTCTACATCACCGCTATCCTTCTCGGATATATTGGAGATGTTCAAAGAACGGCAAATGTCGCGCGCGCGTCACCACGGATTCTTCAGGTGCCGTGATGTTGCGATCAGCACTAACCCACACTCATACTGCTTCAAAGTTTATAATTAGTAATGGAGTTTATTACGCCAAAAGAGAGAAAATCCTTTATAATATGTGAAATACCAACTTGTCAAAACGATAATAGAAGAATTATGAACAATACTTATCTTGTATAATATCTTGTAAAAAATATGTGTATTTTTTATTTGCGTCGATCTACTCGTATATATGGACACCACTATTTATTTATAGCCACGACTCTTAAATAGCCAAAATTTACAAACACCTAAAATATTGTAAGTAAGAAAACGCAGTTTCTTTGTTATATTTCAGCTGTATTTATTGAATATAAAAAATGTAACTTATATTGTTTTAAAATATAAATAGCAAAAGTATATTATTCAAAGATATTTGTTTATTTGTATACAAAGATATTACACAGTTATGTTTTATTGGGAATCAGAAGGCTTGGCTTTAGGTTTACTTTTATGTTTCAATCACTCGTAATTTTATTGGTTTTAGGTATACGTATAAGCAATGTAAAACTACCAATGTCTGCAGAAAGGCATGGATGATCTTCTTTAGCGCATCGAAAGGAGGTTGAAATGGCAATACCGCTAAAACATTTTTTCTCACTTAAACTTCATAATATACCTTGTATTTTTATTTATTTAATTATTCATGTAAACACAGTGGTATGAATTACATTATATCTCAAAAGCTAAACAATGTACAAAAGCACAGCTTATTTCTGCCAGCTGGCCCGTTTTGTATTTTATCTTTAATATTTTATTGAGTATAAAAATAACAAATACATACCTATATAGCAGTTTCTTCTTCGGGCGTTCATAGGTTGGATTTCAAACTCAGTTGGTAACATCGATATTTCCTGTCTTTATCCACATCAATAAAACAGTGAATAACTGATTTCTTGTAGTTTATTCATGCTATCGGTAATTTATGAAAACCGTATAATTTACGTATAATTTTCCTCATAATTAACTGAATTGAAATAGGTAAGGATACGTTTATATTATTTTATTATATTATTTGCCAAACCGTCTAAATACAAGTAGGTCGGAATTCGCTTGAAGTTAGGATTCCTTGGTGACGAACTTGTTACCATTTTATTCGACACTAACCTTATGTTAAACAGATCGTACAGTATCTAAAATGACCTAAGTGCATTCCACACGATAGACCTTAGAAGTATGAAAGTTTCAAACGAATTATCAGCAAAGTGGGTCATGTTCCAGTTGGTTCGATAGTACAAGACCTATCCTTAACTATTTTAATTTAGTTACCAGGGCTTTTGTCGATTCTCTACCTATTCTCTCTTCTCAATAAGGCTTTAGTTTTGTTTTGATTATTATTATTTTATACTTAAAATGTCTTTTTTTATTTAGAAGCAGTTTTTGGAGTATCGCGGAAAGGTCGACCTATCATCCAAATAGGCGAATACCGATTCAACAAACGCTCCGACAGTCACGGGCCGCGCGCTAAGTGGACCTGCGTGAAAGCCTGCGTTGGATGCAAATCTACTATCACCACGGTTGACGACACAATCGTGGAATACCGACGCCCTCATAATCATTTATAAGTTTTCAATGCTAAGATATTCCATTAAATACGTTAAGTAGGTTAACTAAGAAAATACAAATTAGCTTTCGCAAAATAAAATATACGGGGTGACTGGTGTTATAAGATTTTTATAAGATTTTAAAACAAATTTATAACTATAGGCAGGTGTAATTAAAACGTATATGTTTCCCTATAAATTGTATGGTTCCTTATTTTATATTATGAAATAAATAAAAAGTGATAATATGTTTTTTTATTGATTTTTAAACCTTATCGCGTGAAGAACAGAGTGAAATTATATAAAATACAAATCCATTATAAGTCCGGTCCAGCATATTTACATGGATCAAACTTAGGGAATAAGAAAGAAATATCAATAATGAATAACATTAAATTCTGTTAATGAATAACAGAAACAGTATTGTCACATTTCTGTCTGAAATTGCGGGTCACAAGAAATTGCGTCTTCAGTTTGATCAGAGGACGTGGATTGGAAAGTAGAATAAAAGTAGTTAGAGAAAGCTAAGACCAGAACTGTTTCGGGTTTGATTCAATGTTGTTTTCAATTTTAAAAATATATTGTTCATAAAATGATTTTTCTATATTTTTAACTCTGTCGCGACGGAGATGAAACGTATTTAAATCAGATAAATGAATACGAATCTGATATTTAAAATATTTTAAGCGCTAATACTGTTCATTTTCTTACAGAAAATCAGCACACACTCAAAAGGAAGCCAAATAATCCAAAAGATTGGATAGAAATAAGAAGATTTCCCAATAAAGAAATTGCAGAAAGAACAGTCAAAGATGAAAAGACTTGGTCTCTTAAGTACACTCGGAGGACCAAGGCGGGCATCAAACGGTTCTACCGCTGCAATAGAGCAAAGCGCATCGGCGCGCAATGCGCCGCGGAGATACACTTGCATTATGAAATGGATTCTGAAACCGTTCTTCTTTATAGCACGGAATTCGATCATAATCATGATCAACTTGTATCTCTTAGTACTTATGGTGTTCATAATCCGATGAACCAGCCATTCCATTCAGCCTTTTAGATCGGTATGGCTTAGAAATAAATATTTATTCTTGCAATTTTATTATCAATTAGAGTTGTGTGTGTGTCATTCAATCTTGTGTGTACTTTTATATTAAATTTGTCAGCTGAGTGAGGTGTATACTTAAAGGCCATTTTGCTTTGTTTCAAAACAAAAACGTTACAACAAAAGAAAACTGTCGAGTTAGTTTGAAAGTAAACATATAACTAGAGTACACAGAGCAGGTATTTCTTTGTTGTTTACAACCTATCTGCAGTAAATAAATATGGCCTTACTCTTGTTAAGTTAGGAGATTATAGAGTGGAGTTCTATTTTTATTTCGAAAACAACTGCTGGAGCAGCCTCCAAGCGTCCAAGGCATTGACTAGTCATTGAAAACTTTTGAATGGATAAAAATGTATATTTATTCAAGTATATTTATGCATTTTCGAAATTGGTAAGCAGTTTTTAGATAAAGCTTTCTTAGCCCTTAACGTCTGTTTGAGTCATGTTGCCAAACTTAAAGACTCTTTGCTACTTCAAGGTACCTACATAATATCGACTTAAGTTCCAAATAAAATGCAAAATGTGAATCATTGTTTTTTTTATCATCTTGAGGTACATAAGGCAGCAGATCAAGCGTTACATTACCTGTCAAATTTACCAAACCAATTTGACCTTAATGTCGAAGGCATAGAGTTCAGATTCAAGTAACATTTTTTGTCAGCTTTGTAAACCTAGTAAGAGAATATGAGGTCTAAGATGACACTTGCATACGTATCTAGGAATAAAATAAAATAGATTTTCGTCAAATATTACTGGAACACATCATCGCTGGAGCGGAGATACTTGGTCATAGATTTAATATGAAGGACCACCGTAAGTAAGACGGGAACCGTAACGGGATCCTACCAGCAGGCGGTGGCCCCTCGGATTGGTCGATTTATACGACGTGCTTATCCAGATTTAGTGAGGCTTTTCTTAGTCAAACGTACGTGACATAGAACTTATTTTCCGTTATTTAAGAGAACAAAAAAAGAAAGTTAGGCTACGCTTACATTATTTTATTTCATTTTATTTTCTAGAAGCTGTTTGGCGCGGTTGTACCCACGCTATTTCCAAACCCGCGGGAATATAAGTAGCTACTTAGCTAGTAGGGATAAAAAGTAGCCTACGTGTCATTCCAGACTGTACACGTTGTTAAGCCATTCTGCCGTGATAGAAGAAGAAACATCTGGTATACATCCATTCAGTATTTTTATTTCAAGGCTCAGTGTTGAGGACATGCCACCTGATAAGCGGTGGCATGTCTAAGCGGTGTATAAATGTTTAAAAAGTACAAATGCAGTTTTATTTTTCCACTATTATCGAGAACATTTTTACTTGCAGCAGATCTTCGTTAGTCTAATAGCTTAAGACTTTCCCATACTAACCGATCTTTACACTGTAAAGCATACGATTCCCAGATACTCGTACATTACCAATCTTAATAGTTGAATCCATTTTTAAGTTAGCTAGCTTTAAGAGAACAATTTAAAATTCAATCCGTTTCTTTTTTCAGTTGAACATTATAAAAATAGAAGAGGAAATGATGTCATTGTCGTGAATGGCTATAGCTTCTGTATAGACAAACATAGACATAAGACGATAAATTGGAAGTGCACGAACGCCACCGTTTGCAGTGCGCGAGTAACAACAGATAGAGACATGACTTATTTCGTTAAATCAAATTTAATGCACTCGCATGCTGCTCCAGAATTTGTAATAAGAAATAATCTTATTATTAAATTTTAACATAAATGTAATTTCAAACACCTACTAAAATACATAAATTAAGGATATGAAAACTTTTACGTACTCTTCGTTTACAGGTTATTTTGCTAGAGGCATTTTATGCTTCAAGAAATTTTTCCGAAATTTAAAAAATTCGTCCATAATAATAATATCATACTCCTTTGATCATCGCCTAACTATGGCGATGATCAAAGAAGTGTAAGCCTTTACTTCATTACTTGTCCGCCCTGAAAGCAGTAACAGTGGAAAAATACTTTTCAAACGCTAGATTACCTATTGTTAATTTTTTCTTCTGTATGCAAGGAACAATCTAGCACCAAAATATTTGAAAACAATATGTGAGATAGAAATATTAATAATTTTGTGGACCACTAACCTTTTTATAAATTACTACCTCTTAGGACTTTACAATTATTATTGAAGTAACAGAATAATTTGAAAGCATTGTGTTGGTTGTGGTAGATTCTAAATTGAGCGATGATTGATGAAGTGACGGACACGAGGTAACAAAAGTTATCTGATAAAATAACTGACTTGGGTAGTATCGATAAACTATTCGATAGAAGATCAAAGAATATCAACTCCTTAAAGTAAATAAGTGCAAAAATATGGCCAAATTAATATGGCCTGTAGAATAGATTATCTGCTATGCCCTAGTGACCATTAAAAATTCAAAAACCATGTGGTTTTCTTTTAATAATACTTTTTAACTTTTTTTGTTTATCAACCCGAAATCATCATAAAAATGTATCACCGAGGCTTAAACTTAGTTAGTTTAATCTCGTTTAAATGTGCACTATTTTAGGCTTCTTTATCATTAATATAACAAAAACTAGTAAACAATATCATTACTTAACTTGTTTTTGTTTTATTTTCTCACAATATGTCAGAATCGAAGAAAAATAAATACAGTCTCAGGCTTTAAATGTCTCTTCCAATTTCTCAAAAACTTCTCTTGTCTTTCCTCTTTTGAATGATATGCCAGATGCTAAAAAAGCCATCAAAAACATAGCGAAATTTGCTAAATAAGAGAAAGGGGTCGCGTTTATATTCCAAATTGTGTCATTCTTTTTTACACGCATTTAAAGCCAAAGACTGTATTTATTTTTTTTCGATTCCGAACCTTTTGGGAAAATAAAACAAAAACTTATTTACTATTGATATTGTTTTGGATGTCAAAAGAAGCCTAAAACAGTACACATTTAAAAGATATCAAAATCAGCTGCATATACTTAATACTTTTTTTTTAGTTTTACATTTTTATGATGATCTCGGGGTGATAAACAAAAAATGTTATTTAAATAAATCCACATAGCTTTTGAATTTTTAATGGCCACTAGGGCACAGCAGATAACCTATTCTAAAGGTCATATTAATTTGGCCGGCGATGGACCAAACACCCTGTATAACTGATAAATCTGATTATTTTATGCGCATTAAAAAATTATCAGCGATGTGTTCTTAAGAACATTAAAACCAGTGAAGGTATGTCTCTGACACTGCCAAAGTGTGTTTTAGTGTTATCAAATCTTCTTTCTACGTTTACTATGATATCAATCTTCTTTTATTTGTATAGATCAGCCGTTTAAAATAACTTGAAGTATGAAATTCAATCAATTTCGAAGTCGTCGTGGCGCCGTGGTTATTGTGTGTATCCCACGATATCACAGGTTATGGAACATTCGGCGCGGCCGGTACTTGGATGGGTGACCGCCGACTATTCATTTCTCACGACAACTTTCGTGCTTCGGAGGGCACGTTAAGCAGTTAGTCCCGAGTGCTGTTAACTTGTATACAGTAGTCGTTAGGGTTTGTCAGAAGACATTTTGGCGCCCTGAAAATTCTGGCAATCACCACCCAGCACTGGGCCAGCTTGGTGGATTATGGCCTATACCTCCTCGTCACCCAGAAGAGAGACTCATGCCCTGCAGTGGGCTCATTACAAAGAGTTGTTATAATGATGATGATGATGAATTTCGAACACTTAACACATTAGCAAGGTTTTGTTTTTAGGTTGCTAAATTCTGTTCAGATCATTGAAAATCTCCTCATCGAAGTGAGCAGTTTCTGTATAGGTACAGCGACAAAGGCAGTGTGAGGTGTGTCGCGAGCGTCACCACCACGAAGACTAATGGAAGTGTGGCTCGCAGTAGACTGCAGCACAACCACCAACCACCTGAGTTTATGCAGTTAGTACTTTAGCATTATATTCCGGTTTAAACCGTTATGAGATATTTTTTGAAATCTAAATTTATTTAATTTAAATAATTCTCTTTCAATGATCAATCATTTTAGTATATCGCACAGTATTTAATCGTACTTTGAAACAAAGTTTTAATAAAATAAAATGTATATTATATATAACTGTACCTATATATTGGCTATGCCCTATTATATTGTTTGAAAAATTGATTGTGAGTCAAAACTAAATTTACAAATAGTAACGATCAAAAGTAAATTTAGAATAGGTGTTATTTACACCGATTAAGTTTTTGTTCTAGTCAATAATGTAACGATGTACATTTATAAAGTCGTATAATATTTTTTTTCTAATCAAATGTGGTTTTAATAAGATTAATGCAACATTAGTACCTAACTGTTTTTTTTTATTTTTTTTTTCCAATTCAAAGGTTATTTTTGACTACTTAGTTTAACTCAATTAAATGAATGCATGAATTTATATTGGCCACTCTTTATACCTCTATAAACCTGCCGGCGAATATCACCGCTCCGGTGGCGATCTGTTCCGGCAATGCTTTATGAAAAGCCAGCTCCTTCCCAAGCCCGTGCGCTTCAGACAGTCTATTTTGTAAAAACCTGGGTCTTGTAGGGCTTTCCTACATTGGTCAAACCAAAAAAAAACGTATGAACCCGCGTAAAATAACACATAGCTGATATTCAAAATCGAAGAGCTTCAAAGTCTGCAGTTTATGAGCATTCCATGGACAAGCCCGACCACTACTTAAGATTATCTAGAGAGAAACATTTCATTCCTAGAATGATCAGAGAAGCGATTGAAATTAAAAAACACTCTAATTTCAATAGAGAAGATGGTTAGAAACTATCACCGACATGGGACCCTATCCTTAAAAACTTTAAATCTAACATCCAGCAAGCTGCACGACCTAAAACTCAAGATACTGTCAGCTCGTTTTGTGTCAATCCAGAACGCTACCCTCGAAGACTGAGAAAAAGATGGAGGTGATGATGTGCAACTTTTTGCATCTATCAATCTGACGCTTGACACCTCAGTCGCTCGTGACCACGGGATCTGCAAAGACACCGAAACGTCGAGTTAAAATTCAAAATGTAATTATACGCAATAAATCCGGTTAAAAAGTGTTTTATTTAATAGTATGAACCGCGAAAGCTTAAGTCCATACAGTCTCTGACCGGACAAACTGCTTTATGTTAGGTATGTGAATGTATAAAGATGACATTGTCATTGCAATGCTGCCTGTTTATTTCTAAGCTATTGGTGCAGACTTAATTAAATTTTGTAGAAACGATATCGGTATTTTCATTTCAAGTGGTTGATACTTGTAGTCTATTGAGTAACTTGAGAGGGTGAAATATTAAAATCCTTGCTGCGGTTTCTAATATAAGTAAATGATTTGGAATTAACCGAACATGAGCTTTGCAGTATTGTGATTATTTGCAGTATACGTTGTTTTAATACATTGAGTTGTCAAAAATCTGACTGGTCAGCTATGAGTATGTCTGACCAATGCTTAATTGGTTGTATTTCATAAATATGTTAATTGAATTTCAGTAAAAGGGCTTCATATTTTGTAACAAAGTAAAAGTTCATGCCTTGACGTCGTATTGGTATTAAGTAGTGTAATTAAAGGAGTTTTCATTAAGAGCGCTTGAACTTAAAATGGCACTGTAAATTAAACATCTTTTATTTAGTATAGAGACTCATATCCTTATAGTGGACTTCTCGGCAAAATATGTTGTTTTATTCTACGGAAATAAAAAAAGAACTTGATTTTCAGAACCATTCTTTGAAAAGACATTCACAGGAAACCCGGTGATGATACTAGGGAAACACAGATTCAATTGGAGTGGATCGCGGAAAGGACCTATTGTTCGCTGGACGTGCGTGAAGAAACCCAATGGTTGTCGTGCAGTCGTAATAACCCTTGACAATAAGATTGTTTCACATAAAAATGATCACAACCACTAAAAGATTTAAGACATAAGCCTTACCTGTAGTATGAAGTTGGTTGCAAGTAGTAATGAACATTAGAATCTATTTCGAAACTATTTAACAATACCACTTGTTCACCAAAATCCAAAAATTACAAGACACACATTTATTTACTCTTGCTGTTCGGCATTGATATTGTAACTAGCAACAGACTCCATATTATGAAAACATTCGGAAACATACAAATTGATAAATTTCTGTGATTGCACAGCAGCTTAGTAATAAATTCAAACATTTGATGGTTTTCATTTTTATGGACGTGTCCTGTTTTTATTATGGACAAAGTAAGATCAGGATTTTTCAAAATCAATAAAATCAATAAAGTAATAATAAATAATAATTGATTTCTTTAAAATATAATAATAAACATGAATTATTTTTGTGCCTCTACGGTTTATGTTTCATTTATATGACACACAGTTTTGTTATGCAAAAAATACTGACATCACTGAAAACCAGTTTTTTTCCACTTCAACTGGTGAATAACCAGGTTTATTCATCGATTTTTATTTTATCGATGTTTATTTTATCGATTGTACAAAATGAAACTAAAAATAGCGGAAATGGATTCAGTAGTTATTTCTGAAAAGAGTACCTAATTTTCAGTTATAAGTTTAATTATATGATTTTATTTCATTTATTATTTTCCTTCTTTTACTTGCAAAAATCTTTAAATATATTTTTAGGCTTAGGAAGCTATCACTTAAAATAAGTTGTTTTTAAGTGTTCTAGATTTTTACTTCTTTAGTAATAAATAAATCGCTGCGGGCCAAACCAGGCGACGACGGCGAGACGACCGGCTGGTGTAGCGGTAACATACATTGCCTTCTATGCCAGAGGTCCTGGGTTCGAATCCCGGCGGCGGCGGATATTTGTGTGATAAACACAGATTAGTCGTCAAGTCATGGATGTTTAAATGTTTATTTAAGTTTATTCTACTAATAAATATGTATTTATTCAAAATGTATGTTTATATATTTCCAAGTATATCAGTTATCTAGTATCCATAACACAAGTTCTTTAAGAAACTTAATTTGGGCTAGATAATGTTGTGTGAGTGTCAGAAATATTATTATTATTATTTATATAAAACATTAAGTGTACTCGGTGCTAGGTAAGCACCGGCATAAATGTACACACGGGCCTAAACCAAGTGTGCACCTTGAGTAGTTAGGTACTGAAAAGGGTATTGTTTTGTGTGGGATCTTATTATTATTGTTATTAATTAAGTATGAAGTTCAGTAATCAAATCAGTTAAAGTGTAAATAAATTTAATTCAATGTTATATTTGATTTTATTTTAACTATAAATTTGTAATTGTATCTATATTTTAACTATGAATTAACGGTATGAATTAATTGTGTATTGCGCCTTCAAGAAGCTGGCCTGGCATTAGTACCAGACTCAGATCGGAGAAAGTGGGTAATGTGTCACCCAAGGGTAAGGGTTTAAGGGTTTACCCCAAAAAAGTACAAGTACTCTTATGCTCAAAATCTGTTCACTAGTTCCGAAGATTGCCTTTGACATACAGACAGATAGATTTCCCTTATACATATAAAATCTTACATTGTAAGTCAAAGTTATGGTGTCTTTACAGACCTTGTGGTAACGAGTGACTGATTTGGTAAGCTTCAGGTTACCTGTTACAAAGTAATACGACACACAAAAAATTCCAATAAAAATATATTTTTATGAACATTTCTGGACCCTGAAGAGAGTCTCTAGGAGATCTGCTACCTTGCAAAAGTGAATCATGGTGCTGATGGAGTGTAACACAATCTGCCGAACACTGCAGCGGTCTCAGGTATTTGCGTGCAAAAGAATTATTTTTTTCCTTACGTTCAATTTTACTGTCTTTCCACGCCAACTTGCATGCTTCAGAATGTGTATTTAGCCTCCGGCCATTCGCGCTGTGTTAATAATAAATACTTTAGAATTGGTTCCATATAAATTTAATTGAAATCGATTAAGTACTTCTTGGAAAATTTCATATATATTTTTTTATTATAAATACGGAGAACGTTTACCTTGATGACCGACTTCACTGCAAACAAGTTTTGAAGTGAAGTCGGTTTTTTTATGCCAATCAGACATACTTCACATTTTATTTCCAGGGTAAAATAAAGGTGAACTAACAATATGCAGCAGGTGTTGCATTGACACATGTCATCTGAAGCTTAACGCCGTATCGCGTCCAAGAGCTGCAGCATTTGTCGCATTTCGTCTAATCGCGCCACGTCACGCGTCGCATTTTCAACTTATTAATGGGCGATGTAAACTATTACTTTGACCATTGGTAGACTTTTATCCACCCTCAAGGCTGATTAAATTTTCTAATTAAGTAAAGGTAACTTTATTTTATTTTTGCAGTGATGATTTTAAAAACCGTTCGAGATAAGGAAGTTCTTTTGGCCAACGGTTACAGTTTTAGCGTGAGTAGAATAAACAAGAGCACCGTGAATTGGCAATGCAATAGCAAGCACCTCGGATGTCACGCGAGTGTCACTACAGACCCATACGGAACATTGATTCGCTTGAATAGCCAGCACAATCACACACCGCCAAAGTATTTTGAGAGAAATGGAATGTATATAAAAATTTAATGATATTTTACTTAGTAATTATTAGTTTTACATCTTGCAAGGCTACTTTGGATATGCTAACAATGTAATCTATCTTTAATGTACATCAATAAAAATCTGCCACTAATAAGCCTTTTCGTCCAGACAACCTTTGCCTAATCATAAACTAGATTCGACAAACGAAAGCTGTCCAAGAAAAAAGGCGGGTATTTAAAAATGCAAGGTCAGGTAACCCTGTCTTTACACTGCTCAAACGGAGTTGGTAGATACTATAAATTTATCTACTTCAAAAACGGATGATTTTATGTATTCGATGTGTGTATTAATAGTGTCCGCTTCGTTTAAGCAGCGGGAAGTCAGGGTAGGCTGACCTTGAATTTTTAAAATTCCTGCCCTTTTTTCTTGGACAGCCTTTTTTTGGTCAGATGTTACTGTGCTTCAACTTCATTTATCTAATTGTCTTAAGTTTTATGTATGTATATCATTAGATACTCAAAGTTTTAGACCAGTTAGCCTCTGTCGGTTCAAGAACGGTTGACTGCCCTTACCTTAACTAATTTATCATGAGGACTCTCATGCTTTACAGGACAAGTTGAGATGGTAGTTTTGGGTACCTTACACATGTTTTCCATTGTAAAGGGCTCTCAGAAGTCACTGCGCTGCCCTGAAGTGTGTCGCTTGGTCCCTGAACTGAATGCTCTACGTCGCTGCTTACAGTTTTATTTAAAATAATTGGTACGCCTGAAGCTATCATTTAAAATAAAACTTAATAAATAATATGTATCCTGGACAGATTTAAGAAAATTTAAAATCCCCAGACAATCACACCAACTACATGGCCCCAAAGTAAGCAGAGCTTGTGATATGGGATACCATGTAGTGAACTAGGGTATAAATACAAAAATAGATAAACACCTAGACACGGAACGTTTTTCTTGTTCCGTGCGGGAATCGAACCCGCAACCACTGGCATCTGGACAGACAGGTTTACCCCATCGCAATTTCAGGCAATATAAACAAAAACACAATATAATTGATTACAGACGCCCACAGTAAAATAACCTTAAAAAACTAACATATATATAAATAAACACAAATCACGACTTTGGGGCGGCGCAGCTCTAGAGGGCAGCGCCAGACCCGCCCTATTAAAACGTTAAGTTGTCACGATACATTTTACTGAATCAAAACATCCGTGTTACCACTGGCGACCTACACATTGGATTTTCAACCTACAAATGGAAAACACAAACTTTTTCTTTTGGCATTGGTAGACTTTTATTAACTCTTGAGACTTATCACAATAAGGTCTGATCTAAATAGACAAATTAAGTAATGGTTTCCTAATTTCCTTTTGAATTTTTACAGTTAAGATTTTAAGAACGCTTCGGAATAAGAAAATTCTTGTGGCCAACGGTTACAGTTTTAGAGTGCATAGAACATTCAAGAACACCCTGAGATGGCAATGCAGGCACCTCGGATGTCTCGCGAGTGTCACTACAGATCTGGAAGGAACAGTGCTTCGCTTGAACATCCAGCATAACCACAAACCGCCAATATTTGTCGAGAGAAATGGAGTATATAAGAGTATAATAATCTGAATTAAAAAGTTTTTGTGGTCAAAGCTTATAGGTTTGGCGGTCCTTTATTTATTCTATTGCGATGCAACAGTATTCACCTGTTATATTCCAACCCCTCATACGTCCCATACAAACTAATTATATAATTAATCGTGGAGCCTACCAGAATAATTAAGCAGCAAGCAATGATGCAACGACTTGGGTGGCCACAGGTGTGAAGCTACATAATTCTACGTATTTGGTGGAAACGGCGTCGCATCCAATTGGGTGGTCAAGAGGTGTTGAATCGAACAAGCAGCAGATCCAATTCGAAGAACTACTTCTTTTCACACACTTTGAGCAACTAGTCGCCCCTTTAGTTTATAGTTAATATAATTAATGTATTATTTGAACATTGAATTAAATAAGTTTTAATTAACTTCGTTTTTTTTGCATCCTCCGGCTGAGGCTGCAAAAAAATATTGTATTGTAAAAATAATCGTAATTGGCGCAGTCGGTAGGATATTTGAGTCAGTGCGTGTTGCGATATTTTAAAAATAGAAAGCCGTTTCGTCGTGCTGGCTTGTGCTTTTCCAAGAACCTCGCGAATATCAGAACTAAGAAGACCCCGTTCCGGTAAAGCAGAAAACCGAAGAAATATTAATGTAAGTTTAAGGTAAGCTAGAATCGTTCTCGTGTTGCCTCCTTTAAGTTAATTTATACCTTTCCAAAAATTTTCGCCCTAGTCAATTGGTACGAAGTGGGACACAAGAAAATAAAAAGTGTCACCACAGTAATTTTGACCTAAGTAAATATTAAAATTTAAATAAAATGTGTGACCCAGATATGATTTATAAAGCTATGCGTGTTTTACCCGAATTTGACGGGAACCCGCATGTAATTACTACATTTATTAGAGTATGCGATAGATTAGTTTTAACCTTTATTAAAAACGATCCAAAATACGAGTTGAGTATTTTAACGTTACTTAATAGTATTCTAAATAAAATACTTAGTCCCACGGCCAGAACAATTAATCCTAATGGAAATCCCTAGAACTAACAATTACAGATTACTATGATGTTATACACAAGTTATAAAACCTGGGTCTTATTTGAGTGAGAAAAACTAGTTTTAAATTCCCAATCATATCAGTCTGGTCAGGTTTCTGTGTAAAGAAAACTTGCATAGTCAAAGTGACTCGGATAGACGAGGGTGCAGCCCTAGTGGTGGGCCGCATAAGGGGGATGGGCCTGAGGGTCGCACTCGAGAAGACTGAGGCCCTCTTTTTACTGGCCTCGGCAGGGGCCCCCTCGGGGCGCGCCATTGATGGTGGATGGTACCCGGATACCCCTGGAGAGGGAATTGAAGTATCTGGGTCTCATCTTAGATGGGCGCTGGGCCTTCGGTCAGCATTTTAAGATGCTGGCTGAACGGCTCATCAAGATGGTGGCCGCCCTGGGGCGGCTGCTGCCGAACTTGATGGAGCTGGAATGCACATGCCGAAGGTGGCGCGCGTCCACAGGAGTGCCAGGAGGGCAATCCTCAGGGGGTGGGATGAGTTACTTGCCGCGCTTGCCTACGGAACCTGGACGACCACTGCGATTTAACCAATCCTCATTGAGTGGATCCTCATTGAGAGAAGGTGGGGGACTCTGACCTTCCGTCTTGTGCAGGTATTGACTGGTCATGAATGTTTCGGTCACTACCAGGGTTGCCCGGAGGGAGGTAACGACAGAGTGTCACTATTTTAGCGTGGTCGACGACACGGCGCGCGGTGCACACCTTGGCCATATGTCCAGCGTGGGTCAGCAGTGGCACGAGTTGACGTCTGTCGTCGGGGGAGACCTCTGGCTTCCCAGCCTGGTAAAGTTCATATTGGGGAGTCGAGAGGCTTGGGCGGCCATAACCTCCTTCTGCGAGGACGTAATGTCGGAGAAGGAGGCGGTGGAGTGATGCCGGGAGGATGACGCCTCCTCGGCACCGATCCGCCATAGGCGGAGGGGGGCGGAAAAGGAGATACGCTCACCTTCTCCCTCTCGATAGCCAGCCGTTGCAGGTGAGAGGACCTGATGCGGCTACTAGGGCTATGGTAGGGTCTTGTGTACTGGACCATTCCTGACGTCGGAGAGCGCTTGGCCTAGGCTGAGCGCAACCCGCCGAGCCTTGCGGGTAATTCCAATGGCGGTACCGTGAGCTCGACTTATGGCGGATGAGGTACACCTGGAGGTTTCTAGTAGGTGGGTCCGGCCGTCTGCCAGATCATCCCCACATACCCCGCCGCTCGCCCTTGGGTGGTCGGGGAAACGATTGCAAGTTTTCCTCCAGTCAAAAAAAAGGATGCTCTGCGACGGTCACAACATCCAAACTCAATGAAAAAGTGATTCGCTTCAAACTACAACACAGCCACATACCACCAAAGTTTGTTGTGCGAAATGGACTTTCTTAGAATATGAAATACTTTAATGGCTTAGCTCAAAACCTGCCGTCACTGTATTTCAAACTTGTATCACACTTCATTTATTATTTTTACACATGTCTCAACAATGATGATTTGGGATAAGAAATTAATATTTATTCTTTGTTTCAGTGCAATTTTTGAAAAATATTCGAAATAAGGACGTTATTTTAGTAAACGGTTACAGTTTCAATATACACAATAGTTCTCATAAAACTATTAGATGGCGATGCTACAGAAAACACCTTAACTGTTATGCGAGTGTTACCACAAGTAAAGACGATGAAAAATTAATTAATTATAACCTAAAACATAATCACGTACCTCCCTCGTTCATTGTGAAAAATGGGCTTTATATTAAAATAAAATAATAGACACCAACTACATGGCCTCAAACTAAGCATAGCTTGTAATATGGATACCATAAAGTGAACTAAGGGGGGACCCTAGAATATAAATACATACATAGATAGACGCCCAGACCCGGAAAATATTTTTTTTCTTGTTCCGTGCGGGGATTGAATTCGCGACCACTGGCGTCTGAGGCAGACAGTGTTACCCAATCGCCAAAGGGGTCGTCATGATGTCACTGTGTCAGTTTTAAAGCGATCCATCCAAGTGTGGTTCCCGTTATTGTATAAAACATTTATGATTCTGTCATCTCTGTCGTCACAAGTGAATGCTTAATACTAAATGAGACTTAATAAATAAACTATCTACAAATTATCTATGGCTAAGCACTGATTATTTGTTCAATTACATCTCAGTGAAAACAATTATGAATTGTCTAATAAGAAAAAAGCAAATAAATAACATAACATTCTATAAAAAAAGAAGGATATGATCTTTCGTAAATGTTATCCGTAGTATTGGCCTATGAATTTGAGTAAATAAATATGTTGATCTATACAAAAATACACTGCATTATTTTTATTAACTTTATACATATTTAGATCAGAACCTCTTACAATGGGCCAGATAAGATCAAATCGCTCAACGAGCAGTGCAGACACGTAACTTGGAGCACGGGTAAGCGTAGCGTGAGGTAAGACGGAGCGTGGGAACGTCCCGTATTAAACCTATGTATACCAATAATTAATAATAAATTGTTTAAATGTCAAACACAAAATTGAGCGTAAAATAGATGTATCAAATTAGGAAGTTTTAAGGACTAACCTGAAGTGGAAAGAGCACGTAGGCTATTGCACGCGGCTTGTTAGTATGATTCAGCGACAAACTCTATTTTTTAATGGCATCAAACATATAACATAAGTTTACGATTCGCATTGCTCCACGAAAACATATTTCAGTAAAATGTTATCTAGAAGCTCATCAACATTGTCAAACACTCCACAAACCTCATTTTTGCCACAAATTTTAAAAGTAGGGCTAATGTGGAATAAGATGTTGGTGTAGTACTTTTGTATACTTTTGTATGTAGTACTTTTGTTTTGTTACAGTGCAATTTTTGAAAAATGTTCGAAATAAAGAAGTTCTCGTGGTGAATGGCTACACTTTCAGCGTGCAGAGAAGAAATCAGGAATCTATCAGATGGCAGTGCAGCAGCACCCATCTCAGGTGTCCCGTGAGTGCCACAACAAGTAAAACCAACGAAAAACTACATAGCTTGAACCGACAGCACAACCACAAGCCCCCGGCTTTCATTGTACGAAATGGAATTTATATTAAAGTCTAACAGGGCATTGTTTTATCTATTAATGCTTGAACTATTATAAATAGGATAAGAATGCTACCCATTCTGTATTGCGTTTTGCCTCCATATAAAGGGCGACTGGTGACAATTTTTTAAAATTGAAAAAGATCACTCTGATTTTGAGCATAGTGAGCATTGTTCATTTTTTTACCTTTTATTTTCATTGTGTTATATTAATATTTAACCTATTTTGAGAGACTATTTTAAACAGTTTTATTTTTAAGTGTGTCTATAAATTTATAATGACTTTATTAAATAAGTATGTAATGATGTCATCAGTGACATTAACTTTATGAACATGTGTCAGTCAGAAATAGTAGATTGTTAAACAAGGGTGGGATGACATCAATTCCCATACGAGGTGTTTAGACGCCCGAGCGCAGCGAGGGCGGATATAATCCGAGTATGAATTGATGTCATCCACCCGCGGGGAACACTCTACTTTTCATTTCGAATATAAGGAAAGTGAAAAAAATAACATTTTTCTTAAATATTTATATAAAATTAATGGAAAAGTTCGAACAATTCGTAAAGTTTAAAGTGACATTTTTATTCACATATAAATCGGTGACATATTTATATGTAGGTACAGATATCATTTTTTACATAAAATAACCCTATGTATTAAAATAATTATATATAATTAAGAAAATGATATATTTACTAGCTTTATCCCGCAACTTCGTATGCGCTTAACTACCCTTCTCGTGGAAATTTCAGAAACTATACAACCAGACACCCACTGAAAGAACCTTTATACCAAGTATCACACCCATGCACTCAAGGAATAAGTTTTTTTCATACAAACTAAAAATCATATATTTCCCGTGCCCGTGGGAATTTTGAGATTTTTTTTCGTAGCACAACCAGTCACTCTTTGAAGAACCTTCATGCCAAGTATCGCATCCGTACACTCAAGAAATAAGATTTTTCATACAGTCCAACCCCTTCCCGTGAGAATTTCGGGAATTCCTTCCATAATACAAACAGATACTTATTGAGGAACCTTTATATCAAGTATCACATCCGTGCACTCAAGGGATGGGATTTTTTCATACAAACTAAAACATCATATATTTTCCGTTCCCATGGGAATTTCGGGAATTACTTTCATAACACAACCAGACTCACGTTGAAAAACCTTTACACCAAGTTTCACATCAGTGTACTCAAGGAATAAGATTTTTCATACAAACTAAAAAGTCCTATATTTCCCGTTCCCGTGGGAATTTCGGGAATTCCTTCCTTAGTGCACCCCTACATCCCCTAAAGAATGTTTGTTCCAAATTTCAGCTCTCTATGCCCAGTATTTGCGGCTGTACGTTGTCTGTCAGTCACTCAGTCACTCAGTACCTCAGTCACTCAGTCAGTTACGGAACAGTTTTATATATATTGATATATTTTTTTAAATGATAGTGACAAAATATAGACAAATATAATTTTTTAAATTACTTCTTTTAACTTGACTTCTAAAATAAAAAAAAAAAATAAAAAAAACTAAATTTTTGACAGCTGGCTTCATAAGAAATATATTAGTTCTAGTTTTGAAATCCATTCCGGCCCTTGGTTCGGAATGAATTTGTATGAAACATTCCGACCCGCGGGTCGGATGAAGCATTTTCAGACCGATACTTGGATCAAACATAGACTACTTTCCGAGTATGAGAAATGAAAAGAAATTAACTGTGTCAGTGTGCTGAAGTCATGTAATGTCACCAAATGTATTGTAAACAAAAACATTTAAAAAATTGACTCAAATCAATATCTTAAGCGATTTGATGCTATCAAGGTTAAATAGAAGTGAAATGTATTTTGTTGAAAATCTGTAAAATCCCAATGTTTTTAAATGTTTTAAATCGACTAAATTAATCAGAAACCTTTTTCCACGAAACGGTTTTTCATTTAAAGCAAATAAAAAAATGAACAAAGCCCATTATGTGATACAGGTCAGTACGTAATTTTTGACCAGAATTCCCTATAAATTAATAAAGAGACATTACTACAGTTTTCCCGAAGCCACCGCGCCGCGCTGCCGCCGCTTCAATCAACACGCACACAGTAGTGTTCCCGCCACACGCACTAGGTATACATATATTGTATTACGCTTGCGGTGCGTATTGAATTCTTTAACTTTCGGTAAAGTTTACTATGATTATAATAAAATAAATAATTAATATTTGTTTTTTATTATTATTTTTTATTCATGTATGATCCACCAGTCACCCTGTATATTTTTTTACATAGAAGCTGCTGTAATCAAAATATCATTAAGAGCTCAAAAGCCCTTGTACTTAATATTTTAACAGGGATCACTGATGTTCTTAAACCTAGTGGGCCCGATTCGACATTGAATTCTCTTATTTTAAGTGTAGCTTAATGCCGTGACAGAAAGAGAAAAAAAAATAGTTTTTGTATGCGGAAGTCAAGTTTCACGGCGTAAAATTTGACACTGGAGAGACTTAACAATAAGCAAATGCAATTTCGAATACGGCCCAATGTATGCCTAAATGTAAGTGCATCCATATATATTTTTCAAGTCATATATGTATTTATCATACAAAAATCTTCAAAAGGATAACTTGTTTAAAAAAAAATATTTTGTTTCCTAAAGTAATATAAAAACTTCCGTTTTGAAATAAAATTTTAATAGTTTGAACTTGTTGGAAATAATCATTTACATATTTAGCGCCATTTAAACAAGTAAACCAATCTCTAGCTCTAACTATGTGTACATAAGACATTTGTTTTTATCATTTGTGCGGTTTTTGACAAGCATTTAGAATAGACAAGTTCTGATAATTCTATATACTTATAAAAAATCTGTACAAGTAAAAATTCTGTAAATTGAAAATATCAAAAAAAAATGGCCGGGGGTGTTACTAGGCCGACAACGACCCAAAAATGTGATAAAAAAAAATTGTGTCCGTCTGTGTGTCTGTTTGTTCAGGCATCACGTAAAAACTACCGGTTCGATTACGATGAAACTTGGTATAATTATTCTTTAATACCCTGGGCACCACACTGGGTACATTTTATCCCGAAAAAGTATATACAATAAAAAACAAACTTAATTATGCGGTTCGATCCCTACACCCGAGTATTGTACCAATGGCAAATAATATATTGGTCAATTCTAAACCGTGCTTTTCAGTGCGACCTTTTTATTCCTTTAGTTTTTACTAAGTAGTGAACGTAGGTTTTTTATAATACTGTTAGGTAGAATTAGTCATTCGTATAGATATAAGATTTTAGGAATTATGATTATTTATTGAGTTTAGATTAGTTATCATCAGAAATAGTTTAATTTAGGTAGGAACGTATTTTATTAACTGTTATTGAGCTTATTTTTTTATTAATAATAATACTTAGATACATCGGTTTACTTTTATAGGGCCTTCTTTCGCGATTTAATGTAGGTAGGTTATGTAGGTAGGTACATACAGAAATATATTGTCATAAAGTTAAACTTAAAATAATGGAACTCAATAATGCTTAGGTTTTCTTTACTTCGTGATCTTGGAAGTCAGAAACCGTAGACCGTAAACACGCTTTACGCTTTACAGAAACTTTACAGTCAATTTAGCTTTACCTATAATAACATTTATAAGCTATAATTAATGAAGATAGTGTGTGAATTAAAAAACTTTTATCCAGTGTGCCTTGCGTTGGTATTCTTGTTTGATATTTACTTTTTGTTAAGTTACTTTTTCTATTTCTTTTTTTTGGCCTATTCACAAAACCTAGGTGCAACTGCAAATCACAGCTTTGATGTAACAGTTTTTAACGTAAATCTGTCTGGTTCTCTATCAGTATCGCTTTCACAGCTAAACTACTGAATGGATTTTGATGAAATTTAGAATAGTGTAAGTTTGAACTTCAAGGAGGATATTATAATTTTATTTATCCAACTCCGATAACCAGTATTCACGCGAACGAAGTCGCGGGCAATAGCTAGTCAGAAATATATCAATGTTACAACAACTAGACCCGGAAAAAAAGTACTTTGTGTGAACCATAATCATAACCATAAACCACCGAGATTTATTGTTAGAGATAGTGTTTATATCAAAATCTATTGCATTCGCTTTGTTCAGTCGTATATTTCTAACAACGTTTCAGGGTAATATTAAAAGTTGATGTAAGATATGTATTATTTTAATGCTATTTCTTGGCATTTTAAGTTTTAAAATTACCGTCATTCAGAAGTGTGAGGGTGCGACTCCCTTTTGTACGGTATTTTTTTCGATTAAATTTAACGTACCTACTACACGTGGGTGATGTATCGGAAATCCGATCTCTAACACACTATATAAGTTTAATAACTCTTAAATATTTTATTTTTCAGTGAAAATCTTGAAAAACATTCGGAATAAAGAAATTCTGGTAGTGAACGAATACAGTTTTAGCGTTCAATCGAAATCCTTTAGCACTATAAGATTTCAGTGTACCAGTTCTCATCTGAGGTGTCGTGCAACTGTCACCATAGATAAATTTGAAAAAAATATAATTCGCTCAAACCTGCAGCACAACCATAAAGCACACAAATATATCGAACGAGATGGAGTTTATATTAAAATCTAATAGAAAGTTGTAGTCTTTGACGACTATTAAGGAGATGTCCTAGGTAAGCAACCTGATGCGGCCTGTCTCGATACGACGTAAAGTGACCATATCCATCGGTAACTTGTGTCTAACGTAGGATATCTGCTATACAGGGTGGACCATCGGTCAGTATGGGAAATTTTAAAACTAAAACAGTGCAAAGAAAGATTACCCCCTACAAATATAGGTATTATTTTAATATTTATTTCGTACGTACACACTTGAAAGTCCAATTCTTATCAAATTTAATTATTTTTTTTATTTTATTTTTTATGTTGATTTCGGGGTGATAAACAAAAAAGTTTTAAAATTTTATTAAAAAAGTCATATGGATTTTTAAGTTTTAATAGCCATTAGGGCATAGCAGATAGCTTACTCTACAGGCCATATCAATTTGGCAGGCGATGCACCAAACGCCCTGTATGTTAAAATCTGAAAAAATTGTTATGTAAGTTACTTACTTTTTTATTCCGTATACGCTTTTTTAAATTCTCAACAAAAATATCTAAATTCATAGCAAGATAAGTTTGAAGATACATATTATAAAACAAAAGTGTTGTGAAAAATATGTATAAAACATCTAAATAAATTAATATTAAAAATCCTTGGTTTTAAACTGTTTTAAAGTTGATATTGTTCAATAAAACACTTTTTAACCGGATTTATCGCGTGTACATTTAAAATTTTAGCTCGACGTTTCGGTGTCCTATAAATTTAAAATGTAAATATACGGGATAAATCCGATAAAAAGTGTTTTATTTAATAGTATGAATCGCGTGAACTTAAGACAATATTATGTAGATTTTGCTGTTTTGTTTTTTGCGACATCTTACTCTTTCACTTTTTTTTTTATATAGTAAGGATAGGACGTTTGTCTTCCAGGCGACCTGATGGAAAGTGCGCATGAAGATTATGGTGGTGCACGTCCATCCACGATAAACCTATTCACTCGATTCAATCCACTATACAGGGAGGGGTTTTTGAATGCCACTGGAGGGAAAGTACTTCAAGTAATAGAGATAGCAAATTTTACTCCAAAGAAACATCCCTTTATTTTAAAAAAGAAATAAAACTGCATGTAAAGATTTTTCGAAAACTTGATTTTTCCAATATTTTTCGAATCGACTAAAATCTAAAAATGAAGATTTCATAGTATTTCATTAATCTAATATGTTAGAGAGATTTCGTTCTTGTGATTGAATGACGATTGATGCAATAAAGTTACAAGTTGTAATTTTTACTGATTTTAGTTGTTTCGATTCTCGGGTGATGCGAGCGAATTTTCGCAAATCTTCGAATGCAGATTTAATATATTTCTTATAAGGTATATTTCATTGGAGTAAAATTTGCTATCTCTGTTATTTAGAGTACTTTCCCTCCACGGGGCATTCAAAAATTCCACCCTGTATACGGATGGAAGTTCTGTCTGCGTCTGGTAGTCTGGTGGTAAAAAGGAGTGGGTTCAAAAAGAAAGTGGTCTTTAGCGGTATACACACTCACCAAAATGTAGGCGATAAAATACTGTCAAACAAACTGTTATAATATCTTCTTAATAGATAGGTTTTTATAAAATACACGTTTATATTATAGATGTTTATAAATATACAAAAAGAATATAATTCGACTAGACTTTCGGCAAAGTACTTTTGTGTATGCATTTTTCTCTGTACCTACTTTTAAATTAGCACTATATTCAATTATTCTTAAAGCGGCTACACACGAACTGGCAATATCGGGACAGTGGTGGGGAGGACCCTAGATCATATCATAAATCGTCTCGTGTGTAGGCAAATCCTACCCGATTTTTATCGTCCCTAAATCGTTCCGAGCGAGCTCACGATTTAGGGACAATTATCGTCTAGGGAGCGTTGTCAGTACGTGTGTAGCGAAATCAGGATTGATTTCTACGCAGTCTGCGCTTGAGTGCCGCGACGATACGACGACATGCTTGCGGCTATAATTGTTTATTTCGCGCGAAAACATGGCGAAGGAGAAGGATCGAGAAGCGTGGACCAAAGCTATCGATCTATTCAACGATTTACCATATTTGTGGGATAAAAAACATAGAAATTGAGGAAGGTCGAACGGCAGAAAATGGAAGAAGTATTAGTACTGGAAGTAAATGAAGTTCGAGAAGGTGATATGGGGTACTAGTACTGGAGAGTTTATGAAGTTTGAGAAGATGTTATTCGAGGAAGTAATTATTGTCATGGAATTAATATGATAATAATATGTTTTTTGAATTCAAATGAGTTATGGTATGATACCTTAATTGAGTTTGACTAATTTGAATAGGAATGGTAATACTTAATTAGAGTATTGGGTCTTATGTTTTTGAGTTTCAGGTATCAAAGGAAAAGTTAAGTTATTTTCTGCTGTTTTGTGAGTGTCGGCGGCATCTCGGAACAACGAGCAGTCTGTTGCACGGTCGGTTTCGTACTGACTGGCAGAGACGTGTGTAGAGTAGTAGCCGATTTCATCCCCACTACCGCTGTCCCGATATCGCCAGTGATTTTAGGGTCGTGTGTAGCCGCTTTTAATATTATTTTAATTAGATGAAATTGATTTAAAAACTTTTGGAATGCAATATAAACTTATAACGCTAATTTTCAACCTAAATAGATACACATATTACAGTAGATAATCTTTTATAAAAAAATGTGGTATATGGAATACCTTGTGGGAAACTCTTAAAGTTTTACCCCTCCTAAGAAAAATCGTTGTGGCACCATGGATACTGTGCAAATCATACGATATGGCAGGTAAACGACGTTCGGCGCAGTTGGTAACAGGGTGGGTGAACGCTGATCATTTGTTTCTCACGACGACTTCTGTACTCCGGAGGACGTGTAGCAGTCGGTCCCGGGTGCTGCACACTAATTATACAGGGTTGTTTTTTAATCACCAGTCAAATTTAAATGTTACTTTCTTTGATACGATATAAAGGTACCTGCATATTTATTTTAGTAACGTTAACTTTATTTTAGTAAGGTAGAAAAAAAAATGCCACAAACGTTTTTACAAAAAGTCGCATTGATTGCCGCCTAATTTTCATTGATAATTAGGTGGCATTTCATTGGTAATACGACGTAGTACTACAACATGTTTTGTAGAAGCACTTAGTCGTCTCTATTTTAATAGTATTTATTCATTATTTAGAGTGAACATGCTTTTTTAAATATTTTGGCGAATATTTACTTGTATAAAAAGTACATGCTTTTTTGCAAAAAACCGTTTCTATTAATGATGCTTGTTGTGTAAAAAAAAATTGACCGGTGACTAAAAACAACCTTGTATACAGTAGTCGCCAGGGTTTGTCACCCTGTAGCACCCTGAAAATTCTGACCTCCACCAACCAGCATGAAGAAAAATCGTGACACCATTAGAGTACGTATATGCAGCTATAGCTTCCTCAGACATCTTATTAGAATCTATAGTAGCAAATAAAACTGTAAAAGTTAAGTGGAGATTTTTCAAAGGAAAAGATATTAGGTTTTGTTTTTCTTATCATTGAGTTCTAGTTACTATCAAAATTATTACTGGATTGTATACTGGATGATTTACGTAGTAAAGAAAAAGAACAAACTTGCATTCTAAGATATTTGATGGAGCTGAAGGTAAAAAAGGACCACAAATTGGATAACACAAAAAATGGAAATATTTACAAAACCTGACAAAAAGCTACGTAATTGTTATCTGATAGGCCTAAAGTTCATCTGCCTCCAGGGTCATGGAAACATGTCCTTCACCAGACACTCTGTTTATGCTATATGCGAGTAAGGCTCCGAGGCTTCGACGACTACTTTATTTTATTTATTTTTAGGAACTAGCTTTTACCAACTATTATCTCTTTACATTTAGACTTAAAGTTTAAGTACCAACAGGAAAATACAAAATTAACTTTGTACAGTATAAAGTTAATTGATTTTATAAAAAAATTGTTGAATAGTAAACATGTGACAAGTAGTGAGAAAATTTAAGAAATGTGTTTTTCGAATTCAAGTATGTTATGTTATGATTTCTTAATTGACTTTGACTTATTTTAATAGAAATGATAATACTTAATTTACAGTATTTAAAATAATAAATTTGTGCCATGCAAAAGTGAAAATCTTTTCTTGCTTTTAATTCCATGCAAGTTACAATATACGTACCTATATGTTTTAAAGAACGGCCTTCGTAGAAGATTGTTCCCCTGTGGTCTAGTGCCCGCCTGCAGTATGAGAGATCCTGTGTTCTAGTCCCAAACAAGGCATTGTAAGAATAGTAAGTTTCCTGAACTGGCTTGGACTGGGTGTGCACTAAAATACTCTCTAGTTGCGCTGTGTGTTGACAGATAAGCTTATTTAAGCTCATTTGGTGTGTCATTTTGGGTGCCAAGACTCTTATGTTTGACGTAGCTAACCGCCATTCCTTTTCTTTTGCTTTCAGTCTCATTTGTTCGCAGTTCAAAAGGAATAGCCTTGACCGTGGGAAACTACAGGTTCAATAAATATCATAGATGCAAAGGGCGTAGAGCTCGATGGACATGTACTAGAGAAAAAAATAAAAAGTGCAAGGCATTTGTTATTACTTACGATGATCAAGTTATTCGCTTGCATAATGTTCATAATCATTAAATAGGACATGGCGACAAATGTCGGTATCTACTCAAATAATTGTTGGCATTAACAACAAAAAATGATGATTAAAAAGTACGAAGAAGATTGGCTCCCTTCCAAACATCATTTTAGTTGACTCTTAGGTGAAGAGTACCTTAATGAAAACAAATTAAAAACAAGCACAGAAACATCATATTTTTGAATCCTAATGGTAATTTTGAAGTTTAGGGGCTCTTTTAAACTAAAATTTTGAACTTAAATTTAGCCTTCCTTCTATATGAGTACAATATGGCAAGGAACCCTCAAAAAGAGAAAAAAACAAGACAAAAAAAGAGAAATGTAGATATAACAAGAAATGTTCTTATTTATCAATTGAACACAATTTGGATTTCAAATAAAATAGTTTCGTTTTTCATTGCCTATTTTTAGTTTACCTATTTCCTAGTTAACAAGTTTCTAGCAACGACCGAGATTAGAAGTAAATACTAAACCAAGCATGTGAATTTAATAAAAAGTTATAGTACCTACTCAGTGAAGGATTTAGATATCCAATCTGGCATTGTTATTAAATGGCATGAATATTCAATTATCAAAGAAACGAACGAATGTCATGAACCTTCTCTTAACTTTTGTTTATTTGTTTCAGTTTATATATTGAAAAATACGAAAGGAACTAATACGATTCTAGTCAACGGCTACAGTTTCTGTATAAAAAAGCGGCGTAAGTTTTGGATCAACTGGAAGTGTTCGAGCGACGTGAAGTGCACCGCGCGCGTCTCCACAGATAATGCTGTAACTATGGTGATAAGAGGTTGTCTGGAGCACTGCCATGCTCCTCCCAAGTTTATGGTGAAAGATGGCGTTTATATGAAGATATAATTTTAAGAATTAAAGTGATGAAATGTAGTTATAATGTTTTAGTTTTTAAGCTCATGGAAGAAAATGACAATCAAATGTTTTTTTTGAAAACCTGCATTTCAATAGTATATTATGTAAAAAGTGAGCTAAGTTGCTAATTACAGTCGAGGCTGTGATTTGAGCCTGAGCCGCAGGCGAGGGCTTAAGAATGAGCCGAGACTGTAATTAGCAACGCTCACGAGTGACATACGACGTTTTTCCACACACTTGTGAGTAAAAGACAGACATACGTGGTCATAAAATAACAAACACACTTGATAACAAAGCTGTGAACTGTGATTGAAAAATGGCGCCGAACCTCGCGCATGCGCGTAGGTTTTTTTTTCCGCCAAATGTGTCAATGTCTGTATAGCATATACAGCCTATTTTACGTGAAAATGTTTAATTTGGAGTGGTAATTGCAAATATTTCAATATTTTATAACAAATTATTGTAAATTGTGAATAATTTGTTTGATATACAAATTTGTTTTACTAATTTAAGGCGCAAACATTTAAAAATGTATATGGATTTGAAGTGGTATAAAATCTCTTTGTTGTTTCTGAAAATATTTAATGTATAACCCGGATCAATATAATATGCTCTGTTTACTCGCATGTAATTTGCACAAAGATACAATTTAACTTTGTAGGATTCATTATATTATGCACTAGGGTATGCACGCGTGACTTATAGCCCAGTTTATAGTTCTAAATTCAATAGAATAAGGATCACTTTACGAGCAAGTGTGTTGAAAAAAAATATTTCGTACCCGTAGCATATCTTTCACCATCTATTACGATGACATACAGTATATTCGAATTCATCGTTGATGTCTTATGTGATAAATCAAAAACTAGTTAACTAATGATAATTGTTTCGGATGTCAAAAAAAAAGAAAGAAGAAGAAAAAAAATGTTAAAAGAAAACTGTACACATTTTAACGAGAATTAGCTGCCTACACTGAATACTTTTCTTTATATTTTAATTTTTTTATCATTATTTCGGGGTGGTTAACAAAAAAAGTTTAAAAATGTTATTAAAATAAAACCACATGGCTTTTGAATTTTTAAAGGCCACTAGACTTTGTAGATAACCTACAGTGCATATCAATTTGTCCGGCGATGGACCAAACACCCGGTCCGCTTATAATATTCAATTATATTTTAATAGCAGATTAGGAACGACGAGTGGGTCTGAATAAAAAAAAAATGTATAAAATATTTTTCATAAATTACAATTTCAAAATTCTTCTTTGTGAGTAAAATTTAAGATTTATCTAAATTTTATGACCACATACAATTAGATGGAAACGTCTTTATTACATGCTGTGTAGTTATAAACTACAGATCAAACTTAAATTTTGATCACTTAGAAGAATTTTGAAATATTAAAATATGAAAAATATAATAAAAAAAAAGTTTTCTTAATTATGGCATTTCATCATCATACTCATCAGTCTTAATCTGCTATTAAAGTATTATTGATTTTAATATGATGTTATTGATATTATAAGGCGAACTTTACATATAGTGTATCATTTTATTATTCAATGTTCTATTGTCTAGATGATATTGAATACCACTCTGAAATATATATAACTGATAAAATTGCTGCTGAATGCGTTCTTACGTTTTAACTTTATGTGTATTTAATAATATCGCTTTGAATTCAGTTATCGGTTTGTGTTAATAAAGTCTGCAAAAAGTTTCAAAATTTCTTTCTACCGGTGACATATTCAAAAGACATCAACGATGAATGCGAATATCAAACTGACGAGGTTAGAAAGGGACTGGTGGGTAACTAGTAGATACTGTCAAAACATTTCATCATCTAAGCCAGTATATTTTGGCTTACATGAAATAAGTAGTCAGGTGGAACCAAAAAAATATTCAAGATTTACTCTTAAAAAAATAAATTAAAATCAAAAGTTATGTAAAAAGGGTACCTTAAAATATAAAGGAAGAAAAAAAAACGGCTTCAGAAAATATTCGGGCCTATTCAAAAGCAGTTGAAAATTTACTATTTACTAAGGCTCGTAAGTTTACCTTTTATCCCGTGTTGTTTGTCTGTATTATTATTATTGTATAGTAAAGGGTAAATAAATAAAAGATTAAATGCCCATCTAAGTCTAAATAATGTTAGTAGTTCTATATTCCAAAAGAGCTACCATCTTAGCAACCTTACCAAGAATCTAAATTTAATACTCAAACTTCACATTTGCAGTTTCTGATGTTCCAGTTTACGTAACTTCAAAAAAAGGGAAAAGGCTTATACAAATTGGCAAATACAAATTTGGTGTTCACACAGTATACGGGAAGAGAACTAGATGGCAATGCACCTCACGCAGGCGCTGCTGCAAGGCTAAACTATTCACTGTCCAGGGAGAAATTGTGCTTGTTGACAACAATCATTGTCATTAAATCATAACCCGTTACTTTTTAATTCATACCCATTCACAAATAAGTTTTGCGAAAAATTAAAATGTGTATTTTTTTAATATCAAATAAGCCCTTAACCTCTTCCTGCCCAATAAAAAAAAACAAAAGCGTTGCTTAGTTTGGAGCCATGTAGTTGGTGTGATTGTCTAAGCATTTTATTATTTGTTATTTTATTATTATTTACCACTGCACGCAAACACTGGACCAATGGAGGCCAGAAATATACAACTACAATCCATGATTTGTAGACCGTACTCTTAAAAGGTACCTAATTGCTTTCCAAGGCTGAATTTGTAATACGGAGTAAAATTAATCCGAAGAAATAAGTACATGTACAGCAAAACTGGTGGAATCCGTAATGGAGGGCATAGATACTCATGCTCTTCTTAGTCTGCATGGAATTGCAAAGCTCATCTTCATATTTCCGCAGATAATAAGCTAATAAAAGACGAAGAAGGCCATAAATACCCTCCAGCCATTATGACTCAGCGTATTATAGACAACTTTAATGTAGTGACATTGTTCAATATTGGGCGCAATTCGACTTTAAACCTGTAATAAGAACTTTCAATCTGTGGTTACAATAATTCTTGTCCAGTAAGTTCGTTTTTCGGAAAATATAAAAAAAAAACATGTACCTACATTGATTTGGTTTGTCGTCCCTTCAGCAAAAGTTCCGTTAAGAACTTGAGAAACGTGTAGGCGGTTTTTTCCTGTTTAGAATTCGATGATCACAATTGTAATACTAGATGTTGCCCGCAACTTCGATAAGGTTTTCATAAACAAAAGTCAGTTCCCACATTTTGAAATGCGTAAAATAGTAAACTGAGAATATTATTCCACCTGCAATCGTCCAGGGAAAAAAGGGTATGAGGCTTCTAACAAGTTTCTAACTAGCTTGGTTACAGTAAATAGCCATAACCTCGATTTATTAGCTATTTCAAAAATTATCAATAGATCTAGAATAGGTTGATGAGAGGTTCTTATCATTTAATCGGTCTTATCAGTTCTTATTTTTATTTGTTTTTTTTTTTTGTATTTAACCCCAAAATCATTAACCACCTACATAGACTGAACGTAATGGAGTTTATTGCAAATTTTGAAAAAAGTCAACGTGGTGTATTTGAATAGCTCCTAAAGACATTGTTTTGACATTAAGTTTAACCTTTAAGTCAATTCTATTATTAAGCCCAATTTAAAGACTAAAAAGTTTGTATTTTTTTCTAATAAATACAATTTTTTACGACTTAAGGAGGTTCGATTTGGTTTCATTTAAACTTTTCGTTATAACCAAATAACTAAAATATAGGTATATTTTGGGCATTCGCTGGGATTCGCGTGCTTTTTGTTTATAAATCTGTTTTAGATTAATTTGGGATACCATCCTTGGAGGTGACGATTCATATCCACACTCTACGACAAATGTATATATATATAGTATGTAAGTATATTTATAATAATTCACTGGCATGAAAATGTACCGATATTGAAAGTGGGCCAAAGAAATCACCGTATTGGAGGAAGCCCTAATTTTTGCCCATGGCTGCCAATGTCAAATCTATTTTGAAATTTGTAGACTCGACAGTTGTAAAATACGAGTGAACAAGCCATGGAGCGATACAAGAACGCGAAATAATCTCGAGGAAGTAGTAGACGTTTTCCGACCAAAATCATAATGAGCGACGAGGCTCATTTCCACCTCATTGTGTACGTTAATAATCAAAACTATCACTGGGGCACCGTAAACCACAGAGAGATACACTAGGAGCCATTACACCTGCTCAAAATGACTGCATGGTGCGCAGTATACGCAGTATACGTCATTGGGTATTTTTTTTTAGAATTCCGCTCGCCAAACGGTGACAGTTTTTTCTGCCGCAATTGGACGAATTAGGACTCAAGGACATGTGGTTCTAACAAGATGGAGCAACGGCGCACACTGCGTGAGCCACAACCGATATTCTCAAGGCAGCGTTCCGGGATCGTCTCATCTTCCGTTTTGGCGATTTGCATAGGCCCGCAAGATAGCACAATTTACGCGTTCCAGACTATTTCTGTGAGGTTTTTTGAAGTCCCTTGTTTACGTAAACAAGCCCGAGACTCAAGGACAAGACGAGTGTGAGAATCTGTCGCCCGAAGTGATGCAAAATGCCATAAAATGAGCCCGTATGGCAATCAGTGGTGACAGTGCCCACTTGAATCACGATTTGGCCAACAAAATTCCAAAAGTTCAAACAAAAGAAAATTTTAGTTTTTAATTAAAAAAAAAAAGAGGCAAACAAAATCCAATGACTTCTTCTGGCCCACTTGTGTTCATGCCAAATTTCACAGCTATCGCTTCACCTAGATGGTCCCTATGAGCTTTCGCGCGTGCCTTTGGAAAACCCCTGTATTTATTGCAAGTCCGTTTTCATCATCAAATCACTCAAAAAGCCTTCAAACTCTTTCTATTTCATATCTTGTTTATAAAATAATTTGATATTGTAAGAAAGTGTTATACAACAAAGTGTTTTTTTAATTCGTAGAAACAATTGATTAGCAGATATTAAGGTCGAATTTTAAATAAATATGAAGCGGTTCATTTCCTAGAGAAAGTGTCAGATGATCTTTGTTACGATCATATTGAGGTACATACGTACTATTGAATTAAACAAATTTCGATTTAGTAGAAATAAATACATTGCGATGATAACGAATTGAGAGCCGTTTAAGCTAAGTGCGATAAAAAAAACCTCAATCACACCAACTACATGGCACCAAAGTAAGCATAGCTTGTGTTATGGGATACCAGGTAGCAAACTAGGTTATTTATATTCTAGAACCTAGAATATAAATACATAAATAGAGAAACACACAAAGAAACATTTATTTTTTTCTAGTTCCGTGCGGGAATCGTACCCGCAAACACTGGCGTCTGAGGCAAACAGGTTTACCCCATCGCAAAATGTTCGTCGAAGTGCGATACTCATGATATTCATAACAAATCAATAAAAAAAAAAATTGTTTGCAGAGATTTTATAGGCGCTCAAGTGTATTAAATTGTATTTCAATAAATTAATATATAAAGATGTATATCATCAATATTTATATTTGGTGATGAAAAGTTTAATAGGTAAAGCGTTTCCCTGATTAGTATAGTCCTAGTAATTTTAAGCATCGAGTGAATAGGTTTCTCGTGGATGGACGTGTATCACCTTAGTCTTCTTGTTCACTTATTATCAGATGTCATGGAAGACAAACGTCCCATCCATCCTTTGTAAAAATATATAACAAGCAGCAAACATTTTTCTGCATTGCTACCTTGAATAAAATTAAATGATTCGACCGTCTTGCTAAAAATGTCTCAGTACATTTTTACTGTGATCGTCTATCATTGCTTAGTAATCAATCTAATATTATTCATTTACTTTACAGTGAGGCGACTGAAAAATGGTAGAGGTAGGGAGGTTTTATTGATAAAAGGTTATTGTTTTTGCATACAATGGTCATCGCGCAGTACAACTAGATGGCAGTGTACGAGGGGCAGTAGCAACGCTACGAATAAATGCACCGCGACTGTCACCACGACAAGACTTGGGACAGGAATATTGCGCGGACGCTTGCACCACAACCATCAGCCACCTGAATACACTGAGATTGATGGGATTTATTATAAACTTACATGAAGTGGCAATTAAATGAATGAATAATTTTAAAATTTTATTAATTATTTAGATATATCTCCATAAAAATAGTTTTACTGAAGAGGTGATGATGTTTTGGGGTTGATGGTACCGTAACTGACGGCCTCTATGAAGCATTCATCAGATATCCTTACATTATGATAAATAGTTTTATAAAATATTACCTGAAGATAGAAAATGCCCCTTTTGAACCGGAGTTAGATGTAAACAAGAAATTCTAAATTCCTTAGTAAAATTGTTTAGTTTTTTTTTCTGGAGCTAATTATCGTCAACTCTGGTATCTTAAATGGATCTTATTTACATTCAGATTGAGGCCAATATTGATAATTATTTTTTAGCAACCCGAAGCAAAGTGGAACTTTCAAAAGCCTTTGTTCGCGTCTTTGTATATGTATACACTTTGGCGATTAGGTAACACTGTCTGCCTCAGACGCCCGTGGTCGCGGGTTCGATTCCTGCACATTGCAAATATTCGTGTGCATAATCATTGAATTGCAAAATCCTTAACCTCTTATTTAAGACGAGCTAATTAACGAATATTTGTCTTTGTTTAAACTCTGTGATATGTAGAGATGGAAATATAGAACTGGTCTACCAATGGTCATGTCATTTTTTTAAATAAAAACTAAAACTTGTGTACTAAATACAAGTTCAAAAAGTACGAAACAGGAAAAAACAGTGTCCGCTGAAATATGTATACGTCATATTGATATTGATATATTGAAAGGATAACCCTGATTGTATGCCACTTGGATTTTAATTTAGTAATGAATTTTATTTCTTAAAATAGGTGGCATACGACCAAAGCCATCCTTTCAGGTTTTAGTTTTCAAACTTTATTTTCACTTATTTTGGAGTAATAGTATTTATACTATATTTGAACTGTGTTAACAAAGCTCTTTTATTTGATATCCCAAACGAAACCGTCAAGAAAACTTTAGATCCTTTCTGTAAGTCCCCTAGAGGGCGCGGTGTAACATCATGTAGCCTGTGACCAGCGAACTATGAAGACGCTTTCAACGACACCTCATTTATTATGTATTCACGCCTGTATCTCCTATGGGGTAGTCAGAATATCAGAGGAAAATATCACAATCTGATGTCACGTTTGACTTTAGAGGCTAGACTATTGTAGTGACAATTATGTAAAGCCTATTTTTTTTATATTTCAGAGCCGATGTATACCACGAATAAACGAGGGTCTAAATGTCTGTTACTCGATGAATATCGATACAATTTGATGCATCAAAATGGACAGCGAACATCGTGGTATTGTGTCAAGAGGCGCAGCAAGAAATGTAAAGCTTCAATTAAACTGTATGGAAAATCTATTATATTCTCAGATTTGAATCATTCCTGTCAATTTTAATTATTTTGCTTGATAAATTAAAGTATGGAAATAAATAATATACCTAATACTTTCTAGTTTACCTTATTTTGCTATTTGTTTGGTATTAAGACATCTTCCAGTGGACCGATCAAACTTTATAGTTTTTTAGTGTGTATTTAGTGTGGTGTTATTTAGGTTTACTTACGTACTAGTCAGTTTAGAGATAGGTTTCTTAATGTCTCATACTTCATAGATAAGTGAATTCATTGAGCCGTCATAGAGGAAAGATATCAAGGCTGAGTCGATAGAAAGTGATCAAAGCGATGTAATGAAAACTCACGTTCAAACTGCCAGAGACTTTATATACCTACACTCTTTTTGCAGCTGATATCAACATTTTAATTAATTATGTGCGAGAATTGTATAAACTATAAATAGCACTGCTTGATACTACCTCTAGAAAATCTTTTTCGCCTGTTACAACGGACTGTCTCATTTTGATTAGATTTTTAACTTTATCAATATACTCACCATATTATTAAAATAAGTATTAGTATTGCCTACTGTATCTTAGGTAGGGCCTAGAGATATATAGAGAACGGGAAATCCCACCCGATTACTAGATGATGAATGGAATGAAAGAAAGATAAAGTATGAAGAATGAAATTTCGCGAGGAATGAAAGCGAGGACTGGAATGAAAGATAAGTAGATAGACACAGCCTGCGGCATTGCTGCCGGAGGTAGAAGAGTTAAAAAAAAACACTGTCTGCCTCAGACACTGCCTGTGTTCGCGGATTCGATTCCCGCAAGAAACAAGAAAAAAAAATGTTCCCTGTCTGGGTGTTTATTTATTTATGTATTTATATTTTAGGTCCCCCCTTGTTCGCTACATGGTATCCCATAACACAAGCTATGCTTACTTTGGATCCATGTGGTTGGTGTGATTGTCTGGGGATTTTATTTATTTTCCCTCCTCAAATCTGTTCCGGTTGACACATAGCGTAATTTAAAAATTAAATTATTTTTAACGGATCCAGATAAAATGTAATCAGTTGACACAGATTTTGTTGAGTATTTCAAGAAGTAAAGTTTTTTTTTAATTACATGGCAACAAATACTTTCCTACTTTAGACTTTCCCGTAAAAATAAATAAAAATCAGCGTTATAATTTGGTCGAAATATTCACTTTAAATTTGGTTTTATCGCTTTTTGGTTGCTGGAATTTTCGGTTTTTTACCGATAGTTTCGTATCTCAACTTAGACTTACATTTACGAAGTTCAATTAGGGCGCCAAAACAACTTAAGAAGATTTCGGATTCACAAACCACTTATCAACTAATATCATATTAAAAAATCAGATAACTTAATTTTTTTATATATCTTTACTTTTTATAAAAGGAGTTGGGTCATTGATGACCAAGTCACTCCCATAGGTGATGCTCAAAGTTGACAATATGAAGAAGTTGAAAAAAAATTGTCGGAAATCGACAATTTTGACAATGCTTAACATTAAGAAAGCCTAAAATTTTATAAAAAACTAGGTGAAACAATCCATCAGGAATATAACTCAGTAAAAATTACACCAAAATATCTAAATTTGATGAAATGACAGCTAAATTAATGAAAAAAATTGGGAATTTTATGAAAAGGTATGAAAGTCTCCGCCATTTTAAAATGGCTGAGTATTCAGGCAAAAAGATACGATTTTCTTACAGTCTTACATCTGTACCAACTCCAGATAAAGAGTTATCCATTCATTACGACAGACCCTATATTATTATAACTTTACACCTGTTTTCCTTATTGGCTAGGCAGAACACCGAAGGTTATAAAACCATCTGATGTCGTGTTTGACTTTGGAGGTATTGTAATGATGGAGAGAGACTATTGCAGTGACAGGGGATCAGCCTATCGCCCGCAAAAACGCCAATAAAACTTCTGTCACTAAACTGACTTTTACAGTTATCAGGGAAGAAAAGCAGTTGGGGCATTCTATGTTTTTCCTTTGCTCCCAGTCCAGCATGGAAGAGAAAAACATCGTGACGAATTTACAATAAAAAAATAATACTGTGAGGAACTTACATACTTTTTTCTATGACGAATTTACTTCAACCCAATATAATGTATGTAAATATCCTGTTTTATATAAAATACCTTTGATCTAATGGCGTTCGTGTTGCTAATTGAAAAAGCTTAATTTTGAGGCCGTCAGTTTGGATGCTCAATCTTACTAATATTATAAATGTGGTAGTTTGCATGGATGTTTGTTTCTCAATCACGGCAAAACAGCAAAACGGATTTGAATGAAGTTTGGCATAGTGATAATAGGTAGAGTACGATCTAGAATAGCACATGGGCTATTTTTTTATCCCGATACTCCCGCGGAATTCGAAGGTGCGCGGGTAAAACCGCAGGAAAAAACTATTTCTTTAATAAACACATTTTTTTAATAAACATCTTGGCTCTATTTATAAAGTTTTTAATATTTTTGCAGTACAAGCGGCGGTAAATGCACGTGGCAAGGAATTACTTATTTGTTCAGGGTACAGTTTTTGCATCAACAGGCGTAGCAATTCGACAATCAATTGGCGCTGTACGTCCAACAAAGTTTGCCGCGCTGGCATCATCACGGATCTGTGCAAACGAAAGCTGCTCAAATGTAACCTTAAACATGCGCATCAACCACCACAATTTGTTATCAAGGAGGGTGGTTGATACTACCCAGCAGTGGACTGTATGGAAATGTGGAGGTTGGGCAGTACCAATGGGATCTTGAAAATAAAACCTCGTGGTGACTTGATAATAATAACTTGGCTTCGTTGCGGTATTTTTCAGGCAGGCAGTATGAAGAGCACGATAGAAAGTAAATCTTGAGTTTGTTAATTGAAGTCAATAATAATCTCTCAGACTGCCGTTAATACTCCAAAACTGAGCAATACCGTAAGGAGAGCCGCAGTTTAAATTTTATTTTAATTCGTTTTTCTCTTACATTCTTAGTTATTTCTATGATTGTCGTTATGTTTATAACTTATATTAAGGGTTATTTATATTAAAAGATGGACAATTTTATTTGCTACAAAATGCAAGAAAGCCTAAATTAAGAATATTAACAATTTAAATTTAAAGATCTTAAATATAGACAAGTTTACAATTTTCCCCTAATCAAGTTTACATATTTTGTTATTTATTTATTTTATATTTAGCCTTATATACATAGGATTTTATTACTAGAGTTTAAAGGCAATCCTATGTGCTACATAATTATATAAAAATTCTTATCAATACAAAAAGGTAACATGGTGTAAAAGCCATAAACATGTGAAAGAGAAGTTAAAATAAGACAAAACTACGGGTAATAATAAGTTAGTACCTATGGTACATTAATTATTTTTAGAAAGATATAAAAATAGAAATAGTTATTAAGTGAAAAACAATCAATTTACAATTAATCTTACATGCCTATATAACTTTGGATAGCTTGCCTAAAGTTAAGTTAAGAATAACTATAAAGTTTACAGATCATTAATTTTGATTTCTAATATTTTTCTAGTTTTTAGTACCTAGCTTACTTCAGTCTCCCCGTTTTAGTTTGTAAGCTAGGTCGGTCGAGAAGAATAACAGGGCGGCGAATCGATGCCGCGGACGATCTGACTTTAGACGTCTTCTTTCTTCATGGGAGGATTCATTTTGACATCTATGAAGTAATGTTCTTTCGGCGATAAGTAAGTGTTTCGTTGAAACATCTCTTGTTCTTGACTGTGATTCTCGTAGCCTTCGGGTTTTAAATACCTCAGCTGCGAGTAGCAGTCTCGCCGTAGCACGCAACATTTTATTATACGATGGAAATCGCGAGGGATCGGGTAAGTGATCGTACGTTTTGTTAATTATGACCGTATTAACAGGTTTAAGTTTCTTCTCGGTTGACTCGATTTTTGTTGACATTCGTATAACAGACCAGTCTTTTGTTCGCGTGTTAGAAATGCTGGTCCCGTAAACCACCTGTGACTCGAATTGAATTGGGTTAGTGTATCTCTCCTAGCATCGTCAGCTACGTTATCCGACGTAGGTACCCAACGCCAATCTACGGGTGCCGTTAGGCTTTCAATTTCCGCCAACCTATGAGCTACAAAGGATTTGAAAGTTCGCGGGTCTGCTTTTATCCATGCTAAAACGGTTCTAGAGTCGGTCCAATAAGTACATTTGCCTATATAGTAGTCGGTCTCCTTCTTAATGGAGTGAGCTAATCTACAACCTAACGTCGCGGCTTGGAGCTCTAATCGCGGTATTGATATCGGCTTAAGTTGCGTGACTCGTGCTTTAGCTGCAAGCAAGTGTGATTGACGCGTACCGTTTCTTTCGGTGACTATATAGACCGCGGCGGCGTAGCCTTTCTCGCTCGCGTCACAGAACACGTGTAACTCCCCCTCGTTAGAGGGTTTAGGTTTATAGCGCGGGATACTTAAATCTTTTAACAAGTTTAGGTTTTGTAACCACGCTTTCCACCTAACATGCTGGTCGAATGACACTGTTTCATCCTAACCTATCCCAGCGCGCCAGACATCTTGAATGAGCATTTTGCCCGCTATCGTGATCGGTGCGGCTAGCCCTAACGGATCGAATACTGACATGACGGCACTGGTAATTTGTCTTTTTGTGGGAGCCGTTTCTCCCTTAATTACCTCCGGAGGTGTATCTCTTAAATTCAAGCTAAAACCTATAGCGTCCTTGCGGTGGTTCCATATTAAACCTAACGTACGTTCATAGTCCGATTTACCTAACGCGGTCGACTGGCTATTTTTCGTGTCGATTACACCGCTGATTGCGTCGGGCTCGTTCGATGCCCACCCGCGTAACTCGAACGACGCGTTAGCATGTACTTTGCACATGTTCACTACTGTAGATTTTGCCTGCTCTACTGTATCGAATACTCCGAGATAATCGTCCATGTAAAAATTCCTGACTGTAGCGCGCGCGACCTCCGGGTAATCCTGCTTATGGCAGTCTGCGTTTTTATTTTTAACGTATATCGCAGTACATGGATATGATGCGGCGCCGAATATTAAGGATGTCATACGATATTCCCTAGGCGGTGTACTGCGGTCCTCGCCCCTCCATAAAAATCGTAGACTGTCACGATCGCGCTTAATTATTTTTATTCGTAAAAACATGTCTTTAATGTCTGCCACAACTGCTACTTGGCCTTCGCGGAAGCGAATTAATACGCCGAAAAGTGACTGCAATAAGTCGGGACCCGCTACGAGTGCGTCATTTAGGCATTTACCGGCTGTTCTACACGCGGCGTCGAAAACTAGCCTTACTTTACCCTTTTGTGGGTGCGTCACAGCAAAGTGTGGTAAATACCATAAACGCGGTGATGACGACGGTGCCTCGACTATTTCGGCGTAACCTTTTTCGATAAGGTTTTTTATCTGTTTACTATACTCCGCTTTTAAAGACGTATCTTTATCTAATTTCTTTTCGAGGTTATACAGACGGCTGAGGGCTTGTTGGCGGTTATCGGGCATTACCTCATCGTCCGATCGCCATAGCAACCCTACCTCGTATCTATTCTCGTTAGGTAACTTCGCCATGTAGAATCTAACAACTTTAGAGCCCGTACCTCGGGATCTTTTTCCGGTTTGCGCGGTTCGATTCCTAATGATTCTATACTAAAATGCTCTTTAACGAGTTCTAATACGGCATCCTCGTTGGTCACATGCCTAACGTGGCTTACCGTACCTAGGTACCTACGCGGCTGTGAGTTCTGTCCGTGTAGAACCCAACCTAATTTAGTGAACGAGGCTACGGGTTGTGTTTTGTTTCCAACGCGTAATTGGCGCGAAACTATTAAATGCCAGTTATCTTGGCCTATAATTATGGTTGGCCTGGCTTGACTATAACACAACTCGTCCTCTAATTCTATGAGATGTTCACACTGCATTATTAATTCGCGGTTTATTTCTTGCGGAGCGAGGCTCAAAGCGCTTATCGTGTGCGCGGTCATGGTTTCTAGCTCGCGGCTACATATGCCTCGGATGTTCAGCTTAACCCTTGTTGACTCCGAGTCATTTGTTTTACTACCGCAGACAGCTTCGATGGTGAGCTGTTCCGCAGTTCCCGGGTTCGATTCCTGCCCGTGATGTAGAAGGCGATGATGCGACGCTTCACAACTATTTATGCCGCACGGTTTATATTTACATCTCATTATGCGTTTGTGTGCTTCATTTAAACATACATGTCGGCATACATTGATTTAAATTCAAACCATTTATATTTTAAAATTACGCTTAATTTATCTATAACTCTACTTACTAACTCTGGTGAGTATAAATATTGAGGTTGATTTAAAGTTTTAATCGAGGCGACGGTGTTAGCTACCTTGCTAGCATACATCGTAATATTTTTCCCGTCTTCTGACATGCGGGGTAGCTTTTTAAAGACTCTAACTCCGATAATATCAACATTTCCGGCCTACCGTAACGTCTTTCTAATGTTTCCATTATAGCACTTGGTTCGATGCTAGTGTACATTAAAGACCGCACGGTTTCTCTAGCATGGCCGCGGAGCGCCTTACGAAGCCTAGCTACGTTTTGAACTCCCGTGTACGAGTTCTGAGTGTCTATAAACACGGATTTAAATGGAATCCAGTCGGATATGTTGCCCTCGAAATAGGGCAACTCTTCCATAAATTTAGGTATTGATTGACTGTTTGACTTACTAAGATTGACTGCCTTTACTATCGCGTCGGCTAGCGCCGACATGCCGCTTTCATTACTTACATTTTCGCGACCCTTAACTGGGTGAGACATCTGAACGTTTACACACGGAGGTACGCTAGCCGGTTGTGCCCTACATTCCCGTTCGCAAATTACTCGCGCGTTATTTTGATCATTGATCCAACTATGAACCCTACCGTCAATAGGTTCGGGGGTGACATCCGCCTCGTTGGAGTTTTCAACAGTTGCCAGTTCGAATCTGGCTAACTCCAAACGAGTCTCAGCATATGCGGTTGCCGCCCGCGCCCGTTCTAATTCGGAGGCCCTAAGTTCTAACTGCGCCTTAATCCGAGATAATTTACTAGACTGCGAAGTAGATATATCGATTCCGGGCCTATCACTCGCGACAGGCATACCTACAACCGTCCCGGGTGCACTGTTTGCTAACGTTTGCACTAACACTTCCGTTACTTCTATATTTCCGCTCGATTCTGTCACCTGTTCGCTACTTTGTTGCGTGCTATTGCGTGACTGCTCTTCTGTGCCGGTCCCATGGCTCCACGTATTGGTCTCTGTGGTTCCTGATGTTTCACTGTCCAATGGTGTACCGGTTTTCTTGCCTGACCTTAGCTTCTTTCCGTCCGACATGGTGCTACGAGGGGGTTCCCTAATGTAAATATTCACTACACAATAAAAACCCTAACTTATAATACCTATTTCCTAACACTAGCAGTTCGACTGACTTCCTAGCGTGATGACGTCAGCCGAGGGTGGAAATAGGATAGGGCGGGTAGGGGAACCACCTGGCAGAGAGCGCTACCACCTTGGGCTGCTCGGAGAAGGGTAGGAACAACCCAACTCGTCAGCTTCCTCGAGGCCGTAAAACAGCTCTGAGAAACCCTCAGTAATAGAACCTTACCAGCGAGGTCAGACTATTGAGCCCTGTGGACTCGTGGGCGCGTCTGGTAACCCACACTACCATAAATGGCATTAACGCACGCTGTTTGATGGCCGTTTAACACCGCTAGGTGGCCGCGTGATGGCTTCTTCCAGCGCTGTCCGTCTTGCCTCTCGATCTTCACGGCTTCACGACGACACCACGACGGCACCACGGAGACTGCACACGACGGCTCCACGGAGACTCTTCGACGCCACCACGAAGACTCCACGAAGGCTTCACTAGGTTTGACGCAATCTTCAGAGATCCGGCTCGAAGGACCATTGGTTGATACTACCCAGCAGTGGACTGTATGGAAATGTGGAGGTTGGGCAGTACCAATGGGATCTTGAAAATAAAACCTCGTGGTGACTTGATAATAATAACTTGGCTTCGTTGCGGTATTTTTCAGGCAGGCAGTATGAAGAGCACGATAGAAAGTAAATCTTGAGTTTGTTAATTGAAGTCAATAATAATCTCTCAGACTGCCGTTAAGACTCCAAAACTGAGCAATACCGTAAGGAGAGCCGCAGTTTAAATTTTATTTTAATTCGTTTTTCTCTTACATTCTTAGTTATTTCTATGATTGTCGTTATGTTTATAACTTATATTAAGGGTTATTTATATTAAAAGATGGACAATTTTATTTGCTACAAAATGCAAGAAAGCCTAAATTAAGAATATTAACAATTTAAATTTAAAGATCTTAAATATAGACAAGTTTACAATTTTCCCCTAATCAAGTTTACATATTTTGTTATTTATTTTATATTTAGCCTTATATACATAGGATTTTATTACTAGAGTTTAAAGGCAATCCTATGTGCTACATAATTATATAAAAATTCTTATCAATACAAAAAGGTAACATGGTGTAAAAGCCATAAACATGTGAAAGAGAAGTTAAAATAAGACAAAACTACGGGTAATAATAAGTTAGTACCTATGGTACATTAATTATTTTTAGAAAGATATAAAAATAGAAATAGTTATTAAGTGAAAAACAATCAATTTACAATTAATCTTACATGCCTATATAACTTTGGATAGCTTGCCTAAAGTTAAGTTAAGAATAACTATAAAGTTTACAGATCATTAATTTTGATTTCTAATATTTTTCTAGTTTTTAGTACCTAGCTTACTTCAGAGGGAGTTTATTTTAAATTTTGAAATTTATTTTCCAAAAATTGAATCGGTATGTCTATTGTATCTTTACTTGGGTAGATATAAGTTGTTAAATAAATAAATAATCGCGAAAAACTCTCCCAAAAGACGATGCTTTTACGAATGAAAAGCTTAAGCATCGTGGCAAAGTAACTTGTCCAGGATATATATTGGATTACGTTGTCGCACTTATAACGACTTATTTTATGGTTCCATAAAATATACAACACTTTATTTTTCGGTCTTTATCAGATCTCAGATATTGTCCTTAAAATATTTGATCACTAAATAATTTCTTGTTATGCTTATCAGCATTTAAATCAATTGAAAACAGGGCATGGAAAGAATTGAATCATCCCGAAAATGAAATGTGTAAATAAAATCTGATTTTAAATGTCTATAATTACAACTGGTTCACTACATACATACCTAAGTTGAAATGCACGTGAACCGATGCTCGTTAGCTTACTGTCATTCCCGATGATTCCGAAGTTCACAATATAACAATGTCTGTTTGTCCTATTTTGGAGAAATGCAAGCAGAAAGAAAAATCTTTCCAATGGAGGTATTTCGTCGTATCGAAGACATAGCCGCCTACTCGCTTACAATAAAATGTCGCATAAACATTGCTGCGGCGCAGAACCACGCCTCCTGGAAGATTTCACCAATTAGGAAAGCGATGTGCTATTAGTTGCTACCTGCACTTCACATCTTAGTGAATTATTAAGAGTGATAAACACAAATCGGTAGTAAGACAAAAAAGAAGTAAGAATTTTAAGTGAGCTAATATGGACCTTTTTATAAATTTTGTATATACTTAATGTTGACCTATAATTTCAGATATGAAAGTTCAGTATCTGCAAAGTCGTAAACGGACTGTCCTGTCGATATCAGACAATATTTACTACAAATATAAAGAGACGAAACGGAAACAGTATTGGAGGTGCAAACATTTTAAAAGAGGTTGCAGATCAAAAGCCACAATCGATGACAATGTAATAGTTTCTTTAGATAATCACCATTACCATAACTGAAATCATCATTTTTATTTCTTGAAGTGCGAATACTACATATATTTATATAATCAACAAACGTTTATTACTCATATACCTAGCTAGGGTTGCGAAAACTATACTGAAGCAAAAATGCAAGTGTTTTTATGTTCTTTAATTAAACTAAACGTTTATCGGTGTGAATCACTTAATAATTATGACATTGGTTTTAAGGTGCAATATTCGGAAAAGCTCCTTCGGGGAATCCATTAGTTATTATTGGCAAATATCGATTCAATATGGATGGGATGACGAAAGGGCCGAAGAAACGATGGCGATGTAATAGAAAAAGCTATGGATGTCGAGCGACACTCTTTACTATTGGTTCGGAAATTGTATACGTCAAAAGCTGTCATAATCATTGAAATACTTGATTTTAAGAAGGTTAAGTAACTAAGTATATGTGTACAAAATTTATAAAAATACAAACGTTTATTTATTTTTTTGGCAATAAACGTTTGTATTTTTGTTAAGCGGTGATTAAATGCTTCGACTGTGAGCAAGTTTTGTATTTCAGTACAGTGTTTTTTACAGGTTTAGGAAATTAAACCTTTTATGTTATTGAGGAAGTTTAATATTGATTATTTAATAATTCATCATATAAAAAAATATGATCAAAGAAATAATTGGTCTTTATTTTATGATCCACCACTTTACCTGAATGTTAACATTAAGGTGGCGACTAACATGAGCATTGGGCCTTATCGTAATATTCAAGGCGAACGTGTTACATTACAGCATTACCTGACTGACTTGCTCGTGGCGAACACTATGCTCGACTGTGCTGCACCACTGGCAAAATTATCGGATAACGAAGTACTCTTTCCGAACTAATCTCAAGTGGCTTCCTAATCGCCTTCGCTGGACTACTCACATTCTTTCTCTAGTCTACCGTATTCTGTACGATAAAGCGATACCTACGTATCTGAAAGATCGTTTAAACTATCGTTCTACCAAGAACGACCGTAACTTGCGTTCCTCGTCGAATTTACTCCTGCCGACACCTCCGGCATACATCCACATTTTTAGGCAAGTACGTATCATTTATAGAAAGGATTTTTGCAAAAAAAAATATAATTTTTTTTACAATAAAATTTATATATCTCCTTACATATTAACCAAGGCATGGTCACTCAAAATTTCCATTACAATAAAGATGACTACGCACTACTACAACACATATTGTAGTATTATCAAGGAAATGCTGCGTCGTAGTAGCTATGTTCATCAACAGCGACTATTATAAAAAAAATGTGGTTCCATATACCTATTTATTTTTTTGTACTGAGTGACGCTAAAACAAATATGCAGGTACGATTATCGTAACAAAGAAACTAACATTTAAATTTGGCTCGTGACTAAAAATCAACCCTGTATATAATTTACATAATTAGGCATATTGCCCTTTGCTATTATTTATTTTATTTCGATTGTATAATTTATATGTTTACTTTACTGTTCATGAAAAGCTTTATGTCTCTCTTTATCTTTAAAATATACCACCAGTAAAACTTCTTTTCCATTGAATAAGTAACCCCAATCTTGCGCAGCTATTGTATGGAGTCTCCACACGTTTAGTTTCTTATTAATTGAGATTATTTTTATTGGGAAATACAATTTAAAGAAGACGTTTCATAACTTGCTATCACTTTGTACAACCGTTAAGAAAATGGCAAAATATTAACTCTTTATCATAAAATTATAAAAACTCAAATTGTTTCAGTAGTTTTCGTGTAAAAAAAATTACTTTATCAAAAAATTTTTGTTGGCAACCTAGGTAATACCTATCTCAAATAAGGAGCCAAGTACGAAGAGTGTCAGAATCAGTCAGCAGTGTAGCTACTATCAATCAGTGATGATTAATAGTTTTCTTTTATTGTAAGTAGGGAATGATATGATAGTTGTTGATTTTAACAATAATTTGGAGGTTATGGCAATCAGCCGCTGTTTGTTGATTTTCATGTCATGCATGCATTTGAATGTCACTGTCAAACTCAAAGAGACAAATGTCATTACATTATGGCGTTGGTGTTGATGTCTAGAAAAAAAACATGGTTTTATAATATTTTTTACAGGAACAATAGGCCACAATGACATGAATAGATAGTAAAATCATGAACCCATTACAATGAAGTTTTGAAGCAAGTATTGTACTAGTCTTAGCATTAGCTCCATACATTCGCGGATCTCGCCTTTAGTTCTGATACTTTTTATTAAAAATCATTTACATAAATCATACGAATTATCGTGCATTCTATCCATCCATTAAGTGCTGAAACATCAAGCTTACTGACGGCCTGAAATGGACGTAGGCATTTTGCTGGTGACGAAAAAACCCTGTATAAAGTTTTAGGTTGACAACTTTTAGAGATTCAAGGTTTTACTTTTTTACAAAGATAATTTAAAAAACTAGGCTTGACAATAAATTAAATAGTATACAGGTTTAATCGGTGCCCAAATTTTTTCAGGCTTAGAATAGAATATACTGTAATCAAATCTTTTTTGTAGAAATTGTCATATGGCGCCATTAAACACAATACTCACTGGTCACACTGAATGGCATTCAAATTGTAAAAATAAAAAGATTATAGAGCCATATCTTCCGTGTTGGACTGGGAGCAAAAGAAAAACATAGAATGTGCCAGCTGCTTCTCATTCCGGGCATACTGTAAAAGTCAGTTAAGGGACGGAGGTTTTACTGACGTTTTTGTGGGCGAGTGGGGAGAGAGACAAGTCTCTCTCCATAATTATAATACCTCCCAAGTTTGTCAAATGTGACATCAAATGGTTTATGGTGTTCTGCCTACCATAAGGAATACAGGCGTAACGTTATTTATTTAGAGCCATTCGTTTAAATAAATTTATAATGCACTAAACCTACATACGCAAGCACATTAAAAAAATGTTTACATATTAAAGCGCATTCACATGTTTTATGCCGCACGAGATATTAGATACAATTGAATATTTTAATCATAAAACGAATTAAGTCTTCAATGTTTTTTTTAAAGCCCTGTATTTTAACTAATACTAATAATATTAACACAATTAATATACCGTTGGGAAGATAATTTAGTAAGTTACGTATACTAATAAAGTAAATCACTGTGCAGTATTAACTCTTCTTTTTATTTGTAATAATAATGTAGACCTGATCACACTCTTAAAACTTTAAATGCGTTTTCCCAACAATCTTTCATTTTGAATTATTTCAGTTTATTATTAAAGGTGCGATATGTATTCCTAGGTTCTATATATTCTGGATGCTATATTATGGTATCCCATATCACTAGCTCTGTTCACTTCCCGTTTGCGTTTGCTCCCGAACGGTCGTGTCTGCGGCCGCTCCCGAGTGTTCGTATTGCGCTGCCCTTGTTCCCACCCCCGCACTCGTGCGGGTCAGGTGCCAAGTTAAGCTCTTTCGGAAAGTTTTCTCTTGTGGAGGCTGTGTGGTGTCGGGGCTAATTCATCTGCCCTTTTCAGGGCGGACCCGACTGCTGCCGGCCGAAGCATCACTGGTCAGGTGGATACATAACCGTGCCAACGAAGCCTGATCGTCCGCCGTTTACCGGCAATAGGTCCGTACTAGGTCGTTTCTTTACAGCGCAGTTTGTCTCCGATAGACTTTCTTTCAGCCCAGCATTATGCCTCGTCACCGTGAGTGTACCGGGCATCAATGCGAAATCAATCGCCGTCGCATCAAGGATCTCATTGATGAAAAGGAAGGTTTCATTGCTAGTCGTGACTGAGCTCACAACTTCATGCGCCAGGCGAATGCCACGCTTCAAACGCAGAATAATTCCTCACAGGAGGAATTATCCAGACGTCCCTCGTCCTCAGAATTCAGTCAGTTGTCTTCTGATTTCAGTCAGTGGTCCAGAGTTAATCAATCACTGGAAACTCAACATGCAGCCGAGAAGAATGCCCTTCTCGCTCAAATCGAGTCCTTGCGTGAACAATTGTCCGCTCGTCCTCAGGTCGCCTCCTTTTCACAGGGGTTCCAAACCGACTCTCCGGCGTCTCCAGATCCCTCTGAGTACGTCGTTCCCTTGCCAGATTGCATTTCGGTAGATTCCAACGCATGCAAACGGAAAACTACCCCTCCAGGTAGTGACTCCGACACCGTTCCTATCGTTCCAGAATCTCCTGCTCCGTTCACCGAGGTTCGCAAAAAGTCCAAGTCAAAGAAGAAGAAGCAAGACGCCTCTTCAGTCTTATTCCCATCCGTTTCAGCTGCTCCGGCGGCTGTTCCTGCTCCGCTAAAGGTCGCACCGGTGTCTGCTCCTGCGCCTTCTGTTTCAGCGATTCCTGCGTCACAGCCTGTTTCAGCGATTCCTGCGTCACAGCCTGCGTCGCAATCAGATTCGGCTCCGCCGAAAGTCAAGTCTCCGCCCCCCGTCTTCCTACGGGACAAGAGCCGCTGGACCGAGGTCTCAGCTCTCTGCGGAACGCACTTCCCGAAGATCCAGTATAGTAAGGCATCCAATGTGGGTGACTCTATTAAGGTCGTTGTCTGCTCAATTTCTGATTTCAGGAATTTCTCTCGGCTTCTTGCTGACAAGAAGCTCGAGTACCACATTTACGCCCTCCCTGAGGAGCGTAAGATTCGTGCCGTCCTCAGGAACGTGCCGTTCGAGCTCTCGAACGAGCAAATCCAAGAGGACTTGTCTTCTCAAGGCTTCCCCGTCGAATCTGTGCACAAAATGCACAGCCGCCGAGGCAAGCAGTTCCCGCTTGCGTTAGTAGTCCTAGCGAAGAGCCCGCAAGGGCAGTCCATTTTCAGAGGCAAGCTCTCCGTGTGCGGTCTCTCCATCATCCGCGTCGAAGCACCACACAAGCGTGGTTTCCCAGGTCAGTGCTACCGCTGCCAATTGTATGGTCATGCGGCGGCAAACTGTTTTGCTTCCCCTAGGTGCGTCAAGTGCCTAGATCCGCATGGGACTTAGGAGTGCTTTCGCACTCCCGAATCGCCCACAGCTCCGTCCTGCGTCTTGTGCGGCCAGTCTGGCCACACAGCAAACTTTCGCGGCTGCCCCAAGGCACCGCGTGCTGCCAGGGCTACCGTGAAGCCCATCGAGAACTGGAGAGAGCGACCGCAGCCTAGCTCGGACGCTCCTCCAGTCAGTTCAAAGGCCCCCAAGGCCTTCACCTCTTTCGTTTCAGGTCAACGCAGCCGGGACGCGACTCAATCGCAACCGGCCGCCAAATCGGCTTCCCAGTGCCAGAACGCAAAGGGTTCTCAAGACCGCATGGCGTTCTGGATCCAGCTCGCTCCCATCGACGAGATCCTGGCTTTCGGCGCCACTCTCGACGCCAGCCCAGAGGGTTTCAACGGTGCTCTTCCGGTCCTAACCAAGTTCGCTCCCCTTATCAGGAAACTCAAGCAAGCTCAACGTTTCTAAACGTAGTCCTTCTTTCCAGCATTCCTATCTCAGAGTGAGTCTGATCACTCTAGATAATCTCTTAGTTTCAGCTTAGTCATTTCTGCTAGTCTTAGCTTTGTTTTTCTCGCTTTCAGTTCCTTTTGGTGGCAGACGTCTGGATGCCGCTCACTACGCAGCCTCTCGCTCCAATTGGCTGTCGTTCCGACGATGACTAAGGACCTTAATCAAGGTGAGTCAAAAGGGGGATGTTTAGTGGGTATGCTCAGCCTATCTGAGAGAGTCTCCACACTGTCTGGGCATTCTATTTGCCATTAGCCACTTGGGCTAACAGCTTATAGAATGCCCATTCGTCCGTAATAGGATTCATCCTCCTCCCGCTAAAGCTAGCTTTACTGGTTAGTGGGTGCCAAACGACTTTCCTTGGCGGAAAAAAAAAAAAAACTAGCTCTGTTTAGTTTGGGGCCATGTAGTTGTCTGGGGATTTTATTTATAAATAAATTCGATTAAATGAAAAATGTATCCTCCAATATACCTCCAAAATAAGTTGTAAATCGTGGAATTTTTATATTACCTAATAACAATATAACACTAAAGATTTAAAAAAAAAAGATGTTTGAATCAGAACTTTGAGTAATTCATAAAATAAATATTGCTGACATTCACACAACATTATCTTCCAAATTGAGTTTCTTTGAGAACTTGTGCTATGGGTACTAGAAAAAATTAAGAACTTAAGAAGTAAAAAAATAATTTAAGAAATGTATATTTTTTATTACAATGTAAATTTAAATAATCATATAATTTTCAATCGTGACTTGACGGCTACTATCTGTGTTCATCACACAAACCACCGCCGCCGTAATTCAAACTCGAGACCTTTGACCTTGAAGGCAATTTAAATTACCACTACACCAGCCGATCGTCTAACTGTTAATTCTTTTATTTAATTAGGAGTTCATTTAAATATTATTTGAAACATCCAAAATATTTTTCTTAATTAAATAATAAAAAAATGTGATTACTTTCTATTTGTCTTGATTTTGACCCTTTTATATACGAAAACAGTTGTATGTCAACATAAATTTAAATAAACAATACATTTTTCACACGTCATATTATATAACTCAAAATCGTGATTAAATTGACACATTAAACACAAACTGATAATTTATTTGGTATTTTTAGTACCTACTTTATGTTGTTTTTTGTAAAATTATAAATAGATTCAGATAAACAGATTTCGTAAGCCCAAATCCTCTAGACAGATATGACGGAATGACTAAAATGACGGAAATACTATACCGCTTGCATTTTCTTACAAGGGCGAGGATCGTTATAATTTATTAACTGATAAATAACGACGTCCAAAGTTCAGTGTTCATCGTGAGGTAGCAGGTTCAATTCCCGCACAGAACAAGTATAATATGTTCCGAGGTCTCGATGTTCATCTAGGTTCCCCCTAGAATGCTACATGGTATCTCATATCGCAAACTTTAACTGATAACTGGTCACAAATCTTACGTTCTTATTAGAATCATAACTAGATTAAGTTATAATTCCGCGGATTTCATTATTTTTGTCTAGAATTTTACTTTCTTTTATTCCATTATTTAAAAAAATACCATATTTTTTATTTCAGTGATGTTTCTCAGGAACACCCACGGAAAAGACATTGCTCTATTAAACGGGTTTCCGTATTTTTGTAAAAGCACGACCAAGACTACAAAGACCTGGTGCTGCACCAGGTGGGCGGCGTGTACGGCAAGATTCATCGTAAACTTGGAGGGAGGCCTCTTCAAAAGTGCACATTTGAACCACAACCACCCCCCTAGTAGATATGTCATATCTCACGGAACTTTTGTGAAAATTTGAATTTAGATTTTTTTGTGTTATCCGCCCAGTTTGCGGAAAAATACATGGAATTGTAACGAGTGCTTTAAAATCATTTATTTAATTTATTTTTTTAACAATTTATGTACACACAGTGGAGATACAACTAAGAGACAGTGAATAAAAATAAGTACAAAGGTACAGCTTATCTCTTACAAAATTTCTTAAAGCAGACCTATGACTGGAGAGTTTGGTTTGAAAAGCAATAATAATGTGTACTAAATATACATACATATGAATTAATATACACACCAATACATATACATATTATTATATATGTCTTATACATACATATACATACATTATTTTATATATCTTAATATCATTCAGATCATCCAAAAGTTCCAATTGTAAAAATCAATTGTTTGATCGGCAGTGAAAAGACAAGTTTTTTTTTTTTTTTTGTTTTTCCGCCACAGAAAATTTTGGGCACCCCCTAAAACAAGCTTTAACCAGTAAAGCAAGCTTTAGCGGGAGGAGGATGAATCCTATTACGGACGAATGGGCATTCTATAAGCTATTAACCCCAGTGGCTAACGGCATATAGAATGCCCAGACAGTGTGGAGACTCACTCAGTGAAGCCGAACATACCCACTAAACATCCCCCTTTACTGACTCACCTTGATTGAGGCCATTAGTCTTCATCGGAGCGACAGCCAATTGGAGAGAGAGGCTGCGCAGTGAGCGGCATCCAGACGGCTGCCACCAAAAGGAACTGAAAGTGAGAAAAAAAAAAAACAAAGCTAAGATTAGCAGAAATGACAAAGCTGAAACTAAGATATTATCTAGAGTGATCAGACTCACTCTGAGATAGGAATGCTGGAAAGAAGGACTACGTTTAGAAACGTTGAGCTTGCTGGAGTTTCCTGATAAGGGGAGCGAACTTGGTTAGGACCGGAAGAGCACCGTTGAAACCCTCTGGGCTGGCGTCGAGAGCGGCGCCGAAAGCCAGGATCTCGTCGATGGGAGCGAGCTGGATCCAGAACGCCATGCGGTCTTGAGAACGTTTTGCGTTCTGGCACTGGGAAGCCGATTTGGCGGCCGGTTGCGATTGAGTCGCGACCCGGCTGCGCTGACCTGGAACGATAGAAGTCAAGGCCTTAGGGGCCTTTGAACTGACTGAAGGGGCGTCCGAGCTAGGCTGCGGTCGCTCTCTCCAGTTCTCGATGGGCTTCACGGTAGCCCTGGCAGCACGCGGTGCTTTGGGGCAGCCGCGAAAGTTTGCTGTGTGGCCTGACTGGCCGCACAAGACGCAGGACGGAGCGGTGGGCGATTCGGGAGTGCGAGAGCACTCCTTAGTCCCATGCGGATCTAGGCACTTGACGCACCTAGGGGAAGCATGACAATTTGCCGCCGCATGACCATACAATTGGCAGCGGTGGCACTGACCTGGAAAACCACGCTTGTGTGGTACCTCGACGCGGATGTTGGAGAGACCGCACACGGTGAGCTTGCCTCTGAAAATGGACTGCCCTTGCGGGCTCCTCGCTAGGATTACTAGCGCTAGTGGGAACTGTTGCCTCGGCGGCTGTGCATTTTGTGCACAGATTCGACGGGGAAGTCTTGAGAAGACAAGTCCTCTTGGATTTGCTCGTTCGAGAGCTCGAACAGCACGTTCCTGAGGACGGCACGAATCTTACGCTCCTCAGGGAGGGCGTAAGTGTGGTACTCGAGCTTTTGATCAGCAAGAAGCCGAGTGAGATTCCTGAAATCGGGAATGGAATTGACAACGACCTTAATAGAGTCACCCACGTTGGATGCCTTACTATACTGGATCTTGGGATTGTGTCTACCGCAGAGAGCAGAGACCTCGGTCCAGCGGCTCTTGTCCCGTAGAAAGACGGGGGGCGGAGACTTGACTTTCGGCGGAGCCGAATCTGATTGCGACGCAGGCTGTGACGCCGGGATCGCTGAAACAAAAGGCGCAGGAGCAGACGCCGGTGCGACATTTTGCGGAGCAGGAACAGCGGCTGGAACAGCTGAAACGGATGGAGATAAAGTCGAAGAAGCATCTTGCTTCTTCTTCTTAGACTTGGACTTTTTGCGAACCTCGGTAAACGGAGCAGGAGATTCTGGAACTAAGGGAGCGGAGTCGGAATCACTACCCGGAGGGGTAGTTTTCCGTTTGCATGCGGAGGAGTCTACCAACATACTACCGGCTTGCTCAGAAGGGTCTGGCGACGCCGGAGAGTCAGTGGGGAAGCTCGGAGGAATCGGAGCTGAAGCTTGGCGGGCGGGGGCCTGAAGGGCCTGAAGGGCCAGAAGGATCGAATTAAGATTTTTATCCACCTGATTCAGTTGATATGTAAAACGGGCTTCCTGCTCTTGGAGCAGGGACAAAATCTTGGGGTCAATGGAAGAATCCATCGAGCACAAGTGACAGAACTGTGCTGAAAGAAAGAATTAGATGAATCCTAAGTGCCGGTGAACGGCTGCTTAACTGCGCTGAAAAAGAGAACGACCTAGAACGGACCTATTGCCGGTGAACGGCGGACGATCAGGCTTAGTTGTCACGGTTACGTATCCACCTGACCAGCGATGCTTCGGCCGGCAGCAGTCGGGTCCGCCCTGAAAAGGGCAGATGAATTAGCCCCGACACCACACAGCCTCCACAAGAGAAAACTTTCCGAAAGAGCTTAACTTGGCACCTGACCCGCACGAGTGCGGGGGAGGGAACAAGGGCAGCGCAATACGAACACTCGGGAGCGGCCGCAGACACGACCGTTCGGGAGCGAACGCAAACGGGAAGTGATGAAAAGACAAGTCCATTTTCAAGCTCAATTATAGTATTGTTACTATTACTGCCTTAACCAATCAGCGACGTCCGTTGAGGTAAGAGCTAATTGTCATATTCATAAAGAACAATTAGCTGTAAAAAGAAAACAAACGACGTGGGCGCGGTTAACCCGTTTAAAGATATTTTGTTTGGAGTTCAAATTCTATGTATTATTCCGTTTTTTGATTCTGCCAAATTGCGTGTGATTTATTCAGTTCTAATTATAACTGTGTGTTGTCTTTGTAAATATATTCTGTCACTCATAATGATTGTTTTAGTTTGAATGGTAAAGCTTTTTTAGTTTCTTATCAAAAAAGATTTGTTAGTAGTTAGTTAGTACCTCTTGGTGATTAGTGATTAGACATTTTAACCCGTGTTTGAAACTACAGAGGCGTTCTTTATAATATCGTCAAAGTTTGGTATTTTGTTTGAGGCAACACAGAACGTCGTCGTCGAGTAAGTTAATGTAAAGACTCTCGCAAATAAGTAACGCTTTTGATAAAAAATATGAAATAGTTGAGCAAAATAAAGACAAAATGACTGTTTCAAACTGCAGTATGAAGACACTAATTAGAATGGAACTTTAATAAATAAATATAATAAAATCCCCAGACAATCACACCAACTACATGGCACCAAAGTTAGCATAGCTTATGCTATGGGATACCATGTAGCGAACTAGGGGGGAACCTAGAATATAAATACATAAATAGATAAAAAATCAGACACGGAACATGTTTTTTTTTTTCTTGTTTCGTGCGGGAATCGAACCCGCAACCACTGGCGTCTGAGGAAGATGGGTTTATATGTTTATTTTTTTAATTTTTTTATTGGTCGTTGATCAATTTGCAATGCATGTGATAATCATTTCACATGAGGTTTTTTATAATATCGTCAAAGTTTTGTGTTCTATTTGAGGCGACACTCTTACGTCGTCGAGTTAGTTGATGTAAAGAATTTCGCAATTAAATTTTTTTTTTTTTTTTTTATAAGTTACTAATCCCGCGTTTGACCTCAATCGCACCTGATGGTAAGTGACGATGAGGTCGAAGATGAAAGCACACGGGTTTAGGAAGGCTTTTGATCAAAAAATATGAAATAGTTGAGCAAAATAAAGACAAAATGTTTCAAACTGCAGTATGAATACACAAATTAGAATGGAACTTCACAACTAGACTTACGAGTACATCAACATTTCTGTAGTTTTTTTAATATAACTTTGAGTGTGAATCGAAAATAAGCATAATATAAGAAGTAAAGAGCGTATAATCATAAAATTAATTTAAAATTGAATGAGAACTTGTTTTTTAATACTGAACTAATATTTTATTTCTATCTTACAAATATTATAAATGTGAAAGTTTGGATGTATGAATGTCTGGATGTGTGGATGTTTGTTCCTCAATCACGGCAAAACGGTTTAACGGATTTGGACGAAATTTGGCATGGTGATAGGTTACAGTCTGGAATAGCACTTAAGGTTTTTATCCCAATATTCGAATGGGATTCAAATTTGCGGATTGCTAGTGTCTTTATAAATTAACTAGCTGTTGTGCGCGGTTTTACCTGCGTAAGTTTCGAATCCCATGGGAATTTCAGGATAAAAGGTGCACTATCAGTATGCCAAATTTCATGCAAATGCGTTCAGCCGTTCACCCGTGATTGAGGAACAAACATCCATACATCCAAATTTTCACATTTATAATATTAGTAAGAAGTTTTGGTATCAAAAGTACTGCTTCGTCTGATCGCCTAATGCCACAAAGATTTTTAGTGGCGCTATTTTTAGTTTTGGAGAACTAATTTTAGATTGTCTTCGATCCACTAATCTACTAATGTTTGTTCATCCTCGGACTTAAACTTAAACAAATTTGTCCTTTTAAACTAAGAGTATTATCACATCATTTAATATCTCTTTAAAGGACCCATATTACGACAGTCATGAGTAAAGCACAAAATGGGCTGCGACGCTTCTGTAACTAATTGCAATTATAAATATTTTGAATCTAATCATAAGCATAAATCATAATTCTATCACTCGTATATGTGTTTTTTTCGTTACCTATAATTTTAAAACTTCATAAATAAAAATATGTATTTGTTTCAGTTAAAACATACACGAACGCGAAGGGTAAAATTGTCGCGTTGGTGAATAATTATAGTTTCACCGCCCAGAAAACCTGTACATATTCAATAAACTGGGTGTGTACGAATGGAAGTAAATGTCGGGCGCGACTGACTACTGACAAACCGCCTACGAGGGTCTTCCACGGAAGGTTGCTGCACACGCATCTACCGCCTAAATATATCATCACTAAAGGAATCTTTTACAAACTTTAAAATGAAAGTATTTTGATATAATTAAAAAATTTGCGGATGTTATAAAAATAATTACAAATAAAATATTTTGTCAAAGTTTACAGACATGCTTTATTCTTGATTAGAATAACTAAAGCAGATGGCTTTGGTGACCTTGAAGTATAATATTCAGGTGTACGACAGCAAATTGTGAATGTAAACACCCATGATGTCCGAAATAAAACTTATTATTAGTATCAAAGAAAGAACGTGACTTGACATACTAAACTTACCTTGGAAGGAGCTTTAACCCACACACAAAAACGTCAACTAATTCAGATGCTTCTTCTGGGTCCGGATAATATAACGACACTTTAAAAAGTCAACAATCAGTCCAATAAGCGGATTATGAGTTTCTTATTAGAGATAATCATACTGGAGCGGTGGTCCAGGGGCATACATGGAGCAACCTGCCTATGAGCAATTACACAGCCTTAGACGCAATGACAATTATTATGTTAAAAAACTATGAATTTACATATGGGTTGCTAAAAATATATGTTAAAGATAAAATGTTGAGTAGGTGCATACGTATACATACATGTTGAACGTAAACCTTCAAACTTTATAGCGGACTATAAAACAAACTGGGCTATTCAGTATAGTATAGGCAACTGTTTTATTTCTATACGAGTATAAACAAGTCTTAATATCACTAATTTATATCTAATCACCTGTTATTTTTTTTTTTATAATTCACTTATCTTTGACGTATTATTTTTCCCTTTGTTTGTGTTAACGGGAATGTGCCTTAGCGACGAGGCTTTCAATATTTTAATATTTTCTTAAGTTATCACGATTCATAATTTAAATAAAACTACTTTTTAACCGGATTAATCGCGTATAATTTATGTTTTACATTTTAACTCGACGTTTCGGTGTCTTTGCAGACCCCGTGATCACGAGCGACTGAGGTGTCAGGCATCAGCTTGATAGTGGAAAAAGTTATACACCATCTCCATCCATTTCTCAGTCCTCGAACGTAGCGTTCAGGCTTAACACAAAATGAGTTGACAGTGTCTTGAGTTTCAGGTCGTGGTGTTTGTTGGATGTTTGATTTAATATCTTTAAGAATAGGGTCCTATGCTTGTGATAGTTTTCAACCATCTTCTCTGTTGAATGGGTGTTTTTTAATGATGGCCTCTCTGATCATCCTAGGTATGTAATGTTTCGCCCTAGATAGAACTTTCACAGAGTCAAACCTTAAATAGTGGGGCTTATCTATGGAATGCTCATAAACTGCAGATAAACAACAAGAACACATAACTGACATTAAAAACCGAAAAGTAACCAAATAACATCCAACAAACAGCATGGCCTGAAACTCAAGACACTATCAGCTCATTTTGTGTTAACCCTGAACGCTACGTTCGAAGACTGAGAAATGGATGGAGATGATGCATAACTTTTTCCACTATCAATCTGACGCCTGACACCTCAGTCGCTCGTGACTGCTTTATTTCAATATTATAATTAAGTCTAGTTGAATATTTTGCTTTCAAATATTAATATGGTATCTTTTCAGGTCCTTCTTTTGTAACTTCAAGTCGTGGAGCACGCTGCATCGTATATCAAGGATACAGATTTGTGAAGCACCTGTCAAAAGGATCAAAAACTCGTTGGTACTGCGCCACTCACCATTACAGGAAATGTTCCGCCGTCATACATACTATACAAAATGAAATTGTTATATGCAACAATAAACATAGTCATCCTCCGGTCAAAGAAACAAATTTCAACTCATTTTCAGCCAAATATTACATGCAAAATTCTATGAATAATACAAAATATTATAATTTATATCACTAGTTGAAGCGTAAAAGAAGTATAGTTTGCATAATAGGTTGAGACAATTGCGTGTTTGCATTTTAATAAATTATACAGGGTCATTGATAATTAGATCGGAATCTTTTAAGGTAACCTAGGAGAGTTTATTTCCAATCATCTGAGCCTATATAATGTAATGCCAAAGTGTACTGTTTATTAAACATTTGGGATTATTCCTTTTTTCTGAAAATCCAGTTTTACTCCTTCAAACATCGAGTGTAAAAAAACTAATGGTCCGATTTCAACGTTCTTTTCAGTTTTAGATAAGTGTTAAATCAATAACAAACCATTATAAAATTGTTTCAATATGATTCTTAACAGAAGCTATAGAAGGTTTTATAAAATACAAACGATTTTTTTCAGAGCAACATTTACCAAAAATAGCTTGTTTCTCCAAAAAAGGTCTAAAGAATTTTACGTACAACTTGTTGGAAAAACTTCTACAACTCTCTAGCTACATAACGAGGTAAAACAATTGGCATTTAATTGCACAAATTCAAAAACAATATTGAAAATCTACATTTTTTATCCGGTACTCTTTGGAATTCCGTGATATGGGCTCAAATAATTGTAAATTACCTACCCTAAGTCACGTCATTCCGGTCTCTTTACCAATTAGCCTGTATAAAAATTACAGTATAATGAAGATAAGACATTAAAATAAGTTCGGAAATAACGATATAAATAAAATAAGAGGTAAAACGTTGCAAATAAGTTCAGTTGCCAAGAAGCAATGTTGAAATCTTGCTTATACGTAACCTAACTTTAATAATTACTTTTTAAGATGAAGAAATATATTGCTTTAGAAATACCTCCTACATAACAAACCGTGTTTCATTTAATATGTATCGTAGTTGTTAGTAATACATTTTAACTGCACTCCTCCCATTTTTGTTAATTAAATTTATATGATTGACCTACTTTTGTTTTAGGTGGTTTAATAATTTCTTAAGTAGTCTGCTATCCATTCAATCCCTGAATATCCTATCTACTTTATAAAAATCCTTTCCAGTCCCGGTTTACACTATGTCTCAGAAAAAACGGCCTATGATAGTTATTGGATCGGAGAAGTTCTGGCTGGTCAACGAGGGAAGAAACGGTATACGACGGTGGCGGTGCTGGCGACGAGGCTGTACGGCGAGACTCGTCACTACTGGTGATACCATTGTCAACGTCGGTGGTGAACACGACCACTGAATCTGGCCAAATTTTGTTTTTAGAATTTGTTTTTAATTTGACCAACGCTTTGTTACGCGGCCGTGGTTCCTTTCAAGAATCAACCGCGCGCGGGACAAAAAGTATTTGTCCTTGAATTACTTACAAGGGTATTTTTCCATAATTCTTTTGGTGAAAACGTGGTCTTAGCTGCAAAGCTATACCATTAGATGGAGATACATTAGCAATATAACAAAAATATGTTTAGTAATTTCGAGGCGTACCGCCAGGCCCCGGTAGCTCAGTGGGAGAGCACTCGTCCGGTAAACCAAAGGTCCCGGGTTCGAGTCCTGGTCGGGTGTTTTTTATTTAACACATTTTTTCATTTATTTAGCACCAATGTAGTTGTAATGACACTAATGTTATTTTGTAAGAGGTCCATTTATTACTTTTCGATTCATCAAATAGAAATTGATACATGGACCATTATGATCCAGTAAATGACAAACGGACGCGCCGTATGAATCGGGAGAACTAACTTATTTATTTTTTATTTTATACCCAGGCTGCAATTATTGTAAAACTATAACTTGCACTAGTAAGGGCTAAAGCTTAACTGTGCCAAAAAAATGACATGCATTTATATTGGTTAGCTACAGAAATATATCCAAAGACATCAAAAATTTTGGTTTAGGAAAAGTACCCATATCTTAAACTTACATACCTATTATTAAACTTATATTTAAAAGAGTGCATTTTTACACGGCTCAGTGAAAATAATTTCAGAATAAAAATAATAACATAAATACATTTCAAGATTAGTTTTACTGTGAAACCATTTTGTTCTTTTGTAGTTTATCAAAACATATTTTTGTTGAATTTTCACGTTATCTTTCGAAATATGGTACACACGTAGACGGTGTACTGGATTAACATTAATTTTAAGCAATGATAGGATGACTTTTGTCTTCAAAGCTGCGTGTTTCAATAAGTACCGTCGTTAGCCCGACGTCGCCTAGTACACCAAACTTCGCCTGACTTTGAAAAAAGGACCACGGACAAAAAATGGTTGATTTCTATTTCATAAAACATTTCATAATTTTTTTGTAATTTAACTGTGGCAGCACCAATGGTGCCCATTAGCTGCTAACTTAAAGTGTGTTTTATAGTTGAGGTATAATATTACTGGAGCGGGTGAGCATTTTTTAACACTTTCAAAATTTAATACATTCATAGATAATCCCAAAAATCTGTAAAAAACCACGCGAAGTCAGGGGGTTACGACCGGTATATCAGCAGCAACCCATTTTTGTCCTGTTTTCTTAAACATATATTATTTTGAATGTTTTATTCTTATTTAAGCAGAACAACAAAGCTTTACTTCATTGGACCATCTCCACCGTAAGGTCCTTGCTCACCAAAACACGCGGCGTAGGAAACCTAAACTGCTGCGGCCGTGCCGTCAATTTGCTACTCTGTACAATTGACGGAGAGCTAAATTTGCAATACAGCACAAGTAATGGAGGCCTCAATTTGCAACACAGCACAGTTGGTGAATGGACACTTTCCAAGAAAAAAAAAAACAAGCAGCTGAGATGCGTCATCTGCCACTTTAAAATGCGTCAAAATTTTATGCATTATAAAGCCGTATTTTGAAGATTATCATACAAGAATTGCTCGTTGTTCCTGACTTAAGTTTCCTTCACGGACTAGGCACAATTTTTTCTAGGCGTACGCCTTTACTTAGCAACATGAAGTATATAAATTCACACTTGCTCTTAATCTAGGCTAATAGCCGGCACCAGAAGTCGGTTTTTAAATGCTGTACTTGCGTTCCGTCACTGATTACAATTATCCTCTAGGAATGTCTGAATATCACTCAAATCGCCTTCCCAGCACCCGCCACCAGCCCGACCCACGCCCACACGGCACACGCCATATGAGAACCATTTATATAGATACACAAAATATTTCAACGCGTGCTTGACGCGTTTTAGACGCGGGTTAGGCGTGCGGGTCAGGCGTGGAGCGGGTGAGGAACGTGGCCTTGAGGTCATACTCGAACTACTTCCTTCTTCATTGGATACTAGTGTATTAATACATTGTTGTTTCCTATAACGTTTTTTTCACTTTTTTTAAATTGTTATTATTACGTGTTATTCTACGTCCAAAAGTAGGTTTCGCCTCTAAAAATTGTTATAACAAGTTTTTGTCTCAGTTTAAATATGTTATTGTTTTAGATGAAATGCCTATCTTCATAGACAGCAAGTTTGGAGGACAGATTTTAAAAATAGGAAAATATACGTTTTACTGCCGTAAAGAGAAACGAGGTATGAAAACCAGGTGGTTCTGCAAGGAATCAAGAAATGCGAGCAAGAGATGTAAAGCTTCTGCGGTCACAGTCATGAATGAAGTTATTGTGTCAAATGTTCCGCATAATCATTAAAAGCGATTCTATTTTCAAATAATCGTCATAATCTAAATAAAGCTAAGTAAAGTATTTAGAAGAAACGGATTAGGATTTATCGCGTTAGCCGTAAAGTTTGGATATTTCTTTTAATTTTTGAATTTTATAGTCTTGAATAATTGTCAAAAAAAAATGGCAGTGATGTATCTGTTATGATTCTTTAATGAAAGCGGACGACCCATAATGAGATCTACCTTATAATTGGGATTAAATTATGTATGTGATTGAAGATCTGAACTGATTTTATTTTCAAGATATTCTTCAAAACAGTGCCTTTGTCTTAAGGAATTAACGATATTATTAGAAGAGTGATTTATTTTTAAAGAAGGGCTCGCCGGTCGAAAACAGACTTGTTTGCTCGGTTCAGATCTTTCCTATTTCCTAAGTATTTACTTTTATTTTATTATTTATAATAATAATAATAAATCCATTTATTGACACACACATATTTTTTATAAAGGTACATAAAACTTAAAAATAATTACGATACATGTGTCAAAGGGATGTTTTCAGCTTTATGTTGCCCTTAGTGAGCAACGCTGATTTTCAAAACACCCTTTGCTTTATTTTTGTGTGATCTATAACTATCAGGTCTTTGTGGTTTATTTTAAGTATTTCCTATCTTGCAAAATAAGCTAACTTTATTTGTTAAATAAAATCGTATTTGATTTATTATTAAAATAAGTTAATGGTTTAAAACTTTTTTTTTTTATAAAGTTTCCTTCTCGTTCCTAAAATTATTTAAAAAGCTATGTTCTAAACATGTGATGTTATTTTCGACCTCATCTGCACTTTCCATCAAGTGCAAAGGAGGTCAAATGATGGTTTCATCGATAAAGGAAATATTCCTTAAGTATTTCCTTCTCTCTCATTTATTTGCTTTTAAAATACCACTGGGCAGGACGAGGTTATAGTTGTATTATAAAAGGAGTTTTTTGTCATTACTTCACATGTACTTATTTAAAAGAAAAGCTTTACGATTGAAAAAACAATTGTACTAGAAAAAAATTTTTGGGATAACAGATATGTGTAAGTTCTTTTTCTTATTCTTAATGTTTGGACACCTACTCATTTACCTGCATAAGTTTATTTCTGTTTCTTAGCCTTTAGAACACAGCAAAATTATTTCATTCATAAATTATGATGAAAAAAATAAGTATTTATATTTATCACAACTTATCATAACGCCCGCTGGCGTCGAGAACGGCCCAGATTCCCAGCGTCGCTGCCGGCGACGCGGCGGCGCTGTCGCTGCCGTCCAGTGTGCAGCCGTCTCAAAAAATGTTTTTCTATTCTGCGGTCTAAGTTTATTTGGAAATTTCTTAATGAAATATCGTAGGAAAATAAGTATAAAGTTATTCATGTATTGAGTCAATTTACTGCAAATGAAATCAATAAATCAGCCAAATAATTCTACTGTACTCATTCTACTGAACAAAACAAAACTGTTCATCCTACGGTCAAGGACCATCTTGAGGTCTTTCAATAATGAATTGTATATAATTTATAACCAATTCATGAATGCTATATTCGACCCTTGCCCTTCAGTTTAATCTTCTCTTTTGCCGAAGAAGTCCTATAGCAACGAAGTCCTACACAGTCCTACGTAGTAGGTATAGTTAAGCATTAGATTTTTTTCATAAGATATGCCTTCTCCGTCTCTGAATATAACTTTAGGTACATATTTTTTAAAAATCCGTTTTGATAAAATACTGAATGTTTTCATACAATACGATTTATTAACAGGATCTTGCTCCAATTGTCTGAACGTTCCGTGATTTTTATAACGTGAAATACACTATATGTACTGAACGTATCTTTTCTTTCTTTCCAGTAAAGTACATTATATCCAAGAATGGAACTCCTTTGATAATATATCAGGGATATAAATATTGCTTGAAAGAAAGCAAATCAATTGGTACGTCTCGGAAACAGAGATGGCGCTGCTCGACGCACTCCGGCGGCCGCCTATGCAAGGCCAACCTGCATCTTATAGACAACGTGATAGTTCGTGGATGTTTGGATCACAACCATGACATTGTTATTTAATTAAATCCCTATCTTCATATGCAACGGATTACCAAATTTAATGATAAATTAAAAAAGTAAACGCTTATTACGTAGAACAATTGTTGAAACAGTCTCGTTTTTTAAATAAAAGTGCAATATTTGTGAGTATCACAAGCACAGATTAGAAAGTGTTATGTACAAGTACAGATAGGACACATCAATATTATAGGGAGTTTGGAATGCAAGCTTTTTTGCCGCTAGGCGGCGCTTATGTGCTTGAGGTTTTTTGGGTGAACTACGGACTATGTAGTTATAGTAGTTGTTTATTATTATTGTTGATAAATATTGTTTTCATATGTGAAAGAAAAGGTGCTAATTTAATAATACAATGGTAACTAACTAACAAACCACTAACTAAAATAACTGTCTGACTAAACAGATAGATATACAGATGGGTATTAGTAAATATTTTTAAAATACAATGTAGTTGTTATTTTTAAATTAAGAAATCCTGCAAAAAATTATAAAGTTTATTGGATTATAATATTGTGTTAAAGTGTTTTATAATAGGTTGGGGAAAAAGTCTTTTCGCATTATAGTATGTGTGAACTTGTAATAAAATCTCTTTGGCTATAGTATTTGTATCTGGCTTGTTTTGGTATCATTGAAAGTTGAAATTTTAAAGAACATAATTCCAAATTCAAATTAGGAAAATGTGTGATTTTCATTTGTTTTTCGTACTATCAAGATGAGTGAATCTAATGAAGAAATTCGATACATTTTAAAATTTTACTACAAAAAAGGTAAAAATGCAACGCAAGCCGCGAAAAAAATTTACGATGTTTATGGACCTAGTGCAGTGTCTGTGAGAGTAGCACAAATTTGGTTTAAGCGTTTTCAATCCGGAAATTTTGATGTCTAAGATGCACCTCGGTCTGGTCGCCCTATTACGGATGGATGCCATTTTTGAAAAAGTGGAGCAAGATCGACATATCAGTAGTTACGACGTAGCTGAAGAACTGGGAATCGACCATAAAACAGTTTTGGCGCATTTGAAAAAAGCTGGGTACACAAAAAAGCTCGATATTTGAATACCTCACGAGCTCACTGAAAGAAATCTAATGAACCGTGTACTCATTTGTGATTCTTTATTACGACGTAACGAAACCGAATCATTTTTGAAGGAGCTGATAACTGGTGATGAAAAGTGGATCACGTACGACAAGAACGTGTTAAAAAGGTCGTGTTCAAAGGCCGGGCAGGCTTCACAGACTGTGGCGAAACTCGGGTTAACTCGTAATAAGGTGATGTTGTGTGTGTGGTGGTATTGGAAAGGGCATTATTCGTCGGTTATAAAGATATGAAAGTCAAAAAGTCGTAAATTTTAGTATTGACTGACTGGCATATAGTACCTAAACCTACCCTACCACTTGGCCTAGAAGGATAAAATTTGGAAGCCAGCTCGGTAATTGTGTGTAAGCGTAGAAAAAAAATAAAAATATAAATGGGGTATAAACAAAAAACTTGTAATATTTTCCAAAATTTTAGTTTTTTATTCCGATGGTTGTCTCTGTACGTTGATTAAATGGCCTAAATGGCCTAGTTTTCTTTACAAAATGTAATGATATCACACCAAAAACATAAATGTACAAAAAGAGATTATACAAGGGATTACTTAAAGCTTATTATAAAAAATAGATTTTTGTTTACTGATATGTTTGGCGATACGAGGTACAAACATCTTGTTTAGTATACGCGCAGACTCACTCATTGTTAATAAATGGTAATTATACTTCAACGTCGTGTTTACTTGAATTACATTAATCGCAAATAAAATATATATATTTTTTTATAAAAAAACGCATTTTAATTGATTTGTTTTTTATTCTCTCCTGCAATGTGTTTGACAATTTCTTAAATCATGCAATTTCGTATAATGCAATGAATTTCGTTTGTGTATGGGCTGAGACGAACGGAACCCGTACAGTGTTTGATGATAGTAGAATAGTAAAATAATAGATAGGTGTAGATATTTAGTCTATAATTAACACTTAAGGAGTACACAATTAAGCTTAAACTGATAGCAATAAAAGGATTAATATGATAAAATTTAATTTAATGATAGATGATTGATAGATTTGAGTGACCGCCGCGGAAGAAACTTGTGCACTGACTGAACTAAAAACGCCTGAGCCGCGTAAAATGCAAGCTCGGCGGAAACGTACGGCTGGCCCGTACAGTTTGTCATTTACTTTTTATGTATATTTCAGCGGAGACTATAACCTACTTGTTTCCTACATCTTAGAGCGTGTTTTTAGTAGTCAGGTTTTAGTTCTTGAACTTATTTTTTTTTTCACGCGTTTTGGCGTAATAGTGTTTACATATTTGAAATGTGCTACATAACGAAGTTCTTTTATTTGATATCCCACACGAAACCGTCAACTATATTTTTTTTTAATTCTTTAAAAATTACTTCACTTATTTTGGAGTATAAATGTTTACATATTTGTGCTGTGCTAGCACAGCTCTTTCATTTGATATACACAAAACCCACACAAAAAGAAAATTTGTTTTTAGTTCTTCACTTTAAGTGACGGCCCTGTAGTCAATTTTACATAACTCTATGTAGTCTATAACCAGCGGACAGTAAAGAGGCTCCTAACGACACGTCATTTGTCTAATTATGATTAGTAGTTTAGAAGTCCTGAGGGAACAGATGAACATCCATACCCACATACATACATACAGACATAGATACACATACATCATGTAAAAATCACAACCCTCCTTTTTGCTTCGCCGTGGTCCGGCAAAAAGTGGGCGTTAATATGAAGGTTCTATTTTAGCGGAAAATAAACCTGCATTTTGGGGCCTGTATTTTGGACGCGTTGAATTTGACCGCGTTGAATCGACTCACCCCAATCGGAATCTAGGTAAGATATTACAAAATTGATCAACAATACGACTTTCATTGTTTTAATGTTTTAGTAATCCAGTTGGTCAGTGAACGTGGAAAGAAAATGGCGGTATACGGGGGCTACAGCTATAACTTGAAAACACAGAATTTAGCGACTATTAGATGGGTGTGTACAAATAACAACATCTGCCGAGCCCGAATGACCACCGACGTCAGCGGCACCATCGTACGTATCAATGCAGACCATACACACGCCCCCCCTCGATATATCGTACAGAATGGAGTTTTTATAAGACTTAAATAATTTTTAATATATAACTGGTAAAACATTCACTCTTTTATTTAGTTAGAAAAGATCAAAAATCTACCCGTGATTTTTCATGAAACTTCCGTTGTAAGACTAATTTACCCCACTTGCTTTGCGATTTGATGGTAGGTAAATCAATAGGTATTAATTTAATAAAAAGGAAGATTTTGATTTGCCGAACAAGTCTACCAAAAATGCTGAGACATTTTCTTAAATTCTTACTCCACTAGAAAGCTACATTATCCTGCAGAACCGTAAGCTATATGTATTAAGTAAATCCTACAGGTTCAGGAATTATGTGTGTTGAACTACTGGTATGGTTCTTATATACGCTATAATTATAGATTTGTATTTGTAAAGACTTATTTTATTTTTCTATCCTATTTGATTTCCTTTTTCATATTTAGAAAACATGAAGAAGAATCCCTCGAATTCACCAGCGCATGGACTGTCATACAACAGGGATCCTCTAGATGTGGAGAGGCTAGGCTTCTATCGGAGGGTAAATTTCATGTTCAGGCTAATTTCCAAAAAAACACGAAGTGGAAGAACAATGCGATAGCGAGGCCGAGTCTGCTTTAGTAAAGATAAGAGAAGAGGTGCCGTGTTTGGCTGACTAGACTGCCCAGGACTTCCAGGACTATGTCTACAACCTGTTTTAGGGTATTTCATAAATATTTAAATTTTCATATTAAATAATAAATCATGTAAGATATAAGGTAAAGGATAATAAACTTAAGAAATACATATAAACATATAAACACAAGTATACATATTTTTTACAAAATAAACATACATACATACCTACATAAACGTACATGAATAATTAAATAAATAAATATAAACAACCATGACCTAAAGGCTAATATCGGTGTTCACACAAATACACACCGTCATCGGGATTCGAATCCAGGACCTATCTACACCAGCCTGTCGACAATATCATAACAACATAAACAAATATAAAGTGGCATGTGATTGGAGCTGTTTGATTTGATCAATTTATATTTATTCTTTAGTGTAGGTAGGTACACATAATTCAGACATTATACACGTTACAGGGCACAAATGGCGGCCTTATCATCAAAAGGTGATCTACTCCAGGCCACTATAGATTATAATAGATCTTATCAACATTACCTTAATCTAAGCCAGACCATCTCCGCCGCATACATATTAGTCACTAAGCTTAATTAGATTAGATAATCCATAAGCTTTACCGGTAAGCCCCAGCTAGACTGTTGGAAACAAAACATCAAACCAAGGTGACCTTGCTAGTTTACAACAGTAAAGACGTGACCTTGGCGGGTTGTAAATGGCGGTGCTTAGAAACACAGACATTCATTTACACACAGCAAGTGCCACGATTTGTATTGGAACCAAGCGTGCCGACTTTTTAAGACCTATTGTGACGTCACAGCTGATATTTATTACTGGGAAATACACAGATTCAGAGACACCGATGCCCCCGATGAAATCGATTATTAAGAACGATATAGATATTGTGGAATCGATTTTCTAACAGACATACATACGCGCGGATTAAATCTAGAGGCGACCAACCTTGACGCTTGGTCGGGGTTAGGACACGCAAAGAACATGCATTTGCGTTATCCATGTAGATGTATGCCTGTATTTAGGACAGGATGTACGCTTGTTATTGTATATTTTACAATGTAACTATAACTATAAATGACTCGAGTTTTGTAGCTTTTTAGCCTGCGTTTCAACCTTTTCTTCTTTATATCCTCAAATGCATACAAAACTGCCATCGCGAAGATGTTGCCAACGCGAGAGATCAAAGCGCACTGACGAGTTGGGGCGTGGCCTAGCGTGACCTTGGCTTGTATTCTTGTTTGCCTCCTTGTTTGCAACCATTGTTTGTAACAGTGTGGATGACTCGGAATTGGTTGTCAACAACTTAACCTTCCTTAACCTTAGTTGGAAGCATTGGTTTTCAAAGTGTTTTCAACAGTTTGGCTGGGGCTTTATCAACAACAGAGACACATGAATCGGTAGTTAGCATATAGGTAGAGGTCAATTATCATTGCTGCGGCGGCGGTAAATTGTTCCGGTAATGTTTCATTTAGAGCGAGCTCCTTCCTGAACCCGCGCGCTGTCCTCCTCGGCATCACATACCATCACGCGAGATTGAGGTCATAAGGCACAAAATCCCGACGCTTCGTGAAATGTACAGATTGAGGCTATTATATTTCTGCTTGTTACTTGCTCCGTAACAATCAAGACGCTTTGGCGCTGAATGTCTTTGTTTGTCTTCCTAGACAAAGCAGTCAAGTAGGCTAGCTCGTTAAATACAATAGAATGAGGCCCACTTAATTTCAAATCTAACCGTTGAGTAAAATAAAGAATATACATACTGGAATTCGCAATATATTTAGTTGAGAAACAAGAAATCTAAAAACGTAGTAACTGTTTTTGGCATTTTCACACAAATGTAAACAATTTTTAGAAACTTGGTATTGGGCCATCTTTGGAACCTAGTCGCCCAAAATGGCCCGAAAAATATTAATGAAAATATATTCTTTAAAACACTTTTAAAATAAAATATCAAAATAAAATCACAGCCTTCTCATAACATTATTCATAAAGGGAAACAAATTAACCATAAAAATATGTGTGGCCTATCTTAAGTCTATCAAAATAAAAATAAACTACTAAATAACATTAAAAACCTTGAATGTAACTTATCGAAAATATAGCTAAATAAATTAGGTCTTTTTTATAAAATAGCTTTGTTGTATGTTCATTCATAGGGAATTATACTCCAGATTGCTCGCTACACTGGCTTACCTTAGTAGGTACTCAATGTTTATTGAATTCAGTTGACTATACGTTATTGAGATAAAACTTGTGACTTACTTTTCAGCGGATAGCGCAATATTTCAGAGTATACTTAATGAGAAAACATGTGATAAATTTGTTTTCTCTCTATATTTTTATCTACTTACTTAGTATTGATTGATGTTGTTGGTGCATGACGTAATAACAACAATCGGAAAATAAAACAAAATTTTTGGCAGCGTGGTTATGAAGAGAAAAAAAAAATAAAAAAAAAACAATAAAATCAACCTTGTGATATTCATTTTAGCCTTGTTCCTACAGATAGTAACTTCTGCTCGGTTTCATTTTTTAAATATAGCCCTGAGTTATGCTTCTACCATTTAAACCCTTCAATTTCATCTACCTTAGTTTAGAAAAAAAAGGCTCGTTTATCTGAACCAAAATTTAAAAAAAAGTGTTTAACTTTAACCTGCTGTACAAAAAATAACGTACCTACTTACTTTCAAAAGTTTGCTCATTTCATAAGGGTTTCATAATTGTATATTTTTTTTATATTTGGAAGATAACTTCCAAAAATAAAGCAAAAATTAACAATCATCTATCACATGAAACAAGAAACTAAGTTAAATTTGTCAAACTAGTTATCTAATTGTTAGGGTATTATTAGAGTTTAATGCCATGATTGTTCAATGATCTTACGTTCTAAGACAATGAGAAAGAGAAAGTGCTACTCCCAAATTCTTCTTTTATAGTTTCCACTATAGCTAATTTTACATAATCAACCAATGCAGAGCATAAAAAAACCGACTTCACGTCAAAACTTAAAACATTCTATGCCCTGGAAATTACGTTCAAAATTCATTGGGGTAATTTGACAGGTTTGTAACGCTTGATTTGCTGCCTTCTGTACAAAGGCTTTAAATACAATAAAAAGTCAAGACTAAGATTTCAATTTTATTTTAAACTAGCCACCGCGCGCGGTTTTACCCGCGTAACTTTTGATCCCGTGGGAATTTCCGGATAAAATATAGCCTATAACCTTCCTCAAGAGTTGGGCTATCAAATGCAAAAAGAATTTTTGAAATCCCCTTGTAGTTTCTGAGATTAGCGCGTTCAAACAAACAAACAAAAAAACAAACTCTTCAGCTTTATATATTAGTATAGATTATATGTTCGTAAATTCGTCCTTCTGCTTGTTATTATTTGAATTATTGAAACCAAGCAAAGTTATTATTTCAAGAAACAAGGCTGAAATGATTTTTTTTAATACCTATAATTTCATAATACCGCAACCGATTTTATTTTTTATTTTTCTAATAGTTGTTATGACTAGTTGTATTTCCTGCTTCCGGTATATCTTCGAATTGTGGACCCTGTTTAACGCTAGAATGGAAAAATATGAAGCGAAATAGCTTTAAAAAGGAAGAAGAGCCAAGAAGTATTGTAAGTTAATATAAGTATTGATTCTACCACCGAGCGAGGCACTCGGATTAGTCGCTTTTGTACGACACGCTTATCCAGGGGCGGTAGGGCTGTTGAAGCCGACCGCAGCCAGCTACTAAACATTGGTTGTGTATTATCATGCTGTAAGAATAAACTTAATTTCAGATTCATCGACACGAACATTTGTTACATCGCGGAGGAGTCGAGAGCAAATGTTACTTGGCAATTATAAGTACAGCGTGAGAACTGTGGCAGGAATAAAGAAGACATGGAACTGCTCTACCCACAACGGCAAGGGATGTAATGCGTTAATTTACATGATTGACTCAAAAATAGTGGGAGCTAAGAATGAACATAATCATTAAAGTGATAATAACATAATTATATTGAAGTTTTAATTAACTTAAATTATATATAATGCCTGAAACGAAATATATTGATGATATAATTAACGATCGGCTGGTGTAGTGGTATCATACATTGCCTTCTATGCCACAGGTCCTGGGTTTGAATCCCGATGGCGGTGGATATTTGTTTGATGAACACAGACAATAGTCATTTAGTCATGGACGTTTATTCACAGGTTTGTTTTTTATAGTCTCCGACCAAATTTTTTACACAATAAGTAGGTATTATTTATAGAAACGATTTTTGAAAAAAAAAGCAAGTATTTTTTTAGAAGAAAATTAATATGTTCGATAACATATTAAACATAGCATGGTCACTCTAAATTATGAATGAATCCATTAAAATAAAGATGACTACACGCTGCTACAAAACATCTTGTAGTACAACGTCATAGTATTATCAATGTAATGCCGCGTCGTAGTAGCTATGTTTACCAACAGTTGAGCCGTTTTACTGTGATTGAGGAACAAACATCTATACATCTATTCAAACTTTCACATATATAATTTTAGTAATATATATTCTGTGCTGTCTTTTGCAGTAAGGATCATAAAGAATATCAAAGGCAAAGATATACTTCTTCTCGATGGCTACAGCTTTTACACGGACAGTCGAGGTATCAAGACAATCAGCTGGAAATGTACTAATTATACTTCATGCCGCGCGCGACTGACTACAAACACAGCTAAGGATATGATCATTAAATGCGTTTTAAACCACCTACACAAACCTCCAAAATACGTTATAAGAAATGGTTATTATTTTAAAATTTAAAATTTTTTTTTGAAATGTGAATGACAGATTTCAAGAACTGACCCAAACTTGAGTTTAAAACAAGTGTAAATTAGTTATATGAAGAATTTTAGGTACACTTTATGAAGTTTTGTCTAATCCTTTTTAAATGTAAATTATTTTTTCTCTGGATTTGCTAATTTCTCTAGATTTTAAATAGATTTTGATATGGAGCAAAGATTTAAATGTCCGAATTCAAAAGTATTTTTACTTAACTATTGCTTACTTTCCAGAAATATTTTTGTCATCGCCCTTTACTAACTTTATGAAAAGCCTTCATTGTAATCTGATGTATCATAATTATGTAAATATTTTATTTCAAATGTTGAGCATGTACCTACATGTATGCCACCTTCAGTGTGATTCGCTTACTTTGAGTCTCTTGTCGAGAAGCATTTAAACCAGTGACATTGATTGCTTTTGGCAAGAACTTATTTATACTAATACATATAATAACGCTGAAGGGTTTGTTTGCTTGTTTGTTAGTTTGTTAGAACGCGTTTCTCTCAGAAACTACTCAAATTCTTTTTGCATTCGATAGTCCAGCATTTGGAGAAGGTTATAAGTTATTTGATTCAGAATTTTCTACGAGATCTAGAGTAACTGCTGGTGTCTGCTAGTTACTTGATAATGTTCAGTAGAACTGTAAGAACTTTTAGCATAAATGAGCAAATATGCAAATCATTTATTTGCACTGTATTGTTTTATGTTTTACCTGATTAAAGTTCGTTTATTAATATACATTTTTTTCATTAAAGGCTAAGCCTGTGTTTGACCCCTATCTCACGAGCTGGTAAGTGAAGATGAGGTCGAAAATGATAGCACTAGCATCATTCTCAATCGATTCTGACTGAATCTCAACTCTCGACGTTATGTTAAAAATTGGTTGGAGAAAAACAGATTTGTAACGCTTGATGTGCTGCCTTCTGTACCTATAAAGTTTGTAACTAAAATGGAGACCTCATACCTTAATTCAATGTCATTCCCATAGTGAAAGTTGATTAAAATGAAAACTGCAACGACCTTTTAATATGATATTGACATAATTTTACAAATAACCCTGTACAACTAGGAGTTACATCAAAAATTAAAATATAATAATATGTGTTTCAGTTAAAAGAAATCTTTAAAATAAATCTCTAGCTTTTAATCATCTATAGAAAGTATAATTTAAATGAAGTACGTTAAAAATATGTTGATGATATTGTTATAAATATATTTTATAGAAAGTCCCATAATACTTATCTGAAATACTTACAATCGATACTCGCGCCATTGATATTCTTATTCCTCGTTAAATTACTCGTCTTTTAATAATCAATTTGTAATTGACTCCAGTATCAGGCTCCACACATGTTTGCCCATATCATATTTTATATGTAATATGTTTCTAATCTTGTAAGAATTCGAGTCCCTAAAGCCTGAGCCTAATAACTAGTGGAGCAAGTGAAGAAAATAAGTTTTGTCATCTTATAAAAACGACGAATTTCGTACATTAAGGTCAACCGAAAATTGTCTCTCATATTTCATGTAGGTTATATCTATAAAAACTTAGATTTACCTACTCAAAGTTTTTTGGATGCAGCTGAATTCACGTTATTGAGATTGAACAAGTTATTATTTTTTTTCAGCTAATACCGCAATAGTTCAGAGTATAAAAAGAAAATATGCGACAAATTATTCAATTGTATTGCTCTTTTACATTTATTATCTACTTAGTATTTATTAATGTTGTTGGTTCATGACGGCGAGGTGATTTTGAAAGGTTTTTAGCAGTAATTATAAAAACTAAATTTCAGATTCATTGACACCAAAATTTGTTACATCGCAGAGGGGTCGAGTGCAGATCACAGTTGGCACTTATAAGTATAGCGTGCAGTATGTGAGAGGAATAAAGAAACGGTGGCACTGCTCGACCCACCATGCAAAGGGATGCAAAGCGGTTATTTATACAATTGACTCACAAATAGTAAAATCTAAGAATGAACACAATCATTAAAGTGATAAAAACAGATATTGAAGTTTCAATTAATTAAAATTGTACAGGTATGTTACCGGAAAGAGAAAATATGGAGCAAAAGGCTTTAAGGAGGTATTGGCTCGTTATTATGTTTTAGCGAAACAAATGTTCGTTGCAGCCGTGATATTTAGATATAGGCTATATGTGAAGGGAGATCGACCGCCAGGTGGATTTGAGATTCAAGCAGTCATCTGAATTGCTTGTTCAAGACACAGTTATCCATGATGAGACTTATGTATAGTGATAGACAGGTGTCAAGAACAAAATTATATAATTTAGCCACAAAATTTGGAATCATCCGCGTTGAAGTATTTTACATCTACTTTTTCTGTATCTATATGTACCGAAAGTAGTGGATAGATGGCGTTTGTTGTGATGAGAGGTGAGCCGAGGTGTGGTAAGGCGAGATGAGGTGAGGTGAGGTGAGAAGAGGAGAGGAGAGGATAGGTGAGGAGAGGAGAGGAGAGGTGCGAAAGTTGAGGAGAGGGGAGAAACATATAAATGTGTGGGATCGTTATTTATTCGTGCTCTTTTAATATTTCTGTAATTGAGTATCACATTAAATTATAGTAATCTAAAAAGTTTTCATTTATTTAAGACCACTCCCTTATAATTTTAAGAAAAAAAATTTGTATCGGTATTAGAAAATATGTATTGGTATGCGTATCCGTAGTCTATCTATAACACAAGCTATGTGCTCACTTTTAGGGCTAGATGATGCTGTATAAAAAATGTCCATCCATATTTATTTATTTCTATACAGTACTTGGTGAAATCATGTATTTGCTTTAAAAACACTGAATGGTGTCCACCTTTTATATTAGGTATTCCAACATGTTTAACAAAAATGTTGTTTAGAAAGAATATGGAGAAAATAGTGCAATTATTAAGGCATATTTTTGTCATATAAATATCAATGTAGTCATCTTGAACATATTGTAACACTAAGTCAGAGATTCTGTACATTTTCGCTTTATTTTCTTATTAAAAAGAATAAAAAAGGCAAAAATATACTTCTGCTTGGTGGCTACAGCTTCTACATCGAGGTGTAAGGACAATCAGCTGGAAATGTACTTACTGTATATACTTCATGCCGCGCGCGACTGACCACAAACACGGCCAAGGATACAATCATTAAGTGCGTTTTGAAGCACCTTCATAAACCTCCAAGATACGTTACAAGAAGCGGTTATTTTACTAGAATTTTCCAAAAACATATGAAATAATAATGACAGATTTCAAGAAAAGGCCTAAACTTGTGTTTTTTGCAAGTTTAAAACTAGTTATATGATGAAAGATTTTTTGAAGTTTTGCCAATTCCAAACTTTTTCAACTGACTTCGAAAAAAGTAGGAGGTAGCTATTCAATGAGTGTATGTTTTTTTATGTTTGTTACCTACCTCATAATTTTTGAATGGGTGAACCGATTTTGATGATTCTTGTTTCATATGATAAAAGATACTTCCCATTTGGTCCCATATTCATCGAAATCTATTGTTTACATCATGAAAAAATTTTTTTTTTTTCAAATATGTATGAATTTCGAGATCTTTTATCTTGACGACCTTACACTTCAGCTAAAGTTTGGACGTGAAGTCAGTTTTGTAATGCTATGCATTCGGCTCCAGCACTGGGCCAGCTCGGTGGATTATGGCCTAAGCCTCGTCGTCACCCAGAGGAGAGACTCATGCCCTGCAGTGGGCCCATTACACGGAGTTGTGATGATGATGATGATGATGATGCATTCGTTAATAATTAAAAAAACAAGCACCAAGATATCTTAAACTTGAGTAAATATATTTTTTAACTATTACAGTAAATTAAAGCATAAAAATGACAAAAAATCGAATTCTAGAGTCACATGCCGTAAGTGCCCATGGGCAATCTAGAAGATTTTAGCGAGATGTCGAGTCCGCCCATGACCAAAGTATCGTTGTATGGCGACATGTGGTTTTTGTGGTCACTTTTTTGGCTAAGTTGTAGACCAAAAGTACTGAGAGTCGTGCTTATTTATATTAATATGACAATTATCTGCATTTCAGATTCACAGTTTTATTTTGGAACTACCAGATTTGGGAAACCAATGATAGCGTACGGAAACTATCGGTTTAGTTTAAACAAAATGAGCACAAACTCGCCAAAAGGAAATTGGTACTGCACGGCGCGACGCGGCTGCAAGGCGTCACTCAGCACCATAGACAATAAAGTTGTCAAAATTAATAACAACCACAACCATAAATGACCATTCTCACTGATTTAGGGCAGCTCTTGTATATTTTTAACCCCCGACGCAAAACGAGAGGGGTGTTATAAGTTTAACGTGTCTGTGTATCTGTGTATCTGTCTGTGGTATCGTAGCTCCCAAACGGATGAACCGATTTTCGTTTAGTTTTTTTTTATGTTATAGATAATTTTATCCTGAGTGTTCTTAGCCATGTTTCATGAAAATCTGTTCAGCCGTTTGAAGATCATCAGCTCTTTTCTAGATGATGAGGGGATCTGACTACTTTCCATATGTCCTATCGATGCGAAATTTGGTACCGTATTACTTCAATGAAATTGAAAGTGTATGGTAAGGTTACAATGACCTGATCAGCCGTTCGAAGATCATCAGCTCTCTTATTGTTGATGAGGGGATCTGACTACCTTCCATATGTCCTATCGATTCGAAATTTCGTACCGTGTTACTTCAGTGAAAATGACCTAAGACTACCTACTAGTTAAAACTTAATCTAGTAAATTAAAACTAATATAATATCTAATACCTAACTAAGTTACTAACTCAACTAAATAATTACTTGAAATACCTTCCTAATATTAAAACCTACTTTAAAAAGTACAAAATAAAAGTAAAATAAAAAAATTTAAAAAACCCCCGACACAAAAAAGACCTTAAAAACTAACAAATAATATTTTAAACCTATTCTAATTATTATCGTCCCATATACAATGTGTCCCGGCAATAGTGTCGGAGCCTTTAATGGTATTAAATATGGTATTTTTTATCGACAAATCGCCCGTCAAATTTTTTTTTTCTGTTATGGTTGTTAAATGGCGGCCATTTTGTTTTTTGGTAACCAAGACGCGGGCTCTCGTACTAATTCGATCACTACTACTCATGTTAATGTCCTAGGACCAAAAAATAGGTCTCAATTGATAGCTAAATATGAAGACAATAATTCACAAGTATTATGTTTTAAATTAATTCAAATAAAAAAAAAATAGAAATAAAGATAACTAAAATATTTAGTTTTTTTCGGTGTATTTTTTTAATTATTGGCTTTTTTTGAAAAATCTAGGCAATTAACCTGCTAATTTGTTATTCTAAATCGATAGAAGAGGACGTTTGCTAAAATAAAATATTGAATTTCTTTGCTCTTAGTGCAATAGTTTAAAAGTTATAACAATTTGCAAATGAACCTTCGAACACGCTTTTTTTTCAAAATACTAGTTTATCAACTACCGAATTCTAGGAAACGGTGGGATCGGGTACAATGCGATTCGCCGGCAGGTAGAAACGATGGTATGAATGGTACAATAGGTAGGAGCGAGAAATAAAATGGTATAACCGGTCGTGGTACTTCCCGTTGGTATCATCTCAGGCAGGGGGCCCGCCAGTCGTCCCTCGCTCTGCGTTGTGATAACATAATTTTGCTGTTCTAAACCAACATATCGTGCGTTGTTATTGTTGAACTTTCTGTTACGTTTTTGTTTTGTGTTGTTATTGGACTGTTGTTATTTTATTAGCGCTCGAAAGCTAACTGAAATGGAACGCTATTCGAATCAGGACATCGCCGACATCCATTTCATCTATGGATTCAGCAACGGCAATGCCAATGAAGCTGTTAGAGAGTACGCGAGAAGATTTCCCAACAGACCTACGCCGAATGCTCGCACCTTCATAAGGATTAATTTGCGTCTAGCTGAAAATGGGATAAGAACACCTGCGAATGAACGTGGTCGTCTTTTGTCGCCGCAAGATGAAGAAGAGATACTCGCATTAATCACAGAAGATCCTAGGTTGAGTGTCAGGCGGATAGCAACTCGACTAGGTTTAACTAAAATGTCAGTGTGGAGAGTCTTAAAAAGGGAGGGATTACATCCCTATCATTTTAGAAGAGTTCAAGAAATAATTGAACCAGATTTCTCAAGAAGGTCAGTCTTCGCTTCGTGGATACTTAGAAGAGTGCGTCTAGACCCAAACTTTTGTAAAAAAATCTTGTGGACTGACGAAGCAACATTCACACGATCGGGCTATATCAACCATCGGAATGAACATCTGTGGCTTCAAGAAAATCCACATGCAGTAAGAGAGAGTTCCTTCCAGCATCAGTTTTCTGTCAATGTTTGGGCAGGAATGATCGACGATGTCTTGATGGGACCGATAATTTTACCGGCGACAATGAATGGCCCGAGTTTTCTGGAGTTTCTCCAAACGGATTTTCTTGACGCACTCCTGGAGGTGCCGTTAAATTATAGGGTTGGGATGATACTGCAGCTGGACGGTGCTCCAGCCCACTTTGCAGTAAATGTCCGTAACTATTTAAATGAAAATTACACTCCATGGATTGGGCGCGGTGGAACAATCGCATGGCCACCGCGGTCGCCGGACTTTACCCCACTAGATTATTTCTTGTGGGGCACAATGAAACAAAAAGTCTACGTCGACGTGCCGAATACGCGTGACGAATTAATCGACAAAATTCTTCAGGTTGGGAACGAATTAAAACAAGATAAAGATATGATTCGACGATCAACAAGAAATGTCTCAATAAGGTCTACAGCGTGCTTGCAACAACGCGGTGGTCATTTTGAACAATTGTTATAATTGTACTTTTGTTTAGTATTATTAAACTACTTTCGTAATTAATTATGCATTTCTTTTCCAACCACCCCTCTAGATAAACAATGAAAAAGGTCTTTTTCAAATTGTTATAACTTCTAAACTATTTCACTGAGAGCAAAGAAATTTAGCATTTTATTTTAGTAAACTGCCTCTTCTATCGATTTGGGATAAAAAAATTGCAGTTTAATTGCCTAGATTTTTCACAAAAAGCCCATAATTAAAAAAAACACACCAAAAAAAACTAAATTCTTTTGATTACCCTTTTTTCTATTTTTTTTATTTGAAGAGTATTTAAACTTAACGATTGTGAATAAATGTCTGCATGTTTAGCTATCAAATGAGACCTTTTTTATGTTCCTAGGACATTTACATAAGTAGTGGTGGTCGAATTAGTACGAGAACCCGGGTCTTGGTTACAAAAAAAACAAAATGGCCGCCATTTAACAACCGTGACAGAAAAAAAAAAATTGAAGGGTGATTTGTCGATAAAAAATACCATATTTAATACCATTTAAGGCTCCGACACTGTTGCCGGGACACATTGTATAATTGACTGTAAGACTTGTACTTTAAAATATTTTTATTTTCCGAGCGTCGTCGCCGCGTCGGGGGACCGCTAAGTGAGAAAAACAGTTGTCAGTTGCAGATTGCATCAAAAGAATTCACTCCGAAAAATTCGTAAAATCGACACAACCGTCAACGTCGTCTGCCCTCACGTGTCTGCCCGTTCGGGTCGCCGCACTTGGTGACGCCCACCCCCGCGCCGCAAGCCGCACACCGAGCTCGCCGCGCGCGGCATTACGTAGAGCGTAGACTATGCATGAAACTTAAGATCGCTCATACCTAAATTTAATAATAAATTAGCTGTTGTTGGCTTAATACTTTATATACTTGAGCGGTCCCCGACGCGGCGACGTAGCTCGGAAAATAAAAATATTTTAAAGTACAAGTCTTACAGTCAATTATATATGGGACGATAATAATTAGAATAGGTTTAAAATATTATTTGTTAGTTTTTAAGGTCTTTTTTGTGTCGGGGGTTTTTTAAAATTTTTTATTTTACTTTTATTAATATGTACGCCTGTTTGGAAAAATATTTTCTCGATTTCGTTTGTATTCAAAAGATTTGATTGATTTAAAGAATGATCTTTTTTACTCATTCGTTGAAGATAATACCTAAATATTTGCGATTTTCTCTAAAACTGTCTCTTAGTGCTAAGTAGGTCATTTTTATTTTTGTCAAGTATTCAAAAAGTACCAAGGGCACGAACATTCTTATCCTGCACGGTAACAAGTTCAAAGTGCATCAAAAAAATAAAAACAATTGCAAAGTAGCTGCCTCAAGTGCACCGCGTCAGTAACCACGGACAAAATTAGTGGTGCAGTCGTCCGCATGAACGTAGGACACAATCACACACTACCTAATTATAACGAAAAAGATGGAATATACTTCGCTATTTAATGCTGTAACTGAAATTGCTTCACTATTTTTAGAAATGCAGATATAATTATTTCAATCGATTAGTATAAAATGTGTTATTTGAATATTACTTGTATCTGAACATCATTTTGTTGGTTAACCTTTTTTATTCATCCAAAACACAACCTACACTCGTGGCTTTTATTGCTACGTGTTAAATGAAAAGAAATTTTTAAATAGTGAATCGATAACATTTTTGTTGCAGCCAAGTATTTGAAAACTCACCGGGGCGCGAACATTCTTGTGCTGTACGGTTACAAGTATAAAAAGCACCGAGAATGGAAAACTACTCGTAGTTGGCGATGCAGCAGCAGCAGCCGCCTCAATTGCACCGCGTCAGTGAGCACGGACAGAAGTAGCGGTGCAGTAGTCCGCATGAACACACGACACAATCACAGACCACCCAATTATGTCGAAAGAAATGGAATATACATCGCTATTTAATGTTGTAACTCTCTCGTATTGCTTTATTATTCTAAGAACCCATTGAGTTACTATGTACAAAATAATAACTGAATGACTTCACTCCTTTTTAATTATTTACAAATTTTTCTTTCAAGTAGTTTAAGAAAAGTCCGTTTTATGTTTTTTCAACACACTTACTCGTAAAGTGAGCCTTATTCTATTGAATTTAGAACTATAAACGGGGCTATAAGTCACGCGTGCATAATATAATGAATCCTACAAAGTTGAATTATATCTTTGTGCAAATAACATGCGAGTAAACAAAGCATATTTTATTGATCCGGGTTATACATTAAATATTTTCAGAAACCACAAAGAGATTTTATACCACTTCAAATCCATATACATTTTTAAATGTTTGCGCCTTATATTAGTAAAACAAATTTGTATATCAAACAAATTATTCACAATTTACAATAATTTGTTATAAAATATTAAAATATTTGCATTTACCACTCCAAATTAAACATTTTCACTTAAAATAGGCTGTTTACGCTATACAGAAATTGACACATTTGGCGGAAAAAAACCCTACGCGCATGCGCGAGGTTCGGCGCCATTTTTCAATCACAATTCACATCTTTGTTATCAAGTGTGTTTGTTATTTTATGACCAGGTATATCTGTCTTTTACTCACAAGTGTGTTGAAAAACGTCGTATGTAACTCGTGAGCGTTGCTAATTACAGTCTCGGCTCATTATTAAGAACGCTCATTATTATTTACAAATCACAGCCTCGACTGTAATTAGCAACTTAGCTCACTTGTTACATAATATACTATTATGTAACTTTTATACGAATCCATTATAGCATTTCGTAACAACATCCGTCTGAAATGGTAAATTATTGTTATGTTTGTGACTTTATTTTATCGAGCCCATTTTCATAAATCATGTTTCAATCTTACGTACTTTCGCGTAACTTATTTTCGCTTGCTCACGTTATCTGGTATTTTTTGTGAATTTTAGACACAACATGTACTTGTCGGAATCGGGGCGATTCCTCTATTTTATTCTACATCAGGTATTTTGGTGATTTCATAATCATGATTCTCTAATACAGCCTTTTGTGTGGGCGTCTCTAGGGCGAGTCGGTTTTTCTACTGTCAATAAAGCTTGTGGTGATGAACCGATTGATCTTCGGTGCATGGCAGTTTCTACGATTTCACTGGCGTGACACTTTATAGTTGATTCTTCTTTTGATGATCATCTTCCCTTTAAGGATTGTTTAAAGACCTCTTATTTTCGTTTCCATCTTCTATATTGTTATTATTCTCTCCGCCGGTGACAATCTCGTGACGTATTTATTTATTTATTTACTCTTCATTGTACAAACACAAAATAGAAAATAAAGTACCATAAAAAAAGAAAACACAATCGGCGGCCTTATCGTTAGAAAGCGATCTCTGCCAGGCAACCAAAAAAAACGTAGACTCTGTCAAGCACCAAGAAGGTGCTGGCATCTGAAGTCAGTCCAAATAAACTATAAGACTCTAGCTAGACACTGCCGACAAACACATTACTAAGAATTCTATTCGTTCAAAAAAGTTTAAAAATGCTGCATCCTCGCCTTAAGTTTTAATTCTGGCATAATATCAAAAATGAGGTGGAATTTTCCATAATCTTTTTTGTAGGTCATGTTTCACACAATTGTTAGACATACTTCCTAGTGTAACAAAATGTGTGTCATTTTCCAAATTTACTCTATGAAAATCAAGTTGAAATAAAATATTTATCAGCCTATTAACTTTTGTTTCAGATCACAGTGAAATTGAAGTTTTTGACTTCAAATCTGTAGAAGGTGGTTTAGCATTCACAGCTTCGAAAAGAGGAGAGCTGGTATTAATATGCTCCGGCTGGAAATACCATAAAAAACGATCCTATAAAAGTGGTTCAATACAGTGGAAGTGTGCGAACAGGAGGTTTTGCAACAGTACCGTTACTACTAAAAATAAGAATATTATAAAGTTTGTTGGACATAAAGAGACATGTGACGCTTTCAATTTAAATAATTGACATTTTAACATAATATGTTGTTTCTTTTAGCATGTCTTACATGTTTTTATTTGGTAAGTACGATTTGTTCAAGTAACATAAAAGTAAGGTCGATTTATAAAAAGTGAATGACTGTAAGTTTATTATTTTTGTATATAAGTAGACATTACTTCTCTATGTCTTCATTGAAATTAGATAGGTACAGTTGCAGGAAACTTAAATTTTTCAGCTTACCTAAGGGTGCGAAAAGTAAAAACCTAATTTTAACGTTAATCTTTTTATATTTCAGTGAAAATGTTGAAGACTGAAAAAGGAAACATAGTACTCTTTATGGGTGGTTACATTTTTGGCAAGCATGGAAACAGCAAAAAAACGTCGCACTGGAGGTGTACCAATAATCACATTTGCAAAGCTCGAGTCACCACCACCGTAGATAACACTGTAGTTCTACGGTATTCCAATAGGCACAGCCATCCTCCTCCTAAACTTCTAATTAAAAACGGCCTTCTCATCAAATTGTAGTTTATTTAGAATTGTTCTTGTTTTCCGAAGAATAAAATGAAGTCATGATATAAATGAGTCTATAAATGTAAAGAGAGTGTTTTACGATGACAATGAAATAAAATTAATAAAAAAAATTAAACATTGAGAATGGAATAAAGTTCTATTATTAGTAGATTCGTGGATTTTGTAGCAGCATGTGAAATTACTAGTTATATCGCTCAGATCAGCAACTTAACTTTCGGCCGGCATAGTTCAAACATGGTGCAAAAGATGCAAAGTAGGTCGTCGACGCAAAAAGACATTACGTCTAAATAGGTTTTGTAGGACGTCATTGTCAAGACAAATAGAAATTAGATTTCTATTCCACATGAAATATTTTTTGAATGAAGTTTTTTTTTAATACACTTAAAAGAAAAAACACACTAATAAATCAAAACTTTTCTTTTAACTTATAACGTCATTTCACATTTGACACAATTTACATGATATAAAAGTTTGTCGCGAGATTTACTTGTGTATATAAATATATATATTTATATATATATTAAGTAATTTGATGTGAATGTTTAATCTGTTTCTCAAACTAAATAAATACAAATAGTTAAATCTCGCGACATATCATATATATTGTGTCAAATGTGAAATGACGTTATAAGTTTACAGGAAATGTTTTGGTGTAAAAGTTTGTTTTTTCTTTTAAGTACATTAAAATAAAAGCTTGTTTTAAAAAGTTATTTATTTTATTATTTTTAAATTTTTAGTTATCTAGACACGTTTCTCAGTCGGTTCATCTCATCCAATGCATCATTGTTGCTCGCTTGTTTGCCGGTTAATTTGGAACAATCTAGCTCCTCAATCAGTAGACCTTCTAATGATTTCACCCTGCTCAAGGCCACGTATGCTTGACCAGCAGCAAACCCTGCAACCGAAACCCTGCATTTTATGTACTGTGCAAGCCAATAATAAAATAAAATGTGCAAAACAATATATAATTGGTCGAATTCTGCGTTCTGTAGTGCCGTGGCTATATTTTGATTATTTACTGCTTAGTTAGTGCGATAATTCGTAGAACCTCTTCAATCGAGAATTACCGACTTTGGTCTTTGTTTAGTTGACTCATCAAAATAACAAAAATTTCTCATTGTAGTTCACCAATTCTTAATGTATTCAAGAGGTCTTTAAAAGTTGTGCTAACTTGTTCTCACATTTTCAGTAAATTCAATTAATAAGAATGAGCGCCATAGACGTGTTGCTGAAACAAATCTAGACAATTGTTCAAGCACTTGATTTTCTCGCACAGGAGGACTGCATTAAGTCTCCAAATACATAAATATTTATACCACCAAAAAGTTATTCATTGTTTTGAGTTGTTTAAATCGGGTATCTATCATACAAAGCATCTCATTTGGGTCCGTAGAGCTTTCATCAATAAATAAAAATTCGATGTGTTGCCACTGTTGGCACATCAAACGCAAATAAATACTAGTAAGAATAGGCATTTGCACTATCCTACTATCCTTTTGTACTGGTAATTGTAGTGTAGAATGTAAAGTAGACCTCCCAACAAGCGCGCTAACACCCCTGTAAGCGCACAAACTTTAACAACATTCTTGCTGTAACACCGATTTACCCATTTAATTTATTAATTTAATTTTGATGACAATAATGTGTGTTTGGAAAAATGCGCCATTTGCTCACGCCTTAATGGCTCACAAATATACAACGCCACCGGGATTCGAACTCTAGCTTAGAAGGCAATGTTACCACTACACCAACCAGTCGTCAAATTATCGACAAGTGTGTTATACTCAGCAAGCCCTTTCATCTGAAACCCATATTTTAAGAATGCATAAAACTACTCCGCCATATTGAATTAAAAGTAACCTTACATTGAATTTAGAGTGACTACAAATTTTTTCATGTTATTCTTAGCAAGTTCTTTCATTTGATACCCATATTGTAGGAATGCATAAAACTACTCCGCCATATTGAATCAAGAGTGACGTGACATTGAATATGTGATGACACATTTTTTCGTGTTATTCTCAGCAAGCCCTTTAATTTGATACCCATATTGTAACAGCTTAGAAAACAGTAGCTCCTTGTTAATAAAATATGTGCTAAGCTAAAGTATTTAAGAAATAAGAATATTTAACTAAAGATGAAACAGTAATATATGAATTATGTTATGGAAAGTCGGGGACTCCTGGCACAGACTCTTCGAGTTTAAAAGAGACTCTTCGAGCCTTTTGTGGACTTTTTGGACTTTGTTGCTGATGAAATAAACAACCATCGTCACTTAAAATCAGTTGAGATTGAATTCTATGAAATATCGCCAAACGCCCTTCTATGAAATATCGTTCTATGGTCTATGGACAGTAAAAACTCTGTTTCGTACTTTGTAGTATGCTGATGGGTTCACTGTAAAACTAACAGCTTTATTTTATATTTTCCTTCTCGGGTCTCAGCGTGTGCTAAGATATTCTCTAGTTCCTCTGCGTGGCTTCCATAACACAAGCTGATGAAACTTTACCTCAGCACATACGCGTAGTTAGTTTGATAATTTATATTTTATATATTTTTCAGAATTGCGGTATGAAAAGACTCTGAATGGCGAATTGATTTTTAATGTTTATCGTTTCTGGAAAACAAATAAGACTGGTCGACGAACGTTATGGTACTGCAGCAAGAGACGGCGCAAGGGATGTAAAGCCTCTGTAGTTTTATACGATGAATTATTATTGAATCGCAACGATTACCATACCCGCAATGATGTAGTACGAAATAATTGAAAATAATTCCTTCTGTTTTAATTCATGGCTAACATAAACTAAGTATAACTATTCTTTAACGAAATTTTGTTATTTCAATAGTTTATTAAAGTAACCTTATCAAGTATCAAGCAACGACTGTATTTGTATTAGTGCATATTCATCAATCATCATCAATATATATAAAACTGTTCCGTTACTGACTGAGTGACTGAGGTACTGAGTGACTGAGGTACTGAGTGACTGAGTGACTGACAGACAACGTACAGCCGTAACTACTGGGCGTAGAAAGCTGGAATTTGGAACATACATTCTTTAGGGGATGCAGGGGTGCACTAAGGAAGGAATTCCCGAAATTCCCACGGGAACGGGAAATATAGGACTTTTTAGTTTGTATGAAAAATCTTATTCCTTGAGTGCACCGATGTGAAACTTGGCGTAAAGGTTTTTCAATATGTGTCTGGTTATTTTATGAAAGGAATTCCCGAAATTCCCACGGGAACGGGAAATATATGATGTTTTAGTTTGTATGAAAAAATCCCATCCCTTGAGTGCACGGATGTGATACTTGATATAAAGGTTCCTCAATAAATGTCTGTTTGTATTATGGAAGGAATTCCCGAAATTCCCACGGGAAGGGGTTGGAATTTTTAGTTTGTATGAAAAATTTTATTCCTTGAGTGTAAGGATGTGATACTTGGCATGAAGGCTCTTCAAAGAGTGACTGGTTGTATTACGAAAAAAATTCCCAAAATTCCCACGGGCATGGGAAATATATGATTTTTAGTTTGTGTGAAAAAAACTTATTCCTTGAGTGCATGGGTGTGATACTTGGTATAAAGGTTCCTTGCAGTGGGTGTCTGGTTGTATAGTTTCTGAAATTTTCACGAGAAGGGTAGTTAAGCGCATACGAAGTTGCGGGATAAAGCTAGTTAATATATATAAAACTGTTCCGTTACTGACTGAGTGACTGAGGTACTGAGTGACTGAGTGACTGAGTGACTGAGTGACTGACAGACAACGTACAGCCGCAACTACTGGGCGTAGAGAGCTGAAATTTGGAACAAACATTCTTTAAGGGATGTAGGGGTGCACTAAGGAAGGAATTCCCGAAATTCCCACGGGAACGGGAAATATAGGACTTTTTAGTTTGTATGAAAAATCTTATTCCTTGAGTGCACCGATGTGAAACTTGGTCTAAAGGTTTTTCAATGTATGTTTGGTTGTGTTATGAAAGGAATTCCCGAAATTCCAACGGGAACGGGAAATATATGATGTTTTAGTTTGTATGAAAAAATCCCATCCCTTGCGTGCACGGATGTGATACTTGATATAAAGGATAAAAAATAATGTTTTGTGATTAAGCTGAAGGAAGGCACGATATTCACTAAAGTCGAGCTTAAAAATAAATAAATAAAAGCATCGAAAGTCTTTTGTCTGACAGTCGTTTGGTTAAAAACTTTTTACCATCATTTTGTATTGACGACTACTTTGGCGATAGGGTTAACCGCAACCACTAGCGTCTACCTCAGAAGCCAGTGGTTGCGGTTTCGATTCCCGCACGGAACAAGAAAAAAAATGTTCCGGGTCTGGGCGTTTATCTATATATGTATTTATATTCTAGGTGCCCCCCTAGTTCGCTACATGGTAACTCATAACACAAGTATTGCTTACTTTGAGGCCATGTTGAGTTGCATATTTATTATTTATATCAAAAAATTTCTAATTATGTTAAATATATACATTTTTAGAGTTCTTATCATTTATTAATTATTAAAACCTAATAGTAAACAACGGAATGTAGTGTGGTTTTAGCTTTTTTTCTTGCGTGAATAGGCATTAAAGATACCGGATCGGAATATGGAGGTATTAAAGATACCTCCATATTCGATTATTACGCCAGATCCGAGCAGATATGACGACCACTTAATACCGGTCATCGTGCGGAATAGCAATGAAAATTAGAGAAGACATTTTTCTTCATTTTATACCTATACCTATATTTTGTTTGCAGTGCAATTAACGTGTAATCGACGAGGTAAAGAGTTAGCAATTGTGTCAGGATACAGTTTCTATAAAAACCATCAGAATAAATCTACTATACAGTGGCGTTGTACGAGTAGTAAGCTTTGCCGTGCTCGCATGGTAACCGATCAAAGCAAGCTTCATATACGATCGAAAAATTTAGAACACTGCCATCGACCTCCGCAATTTATCATAGTGAAAGGGGTCTATCATAAGTTATGATTTTGGTACCATTCTTTGAATTATGTTCATGGTAATAATGTGAGCGAAAAATAAATCACTTGCCGAGGACTATATAAGCTTGCCTCCGCACTTTAATGCTGCCTATTTTTTCGTATTCATTTTATATCAGTTTTTAAACGCTTTAACTATCGAATCCTTTATAGTAATAACACATACCAATAGCCTTGTAAAATTGACGACCACTTTTGCGATGGGGTAAACCTGTAAGCCTCAGACGCCAGCGGTACCGGGTTCGATTCCAACAAGAAAAAAAAAATGTTGCGTGTCTGGTTGTTTATCTATTTATGAATTTATATTCTAGTTACCCCCTAGTTCACTACATGGTATCCCCTAACACTAGCTATGCTTACTTTGGGCCCATGTAGTTGGTGTGATTGTCTGGGGATTTAAAAAAAAATATATTAATAAGTTTGTATGCAAGAACACTCGTAGTTTTAAACGGGCTGGAGTAATTTTGTAACCATGTTCTAAAAAATTGTGTGTACATATCTTAATATTTAATAAAGTTAATAACTATAATTTCATGTAATTTTACATATTTACCATTATAATAATCACAACTCTTGTAATGAGTCCACTACAGTGCTTCGAACATTGATAATTATTAAAAAAAAATCAATAATTTCAGAATACTTTATCGAAATAATTAACTTATCGACAATACTAAAAAAATATTTTAAAAAGTATATCACAAATTTTGAAGTAAAGAATAGATGAGTATAATCAACGTCAATTGCAATTAAAAATTTTGACCGACCACTAGCTCTATGGTTGTCTCCTGAATAAAATCTTCTCGAAGCATTTGGTTTCTCATTTTCAATTTGCTGATCTTATCTATACTAATATATAAAGCTGAAGAGTTTGTTTTTTGTTTGTTTGAACGCGCTAATCTCAGAAACTACAAGTGGGATTTGAAAAATTCTTTTTGCATTTGATAGCCCAACTCTTGAGGAAGGTTATGGGCTATATTTTATTCCGAAATTCCCACGAGATCAAAAGTTACGCGGGTAAAACCGCGCGCGGTGTCTAGTTTTGAAATAAGAGGCGTCAGTATATACAGCACTTTTAACAACTCGATGATATTGGGCTGCTTTTTTAACTGTTAACTGCTTGCTGTGGCACGTTTCCAATGCATTTGTCGTATGGTAGCATTGTCCAAAAATGCACTACACGTTTTTAAACTAATTGAAATAAAGAAAATGAAGGAAATAAATAAATTAACTCATCACGTAACCACTGCTTCAATATGTAATAGCGTCCACGGCAACCAACTCAAAATCAGTTTTTTAAGTTTCTATGGTCCAGCCTGGTACTTGAGCTTTAAATAAATGAAAAAAGTAAGATAAGATAAATAAGATTTTATTCAGGAGGCAATCATGAAGCTAGTGATCGGTCAAATAACCGTCGGTCATTAAGGATTCATAAAGTGTTCTGAAATATATATATATTTTTTAATAATTATCAATGTTCGAAGACCTGACTTTAAAAGAAAGTTTTATTGATTTTCGTTTATTATATTCTCTTTCATAGACGCATGTAGTTATTATTTCACAAATTAAGAGTCGTATCCTCCATTTCTCCTTACCGGGGACGATGGCACTTAATTTGTGTTATCTGGTCTGTTAAACATATCACCGGGCGAGTTAAAACTTTTTTCTCCCATGTGGCCCGGCGCCAGGCCTAGTAACCGGCCCAGATGGGATGCACTGTTGTCTTTTATTTTCAAGCTTCATTATACTAAGTAAAAAACTTTTGCCTGCGTGGTCACGTCTCTCGTGACCATTTGCCTATAAAGCCATCAAAACGTCAAGCTTAAATGTTATTAGAAACTAAATCCAATGAAATCCGTTAAAAGTGTTTTATTTCGTATTCATATTGATAGATTATTAATTTTACTGTTCCAAAATTAAATAAGTGAAGGATATTATTAGGTATCGGACCCAAGTCTATTACATCAGTCTCTTTTTCAAGGCATTATTGTCAATAGAATAGATAGATGGCGCTGTCATAATATTCTATTATCGATGGAAATTCGATGCTGTTGTAGTTTTGTTACTGTAATCGAGATGGCGCCACCATTATATGGCCGTAAAGGGGTCACATTTCTCGGTCCCTGGGTGTGCGTCATAGGCTACAAGGTCAAAGACCTTCGAAAGGTCAAGGAAGACAGCATACACCGGGTTTTCCTGCTGATATCTTAACAGTCTCCTTGAGGCACAGAAAAGCACTTTAGAAAAGAAAAACTTTTAGAAAAGCGTATTAGTTATAGTAGCTTGTTGTTTTGTCTGCAATTTTTTGTTTTCTTCTTTATTTGTGATTTGATATTTTTTAATTTGAATATTTTAAGGGCAGGTTAAGAATTAGGTTTATGTTTAATTTACAAAGAAAATGCATGCATATTTTTTTCATAAATTAAAATATTAATATTCTTAAATTGAAAAAAATAATAGGTAAGACTGACCTTGAAAAAACTAAGGGTATTTTTTTAAGATAAGGCTTTTTTTAGTATAATTGTAAAAAATAGCAAACAACCTAAACTACTTAATTAGAATAATTAAAAACAAATCAAAAGTGTTTTTTTTAATCAAATCAGATCTATTTATTCAAGACATGACCAGATAGATGATTCGCATTATGCGGTTTGTGATAAACCCTCGCAAAACGTAAGTCCCTGACATTTCTTCACATGTGTTCCCAGGTTTTACAAAGTCATGAGTTTACAGGACGGCGGCGCTGCTAGCCGCGAGCAAATGCTCCTGGACCAAGACTATACATAATAATTCTTGCACTGTATACTTAAAATTTTCTTCTGTCTTTCAGTTCAATGGGTGAAAAACAACAAGGGCAAACATATGATAATATGTGATGGTTACACGTTCTGCTTTCGAAAAACGACAAAACGTTTTCACATCTGGCAATGCTCAATACGAAGTAAGACAGTGAAATGCTATGCAAGGATCAAGACACTGTCAGACTGGACCATTGTTGCAATCAATAATAACCATTGCCATGAAAAGAAACCGTTCTTAATAAGAGATGGCATTATGACAAAAGTAACAACGCCATCGTATGAGCGGGTAGTCGTCGTTCCTCAAGCACCCTTATTCTCCAGTGTCAATAATGACCATATCCATGAAAAGAAACCAATCTAAATTAGAAATGGCACTTTGAAGTAATATGTCGATGTAATATGGATTGGAAACAATAACCTTTTGATAAGTATATGGAATAAAATCTAAAATGGAAACATTAAAATAGTTTAAATAGACAAAGAAACATTTTGTAATTGTCCGTCAGTAAGTAGGTATAATATAATCATTTTGGAATTTATCGTAAAAAATAATGAGAAGTCTCATTAAGCTAGTGCAGATCATAAAAAAAGAATAATTACGAGTATATAATTATAATTAAACATAAGTTGTAATTATATTAGAGTAGGTACCTAAATTAGTAACGCGACGCTGAGCGGAGGACAGCGGGACGGTGTGGAGCGGAGGACAGCGGAGTGGCGCGGAGGCCAGCGGAGCACTGCAGAGCTGAGGGAAGCTAGGTTTCGAAGTAGTTGAATGGGTGTTTAAATAAATAAACAGTGTTTAGATTACGTAAACACAATTTTGTCTGGGTAATTTATTGATATACTCGTTTTCATACTATCTATGCACTGTATTTATAGTTTGAACTAATTAAGTTTTAATAATAAGTTTTAAATTATAGGGAATATATGTCTTTTTTTTTATAAGTGACTAAACCCGCGTTTGACCTCAATCTCACCTGATGGTAAGTGACGATGAGGTCGAAGATGAAAGCACACGGGTTTAGGAAGGAACTGGCTCTTTATACAATATTGCCGGAACACATTACCACCGGAGCGGTAACATTTGGCGGCAGACTTTATATAAAGGGTGGTCGCTAGCCAGGCGGACCCAGAAGGGATCCTACCACCAAGCAAAAAATGTACTGTATGAAAAAGTTTTCATCTTAAATGTACCTAATCAAAAATGCAAAAATATGCTCTACTAAACGCCACTCTGCTCCGCTCGGCTACATTCAACACTTTTCACCGCTCTTCTCCGCTCCTTTCTGCCCAGCTCCGCGTCAGTGGAAACACAGCCTAACACAGATTAGATGATTTACTTTTATCCCAACGTTTATCACAAATATGATTTCAAGCATCTTTATCGGTCCAAAAGCAATTTAAGAGATGTGGCAAAATGATACCTGATAATCGATTAGTTTTCATGTTAGTTTACATCAACATCATAAGACAATCGAAAAAAAAATCAGAATAAACCATTCAACGTATTAAGGAAAACGAGTTGCAAGTGTTAACAAACAACATGATGCGGTGACATCACATCAGTGTGGATGGATCAGACCCTAATGAATCAAAATTCATTTAATGTTGATAAAAACAACGAATAACTGTGTATATACCATATTTATTACGTTTTATATTTGAAATTACTCCATGTGGTACCTGAGAAGTATATCAATAAGTTCAGTAACAATATTTCATAATGATATTTAGGTTGGTACGTCTCATGAGTTTTGACGACCGACTGGTATACTGCTAACATACATTACTTTCTATGCCAGAGGTCCTGGATTCGAATCCCGGCGGCAGCGGATATCGGTGTGATGAACACAGATATTAGCCGTCAAGTCATGGATGTTTATATGTTTATTTAAGTTTAGTCTAATAAAAAATATGCATTTATTCAATATGTATAATTGGCCTGTGTCTTGAAAATATGTAATTGTAATAGTTTTATTGTTAAGTACTGTAGAAACCAGTAAACTGAAATAAATAAAAAAATATATATATATATATATTTCTTAAGTATATCAGTTATCTAGTATCCATAGCACAAGTTCTTTAAGAAACTTAATTTAATTAAATTAACAAAGATAATGTTATGTGAGCTTCTGAACTATTTATTTATTTATTTATGAGTAAATAAATGAATGTTGCACTATAAACTTTACATTAATCTAGGTACTATGGTAATATCTTTAAGCAATAATGTTTGTTAATTTTCTTCTTATTTGTAATATTTGATTTTATAACACCTAATTGATTTTAGTCATGATCATAATAAGTTATGTACTAAATAAAAATTTATCTGCTGCAGATTGAATGTATTTGAACAAGCCCAATTTTTGTTTCGTTTGAGCGTATAAAGGCGCAATCGAAGCCAGACCGCAACCAATCCTTAAGGACGTTAGCTGTTTGCTGTCCCCAAAAAATACACCTTTACAACTACCTAAAACTAACGATATTTGGCGTTCATCATCATCATCATCACAACTCTTTGTAATGAGCCCACTGCAGGGCATGAGTCTCTCGCCTGGGTGACGAGGAGGTATAGGCCATAATCCACCAAGCTGGCCCGGTGCTGGGTGGTGAACGTCAGAATTTTCAGGGCGCCAAAGTGGTTTCTAACAAACCCTAACGACTACTGTATACAACTATACAGCACCCGGGACCGACTGTTTAACGTGCCCTCCGAAGCACGGAAGTCGTCGTGAGAAATTAATGGTCGGCGGTCACCCATCGAAGCACCGACCGCACCTAACGTTGCTTAATCTGTGATATCGTATGATGCACACAGTAACCACGGTGCCACGACGACTTCGGCGCCACAACGACTTATTTGGCGTTACTATGACAAAAATATTATCTACGTTACTATAAAGTTAATATCGAAGTGGTTGAAGTGATTGATGTTGATAAGTATTTATAAAACATTTGACAATGCAAGTAGTGGCAATTCCCAAAAGGATTACTTAATAATCTTGTCAGGATACAGTTTATATAAGAAAACGGAGTTTAAAACGACAACAATATGGTGTTGCGCGTCAAACAAAATATGCAGGGCTCGAATCATCACAGACGCCTTCAAAATATTCTATTTAGGACGAAGTTTGTTCTAAATTTTTTAACCTTATTGCTAAATTCTGAATTATAAGAATTTTACCATTCGATTGCAACATATAACACAAGTAATTTGATTACAGTACGCAATGCAGGGTTGAATCTGAGCGACAGTTAACAAGATGATTCCAAGCTTCAAAGATAAGACCATCTCTAAATGTGTCAAAAAAAAATTGTTTCAGATCTAAAGCCAGTGTTTGCGAAGTCTCAACGTGGTAATACGGTGATAATGATAGGCCGGTACCGGTTCAACAAGGTGCAGGTTCGGGGGAACAAGACGCGCTGGGTGTGCGTGAAGGCGAAGGCGGGCTGCCGCGCCTCGCTGCACACCATGGACGACGCCATCGTGCGCGTCTGGGGCTTCCACGACTTCACCGCACACGCCACCGCTAACCGATACTGATATTCATCTGTGACGTTAAGGAGATAATCAGACGTTGAGCTTATTGCGACAATTTATGTTATTATTATGTGATGAAATGCTATTTTTATATTGAAATTATGTTTTTTTTAATAAGGTTTATTTTTACAAAATTTCCTACACTTTCATTGATATTTCAGTGACAGCATAATTTTCTTCTAAGAAGTATTGAAATAGTTCTTAATGTAAAAGAAATATGTTATTATAATCTACGCCTTAAATCTGTTATAAATAATTTTCAATTATGTGTAGACTTGGACTACTTGTAATAGCAGCAAACTAATAGAAACAAGTTACTTGCATATAATGATAAATATATATACGTGTATCGATATTAAATAACTGTTAAATTTTATGCGTTTTTCAGCCTTTGAAATCTGAGCTTAGAAATACTTAACCTCTCTATCATTTGTAACAGAACCTTTAAAGGTTCTATCTTCCTACTTCTAAGGTGAAACAACCTGCACAAAGTAAATAAATAATGTAGGTCAACTCTATACAATATTATACACATCGTAGCTTATGTGGTAGTGATCATCCTCATGAAAGGATGTAAGTTATTGCCCAGTGTGTCTGCTTTGTGATCTCTTTGTTGACTCTTATATAAATCGTTACATACAACAATCCGCGGTGCATCGGGTGAGAGGTGTCGTGTTATAAATAAGCGATAAGCGATGGCTTCGATTACCAACCGATCAAGTTAAATGTCTTCACGGCATTGAATATTTGTTTAAAGATTTACAATAATTTGCAACTATTTAGCGGTATACCTAACTGAAGTCCTAGTTTCTGTTGAAGCAGAATTCCACCGTTTTGGAATGCGGCAACTTTTTCATCAGCGAATCCATATGCTGAAAGTACGAAGTAGTACCTATTACTGGGTGCTAAGGTTTTATTTCTAATTCAGTCTGTATCTACAGAACCTAAATTCTAAAGTTTATCTAGCTTAATGATGTATTTTGAAATAAATTAAAATGAATTTGTTTGTCTTTTTATTGCAGATATCAGCAATCTAAGAAAACTCGTTTCCACGGAAAGAAGTGGTCTATAGTAAGAAAATTCCATAGTAAAGAGGAAGCTGAGAAAACAGTAATGGTTGAAAAAACTTGATCCCTGAAGTATACGCGGCGAACCAAGGCCGGTATGAAGCGGTTTTACCGCTGCAACAAAAGCAACTGTCTTCATATCTGATTCTAAAAGTTATCAGTAGTGTAAAGCTTAATCAAATATGCTTACGTATATTGTTATTAAAAAAAATCGTCTTATGCAGGGTGTCTTCGATCGAATTTCGAAATTCGAGGACGTGATAGTTTGAGATCATAGACGGAGAGAAAAATTAAAATAAATATCAGTTATTCACTGAGTAAACTTAACTTAAAGTTTATGAATTCATTAGGCAACGAATGATTACATAAGCGTAATAAAATATATACTTAGCGGGTGGTGGTGTGCGTGTGACGGGAACACTACTGTGTGCGTATTGACTGAGGCGGCGCGCCGGAAAAAGTGTAGTAATGTGTCTTTATTTATTTATGGGGAATTCTGGTGAAAATTATATGACATAATTATGGTCAGAATTGAGTACACAGTGCTTTCCTTTAATATCTAAAATTTGTCACCAGTCATCTTGTATACTTTAATAAGACTAGAGAGTTAGTTCCTGAGTTTTAAAAGCTTATTATCTTAGAAGCTACTAGTCCGATTTGGGAAAAGCGTTTTGCATTAGATAACCTGTTTGAAAAGAAAAATTAAGGGTGTTAAAGTGTAAGCTACGTTTCCCCAAATATAGTGTTAGCTAAACCGCGGGCTACGGCTAGGTTTTTACTTACCTACTTATTAAAGATTTCAAACGTAGATGGAGCTGACTTACAAATAAAATTGAAACTATAAGTTGTCTGAATAAATTGTATTTTGAGATTATCGGATATTTTTAAGTTTGCGTGTGCATTTGTGTGTGTTATAAATACGTTGATTATAAGTTGGTCATTATATAAAATACCCATGACTTTAGCATCATATATGCTCCAAATCTATAATGTTCCTTAAGAGCGCACTGTCAAAAAATATAACTTCATAACGCACTGCCCTTTTCCGCGCGCCCCTGACGCGCCCCTCACGCTACACTCGTCATTATACATTTAAGATTTGAATTTCGCGCCAATGGCGCCATCGCAGGTCAACAGCGTTCAAACCTAAGGAACAAGAAATCTACGGAGTCGCAACAACTGTTATTTAAAGTATTTTTATAATCGCTTAATATTGTTTAGTGAAAAAATGTTAAATGTTTGAATGTCAGTGTTTCATTAATTATAAGTACCTAACGTGTTATATTTTTGTATTTTTTTTAAAGTGATTAATTGTAATTGTTGTTCCCTTATTATAATTTGATCGACTTTAATAATTTGTTATATTTACGTCTGATATTTATGTTGAATTCAATGGCATTACTTATACATAGTTACTAACATATTAAAAAACGGAGTTTGAACTTAATAATGTAGTAATACTGTAATGTATATATTTATATTTATTATTTATATATATTTATTTTACAAAAGAAAAAAAAAACAATCTTTTACAATTCCGAAAAATCCAATCTTCGTTGTCGAACTGGTTGACTATGAAGAAATAAAACGTCATCAGTACTATTATTTACTTCAAATGGTTGAATATTGATCGTCGACAAGGTAGGTGTGGAAACATTTACTATTGATGGGTCTCGAATATTTTTTGTTGTTGGGTAGCGAGGATCCACCAATTCAGGCAACAAACACTCCATATAAAATGAGACAACTTTGGGTTCCATTTCTTTCTTCCAAAACTGGTCGTCCTATATGGTAGGTAGTCTCTTAGCTATATGGTATTGTCCCCATACCATATAAGTAAGAGACATTTAGTTTTCTTTGCGATATGCATTTGACCTTGGACTTGGAAATACCAATCAGAATTTTTGTTTATTTTTACCTGGAATAAGAATTGAATCAAAATATTTGAAACTCAAAAAAACTGTAAGCAAACATTTTTATGATAATTAATAAGTGTTTGCCTGTAAGTGTGTAGGTGTGAATACCAACATTTTTATGTCTATTTAAGAAGTGTATTTAAATATTTAAGCAATATCTGGACCGCTCAGTATTTACCTAATCTAGATTAAAAAATATTGAAAAAAAAAAAACTATTTTATTATATTAAAAAATCGAATTATAGATTCTAGGACAAGATAAGAGATTATGATGAGTCTTGTCGGATTTATAATTTGTACAAGAAAGGAGAGTTTTGACGAACATGAATTTTTTGCATGAATTCAACCTTCCGTATGCATTGTATGCAGTAACTTTTATCAGAACTCAGTCATATTTACATCTAACGCAAATATAATTGTAAATATAGTTTTATACAATGTGTTAGGGTTCCGACTTTTGATACTTTACCTACGTGATATACATCAAATTTCATCGACAAAAGTCACCTTAGGGGGGGGCGCACCCCTCACCCCTCGTGATGGGGGTGATTTAAAAATTTCGTTTCTCTGGTTTGCTTTAAGTTCGTAAAACCATTTTTTTTTCATATTTATTGTGTGTATCTTGTTGAATTACATCTCATTTTAAAGCTTATTAAATTTACCAACTTTTGATACCACATTCACTAAAAAGTCATAAGAAGAAAAGAATTAATTTTAATGACTTAGAAAAAAAATCTTACTTTTTTGTAGTATTTTTTTAGTTTTTTGTCATTAAAAAAAAAACGAAGCCCTTAACAATGCATTTTTTTCTTCTTAACTAGTACTATTTGAGTTTATCTTTCTAACGATGCCAAAATTTAGGCCCGGTTCAGTAATTAGTTAAAAGGAAACACGAAATTAAAATATCAAAAGTTTATTTTACTAAGGTAATACGTCCTAGTTACAAAATTTAAGTACTATCAAGACTCGCGAGTTAGAGCGCGCGCGCAATGCGGTAGCAGGTTGCTTCAGGTTTTCGCCTGACTGCCTCTGCGCTCGCTGCGTTGGCGAGGGATGATCAGGGCGAGGCCCGTGCCGAAAGGCTAGAGCGCACCAATCACGTCGCCCCGCGCATCGTACGAGTCGAAACATGAATCTCTTTCAGTCTAATAGTGAATGAGATAACAATACTAAGGTACTGGTTAGGATTTCTACTTGCTAATCAGTTGTCCTTCGTTTCTCGTTGCGATTGCTACAAAGTTTTACTTTCGAATTTAGCTAAGTACTACTTACTCGATACTATGGCAGTTAATTATTCACCAAGTGAAGTGGCCGACATTGTATTTATTTATGGATACGCCAATGGAAACGCTGCGGCTGCTGTTTGGGAATATCGAATTAGATTCCCTACAAGGCGCATACCTTCTGCTCCAACTTTTGCAAGCGTTTTTGCAAGATTGCGCACTCATGGAATCCGACAGCCGCCTAATGAACGTGCTGTTGTGGGGAGACCAGACATGGAAGAAGAAATCATTGAAATGATTGCCAGTGACCCGCGACTTAGCACTAGAAATATTGCCAGAAGACTTGGGATTTCGCATTGGTCGGTGTGGCAAGTTCTACGTCGGGAAGGATTACGGCCGTTTCATTTTCGTCGAGTTCAGAATTTAATTGAACCAGATTATGCTGCTCGCTTTGTGTTCTGTGCGTGGCTTAATAGGAAAGTGAGACATGATGCAAACTTCGTACGGCGAATATTATGGACTGATGAAGCCAAATTCACAAGAGCTGGGATAACCAACCACCGAAACCATCATTTGTGGCTTAATGAAAATCCCCATGCTGTGAGGCCCGCCTCGTTCCAACACGAATTCTCAATCAACGTGTGGGCAGGCATTATTGATGATGAGCTGCTAGGTCCCATCGTCTTACCAGACAATCTTAATGGTGAGAGATTCTTGGAATTTCTAAGAGGGGATTTCCTACATGAGCTACCATTGGAGTACAGACGTGAACGCCGGTCTTTTTATTTGCAAATGGATGGAGCTCCTGCCCATTTTGCCCGGAATGTACGAGCATATGTGGATGAACACTACACCCCCTGGATTGGAAGAGGAGGAACAATTGCCTGGCCGGCTCGTAGCCCTGATTTGACACCTCTAGATTTCTTCCTGTGGGGGACCATGAAACAGCGGGTTTACCTAGAGGTGCCTACAACAAGAGTACATAATTTTTTGCTGCTGCAAAAAATTATGACCGCAGCTGATGAATTAAAAGCCGACAGAGCTATGATTAAAAGAGCTACACAACAAGTAGCATTAAGGGCTACTTCTTGTTTATTAAACAATGGTGGTCACTTTGAACAATTGTTAAATTGACTTAAAATCGGCAAAACTAAATAAAAAAGAGATTGTAAATTTCGTGTCTTTTATTTTGATGTCATTTTAGCTTAGCAGTTAGGACTGTTTCTTTGAAGTTAAACTGTCGTATTCTGTATCGTTAGAAAGATAAACTCAAATAGTACTAGTTAAGAAGAAAAAAATGCATTGTTAAGGGCTTCGTTTTTTTTTTAATGACAAAAAACTAAAAAAATACTACAAAAAAGTAAGATTTTTTTTCTAAGTCATTAAAATTAATTCTTTTCTTCTTATGACTTTTTAGTGAATGTGGTATCAAAAGTTGGTAAATTTAATAAGCTTTAAAATGAGATGTAATTCAACAAGATACACACAATAAATATGAAAAAAAAATGGTTTTACGAACTTAAAGCAAACCAGAGAAACGAAATTTTTAAATCACCCCCATCACGAGGGGTGAGGGGTGCGCCCCCCCCTAAGGTGACTTTTGTCGATGAAATTTGATGTATATCACGTAGGTAAAGTATCAAAAGTCGGAACCCTAACACATTGTATATATAAAACTGTTCCGTTACTGACAGAGTTACTGAGTGACTGACAGACAACGTACAGCCTTAACTACTGGGCGTAGAGAGCTGAATTCGTAACATACATTTTTTAGGGGATGTAGAGGTGCACTAAGGAGGGAATTCCCGAAATTCCCACGGGAACGGGAATTATTAGACTTTTTAGTTTGTATGAAAAATCTTATTCCTTGAGTGCACGGATATGATACTTGGCATAAGAGTTCTTCAAAAAGAGACTGGTTGTGTTATGAAAGGAATTCCCGAAATTTCCATGGGAACGGGAAATATATGATGTTTTAGTTTGTATGATAAAATGTTATTCTTTGATTGCACGGATGTGATACTTGGTATAAAGGTTCCTCAATAAGTGTCTGTTTGTATAATGGAAGGAATTCCCGGAATCCCCACGGGAACGGAAAATAGGACGTTTGAGTTTAAGCGTGTACGAAGTCGCGGGCAAATACTCGTTTTTTATAAAACTACAGATTCCTAAAATAAACAAAGAGTGAAAAATCAGCAAAAATTATTTATATAATGATGACATACTTTGTATATACAGGGTATCCAAAAACGATCAGTTCTTGACTTCGATCGACTATAGATCGATTGGTCTGGTAACACCCTAAATAATAGAGATAACAAATTTTCGATTGCCATTTTTTTGTAAATTATGTTAGTAATTAAAATAATTGAAGATTTCATGGTATTCCTTTCATTCAATTAACCAAGTATGCTAGAGAGATTTCATCCTTGCAATTGACCCTAACGATCGATGCAATAAAATATTTTTTACGGATTTTAGTCGGTTTGATTCTCGGGTGAGGCGAGCGAACTTTCGAAAATCTTTGAATGCGGCTTTATTTCTTTTCCGAAATAAAGGAATATTTCGTTTGAGTAAAGGGGTTTGAAAATTTTTGTATGGAGCCTGGCACACCTACTGTCCGCCATTTTGATTTTTTTTAGATTTTGCATCGCACTATAAAACTTGTATATTTCGATTGCTAACATACAGATGAGCAAAAAATGTTACATAACATATGGGTCTAAAACGTCACGTTTTAGAGATAATATGGAAAACATTTTGCTAAATAATTAAAATTTTTCATATATTTAATCGTTGAAATACCTCTCAGAATGTATCAAATTAGCATGAATGTTTGTAGTATTATGTTGCACATTAGTTAAGAGTAAAAATAACTTGTTTCTACACCTACCTATCTGAAACCTGACAATGCCATATCAACCCGGCAACGCCGCCGCGCCGCACCGCGCTCCCAGCCGGCTAGACGCGTTAAAATGGATTTTGCTCATAGAGCGCAAAACGCCTCTGAGGCTATTCAGATTGTGTAGGTATCTATACCTAATTGTTATTGAATGCAGATATAGCTACTTTAGCAAAAAAATGTAGTACATACTTAACTACCTACTCTTAATGGAGTTCGGGAGTTTTAATTCCCAGTAAGTATTAATTATTGAGGCTATAGCGCGAGGACTAGAAAAGACAAGAAAAATTATTTATTTCTTGGGAATATTACAATATTCTCCTGAAACATGTCAGTAAAAATAATACACAACGACTTTTTCTCCAGTTCAGACCTGTGCACTCTTAGGGTGCGTACAAATTGGTAGTAATGCAACTAGTAATGTAATATCCAGCGTCCGATGCCTGCGCTCGCTGTATTTGTACGTGTATTCCGCACGAACTCAGCATTCAATACGGGCATCCTAATGGTGCGTACAGATTGCTAGTAATGCAACTAGTAATGTAACATTCTGCGCACGTTGCGTATTTGGACGTGTAGTGCGCAGAATGTTACATTACAAGTTCCATTACAGCAATCTGTACGCACCATAAGTAAGTTTTTTTCCGTATTTCGTCGCGAGCACGGTCCGTCGCCGCACTCGTTCTTTTCAACCGACTTCCAAAAGGAAGAGGTTATCAAATCGTGTGTATGTTTGTTACTTGATTAATTGGTCAATTATGAATCGATTTGTATGATTCTTGTTTCATTTGATAGATCACAATAAGTCAGAGGTGGCCCATTGAAGTTTAATGAAATCGACTCAGTACCTACTTAAAAAAAACATGTACGAAAGCGGAGGATATTTTAGGATTTTACGAAAGTACGAAAGCGGAGGACTAGCAATTTGTACGTACTCTTATACAAATACCTACAAAATATCTTTATTTAAAAACAAAATAATTTTACACAGCCGGGCTGGAGATCACTGTTAAGTATAAAAATACCTGTATTAGTGGACCCCTCTTTTCCACAATAGTACATTCACTAATATTAACAGTATTATTTAACTAGTATGTAAACTATTAGTTTAACTATTTAATTTAATTAGTTAATTATTTAGTTTAGTGTGAAGTGTGGGAGTCTACTCTGGAGAAGAATTGGAGATAAAGAAACTCCAGAAACACTTTACAATCTACTTTATAACTTACATTGTAATCACTTATATATAAGTCTCACATTTGGCAAAGAGCTGGGCGTTTTTTTCACACCCATGGCTCCTTTTCATTTAAGAAGTCATCCACTTTATAGTTGCCTTTTTTACGTAAGTTCCTGTATGTCATGGGGAACCGTGTTGTAGAAGTGTATACTCAAGCCCACCTTCTTCTTCTCGTGTGGGCTATAAGTATTTAAAGACAGACTTAAATATTATAGGGCGTTGAAATGACGCGTCTTTCTCTATCCCGCATTTCCGAATAGGTACAAGCAAATGTAAAAGAATTCAAAAAAAAAAAAAACTCTTAATCATATCATTACACGTTGTAACTCTTTAGTAATATGTGTCATTACTTCTTGTAAGTTACTAGAATAATATAGTTAGGTACGTACCTACAGCGCCGGCTTTGCCAAGTTTTAGATAGGTAGGTGTTAAAACCAGTTATTTTTACTCTTAACTAATGTGCAAGATAATACTACAAACATTCATGGTAATTTGATACATTCTGAGAGGTATTTCAACGATTAAATATATGAAAAATTGGAATTATTTAGCAAAATTGTTTTCCATATTATCTCTAAGACGTGACGTTTTAGACCCTTATGTTATATAAAATTTTTTGCTCGTCTGTATGTCAGCAATCGAAATATACAAGTTTTATAGTGCGACGCGAAATCGAAAAAAAATCTAAATGGCGGACAGAAGGTGCACCAAAAATTTTCAAACCCCCTATAGTAATGACCACAATTATAAATATAAAAAAAAAACTTTATTATTTACACTGCCAAATAGAGTACGTATATAATCTAAACTAAATCAAAGCTACAAAGAAAAACTAGCCAAAACTAGAAAAACGAGCTAATATAAAAAATCTAAATCTCCAATGAGTGAACAAGAAGTATGTGACATAATAAATCAGAGAAAATCATTATGTCACATACTTCTTGTTCACTCATTGGAGCTGTGGTATTATAAGGCATTATAAAACTATTTGTGGGTACGTTTACAATCTTTGTGTAAAAATTAATTTAATATAAGAATATATTTTTCAAAAAATTAATTGTATCTTTACTAACCGGTTTACTTCACCGAATTTAAAAAAAAAACAATATTATTTAGTGATATCAGTAAAAGTATAAAATAAGTAAATAGATTAACCTTTTAACCGTAAGTAAATTAGTTAGTTCAGATGACGACTCCACTGTTGAGAAGCTCTGTGCCAAAGACTTTTTATTTCTGAAAAATGTTGTTGATAAGGCAATAAAAACTATTTTTTTCATATCGTAATATTGATACATAATATTTAAATACATTGAATCTCGTACTAGACTAAATCGTCACGAATTGCATAAAAAACGGCGATGTATGTCTACATCGCATTTTTATATTTACATCCTACTAACATCGCTTTCTTTTCGACAGAGGCATAGGTCAGGATAATCTGGTAGCGATCGACAGTTTCATACAAATTCACATGCCTGCCATTATAAGTAGACCTCCGTCAGTCAATACCTCATTTTGCAACGTAAATTTAGTTATCATGTTTTAAAATAAATAGTTTCAAAACCGACTATTGGTTTTTGAACCGATAAATGGACTAGCGCGCTATCCCTGCCGCTTAGATATATTTTTTTTATTTCCCATTATAAATTTGTACTATGAATTTTAATCCTTTATCGTACGTAAGCTTAGCACTGCCGACGACAAAGTGATACGTGTTCCCCCTTCGACGAACCGAGCGGCACTGAGCTGTCGATCCCATGAACGATCAATATAAGGTCTTTTCCAGTGGACGTAAAGGTTAGAATTGCCTGTTCTGTTTTAACACTTTAAGCTCGGAACAAGAGGACGTAAGTCTCAAAACCTGTTTTTGCTTCTTGTAACGATTGTGTACATTTTATTGAAAATATTTTTTGACAGCTTTTTAAAACGATATAATATCTTACACTCAGAAAAATTTCATATAGTTTGCTCCGGCAGTTTAAGAGATATATCGAGAAATCTCTAAAAAACACCTCTTTTTCAAATAAAAAAAGTATCGAGCAAAAATATGAAACGTACAATTTGCTTTAATACAATAAAAAGAAAAAGATATGAATAATCATTCCTCTAAATTTTGGAAACATCGAATTGCATTACAATAAAGCAAATCACTTCAAAGTCATAAGATTCTTGAAAGCAAAACCTTAAAAGAAATGTGGCTGTGGCTTTGTACATTGGTTTAAGATTCTCCCTTAATCTCGATAGCAAATTTATTAGCTAATATTATGGTTGCTTATTTAAATAATTTCTTTGTTTATCTATTAATTACAATTAATAAAAAAATATACGAACCAAAATTTATAAGTCAGTAAGTTTTCTTTGTAGTGGTCATTAACTTTACTTTAAATAAATGAAAAATGTACATATTTTTATTTTTAACTTCACTTTAGCATTGTGGTAAGAGCATTATGGACTATCTATAACTTAGAACAAGTTTTTTTGAATCTATAGTCAATAAAGTCTCACAAAACTTTCTAAGTCTGCTTTCAGATGCTACTCAGGAGCTCTTGAGTAAGCTTTATTTTCAACCTCAAAAAGTAAGATCATGTCTCTGTATATCATCAGCAAGTGGCTCCCTATCCGACTACGAAGAAATAGTCGATTTCTTTGCATCCTTTTTAATGTCCTTCACAATCCAAATTATCCAAAATATTTGAGTGAACGATTCTCCTTTGTCCATTAAAATGTATACGCCAAGTCGAGCACATAAGCGTACCTTACTTTATTTAAAACTACATAAAAAGGATTTCTTTTTCTATTCTTTCAATGTACATGCTGCCAGATTGTCGAATTCTCTACCATTCAAGATACGGAGTCAAAATCTCTTACAATATTTAGAAAAAGTGTAAAGGAATACTACCTATCTCAAATTCATTAACATTTTATTTAAATCAAATATAAACAACATGACTAATTATATAAATGTTTATTATATGTATGTATATATTATTATTAGGTTTATATCTTTAGGTGTTTTATTTATGTAATTGAGTGTATTTAGTGAAATAGTATAAGCATAGTGCTCTTTTGCTCTTGCTCTTTTTTTACACCTGTCCAGTCACTGGGCAGCTGGCAGAAATTTTATTAGAAATAAGCTGTGCCGTATGTAATTAATTAAAGATATAATGTAATTCATACCACTGTGTGTACATGAATAATTAAATAAGTATTATTTATTCGATTTCTGGGACACTCTCAATATTTTTTGCAAGTTTGTGTGTAACCTTGATAATGCTTTGCATATCGATAATGGCTAATATGATGCACATATCACCGGAACGTATGGCAACCCAACCGTATTTACTTATTTATTGTCACTCTCATTAATACGAATATTTTTATTTTTAGTTGTACTGGCAAAAAGCAAAAAAGGCAAACGGATTCTCATAGTAAATGGATTTACTTTTTACTTGGCTTGTGACCACGTGCAGACTACTGCATGGCAGTGCACTAGATGCCCGAATTGCCGCGCGCGCCTCACCACAGACAAGGCCATCACTATCATTACTCGGGCTAATTTGACACACAATCATGAACCCCCCAAGTATGTGCTAAAGGATGGATACGTTATTAAAATTTAATTTTAATTTCACTTTTTGTTTATATGTATTTAATTTTCGACCGTACATTGTATTTCGTTATAATGCAGTGAGATTACAAAAAAATATAAAAAACCTACACTTTACTCGATAGATACTTAAACGAAAAAAATTGTGTTTTTTAATAACAAATAAATGAACTGAAAATTAAACATTCCCATTTTTTATTTTTTTCACTTCACAACTTCTTGTGTGTGTTTTGGAAATGTTTGTCATCGTCTCCTGATTCCACATTTTAGGAGAATTTTTGTATTTTTATTAATTAACTTTTTATTTCAAACCTCGATTGTCAACTCAAAAAATGTTCTAACGGCACTATTTAAGATATTCTACAGTCTATGAATTGACGAAGTAGTAAAAAATGTACCGTCAAGACCATGCTTATCTATTACTGTTCCTTTAGAAAAAAAAAACACCAACTCACGAAAATACCCTGAAGAGATGGCAAATTTATTAGAAGACGATGTGTTAGTTGTTATGCCAAGAGGAAGGAGGAGGGTGATACAATGCGAGCCAAATAAGTGAACAGAGAGTGCCTGGAGTGCAAAGAAGGTTATTGTATATGCTACAAAGATTCGCATTAAAACAAAGTATTAAAACGTATCGTCTTTATCCAATTTTTTTACTACCACCTCATCATCATCCTCATCATTCAGACAAGAAACACACCTTATTAACACCTTATTTTGCCGAATTACTGAATTTCTTCTAAAAAAAAACACGATATTATATTTTTTCACTTATATATACAGGGAAGTCGGTTAATCAACCGACTTCCAAAATAGGAGGAGGTTCTCAATTCAAATAAAACTACGCGACTGTCGCTCGTGACTACGGGGTCTGCAAGGACACCGAAACCTCGAATTAAAATGTAAAATATAAATTAAACGCGATTAATCCGGTTAAAAAGTAGTTTTATTTAAATTATGAATCGTGAAAACTTAAGACAATATTAGGTTCTCAATTCGACTGTATGTTTTTTTTGTGTCTTTGTTACACGATATTTCAGAAAATTATGAATCTATTTTGAATTTTTTTATTTCATATGATAGTGGATACTTCATAGATACTTAAAATTTCATCGAAATCGGTTGAGTACTTCATAAAATATGTACGTCTTCAGAGAATGTTTACGTTGATGACATTATAACTCAGCCACAGTTTTGACGTTAAGTCGTTATTTTTAATGCTATGCATTCATTGATTATTTTAATTAGCGCATCAACATTTGAAGGCAACCTCTCCAAATCAATCCCAAAAACAGCTATTCCACGACTTTTTACAAATCTTGATACATAACACAAAAATATAAAAACAGGCAAATTTTTGTTCCCTCTAGTATTTATTATGCGTAAGTGTTAATAGAGTAACACCAGTTTAGAGACAAAAAGTATTCTTCGTATAAGAAAACTATTTTTTTTAAATATATACTCAACAAAGTCGGATTAGAAATGTTTTTGGGGTTGATGTGTAGAGGCTGCCTGCAAGAGATGATGTGCTAATTAAAATTAACCCTATATATGTGAAAAATCTCGGCAGATTTTTATGTTTCCGTGTGTGTTTCCGTGTGATATAAATATGTTTATTATAAGTTGGTTTTTATTTATTTCAGCTGATTATTCTTTTTTCTATAGGCGTGGTGCAAAGTTGCTCAAAGTTGGACAGTATACGTACAACAAGTGTGGATCAAATGGTATAAAGATGCGCTGGAAATGCAGCCAAAAAAAAACCAAGCATTGCTATGCCACTGTGCATACTGTAGCCGATCAGGTGGTCTGTAGTAAATATGAACATAATCACTAACAAAATATCGTGTATATTTTATTAGTATTTATCGTTTTTTATGCTCAATACTAGCTGTGAAATGTTTTTTATATGTGTCGGTACCTATTTTCCATTCGAATAAATTATCCTCAGTCATCGTCATCACACTTTCAACACGATATCTTTTTTACCTTGCTGTTAAAGCCCAATTAATATAGAGCGCTCTTTGTTGTGCATATTGCTTCTGTACCTATCTATTTTGTGGTCTCCTGACTTCACATTTTGTTTTGAACAATGGTAACGCGTTATTTGAATTTCCTCTCATAATTCCTTGGAGGTATTATGAGAGATAAATATTTTTTTTTCCAGAACAATTTTTCCCGGCGACTTCGTCGGGCAATGCCGTAATGAGGGTTAGGGGCTGTAGGTCATCATGACGTTTTTTTATAAAAAAAAAACTTGTAGCCTTTGGTCATTGCTATTTAAAATTTCTTATTTTATGGGGCCTTTTATTTGCTTATAGTACAGTTAGCAATGCATTTTTATTCTCAAAAATGCATGAATCTATTAAATAAAACCATAAGTATGAATGTAATGATTCGATAAGTGTCATGGAAGACGCACCAAGCTGAAGGAGTGACGGTGTTTAATGATTACTTTGTGACACATTGCATAGAAGGAAATAATTTACGGTAGTTTGGAATTGTTATGGCGGTTGTCAAAGAACAATTAATACGGTAGAAATATGGCATAAACGCTTAAATAATAAAATGGGGAAAGTAAACCGGATTTGTTGCAGTTTTTGAATACGCTTTAGAAAGAATCGGAATATTTTGATTTTCAGATGCAAAAACTTAATTGTGATGTAAAAATAACTAAAAAAGACGATCTATAGAATTTGATAAAGAACTAACAGCAATTTTAACAAATTCTGATACATTTTCTCTCAAAGAGATAAAAAGAACTCTGATTTACATTTAGCGTAATTAATAAGCGTACTTTCCTGAAGATGCCTACGCATAAGACTAATTACTTGTCATACTCCTTTTCCATCCATGCAGTCAGATTGTGGAATGCATTTCCCCACGATATCCGCGAGTCTCAATCATTGCCTGTTTTTAGAAAAAGAGTCCGAGAACACTTCTTTTCTCAACTTTTAGTCGATAAGTAACATTACATTTTAGTATTATATGTATTTATGTATATATGCATAATATATTTATATAAATATTTAGTAGAATGTTATATTTCTTTTATTGTTGGTGTACATACTAAAACTGTATTTTTATCCAACTCTCCAATTGTTAGGTCTGCTGGAAGAGATTTCTGTTGAAATAAGCTGTAACTTTGTAGTTTTGTTTTCCTTTAAAATTTTATGAAATGTGATTTTTTTACTAGTGTGTACATAAATTGTTAAATAAATAATATTTAAGACGATTATTTATTAAATACTAAGTACCTAGTTAGATTTCCCCCTAGTTACTGTAAAATATATGAATAATATACGACCAACGATTATAAATAAAATCCCCAGACATTTACACAAACTACATGGCCCCAAAGTTAGCAATGTAGTTAATATCCTAGTTCAGCAGAGCTATTCGGGTAACTAAAATAACAGCGCTATCGACAAGCTATCGACGAGATACAGATTTTACATTTAGCAGAATAAAAAGAAAATTATCAAACAGTTCGTCGAATAACTGTTATTACTCACGCCGTCATCCGCGATGAGCGCTGGTTTCGTGTTATGATATAAGTGAATACCAATTATGTCACTCGTCGCTGTTGCATCGATGAACGCGACGCTGTTGTTTTTTCAGTAGGTATTGCAGTATTTTATCACTTTTCAGTTTTCAGCTGTGCTTTAAACAAACACGACAAAGTATTTTTGAATATGCCTGAACCTGTACTATAAACCAAACTTTACATAGTTCTTGTTATTAGATATTGTAGTGCGTTTAGCATAAAGTATTTATAGTTTCAGGGGCAGAATTTCACACAGAGTTTTTCCATGAAGCATTTTTTATAGGAGACCCCTATAAACACTATGAAGGCACACTAGCGCAATGCCGCCGGTCCGAAAAGTCTTGCTCAATACCTCTGTTCCCGTTCCTACAAGAGCAATCGTGAAATTTTGCATATTAGCTAGCCTTTGATAATAAGGAGAACTATTTTTGTGATTTTAATCTGTTGCTTTACTATGAGCCGTTTTTGAGTATTTGGCGAGGTATGCTGTGTACCTTGGCATGAGTCTATATCTCCTAACCTGACCTCATCCATGGTATTAATGGCGTTCTGGATGAACTTACAATAACTTGTTTAGCCATTGTAAGCGTTAGCGGGCAGCGGCATTAGCCGCTCGATACCCGAATTTAAATTTGATAAAAATTAAATCGAGCCGAGCGAGTAGCGACAGCGATACACGTCCGTTTCCGATAGCATATTGCATATTCCTGATTTTACAGCAGCATAAACTTTGTTTTATTTCAATTTTTTTTTATTTCTCTCTTGAAATTATATACAGAATACTGGCTATATCAGAATATCACTAACTTCATTTCTTTTCTTTTATTATATTTACATCTATTTTTCTACTCTGCTTAAATAACTATTTTGCCTTTGCAGTGAACAAAGATACATACAGCTATTTTATTCAGCTACTACTGGTACATTAAATGTATAAAAAAGAACAATCATATTAAGATTTAGTAACTAAAATAAAGTTATCTTTCTTTACTCTGTTGATTTTAAAAACTCTTCGGAGAAACGAAATACTCTTTGCATAAGGTTACTCTTTTAGGGTCCACAAGAAATTACCCAACATTCGATGGGAATGTAGCAGTAGCGTCACGAGGTGTAACGCGAGTGTGACCACAACGGGAACTGAGGCTGAAATGGCCGGACCAGTTACTTTCAACACAGTTATCATAAGCCGCTAAACTTCATTGTCCGTGTTATTTGTAACCTAGTTTTATATGATTCATATTTATATTGAAAATAAAAACGAGCACGTAGGTTACCTGAGCCTAAGTAACCACCAACGCTTATGGACACCTTTTTTTTTTTACTTGGGGAAATCCTCATGGATACCTGTCGCACGGGGGAGCGGCCAGGTTATGTCGGACTCTTACCGACTAAAACCCCAAGGTGTTTCGTCTCGCACCTGTTGGCGGGAGCACGGGGACGCTTACGCATTCTTCCGCGAACCCGCCGGTGCGCTTATGGACACCTAATGCAATTAAAAAGTAACTTGATGGAAGTACCAGTACCAATTTTTTTTCTTATCTTGCTCTCCTATCCAGCAAAGCAAAGCAGTCTGACGCTATAAAAATGACTTGGAACCTACACAGTCCAGCTACATAAAGTGGCTCAATACCAACCCCGGTACATTTTTTTTAATGAAAGAAGTGTAGATAAATAATTTAGCAGACTAAGACATTTTAACACATTTAAGACACGATCGATTGATAATCGTAGGAGTGCCAGTAAGAGGCCTTTTGGTAACAGTTTGATAAAAGTATGCTTTTGTAAAGGTAAAAAAGATACATACATAATATAGGGTAGGCAGTAAAAAAGATGGACTCAATTATCTATAGCTAAGGGCAAATCCCATCTAATACCATAAAACCTTTTCCGATAAAACAGATACCTATATTTGACTTCTAGGTGAAATAAACAGTGGGTGACTTATAAATGGTTGACAATACTACGAGTATTTAACTTTTCTCTAGATAATAACAAGGAGGTCGAAATCTACTATGTACATTGTTTCAGATCATCCGCCTCTTGATGCTATAAGATATGTGACAACTAAATATGGCAATGCATGCCTCTCGTGGGGACAATATCGCTTTACGAAGAAGTTGACGAGGAATTCGAAAACTTGGTGGAAATGCTCTAAGAGATGGTCCGGGTGCAGATGTGTCGCCGTCACAGAAAACGATCGCCTTATCAAAGTTAACGGTTGGCACAGTCATAAAGATTAAAAACAATTTATTGAACAGAAGCAAAGTTTGAAAACTCTTATGTAAATTAGAATATTATCCAATAAATCATGGAAAACAATTATGTCCTTTTAAAAGTTAATGTATGAAGTACTAAGTACTCGTACATACACCCTCGGGTGATTAACCAATTTATTAATGTACGTTTTTAAACTCTCATGGTCTTCAGCATTCAAATTAACCATAACATGGTAAATATCCCGATTCTAAATGTTATTTAAATTATTTTAATATATTCTTTTTGTGCTTTTTTTCTTCGTTTGTTCTGTTTTCTTTGCATTTTTATACAATAAATAAATTTAAATAAACTGAATAAATGAGTAATTTTAGTAGCTTTTTAAGCCCGCAGTTGATCTCAATATCATCAAAATTGATGATAGGTGCAGATGATTTCTGCGAGGAGCTTCTGCTGTACCTACAGAAAAGAGACACTCCTTTTCCCAGGATCAGCGCAAAGTAAGGCCATATAATAATTTGAATTAAGGGTTACCAAATTAAAAAAAGGAGAGAACGAAGCGGAATATTAAATACAGTTGAAACTAATTATATAAAGCTTTACAAACTTGCTCTTATCTGTTTGCGTGCAAAGAAAGTAATACCACAATTTGGCTTTGGGCTATACAAGACATTTTGCGATCGCCCGCCTTCAAACTCAAGTGCTAGTAATCAAACTCCAATATTTTACAGAAGACAGACTCTTTATCATTGAATTATGAAAATCAATGATAACGGTAATCCAATAATTCTTGTCTTTAGAACTGTCCTTAAAAAAACTATCTCTGAAATTCTGCAACCAAGAAACCAATATTTAGAATTGGTTTCTTGGTTCCAAGCTGCGTGAAAGTTGATTGTTCATCTAATTAATGCTTTGAAAAGCAGATTGTAAAGGTATAAGTACTGGACTAATTTTTCAACACGATGTTTTAGTAATCCCTCTCCGCAAAGGGCCGTACGCGTTCATCATCAACGGGTAATAATAATAGAAAGGCGTGTAGCTGTAAGCATACATAATAATAATAATTCCTAGACTGCCCGAATCGTTCGCCAGTTTCTGTCTCTCTTGCCCTGATCCCCGACCGACTGGTCCGATTGTCGGGTCTTTTCCGCCGAAAGGCGTGTAGTTATAAGTATACAAAATAATAATAAAAACTCTTTATTGCACAACTATAAAATTACGAGATACAATGTATTTAGAGAAACAAATCTTTTAGTACAACTCGGTGGCCTTATCGCTAAAAAGCGATCTCTTCCATACAACCTTAGGGCAGAGGATTTTATATGAGTTTAAGGGTGTCATGTCGTACAATACTGTTTAAAACAAAATATGTATAAATATATAAATGATGATGTATAAAAAAATAAGTTCTCATATTTAAAATATACATACACACATATTATCTTTATACCTACATACACATACATATATTTAATATTTACAATATTAAAGATATGTATGTGTATCGGGTATCGTTTCTCCAAGATCCCGCACAGGCGCGTGAGCAGCTGGCAGTGCCGCACGTGGCGCCGGAGTCGCTGCACGGCGTTCCTCATGACCTGCGACGGCGCCGTCGTCAAGTCCGACCTCCGGCATAGCGCAGGCTGCGTCCAGATGCAAATGATGTAGCAGCTTTTGAAAACCTATTTACATTTGTATTTGAAAAGCAATATTGATGCTTCCTGTTATGTAATGTACTGCTTTGAGTTTAGGCTCGTATTGTGAAAGTTATCTTAATGCGGGTTTCAATATTCAACTGACTGTCAGGGGTAAAAAATACGACCAAGGAATGGTACTTACTTAAAAAAATTGCATTAAACAATCCCAAGACAGATATTGAAATACCAATTAGGAAATTTTCCATAGCAAATAGTTACGAATCGTTAACAGTTAGTGCGCTTAGATAATTCGATCCTATGCAATATCGTGCAATATTTTTTTGTTTAAATTGAAAAATGTGTGTATTAATTTTAGATGCTTCTGTTAGTTTTAAACTGTGTTTATTAAAAATGAATTAACTTCATAATAATTATTTAAATTCAAATTAAATGCTCCATCTATTGTGTTTAAAATTGAATATAAAAATATGAGTTAAAAGAAATATACTACTTTTTTGTTGAAGATTTTATTATGAATGAGCTATTTGATAAAAAGGTCGTCATTATTTTTATGCCTAGGATTTTCAATTGTTAGCTAAGCTAGCCTTAATATTTTTAAATAGTATGCCTCTGGTTTTAATTCATGCCGTGATCCTGCTTGCCAAGACTTTGCCAGATTGTAGCATCGTACGATCTGTTGAAATAAATGAAATATTTTTTGTCAACAACATCACAACCCCATGTTACTTCAGGCTATCTTCAGGCTAGCTTCAGGGCTATGAATCTCTCCTCTGGGTGACCAAGACTTTTAAGCCATAGGTCTCCAAGCTGGCCTTGTGCAGGTTAGATGTCAGAATTTTCAGGGCATCGAAATGGCTTCTGACAAACCTTATCGACTATTGTATACAAGTATATAGCAGGGTCCTGAACCGCTTACCCTTAAAGAAGTATTTGATCTATCGCCTATTGTATACAAGTATACCTACATCACCCGGGACCGACTGCTTAACGTGCCCTCCGAAGCACGGAGGTGGTCGTGAGAAATACTAGATCGGCGGTGAACCATCCTGTTACCGACCGCGCTGATCGTCGCTTTACCTGCGATATCGTATGTTAATTATGCACCACGAAATTAGCAACCACGGCGCCAAAACGACTTCCCACGGCGCCACTATGACTTTTTGTATTGTAGATAAGTTATTAAAGTTACTAAAATGACACAAAGTTTGTTTTTAACGCATTGATAAAAGTTTTTTTTAAAGAAACATTACATACCTTAATGTTGTGTAATACTAGCAGTTGCATGAAAATGACCATTTCCAATTTTCACGGCATTTTCACAATTTTCCGTGAAAATCAGGATCTCGTAGCTATTTCTTTATAAAATACTAGCTGACCCGGCAAACGTTGTATTGCCATAAAAATAAAAAAAATAAATAAAAATAGATGTTGGCCGATACCGGATAAGCACAAAAAATTTCATCAAAATCGGTCAAGCCGTTTCGGAGGAGTATGGCAACGAAAACTGTGACACGAGAATTTTATATATTAGATAGCCTATTTGCTCCTGAATAATCTGGCCATTACAATAATGGTGTTATTTAAAAAAAGTTGTTTTAGAGTGTAGTGTCGGCTAAGAATAGCCCTACCCTCCCTGGGTGGGCGTGTCGTAAAAGGTGACTAATCCGAGTGACCTCCGCTTGGCGGCAGGTTCCCGTCAGGGTCCGACTAGTTGGCGACTACCCGGCATTAGCTTAGACAACATATTTATTTCTACACATTGTGATTTCTGTTTAACATATAGAAATTTTCAGATATTCAATTCACAAGGACTCGAAGTGGTAATGTAGCTTTGATTATAGGAAACTACAGATACAATAAGTACCATGCAACTAACGGTTACCGAATCCGATGGGTATGCAGCAAGAAGACCAGCCAGTGCTGCCCAGCTTATGCCATCACGATACAAAATCAATTATTCGCTTTGAAAAATAAACATAGCCATTAAGAAATTAAAATACCTTGCTTAAATGTGGTAGCAAATTATCCCGTAATTTTCTTATTTTTTATTATTGATCTTTTCAGAAGCAAAAAGTTGCATGTGTTTTGATATACAATAGTTTGAAATAAATTTTACAAAAAACGTTGTTTTGTTTTAGTGAAGAGATTCAATTTTAATATTTTATTGTTATTAGGTATAATACGGCCCAACACTTTATTTTATCCCATAGTTATTTGTGACAAATATTTAAAAGTCGTATCTTCCGTAGCATTATTTTTGTTGTTTAAGTAAGTCATTTACATTCGTGTTGAAGTAAATTTTGAATATCTTTGGTGATTATACTTGCAGTTGGTAAAGTTATCATGGCATTGTTGTGACTCGTTTTAAATTTACAGAAACCATGCCCACGATCCAACACTCATCCGACATATTAGCGTACACTACTTCGCAAAGAGGAGAATTAGTTTTGCTGTACTTAGGGCACAGGTACAACAAACAAAGGACCTCCAAAAAGGGCAACATTACTTGGCGATGCAGGAAAGGAGATTGTCAAGGATACGTGACCACGGCGAGAAATACCGTCATCAAAACTACTTATCATACTTGCATGAGCTCTTATAATATATTAGGAAACTAATGGTAATAATGTAGTCCCTTAAATCTGGCATTAAATTTTTCCAGTATTTTAAGACTTAGCAACATGTTTTGCCAGAAATTGTACATTATACCTCACACTATATAAATTATGTAATGAAATATACTACACAAATATGCTATGTGAAAAGTTAACAGGAGGCTGCAGGACAGGAGTTGATCTTACAACAACTTGATCTTTGATATAAAACATTTTTATATTTTTTTTGTTAGGCAATTTTTTTCGCACAGTGTAAATAAGGAGGAGGTGAGGTCCACAAACTAGTAACATGAACAGTGAAAAAGTTGTGAAAAATGCAGTCAGAGGGCGTCGACAAAAACTTATTATTATCCGAACGTAAGGATCGATCGTGAGTTTCGTCTCTAAATTTGAAACATGCCTTTAAATAATTAAGTGAATTAGGGTTAAACAATATACTGTACAAAAGTGAAAGTAGTATGTGTGTATTCCAGCGAAGGCGAACAGTTGTTGGTTAATGGAAATTAAAAATGTCCAATACTTGAAATAATTAATATGGCAGTATTGCTTTTTTGGTTATAAAAAAAATTATCTTTTCTATTTTTTATCCTAGTTGAAAACAGTGTTGAAATGATGAAACTTAACACTCATGTGATATTTTTTTCTTATGTTATATTCTGATACACGAGTATCACAATGGAGTATAAAATACATACATAACGTCACGCCTGTATCCCTTATGGGGTAGGCAGAACACCAGAGGCTATAAAACCATCTGATGTCACATTTGTCAAAATTTGGAGATATTATAAAGATGGAGGGAGACTATTGTAGTGACAGGGAGTCAGCCTATCGCCCACAAAAACGGAGTATAAAAATCTGATTATAATCTAACAAAAACTTTTATTTAAATTTTAGAAAATAATAATAGGCTTTTTTAGGAAAATGGCACCATGGTTTTATATGTTTTGGATATTTTACTGAATAAAACATATGTTTTGTATCATAAGGTGTCGTTTTTTGTTTCAGGTACTTTAAGATGCATAAAAAATACGTGAGTTTAATTCTGGAAAAGACATTTATTTGAATATTTTACTTTAATAAGCAGTGTTTTTGAATTTAATATGAAGAGTGGTCGCTAGCCAGTCGTCCTGTTGCGTGTACATGGAATACATTATACATTGGTAAAGATGCGTAAATACTTTTGAAATCATAAGTAGTAGTAACAAATAATACTCCTCATGTGGTACAAAAACAAACATCTTGAATCTATGACTTTATTTACCTAATGAACTTAAACTGGACCTAAAATTAATATATATAGTGAAGTTATTGTTTCAGTCCTTCATTTTATTGCAAAGTGATCCATAAATTTATACACACTTCCTGGGTCTTACTGACATAGCGCTCTGCAGATACTACGAAAGCGCCGAGGAAACCCCTCTACACCTTTTGTGCCACTACGTTGCAGTTATGCACAAGCGCTCCGCTTACCTGGAAAAGCATGTTTTGGATCCAAAAGATGCATTGCCGGAAGGAAAATCTTTAATTTCTTGGACTCCATTGGAGTGTACAGCGAGTTGTAGGTGATGAGTCACACAGTAGTCTTCTAGGTCGCAGAGTGACCAGCGGACAAGGCTGCTCAAATAGTCCCGTAACCCCAAATAATAATATCCATTTTAATTACCTAATCGAATTTAGAACACTACTTGCAAATACCTAAATCGCAATTATACACCGATATGAGATGAAGAATACTTATTAAAAACATATTGATAATATTTTATTTTTGCTACAATTTCCATACCGTAATATACGTTTGTAAAGTGAATTAAAAATAATTTTATAGGAATGAAGGTTATGGACCCTAAATAACACTCATCGATTAGTAAGATAAATAATGAGTATAATTTCACTACTCACAAGGAAGGTCCCAAAAACATCCGTTTTGTTCAAACTTCACAATGATAAGAGAGAGAGAGTAAATGGGTTGTCTATACTTATAAATGCAAGCAGTGTGGCCAGTACTGCATGCAGAATCGATTATTTTTTGTTTTAGATTTAATATAAGAATTGAGTAAATATCAACAACTTTTAAACATTTCATTACAATGAGCTGAATTGAGCTCAGCATAGTCATTATTCGTACCTACTCTATTCAACGTTTTTCAAGTACACTTTTTCTCACCTAAGTTGTTTCCTTCTGCATTAATACTTTTTATACAGAGATAAAACAAGCGGTGCGGTGCCCATTTTTGTATTTTATTTTGATATTTCAAGTAAAACGTCTAATGGTTCTGAATAATTTAAAATTGGGAGATATGAAACAATTTTTATTTTGTGATAATAAAACTAAGTAGGACTGCATGTTTCACACATCCTTCTCTGAAATATTGCGGTTGGTTGTAGTAGTAGTAGATATATTCTTGGCTTAATTATAATTTGGATGTGAACAGTCCACGGTATCGAAATAGTAGCCAAATATTTTGCTTTCGCAACATTTTTAAAAATTAACATACTTGAATCATGAAAATGACAGTTTTTCGAATTTTAACGATTCTTTTTCTCAATATTTTTTATCTATAATTTCTCAGTAATTTGGTGTCAATTAGAATAGAATAGAAACCGTTCTTTAATTACAAACTTATAACATACGCAGTCGAAAAAGGCACTGTGGTTTGATTAAGAAACGTCTATTTATTTATTTACTTATAGAATCAAACGTGGTTTACAATAGAACCCTGATCTATTGTTAAAGTAGCACGACTATTTAATATCTTTTAATATAAGAAAACACAATCAGCGGCCTTATCGCTAGAAAGCGATCTCTGCCAGGCAACCAAAATAACATGATAAAGTAAATTACACCAAATGGGGTTTAATTATAAAACAAAAAAGAAATAAAAAAATAACAAAAAAAAGCAAAAACATGTCGACTATTTGTTACAGACATTCAGACATTCTTAATTTATATATAAACATACATACATACGAATACATGATATATTTACATACAGTACGATTCATAAGTGCAGTAGCAACTTACTAAAACAACACTGTGAGGAGAGAGCGGCGCATGCGACCTTTTCAAATCAAGTCATTACAATATGCAAACATTCACACACACATTTATAAAATTTCAAAGTTAATTGTGACTATCTATTTCAACATCGTTTGTAAGTAGATGCAAAGCTCAGCCGTTAAGGCGTCGGAATTTATAATAATGGCTGTTTCCGAGATCACATCGAGCCGCGCCGCGCCGCGCCGCGCCGGGTCGTAAAACCGGTCCTGCGGCGGTCCCGCCCCGTACCTCAGCCTTCGCTCCGCGACCCACGCAGAGATCTCGTTAACGCTCCTCGAGAACACCCGCACGCACAGCGGCTATATTGTAAACTATACCTAATTATTTAGTAAAATACAGTCCATTAAAACGAAGACTAGAGTTTTAATATAATCAAGACCACCAGGACCCTAAACTGGAGCTTGATCCCAACCATTGGTCCATCATCGCCGTCAAGAAATACCTGCGAGATATCAAGATCGCCGTCTTAAAAGTGCAATTCATCCAGTGGACTTTGGACTGTCAAGCCCGGCCGTAATTGCAGAGGGCACTTTGAGGACATCCACCTCTGGAGGGACCTTTGTTCTGAGTGAGTTCGTTCCGATAAGGAATCCCTTTTTTTTCCTTCTTATCCTTTTTCCAGTCAATAAGATAGTGCTATTACGGATCAGACATAATCGATCTCTTGAAAAATAACGCAGACGTAACGAATAACTTTCAATTAACTTTTTACTAATATTTTATATTGTTAAATAACGATAAAATATATGACTTGCTTTAATTAAGCATTCCGATTCGCTTCCTATTCGCACGTCTTTACTTCGTTCGATGTGAATATTTTTTACGCATCTACCTATCTACGTCAACTAAATTGCAAGAACATTTAGCCTTTAACTAAGCATAAAATATATTTGATATGAAATATATTGTGCTTTAAGCCATTAATATAATACAGGTTCATTATTATAAAAATATAACTTTAGTTAGCAACTTTTTCACTTAATAAACCTTTTTACATAAATTTAAATAAATTTTTGAACCTATCTTAATTGCTTTACACTATCTTAATTAATACCAATAATTAAATCACCTTCCTAATAGAATTCTTATTCTTAAACTTTAGCGCACCTGTCCATATCGCTCGGCTTTGCATTTCAAAACCGGTTTACGCGTGAGAACTGTGTCATTTAAATTGACCTACATTCTTATCAGCTGTTAGCTTCCCTGTCCATTCTTAGTTTTTGATACCTACGCATCTTCTTTTGCGATTGCTTTCGCTTTCATTTCAGACTCTTATTAAAAATATGTCGGAGACAAAATTGCGGGAACTTGTAAAGAGACGTGGTGGCTTTAAAGCTAGGCTAACGCAATTTACGAATTTTATAAAAATTTTACCTACTACCGGTGCCTTAGAAACTTTTCAAAAATCGGAATTGGAATGCCGGCTTGAGTCAATCGAAAACTTATACAACGATTTCAACATGTTACAGACGGAGTTGGAGCTGTTGTCAGAAAACACAGAGGATATGTATGATGAGCGCGAGCAATTTGAATCTCAGTACTTTGCGCAAATGGCGCGTGCGCGGGCGCTGCTCGCTCCCCCGCACGCCGCTTCCCCCGCCACGTCCTGCGCTACCGCTGCGTCGGCGTGTGACGTTGACCATCACCACGGTTCTGGCTGCAAGCACGACTTCGTACGGCTACCTAAGATAGACTTACCTCACTTTGACGGGGACTATCAGCACTGGCTCGAGTTTAGAGATACGTATATTTCTCTTATTCATAATAATAATAGTATGCAAGACATTAACAAATTTCACTACCTACGTGCGTCGTTGACTAGTACTGCTTCTTTAGTAATTAAATCTATCGATTTTAAAGCTGACAATTATTCTTTAGCGTGGCAGTTACTTTTAGATAGATTTGATAACGAAAGATTACTAATCAATAATCATATTCATGCATTATTTAACGTCGATACAATTAAAAGAGAATCTTGTACATCGTTGAGAAATATGATCGATATAACAAATAAAAACTTAAGAGCTCTTAGTACATTAGGTCAGCCAACAGAACATTGGGATACGTTAATCATATACATGATGTCCAAAAAATTAGATACTTTTACCTACCGTCAGTGGGAAGAATTTAAAAATGATTTAGGTACTTATCCATTATTAAAAGATTTTCTTAAATTTTTATCTAACCGAGCCGACTTACTTGAAACTTTGAATGAAAATAAATATGCGTCGACTTCCACAACGAACACTTTCGATAGTTATAAATCAAAAAGCTATCTAACAACTACAAAATCTAAGCCTTCTACAATACAATACAACACTAACTTGATAACATGCCCTTTGTGTTCGCAGAATCATTTTTTGTTTAGTTGTCAAGCTTTCAGAAGCTTAGATGTCGAAGCACGCATTACAAAAGCTTCAGGCAGCAATGTTTGTATGAATTGTTTACGACCAGGACACATGGTTAAACAATGCAAATTATCTCACTGCAAATACTGCAAACAGAAACATAACACCCTCTTACATAGGGAACCCTTAATAGAAAATAAATCAGGAACGCAAATTACATTGTCTTCAAATGTTACGTCTTCTTGTAATGATAATCAGGCTCTTGTATTGCTCTCCACAGCCTTGGCGAAGGTGTCAGATGTCAACGGTAAGCTTCATTCCGCGAGACTTCTTCTCGACAATGGCAGCACCTCAAATTTTATAACCCAAGATCTGTGTAGAAAGCTTGGTCTCTACAAACGAAGCACTAGCTCCACTGTGTCAGGTATTTGTGAACAAATTTCCCATAGTTCTGAAAGCTGTAGTCTTACCATTCAGTCTTACAATAGTGACTATCGGGCGAACATAGATTGCTTTGTTTTATCAAAAATCACACATACTTTGCCTGGATCTTACGTGGATAAGAACTTAATACCTATCCCACCAGGTCTTATACTAGCAGATCCTACATTTAATATACCTTCAGCTATCGATATTCTTGTTGGTGCTGAAGTATTTTGGGACATCTTAGTTTCCAATTCTATAGATTTAGGTAAAAATAAGCCTAAATTACAATCTTCAAAATTAGGTTGGCTTATTTCGGGTTGCGTATATCAACCATGTCCCCGTTCACAGCCTACTTGTCATTTTCTTTCACACGAAGAGTCTCAACAACTTACTCGCTTTTGGGAGCTCGATTCTTCCCCAAGTATATCACCTAATAACGGCTTTTCTACCGAAGAGCGCCTTTGTGAAAAGCACTTTCAAGAAACAACCTATAGAAATGAGCAAGGCCAATTTGTAGTCACCATACCATTGAAGGACTCACCTGAGGTCTTAGGTGACTCTTACGGGATAGCCAAAAAACGTTTTCTCTCACTGGAGAGTAGGCTTGAAAGAGACTCTACTTATAAAGAAAGATATATACAATTCATGCAAGATTATATCAATCTCAATCATATGACTAAATCTTCAAAATTATTCAAATCACAAGTTACTTATTTCATGCCTCATCATGGTGTTGTACGCGAGTCTAGCTCTACAACGAAGCTACGCGTAGTATTCGATGCATCCGCCACCACGACGTCGGGCAAGTCCTTCAATGATATTCAGATGGTTGGCCCTACTGTACAAGAGGATCTTTTATCCATTATTTTACGGTATAGACAACATAAATTTGTAATAACAGGCGACATCCAACAAATGTATAGAGCTGTTTTAGTAGAGTCTTCTCAGCATTCGCTACAGCAAATTCTTTTTAGATTTAATTCTTCACAATCCTTACAGTGTTACAAGCTTAACACGGTGACCTATGGCACCGCCTCGGCACCGTATTTAGCTACTAAATGTCTGGTGTCCCTTGCTGATCAATGTTCAGACTCTACTGTCAGTAATAGTATTAGGAGAGATTTTTATGTAGATGATTATTTGAGCGGCGGTGATTCGATAGAGTCAGTAATTCAAGTATGCAAAGGCGTCATAAACACTCTCGAATCCGCTAAGTTTCATCTTCGTAAATTTCAATCAAACAGCCCTGAAATAATTAAGTCAATTACTAACATTAGCACTGATTTAAGCAACAAAACATTAAATTTAAAAGAAACCTTACCATGCAAAACTCTTGGTTTGTATTGGGACAGCAACTCAGACATCTTATTCTTTTCAGTAAATCTTAGTATTAGTTCAAAAATTATTAGCAAACGTATCATATTGTCTTTGATAAGTCAAATTTTCGATCCTTTAGGCCTCGTAGGACCATGTACGGTCCAGGCAAAGTTAATATTGCAGCAGCTGTGGATTCTTAAATGTAATTGGGATGACGAAGTACCCATTGAAATAAAAGCTCAGTTTATCGAGTACGTTCAGTCACTTCCAGCCCTTAACACTATTCGTATTCCTAGATGGGTGTCCTGTAGCAACCCCGCTGTGACTGAAATTCACACTTTCACAGATGCCTCCGAGCGCGCTTACGGCGCATGTGTTTATGTTAGGACAGTCTCAACAGACGGGGCAGTGTGTGTTCGCCTTTTGGTCTCCAAAAACAAAGTCGCACCAATTAAGCCAACTACAATTCCACGTTTGGAATTATGTGGTGCTTTACTAGGTACTCGTCTCTACCTAAAAGTTATTAAATCTCTTACCATTAAATTTAATTCCTGCCTCTTTTGGTGCGACTCGACAATCGTGTTAGGATGGCTAGCAAAACCAGCAAATCAACTTAATCAGTTTGTTCGCAATAGAGTAAGCGAAATTCAGGAAAATACCCTTGACCACACGTGGAGCTATGTGCCTTCGAAAAGCAATCCCGCGGATTTAGCTTCTCGGGGGGTGATGGCTGATTACATCACCTCGTCGAGTCTTTGGTGGTCGGGTCCTCTATTTCTTCATAATAAGGAAATAGATTTCCCTCCCTTTCCAAACACAAAACTAACATTACCAGAAACATCTTTATCTATACACACAGCTGAACTTAGTAATTATAATCCTATTTCTATTTTAATTCATAAAAAGTCATCATTTTTAAAACTAATTAGAATAGTAGCTTTCATATACAGATTTATAAACAACTGTAAAACTAAAAATAATCGACTAACATCTCATCTTACGAAATCAGAACTAGAGTCATCAAAAACTATTATTCTACAGATTTCTCAGCAGGAAATGTTCCCTGAGGAATATGATACACTTAAAAACAATAAAACTCTACACAAAAAGAACAGAATGGTTAGCCTTTCACCATTTTTAGATTCTGTTAATTTGTTACGCGTAGGTGGACGTTTAAGTAATTCTAATTACACTTACGATGTTAAACATCCTATCTTACTGTGTAGCAAACATCACATAACTAAACTCATATTTCAAAAATATCACAAATCTCTCTTTCATGCAGGGCCTGAGCTGCTTCTTGCAAACGTTCGGTTAACTTACTGGCCGCTAGCAGGAAGAAACTTAAGTAAGCAAGTAGTGCGTAATTGTGTTCGTTGTACTCGACTTAAAGCTCAACCCATGCAAGTAGTCATGGGCAATCTACCTAGTGATAGGGCGCACTTAGAATACCCTTTTTTGAACACAGGTCTTGATTATGCCGGGCCAGTGCTGATAGCCGACCGTAAAGGTAGAGGTTGTAAGCTTGTCAAAACTTATATATGCGTTTTTGTATGCTTTGCAGTTAGAGCCGTGCATCTAGAACTAGTCTCTGACCTGACCAAGGAAGCGTTCCTAGCTGCTTTCAGCAGGTTTATAAGTCGTCGAGGCAAACCACAGCGAGTGTATTCTGACAACGGCACAACATTCGTGGGAGCTTTTAACGAGCTGTCACGTTTCCTACAGGTCTCTTCAAAAGATATAGAGTCTGATGTTGCTAATCAAGGTATCGAATTCAAGTTTATACCTGTGTATACCCCCCACTTCGGTGGCCTTTGGGAAGCAGCAGTAAAGTCTACGAAACAATTATTAAATAGAGTTATGAGCCTTACTCACTTAAATTACGAAGAGTTTTCGACTTGTCTGATACAAATAGAAGCTGTCTTAAACTCCCGACCTCTAACGCCTTTATCCAGTGATCCTTTAGATTTAACTTACCTTTCTCCAGCACATTTCCTTATCGGACGACCTCTTACGACAGTCCCTCGTCCTCAGATGGCTGACACAGACATCCAGCGGCTGCCCCGCTACGCCCGCATAGAAAAACTGAGGCAACATTTCTGGCAGCGGTTTTCTAACGAATACGTGTCTCTTCTTCAGACCAAGCAGAAATGGCCGACAGGCACGCAAGAGCTGAAGATCGGAACGATGGTCGTCGTGCGAGAAGCCAACCTTCCTCCTCTTCTCTGGATGCTGGGTCGAGTGGTCGCCGTGCACACCGGTTCAGATGGGCGCAGTAGAGTCGCCGATATACGGACAAAGAAGGGCACGATAACACGTGCATACAACAACATATGTCCTCTTCCCATATGGACTACACAATCATCTTGAAGCTTCACGCTTCAACGCCGGCAGCCTGTTTCCGAGATCACATCGAGCCGCGCCGCGCCGCGCCGCGCCGGGTCGTAAAACCGGTCCTGCGGCGGTCCCGCCCCGTACCTCAGCCTTCGCTCCGCGACCCACGCAGAGATCTCGTTAACGCTCCTCGAGAACACCCGCACGCACAGCGGCTATATTGTAAACTATACCTAATTATTTAGTAAAATACAGTCCATTAAAACGAAGACTAGAGTTTTAATATAATCAAGACCACCAGGACCCTAAACTGGAGCTTGATCCCAACCATTTGAATAAAGGTTATGTTGTGGATTCAAACCCGGCCGACGACGTTTTCCATATCTCATTAATTTCACCTTTATGTTTTTGTTTTTTATTTTGTTATGTTATAAACCCAACGTGTAAAATATATTAAAATCGTTGGACAAACTAAATAGTTGTTTGCCGAAACGTTCAGCACTAAACCGGTTTTGACTGATTAAATTGTAAAACCAATTGTAGGGTAGGTTGTAAAAAAGATACGTCACTGTATGAAAACTTAAAATGCCTTACGAACTTAGATCGTATGTTGTTGGTTGGTGAACTTTGCTCTGTGCGTTTCTGCTCTTTTTTTTCGTTATAACTAATTACTAGAAAGAATGCAGGCCAATATAAATATTGAAGCCAGGGCTAATATTATTGCGTTGCATGGAAATGGACGTAATATATCACAAATAGCTGATGAAACCGGACTCAGTGTGAGTTTTTATTATAAAATCATTTATACTTTCGCGTAGTCTCCTTTTTTATTATTATTAATCGAACTTTCATTGTTTTAGAGAAATACAGTCAGCCGTTGGGTGAAGAGGTTTGAGGAGGAAGGTAATGTTGCTACTAGAATGCGAACTGGAAGGCGACGGATTATAAATCAAACTCAAAGACGTTTCATGATAAATGAATACGAAGCGAATGGATTTATGCCTACAAGACGTTATGCGGAATTATTTGATACGTTATGCGGAATTATTTGATACGTCATTGCTCACTGTTCGCCGTGCACTTCACGCTGAAGGTTTGCATCACCGAAGACCAGCTAAGAAACCATATTTAACGCAGAGACATAAGGATCAACGATTACAATTTGCTCGCGACTACTTAGACTTCAATTGGGAGACTACTATATTTTCTGACGAAAAAACTTTTAAGTCCAGTCAAAAAGGAAGAGTCCATTTGTGGCGCAGAGACAACACGCGTTGGTTTGAACAAAATATTGTTCCTAACACCGAGTCTGGTCGAATCTGTGTTAATATGTGGGGATGGATCAGTGCGGCGGGACCGGGAGAGCTAGCATTCATTCCTACACGCAGGGACCGGAAAACCCCTTTATTTGATTAAGCCTATTGATAGGGTAACCCTATCAAAATCTTACCATATGGAAGTGTAACCCTATTGATATGATAAGCCTATCGACGTGGTAACACTTTGAATAAAGTTAACTACTTTCGGATGCGCTTACCCTGTTAGGTTGATAGGGTTAGCCTATTTCTATCTCTTTTCCGCGCATGCTGTTGAATTCGGAAGTATAATTCGAAGTGCGAGATTGAATAGATGGTGATATTTTTGATTATTTGATATTCTTAGAGATTAAATTTGCCTGCAGGTTTTAAAACCCTATTGAATCGGTAACCTTCAATAGGGTTTTCGATAGGCTTTCTGCTTACATGCAGTTAACTCTATTGATATGGTAAGCCTTAAATTAGGGTAAGTCTTCGATACGGTTACCAAATTGATAGGGTTTTTTAAAACAAGTCTATGAAAAACCCAATCGAAAACCTCTTTAAGGGTAAGCGGTTCCGGTCCCTGCCTACACGTGCCAACAGTGCAAATTACGTCGAAGTGCTAAGTGATACTATGTTGCCGACTGTGCGTAACGTTTATCGCAGTGAAGAGATTAGTGATATAAGTTTTGTGCAAGACAATTGTCCTATTCACTGTGCGGGTATTGTGCGACATTGGTTTAGTCAACACGCAGATATTCATGTAATTCCGTGGCCAGCACAATCCCCTGACCTCAACCCCATTGAAAATGTGTGGGGTTTAATGGTGCAAAGGTGGGAAGCACGGGACGAGAGGAGTCCTGAGCAGTTAAAGTCCCATTGTTTAGAGTTATGGGAAATTTTAAGAGGCACAGACATTTGTCAAAATATTGTAGGCTCAATGCGTAAACGCCTACTTAATTGTATAGAAAACAATGGTGGGCATACAAAATATTAGATATTTAAGAAAATTATACCTAATATTGTTTTTTAATATTACTTATATTGTTTTGTTTTTAAAAGCCGCTCACATTGTCAATGTGTATTCGTGTTTTTTTTAATTCTGGATTTTTATGTCTTGGCAATGAAGTTTTATTGTTTTGTATACTTAGTACCTAATAGTAATCTTTATTGTGAAAAAATCTTTGATTTTTTTTTTAATTGAAAAAGAAATGTTCAATGAGTGGAGTCTGGCCACTAGCTAGGTTTAAGTAGCTTCAATACTCTTTTCGTCAAGAAAACGATCATTAAGCTACTACGCCTGTGCTAATAACATCATAAAATAGGGCAGTTATTGATTTTTGCTTTGAAAAATAAACACTTTTATCGAAATATCATTATTTTTTATTTACTTATTAATAAATATAAAGTATTCATACTAACAATGTCTTAAGTTTTCACAATTCATAATTGAAATAAAACAACTTATTAACCGGACGAATTAATCGCGTATAATTTAAACTTTACATTTTAACTCGACGGGGTCTGCAAAGACACCGAAACGTCGATTCAAATTGTAAAATATAAATTATACACCAGAAAAGTTGTTTTATTTAAAGTATTTATAAGTACTGCATTTTTTCTTAATTAATAGTAAGCAATATTTTGAGGCCTATAATTTTTTTATATAAAGAACGGTTTAATTAAAATTAAATCATTATAAGGATAAAAAGGTTTCTCTTTAAAAATACTTGAAAAGATTGCTTAAGACGCAATGACGTCAAATATATAGACAAGTAAGAAATTCTCTGCTGATTGGTCGGCAATCCGTTAAATGAAGACTCCGACCAATCAGCAGAGATATTAACAAACCAGACGATGCATAGTCTAGTAGTAGTGTTATAAGTATTCTGTGATACGTTATAGTGTGTGTTGAGACTTCACTCACACAGTCAAGATAAGAACACTGCAGGCGAATACTAACAGTATGGTGCTACTGGATTTATGAACTCTTACTGTACATACAGGGTGTGGCGTAATGAGTGGATAATCCTTTACCGACGGTTGGGGGGCATTGCGGCTGTTCGGAAAATGACAATTTGTGTTTAGTAAAAGTGTCACGGTTTTCGAGTTTTTGGGCATTTTTTAAAATTTGAAAAAAGTTAGGCCTTTACCCACTCTTTTAAGTGCCAAATTTACAATACAAAGAATTTTCTCAATCTGTTTTCTCAATAGCATTCAGTGATAGTGGTGCTATCAAACGTAAACTACCAATTTTGTACGATAGCCAAAGTTTTTTTTATTTTTATTTTTAAACGTACAGTTTGTGCTAAGTTCAATTTTTTTCCCTAACTTTGGTACCTCGTGGTGTAAAAAAATGTACGGTGACATGAGTGCCCAATTGATTAAATAATAGCCTGTTTCATTACGATTCCAAAATGGTATAATTTACGATATTTCTAGCTCTGAATTTAAAAATATTGCATTTAAGGTGAGTCAAGGTCAATTTTCTTAGGAGGTTCTCTTACGCAAAATTATTACTGTTTGTAATAGTTTTAGTTCATATGCCTTTGTGTTCACAAAACCAACTCCTCCGTCAAGTTGAATAATAATTCTAGGAATCATAGCGCACCTGCGTTTCCTACTAAAGCTAATGTTTTGGTTTCTTCTTTCATTTAACGAGTAAAAAAGATAAAAAGATAGCGACTCTATTGTTTGTCCTGGGGTACTCTACCTGATTTTAGGGTTCGTTGCCTAACTCCTTGCCTGCGTCACCCCAGTGTGCTACCATACTACTTTCGTGCGCCCGCGTTTTTACTCTGCTTTGGATTAGATTTAATTTACGATTTGGCCTATGACCTCGGACTTGATTTTCTTTGTGATTTGGACATTAACTTCATCGATTTACTTCTGTGACCTTGGACTTGATTTGTCTAGTAATTTGGACTTGGTGATTTGGTGTTGGATACCGACTGCAATGTCTCGCAACATACCGCCGTACACTCCGATGGAGTATGCTAAAATGCATTTTATTTACGGTGAATGTTGCGGTAATGCCAGTCAAGCTGCAGCACTGTATCGGGAAAGGATTCCCCATGCACGCCATCCCGATTACAGAGTTTTTATAAGAGTGCATAATGCAAACATGGGAGGTCAAATTCTGGGAAGTGGCATCGGCGGTACTAGCTCGGGAGGCCAACTACTATACGTGACGATGAAAGTGTACTCCAAGAGATAGAAGCCGACCCGACCACGTCAGTACGAGCGATTTCCAGACGTACAGGAATATCAACGAGGACGGTGCACAAGATTTTATGACAGGAGAACTTACACCCATACCATAACGAACCCTAAAATCAGGTAGAGTAGGTACCCCAGGACAAACAATAGAGTCGCTATCTTTTTATCTTTCTTACTCGTTAAATGAAAGAAGAAACCAAAACATTAGCTTTAGTAGGAAACGCAGGTGCGCTATGATTCCTAGAATTATTATTCAACTTGACGGAGGAGTTGGTTTTGTGAACACAAAGGCATATGAACTAAAACTATTACAAATAGTAATAATTTTGCGTAAGAGAACCTCCTAAGAAAATTGACCTTGACTCACCTTAAATGCAATATTTTTAAATTCAGAGCTAGAAATATCGTAAATTATACCATTTTGGAATTGTTATGAAACAGGCTATTATTAAATCAATTGGGCACTCATGTCACCGTACATTTTTTTTACACCACGAGGTACCAAAGTTAGCTACGCTTAACTACCCTTCTCGTGGAAATTTCAGAAACTATACAACCAGACACCCACTGAAAGAACCTTTATTACTTTATTATTTTTATTATTTTTTATACTTTAGGTATTACTTATTTATGCACTCAAGGAATAAGTTTTTTTCATACAAACTAAAAATCATATATTTTCCGTGCCCGTGGGAATTTTGGGAATTTTTTTTGTAGCACAACCTGTCCCTCTTTGAAGAACCTTCATGCCAAGTATCACATCCGTACACTCAAGGAAATAGATTTTTCATACAAACTAAAAAGTCCAACCCCTTCCCGTGGGAATTTCGAGAAATCCTTCCATAATACAAACAGACACTTATTGAGGAACCTTTATATCAAGTATCACATCCGTGCACTCAAGGAATGGGATTTTTTCATACAAACTAAAACATCATATATTTCCCGTTACCGTGGGAATTTCGGGAATTCCTTTCATAACACTATCAGACACACATTGAAAAACCTATACACCAAGTTTCACATCGGTGCACTCAAGGAATAAGATTTTTCATACAAACTAAAAAGTCCTATATTCCCGTTCCCGTGGGAATTTCAGGAATTCCTTCCTTAGTGCACCCCTCCATCCCCTAAAGAATGTATGTTCCAAATTTCAGCTCTCTACGTCCAGTAGTTACGGCTGTACGTTGTCTGTCAGTCACTCAGTACCTCAGTCACTCAGTCAGTAACGGAACAGTTTTATATACTTATATATATATAATATTGATAATTAAGCACTTTGAATGCAAAAACTTTAAAATATTATTAAATCATATACTTACATACCACTATGTGAACCAGATTTTCTTAAAATAAAGAGCGTCTCTCTGTCAGCCAACTAAGTGTATAAGTGTGCAATTATAAACCAAAAAAACATGAAATAACGATGGCGTAAGATCGGCCATACATTTAAAACTTAAGTAAAGATGAATAAAACCTGTGAATGTTCTAGTATAATTTACACTATAGATTTAACTTAGGGTTATAATATAAACCCTTACTAATGGAGACTGTATTTTTTAATTATCCCTTAAGAAAAGAATAATAGGTACCTACAACAACAATTATCTGCTCACTGCAGTTTTGAGTTTAATTGAATATTAAATCAGTTTCCAAATTAAAATCAAATTAGGTTCCATCGGAACCCATGACCACGACAACAGCTGAAGAAATAAAATGAGCACATTTAAGAAATAATGTGATTATTGATCTTAATTTTTAGTTTCCTTTAAGTTCAGATATACCTACTCAAGCGATACTTTACTATGCAAACCCACTGCGTCGATTACAGATCTGTGATTGGTTGGTCCGTTTCTGTTGCTAAGTTCTGTCCATAGATGAAAATAAGTACTAAAGTATAGATGGCCATCTTGCCGATTTTGCACCAGGGCGCCAACTAGACCCCAGGACCGGAACTAAAAAGCGGGGAAAGGGTGCGGGTGGGAGATGCTTCATCTAAAATATTGAAGAAAGTTTTAGAACTACTTGCAGAATTTCAGGCTAAATGGAAATAATCCTCGAACTTAAGAATAAATTTATCCTCGAACAATAAAAAATCTAAATTGGTAAAAAGTTGAAAACGCAAACGTATTTTACTTGAAAACCAACGAATTCTTAGTGATACAAATTTTTTAAATCACATAGTACGTACAACACAATATTTGTGTTACCAGGATTTAAAAAAATATTCCTCCCAGCTATGTATACTCATTCAGTTTAGTAGTTTTTTTTATTTGCTCAAGTTGTTACAGTTGTTACAGGAAACATATGAAAAACACCAAAGTTTGAATTTCTAAGGGACAACTCAGACCAAGTTGATCTGTAAAATTGTAGACATATGCTTATTCAAGATTTTAATAAAACAAATATTACCTACTCAATAAAATAGGTGAGAAATAATACGTGTTTTGCATTAGGCAAGCTACAATAGATTTATTTGAATGAAAGTATATAGCTAAATAGTGTGTTATTAAATCTACTATTAATTATTAGTTTTTTAAGTGGCAGCTCTATTATGAACGCTATTTGAACGCAATTTTTCTATTCGTAATAGTTCCAAGCCCAAGGGTATGGTGGCGTTAAATTATGTCAGAAGCAAACAAGCATGGTTCTGTCTAGTGTTTGGCAGCTTTGCGACCGTTGCGGATGGATGGATGACATTTTATCTAACTTTTGAACTTGTGCGTGGTGATTTGGTGGTGATTATCAACAAACAATATAATATTCTAGTATTTAGTTAGTTTTTATCAATATTATTATAACAATGGATGTACATAAGATTTCGGATTCTATAAAGGAAGATGAAGACTTCAAACGGTACGTGTATAGGTTTTTATTAAATGATTGATGATTATTTTGTAGAACCTACCTATTATTACTATAAATAGTAATTGCATATCCATGTATTTTGCTTCAGTTTCAAGAACTTGCCGTTTTCTTCTTCGGAACGAGAGCTCATTGTTGCTTTAGTGAGGGAGCGGCCTATCATAGAAGATAAACGTGCCAACAACATTATACTTAAAAAGCAGGCCTAGGAGGACTTAGCTGTAGCCTTCAATTTACAATCGTACGTGTCTCAGAGGAAAACTGCAGTTAAAGAGATGCTGGGAGAATATTAAATCCCAAGGAAAGAAGGAGCTTTCCTTGAAGTCCATGAATATAATGCGCACAGGCGGAGGCCCTCCTCAAAGTGGTTCTGCAGCCTCATCTGACAACATGGTGGATATAATATGTACCTTCATTAACATGAAAGTTCCAGGAGTCATTGACTCAAATTCAATTGTAAGTAAGTAGTAGTAACTATGTATGCATATTATTTACAATAAAAAATGAACTTTGCTATTCGGTTAGCTCCTTATCAAACCAACAGCAATACATAATATAAAGTGTGTTATAATACCATATCATACATTATGTATAATATGTCTATTAATAGATACAGGCAGCATTCACATATAGACAGCATAAATCAATTAATAACTAGGTACTTAATTATTATTTTTTTGTTCCAGTTTCAGAAGATCTATGCTTCAGGCCAAGACCAGACAAGCCCAGATAATAAAAAAATAACAAAAATATACAAATAGATACAGGTAATTTTCTGACTAATTTAATCTTATAGAGATAAAACTTTAAATGTGAAATTCTTGTTTAATATATAGATATATCTTGGGAATGACTCTGAATGATGAAGATTTGAATCAAATTATGTATTTCAATACGGTTTTACTTTACATATTTATCTTTATTAGGCATCTTTCCTGCTGAAACACATTGTGAGCACAATAAGAAAGTAGAAAATTCTTCTCCGTTCCAGCTAAAGAGAAAGTTAACAAAAGAAATCAGTGAGTGTTATTTTAATAACAATGTCCATAACAAGATGATTTCAAAAGCAATGTGAAGGGATAAGTAACTAACTGAAATGTAATTTGTTTTACAGGTGTAAAGAAGTTAGAAAATGAATTGGATTTAAGAAAAAAACGCTGCACCATGAAAATTGAACATGACCAGGTTGCATGAGTTACGGATTCAAATGGAAAAAAATATTAATTGAACGAGAAAAACATTTGTTGGAATATGAAAAAGAAAATCATATATTGCAACTAGAAAAACTAAAATTAGAAATTGATAGGTTTAGAAACAATAATAAATAAACTCATAATAAATAACAATCGTTTTATTTATATGCAATTATTCAATTAGTGCACAAAAGAAACAAACACAAGACAGCTAATATCACATAAAAAAATTATACATTCAATTTTCTAAGATCTTGTATGTATATTTTGATGCACTAAATTTAGGTACCTAATATTTATTGCTAGAGATGTCACTATGACATGTCAATATACTAGACTGCTCAATAGAAGCAGAAATATCAGCAGCTAAATAATAAGCTGATTTTTTTACAAAGGTTTACATGATTTCTAACAATATTGGCCTTTTTAGTGATTTTATTTGTGTTCTTTATATATTTTTGTAGTCTTAAGTACCTTTTTAACTTGTTTTGACTAAAAGAACACGGCCTGCAAGATTTATTCCTTATAGATTCATCACCAGTTAAGTATATAATTACACTATGCGAGTCTGATGCTACTGAGACACCATGGCTCCTTAAAATATTGTATAGTACTGCAGTAGCCACAACAACATGGCATGTTGTGGTCAAGTTAGTGGTCATCTTTTTAGAAAGACAAGGAAAAAACTTTTCCAGACTCCTATGGTTCTTTCTAGGGATGCACCGACTGTGCGCCGACCAGTCGGTTAAGCCGACTAGTCGGCCATATTTGCAGTCGGCGAACAGTCGGCCAAAACTGCCGACTAGGCGGTTTTTTTGTATGTTTTTGCTTAAGGATTAGGGTAACTAAAATACGTATTTAACTGTTATGTAATCGTTTATTAGTTTGTACCATATTAAAGATATTCCACTTCTAAGATACTCTTCTTACGAGATTAGTCATAAAATTATACACGTATAAAAAAAGTAATCAACAGTCAAACCCTAGATCTATGCTCTTAGGCTTAATCATAACGAATTTAATCAGTCTTATAGGTTTCGATTAGGAATCTGAAAGATCATATTTACTAAAACATTATATAAAGAAAAAACTATTTGTAATGTTTTAATAAGAGGGAGATTGTGATGCAGAAAGCGAGTGTTTCTGCCCTATCTGGCAAAAGTCTATTTGTTTTTGTTTCATAAATGTTTCCAGCCTCGGAAAATAAACGCTCATTATAAACGGAGCTGGCAGGACAGCAAAGGTACACCTTAGCAATGCGAGACATTTCAGGGTATCTAGTTCTGTTATCGCTCCACCACTTAAATGGGTCATCAGTGCGCTTAATTATTGGCAGTGAACAGTAGGAGTGCAGCCCATGAGCTACAAGCGCAAGCGATCGGGCTGTTGCCGAGGTCACCCGAACTCCCCCGAAAACAATGTCGGCTCGGCCGACATGTCGGCCGACTAGTCGGCTAATTTGTAGCCGACTGGTCGGCCAGTCGGCCAAAGTCACAGTCGGCCCATCTCTAGTTCTTTCCACTGTATTTCTGGTTTTGATGTGAGCTTTATTATAATTTTCATCAGAAGGTGATTCTGGATGTCTAACTGGTGTCAATAAATACTTTTGACAGCCGTAGCCACTATCTTCTAAAAGTATGCCTTCTATGACACCTTGTTCCAACTTTCTCTTCAGGACACAGGCTTCAAAAATTCTGTTCCCATGTACCTACAGACCCAGGCCTGTCAGCAACAATGTCATAAATTTTTAGATCTGGGCCACATACAATTTGTGTATTAATAGAAAAACATCTTTTCTATTTCTGAACACTTCAGCATAGGATACACCAGGATTCTGTATAGGTATGTGCGTACCATCAACAGCACCTAGCCAGGACATAACACTATTGTAACAATAACACCAGGAAAATGTGCGATTCTGTAAAACTGTTCCTTCATCATTTCTATTTATTTATTTATTTTTATTTATTTATCAGTCACAAAATCCACAGACTTTAAAATTAAAATTTTAACAAACAAATCTTCTAAAGAGAGCTTACGTCTAATTCGGATTTACTTTTTATTATTCTAAATTATTTATTGGAAATTTGACAAATTGATGTAGGCATCTAAAAACCTATGAGATGAGAAACTTTTTTCACTATTCTTGATATGGTTGGTTGACTGATTTGTATAAGATCACCTGTAATCTGTAAAAAAATATGTTTTGTGAATTTCTAGTTGTCATGGTATTTTTAAAATGATGTCATAAGAGTACCTATTTTCACTGGGGAGTCTATTGCTCTCCTAGAGGCCGTCAAGTATGTCCTGGAGAATAGACTTAACCATTCATTAATACTTTCCGATTCCCTGAGCTGCCTTTTGGCACTCAAATCTAACCCCTTCCTACTAGGATCCAAATTCCCATCCATTCTTCAAATTAAATACCTTCTATTTCTCTGTTCCCTTGAAGGCATTAACATAGTTGTAGCATGGATCCCTGGTCACTCAGGAATAACCGGTAACTCAACTGCTGATTGTTTTGCCAAGGATGCTATCGAGACCGGTTCACTGGAGCACTACAGGTGCTTCTCTCAGGATCTTAGCCTTCTGGCTAAGTCCAGATTGGGCCTAACCTGGAAGAACGAATGGGAGAAGTCCCGTACTATAGTAGGCAAATACTATGGCGACATCCAACCCACATTACCATGCCAACCGTGGTTTTACAAACAGAAAAAGCACAGCAAAAAGGTTACCTCAGTAATAAGTAGACTACGGCTGGGTCACTGTTGCTCTCCCGTATTTCTGCACAGGATTGGAGTCCGCGACTCCCCACTCTGTGATTGTGGACTAGAGCCTGGTACAGTGGACCACATTTTTTTTAGTTGCCCCCTTCTTCCTGTATCCCTCTATGATATCCTTCCCCTCCAAGTTCCCAGACCATCCAGCATGAAAACCCTCCTCTCCTCTAACCACCCTCCTATCCTTAAAACCCTTTGTAAATTTGTCAGTCAGTATAATATTTCTGTGTAAATATGTGTTAATCTATGATACTAACACAAGTTGGTTAATCCTTGTTTGTTTTTTGTCAGTGATGGTTCTAAATGTGTGGTCTTATTGTTTTAGGTAACTCAACGTCCGGTCTACGTCGCGCACCACTTGTAGTGTTAATTCATTTGGTCCTTTACTCTTAATACCGTGTCTATCCCATCACATGATACTGGCAGTAATAGCTTGTCGCCTCATATCGACGGCTGGTTGCCAAATTGTCAAGAATTGAATTGAAATTGAAGAGTACCTATAGAGATAGGTGAGACCCTGGAGACGGTTATACCTAACTATGCTACACAGGCGCGCAAAACAGCTACTAGACATAATCAATCCAAAAATATTAAAGTTTAATGTTTCCTTCACACCATAATGACTGAATGGATTTGTATACTTTTTATTGACATACTACGGATGGAAAATAGATATCAGATACTTTCTTGAAAACTCCCAGAAGAATAAAATCGTAGGGCCACTAGTAATTGATAAGACAGGAGGCACTGGGAGGCCTCTTGCCGTAAGTTTTGTCAGATCTTCATCAACAATTGGCAGAAGTATAAAAAGTAGGTACAATATCCTTTGCAAATCTATACCATCTTCTTAATTCCTCTTCACTGTAGGAATCAAAAGGATTTTGAAAATCCCGTACCTACCACTTTTCTTGTAGTCAAATACCTTGGTTCGTTTAAAACATTAATATAAATATCAAACTCTTCTTCACTGCTATAATCCATTGCGTTTAAATGAATTAATGAAATAAAATATCGCAAACTATGAATTAAATAAGTACGAAATCTAAAATGAAAGATTCAATTCAATTCTTTGATTAAAATAGCAACCAGCCGTCGTTACTAGGCGACGTACTATTACTGCCAGTATCACGTGGTGAGAAATACACGGTAAGTAAAGTTTGCATGACGAAAAATGTGAGGCGCGAAAAATGAAAGATAAAACAACAAAATCACAGAACATAACCTAATATTTGTGACATTTGCTACACTATGCGTTCATTAAAATAGCTGGCTAGTTACTTTACGTAAGGGTCGTCTCAAGTGAACGCATAGCGTTGCTAAGCACTCAAGTATTGTTTGTGAATCGGATTTACCGATCCTATGCGTTCGTGTGTACTGTGAGACCTCATAGTATTGTTCTTGAATACGGGTGTTAATGTTCTTTATTCACTTATTTAAAAAGAAGGAGGTTCTCAATTCGTCTGTATGTTTCTTTGTTACACGATATGTCGGACAATTATGAATCGATTTTGGAAATTCTTGTTTTATATGATAGAAGATACTTCATAGTTGGTCCCATATAAATTTCATCGTCAATCGGTTGAGTACTTCATTGAAAATTTCAATTAAAAAAAAAAAATGTACTTATGTTTTCAGAGAATGTTTACGTTAATGACATTATAACTCAGCCAAAGTTTTGACGTGAAGTCGGTTTTTTAAATGCAGAGTATTTGATTATTTCAGTGAAATAGCATGAAAATGTCAGAGGAAAAAATGTTGTCATTGTAAATGTTTATAGTTTCTGCGTAGACAAACGTTCACAAAAGAGAATATATTTATGTATTTATTCATTCTTCATTGTACACAAAGATAAGGAATATTTATACACAACAATTTTTAAGATACAGAGCACAATAGGCGGCCTTATAATCAAAAGATGATCTCTTACAGGCAACCCTGGAATATATTGGAAGTGCACGAACGACAAAGCATGCAGTGCGCGAGTAACAAAGGTTAAAAACATAACCTATTCAGTTAAATCTAATTTAATGGACTTGCATGAATCTATAAAATTTAAAATAAAAAATAATATACTTTTAAAATTTTATGATAGTAGTCATTACGATAACGTGCCTACTTTCAAAAATTATAGGATAAGAAGACAACGTATTTGATTCATTTTAGATATCATAGCATCATAGATTTTTTTATTAAGAATTATCGACTATTTGTACGCGATTGTCGGCAGTCACAAAAAATAAAGTACCTACATTCTATTTTTCACAACGTCCGGGTTCGATTTTCAAACTTTATTTACCCGACACACGCTTTTGGGTTAATTATGCCAAAATGACTGAAATCAATTTTACTAACATCGCTGATATGGATCCTGAGAGCATGTCTTCGTATATTTATGTACTTAATAGTTTCAGATTATCCCATACTTACCGATCTGTTACAGCCTGTTTAGCAAGCCATTCTTTACTTTTATGACCGCAGCTACATTTTGAAATTTTGTATTAAATTTATTATGGTTTCATGCTGGACTGGGAGCAAAAGAAAATATAATGTGCCAGCTGCTTCTCTTCTTGGGAATACTGTAAAAGTCAGTTAAGGGTCAGAGGTTTCATTGGCGTTTTTGAGGTCGATAGGCTGACCCCCTGTCACTGAAATAGTGTCTGGCCCTCACTAAAATACCTCCGAAGCTGTCAAATGTGACATCAGATGGTCTTATAACGTCTGGTGCTCTGCCTACCCCATAAGGGATACAAGCGTGAAGCTATTTATGTATGTATGTATTAATTTTATTACACAACGTCTTTAAAAAGAAAGAAATTGAACTACTGTACGATTTTTGTTTCAGTTAAATATAATAAAAATGTCAGAGGAAACGAAGTCAGCATCGTAAATGGTTATAGCTTCTGCATACAAACACGTACACAACAGAGAATACATTGGCGGTGCACGAACACGAGCAATTGCAAAGCGCGAGTAACAACGGATAAAAACAATAGATATTTAATTAAATCATTTAAGTAATGCACTCGCATACAGCTCCACAATTTATTATAAGAAATAATGTACTTTTTAATGGTTAAGATAGTTTTATAGATAAATACTTCATAAATGCGATCCCGGCTGGGACACAAACTGCGACACTCTACCGACAGAGTTGTACAGACTCCTACTAACGAACAACAAAAAGGATATTTTTCAGTAATGGTGAATTTTCTGTTATTGTTGTTCTGATTTACAACGCCTCTATCAAAAATCCGACAATAATGATTAGACTATTGGTAAGATGTTTATATGAAAGAATATGTATCAATTGATATTTAGTAATAAGCATTACTATAAGCATTTAAATAATATAAAATAAAATCCCCAGACATCACACCAACTACATGGGCCCCAAAGTAAGCATAACTTATGTTATGGGATACCATACAGCGAACTAGGGCGGAACCTAGAACTGGGTGTTTACAAAAATAGATAAACGCCCAGACACGGAACATTTTTCTTTCTTGTTCCGTGCGGGAATCGTACCTGCAACCACTGGCGTGTGAGGCAGATAGATTTACCACATCACCAAAGTGGTCGTCATTGTTTAATCATTACATTGCTTTTCGAAATAAGTTGTTAATTTGTTATATTCTTAACATATTGTATGAACCCATAAAGTACGTAAACATACTTTATAGCTGATATCAGCTATCTCTTAAAAAAGAACTACTTATATTCAAATTAAACCGCTTTTGTTTCAGTTAAACATTATAAAAATTTACGAGGAAAAGATGTTATCGTCTTGAATGGTTATAGCTTCTGTATAGACAAACGTAGACAAAAGACGTTAAATTGGAAGTGCGCGAACTACACCGCTTGTAGTGCGCCAGTGACAACAGACAGAGACATAACTTACTCGTATTTAGTTAAATCAAATTTAATGCACTCGCATGCTGCTCCAGCATTTGTAGTAAGAAACAAAATATTTATTAAAATTTAAGGATCATGTCATTTCAAACACCTACAAAAATAAATTAAAGTTTATGAAAACATATAGGTAGGTACTTTCATTAATACGTTGTTCTGTTAGAGGCCTTTTATGCTTCAGGTACATTGCTCACATTTAAAAAAATCATACAACGTTTTGCATTCATGCATGTGGTTAGTAACTTTGGTAACCAAGTAAAGGTTAAAATAACGCTGCATTACCTATGTTTACCTACTTGATAATAAATAATATTGTTCAATGTTTTATGTGTATTACTAAAAAAACAATAAATTGACTTCTTTTAAATAAATAGGTTTTTCGATGAGATCTGTGTTTTATTGATAACCTCCTGGACCGAGCCTAATGGCTAAGAGAAATAATACCCTTTGAATTGATGATGAGTTTAAACGCGGGACTCTTGGGATTTGAAGGGTTTCGCGTATATAATACTAGCTGTTGCGCACGGTTTTACCTGCGCAATTTCGATTCCCGCGGGATTTTCGGGATAAAAAGTAGGCTATACGGATTCGGAAGAATCTCTCTAAGTAATGGTAAAAGAAATTTTGAAATCGGCTTAGTAGTTTTTGAGCCTATTCAATACAAACATACAAAAATACAAAGGTTTCCTCTTTATAATATAGTATAGATTTCCGGGTGCATCATCGACAAATTTTAACCTTTGCGTGATATTCCCAGTTCAAATCAATTAGAATATAATAATTAGCGTTAATAAGATTAGTCTCCTTATTCTAAGATTACCCAAAAGCGGTCAAGATTTTCTTTTCAAGATCAGTAAAAAATATGTAGGTAGGTACTAAATAATTTCGCCGGACCAGGATTCAAACCTGGGTCTCTCGCTTGCGAAATTACTTAGTATATATTCTAAGTTATGTTCCTAACGTAGTTCCATTTTGTAGTACTTAATGGAACTTTTATTTTCTTATTCAATCCTACGCTAAAAAGTGGGGGCAAAATTTTTAAGGGGCCTATGGACACCCATCAGTAACGAAGTAATTTTCCATTATCTTATATTTAAATATTACCACAGGTTGCCATCTTGGGTACCTAATCAAAAAAGTTGCCAATACATCTGACTTAATAAAACATTACCAACATTTTAGCACTGTTTTTGAGGACTCCAAAAGATAAACCGGCGCTAGTGATTGACGGCTACAGGTATGGAGTGGATAATTGCAACAAATACACTTTGAGATGGAAATGTACAAAGAACGGTGTATGCCGCGCGAGTGTCCTTACCCATAGGGGCAGTAATGTGATCTTAAGAAGTTCCCTTCAGCATAATCACCCACCGCCAAAGTTCGTCATTAGGGATGGTGTACTTTTGAAAGCATAATGTTTGTATTAATTTAATTATCTTATCACTGGATGCCACTCGAACCTAGGTATGTATAATTAGCAAAAATATTTAATAACAGACTTTTAACTTCTATTTTTCTAGGACGATTAGGTTATTAAAGTTAAAATTAAGGTTTTTATTTTACAGTTTACTCTGTCTGCAAAACCAATTAAATAACAATTTGGCATAATTTCTGATGTTTTATTTAATGTTAAAATTGTTGTTTAAATGTTTTTTAATGTATAAAGGGCAGGTCAGTAATTGACGCCATAAATAATAAATTCATTTATTATGATGAACAGGATGTCCAGCCAACCCTATATAATACTTTCATGAAGGTATTCTAGTTTCCATAATGATTACAGAAAAAATATAAAACAAAGAAAAATTTAAAATTTATTTTTTGAACATTATTCTTTATTGTTTCTATACAAAAATTTAAAAATAAATTTTGAAAATTTCTTTTTCATTTTTTTATTGTTAAGACGTATAAAAATCTACGCTTTTACAACCTTTCTGCGATAATTGTTTTTGTTTACGCATCTGGTTAATTTTATTTTTCAACAATCTTAACTTTAAATGCCGTTTGTAGCAAAATAACTTTAAATCGTTATTTTTCTATAACTGCCCTATACTAGACCACGGCCATTCTTCAAACGTATCTCTATCAGTATATATGACGTGTAAAAATATTATTCAGTTTATTATTCATAAATATTTCAGCAATGTAGATGTTTACCTAATAAAGATATTTGTATTTGTAAACTTTTTTCACTTATTTTGAAGTAATAGTATTAATATATAATAAGTAAATAGAACTAATATAAATAAGTTCTTTTATATGATACCTCACACGAAATCGGCAAGAACAAAACTTGTTTTAGCTTTTTAGCGTTATGTGATAAAGCCAACGAGCGAAGCTATAAAGCTACGGATACACGACGACACCTGACACTTGACACTCAGTGTATACACCGAGTGTCCGTGTGTGTCATGTGCCGCGACACTCAGTTGCAGCTCTAGGGACGCTCTAGCTTGGTGTCGCTCTAGCTGCCGTGTAGACGCGACGTGCGCAGTGTTTGAGACCACTGTCGCGGTTTTCGGTCGTGCGCGAAACTTTTAGGTAGAGCAACATGGCGGCAGAACGCGCCTGCATTTTAAATTTGTAATATCTTCGGAAATATTCACTTAAATTCCATGCTGTAAAAAGCATATTGATCTATAATAAATGCACAATTTATTAAAGGTACTTAATTGGATAAGAATGAATGCTGTGTTGTTTAAAATCACTTTTTAAATAACCATTTTTTATTAAAGGATAAAAATGGTTATGGTGGGTTATCCCTCACAGATAGACATATGCCATCGCGAACTTTTTTGTTGAACTTTTTAAGGTGGACAATACTGTTGTACATCATTTTGGTCTATCTCGTAAGGTTCAGCCAGCGTTTGCAATATAAGCGCAAAAGAACGTGCTTATTTACGACATCACATTAGAAACATCTAATATCAGTGTTTCTCTACTATATCATGCATGTATTATACATAATAACCTTCCTTAAAAAACAGTATATCCATTAAAAAAAACCGCATCAAAATCCGTTTCGTAATTTTAAAGATCTAAGCATACATAGGGACAGATACCTACGGGTCCAATTGATAACCTCCTTTTTAAAAGTCGGTTAATTAGAACGCATTTATTCAGCGGGCGTGCCATTTCATTTGAAATTTGAAAATGGAATACATTTTTTGCAACTGATGTCATATTTTAAATAAAAAGTGCCTTTTCATAAATGCAAACGATATTTCGACCAGGTTTGATTCCCGGTTATGTAAAATTAATAGTAGATATTCATTTCTTAATTTTAACTTAGTCCGTAAATATTGATTCATGGCGATGGAATGTCTGACACTGAATTGCGCATCGCTCCGTGTAGACGGCCAATACACTTCGACCGCGACACTCGATCTCAGAACTAGTGTCGACACAAAAAATTGCTCACCGTGTGGACGCGTCTGACACTTGTGTCGACACTAGTGTCGGTGTCGATGTCACCGTGTATCGGTACCTTAACGCTATAACGAGCCAAAAATTTTGACGAATTCAGCAGAAATCTGACTAAAACCGCTTACTGAAATCAATAATACAACGAAAGGTCACTTTAGTGTCTGGCCTATTAAACTTTGCGCCACTTATTCGTTTTCTTACTATGAATCCGTATAACAATTTTTTATTATTTTCTACTACTACTAACAACCGTAAATTACCTTTCAGTCTTATTCTTGAAGACCCTAAAAGGTAACGACCTGCTTGTGATACAGGGCTACACCTTTGGAGTGCAAAATCGAAACAAGAACACAATTAGGTGGATTTGCACAAAGCATGACGTTTGCCGCGCAAGAGTCACCACTAGTAACGACACGAACGCAACAATAAGAACTTACTTAAATCATGCTCATCCTCCTCCTAAGTTTATAATTAGAAACGGAGTACTTTTGAAGATCTAAAACTTAAGTTGATCTAAACGGAGTGTGGCTCTCCAACACTTTGCATACATGCATGCGGTTGGTAACTTTGGTAACCAAATTAAGGTGTAGACAAAGCTGTAGTATGTTTACTTGATAATAAATAATATTGGTAAATGTTTTGTCTGTTTAACAAAAGAATCAATAAGTTGATTTCTAAAATATATGAAATGGTCACAGCTGTAATGTATACCGGTAAGACAGCCTCCATGGTGCATTGGTCGAGTGTGTGGCCACGGCGTGAGAGGTCCTGATTTCAAAACCCAGCCGGGCCAGTGAAGGGAACTTTTTCTTCTGAACTGGCTCGGGTCTAGGTATCTACAAAGATGACCTCTAGTTCCACTGCATGGTCTCCATAACATAATGTTCCGTGAAAGCTTACTGAGCCTATTGTATGCCATATTCGGTAATGCATTTATTTATTGCTCTTAAGCTAAATAATATGATTTTTTCAGTGTTATTTCTCAAGACCCCAAAACACAAACCGGCGCTAGTGATTAACGGCTATACGTATGGAGTGGATCGTCGAAGCAAAACCACATTTGCATGGAAATGTACAAAGAACGCTGTATGCCGCGCGCGGGCCGTTACCCATAGGGACAGTAATGAGATATTAAGAACTTCCTTTATCCAGCATAATCACCCACCACCACAGTTCATCATAAAAGATGGTGTACTTTTGAAAATGTAATATCTGGACTACTTTCATTATCATAATCCGGAAACCACTCAAATGCAGATCAACCTGATACAAAACCAATTAATTACCAAAAATATTGAATAAGACACTTTTTAACTCGGTTTTAAGAATAGGTATAATATTTTAACTTCACTTGGGCGTGACTGTAAGAACTTAAGAGAGTAGGTACTGTGTTTTGCTTTTCATATGTTGTTAACATTTAAATGCCTAATATTATAAATTGATAATAAATCCTAATTTTAATCCAATATTACTTTATGGTAACCATCAATCTAGTTTTTGGTGTGGTCATGGCAACGCTCGTATAAGCTATTTTGATGTGAAATCGAAGATGCCACTTGAATATTAAACCCGGGATTAATGAAACAGGTCCGTAATTTTATTTTTTGAATGGCCATACTCCTTTGTCTATTTTCATTTAGTTTCACTTCATCGAATTTAAAAAGCACTAAATATTTGTTATTATTTTCGGTTCTTTTAAAGTAACGCATAAATTAATATTTTCTTCTATCGTATTATCCTCAAAATACTTCTGACATCAGGGTAGGCACAGGTAAATGATCTTATAAATATTTTATTTATTATATTTCAGTGCTTCCTCCGGTTCTATAGCGTTTCCTAAATTCTGGCCATGATTTTAACTATCTGACTTAATACGTATATTTGAGTTTTAAATAAAAAACCATGCAGCGCAAAACTAGTATTTTGATTTATTCGTTCCGTAATACGTATGAACTTTTATCTGGTATCGTTACCTAATATTTTTCTGATATCATTACTCTATGACTAAATTCAAAGCTAAATTTAGTTTGAGACAAGCCGCGGGCCAAGCAATGTAGCAATGGAACTTTTACGTTTCTAGTACTGATTTTGAGGACTCCAAAACAAAAGCCAGTGCTTGTATCCACGGCCACACCTATGGCGGACCATCGCAACAAAACTACGGATGGATAGAATTGTACGAATTATAATGTATGATGCGAGGGTCACAACGCATAGGGCTACTAATGTTTTCATAATAACTTTCTTTACTCATAACCTACCAAATATTTTATTAAAAGAAATGGAAAACTTCATAAAATATAAATGTTGTGTATGTTTAGTGTATTATTTATACAATTTTTTTGTTGTGCTTGTACCTTTACTGTACTCAACATGAGTCCCAAATGTTCTGTTAGTCAAGTAAATTTTGTGAAACATGTCCATCTGCGTACTGTATTGTTCATTTCCGGTTACAAGGAGAGGATGGAAAGGGCAGTCATTGGGGCCAAAGCTTATCATCTAATATCATTATGGTCAGCAAAACATCTTCCTTTGGAGTTGGAGTTATTAAACGACGAATTACATGTATGCGATATCATACTAAACGAACATTCGTAAATATTCGTTAACTTACGATTCGATAAAGTTCTGTGATCGCACTGCTGAATATTGTATTTCATGAAAGTTAATGATAAATAAATGAAAAATGTGATAAGTAAAAATTACCCGACCAGGATTCGAACCTGCGACCTCTCGTTTGCCGGACGAGTGCTCTTCCAACTGAGCTACCTAAGGTCCCGGGTTCGAATCCTGGTCGGGTAATTTTTACTTATCACATTTTTCATTTATTTAAGAATAATTGAGCATTTTAAATGCAAAAAAAAACTTAAAAACATTATTAAGTTAATGATAACTTTTCAAACATACTACTCAAGTGTATGGTTTTTTTAATTGACAGTACGGTATTTTAGATGAGATGTTATCTTCAGCGATGTATGTTCTCAAACTATATTTTAGTTTTTAACGCTTTGATCATTTGTTAACGCTATACTTATATATTTTTTCAGCAAGACATTTAATAAACTCAAGAGGAAAGGATATAATTCTCATGGATGAGTACAGTTTCTGCATAAACCGATGTAGCAGCTCTACCATCAACTGGCAGTGCACGAACAATGGCATTTGTTATGCTCGAGTAATCACAGATTCCCTATCACATCTATAAAAAATGAAATTTGACGCACAATCATGTTCCACCTTAGTATTATGTTCGAAATAATCTATTTATCAGAATTTAGAACTATAATAAAGGACCCAAGGTTCCAATTTTTTTTTATAGGTAATCATATTTGAGTTCATTAGAACAATAAAAGTTCTGGTTTTAAAAGAAGAAAGTGAGCATATCTCCTTCTCCGTACCCACCTACGCCTACGGCGGATCGGTGTCGAGGAGCCGACATCCTCCCGGCACCGCCCCGCCGCCTTCTTCTGCGACATTACGACCTAAAGAGGTCATGGCCGCCTTAGCCTATCGACTTCTTAATATGGCTATAATCACGCTAAGAAACGGATTGCGTTGATCGTCTTAGCCCCGTAAGCGGACGTGGCAAGAGATGCTCCCCATCCCCTGGGAGAAGGACCTGTTAGTTATCTATTCTAACAGTCATAAAAGTCCAGTGTCAACTGTTCAATTAATGTATGTGAACAGAAACATTTTAGATAAATCATCATCAAAGTTCTTTTTGATAAGCCCATTGCGGAGCCATGCGGTACTCATCTGGGAACGAGGAAATTTAGCTTGATAAATTTAATATAACTTAATAGTCCCCAATAATAACAATAATTAATTTTCAGTGTCAATGGTTCGAAGTGCTAGCTGTAAAAATGTACTGATTGTCAGAGGATTCAAATTTTGTGTCGAAAGAAAATTTAAATACACGACAAGCTGGAAGTGTTCAAATAACAACATCTGCCGCGCTCGCGTCACTACCTTCAGAGATACTGTTCAGATTACCAGGGGGTTTCTAGAACATAACCACGTGCCTCCTAAGATTTTACTTAGACATGGAGTCATCGTTAAAGTTACGCGGCCGTGACTCGGAACCATTAGCTTGTTTATAGTTTTTTCGATTCATAATTTGAAATAAAACACTTAACCGGATTTACCGCGTATAATTTGTTTTTAAATTTTAACTCGACATCTCGGTGTCTTTGCACACCCCATAGTCATGATCGACTGAGATGTCAGGCAGGCAGGGGGCTTCTTCTCTTTCAAGGGGTTCATCTTTTCATGATTTCGGGGGAAGGGTCATGTCCCCTGTGACCCGCTCCTGGGACCGTGCCTGATGTGATAAAGTTATACATCATCTCCGTCTGTCTCTCGAGCGTAAAGGTCTGTCTTGATAACCTGATCTTGTAATGCAAAGACAAACTCTTTGATTTCCCCAAAGAGGTTCCAGATTTTAACATATGTTTATTTCTTTAATAAGCCTTTTATAACCAAACTTGATTTGTCCCGCAACTTCCTGTGGTAATTTCAGAAACTCCTTCCATAATACAACCAGACACTCATTGGAGAACCTTTATAGCAAGTTTCAAGTCCGTGCACTCAGGGAATACGATTTTTCAAGCTTTTTATCCGACTGTGACACGCAAAGGAGTATTGATTCGACCTTAAAAATTGTCAGTTATGTTTTTCTGATAGATGTATTTTGTATTTTTGTATTGATGCTTTAACAGCCTCCGCAGAGTATTATTCTAGTGTTTGCCTGGTGTATTAGCGGTAAAGGTCTTCGATTTATTAGTTTTATTCGCAAACGGGTTAACTTACTACTGCGGCGCGAAATCTTTGCACAGCGAGACATGGCGGTGCACGAGATGGGCGTCTTGCAGCTCCAGACTCATCATAAACAAGTTTTTCAACCGATTCGAGGATGCCGACTTCCGCCACAACCACGACCCCCACAACTTAGCATCAGGAATGGAGTTTATATAAAAATCGATCAATAAACTCGGGTTTAGTCTTTAGTTTTTAAAAATATATTAACTTTTTACAACTTTTTTTTTAAATAATACTTTTACTTTTATTTACTGATCACGAATGAGTGATAATTATAAGCTATGTGTGAAGCCCGGCTAAACGTATTTTATTTAATGTATCGTGAAAACTCAACACTAACTCATCCACAGTGTGTTTTGCGCGTATTTTTTTCTTTAAGTGATAATTTTGTATCTGTGCAAAACTTCTTAAAGATTGTATGTGATTTCAGGAATTAGGGTCATCAGTCAACGAGGCAAAGCAATAATTATCTATAGTGGTTACAGTTTTTACGAAAAAAATAAATTTTTAAAGACTACTAGATGGGTGTGTACGAATAACAACATTTGCCGTTCTGCCTTGACTACAGGCTTCGATGGTCAAATTTTACGTGTCAGCGGGGAGCACTCGCATGATCCTCCTCGGTATGTCATCAAGAATGGAATTTTTATAAAACTTTAGTAGTAACACTACAGCATTTTATTTTATATAAAAAAAATAACTTACAACGATAGACTGGCCCGTTCATGAATTGAGGCCGCTCGAAATTATGCCGCGGAATGAGTGACCAAATGCATATTTTCCATTGGTCAACTCATCCCGCTGAATAATTTTATGATTAAACTGTTCAACATTCGATAAACTCAATAAAATAAATATATTGACAGCCTACGTTATCTCATCTTCCTGAACGAAGAATTGAAGTTGATTGATGAAGGAAACTCGTCACGCAATCAATGACTATTTTGTTTAAACTTTTCTGGAAAGTCCACCACTTGAAAATCCACCACCTGGTGCACATTCCAATAAATTCAAAAAGCTAATTATATTGAAACAAGGAAAAATATATAAAAAGAAGACTAAATTTTATAGGGTTTATGAAACGATATTTATTTCTACTCTTTATTAAAAATCCGACCGAACTCAGAATTTGAAGGGATTTCCTGAAGCGATAAAAATTAGGAAATAGGCATTTTAATATTAAGTACTCAGCAGCAAAATCTAAAATCTTGAATTTTTTTATATAATAGTAATATGATTCACAGAAGTATCCAAATAAATAAATATTTTTGACACTCACACAACATTAACTAGCCCAAATTAAGTTTCTTAAAGAACTTGTGTTATGGATACTAGATAACTAATATAAGTACTTAAGGTAAATATATAAACATACATATTGAATAAATACATATACAACGTGCAACATAATGAAGAGATAATACCTACTTGAAGAGATTGTATGTTTGATGATGTAGTTTATAAGTAACAGTAATAACATAACTTTGTTATCCTTACGGTTCGTCCGAAAAATAAATTGAAAGTTTTGATCAAAATATTTAAGTGTCAACCCCAAAAACAGCTGTTAGCTTTTGATGAAATCAACTCAATAACAGCGTAAAAATAAAGTGATGGGTAAATAAGACAGATACTACAAAGTTCAGCTGGTGCGGTTAAAGGTCATAAGTACACTGACTGCGGCACAAGTCTTGTTTTAGCTTATTAGGTTGACTAGGGTTGACAAAATATTTTGTTGTAAAATAATAAAATAAATTTGTAAGTCTATACCAGCACTGATCATGCTATTTTTTTACTGTGTATTTTACGTATGGTATAGAAGCTAACCCTCGAGTTTTCTCTCTCTTTTTTTTTTACACGTTGTATATAACTTGTAATATAACTCGAGCGATTTTGACTCGTTGTAAGTAATTAATTTAAGATTGATTTGTAAATTATTTGGTTTTATTTATTGATTTTAAATTTATTTATTTATTAACAAGATATCCAACAGCATTATGTACAGAACAAATAATTTTAAATCTAGAGTAACAAAATATCTTAGCCAATAACAGCATATCCTAGAGTAGTTTGCATAAAGTCGAACAAAACAGACAAACAAAACATTTCACTGACTAACTAAAAACTTTTTTACAATTTATGCAAATGCTATACTTACTTAATTAAACTAATGGATCGTACACAAACAAATATTAATTAATTAAAAGGTAGGTACTACAAATATCAATTTTAAAATATATTATTTGCTTAATTTACAGTAAATATAAATATATTGTGTAATTACTTAAATAAAATAATATAATACTTAAATACTCTACTTTTTATTTAATTTTTGTACTAATTTAATTTGACAGTAGTGGGTGAGTTTATTTTTTTTTGTACAAATAATTATTATATGTAAAATTGTGTTCTGACAGCATACAGATATTAAAATATTCATACTTATATTTATTTTCTTATTATTTATAAAAAAAAGATTTTCTATACACATATCCAAAGTAAATCCACAATACATACAACACGACAAACGACAAGATAATAAGTACACTGAAGAAAATCTGTTTGTATATTTTAATTAGAATAGAATAAAATTGTATAATAGATAAAGATAATTCTGCTGCATTATTATGTATACCTTCAAGGTAGGCTCCCGCACACACACAGTATGCATACGCGCGATCTTCCAAAGTGGTATACATAATTCTGTTGCAGTCTTTACACAGACGTTCCAAATTTACAGTTGGATATATGTCACGCCACTACAATCAATAAGAGCTGAAAATTAAGAAACATAAAGTTAGAGCATAATCACTCACCTACAATATTTATTGTAGAATGTGGTATAAAATATCAATTGAAAATATTTCATTTAAAAAATATTTTTGAGAATTTGATTGTTAATTGAGTGGTTCAATAAGCTAAGCGAAAGTCTGCGGCACCAGACATCCTGAACACTGTTGCCAATTTGATCCCCTAACAGTCGCCACTACCCGCATCCTATGCTGTCGTGTCGCTTCTTTCGAATTTAACTGCTGCTTAGACTGGCTTTGTCTCCTTAAATATCTTGTTTTAAAGTCGATTCTCAGCTGAACTGTTGAATAATAAACTAATTTAAAATGGGTTGGTTTTATTATTACATTCTTGATTCAGAAGGTGTTGTTAATTCCAGAAACAGTAACCCCCTTACTTATACTTTTTTATCTGATTTATATTATGTTTATATAATAATAACATTTTGTTTCTTTAAATGCATGTGTGTCAAACTTAAAAACACTTTAAAATTAAATGGAGTCTGTTATTGGCATATAATTAGTGTTAATTTGTTTTTTCAGAAATCACGAAAATGAAAAAGCGAAGAAAAATGTATACGAAGGCGCAAATGACTGCAGCCCTAGAGTCAGTCCATCAAGGTATGAGTGTTTATGAAGCTGTTAAAATATATAAGGTACCAGCTACTACGTTAAGAGATAAACGAAACGGTGTATATAAACGTGACAGTTGTGGAGTTGCGCCAGTTTTAACAGAAGATGAAGAAATTAATATTGTTAATTGGATCTATACACTTGAGAAATGTGGATTTTCTGTAACCAAGGAACAAATAATTAAGAATGTTGCAAATTTAGTGAACACCTTAGGTCGGTCCAATCCTTTTAAAAATGGAATGCCGGGCAGACATTGGTATGCGGCATTTATGAAACGGCATCCTCCACTCTCACAACGAGTAGCAAAAAATTTGCTGGCTAGCAATAGTCAAGTTTCTATAAAATCATGGTTTGATCGAATTCGTCATTATTTTGAAGAACATGGTATGATACATATTTTTGAAGATCCAAAACGTATATTTAACTGTGATGAAGCTCGCTTCTATTTAAGACCCAAAGACAAACAATTTTTGAAAAGACGCGGTACTACTCGTAAGGAGTTTTTTAAACAAGTGGCTAGTGACAATGGAGATCGTTTGACTGTTCTTATCAACGTTTCGGCCGGAGGAGCTGTTGCACCTCCAATGGTACTGTATTCTGGTAAAACTCTGCCAGAAAATATCAATCGCAGTATACCAAGCTGGTGGGGTCTTGGTATCACTGAGTCTGGATGGATGACTACGGACAGTTTTTATGAATACATCGCAAACGTCTTTTCCCCATGGCTTCACCAACAAAATGTACAATTACCTATTGTATTATTTTTAGATGGTTACACATCGTATATTTCCATTGCTGTGACCAAGTTTTGCGAAGATAATGGCATTATTTTAGTTGCTCTTCAACCCCATTCGCCGAAAGTTTTGCAGCCTTTTGACGTTGCTGTTATTGGTCCAGCAAGAGATACTTGGAAGAATGTTGTGCGCGATTTCAAAATCGAAAATAAACATCGAAAGTTCAATCCCCACAATTTTTTACTGCAAGTCCAAAACTGTTTTGATAAATGCCTAAAACCGGAAACTATCAAAAGAGGGTTTAGATGTTGCGGCATCTGTCCATTCAATCCTCTAAATATAGAAATATAGATTTTAAGTTTTACTTCCAAAAAAGTGAGATTTTTGCAATGTAAATCAGTGATTTTGTGCATTGAACTAAACTTTTTGCATTTACAAATAAATATTAACAGCAATAAACAAAGAAAAAACAAAGTGCAGTACAATGAAAACTGCACACGAGTAGGTATCTATCACATCACGACCGCTTTGGCGGTGAGATAAACCTGTGTGCCTCAGACGCCAGTGGTTGTAAGTTCGATTCCCGCACGGAACAAGAAAAATTAAAGGTTCCGTGTCTGGGTGTTTATCTATTAATATTCTAGGTTGCCCCCCCTACTTCGCTACATGTTATTCCATAATACAAGCTCAAGCAAGTAGTTGGTGTGATTGTCTGGAGATTTTATTTTATTTATTTTTATCACTACCACCGACAATCGGCATTTAATTAGAAACAAATTAAAAAAATACAAGTTACACAAGGCAGCAGATCAAGTGTGCCATATCTATCAAAAAATTGTAATTGAATTTGAACTCTATGCCTTCGACATTAAGTTAAAAATTAGTTTTGGAAATGTGACAGGTTTGTAACGCTTGATCTGCTGCCGTCTGTACCTTAGGTTAAAGAAATCAAATCTCATGCGAAAGAGATAAGTACCTTAATTTTTTTAAATATTTATTTATGTACATGACAGTGAACGTAGGCTTCCCAGCGATAAGACCGCCAATTGTATTTTGAAATTGTTATTATGTATTTCCTTTTTTGTTCTTTTTAATGGCATACAATAAAGTGTAAATAAATAAACGTTAGTTTTTTTATAAATCGGCTGATTAAATTATTATTTTTTGTTTATGTTTTTTTTATACTATAGTGCGTCATTTGAAAGACATTAAAGGTATCTGCTTCCTGTAAATGGGTACAATTTTTACGTGATGAAGCTACTACCAACATTATTTGTATGGCGGTGTACCAACACTATGTTACTAAAATAAGACGACACAATTTTGCCCACGCGAAAGACGTTGTTCTTAAATAGTGAGATTTTTAAAGAAATGTAATAACAAAATGAAAGTGAGGAATTCAAAAAAAATTATGATTTTTGAATTGGAACTTTGAATAATAATTAATAAAATAGTCATATTTAGTCATATAAAACATTCACAAATTATATTCCAAGTTAGGTTTCGAGTGTACAGTCTGGGAGAGCACTGTTTGAATTTGTTTGAGTTTTTAAATACTTTTGCAGTACAACTGGCGGTAAATGCACGTGGCAAGGAATTACTTATTTGCTCAGGGTACAGCTTTTGCGTCAACAGCCGTAACAAGTCGACAATCTATTGGCGCTGCACGTCTAGCAACATTTGCCGCGCTAGCGTCATCACGGATCCTTGCAAACGAAAACTGATCAAATGTAACCTAAAACATGGGCATCAACCGCCACAATTTTTCATCAAGGAGGGAGTTTATTTTAAAATTTGAAAATGCTTTTTACTAATTGAATGTTTCTCTCAATTGATCTTTACCTGTGTGTACATAAATTATTGAATAAATAAATAATCTCGAAGAAGTAATTTTGGACTTTGCTATTACGAATAAAAAGCTTAAACATAGTGGTTTATTTCATTTTAATTTAATTATTTCATAAATTTTCTATTGTTTTTCATCTCATGTAACACTAACATAGATAGGGAGGTTTTTGTAGGCATCACGTATGGACATGATCCGAAATAAAATGATTGAATTGAATTGAATTGAAGAGTAACTTATCTAGAAGTATTTTAAAGGATGTATTTTGAATTATGTTCAAGCATTCAAAACGGCTTATTTTATGTTTTCATCAAATCTACTACACTTTATTTGTCTGTCTTAAGTCTTATGTCAGAGTCCCTAAGTCCTGATTCGAATGTGCCTGAAAAGCAGTTTGCATCAACCAGAGCTGATAACATACAGAAGATGCGCTAAATGCAGCACACGAAGACAAACACAGCACGAACTAGCTGGCAGGGCAGTTCTTGTAAACTGACTCTTTGCATCCGCAGTGATAACTCTTGCTTTCAGGACTCTCATTATAAGTGAAAAAAAGTTGGATTAGTAGACCAAAAATAACAAAAAATCCTGTTATTACCATTGCTAACTACCATGATTTACTTTAGCATTATATTTAAAAATCAATTAGCTTTTATTCCTGTCATTTATCGTACAGAAAGTTTGTTAGTTTATCTGATGCAATATCTAGGTCAAGTAATTTACGTTGCCCGGTTAGCAATATTACAATTGTCAAAGGTAAAGTAGGCGTGATGAAAAAATATTATTACATGCCGGACATAAAATTTTAATGTCTTGTTTGATAAAAAATTAACTTTTATTCCACATATAGAAAATGTCACTAAAAGAGCATACAAAATGTTGGGATTTGTAATGCGAAACATCAAGGTTTTTAAAAATAATCAACTTAAGATCTTTCTGTACAATAGTCTCGTGCGAAGCATAACCCAATATTGTAGCGTTGTATGGAGACCTCATTACGCAACACACTCATTAAGATTGGAACGGCTACAAAAAAGGTTTGTGTCTAACTTAGCCTATACAAATAGAATCCACGAAGAAATTCGAACATACGAAAAACGATTATGCCATTTTAAAATGATCTCACTAGAAAAACGGAGAGATTTGTTAGACTTAGGTTTTTTATTCAAACTTTTTAATAATAAGATTCATTGCCCATCTCTTCTTCAAAAATTTAGTCTAGGCGTTCCCTATAGACATCCTCGTGCTCCTATTACCCCTCTACTCCTTCCTTTTCGTAAGACTATTTTAGGTATAAATTCCCCTGTCCCTAGGTTATGCAAGTTGCTAAATAGATTGATGGCGGGTTTCAATATTATGAAAACTGTTCGTTTTGCCTACGAACAATAGAAATCACTACCAAAATGCCTTTCTATATTCAAAATCTTGACATCTAAACCACTGCTTACGAACTGTTTGACTGTAATGGGTTGCTAGGTTACATTTGACCATTTACAAAATAAGTCATTATATCTAGCCAACGACGACGTAACAAGTTATTAATTTAAACCAATGAGGTAAAGGTAGCATGGCAGTCTGCTGCGGCCAATAAGAGTTATTTTTTCATTACGTATGACCAATTAAAGAATAGGTCATTTTATCCAGCCAACGACGTAACAATTTATTCATTTAACGAAATATCCTATCAAATATCTGTCAACATATCAATAATCCAGTTTTCTCTTTCTAACTTATCTATAACTGTTTTTGAAAAAAGGGACGAATATTATTGAATGACATAATTTTTCTTTTAAATATTTACTTTGACGTCATAAAAATGTGATTCAACCAATGGCAAAATTTGTCGAAGGTTTGGCGTTTCGTTTTACGTAAGCAGTTAAACGCAATTATTAATAAAAAGCTCTAAAAACATACTATAGTATATTTATCGAATACTAAAACATAGCAAACATAAATTGAATAAGTTTATATATTTCTTTAGTTCAAATATCATACAAATAATTTGCGAATGCGTGATATTCTATAAATCACATATCACCTATTTTCTTGGAAGAACGTCACGCAAGGAGGGCCCATGCCAAATTTGAGAACTTACAGCCCGTAGCTAGTAGATATTGTGAAACGCTACTTTTTTCCTACCAATTTTGTACCTGTACCGGTTACGCATAGTAGTCAGTTGAATATTGAAACCCGCCAATAGTGATTTAAAAGATATCCACGCCGATTCATTCACCAAACTCAAAACAACCCTGTGTCGTGCCTGGCTTCAGGTTGCAAAATAAAGAAGATTTTTATTAGAACCTATTATAACTGTTACTTCTATTTCGTTCTGCCGAAGTTTTATATACTTTAGTAAGTAGATATTTTAGTTTTTTCTTTTGTACTTTTTTGCATGTTGTGTTCGCCTTAAAAGATTGTTACATTTAGTTTAATAGCCTAATTAGTTATAAATTATAATGTTGTTTAATGTAAACAAACGCTGGTGAACCTTAATAAATAAATAAATAAAAAAAATATATATATAAAACGGAGAATATAAAAAAAAATATAATAATTTTGGTAGTTATTATTTTAATTTTATATTTTCACTTATTGATATTTTGCAATGCATATTTTTTAGAATTTTTGTGTAGGCATTATTTTAATTAAATTTTTCTCTTGTTGAATATTTGTAATTAATATTTTTTTGTTGAAATTTTTTTTATTTTATTTTTCAATTGTTGATTATTGTACAAGTAATACTTGTTTAGATTCATATTTCTTTCCATTGGATGCTCATTAAAAATAAACCATCAAAATGTAAACCATATTTGACGCAATAAAATGATTTGTTTTGATTTGATAAATATTTCATGCATATTTTTATTTCCACTCCTAAAACAAAATAAAGTAGACAAAAAAACTTACCGAAGCACTTTTCTTTTTGCTTGTACCTTATTTTGTTTTACATGGCCTAAGAGACGTATAACGAAGTGGGAATACTTAGAAGGTATTTAGAAAGGGTATTATAGCGGTACCTAACCCTTAGGGGTGAGTTCGGGTCAACGATACCTAACAGATACGGATACAGTTACTACCTCAACAAGCGCCGAGTTGATTCATTGAATGATTTCATTACGGATCTGTGCAAACGAAAGCTACTCAAATATAACCTAAAATATGTGCATCAAGCTCCACGATTTGACATCAAGGAGGGAGTTTATTTTAATTTTTTTTCATAAGTGTTTATTATAGAGTTTAAATCATGATTATTTTTAAAAGGATGACTCCTTATTATTCTAAATCTGAACATGTAATTCAAGCTGCACCTCAAAACAGCTACAAAACTTTCTGTATGCTTATAGATTATACAGGGTGTGCAAAAAAGTACTTTGGGCATAAATATTCCAGACTGAACTAGTCTTCCCCATTCAACTACAAAAAACCTTTTCTTATTTTGGACTGACAGCTGTTCCATCAAAAAATTTTAATATATAAAAAAGCACGCATGCTCGACCATTCACTTGTCCTGATAACACACGCGCCTTACTATCAGCCTAAAAGATATTTACCTAATAGATAAACTCTTTCGATTTGTTTTATTCCAAAAACGACGTTATAGCTCGTATTTTAGAACGAAAATTATGTGTTGGTTGTAATTACATGAGTAAATTTGGATGGGAAGGGTTGGATGGAATGGGATGTGTAAACGTCGTCGTCTATCTATTGCGGCATCCCTTTCTAGACCTCGTAATCGCAAATACATATTTTCGTCTGTGTGTGATTTTACCGTGACTCCCCGAAATGAATTCCACTTTGTAGAATTGGTGTGATAAATTACAATGAATTAAGGGGATTCTTTGAGGCTTTTCTAACGCGCTTCCAATTATTCGATGCTCGTTACAAGTCGATGCTGTTTAAATGGTAATGCGCGCGCGCTTTCCTTTAGATGTTTAGATTTATACAAGTGTTCTTTTTGATATCCCATAACTTTGAAGTTTTGTTCCTTATTAAACATAATACTTTAAAGAAAATATTATATGTGAATATGTAAAGAATGTGTGGTTCAAAAGTGCATACTTTTCAAGATATCATCGATCTTAATAAAATGAGTTCATAAATTATGACCCTTGTAAAATCTCATTGACACTCATTCAATAGACGCGTGTCACTATAAAGCTATACAATAAAGGACAGAAACATTTTAAAGTTGAGGAACGATGTATACAATGTACATCGTAAAACGTTGCGAACTGTACCTGTGCATAGCGATAAAAAGGACAAAAAATGCAACGTTTTCATACTTTGCATAAAGGTGTTTTACATAAGATGTTTTGGCTTAATTGAATTACATGGTATGAAAAATAAAAAAAAATAAAAATTGAAAAATTATTGACATGTAACATTAATACCCTAGAGTTATGGGAAATCAAGGAGAACGCCTTGTATATGAAATGCCTTATCTGGTTTATTTTTCTCCAAATTGTTTTTGAACACCCTATATATTACTCATTAAATACATGTATATTTATTATATTTTACTAGTTAACTCAACGTTTCGTTGTCTTTAAAGTTCCCTCTCACAAGTAAAAAGTTGTATGTAAATATCCTGTTTTATATGTATAAAAGCTTAATTTTGCTGTACAGGTGGTATGTCAGTTTGGATGGATGGATGTATGGATGATTGTTCCTCAATCAGGGCAAAACGGCTTAATGGATTTGAATGACATTTGGCATAGTAATAGTGTACAGTCTGGAATAGCACTTCTTGTATTTGTTCATAAAGTTTTTAAATATTTTTGCAGTACAACTGACGGTAAATGCACGTGGCAAGGAATTACTAATTTGCTCAGGATACAGTTTTTGTCTCAACAGCCGTAACAAGTCGACAATCTATTGGCGCTGTACATCCAACAGAATTTGCCGCGCCAGCGTCATCACAGATCCGTGCAAACTAAAGCTGCTCAAATGTAACCTAAAACATGCGCATCAACCTCCACAATTTTTCATTAAGGATGGAGTTTAATTTAAAATTTGAAAATTCTTTTCTAAAACTAGAATTGATTATTGTATCTTAACTTTTGCATACGCATGAATTGTTTAATAAATAAGTAATCTCGAAGAAATAGCCCAAAAGATGTTGCTGCTACGAATAAAAAGCTTCAAAAACTTAGCATCTTGGCAAAGTAACTTGTCTTGAAGTATTTTACAGAATACATACCTACATACATAACTTCACGCCTGTATCCTTTATTCTGGGGCCACACTAGCGTCTAACGTCACTGCTCAATAGCGCGATAATTATTACGATAATTTCTAACGCGCTAAAGTGGATGGCTACACTTGAACGGTCAACGTGAATGCCCATTATAGGCTATAGTAACATCTTTAATTATTCAAGCAAGATGGACATTAACAGAGCTCTGTATTTCATGAGTGTAATTTTTTATTATTTGAATCCCACAAACGTAGCTTTTCTGTTTGCAGAATCTCGGGGAACGCAATTACTTTCTCGTTACTCCAGTTCATAGTCACAGTACGTATTTCAAAGGACAAACACGTGTGATCACGTCGCGCTCACAATACGTAGTGTGGCCGCTTTATTGCATTAATTCTCGCGTTAATCTCTTTGATGTTTGATGTTAATCAATTAAGCTATTGCCGAACGCCAAACGGCAATGTTTAAATGCCGTTGTTAAACTATCGCGTTAAGTCGTGGCTACACCTACGATTGTTATTTTAGTGTTGCCCCAGCTTTATGGGGTAGGCAGAACACCGGAAGTTATAAAACCATCTGATTCCACGTTAGACAAATTTGGAGGTATTATAATGATGAAGAGAGACTTTTGCATGGACAGGGTGTCAGCCTCTCGCTCAGTAAAAAACCTCCCATGACAGCTCTGCCCTTAACTGACTTTAACAGTATGCCCGGAAAGAGAACAAGCTGGTACATTCTATGTTTTTCTTGTGCTCCCAGTCCAGCATGGAAGTTCAGCATGTATTATTTTATGGTTCCATCAAATCTACAACACTTTATTTTTCGGTTGTTATTAGATTTCAGAAATCGCCTTTTAATTATTTGATTACTAAAACCTTTCTTTGTCAAGCTTATTAGTAATTAAACAAATTCAAACTAGGGCATTTAAAACCCACTTTGAATCGTCATGAAAAAGTAATGTGTGATTGAATGTTTTAAAATCTGATTGTAAATGTCTTTTATTACTGGCTCAGTTCGTATTTACCTTGGTTGGAATAATTAATATAAAAATTATTTCGACATTTTCATACTATTAAAAAAAATATCATAAACTCTTCATGCAACGGGACGATTTTGTAACATTCCTTTTCCTTATTTTTCATCAAAGAATTCAAGAATGTATTATTACCTGATAGCTCTTTAATGTCCATTACCTACTGATACGTCACTATTGCTATACTTTTCAGTATATGTTCTATGTTCGCGTCTTCTTTAATCACGTCACAAAGATAATATAATTGTGTTGTAGCTACAGTGATTCCCGTACCGGCTAAGATCAAACGAGACGCAGGTCTACTTCAGGTCATGGTGCTCGAATGAACGCGTTGCTACAGCGTCACAGTCTCTCAGTTCTTAATCTAATGTGCCTGGAAAGCAGCTTGCATCAACCGGAGCTGACAACATCCCGAAGATGCACTACATCCGAGCTGATGTGAATCGCATAAGGAAGGAATTACTTACATTGATCTCCCTGGGTGGAATATAAGGAATCGCTTGAAAATCTGTTAATTGTGCATTTATTTTTTGTCCTGTGCATTTACTTGTCCATCCTAATTTGCAACTCTTGTATTTAACAACATAAAACATTCGTCTGGCTATAGTTACAGCGACAAAACTATCTATGCACTGAATAAAATATCAATCAACACTACATAATAAGGAAGACGGATACAAATACCTAGTTTACCTGTTTGATATTGTGAAGCAACGCAAGTTATACACAATAGTAACCGAGGTGCCAAACATGCATTTTTCTTTGATGTTCTTGATAAAAAAGTCAGAGTTTGCAAACAGTTTTTCAGGGCTACTCTAGATATATCAGACCGTCCTATTAGAACTGTTATTGATAAAAAGCACACTGATCTTGTAGACAAACGCGGTAAACATGGTCAACAACGAACATTAGCCAGTGTTATGAGAGATGTTGCTATTCAACACATTAGAGCTAATAAACCAACTAATCGTCATAAGAAAAGCAAATGCGTCAAACAATTACATACTGATTATATTACTATGTGTAACTCTAAAAATTCTCCTTATTTTAACTACGATGAGTACTTAAGACTATTTCAGATGTACCGATGAAATAAAACGAATAACAATTTAAGCTACAGAAAGTTATCCATTCAATATCCAGTCCTTTCCTGTTGGCTAATTGTGTTAGAGTGTGACACAAGTGTGTCGTAGGAACAAAATTTTCGTTCCCCGGGATGAGTCCTTTAGTGGTAAATGTAAGCTGAGAATACCTACAGACTCATTTGAAAGCCGATAAATTTCCTACACAATTACTTTATAGCTCCATTAGTTTACAAGCCATCACGTCACATTACGTTATAAAATCCTTTCTAACACATATTTCATATTTCCAATTTCGATTGTCAATGATTTTGGAAAGGTATTACAATATTTTTGCGCTCTTATAATAAGTATGTTTTTATTAATTTCAAAGGCTGCGAAGATTTTTTGGTAAGTCAATATATTTTTCTCTTTTGTTTTGCTTTTGTTTTATTATATTTCCTATGTCTATATAATTATTGAGTTAGTTAAGTGCCTTAATTTTTATTTACTTATATAATAAGGTATGGAATTAAATTGACTTAAGTAATGGAGATACCATAAATAATGTAATTGTGTGAACTTACTAGTTTTTTGTATTTCAGAACCTAAATTCAGTTTGTCCCAACGAGGCAACTTAGTGGTCCAGATAGGCGAGTGGAGATTCAACAAGCACACTAGCTGGGGCTCCAGGACGCGGTGGTCTTGTATCAAGAAGTCATATGGTTGTAACGCGAGCATCACAACAGAAAATAATGTCATAATAAAGACTCTCGGAAAACACAATCATTAAGAAACTACTGTTCATGTTGATCCACTCTTCAAATGTGAAGAATACATTCAGAGAGCTATTTGGGCATACCTTGATATCAAAAAGAGATATAAGGTACTTATACGATCTTTGTATTATCAAATAGCTTGTAAAAGGTCATACTAATGCAAAATTCAGAATGTAAGCTCTGAATATATTGTAAAAGTTGAATAATTTAAATATTTATTAAATTATTCAACTCATTTATCAGTATTTTTTCTTTAACGCCTGCATATTTGAATAATTTCATGAACGAAACCTAGAACTTACCTATTGTGTAGAATGGTATCAATTAAAGTTTTGATGACAAATTTATACATTAATATAGAAATATTACTTGTGTGAGCTAGAATTTAGGTTATGTAAACTGGACCTACAAATATACAATTAGTATACGAGGGCGGGTCAATAAGTCCGTGACTTTTGGAATAAAACACATATTTTTTGATAAATAAATCATTTTATCTTTCAACGTCGTCTCCCTTGAGCTCTACACACTTTGTCCAACGCTTCTCCAATTTTTTTATCCCTTCCAAAAAATATGATTTGTCGAGGTCCTCAAAATAGGCCTTTGTTTGCGAGATGACTTCATCATAGGAGACAAATATTTTTCCACAACGCCATTTCTTCAGGTTTGGGAACAAGTAGTCTTTCGGAGCCAAATCTGGAGAATAGGGCGGATGAGGGAGCAATTCATAGTCCAATTCATGGAGTTTTGCCATGGCAACGGCACATGTGTGCACCCTTGCATTGTCTTGGTGGAAAAGAACTTTTTTTTGCTTAACACGAAGTTCACTTTTTTCCATTTTTTCATCAAATTACTGTGTAGTCTAATAAAGATAGCTGTCAAACACAAACTAACTGACGCAGCAAGTTTAAATTTTGACAGGAGTCAACTGACAGATGCCTGTTGACAGGAGCAGTGTTGCTTTTTCAGTAAAGTGGTCAGAAATTTAAAAAGTCACGGACTTATTGATCCGCCCAAGTAGATATCTTAACACCAAATATAAAACACCTGTTAATCATTAATGAATATCAATTGCGTAAATACAAACATGAATATCTATAAATTACTGGTTAAAATAGTATGTTTTGTAGGTTAAGTCTTTTATAGTTATTCAGTTCGCTCTATACAAACTGAACTATAGTTAAATATATTTTTACCGTAAAAAAAAGGAAAATAATGTACTTAATGTAATTATTATTACGCAATCTTTGTTACAGCGTAGAACATTCATGATAAATATTTAAATCGTAAATATATCATATTATGCTCACAAACATGCTTTAATATAATTCACTTCTGACCGCGTAGCGTCGACTTTGAATAGCCGTATAAAATGGCAATTAATCCGAGTGATCATAATTTGATGATAAGACTTCTTCAGTGTTTGCCTGGCTAGCGAGCACCATTCATATAAGGTAACCGCCGAATATTACTGCTCCTATGGTGAAATGATCACGCAACGTTTTATCAAGAACTGTTCCTTCCGAATTCCGTGCGCTTTCTTCCTACGAGCCCATCTTCACTTTCCCAAAATGTGGGATTGAGTTTAAAAGTGGAATTAGTAACCGATACAAAAAAATTGCAAAATCAAAAAGTATGGGGTACATAGAATGTTGTCAATATGTCGAAAATTTAAATCAGAAGATGACTGCTAAACTACACGATCGTGCCTAGCGCTTTTCAAATAATAAATATCCCGGGTTGTCTGGAAGAAATCGCTTGCTAGTGATAAGACCGCCAATTGTTGTACAGTAATAATATAATCCATTTTGTTTGTATTCACTTTCTAACGTTATGCAATAAAGAGTTAATACCTAATAATAAAAAGTCGAGTTAATATTTTAATGTCCAATCTAAATTGCACCGTACTTGTATCTCTTTATAGTCATTAATTAAATAAATAACTTTGGGTAACTTATATACCTACTGATAATAACTTACCGCCATGGTTTCAGATGCCCGGTTTGTGCAATCTCGCCGGGGCAGAACTCTTATACAGATTGGAACGTACACTTTTGGTAAACAGTCGAGCAACGGTATGAAAAGCCGCTGGCAATGCTCTACGCACGTCTCCAAAGGATGCAAGGCTTTTGTCAAAACAATAGAAGATGAAATTATAACAGTCAGAAACAATCATAACCACTAATATGAGTGGGTGGAATGTTTAAATCACAGAACATATAAAATTTTCTCTGTGGTTTAAATATATCGATAAACGTATAATAAGATAGATATGATATAAGCGTGTAATATCTGTGTATTAATGCTAAGATGTGTGTTCATTTTATTGTTTCATAAAGAAGATGTTATAACTTCGTTATTCCTTCTATGATTTAATGTATGTAGTAGGTATTAAATAAGATTCGTTCTAATTGCGAATAATTTACAAATTGTAACTAAGACAATTAAGAACTATGAATAAAATAGAATAGAATAGCGCAGAATATAATGTTTCCCTATTCTCATATCATCTCAACGGTTATGATGAATTGTGAATAAACAGCTAGTTTAATTAAGAAACAGCATTTATTGCCTTAAAGGTAATAAGTTAACTGTCTTGGATTTCCTTAATTAGTAATTTGACTAAATGGCAAAATTAAGTTTCTTAATTTTTCTTGCCTCCCACATATGCCTATTATACAGGGTTGTTTTTTAGTCACCAGCCAAATTTAATAAATGTTGGGTTCTTTGATACAATATAAACGTACCTGCAAATTTATTTAAGCATCGCTCAGTACAAAAAAGTATAAATATGGAATCACAAACTTTTTAAAAAGTAGTCGCTGTTGATGAACACAACTACTACGAAGCGGCATTTCATTGAAATACTACGACGTAGTACTACAATATGTTTTGTTGTAGCGCGTAGTTGTCTTTATTTTTATAGTAATTTAGAGTGACCATGGTTTGCTTAATATGTAAGCGGATATACCTATATTCCTTGGATATATTCCTTGTAAAAAAATAAACACTTTTTGCAAAAATCGTTTCTCTAAATGATACTTATTGCGTAAAAAAAATTTGGCCTGTGACCACAAATCAACCCTGTATATATGTTACAGCCTAATGTGTCAACTTCAACAAATAAAAATGTCTTGCCTAACCATAGTTTGTGCGTAAATATATTGTGATACTTCAACGTGTAATTTTGAATTTTTTTTTGCTCCATACTTATACGCCATTTAGTCATTTATTATTGAGACTGAGGGCATATCAATATATTTTCACTCAATAGGAATCAATACTAAAAATTCAAAACCGATTCCAGATTTAAAACCAGGAAATTTCAGCGAGGTAATACAGATGGGTCCGTACCGGTTCAACAAGGTGCAAGTGAGTGGGAACAAGACCCGTTGAAAGTGCGTGAAGGCGAAGGCGGGCGTCTGCGCCTCGTTGCACACCGTGGACAACGTCATCGTGCGCGTCTGGGGCTTCCACGGACTTCCACCGCCGAGTGTTTTTCTGTGATTATAATTTAATGTCAAAGTAGCATATGCGGGAGACTAGCACCATAGAGGCTGCGGGAGATACTCAGTAGTTCATGTCTCTCTCTGTAGTGTTTGTATGAGGATATTAGAACTGTTTCTGGATATTGGAATGTTAAGGAATATGTATGTTCATGATTTGTTTATTTTTTCTATATAAGAAGTGCAATTACTTAATTATTGTTTATTTATAATTTAATTCCCTGATGTTTTGTTTATTATACATATGATTTATGCTGCAAAATTGTTTGAATTTCCTTGTTAAATATCAAAAGTCCAACTTAAACTCTCTCCAGAAGTCCAGACCCCGGTTCAAGTGTCCATAAGGGTGCAAGAGTTGAGCCATTTCTCATTTTTTCATTTAAATATATATAACATATTTCAGTAAGTACTATTATGTCGAAAAATAAGTTATGTAGATATAAGTAAACCTAAATAAATAAGCAACTTTTTATTATTGTAGTAATTGAATCGCTTTGTCTAACTTATAAGAAACTTTGATATTAAAACAAAAAGCGGTTCAACTATCCCGTACTTACCATTTTTGTGGTAGGATGTGGTAGGGAGTCATAGAATTTAGATCAGGAGGGAGGGAGAACAGCTATCCACACATTTCTTTGAAGTGTCTCTAACAAGTGTCTAATATCCGGTACAAAATAAAACTCCTAATTGAGTAATTTCGGTAGCTCTTATGTTTAAATAGAAAGTAGTTGTCCTAAAATCTGCTATAGTCTGCCTGCTCAATGTTTTTAGGAGCATTACGACTAGATATATCGGAATAATCTCATATTTATACTTGTTCCTTTTTGTCAACCTATAGTGTACTTATTTTCAAACAATATGTATTTATTTTAAAAAACTAAACTTCAGTTCATTTAATTTTACGCTTTGTTAATAGAATTCTTCCATTCTTTACTTCCATGCTGGACTGGGAGTGAAAGAAAAACATAGAATGTGCCAGCTGCTTCTCTTCCCGGGCATACTGTAAAAGTCGGTTAAGGGACAGAGGTTTTATTGGCATTTTTGTGGGCGATAGGCTGACCCCCTGTCACTGCAATAGCCTCTCGCAATCATTATAATACCTCATTAGTCAAACGTGACATCAGTTGGTCTTATAACCTCTGATGTTCTGCCTACCCCATAAGGGATACAGGCGTGAAGTTATGTATGTATGTATGTATGTATTAATAGAATTCTTTATATTTGTCTTCAATGTATCTAGATGGCGTTATTGCGTTTACGTCGTCAAAGCGCGGGGAGCTGGTGCTGGTGCACTCTGGACGCAAGTTCTATAAGAGACGCGTGAACAAGAACGGCTCAGTGGTGTGGCGGTGCCAGGCTAAAGGCTGCTATGGAGTTGTCACCATGGATGATCAGATAGTCCTAAAAACTACAAAGCACAGTTGTCTACGCGAGTATTGACAAGGAACTATCGAAGAACGCATTTAAGGCTGCAAACTGGACTGCAGTGACAGCGACAGCGGCGCGGGCAGCGATTTCCGCGACACGATAGAAAGTATTGAGTTTGTATGAAACCGCGCCCGCTGGTGTCGAGAACGGCCCAGATTCCCCGCGTCGCTGCCCGCGCCTCTGTCGCTGCCGTCCAGTTTGCAGCCTAAGGCTAGGATGCAGCAATTTTGTACGTTTTAGAACAATTATATACCCTGTAGTATAAACATGTTGTGCCTGAAAAAATATCCACAACAATTAAACATAACCAACCCATGTGTAAAGATAGAAACATGATTTATGAAAATTGGCTCGATAAAAAAAGCCACAAACATAACACTAATTAACAATTTCAAATGGATATTGCTACGAAGTGGCATCTTGGATTCATGTAAAATTAACATTAAAACACGGCGCATAATTTTTTAAACCGTTTGTACAGGAATTTTTTTAGATAGTTAATTTAATTTTTCGAAAATGTTACAGATTTTTTTTTATAGTAAATTTATTTTTTGGAAAACCAATTAATTATTAAAATTAAATTAACCAATCAAACATATTGCGCTTTCTTACGTCGGCGAAGTTCGCTAGCGAATACCGGACTTTGTGAGGGTGGCAACTTTGTATTGACTCACAAATTATTATGTTATGTTTTCCGATTGTATTAAAATAATGAAATATGAAATTACAGTGTTTCGAATAAATTACTTTTGTCTAAATAAAACGTTCTAAGTGGTATGATGGAATTATCATTAATTCTGTACTTTACGTAAAACTTTTTAACAAAATCAGAAAATTTTAATACACGTCCTTTATAGGCACTTAAAGCACTTTCATACATAAAAATCCCTTTTTCAATCTTATTCGAATAAACAAATATAAATAAACTCGTGACTACAAAATAATAACTTTACGCCTAATGGGACCCTTTAATGTTTCTATCGAGGTTACTTTGTTATTTATTACCAAATAATTGAATAGTAATTTAGTAAGTCACAATAACGAATATACTTTAAGATTAGTATGACCATGTTTGCGATGTGTTGTATAGAGCGTCCTGTGTTCTCGACGTCGTCGGCGCTGGGCGCGCGCGTGCTGCGGCTGCGCGGGTACTGGTACATGCGGCACTCGGTGTGCTCCTCGCGGGTCAGGTGGCTATGCGGGGACAGCCGCGGCCGCGCCTGCCGAGCCAGCGTCGTCACCATCGGCAACACTGTCGTCGGCGCACACAACACTCACCCCAAGCTCATTGACCATTACCGAATCACTGACCCTTAGAAAAAGGAAAAGTCAAATTATGGATTAAAGGTTGCCGAGGATTTAGTGATAACGTGATTCAACTCAAAAGATTTGTCGTATTTTTTTAAGTTGCTTTTAAACAGTTACCCAGCTCAATATTGCTATGCTGATGTTATTTACAAAATGTGTTTTTGAGTAATTCATTTTGGTGATGCTGTTTTTTTTTTTTGTATTCTGTTTTTCGATGACATTTTGGATTTTAGTTAGGTACATACATACTTACCTTCATGCCTATATCCCTTATGGGGTGGGCAGAACACCAGAGGTTATAAAAGTATCTGTTGTCACATTAGACCAATTTTTAGGTATTTTAATGATGATATGATGAGGAATTTAGTTTGAAAAGTTTATTTCTGTAATTAGCAACCGTGCTGTATAAAGAAAATTCGAAAGATACAACTACCACGGTGGCGCTTTCAGGGTAGGTTTATTTATAATTGGATGGATAGTTCAGTACCTATTTAAGAGTGGTCTAACTTTATTTGGGTGAACTCTTTCTTGATGCAGAATTGTTTGAAAGTGCTTTATATTTTTTTACTTCAATCTTATATTCATCCTACTTTTTGCACTATTACAGGTTTCATTACGCCAGTATATACTTGTTTGTTTGACATATTAGATGAAAGAAAAAAAGAAATCCAAAACTCAACATACCACCTAAAGATCGATGGAGTTGAACATTACTTATTCTGTGGTTGAACACTTCCCTATTTGGTCTAAAGCTAGAATACAATGTAAGCTATCAGTTTGTAACGATAAATCTTAATATGTTATTTGCCAGAAATTTAATCAGGCACTCAGTTTCAATAAGGACAAGAACTGCTTTTTGTTATTTCACAAATAGTAATAGTTTCATTAAATCAATCACAATTGTTTTATTTTCTTTTACTTTATGTTTTTATGTATCATAAAAGTTCCTATTTTTTACTTTAATAGATTCTATTTTTAAGTACAATTATGAATAGTGAATATGTAGTATACCAAATCCTAGTTAAGAAAACATAAAGCTTATTATTTATATCAATAAAAATTTATTGAATTTATATCCTACCTCTTTATTTTGTATCAGTCCCCAATACAAAGTATTCATTTATATTTCAAATGTGGGTCATAATGAAAAACTTAAAAAAGCATATTTTTTTCCAAGCAATAGTAACAAATTTTTCAATTTATATATATTTTCCAAGCCGAAAAAATCAAGCACTGTATCTTGCAATCAAGTGTGATTACCTCCCACCCTCAGTCTCATCTGATGATAAGTAGCAATGATGTCGAAGATGAAAGCGCATGGGTTAAAAAAACTTATCTTTAAATAAAATTGCCGAAATGCATCACGGAGCGGTGATATTTGTGGGCAGAGTTTTGCTTGGTGGTAGGATCCCTTCTGGGTCCGCCTGGCTAGCGACCACCCTTTATATAAAGTCTGCCGCCAAATGTTACCGCTCCGGCGGTAATGTGTTCCGGCAATATTTTATAAAGAGCCAGTTCCTTCCTAAACCCGTGTGCTTTCATCTTCGACCTCATCATCACTTACCATCAGGTGAGATTGAGGTCAAACGCGGGTTTAGTCACTCATAAAAAAAAAAAAAAAAAAAGTTTCCTTTTTATACTCTGATCAGGTTTTATGCTCAAGTTTAATTAGTAACGAGGAGATAATTCCAAACAGTCACGATAAGAAACATAACAGTTATAATTAGTTATCTGGATACTCAGCCGCACTGCATGACTAATGACTATAATACTATGATTGTGCCTGAAAATATCATAGTCATGCATAAATAGGTCAAATATATTCGTTTCTTTTTTTAGGTGTTGTATACGGAAAATCTAAATTTGGAAAGCCCTTGATTATCTACAATAACAACAGATTCAACCGAGCTGTGAGTGTCAAGTGGCCGAGGGGGTACTGGACTTGTAGCCGGGCGAGGAGCCGCCGCTGCTCCGCCACAATCCGTACCTTCGAAGACAACGTTATAGAGATAAATAACAATCACAGTCATTGAATCTTTCAATTTCTTTTCAACTGAAAACCAATTCCAAACCGAGCTCCTCAATTTTTGTGTCTTTGTTACGTCTTTGTCACGATTTTTTGCACAATTATGAATAGATTTTGAATATTCTAGTTTTTAAATCTTTTTATGATAGAGAATACTTCAGAGGTGGTTCCATATAAATTTCATCTAAATCGAAAGGATACTTTTAATTTTTAATTTTTTGACGACCACTTTAGCGATGGGGTAACACTGTCTGCCTCAGAAGCCAGTGGTTGCGGGTTCGATTCCCGCACGGAAGAAGAAAAAAAATATTCTGGGTCTGGGCGTTTATCAATATGTATATGTATTTATATTCCAGGTTCCCCCCTAGTTCGCTACATGATATATCACAAATCACATATATCACAAGGTCTGCTTAGTTTGGGGCCATGTAGTTGATGTGATTGTCAGGGTTTTTTTTTTTAATTTTATTTTAATTTTGAAAAAATATGTAGGAATACTGAGAATATTTACATTGTCGACCTTATACTCCAGCCCAGTTTTCGTCGTGAAGTCCTTTTTTTTAATACTCTGCATTCGCTGATTACTCTTCATCTTATTTTTTTACTTTCATGTATTATTTAGATGTTACCAATTATTTTATTTTCAGCTCATAAGTATATTAATCTCTAAAATATACATATAAATCCATACGTTTCAGTGGTATAAATATCTCATCTAATAATGAGCTAAAGAATAATCTCTTCGATACAGAAATATAACTGATCTTATATTTATGCTCTTGTAGACATTCACATTACTTCTACTTCTTACCTACATCTTTTCATTACATACTATATTAGTATCACTTAGATAATGTAAGCAAAAACTTCATATCCAGAAATGTATATTCATGTTAAAAGATATATTCGATAACAGGTATACCTTCAATTCTCTCTAATAATTTGCTTCAGAATCGTTAAGATAAGTTGCAAATCGGCGAGTAGGTGACAACAAAAGTGGCTTCACTGTTATAAAAAATGATAGAATTCAGTAAACTTGTGCTTTATTAGTATCTACTGATCTGTCTAGTTTTTTTCTTTTACTCAAATACAAGGTTGTCTGGTGGAGATCGCTTTACAGCGATAAGGCCGCTTGTTGCGCCTATCTGAATGTTTTTTTATTGTATTTTTTTCCTTTTGTCATTGTGTGCAATAAAGTATAAATAAATAAAAATAAATAAAGGTTGCAGCTTAATAATACTTAAAATATGTTCACATTTGCCTCCGTATGGCTGCTATACATTAAGCAATAACTTTTTATTGCCGTTCCTGAAAAATGTTATATTTGTTATGTTTGGATATCAACGAATCTATACTGCAGTGCGATCATAGAACTTTATCGAATCGTTTGTTAACGAATGTTCGTATAGTATGGAGACGGTTTTTAAGAAAAAATTGATATCTATCCATTGCCGCACGGCCAGCTTAAATAAATGTGTGCCTTGTTAATTTTGAATGTTTGTAAACATGTTGTACTCATAAATATATGTAAAATAAAAAATTACAATGTTACTCAAAACTTGCAACCGACTCCATACTATACGAGCATTCGTAAACATTCGTTAACTTACGATTCGATAAAGTTCTGTGATCGCACTGCTGCCCTTTCAAACATCCCTTGTGCTTTGTGCATCAAGCCGTAGAGATTGATCCACGTCCTAAAGCGGCTAAGCCGCTGGAAGCTGCTAGAAATATTATAGTGCAAAATGTTTGTTGCTTATTATTACTCTGTCACTATTATACTCTGAAACGGCTGAATAGATAAATCTGAAATTTTGACGCAGGTAGCAAAACAACAAATAACATTTATTGTAATACTCTAGGTATTGGGTAAGCCCGTCAGTGGGAACCTATATGTATAAATGGCGTTGCCTTTGTACCACCATGAAATATCTTAGAAAGAATAAAGCTAATTTTTGCTTTTGTTAAAGATACATTTTTTAAGTTGGATTTAATTAAGATTGTATATATTTTAAATCAAAACACTTGCGGTTTGATTCATTTTAGATTAATACTTTGTATCATAGGTTACATTACTGTCCCCGTTAAAAATTGCTAGTAAATATTTCTTAACGTAGGCTTTTAATACGAAATTAGACTTTCTTAATTAAGGTTAAATTTGTGAAGTTTACTGATTCATTGTATTTCCAGTGCAATTTCTACAAAACCCGAAAGGAAAGACAGTTTTACTGAAGAACGGGTTCACGTTTAACTGCAGCTGCGAGTCTACACACACGACCTTGTGGCGGTGCACGCGGTGGCCGGGATGCAGATCCAGACTCATCATCAGAAAGTATCAAAGCTATATTGTCAAAGCTGATATCCGACATAATCATAAGGCATCAAACTACACTATTAAGAACGGAGTGTATATAAAAATTTAAACGTAGATATTTTTTTGTTATTTTATTTAAATCTGTCCGAATATCGAAACCTACGCGTGTCGTAAGATGTAGGTATCTTAAACCGAGTGATACCCGTTTAGAATTGAGACATCTTCAGAGTCCACGCTAGTGGCTGCATGTCATACTGTGTGAAAAATAAGTTGTTAACTTCGCGACGTATTATCGTTCCGCGATGATATTTGCACTTGATGACGGAAACATTTTGTGACTAGTAAGTTTCCTCTTGAACTCGCGTCATCTTTGGCCAGTAAAAAAATAATTGTCATACCTTGTGTGCATTTCTTTCTTGCTTAAGCAGCCACTAAGTGGAAGGCTTTGTAATCATTACTTGATTATAAGGCGACTAATCTAAGCGACCGCAAGAACCCAACGATCTAGCAGACTCACGTATGTTGAGTGTACCTTGATCAAAGTATCATAAACAATTTTTTTTTTTTTTACATTGCATTTATTTTGTTTAAGGCATAGAATACGGAAAATCGAGATTTGGAAAGCCTTTGATTTTCTACAATTACAACAGATTCAACCGAGCTGCCAGCGTCAAGTGGCCGAAGGGGTACTGGACTTGTAGCCGGAAGAGGTCTCGCGGCTGTCCTGCCAAAATATATACCCTCTATCATAATGCTACTAACATTTTTGACAACCACAATCATTAGTCTATTGTTATATTTGCACTGTAGAATAGGGCGCGGGTGACAGTTTCAGTAATGTTACGTTTCACTCCTGAAAGTGGATTTACAAATTATGCCTTAGTATTTCAAACGTACCACATTCCTAATATATGAAATCATTAAAAACTAATGTCAACTCATATGTTCTAGTCCACAAATTTATTGCAATAAAATTTATGCGTATAACGTTACGCCATAATGATGGGATGTGCTGCTTTTAATAACGGATATTTTTGATTACAAAAAATGTATGTACCTAATGCCTATGAAAAACAAAGAAACAAACAATAAAATCTAAATGCGTTTCAAGCCTTTAGTAGTTGTACTGAGAGCATTGTAAACAAAATGGCCACTTCGCCGATGCATAGGTAAGGCAAAAATGTTCCACAAAAAAATCATAAACCGATTTTGATAATTTTTTGTAGGAAAGTTACAACTGAATAACATGCAAATTTTCATAACATGAGGTCGCACCTCGTGTTTTGCACCTCAACACAACAATATTTAATTTGTTGCTCTTCTTTATGCAACGACTTTAAGTTCATGAGCAATAAGAACAAATAATGTTAGTTACCTGAACTAAAGGCTTTTCAAGTAGCTGTTAACTTATGTTTAGTAGGTATAGATTCTATATTATTCATCATACAAATATCTACCGTCACCGCGATTTCTATACCTACCATGAAATTGCGGGCTAGAAGGCCAAAAAGGCCAAAATGCATTGTAAGGGTATCACGTGAATCTCCCAAACGCTATAACCGGGCATTTAAAAAAAATGGTCTTAATAAGCGAAGTCATGATATCCGACTAAGCTGTATGAAAACCGAACTTCGGTATGTAATTACGCCATAACAAGCGGTTGGTCAAGAAAAGCGGAGTAAAAATAACGGAGTAGAATAAACGAATTCCACCGTATAACCTTTTTTTAAATGTTTTACCCCTTCCTTCCATTTAACAAAATTTGAGAAGACTTTGATCCTTTACTATCGCTATTTTATAACAGAACATTGTACTATTTAGATTAGTCTTTAATCAAAAGTTTGTCTAGACTTTATAACGTGTAACTAGTGTTTTAGTTCACAAGTCATTCGTTTTTGGATATTATAACAAACATTTTTAAGCATGTGTAAAAATGACAATATGCCAATTATTGTACATACATACATAACTTCACCTATATTTTCTTTAAAGGGTAGGTAGACCACCAGAGGTTATGAGACCATCTGATGTCACGTTTAACATAGGCGGTAGTATAATGATAGGGAAATGCTATTGCAGTGACAGGAGGTCAGCCTATCACCCACAAAACGTCAATAAAACTACTGTCGTAAGAGGAGCAGCTTACAGGGATGAAGATTGTTATAATTTAAGAACTGATAAATAATGGCGTCCGTGGTGCAGTGGTCCTAGACGCTACTACGTGAGGGTTCGATTCCCGCGCGGAACAAGAAAAAAATGTTCCGAGGTCTTGATGGTTATCTACATTCTAGGTTCTTCCTATAACGCTTAAGTTTAACTATGCAATCAATAGAATTTTCTTTTTTTCTGCAATTTTACTTTCTTTTATTACATGAATAAAAAAAAATAACCATCTTCATTATTTCAGTTATGTTTCTTAGGAACACCCACGGAAAAGACGTTGCTCTGTTAAACGGGTTTCCGTATTTCTGTAAAAGAACGAGCATGACTACAAAGACCTGGTGCTGCACCAAGTGGGCGGGGTGTACGGCACGATTCATCGTCAACATGGAGGAAGGCCGCTTTAAAAGTGCACATTTGAACCACAACCACCCCCCTCCTAGATATATCATATCTCACGGAACCTTTGTTAAAATATGATTTGATGTTTTGTGTATTCCGCCCTGTGTGTGATACAAGTGCTTGAAATTCATCGAAAGTAGCAATTGTGAGAAATTTTTGCAGGCATTCTGAAGATGTTTGTTTGTATGTTTGTTGAAGATGTCAATTATAATATTGTTACTATTAGTGGCTTAACCAATCAGCGACGACTTTTGAAAGTGCTAATTCTCATATTTATAGAGAACAATTAGTTGCTTAAAAAAAACAAACGAAGTGGCTTGGTTGAAACGTATAAAGATCTTTTGTTTGATGTTAAAATTCCATGTATTATTTCGTTTTCTGATTCTACCAAATTCGCGTGTGATTTAGTCAGTTGTAATTAGAGTTGTGTGTTGTCTTTGTTAATATATTCATTCACTTATAATATACCAGCTTAGGCCCGCGACTCCGTACGCGCATAAACATTATTTATGTTTAACACAGCCAGTCAAACATTGAAGAACTTTTATGCTAAGTATCACATCCGTGCACTCAAGCAATAAGGTTTTTCCAGTGCCAGTAGTTTGGTTGTTAGTCCGGTTGAACGGACTACTGTCACTTTTGAGCAGCAGTAGTTCGGTTTCTTTTTATAAATCAAAATTAATACAATGTGTTACTTATCTTTTTATTCTTATATAGTATAAAAAATAAATATAATACAATAATACCACGTAATTCCAAGTTTAATAAAATATCGTACACAGTCGCATGTGTTATATAGATATATATATTGTACATATTATTGTTAATTTCTTATTGCCATAATAAAACATTCATTGTATTTAAGCTAACTTGTCTATGAACTCTTCATCCTTAGAACAGTGAAGTTAGGTTCATTACAACAATACCAACCTGAAAAATGGAAACATTGCTTTCAATATGTATTTTAAATTGAAATACAGTAATACTATTAAAATTACATAATGTAGCAACTATGTAATAGCCCTATGTTCAATAATATAACTAGTTTCATATCAATTAACCTTTAAATATTTTATCAAAGTAGATGTCGCCTTTTCAAAGCATGACTGCCAAAACAACACAAAACTAATTTAAGTTATTTTTATTTATGTTTATTTGTTTAATTAAATTAATAATAATTAAAAATTAATAAAAATGTATAATTATAAATTATTTAATATATATTTAATATTAATGATAACTGTACTAGACATAATTTGTGATATTTACTAGTTACATTTAATATAAAGTCACTCAGTTGTAAGAGAAGTGTCGAGTAAGGATTTTAGAGCGACACACTTCAGGTTGTTTTTTTTGAAAGGCGAATGGAAAGTTTTGGGATTTCTTATTTTTGATTGCTCCGAGGCATTGTAAGAAGTAAATGATTTTGAGAGGGGACTCTTCCTTTGGACCAGGGGGAGTTTACTAATTTCTTAGCCAATGCTGTCGATGGCAGCCGGAGCCAAAGTGGGACAAATCTATACGTATGAATGAGAAAGCTTTAAAGTACTTTGCTTTGACGTAAGTCTATATGTCAATCTTCTCAAAAGTGACAATCAAAGACAAACAATCATCCATCGCCAACGACTGACTGACGCCATTTGTAAAAACGGTTCATTGCGTTAACTGCGTAATTTCAGCAACCCATTTTTAATTTGAAAACCTGTAAAATTTTTGATTTGAAAATCTGTAAGCTGTGTGTTTTACGGAAGTGCTATTTGTTCAGTGCGAAATTGACACTTTATATTGTGATAGTGAGACTAAATACTTTGTAATTGTTTGTTTGTTTATTTGCGAAATTGACGCTTTTGTTCAGTAGTTTTAAGATAATGGTTGGAAAAGGGACTGATTAAGGGGATTAAGTAAATGATTATATGATATCTGTAATAAAAATATGTAAAACTGATATAAGTGCATGCAAGTAAAATTTGAGACTGTTATGTGCCATGCTGATCTAAGTGAATTATTCTATGTATACTTTGGACCATAACGGTACAAGTGATTTTCTTTTTCCATTTTTTTTATGAAGACTTTATATTATTGTTATAATTTTGTACCCAATACATTTTGACACTAAAAACATAACGTATTTATTGTAACTCTTCTACCAAAGAGTTTTGAACTATTTACAAAATTCAGTTTTTCTTCATTTTGTACAGGTGCCACTTATACCCCAATGGTTTTCAACCCGTCAATTATACATTAATTAAGTTCCTATCTTAGAGTAATAGACTGCATAGATTACAACTGTGTAAAGTGGATCTATTAATACACTGAAAAGTTGCGGATGGCATTAACTGAAGCGCTAGTGAGCTGTATGTATGCATTTACGAAGTATGAAGTAATCGTTCTTCTCTCGTAAGAGAGTATATTGTTCCATGCTTTGGACGCCCTGCTGTTGAAAACTAAGTTGTCGGTCCATTTTTTTATAATAAGCTGTGAACTAAGTGACTATGTGTATTAAGCAAATACAATGTAAGTTATTTCTCTTTAATTCTAAATTGTTACTTAGTAATTTCTGTGGTAATTTTCCCAAGATAAATGTATTAAACTATCTTATTTTTCTACAAACAACTTATCTTAATTTGATATTATTTAAGATTTGTTTTAAAGTAAACTCCTTTGCATTAGATGGAGGTTATCCGGTAGGTACTTAGGTACCTGATAAAACTAATTTAACAACCACATTCAAATAAAGCCCTTAATAAATAAGCGTTTTACTAATCTGGATATTCTTTTATAAATTGTTAACTTATGAAGTTTAATTGTACCTAAGTTTGTGAATGAAAATAATACCAGTGAAGTTTCTTGCCAGTCCTTCTTCACTAAGGTTTTTCCGAACTGGTGGTAAATCTTAAAAGAAATAAATATGCTATATGAAATTATACAATCTGTGTTTTCCTACTTTACTCCTTATATCTCTCATTTATTCTGAGAAATAAGTTGATCTACTCCTGGACTATCTTGGATTCCTGACAAAATACTTATTGTGATCTGTACTTATAGTCCATTCTAACACATGCATATCACCTGACTGGGACCTTTCCGGAGTAGGTTGTACCTATTAAGTTCACAATTATTTTACATACTAAGTTTAAATATGTTTATGGATATCTATAATTTAATGAAAATGCATCTTACGATAAAAATATAACTCAAATATGAATCACTTACTGTTCGCCAAATTAACGGAAGCAGTAATTTGCGAGCAAAACACATTAATAAATTAGCCATTTTTAATATTATTCTGTAAAATTAAGTGTTTTTATGCATATACTTTTAGAAATTTATGATTTTGTACAGTTGTGTTGGTAAGAAGTTGACTTTTTCGTAAAATTTTAGTACATTAGCTATATACTTAAGTATAAAAAAATACAAATAAGATGTTATTAATTAAAAAGTTAAAGAAATGATTAAGTTATGAAAAATAAATACTTATATTTTACTTATAACAATTATATGTATTTTCTTAGTAACTAAATAAAAAAAAACAAATAATAGTAGTTTTAATATTGGGGCCCTTCTGGACCCCGCTCGTGACGGAACGTTTCCGTAAAAAGCGCGTGTCTTAAAAGTTAAATCATATTTGTTTAAATTCTCAATTCAACAAATTTTGTACTTCAAAATGAGTTACCGTACATAACATATTATGTTTGTTTCAGTTGTAAAATGTAAAAACTATAAAGGTAAAGATGTGATCCTCATTGAAGGCTACAGTTTCTGCGTAAACCGTCGCTTAAAAAAGACGATACACTGGCAATGCACGCGTGGCTATCCTTGCATCGCTCGAGCCATCACTGATGTCAAAATGAACTCTATAATTAAATCTAACCTAACACACAATCATAAGCGTAAGCCTTTTATAATCAGAAATAATGTGTATCTAAAAGTTTGAAAGTAAATCTGATTACTCATTTATTTATTCGGCTTTGGCGAATCATCGTATTTGTGCTACAAAGGCCGAATTGGTAATTGTACGATTTTTTCCTTTCTGTTAATAAAGTTGTAAGTGCTATGTTTTTCTCTTTTGTTCAACTTACTTTACTTTGTGGTTTTATAATTTCCAGAAAATTTATGAACGTTTTTTCCATTAAATTTAAATTTAAATTAAATGTTATACATTAAAATTAAATGTATAACATTTAATTTTTAATTTTGACATTACAGATACAATTTGACACTAGAGAGACTTAAAAATAAGAAAATGCAATGTTGAATACGGCCTAATATGGTTCTAAATTTTCTTTTTATTACTTACATAATTCGTTTCAGCGATGTTTCTTACTGCTGCGACAGGCAAGTCGTACAATTTCGACGGAATCAATAAGTTCTACCAGCAACGCCAGGGCATCGGCAGGGTACTCTGGCGGTGCAACAAGCGAGGCTGCAAGGCTTTTACCTTCTCAGTTTTTGGGATAATATGCAAACAACAACTAAATAATAATAATAAATACTAATAGTTTATTTCCCAAAATAAAAATACATTTTTAAACACAATTAAGCTATGATCTCCGCACTAGGCTTGGCCTGCATCGCGAGGATCATACATATTTTGATTTACATTTTGAGTAAAGACTATAAAATATATATATTGACTTACATATCATGTATACAAATTAATTAATAACAAAATTGCCTCATATTCCATTGAGACGAAACAGAAAATTGAAATTTTACACAAAATAAAAAATCTAGGAGAAAATTATTTACTGTCATAGTTAAGTGATGAGCTATAATGAACTTAAACAATAAATTTAGTTGAATAGATTCATATTATTACCGACAGTTGCCTATTCTACACAGATTAAATTCTTGAATTATTTTAGAGGTACTATTTGTACCGTCGCAAAAAGGAGGCGTTTGCTTGGTGGTCGACGGTTATCGCTACAACAACTACAGCAAGTCTGGCCAGCGCACGTTGTGGTATTGCACTAGAAGACATCGCAAGCAATGCAAGGCCTCCGTGGTTACGTATAATGATAAGATTTTAATTTATAATAAAATACACAATTGCTGACCTCAAAATGTTCTTTCTTTTATTCAAAAGTTAAAAGATGAAGCTGCGGCATACGCAGAAACTGATATTGAATTCTTTAATAAAGGACATCATAATGTTTATACCTACATTTGTGCCTACATAATGTATAAATACTCAATATATCCTTACATATGAAATTGGCGTTTTTGTGGGAGGAATAAAAGTCGTTTATTTTCTTAATATAATATATTTATTTAATCAAAGTTTAATCCATTGTTATCTATGTACTTATGCCATCTCATAGGTAGTTCATTTATGCCTTTTCTAAAAAAACATTAAATCTTTGAAGGCAGTTTGGTATGGAGTTGATTTTTGGTCATCAGAGATGATTTTTTTCCCCTAAAAAAGTTACCCAAATTTCTAAAAAAATAATAGTCTGTTGGAACAAGGTCCGGGGATTACGGTGGATGTCTTAAACATTCCGATTGAAGCTCCTTTAATTTGGTAGCAGTCTATTCTGCAGTGTGTGGTCTTGCGTTGTCCTGAATCAGCAGTGGCCTTGTGCGATTGACCAGTCTCGGTTCTTTAGCGGCTAGTTTATCCATCATTATTTGGAGCTGACAGTAGATATGTACGGTTCATTAACCGTACAGTCTATCGCGCAATGCTGTCCTAATTTGGTCACATGCTGCGGACACGCGTCACGTGGCCCTAACATAATAAATACTATACGTTTAACATACTCAGTGTGCATTATCTTACCAGCCACAGGGTAGACGAGCATCCTTCTTAACTTAACTGTAACTTAAAACAATAAACTCAATCTAACTATCTGTGGCGTTTAACTCAAGCTCCAACATCTACAACAACTCTAAGAAAATTATACATCTTTTGGTCCTTCGAGCGAAGAAACTGAATAAGAAGACATCAGATCACATCCAATTGAAGAATTTTGGGACTTACTACTGTGCCAGAAGACGACGTGCGGATCTGAGAAGACTGTCTACGACCGGCTAGTCCTTCACATTTAACACTTGGTATATTTTGTAGCTTAAGCTGTGATAGCGTATCGGTTACCTGGCTTCCCACCAGCGGGATCCCCCAGGCTAATTGAGAAGACGTGTATTTTGCAGTGGCGGCTGCGTGATATATTGAGTGTCAGGACTAGCAGGCCCAGTGTCACGAACCAGCGATAACACTTAATTTTTTTTTGAAATACCTATCATCTACGAAAACTACATTCAACAACTTATTAACTTACTACAATGGCAACTAACGCGGAAGAACTCATCAACCGTCAAGAGCAAACATTTGAAGATATCAAGAGGTTCTGTACAAACTATGGCAAGGATAGTGCAGACAGGAAAACTCTGGAATACTTAGAAAAACGTTTAAACTACCTAGAAGACATTTGGACGAAGTTCGAGACTAACCATGCAGTTTTGAACAAATTAGAAAACAGAAACATCGAATATTTCACTGAAAACGTATATTCTCGTGTAAAAAACATGTACGAGAAAACAAAAAATGACATTTCATTGCGAAAAGAAGAACGACTACAACAGGAAGCGTTCGAAAATCGCCTTAACTCAGCGTCTACTTCTAAACAAACACCGAAGCAGATTCCTAGCACACGACAAGAAGAAGCATCTAGCGAAATAGCAAATCTTTTTCGTGAGCAAGCCTGTAACTTCAAAGCTTTTAAAAGGCTACAACAAAAAATTAACCTGGACCACCTTCAGGCTAAGTGGCAACTAGAAGATGCTCTCAGCATGCTTAAATCAAAATGGGAACCCATCGATAAACTTAACTGGAAAATAGACTATTCATTAAATGAATCTGATAGCAGCTACGAAAGACAATATGATGAAATTGAGAGAAGCTACGATAACTTACGAGAAAAAATCCATGAGAAGATATTTAACAGCACCCAATACGAAAAAACTACCCCAAGAATAGAGATCCCAGAGTTTACAGGGAGCTATAACCAATGGGTATCTTTTAAGTCTCTATTTACTGAAATAATCCACAATAATCCACTGATTCCTAAAGCACAAAAAATGCAACATTTAAAATCTAAACTAAAAGGAGAAGCAGAAAAACTAATACGTCATTTAACTACGAGCCCAGAAAACTATGACTCATGTTGGGATATACTCACACATCGATACGATAACAGGCGACTTCTATCAACATCATACTTAAACACCATACTTAATTTACCTATTATACAAACGCCAAATGCATTTAACATGAAGAAAATGCATGACGTAACTTTGGAATGTCTAAACGGCCTTAATAACATTAGTGTAAACACTAACGGCTGGGATCCGATTATTGTTCATATATTATGTCAGAAACTAGACACGGAAACCTATAATGAGTACATAAAGGATATGAAGTCTCCAAGAGACCCAGCCGAGCTAGAAGAATTTATCCTGTTCCTGGAATCAAAGTTCATCGGATTTGAAGGAATGAGGTCCCCGAAAAATCATAATCAAAATAACCAGCACAACTCTAATGATTATACAAAGAAAGTTAATTCATATAAGTCGATAAATAACAACAATATGACAAAATCATCAAATACCTTTTACATAACTACAACCAAAACGTGCCCGATTTGCAACGCAAGCGATCATGTTTTAATGCAATGCACAAAGTTCACAGACCTCAATGTTAATGATCGACATGACCTAGTCAAGAAAAAACAGCTTTGCAAAAATTGTCTGTTTAGTCATGGCAGTAAACAATGTCATTCGACGCGTTTTTGCAAGATATGCGGAAAAAAGCATCATACACTTTTACATGATTTTAATTTTATAAACTTGAAATCGAAACAAACTTTTGAACCTCAAACTCCATCTACGAGTACCAATATGACCTACCAAAAATGTCAGTCCACGAAACAAGTCAATAATGTAATGAATGAAGACAATGAAGTTCTTTTAACTACCATGCTACTTAAGGTCAAGACTTTGGAAGGGCAATATATAACTCTGCGCGCATTACTAGACCAAGGATCACAAGTCAATCTTATAACTGAAGACGCAGCTCAACAACTAAGAATCCCAAGACAAAAATTAAATGCAGTTGTATCCGGAATCGGATCGCTATCTGGCAGCTGCAGAGGTTCATTACGCCTTGAGTGTAAATCAATACATTCGAACTACTCCTTCTTTGCCGATACACTCGTTATCAAAAAATTAGTTAACAAATTACCTAGCCAGTCGTTTGAGGCCGAAGGTTGGGAATACCTGGAAAACTTAAAGCTGGCCGACCCAACATTTAATGTCTCCGCTCCCGTTGACATATTATTAGGGGCCGACATATATTCAAACCTTATAATGGAGGGTATCATCAAAGGTGACAAAAACTACCCCGTAGCTCAGCAAACCCACGCAGGATGGATTTTGTGCGGAAATGTCAAAACATTCAACTGTTTTATTACGTTAACTCAACTTGAAGACATTACAAAATTCTGGGAGTCGGAAGATATTATGGACCCTAAAGAACACACACATGAAGAACAAATCTGTGAAAAATACTACACGCAAACAACCGAAAGGGGAGGCGACGGAAAATATATTGTAAAAATGCCTTTGATTCCGAACTATGAAAGCCAACTAGGCAATACAAGGTCACGAGCATACTCACAATTTCTGCAACTTGAAAAAAGGTTACAGAAAAATCCTGAACTAGAATCACAATACAAACAGTTCATAAATGAGTACTTAAGCCTGGGACATATGATACCTACACTCACATTACAAAACAAAACCGCCCTCCGAGTCTATCTACCTCATCACGGGGTTGTACGAGCAGAATCAAGCACTACAAAGCTCCGTGTGGTGTTTAACGCCTCCATGCAATCAGATAACAAGCTATCCCTCAACGATCTTATGTACAAGGGCCCTAATTTACAAAAAGATATTTTATCACTGGTTTTAAATTGGCGCACCTACAAATACGTATTTACAGCTGACATAGAAAAAATGTATAGAAATATTTGGCTACATACAGATCAAAGAGACCTGCAAACTATTTTATGGCGCAATTATACCCATAATACCAAGACACTATACGGTGCCATGCACCAAGAACCCGTACAAGAAATACATTTGTGTACTGTCACTTACGGTATGAAAGCTGCTCCATACTTGGCTATGAGGACGTTGAAACAACTTGCCTTGGATGAAGGTCACCTCTACCCACGCGCAGCAAATGTCCTTGAGAATTATTTTTACATGGACGATTTAATATATGGACAGGATTCAATCGAAAGTTCGAAACAACTTATACATGATTTAATCATACTTTTAAGCAAAGGCGGCTTTAAGTTGCGTAAATGGACAAGCAATGAACCTATTATCCTAGAAGACTTACCTGAAGATATGAAATGTCACAAACAAGTAATTAACTTAGACTCCGAGTCATCGATGAGCATAAAAACCTTAGGCTTAAGCTGGAACCCTGTGCGAGATGTCTTTGTATTTAATTGGAATCTACCAGAAAATAAAAAACAAACTACTAAACGCAGCCTACTCTCAGATATCAGCAAACTTTATGATCCCATTGGATGGATGGCACCAGTCGTGTTAAAAGCTAAACTACTATTTCAAAGGCTATGGACTTGTAAAACCGACTGGGACGAAGAACTACCCCTAGACATAGCAGCCGAGTGGCAAAAGCTACGCGAAGACCTACCTAATATAACGCAACTATCATTAAGAAGATGGCTACAATGTTCTGATAAACAATTAGAAATACATGGCTTTTGCGATGCAAGTGAAAAAGCTTACGCATGCGCTGTATACAGTCGCACGCAAGATAAAAGCGGCAATATTACGATAACTTTAATAACGGCAAAAACAAAGGTCGCGCCTATAAATAAAAAACAAACAATACCTCGGCTGGAATTATGTGGTGCCCTATTACTTGCAAAACTTATTCAAAAGATTATTTCTAGTCTCGGTGAAAAGAGCCTAAACGTCTACTGCTGGACTGACTCCCAAGTTGTGCTAGCTTGGCTTCAAAGCAATCCTCATAAATGGGAAAAGTTCATAAGTAATAGAGTTACTCAAATAACTAATATAGTAGCGCCAGACAAGTGGTACTACGTAAAATCTCAAGAAAATCCAGCAGACTGTGCAACCCGAGGCCTATCCCCTACTCAGATCCTGACTTTCAACTTGTGGTGGGAAAGACCTTGTTGGTTAAAATCTAAGAAAATAGAAATCAACGAAAAAATGAAACATAATTATAAAACTGAAACAGAAAAGTTAATGAACTGCCTAGTTACGCAATCGAGCGAGGTCAGCCTTTTAAGTATCATTTTACATAAATATAGCTCGTTTCAACGTGCAATACGAGTAATTGGCTGGATATTTCGTTTTATTAATAATTTACGTCATAAACAAACAACTCACAACTTACATAAAAATCTCTCTACAATAGAGATGAAGATAGCAACTAAATTTATAATAAAGGATGTGCAGAAAAAACACTTCATCGAAGATATAAAACACTTAAGGAAAAATGGAACAGTATCGACAAAGAGCAAACTTTTAAAATTAACACCTTACCTGGATCAAGAGGGAATACTGCGTGTGAAGGGGCGCCTGGAACACTCTTTACTAGACGAAGAAACTAAACACCCTATAATTCTACCCAGCTCTGACCACTTAACAAAACTCATAATTGATGAGACCCACCTGAAAACGCTGCATGGGGGAGCTTGCTTAACCTTAGCTCAGACCCGTTTACAGTATTGGATTTTAGGGGGAAATAACACTATAAAGAAACAATTGCGTCAGTGCGTAAAATGTCACCGTTTTAAAACACATAAAAATGAACAAATAATGGCTGACCTTCCGAAGGTCAGAGTAACGCAATCCAGGCCTTTTACGAATACTGGAATAGACTTTACAGGGCACGTTCAGGTGAAAACAAATAAAGGAAAGGGCGTGTCCACTTGTAAGGGATACATAGCAATCTTCATATGCATGGTAACTAAAGCCGTCCATATCGAGTTAGTGTCTGATCTCAGCACTGAAACCTTCCTAGCGGCCTTCAAAAGGATGTGTTCTCGTCGTGGAAAACCGAAACACGTGTATACAGATAATGGAACAAACTTCATCGGCGCAGCTAAGCAATTACAATTAGACTTTCAAAAATATAAAACCTTTACATCATATGAATTTCAAGATGAAATGACAAACTCCCAGATCGAATGGCACTTCACCTGCCCATCATGGCCCACTTCTGGCGGATTATGGGAGAGTGCAGTTAAATCTATGAAATATCATCTGAAAAGGGTCCTTGGTGAACAAAAATTAACTTTTGAACAATTTACAACGTTACTGACACAAGTAGAAAGCTGTTTAAATTCAAGACCTTTAACTCCACTAACCGAAGATAAAGATGACCTGGAAGTTCTCACGCCGGGGCACTTCCTAGTCGGCGGGCCGTTACTGTCATTACCTCCAAGTGAAGACCAAAACTTTAATCAATATGATCTGCGAAATCGATGGCGGCTCATAGAACAAATGAACCTTCACTTCTGGAAGAAATGGTCAAGTGAATACTTAAATCAGCTGCAAACACGTAGCAAATGGCAACTATCTACTAGAAACTTGTCAAAAGGAGAACTCGTTTTAATAAAAGAAAACAATTTACCTCCAGGTAAATGGGCCTTGGGAAGAATTCTCGAAACACACCCTGGATTAGATGGTTATGTCCGTGTCGTAACCCTAAAAACAAAGTCAGGAGAGCTCAAGCGACCTGTAACAAAATTAACTCCACTACCCATTGCCTACGAACCTATAGACGAATTTGAAAAACCAAGCAACAGAAAGGAAACAGTACAGCAGCCACAGTTGAAACATACCCGACGAACACGAAAACAATCAATATTCAGCTTATTTACGTTTACTATAATTACAGTCCTTACGCTCTTTGGGGGCGTGTTGACTGAACAATCACATAACTACAAAATTACTCCTATAGAAAAGGATCACCCTATATACTATGATAAAGTCGGAAACATGCATATAGTACATGATGAATGGACATTACTAATTTATTATAATTTAACTCTATATTGGCAAGCTACATCCAACTTAAACACATACATAAACTATATAAAAGGGCTGTGCAAGCGCATGACTCATCCACCATGCGAGTCGACGGTCAATCAATTACGTCACGAGTTGCTTCACTTATCGGAATACAACGACCTTCTACTTTCTAAACATCTGTCTCGACGAAAAAGAGGATATATAAATGGTATTGGAAACCTTGCAAGGACACTGTTCGGCGTTCTGGATGACGAATTTGCACAAAAATACGAAAATGAAATCGAATCACTCCATTCGAATGAAAATTATTTATTGGAGTTAATAAAAAATCAAACTCTCATTATTGAATCAGAAAATAACATCATAAACAGTTCGAAATCATGCATCAATACTTAAAAGAAAAAAACGCTGAACTAACAAAGATCGAAACCCGAGTACAAGCCTTGTTTGCTTCAAATGATGTTAATTCAGTGTCATTGACAGCAAGTTTGTTATTAAACAATTTACATAAAATTCAAGATATGTTATTAAACATCTTATCAGACGTATACAGGGGGCATTTGGACATTCATTTGCTCTCAAAAGCTCAACTTATAGAACAACTTCACATAATATCCGGGAGACTCCCTAATGGCCTATCTCTACCAATTAAAAACATACAAGAAGACGTTCTAGATATCTACAAGATGGTATATACAAAGGTTAGAGTCACGGAAAAATATTTCTTATTTAAATTGAGTATACCGTTAATTCGAGATGAAGACTACACAATCTATCACGTGATACCACTGCCATTCATAAACATAGAGGAACTGAAAACAATTAAATCTGAAATATCACACATTGCAATCGATCTCGTCAAAAATATTTTTTTAATTATCGACGAGCATGACATACAAAATTGTATATTTTATGGCAATGAAAATTACCTGTGTACTTGGCAACAGCCTGTATATAACTTAAACGATAACAATGCGCCGTGCGAAGCAAAAATGTTCAGTCAGCAGTCTTCACTATCGTGCGCCGTGAATGAAGGTTATTGTCAAGATAACTGGGTCAAACTGCAAAGGCCTAACTTATGGCTCTACGTTGCCTGTGATAAGTACCTAATACGACTTATGTGTGGAACTATAGTGAGTGCAATAACGCTTCAAGGAAACGGGCTTATCTCACTACAGCCGGGATGCATGATACAAAGAGACAGTTCGACTATTTACAGTTATAATCACTTTGGAAGCAAAATGGAATTACAGGTTAATATTGAGATTCCATCTCTTAACTCAACCATCAATAGCGTAGTTCATACAAATTGGCATAATTCGCAACTTAACTTCACAGCAGAGCGAACGGCCACAGAAATCGACAGAATAGAAAAATCAATAGAATACCAAAAGAGGCGCGAGAACTTACCGACCAGCTCATGGACTTTGTCTGCCCATGATATGACCCACTACTCCATCTCTATTTTGCTGGTGGCAGGAGCGTTAGCGGTGGTTATCTATGTCTACGTCAAGAGGCGCTGTCAACAAAGAAGAAGCCCAGTAGCGAAAATTAAATGCAAGCCTGAGCAAGAAAACCAACATGGCATCGAGCTACGAGTTATAGAAAACACAGGATCACATTCCAAGAAAAGATTTAGTTTTGATTACTGATTTTAATACTTTTTATTTCTTTGTAAAGGATGCTTATCTTCCCTGAGCCTTACCTTTTCCCTCGGGAACATGTACGGTTCATTAACCGTACAGTCTATCGCGCAATGCTGTCCTAATTTGGTCACATGCTGCGGACACGCGTCACGTGGCCCTAACATAATAAATACTATACGTTTAACATACTCAGTGTGCATTATCTTACCAGCCACAGGGTAGACGAGCATCCTTCTTAACTTAACTGTAACTTAAAACAATAAACTCAATCTAACTATCTGTGGCGTTTAACTCAAGCTCCAACATCTACAACAACTCTAAGAAAATTATACAAGATATCTGCAGTAATCGTCTGACCAGATTTAAGGAAGCTGTAGTGCACCACACGAGCCCTAGTCCACCAAACGCTGACCAATAAATTTTTTTAGTTAATTTTCTCTTGGAGCAGAATTTGGATGGTTCACCGGGTTTCAGCCATTGCAATATACGCTTCCTATTGTCGTAGAGTATCCACTTTTCATCACAGGTAAATTCGATTTAAAATCCCTTCATTATTGTGCCGGTTCAGAAATGTAATACAGCAGTCGACGCGCGTTTGTCGGTTTCCTTCACTCAATTCATGATGTACCCACCTTTCGAGCTTTATATTATATTCACAATTTGTTTCAAGTGGATTAAAACAGTTTTATCACTAACACCGCAGCCTGCAGCTAACTCGGACGTAGTTTGCGATGGATCCGCTTCCACAATAGCCTTCAATTCTTCATTTTCGACTTAGATCTCCGACCGTCCACGGGCATTGTTCTATAGGTTAAAATTTCCAGAACGAAAACGTTGGAACCAAAAACGCACTGTGTTTTCTCTAGCGACACCACTGTCATACACATAATTAATTCTTCGAGCCGTTTCTGCAGCACTGGCGCCACGGCGGAATTCATATTCGTAAATAACGCGAAATTTAAAATTTTCCATTTTGTAAACTCAATGACGCAGAAAAAAACCAAAAGACAAAAAAACAAAAGAAATACGGTTTTCGTGACAAAAATTGATGAGTAAATAGCTGCAAAATTTGAATTTGGAATTCTAAACCGAAGAGGAGATATTTTAGATTAAAGTGGCCAGCACGATATACCGATTTTATTTATTTTATATATCAAGGACCTAATATTTAACATTGACGCAGTTTTTATTTTTTTAGATTTATAGAGACACATTATGAAAATATGTCTACACAGTATAGAAAGACTGATGATGGAAATAAACATTTTGACGCTTAACGTTCGTTTTTACACATAATGCTTTGACCTGCTATTTTGTGACAATTATATTTTACTGAAACCCACATAATACTATAAATACAGATTTTCTGTACAATTCTATCTTACTACTGGGCAAAGGCGCTGCATGATTCCCTTTCCCATGCCTTAAAGCGCACTGATATCTTCTTCAATAAAAAAAACTTTTGTGCCATTTTATTCTAATTTTGGTTGTTTAACTTGTGTTGACTCTGAAAGAGGTTTCAAAGTATGTTCTTTTATTTTACAGTATCCATTTATAAAACTCCTGAAGGAAAGATGAAGGCGGTATACCATAGATACAGTTTCTACCCGAGAACTAGATGTTTGACGACAACGAGATGGGTCTGCACGAGCAACCACACTTGCAAGTCAAACCTGACCACCGACCTTAATGGCGCCATCATCCGGGCCAATGTGAAACACAATCATAAGCCGCAACTTTATGTTATCAAAAATGGGATGTATTTAAGATTGTGAGTAAATATATTGATGAGCCCGACGCAGTCCTAGGTTCGAGTCCTAGCCGGGCCTGCTTAAGAAACGCTCTTTTCTAAGCTGGATCGGGTCTGGTTATATACTACGTGCCCCCTAGTTTTCTTGTCTATAACACAAGTTATTTATACAGGGTGTGGCGTAATGAGTGGATAATCCTTTACCGACGGTTGGGGGGCATTGCAGCTGTTCGGAAAATGACAATTTGTGTTTAGTAAAAGTGTCACGGTTTTCGAGTTTTTTGGCATTTTGTAAAATTTGAAAAAAGTTAGGCCTTTACCCACTCTTTTGAGTGCCAAATTTACAATACAAAGAATTTTCTCAATCTGTTTTCTCAACAGCATTCAGTGATAGTGGTGCTATCAAACGTAAACTACCAATTTTGTACGATAGCCAAAGTTTTTTTTATTTTTATTTTTAAACGTACAGTTTGTGATAAGTTCTATTTTTTTCCCTAACTTTGGTACCTCGTGGTGTAAAAAAAATGTACAGTGACATGAGTGCCCAATTGATTAAATAATAGCCTATTTCATTATGATTCCAAAATGGTATAATTTACGATATTTCTAGCTCTCAATTTAAAAATATTGCATTTAAGGTGAGTCAAGGTCAATTTTCTTAGGAGGTTCTCTTACCAAAAATTATTACTATTTGTAATAGTTTTACAAATATTAATAATTAATAATTTTTCAAATTTAAAAAAATGCCCAAAAACTCGAAAACCGTGACACTTTTACTAAACACAAATTGTCATTTTCCGAACAGCCGCAATGCCCCCCAACCGTCGGTAAAGGATTATCCACTCATTACGCCACACCCTGTATAAGGCTACATTGGGCTTAATTCCACATTACACTGGTTAATTTTAATTTTAAGTGTTTTATTTAATTTTAAGTGTATTTTATATCATATAAAGGGACTCCAAATTCAACAGTTCCTAACAAAAATTTATTTTGAAACTTTTCAGTTTTCTATTATAGAGAGTCTTAAAATTAGAGATTGTAATGTTGAATTCGGCCCATTGTGGCCACATGATTGGTGTTTCGATTTGAGTCATTTTGGTTTATTTTTCCATAGGTACTTAAAATTAAAGGCAAATGAAAATAAAAAAATAAAGAATCAAATGTTTTATTATGTTCGTTAGGTCTGAAATTATACAAAAATAAACAAGCAGGTGAAGTGGCAGCCGTGCCTTGTGTAACTCTATAACGTACTTTATTTTAAAGTTCTGATCACAGTTACATAACTTTAAATACAAATCCTAGATTTATTTATTAATTTTACTCCAATATATTATTTTTAGGCATTAAAAAATCTTAGTCATATGACATTTTATCAGGTAATAGTTAAAAATTAAGTTTGACAATACTCGTATCTAGGCTGGCCAATATTATTATTCCCATGGGGCTGCCTGTGTCTTGGCAAGCGCCCCCCCGTGGGAACTCGACGGGGAAAGGCTCGGTGCCGTTTACCGGTACCGTGCTGGGAAGATAGATGCGGGCGAGTGCCCCTGTCCTGAAGAGTTGGCGCGCGTCCGCAGTAGTGCCAGGAGGGCACTCCTCAGGGGGTGGGAAGAGTCACTCGCCGCGCCCGCTTCCCGAACCTGGACGATCGATGCGATTCGTCGGTCCTCATTGAGTGGGTGCAGAGAAGGTCACTCTGACCTTTCGTCTTTTTTTTTTCGTCTTTTCGTCGTCAGGTACTGACCGGTCATGTATGTTTCGGTCACTACCAGCACAGGGTCGCCCGGAGAGAGGTGACGACAGAATGTCACCATTGTGGGGCGGCCGACGACACGGCAGTGCACACCTTAACGGTGTTAGGATAAGATGGCGGTGCACCGGCTGCAGCAGTCACTGTGACCCGCGTGCCTCACCACGTCATTGGATGCTGATGAGGTCTACCGCAGGAGACTGGATCACAACCATGCCCCGCCTCACTGCGTGGAGCGTAATGGTGTGCTGTTAACTAAGAAAGAAAGAAAGAAAGAAACACATTTATTCGGCATAAAAAAAAAACTAACAAAACAAAAATCAACAAAGAAATAAATACAATATTGATGAAATATAAATAATACAAAATGCCAAAATGGGTGCAGCTCAGCATTTTGCCATCAGCCTTGACTGTGGCGCTGATTTTCAGCCGCAACCTTTTCGAGTGAGGAGTACAGAATACATTAAGATATAAAATTATAAAAATACATTGTAGTTACTTAGCCGAAAATTTAAAGAATGTAAAGTATACCTTACATACTGCATTCTTATTTTAAATATTCAATTAGCAAAAAGCAAACATTAAATTACAGAACTTATATTAACTACACATCATAAGTACATATACAAAAATCGAAGACATTAGACATATATATACAAAATTATATTATTATTAATAGTAAATCCCAAACAAATTGAACTTAAAACTAAACACTTAAAATATTACTTTACTACACCCTTCAACTGGCTCTCTAGGTAAAATTCTCTTATTTTATTTTTAAACATAGGTACAGAAAAGGAGAGGTTTCGAAGCGGTGGAGGAATTGTGTTCCAAATTTTCGCAGCGGTGTAGTTAAAACTGCCCTGAAACGCGGAAGTCTTATGTTTGGGAACCTTAAGACGTGCTAGTCTAGAACCCGGGGACCATGATAATTTTTCATATAAATAAAAAGGCTTTTAATTCTTCACAATACTAAATAGTAGAGCAGAAAAGTGAATATTTATCCTAGAGTTCATATTTAATGTTTTGGTTTGGTTGATGTAAGGTGATATATGACTTCTCGGAGGAACGTCACAACAAAACCGAAAACAGGCATGAGTCCGCTGAATTAAATGCTTATTTCTTTCTAACAACCTTGGACCGTACAGGGCATCCGCATAATTCAGTTTTGAGAGCACCAAAGATTCTACTAGTGTTGTGCGCAAAGGAATAGTAAGGTAATTACGAACCCTGTAGAGAACTTTTAGTCGGTAGAAACAATTGCGAACCAATTCCTGAATATGCTTCTCGTATCGCAGTGCAGAATCGAAAATCACACCTAAATTACGCACGTACTCTGTTAAATTTTAAGAAAGTTTTACTGGGATACATAGCATAGCTACAGTGAACTTGCAGTTGACTTCATGTCATCATCTACTTTTAACCACTCTGTAATGATTACAGAATAATTTTTAATTATATTTGTTACAGATTCAGGAGTTGAGTTTGTGAAATCGCAGCGGGGAACAGATCTGATTAAGTTTGGACATTACAAGTTCTGTGTTCAACACAGTCACAAGAGCCGTCGACGTTGGCGTTGTTCAACACACAACTCTAAAGGCTGCAGAGCCTATGTCAGTACCTCCGGAGATGTTATTTTGTCTTACAATAACGAACATAATCATTAATATTTTTACCCGACTGTGGCATGCAAAGGATAGTTATGTTTAGTTATGGTTTCTTGTTTCTTGATTTCTACTGAACTGCCGGACGGATTTAAACAAATGAGTATCAAAAGATTAACATTGCGAGTAACATTGGATTCATGAAATTTCAATATGGCGTCTTAAAATAAACATTTGGGGGACATTAAAACAAATGTCATCCAGCTGGTGTAGTGGTAACATACATTGCCTTCTATGCCAGAGGTCCTGGTTTAAACTCCCGTCGGCGGATATTTGTGTGATGTACACAGATATTAGCCGTCAAGTCATGGATGTTTATATGTTTATTTTAGTTTATTCTAATAAAAAATATGTATTTATTAAATATGTATGTTTATATATTTCTTAATTATATCAGTTATCTAGTATCCATAACACAAATTCATTAAGAAATTTAATTTGGGCTCGATAATGTTGTGTGGGTGTCAGAAATATTTATTAACTATTATTTTACTGCTTTAAATTAACCATATTCACAGAAACACTAAATAAATGAAAGTATGTTTTAACATTAATGGTTTTTATTTTGTTGAACCTACTAAACGACTGTTCATTTTTATTAGTCATCATCGGTCTGAAAAGCATTTACAAAAAGTTTTATGACATTCAATTCTCATTATATTTCGTCGCTCCATTCTTCAGATATAATTAACCAGGTAGTCCCCCTATCTTGCTAGCATCAACGCATTTTCAGAGATTATTTGGAAACACCAAATAATTTTTTAAAAAGGCAACACTATACTCGGCTCGACTCCTCACTCCTGCTCGAGTCATGGCTTCATTCTTTTATCATGCGTAGCATCGAACGGACGTGTATTTAAAAATTAATTAGTGTTAGTGATTTTCGTATCAAAATGTTTTTGTGATTAAATAACTAATCATATTTAGTAAGATGTCCAAGCGTACAGTAAAAAAACTGAAGAATATCTTAAGAAATTCAAAATGGAAAAAGAAGGTAGTCGAATCGACTACCTACTAGTTTGAATTGCGAACCATAAAACGAGTTATTATGTACTTACAAAAATATGCCCAAAAGAGACATGAGAAAAAGATCGAGCGCTGCCAGCGCAAAAACAGTATAATCCAAGGAATGCAAATGGAGGCAAATCATTTATACTCAGACGACTTGGATAAAACGGGTTCGCACCTAACAGTTTGACTATATTAAGTGCTTATCAGTGATTTTGAAATATATTGCTTAACAAATACGCCTGGAGGTTGACCGTGTGTCATCACGAAGGCAGATCAACCCCTAGAGATTAACCGTGTGTTAATACGTGGGAGTTTATTAATTTGTTTAAAATATAACGAATACGCCTGGAGGCTGACCGTGTGTCATCACGAAGGCAAATCAACCCCTAGAGATTAACCGTGTGTTAATACGTGGGAGTTTCCTAATTCGTTTCAAATTATTGCTTAACTAATACGCCTGGAGGTTGACCGTGTGTCATTACGAAGGTAATTCTACACCCCAGAGGTTGACCGTGTGTTAACACGTGGGAAGTTGAAGGTGTTTTGAAGTACCCTAGAGGTAAACCGTGTTTTAACACGTGGGAATTTCAAGATGGTATACATAAAATACCCTAGACTTAAACCGTAAGTACAATTTCAATAACTGAAATACCTATCTAGGTTTTTTAGTACGGCCTGGATATCCTTACGAAGACAATTCTTAAAAATTATTTTGTCTCTGTTGTATAGGTATCCTTTTTTAATACCTATTTAAAAAACATATGACCATTCTAGGTCTGTTACATATCAAGACGATATAATATGTTATTTAGGAAATTACTATTCCGTGTGTCAAAATAATGATAACAAAACAACCGAACAATTGAATTCATTATAACTAAATTTTTAGCTAAACTATGGACACCAATTCTAAAACTAAGTATGGTGAAAGACAGTTGTGTCTTGGTTATGAAAATTTTTTTCATACCCGAAAACTGTCTCTTTCAAAAATCTACATTAAATCCAGAAATCCACAGATGCCATACCCAAAAAGGTTTCTTATCCATAAAATAATGAATAATGATGCCCTGATCTGTGACCGACTGGTCAGATTGTGATGTGATTTAAACTTATAATCTTTAAACGGCTTTGTTACTAAATGTGGACAAGCCTATTCATTGATAAATTTATAAATATTGTATTCCAGCTCACACCAAGTGTTTGTCATAAATACATCATAAATATTGTACATTCAATTTAAAATTGAACACTTACTTAATTGAGCTTCATTATTTGAGAGTACAAAGCAATGCTTAACAGGTTGTCCGTTGCACTTAATATGGACATTTACAAAAAATATAAAGGAGTTTCTAAAATATTTTAGAAACCAAGGTTATCAATCCTTTATATTTCTCGAAGATTTATGTTGAATTGGCAAAGATTATAACAACTGTCTTAAAAATTTGTTTGTAAACAAATACTGTATGTACTGTTTACTTGTTGACATGTCTCATTATTACTCAATTACCTCAGTTTTACAAAAACCTATAAAAGCTCTATAGTGCCAACACGGTATTGTAAGTTTTTGGATTAATCTTTAATCCTTAGGCACAAATTATCTATATCAGATTATCAAGATAATCATTCTAAGATTTTACAGAGAAACAAAAGTTATATTCCTAGCAGTCATACACTATCACAGAGTTTTTCTATTGATAGAAGTACCTTCCCAACAGCCGGTTTAGCTGTAAATGTGTTCATTTTTTAAATGTTTTACTTTGTAACTAGACTGAAGTTTATCTAACACAATTTAAGTTAGAATAAAATAAAGTAAAATCCCCAGACAATGACACCAACTACATGGCCCAAACTAAACAGAGCTTGTGATATGGTACCATGTAGCAAACCTAGAATATAAATACATACTTATATAGATAAACACCCAGACTGGTGTCAGAGGCAGATAGGTTTACCCTATCGCCAAAGTGGTTGTCAGAGAGATTGTTATGTGAACATAAAAATATTTATTATTTATTGGCTAAAAATATGACAATTATGCCAAAATTTTGCTCCCTAATGTATTTTAGAAGACATTAATATAGGTAGCAATTATACATATAATAAGATAAAATAAAGGTAAGTCTGTAAAAACTATTCAAATATAGTTTTGACCTCAAAATATTTACAGGCGCTTTTATTTGTGGCTGGGAAGTCATGGTGCATGAAATGAGACTGAGATATCATTTCATATCAATTATTTAGAATTTTTTACCATTTTACATTGCTTGGAAAACAATTTCATGGGGAAACAAAAATGCTTGCACCAGCAGTTTATCTTGGCTTCAGCAATATTCTCCAGCCAGCATTTATAAGCCGCAACCTCATCGTGGGTACCTCGCTTTACTCCTTAAAGTTGATAGTAAATCTTTGTTTTACTTAAATGTAATATTTTAGTACCTATATAAAATATTGCGATTGTAGGTACAATAACAATTGTTGTATCGCACTGGTGCTTCAAGGAATTAGATAATAATTAAGAGCATTCAAGACCATAACACTGCTTAATTATATAGTTTCAAGCAAAGTTTCAAGCTATACTGATGAATTTCATAATCAAAAAAGAGGGTGTTTGTTTGTTTATGTTTGGATACTAGTTCGACAAGTGAGTGACAATTGACAAATTATGACAGAGGGCGACTAACAAATGACATTTATCATCTGACGTTTGAAAAACGAGGTGCGTTCACTTCAATCAAGTGTCTGGTCCACTATAGGGACCATATATTTAAGCAATAGATTGTTCCAAAAATTCAATATGGTAATTTGTAGCGAAGAGGTTTCGAAATCCCTGCAAGGTACTTTCTGCTTTTAACATTTCAACTACCCATGCTCTGAGATAACCGAAATTGGTTATAGACAGCTGGGCGCCCGTCAAGCAACCTGGAGTCACCAACTCCTCTTTCTGCGCTCAGCCTAGATAATGTTATGATGAATTGGGTGGAGTAAAAATCTATTATGGTAATGGTAGCTGTCGACCAGCCAAATTGAAGCTGTTGTTGTTATTTCAACTCTTAGTAATACAAAAGTGGTTGCAATTTTTTTTTTTCAATGGTAAACAAATATGCTCATTTAAGTATATATTTTTTCTATTGTTTAGTTTTTCGGTGTTATATCCTTCTTGGTTCTTTAATTTCATTGAGATTTCAGCCACAGCGCACATAACACCCATTGGCCAACATTTTCTTTTCTTTTCTTTCTAGTAGGAATATGAGTTCCAACGAATATGAAAAGAGACGATAAAAATGAGTTTTAAATGTAATCATTTAAAATCTCAATTTGTCCATGGGATCCACAATTAGTAAGAGAATATTTCGAAATAAAGCATTAATAGTCAATTATTTTTTATAAGATATCAAAAAGTTAGTAATACTTTTAGACTTGTTTAATGTTCAACGGGTTAAGAGTCTTTACTTGTTAAATTAGACACCTAAATAGATAATATTAAAATACTATACAACGGTATACATATTCAACGGATATAATATTATTATTATTAATCGGTATGTCAAAATCAACTCGCCTTTCGGCGGAAAAGACCCGACAATAATTAAGATTATTATGTAATATTATTATTATCAAGATTTATATTAAGACATCGGCTCCAGGACGAGATCAACCTCTTCTATTTATTTACTCTTTTTTGATAGAAATATTGATAGGTATTTGTTCAGCTAATCTCCGTTAGGATAATGATTTTATAGAAAGTATAGGAACTGTAACAATCTCCTTTTGTCGTCTAAGAAACCTATTATTTCTCAAAGTATAGATGAGCAGGTGCATAAAGTTAATATTTCTTATAGCGGATCATACCTCATTTTGCTATATTATATAATAGATAAAAAGAACAAAGTATTTTGCAGAGTCTGTGTGTCTTAGACATTAAAACTAATAAAGAAAGTTTTGAAATTATGTTATTAGTAACCATAAAAAACGACTGGTTTGCTCGGTTGTTAAATAATTTTGATTTAGATGTAAAAAAAGAGCTCTGCTTAAGACCTGTGACGTTTGGTTTTGCTTTATAAGTCTCTAAACATCTACCTGGTTAATTATATCTGAAGAATGGAGCGACGAAATATAATATATAATCAAACGAACTTACCTTAAGTGAAGTTAGATTGTGATTATATGAGTCGCTCCATTCGCTCCAACTCATAATCAGGAAGGATTATTCAGAAGGGATCAAATCTTATTTGGGAAAACAATACTTAACGACTCTATTGTGACTTCACAAGTCTGAGATTTTTTCACCGTACAGTCATATTATCAAGATGGGTTTTACCATTTCTATGGTTGGTTTCACTATGGTTTCTGGTAACATACATATAACGGTTTAATATTCCAACCCACCAAAGGTACTTGAATATGTCATTATGATGGGGATGAATTTAACTGTATATGTATTAAAGCATTAACATAATGTCTAATGAACGGACGAAGAATATTCAAAGAAAAGTATTTATTTGTAAGTAGGTACCTCCGAAGACTGCCAAAATCTGCTCAAGTGTTAGTTTTACAATGCAACAAACTAAAAAGCGGGAAATAAAAAAGTAATTACAAAAACTGCTCACTGCGGAATATAGTAAATTCAAACTAAAAAGCGCGAAACAAGCAGAAAAGACTATAAGAGCTTTTAAATTGTACTTGAAATTAAAAAAATAGTAGCAGCGGGTGGGGCAAGCTAATTAAGTATAAAGTGTATATTTTGTGAATCTTTGCTAATATAATGCTTACTTAAACTGACATGTCTGTGAGCCTATAGCAGTTTTGTATATTTTGTACTTGATACTTATAGTCTTTTGTGCTTGTTTCACGCTTTTTAGTTTAAACTTACTATATTCCGCAGTCAGGTTTTTAGTTTTTGTAAAATCATTTTCCAGTTTTGGCAGGAATTTTCTATTAGACAATCAAGAATGTACATATTTTGTGAATGGTTTAGCATTCCCAGTGTAAAAAACGTTTCCTATCAACAGCTTGTTGACAGGATACTATTAGGGTATTTCCAGAATTATTTTAAAGCAGCCAAAATAAATAAGTTCTATACCATGTCCTACAGATTAGATTAAGATTCAAATTCTGCATTCCAGCAATTCGTCCTCTGATCATCAACGGGTATCGTTTCTCCAAGATCTCCCACAGCCGCGTGAGCAGCTGGCAGTGCCGCGCGTGGCGCCGGAGTCTCTGCACGGCGTTCCTCATGACCTGCGACGGCGCCGTCGTCAAGTCCGACCTCCGGCATAGCGCAGGCTGCGTGCATATGAATGAACTGGCTTTCTCTAGAAAACCATCTTGATTCAAACAATAGCATTATTTTATTACGCTTTTAAAACCACTTTTTGTAAACTAAAATATACACATGTATAATTAAGAAAGACCTAGTTTTAGGGAGTTTAGCTTAGTGTTTAAAAAATATAGTTACATTCATTAAAATATTTCGTTAAATGTCCTTAGCTTAAGAGTGCACATATGAATAATTACTTAGTTAAATAAAAAAGCACAATTTAAACATTAAGTTAGTTAGCACATAGAAACTCAATGAATTTAATTTATTTCTTTTATATTGGTTAGAGCCGATGTGAATTTTGTGATTAGACTGGATGTTTATGTAATTAATATTTCTTTTTCTGTCATATTATTAGAGGTTATATAACAATTAAGTGAGACAAATCTAAAACATAAAAGGTAATATAATAATAAATACTTATAGGTAATATTTTTCAACTTAAGCTCACTTAATGTTAACTGCGGATAAAGAAGGAAAGAAGAAGGTAACATCTGCGGCAATCTTTAAAATGCTACCCACTAGTGGGGCAGACCCCGAGAGAAACCTTTTAACACGCATGTATAACTTGTCTATTTTTCTTTTCTTTCAGCTTCTTAATAAAGTTAATAAGTTACTTATTTTATTTTTAGTTCGACTTACGAAAAATTCTCAAGGGAGGCAGGTGCTGATCGTTAATAACTACGTTTTTTACACTGAGAGAAGACAGCAGCGCACTATCTCCTGGCGATGTACAGCAAGGCCTTGCAAAGCGCGACTCACTACGGACAAGCACATCACCAAAGTGATTTGGATTTCTTTGACACATTGTCACGAAGCCAAGGAGTATTGTATTAGAAACGGTGTTTATATCAGAATGAAAAATTAAAGTAACATCAATTGGAAAACATATCACGCAATTCATTGCCGTCTTCTTCAACCAATTTTGCGTTTTACCGCCAAATATACTGATTTTGCACCAAAATATGTTCACTAAAATATTGATTAATCAGCATCTATTTAGTAACTATTGAAAATATGTATTACTGCAAAATTATGTTGAAATCAAAAACCAATTAATGTTAAATGTAGCTATTAATCAAAAGTTAATCAACATATAAAACTGCACCGTTACTGACAGACAACGTAAAGTCATAACTACTGGTCGTAGAGAGCCGAAATTTGTGGAACATACATTTCTCAGGAGGTATAGGGGAGCACTAAGAAAGGAATTTAACAAAATTACCATAGGAACAGGATATAGGACGTTTTAGTGTGTGTAAAAAATGTTATCCTTGAGTGTACCGATGTGAAACTCGGTAAAAAGATTTTTCAAGTGTCGCATTAGGAAAGTTACTAAAGCAATCTAAAAGATGAAATTCCTGAAATTCCTGCTGAAATTCCTACAAGAATGGCAGTTAGCACTTTTTACTTTGATATAAGATAGGACCTTGTAGAACAAAATAAACTACTAAAACCTACTCGCTGTCCAAGTTTTCAGTAAAGTAGTTATCGGACTTATGTAGTTAGACATCCAGTCAGTGTTGGCTAAATCTAGTTGTGAATCAATATATATAAAACTGTTCCGTTACTGACTGAGTGACTGAGGTACTGAGTGACTGACAGACAACGTACAGCCGTAACTACTGGGCGTAGAGAGATGAAATTTGGAACATACATTCTTTAGGGGACGGAGGGGTGCACTAAGGAAGGAATTCCCGAAATTCCCACGGGAATGGGAAATAAAGGACTTTTTAGTTTGTAATAAAAATCTTATTCCTTGAGTGTACCGATGTGAAACTTGGTGTAAAAGTTTTTCAATAAGTGTCTGTTTGTAATATGGAAGGAATTCCCGAAATTCCCACGGGAAGGGGTTGGACTTTTTAGTTTGTATGAAGAATCTTATTCCTTGAGTGTACGGATGTGATACTTTGCATGAAGGTTCTTCAAAGAGTGACTGGCTGTGCTACGAAAAAAATTCCCATGGGCACGGGAAATATATGATTTTTAGTTTGTATGAAAAAAACTTATTCCTTGAGTGCATGGGTGTGATACTTGGTATAAAGGTTCTTTCAGTGGGTGTCTGGTTGAATAGTTTCTGAAATTTCCACGAGAAGGGTAGTTAAGCGCATACGAAGTTGCGGGATAAAGCTAAAAAAAACAGTAACATAAAGTAAATATATTTAGTATTTCTCAAAAGCAGTGTATACGAAATGCATTATTTATTCTTAAAAGATCTTTGGTAAGATATACTGTTATACCTTAACTATTAGGATGCATTTTAGATGTTTTGAGTAACAATAAGGAAATAGAGTGCACAATCAGTGAGAGAATATTAAAATTCCTGTTAGAATATTTGCGCGCTGTAACCTAAAAAGTGTTTGGTATATTGGCGTTGATTTGATATATTTATATTGTAGGTTCCTAGTGTGCCAGCTCTTTACATGGTATCCCATTCCACAAGCCCTGCTTAATTTGGTGCCATTTAATAGGTGTGATTGTCGGAAGATTTATTTATTTATTGTGACGAGGATATGTGTTATACTCAAAATTTAAAAACAATTACTATCATTCTATGCTGGACTGGGAGCGAAAGAAAAACATAGAATGTGCCAGCTGCTTCTCTTCCTGGGCATACTGTAAAAGTTCGTTAAGGGACAGAGGTTTTAAAGGTGTTTTTGTAGGCGATAGGCTGAATCCCTGTCACTACAATAGTCTCTCTCCATATTTATAATACCTCCAAATTTGTCAAACGTGACATCAGATGGTCTTGTAACCTCTGGTGTTCTACCTACCCCATAAGGGATACAAGCGTGACGTTGTGTATGTATATATGTACAATATGTTTTACGTAAATATTTTGATTATATTACAAATGCATTGTTATAGGTAATAGTAGACTTCGTTTTTTTTTCTGTTGTTTTAGTTTCTCTCCTGAGTCCTGATCAAATTTGAATTCGATCTTCCTTTGATGAGTTACTAGCTTATAATAAGCTATAACTTTACCTATCAATATACCGATACAACACACACAACCACAACGTTGCTAAAATTATGCTGGTATCGATAAAAATATCAAAAAATTACAATAAGCTTTATTAATGGCGCACAAAAATGTAAAAGTTTTATGTAAATGGCAACTGCCATGCTAAGTCGTCTTTACCAAACGCAATTTTTTTGAGTTTTTTACTGTCAAAATTGTCAATGTTATGTCATCTGTCTTGTCAATTGGTACAAATCTGTCACTTCAAGCAAGGGCGCGGACCCATGTCTGCGGTGCGGCGCCGCTCGCCGCGCGGCGGTGCGGCGCCGCACCGCAACGCGACGCGGCGGCGGCGCGGTTCCGCGGTGCCGCAGACGGCGCCGCGGACAGTGCGCGGTGAGGTGAGAAATGAAACTAGCCTGAATGGATTAGGATATGTTTGTTTATTATTTGTAGAATATTTTTTTAATTCTGTGACAGATGCCTGACGAAATTTTAATTGAATATAGTAGTGAATAAATGTGCGTTTGACCACTTTCTGGTAAACACTCTTTTGTTTTATATATTTTATTGTGACAGTGACTTTGTGACAGTAATAAAAAACAAAATAACTATTATTTATAGGTATGTGTACATACGCTTAAATCGCGTCAGAATGTTTCCAAATTAAAGTGAATCTACCAACACTTCGGAAAGTCGATCTGTTGAGAAGAAGTGGTAAGAAACTCAACAGCAATCGTCTCTTTCAACTTAATTTCTAATTTTTACATTAATAAGTGCATAAAAGAAACAAACACAAGACAGCTAATATCATCACATAAAAAAATATACACTCAATTTTAAAGAAACAGCCTGTGGAGAACAACTATAATATGTGCAATGCAAACATGGCAAACTAGATACACTAGGTACAGTGAAACTTTTATAAGACTCTAATTTACAAAAGGGAGCCACCAAACCAGATGTGTGTGTGCCACAAAAAAGGGCAATCCCAAATGCTCCTCGGCACTGAAAAATGTTTGTGTCGGAATTTATTCACTACTATGTTCAATTAAAATTTCGTCAGGCATCTGTCACAGAATTAAAAAAATATTCTACAAATAATAAACAAACATATCCTAATCCATTCAGGCTAGTTTCATTTCTCACCTCACCGCGCACTGTCCGCTGTGCCGTCTGCACCGCACCGCAGACATGGGTCCGCGCCCTAAGGAGGAATGGAATATTTATGTACGAAGAAGCGATTTTTAATAAATCCTGTGCTTTTTTAATATGATGTCTATCTGAGATTGAGTGTGAAGATAGTAAATACTCACTAGTGGATACGATCATAATCATCATCATCAACAGCCAGCAGACGTCTACTGTTGGACATAGGCCTCTTCCAAGGTTTGGTGGATACGATATCGACAGTAAAAGATCCGCTGAGCTGTTGGCCCTTATTAGTATTATTATATTGTAAACCAAATTGTCCAAATTAAATAAAGTATGCACAATTTTCTAACTTAAGGGTGTTTGTGCAGTAATCTTCAGTTCTAACATACTCAAAACTTCCTGGAAAAAAGTTTTTAATTGCTCTTATTACATTTTTGCTACTTATATTGTAAAACAATAAAAATATAAATTTGTGCGCTTTTGTTCTAATAAAAATTAAAGCTTTATAAGCACTTTCCTTACTTAATAACTCTTGGATATGAAAATAAATATTTTGTTAACCTGCTTGTCACTTCAGGTTCATTATACTTCTTTGGTTTGGTTAACCGCAATTGGAGTAACTTACCTACTTAAATTAGTGAGGTTGGCCCCCGCTAGGAGCAATTGAAATATTTTCCGGGCCTGGATGTTTATATGTATATATAATCGCTGTATATATAAGTATCCTAGTTCGCAACATGGTATCCAATTTCGTAAGTTTTACTTACTTTCGGGCTATTTAATTGGTGTCATGGTCTGGGGATTTTTCATATATTTTTAGGAGGCTTAATTAATTTTCAACATTTAAAATCTATGATTTTCGTTTCAGGTCACCCACCATTAGATTCTATTCGATATGAAATGACTAAGTATGGAAACCCATGCCTCGCGTGGGAACAATATCGCTTCACGAAGAAGTTGACGAGGAAATCCAAGACTTGGTGGGATTGCTCCAAGAAATGGTGCGGGTGCAAATGCCTCGCCGTCACAGTCAACGACCGTCTCATCAAAATTATCGGGTGGCACAGTCACTCAGACTAACTCCTGTAAATCCTTTAAATTAAACCTGAACGAATTAATGAGTAACAATACTGTAGTTGTATTGGTAGTAATTCAATTGTAAATTACCGTTTTAAACATCTGGTAAAAGCTAATTTATTCTAACCTTCAATTATTAAGAATTATTAAGAATCAAATTTTTTATTTTTATATTTTTTGTAAATATTTGGTTTACATAAAATGTATTTAATACTTAATATGTGAATGTGTGAAATAATTCAAATGTATTGGAATAACATTATTAAAGGAACAACGGTTTAAGTGTCCCCTTCACAAAACGCAACGTATCTTACTTACTGAACGTGTATATACAATATGTTGCATAAACTATATGTTGCAGCACAATACAATATATGTAGTATAAATCCTGACCCAAGTTTTAAAAGTTCGCTGCTTACACTGGCCCGGCTGGGACTCGAACCCGGGACCTCTCACGCCGCTGCCGTTCACAGGACCAACGCACTAAGGAGGGCGTCAGATAGCTTATCAAGACAAAAAATATGACAATATTGTCTGTTATAAAGTAAGGACAACGACGTTAGGAGTCGACGTATGTTCTTAGTAACAACATTATTAATTTAAGCAATATGATCATTAAAAGTTACCAAAAAAACAAATGATCTGAACAAGAAAATTATGATCACAAACTGTTAGGAGCTTCGTCGATAGTTCTAAAAATGTATGAGTAAGTACATAAAAGTATGTGTAATGAGAGTGATTATTTTTTAATAAAAGTTTTCTTGTCAAAATATTAAACATTATAACATATTTTCCCTTTTCATTTCCTTCTACATTTTTGCAATGAAATGAAAATAAAAATGCAATTAGACTTAAGTTTATCCGGCTAAAGATAGAAGAAAAAAACAATAACACCTTCTAGAAGATAAACCTAGATTTAGCCGGCCAATCTTTAGATAATGACTCTTTAGCCGTGACATATCCATCGGAACATCCCTCACCCGTGCAAGTTTTGTCAGGGCTAATCTGGAAGTCCCTAACTAAATAGTCTCACAAGTGTATGTTTTGAGTGTTGACTTTCGGTCGGCCGTAGCAAACAGAACATAATTAAATGGAGATTTAGCGCTGACGGAAACGACCATTGCTTGTGCGATGTGACTCTGTCCTGCCCTCGGTACTCGAAAATTTGCACTATTGAGGTGGCAAGTTCTTGGGCGGGAAAAAAAATTTCAATACTTATCTATTCAAAAACACGAAGTAGAAGTAAAGTCTGTAAGTTTTATGTTACGGTTGATAAGTATACAGTACCTTATTTTAATTGAAATTAAAGTAAGTGTTAAATTTAAAGAAAAAAGTATCCTACTCCCGAATAATTGTATGCATTTGTTTATTGAACGCTCATATCTTTGCCCTTTCAGAAGGTGTTTCACGGAAAGGAAATAAAATATTGTTATTGGGCAACCATCGTTATAATATTGATACAGGAAATTCAAAAATCGGAATCACAAGATGGCGATGTAACCAAAGAAACAGAGGTTGTAAATCGCGAATTTCGACTGTCTCTGGGAAAATTGTGGTTTGTACACCCCACAATCACAATTAATCGCAATGTAGTTAATCTGGCGACTAAGATATTAATGTACTTATATTTATTGTGATTAAAATTAAAATCTAGGTTCGGGTGGTGTAGCTGCAAAGCTATACCAAAAGATGGTAGCTCCATATCTATGTGAAAACAAAAAAGTATGCTAAGTAATTTCAGGCTTATCGCCAGGACTTAGTAGCTCTGTGGAAGAACACTCATCCGGCAAACGGATTCTATTCCTGGTCGGTTGATGATTTTATTTAGCTTATTTTTTCAGTTATTTAAGAAAAATTGAGCATAATAAAATGCAAAAACATAAAAATATTATCTATCTAGGTTTTTAATAATTTCACTTTACTCACAGTTTCTCCTAATGCACTGACTTACAAGTAGCAACTATGTAGCCCCAGTAAGCTTAAATGTAAGCTGGTATTATGGAGACCACTCAGCGGATTTAGGTAAGCGGTTACAGTTGCAATTAAGGGTTAGCCAGGTTTTAAGTTTTTGATCAGAGCAGAATAAGGTGTATATTGCTAATAATGTTGAGTATGTAAAAATAAAATAACAGTTATTTAAAATTTAATAAGTCATAGATATAATTGTTATATTGCTGTAGTTAATACATACATACTTATACGTATATCAAATATAGAGTTAATTTGAAATAGATACAAATTAGTACACCTAGTTATATAAGTTTATTATATAATATGGAGAATTCTGAATAACTTAGTTCCTGTAGACGCTTTTACTTTAGATTTTACAGCGTTTGTAATACATTTTATTTGCGTTTGAACAAAATAGTTCTTAATGCTATCAATAAGCTCTCTAACATCCGCAGGTAAGTGTTCGTACATCCGGGAAGCAATTTGTGAGACATGTTTGCGAGTTGCTGAAAAATGTCTGAGTAATAAATAATAGAATTACCTAATAAGTTTCCGGGCTCTTCAGTCAACAGAGCTGGTATTTGGCAGAACCATCCCAGCGATAACTAAAGTACTCCATGCACGACCTCACTTGAGCTGTGTATAGGTTTAGCAGCCCATCAGGGATGAAAACCGCCGGACCTTCGAGATGATACCCAATTTTTAAAAGCCATTTGAGCCATAGTCTCAATTTTTTGTTCGAAGTTTATTTTGGACGTTACAGTGATGCCCAAAAGCTCTAGATGGTCGATGATGAGAACAGATATATTCTGGAAAGTGGGAGTAAAGGTAAAAGTGCTCTTTTTGCAGAAAATAGACACGCTTGTGTTTTGGATGCGTTGAATTTGACCAAGTTGGATTCGCCCTAATCGGACACATTCCGCTAGGTCTAATCAGCGCTCGCAGTTTGGATACTATATTTCTTTATTAATTTGCATCTATTGTTATTACATTTTTAGGAAAGCTCGTGAAAACTGAAAAAGGAAACAATATCTTACAAGTGGATGGCTTTACTTTTACCTTTTACTACAAAAACAAAAACACAATTGTATGGAAATGCACGAATAATAAAATATGCCACGCTCGTGTCACGACACTCACTAACTACATGACTATCAGATCTAAGTTCCACCACACTCATGCCCCTCCTAAGTATTTTATTCGAAATGAAGTACTTTTTCGCTTAAGAATTTGAAGCTTATATTGTTAATATTATAATTTATTCGATTTTTGTCTTTAAAATAACCTAGCTATTAAGTTTTTTTTACTAACACAATATGGATGTATTTCCGAAATAAAAATATATGATTATTAACTATGCTAGCGTGTCATAGAATGAAATTAAATAACATAAAATAATTGATTGGATTTGTTTGATTTTTGTGTTGTTTAGAACATATATCTTAATATTAATGTAAGTTAAAATCATAATAGTTAATTCTGTAAATAAAATAATGAAGTAAAATAAAATCCTTATCAATCACACCAACTACATAGGGGGAACCTAGAATATAAATAATAATACACTCTTTTAGTTTTGCACTTATTCTATTGTAAAGAAGAAGGCCAAGATAAAAGAAGAACTGTTACCTACATAAAGCATGTTTGATATCTATATCAGTTCGGTAAGCCATATTATCTTTCCTTCTTTTGTTAATAATTTCGGAGTTGTAAGGAAGTGCGGTGTGCTGCTTTAGGACTGTGCGCATAATATATAATTGTATAACTGTTAGTACACCACAAGCTTTGTAAAGGAGGTGCGTTGGAAATAGAAAAGGACGGAAGGTTAAGACTTTTAATACCGCTCGTTGAGCTCTCTCCAAGGATATTATCAGGCCTGGCTCACTCCGCGCGGTACATCCGTTATTTACCTACAGCGAAGCGCTCCGCCGGCGTATTTCGAATGGGTCGTGTGTCACGCGCGCGCCCGTCGGGACGTTGTAACTAGATACCTACCTACCTAATTGCACTCACAGTAATTCTATGATCGAGGTCGCAAATAGTATTTAAAAATGGACATAAAAAGAAACAAATATTCAATTAGATTATGTTTAGATTTGATTATGTTCAATTTAGCAAACAAAACATAGGTAGTATTAGTAATTATTCGTCGTAACTTTTTTTTCATTTTGTACTTTAGGTAAGTTAAAACAATATTTTTTACAAAGGTAGAATAACAGTAATACCTATATCGGTAGATAATTAATTACAAATAAGGAGATTAATTATTCTTCACTAGGCAGCAACCCTAACAGCGTAAGAAAAGATAAGAGGCATGCGATAGAAAGAGACAAAACTTCTAGGTATATAAATATGCAGGTACGTAATGCTGTGCGAGCTGAATTCCACCGTATCGCGTCGTAGCAAGACTCGAATTTATTTAGGTCTTCTTGCGGAGTAATTCTTCTGTACCAACTATTACTTATTCTGTGATATTATCTAATTTTAGTTTTTCCCGCGCCGCCCCATGACGTGATACAGTACGTTGGTATTGACTGACAAAGTGAAAAGTATATTTGTTTAATAAGAACTGATTTAGCCACAGTGCGTAGCTTTTTAAAAACAAATATCAATTTTAGCGTGTCAATATGGTGCTTAAATGTAAGAGTCTCTTCAATTGTAACCCCTAAGTATTTTATTTTATTAGTATGGTGTATGGCGGGGAATTGCATTTGCTATTAAAAGTCGCTTTACATTGATTCTCATAGAGCTTAGGCATGGGTGAAGCAAAGGTAAATACATCTGCGAATAGAGAAGTGCATGAACTTAGTTTTTTCAGCGTTTAGTGATAAGCAATGGTGCTGTAGGCAGTTAATTATAACATTGAGTCCCTGTTGAGCATATTAGTAGACCTCATTTTGTTGGATGCGGAAAATAATACTTCAGTGTCATCAGCGTATGAGATTATTTTTCACAGTTCAATGTTAGCTTACATAGATCGTTTTTTCTCTAAATATTGAGTGAGTCGAATATTAATTATCTTTTCAAAGAATTTTGATACGGAAGGAAGGATAGAAATAGGTTTATAATTAGATATTTCCTTTTTATTTCCAGATTTGTGCACGGGGACTACAATTGCTTTCTTTAAGCAAGCGGAAAAAGTACCTTCCTCGAGGCATCTTTGAAAAATGTGGGTAAGCGGAGCGATAAAAATATATTTGAAGTGCTTAAGGATCTTGTTAGATATGCCGCCCCACCCAACAGCAGAATCATTCTTTAGCCCTGTAATAATTCTTTCTACCTCAGATTCATCAGTTCCTAAAATAACAAAAGAATTTAAGGTAGAAGATTCAGAGTAGGTAAAGGTTAAAAGGCATGATTTTAAGTCAAATTTGTAACATTTTTTCCTATATCTATGAAGTAATCATTGACTTGGTTTGTAATCGCAATTTTTGATAACTGCCCTTGAAATAAATTTGCGGAGGATTCTTGGTCTTTTGCCATAGATTTTGGGTTTTTATTCACTTCCAGAGCCGTTTACAGCTAGATTTAGATTTTTCCAACTCGTATTTTTCGTAAGCACATTTAATACGTTTAAGTCATTCAAGAAGTTTGAAACACCTTTTAGATCGTATGTTATGTAATTTATCCCTGTGTCTCATACAACGAATTATTCCTGGAGTAATCCACGGTTTGATATTATGAATGATCCGGTATTGTGTTGTGTTATATAACACATGTTGAACACATCCAATAAAGTAAATCATGGACTTATTAGTGTCAGCAAAGTTGTTAACTGGGCTAAAGTCAATATTGCATAAATTTTCCTCGAGTTTCATCATCATCATCATCATCCACAGCCTGTAGACGTCCACTGCTGGATATAGGCCTCCCCCAATCGAGTTTATTTATGTTTCATTTATGAATTTATTGAATTATTGAAAAAGTGCGTGCGTGTGTGTGTGTTTATGTTTGTTAAAGGTTAGTAGACGGCTTTGTGATCGGTTACTGAGGAATTATTGACAAGAGTTATTGACGATCATTTTGATTTTAGCGTGACATGATCTAAGCATGAGCCGCTTTGGTGCGTTGGGAATGAATATGCACGAAGAAGTTCATGGAATGAACATAAGTTGAGCTGCTCTAGGGCGTGGTAGTCTTAGTGTCCGGAAAGAATGTTTTTATTTATATCCCCTATTAAAATAACGTTAAAGACGATAATTTTTGCGATTGGTCATTTAAAGATGAAATAAAGGTACTAATATTTTTAACAGCTGGGAGTCTGTACATAACCAGGATTGCAATATCATGCCCAATTTTTACAAGCATTCTATTACACTCTTACAATAATTTCTGGCACAAATAATTAATCCACCTTTATGATTAAATTATATTTGACTTCTATGCATATTATCGCCGTGAATTAAAGGTGCTCGTATAATAGAGTGTTTGTCAATACGACATTCTGTAAGTAAAAATTTTAACATTATCTGAGTATCTGTAAGAATGGTAATTGTTTATTATGTACTCTTTCTATTATTTTATCACGTTTCAGATGCAATGTCACCAAAATTTGTTAAGTCGCAGAAGGGTCGAGAGCAGATATTAGTTGGCACTTATAAGTACACCGTGAAATCTGTGTCAGGAATAAAGAAGAGGTGGCACTGCTCTACCCACCGCAGCAAAGGATGCAATGCCATAATTTACACAATTGATTCAGAAATAATAAGAGCTAAGAATAAACACAACCATTAAATTGATAGTAAAATTTATATTGAATTTTTAATTTATGGGGCCTTTAATAAGGAAAAACGTTGAGGAAGTATGGTAAGTACGAATAAGTATTCGTTCTAACACCAACCGATAATCTTAAACTACTAAGAATTACACAATACCACACAGTATCTAGGAAACATATGGAAGTTTAGTGTGCATTCTGTTTTCACCACTCTATCTCTCCAATAATTTATTTAAAAATCAGGGAAAAATTATTGAATCTTAAAATATAAAGAAATGGAAAGCAATTGTTACTATATTGAGGAGTCTTATAACTATTTAAATGCATTTTTTTAGAAATATACACAGGGACTTTATCCTTTCCATCACATATTTTTTTCTATTGACGTACAAATTATTTAATTGTCATTGTTTTCTTTCAGCTACTTAATTTCTTCCTAGTATTAAAAGTGCAGTGCCCATGATGGTGGGCGACTATAGGTTCAACGAATATCATCGATGCAAAGGGGTTAGGGTTCGATGGAATTGTGTCAAACAAAATTATTTCAAGTGCAAAGCCTACAAAATAACTGTAAAGAATGAAGTTTATAAGCTGCATAATGTCCATACTCATTAAGTTATATAACTTTGAAGTAAATACAAGAATGCTGACATCATTCAAATGATTACATACTAGCTGTGCCCGCGACTTCGTCCGCGTAGACAGAAACTTATCAATGAGTTTTTTTTTTTGTGTAAAGTGCTATTTGTGTAGAACGTAATTTATCGAGCATACCAGTATTAATACTTTTGTCCCGGTGCGGACTCTTTATGGCTAATTACAATAGAAAGCCAATTGTGTCTCATTAGCGGTGATTAAGAGGGTATATGATATCTTTGCTCGCGGCATCGCTTGCGTTCTGTAAGTTTTTTTAGTTTGGCAGGATTACCCATAGCGAATCTGACGTTAATTGCAACGAATGCTCACAAAAATAAAAGTTACGACAGATAGTCACCGTACGATATCAATTAATAGCTTCAGCATACACGACATTATCAGTGAGCACGTCCGGAATATGAACACAAAGGTTTCTTAGACTACTCACGCTAAAGCTGACCATGTGAATAACAACTCACGCTAAGATCGATGCCAGCAACGCCTAGAGTCTGACCTTGTGCCTTATTTATTGTTATAGCGTAAAATAAAGCGACAAACTGTACCTTTTTTCTTAAACTGAAATGGGAAATTGTTCGGAATCAAATGAATTCTAGGAACCAAAACACTTTCCCCGGCACAAAAACCGGTTCAAATTTCTGCCTTAATTATGTGAACACTCACGAATAATCTGTGCTTTATCACTATTCCTAAGAATGCCACATACCTTATTTTCTGTACGATTAAGATCGATAAGTACTTTAAACATAGTATGAGCGTTTTTTCCTCCTGGTAACAATGTCACTGCTATTCCTGCTATACCTAATAGAATTTCTCCTAATTAACACTATGGCAGACACGGTCAAATAACAATTTTGCTCGGATGTCATATTTGAGACTTTGTTTTCCAAAATTTCTAATAGTTCTACCGATTTATAGTTAGTTTCTGCAGCGTACTCCCTATTCATACATTCGAATAGCTATTAAAACTGATTAACGGATAAGTTCAAATATAAAATCTGTACGGTCTACGCCTTATAAAAGTAAAACTAAGTATCTACCTAATTAAAAAAATAAACTTAATAACAGAAAATAAAATACCTACCTCAATAAAATTATTTCTGGTGATAACTAATCTAAACTCAATAAATAAGCAAAGTCCCTAAAAACTAATATCTATACGAATGACTAATCCTACCTTACAGTATTATAAAATAAACAACGGTCACTACGTACAATATCACATTTATACTACCTATACTTTAAAATAAAAATCTATACCTCAGAAATTGGCCCGTTTTTTCAATGGTTAGATAAAAGTAATATTTATCCAATGAATAAAGTATTAACCAACTGCTTCAAGCTCATCTCTAGTATATTGTCATTCTATGTTGTTGTCATAAACTGCAACAAATCTTTTTACAACAACTTTTTATTTTGCCGAGTAATACTTTATTCCGCAGATAACTTTTATCCGATGGTTGAGTAATCGAGCTTTAAAGAAATAAAACTAAATAACTCTACCTTATAGTAAAAGCCTAGAAACTAAAAGGAGTAAAAAGGTCGCACTGCAAAGCCAGGTTTAGAATTGCAAGTACCTACAACTTAAACATACATTTTATAAAATGCTAATACGAACGAACCTCGCCATTTGACACGTCCATATCAAATTTCAAAAATCCGTCCTTATATGTATACTATAGCGAACCGTGGCGGCCACGCATCACACGTGTGTTGTAAACGGTGCAAGCCAAATTCAACCTGCAGCACTACACTTACAGGATAATTTAGAACTGAACTGCATGTGACGTTAACTACGACAACTGTAAGGTAGGATTGTGACGTCATTAAGCGGCCATTCGATGGTCTTATGATGAATAAAAAAAAATTCAGTTTTTCATTTCATTTCACTACAAACTTATTATTTGCGGTTGGTACAGTAATCGGGTCTAGGGGTCAAACCGCAAAATTAAGTTTGATTTTTATTGCATGTACTTTTTCGGGATAAAAAGTCCCCAGTGCCCCGGATATTAAAGAATAATTATACTTAGTTACATCGTAATGGAACCGGTAGTTTTTGCGTGATGCTTAAACAAACAGACAGACAGAGAGACAAAAAAATTTTAATCACATTTTTGGGTTCCGTGTCGGTCTAGTAACACCCCCTGCCATTTATTTTTTTGATATAGTCAATGTACAGAATTTTTACTTCTACGGATTTATTATAAGTATAGATTAGAAGTATAGATTTAGCTACAATATTGAAATGATAAGTGAAACATGTACAATTAGGATTCATAAATGCAGGGGCACCTGTCTGTTATTATTCGCTAGCATAGTGTTCTTTTTCGTGTGAGTGAAGTCTCAACACACACAATAACGTATCACAGTATACTTGTAACACTACTACTAGACTATTCATCGTCTGATTGTTTAATTTCTCTGCTGATTGGTCGGAGTCTTAATTCACCGGATCGCCGACCAATCAGCAGAAAACTACTTATCGAGTTACGTCTTATCGTCCATAACATAATGCCCAATATTTTGGTATAAAACTTCTTCTTGACGTCATTCTGTCCAAAATCTTTTTAAGTATTTTTAAAGAGAAACGTTTTTATCCTTGTAATGCTTTAATTTTAATTAAACCGTTATTTAAATAAAAATATTACTTACTGTTAAAAACTTGTTTTATTTAAATTATGAATCGTGAAAACTTAAGACTATATTAGTATAAATAATTTTTATTTATTAATGACAATTAAAGGATAAGTAAATAAAAAAGAATGATATTTCGATAAAAGTGTTTATTTTTCCAAGCAAAAACCAACCTATTTGCAACTGACTTCCAAAAAAGGAGGAGGTTCTCAATTCGTATGTATGTTCTTTTTGTGTTTCTTTTTGTTTTATTTTATGTTTCTGTTAATCAATATTTCAGACAATTATGGATCGATTTTAAAAATTCTTGTTTCATATAATAGAATGTACTCATAGTTAGTCCCATATAAATTGCATCGAAATCGGTTGAGTACTTCAATAAAAATTTCAATTAATTCATAAGTATGATTCCGGAGAATGTTAACGTTGATGACATTAGGACTCAGCCAAAGTTTTGACATGAAGTTGGTTTTTTTAATGCTCTGCATTCGTTGATTATATGATATTTGTATAGGAGTAGCTTTATAATCGTTTTCTTTGCGAAAAGAGTATTGAAGCTACTTGAACCTCAACTCGTGGCCAGACCCCATTTACTGAACATTTCTTTTATACTTAATTTTAAAAAATTCAAAGAATTTTTCATAACAATGATTATTATTGCTGCACAATTTTTTTTTTTTCTTTTTGTTTTTCCGCCACAGAAAATTTTGGCACCCCCTAAAACAAGCTTTGACCAGTAAAGCAAGCTTTAGCGGGAGGAGGATGAATCCTATTACGGACGAATGGCATTCTATAAGCTGTTAACCCCAGTGGCTAACGGAAAATAGAATGCCCAGACAGTGTGGAGACTCACTCAGTGAAGCCGAGCATACCCACTAAACATCCCCCTTTACGACCTACCTTAATTCAGGTTCTTGATCATTTATCGGAGCGACAGCCAATTGGAGAGAGAGGCTGCGCAGTGAGCGGCATCCGGACGGCTGCCACCAAAAGGAACTGAAAGCGAGAAAAAAACAAAGCTAAGACTAGCAGAAATGACAAAGCTGAAACTAAGAGATTATCTAGAGTGATCAGACTCACTCTGAGATAGGAATGCTGGAAAGAAGGACTACGTTTAGAAACGTTAAGCTTGCTGGAGTCTGATAAGGGGAGCGAACTTGGTTAGGACCGGAAGAGCACCGTTGAAACCCTCTGGGCTGGCGTCGAGAGCGGCGCCGAAAGCCAGGATCTCGTCGATGGGAGCGAGCTGGATCCAGAACGCCATGCGGTCTTGAGACCCTTTTGCGTTCTGGCACTGGGAAGCCGATTTGGCGGCCGGTTGCGATTGAGTCGCGACCCGGCTGCGCTGACCTGAAACGATAGAAGTAGAGAAGTAGAGGCCTTGGGGGCCTTTGAACTGGCTGGAGGAGCGTCCGAGCTAGGCTGCGGTCGCTCTCTCCAGTTCTCGATGGGCTTCACGGTAGCCCTGGCAGCACGCGGTGCCTTGGGGCAGCCGCGAAAGTTTGCTGTGTGGCCTGACTGGCCGCACAAGACGCAGGACGGAGCGGTGGGCGATTCGGGAGTGCGAGAGCACTCCTTAGTCCCATGCGGATCTAGGCACTTGACGCACCTATGGGAAGCAAAACAATTTGCCGCCGCATGACCGTACAATTGGCAGCGGTGGCACTGACCTGGGAAACCACGCTTGTGTGGTACTTCGACGCGGATGTTGGAGAGACCGCACACGGTGGGCTTGCCTCTGAAAATGGACTGCCCTTTCGGGCTCTTCGCTAGGATCACTAGCGCAAGTGGGAACTGCTTGTCTCGGTGGCTTTGCATTTTGTGCATAGATTCGACGGGGAAGCCTTGAGAAGACAGGTCCTCTTGGATTTGCTCGTTCGAGAGCTCGAACGGCACGTTCCTGAGGACGGCACGGATCTTACGCTCCTCAGGGAGAGCGTAAGTGTGTTACTCGAGCTTTTGATCAGCAAGAAGTCAAGTAAGATTCCTGAAATCGGAAATGGAATTGACAACGACCTTAATAGAGTCACCCACGTTGGATGCCTTACTATACTGGATCTTGGGATCGTGCCTACCGCAGAGAGCTGAGACCTCGGTCCAGCGGCTCTTGTCCCGTAGAAAGACGGGGGGCGGAGACTTGACTTTCGGCGGAGCCGAATCTGATTGCGACGCAGGCTGTGACGCCGGGATCGCTGAAACAAAAGGCGCAGGAGCAGACGCCGGTGCGACATTTTGCGGAGCAGGAACAGCGGCTGGAGCAGCTGAAACGGATGGAGATAAAGTCGAAGAAGCATCTTGCTTCTTCTTCTTAGACTTGGATTTTTTGCGAACCTCGATGAACGGAGCAGGAGATTCTGGAACTAAAGGGTTGGAGTCGGAATCACTACCCGGGGGGGTAGTTTTCCGTTTGCATGCGGAGGAGTCTACCAACATACTACCGGCTTGCTCAGAAGGGTCTGGCGACGCCGGAAAGTCAGTAGGGAAGCTCGGAGGAAACAGAGCTGAAGCTTGGGGGGCGTGGGCCTGAAGGGCCAGAAACAACTTTTCTGTGATCGAATTAAGAGTTTTATCCACCGTGCGGGATAATTGAGTAAAATTTTCATTAGCGAGGTTTGCGACCTGATTCTGTTGATCTGTAAAACGGGCTTCCTGCTCTTGGAGCAGGGACAAAATATTGGGGTCAATGGAAGAATCCATCGAGCACAAGTGACAGGACTGTGTTGAAAGAAAGAATTAGACGAATCCTAAGTGCCGGTGAACGGCTGCACAACTGCGCTGAAAAAGAGAACGACCTAGTACGGACCTATTGCCAGTGAATGGCGGACGATCAGGCTTTGTTGTCACGGTTAGGTATCCACCTGACCAGCGATGCTTCGGCCGGCAGCAGTCGGGTCCGCCCTGAAAAGGGCAGATGAATTAGCCCCGACACCACACAGCCTCCACAAGAGAAAACTTTCCGAAAGAGCTTAACTTGGCACCTTACCCGCACGAGTGCGGGGGAGGGAACAAGGGCAGCGCAATACGAACACTCGGGAGCAGCCGCAGACACGACCGTTCGGGAGCGAACGCAAACGGGAAGTGCACAAAATTAATATTTTATTTCTTAATATTTGAGTGTGGAATACATTCTACTTCTTACAGAAGATTTTTTTTTCATGTTCACTCAATCATATCGGAAGCAGGACCTTCTAACGGGCGCGAGCGCAATTACGTCTTCACGAAAAACAGATTGGGCGCACCACCGCACTTAAATTTTCTGTTCTTGCTGCATCGCCAAACACTTGATTTAATATTGCGTCTATGTAAGATATAGGCATGACCAGCATGTAATAACCACTAAAGTCATACTAACATCTTAATATCGCCAACTTATCGTTAGCTCAAACACCAGATTTTCTTGTTACGTCTAATGGTAACTTTGCAGCTAAGACCACCCGAGACCAATTTTCTTTCTGTTGGCGATAACGATAAGCTTGCGATATTAAGATGTTTGTATGACTTCAAGGTTGCGGAAGTATGTTGGTAGTACTGTTAAAGAGGGCGCTAAATGCAATGAATGACTGACATTCGATTGCAGCGCCATAGGTTATATCTTGAAGTAGGGTGATGGCAAGTGACACATAGACGTTTAGGAAGGCTAGGCGTGCGGACGTGTCTTAAACGGACGGTTTATAGTAGCTCGGTATTAATTGGTTTTAGCGTTGTAATGGTAAAGTAATAGCGGAACGTAACCTTCTTATACATATATTTATTTCAGTGCTCGGTGATAAAGACACGCTGACTGACAAAAGGCTAAGCAAACTTTAATAACTTTTTTATCGCCAAAGTCGATTTTACCCGACACACATTTTTCATCATGCCAACTCTTATAAAAAATACTGATATTAATATATACAGGGCTATTTTTTAGTCCTCAGCCAAATTTTAATGTTATTTTCTTTGATACGATATAAACGTACCAGAATATTGATTAATTTTTATTTCAATGTGTCCGATTGGGGCGAATCTAACCTGGTCAAATTCAACGCCTCCAAAACACAAGCGTATCTATTCTCCGCAAAGAAGAGCACCTTTACTCTTACGCCCACTTTCCAGAATGTATCTGTTCCCATCACCGATCAACTAGGGCTTTTGGGTGTCACTATAACGTCCAAATTAAACTTCGGACAACAAATTGAGTCTATGGCAAAAACGGCTTCCAAAAAATTGGGTATCATCTCGAAGGTCCGGCGGTACTTCAGCCCTGAACGGCTCCTCAACTTATACACAGCCCAAGTGAGGTCTTGCATGGAGTACTGTAGTCACCTTTGGGATGGTTCTGCCAAATACCAGCTCGAAGCGCTAGACTCTGTTGACCGAAGAGCCCGAAAACTCATAAATAACAACAACCTTACAAATAAAAAATTGCAGACGCTGGAGCATCGTCGTAAGGTTGCATGTTTGACAGTATTTTATCGGCTACATTTTGGTGAGTGTGCGAGTGCTCTTTTTGACCAAATTGAACCCACCCCTTTTTACCACCGGACTACCAGACGCAGACAGAACTTCCATCCGTATATAGTGGATATACCAAGAAGTCGAACAAAACGCTTCGATAGTTCCTTTTTGGTACGGATTGCCAAGGTGTGGAACAATCTGCCTGCGTCTGTTTTTCCTGACCACTACAGTCCTGGAACTTTTAAGTGTCGAGTGAATAGGTTTCTCGTGGATGGACGTGTAACACCATAGTCTTCATGCGCACTTTCCATCAGGTGGCATGGAAGACAAACGTCCTATCCTTATAATATAAAAAAAAAAAAAAAAATTTCAGTGCTGGGTTCTGTGTAGACGTCAAATGATTAAAGTACAAATGCTGTATTTCTTATATCTAACAACGCTGACATGGTTCCTGGGAGCATTTCTTCGTATGTGTAATAGTTTCAGAGTTTCCCATACTAATCGATCTTTATGTTACAGCCTGTTTAACATTACTTATTAGCCCACTTGTTTTACTATTATTAGCCCAGCTACGTTTCTAAACTTTACCGGTTAATAAATTTTATAACGCTAAATTTTTGAATCGATAATAAAGATCTATACGATTTTTGTTTCAGTTAAACATTATAAAAATGTCAGAGGAAAAGATGTCATCGTCGTAAATGGTTATAGCTTCTGCGTACATAAACGTACACAACAGAGAATAAATTGGCAGTGCACGAACTCCAGCATTTGCAGTGCACGAGTAACAACGGATAAAAACATGAGATATTTAATTAAATCATTTTTAATTCATTCGCATAAAGCTCCAGCATTTGTAATTAGAAATAATGTACTTTTCAAAGTTTAAGATAGTTTTATACATCAACATACTAGGTAAAATCGATCCCGGTTGACACAAACTAAGGTCTCCAGAATTCCGAGCGGTTACTCTACCAAAAAAGCTACCGGGTCTTGGCCGTTGCCATTGGAATTATTTGGTGTATTGGGTTTTTTCGTAAAATGCTAATATAGCTTTATCTTGTGATATTTTTTGCAGCTTCAAAATAAAAAAAAAAACCCAATCTGCAGAAAAACAACCTGTGACCTCACAATTTGCATCTAAACCACTGCACCACGGATTTGAATGTATAAAAAATATTTGTTAATTCCTACTTAAATAATAGTATAGAAAAAAAAAAGTTTCAATATTAATATAATTTAATGTGAAATATTCGTTTCTTATTATTAAAATTATTAAATTAAAATTATTCGTTTTTTGTTTCAGTGAAACATTACAAAACTTGTGAGAAAAAGATGTTATTATAGTATATGGTTATAGTTTCTGCGTAAACAAACGTTCTCAAAAGAGGCACCAACTACAGAGTATCCAGTGCGCAAATAAAAACGGATAAAAACATAACTTAATTAGATAAATCTAATGCTTTTTCATGCAGCTCCAAAACTTGTAATAAAATTATATACTTTTTAAATTTTAAGATCCTAGTCATTACATATTTTAAACATGAAAGCATCATATTTTTTTTTTTATTTAGACTTATCAACTATACGTACACGATAGTTAAATTGAAATAAAGTACATACTTTCTATATCTCACAACGTCCGGGTTTGATTTTCAAACTGAGTACCTATGGCTACTAACTTTATTAACCTTTTTATCGTCGAAGTCAAATTTACCCGACACATATTTTTCATCATGCCAAGTCTTATAAAAAATACTGATATTAATATATACAGGCAATCTTTTAGTCATCAGCCAAATGTAAATGTTATTTTCTTTGATACGATATAAACGTACCAGAATATTGATTAATTTTTATTTCAGTGCTGGGTTCTGAGTAGACGTCAAATGATTAAAGTACAAATGCTGTAATTCTTATATCTAACAACGCTGACATGGTTCCTGGGAGCATTTCTTCGTATGTGTAATAGTTTCAGAGTTTCCCGTACTAATCGATCTTTACGTTACAGCCTGTTTAGTATGCAATTATGGAATAGTATTAGCCCAGGTACAATTTTAAATCGATATTAAAGATAATAATAATAATAATAATAATAAATATTTCTAACACTAACACACAACATTATCTAGCCCAAATTAAGTTTCTTAAAGAACTTGTGATATGGATACTAGTTAATTGATATACATAAGAAATATATAAACATACATATTGAATAAATACATATTTTTTTATTAGATAATAAACTTAAATAAACATCCATGACTTGACGACTAATATCTGTGTTCATCACACAAATATCCGTCGCCACCGGGATTCGAACCCAGGACCTCTGGCATAGAAGGCAATGTACGTTACCCCTACACCAGCCGGTCGTCGTATAGAACGTAGATCTATACGTTTTTTGTTTCAGTTAAACATTATAAAAATTTCAGGGGAGAAGATGTCATCGTCATTAATGGTTATAGTTTCTTCGAACAAAAACGTACACAACAGAGCATAAATTGGCAGTGCACGAACTACAACATTTGCAGAGTGCGAGTAACAACGGATAAAAACATAAGATATTTAACTAAACCATTGTTAATGCACTCCCATAAAGCTCCAGCATTTGTAATAAGAAATAATGTACTTTTTAAAGTTTAAGATAGTTTTATACATAAACATACTACGTAAAATCGATCCCGGTTGACACAAACTAACGTCTCCAGAATTCCGAGCGGTTACTCTACCCAAAAAGCTACCGGGTCTTGGCCGTTGCCATTGGAATTATTTGGTGTATTGGATTTTTTCGTAAAATGCCAATATAGCTTTATCTTGTGGTATGTATTGCAGCTTCAAAATAAAAAAAAACCCAGACAATCACACCAACTACATGGACTCAAAGTAAGCTTGTAATATGAGATGCCAGGTAAGAAACCAGGGGGAACCCTAAATATTTATTGCAGATTAACGCACGAATCCCAAAACATTTTTTTTTTTTTATTCCGTGCTTCCAACCTCTGACCTCACGATTCGCACCACTAAACCACTGCAGCACGGATTTGAATGTATAAAAAATATTTGTTAATTCCTACTTAAATAATAGTATAGAAAAAAAAGTTTTAATTTAATAATTTTATGTCAAATAGTTTTTTTTTTATTGAGACCTGTCTATCATAAATACATTGAGTTGATATTTCATCAAGAATATTGAACGTTTTATTTTACACAACATCCAGTCTCGATTTCCGAACAGATTTCTACCTTTACTAAACGTTAAACCGCCCAAGTCGGGTTTATCCGATAAACATTTTCGGGCTCCTTCCGCCTCAGTTTTCGAAAAGTAGATCTTTTTTCTATAGAATTTCTAAAATAACTTTTATACATTAGTATCATATAAACTACCAATAACGGAAATCAATAGAAAACGATATTTCAGTACTTAATGGTAAACCTATTTATTCTTGAACTGAATTTCAAAGTTCCTATGAAATATCCGATAAAAATGATGATACGATTGGTAGAATTTATGAATGAAAATTAGGAATATACGAAAATATCCATTATATACTGCAGTAGGTATAAGAAAAAGCAATACCATTAAGTAATTAATTAATATTTTGACGATTAATATTTGACGACCACTTTGGCGATGGGGTAAAGCTGTCTGCGTCAGACGTCAGTGGTTGCGGATTCGATTCCCGTACGAAACAGCAAAAAAAAATGTTCCTTGTCTGGGTGTTTATCTATTTATGTATTTATATTCTAGGTTCCCCTCTAGTTTGCTACATGGTATCCCATAACACAAGCTATGCTTACTTTGGGGCCATGTAGTTGGTGTGATTGTCTGGGGATTTTATATTTTATATTTAATAATGTGTCTCATAAGCATTGTTTAACTAATAAATTGCTTTTCGAAATAAGGTGTTATTCGTTTTGGCAAACCGTACGATCTACCCATCCCTAGACAATGTTGTCAAGGTCTTGTTACCCAAGCCTCACGGTGCTCAAATAAGATATTCTCTCCCAAAAGCATTTTGAAGACAAGCTACGCAGTATCGCGGAGAGACAGAAGTTTTAAAATCATAAAATATCATCGCTCTAAAATATTTTTGAAAAAGCTTGGTGAAAGGGCACTGAAAAGGGCTGTTGCGAACGTAGCAACGCTGTTCTTCCGTTAGCACCCGGGCGTCTCGTGCCGTGCGTAAACATCGACCGCGACATCCACTCCGCGTAGTGCGATGTGCAGAGAAATGTATTGGAAGGTATGGTAGTAGTTAAGGTGATAGGGAGTGTTAGGTATAAAGAACTAATGAATCGAAATTTAATGGAATCAAATATGAGAAATAAAGATTAACAATAATCAGCAATATAGGTTTATTACTAATTATTGTTTCGTATCATATAAACATTTATTTTTAAATAAACTTTAATATGAACAACGATAATGGCGATTTTGGCCACCAGTGTATTTATTAGTTGGCTTGGGTTTTCATTGTTTGTATGTATTCAAAATCCTATCCGTTTTTTGTTTCAGTGAAACATTACAAAAACTTATGAGAAAAAGATGTTATTGTAGTATATGGTTATAGTTTCTGCGTAAACAAACGTTCTCAAAAGAGGCACCAACTACAGAGTATCCAGTGCGCAAAAAAAAACGGATAAAAACATAACTTAATTAGATAAATCTAATGCACTTTCATGCAGCTCCAAAATTTTTAATAAAATTATATACTTTTTAAATTTTTAAATCCTAGTCATTACCTACATATTTTAAACATCAAAGCAGCATATTTTTTTATTTAGACTTATCAACTATACGTACACGATAGTTAAATGGAAATAAAGTAAATTCTTTCTATATCTCACAACGTCCGGGTTTGATTTTCAAACTGAGTACCTATACCTACTAACTTTATTAACCTTTTTATCGCCGAAGTCGAATTTACCCGACACATATTTTTCATCATGCCAAATCTTATAAAAAATACTGAAACTAATATATACAGGGCTGTTTTCTAGTCATCAGCCAAATGTAAATGTTATTTTCTTTGACACGATATAAACGTACCAGCATATTGATTAATTTTTATTTCAGTGCTGGGTTCTGAGTAGACGTCAAATGATTAAAGTATAAATGCTGTAATTCTTATATCTAACAACGCTGACATGGTTCTTGGGAGCATTTCTTCGTATGTGTAATAGTTTCAGAGTTTCCCATACTAATCGATCTTTACGTTACAGCCTGTTTAGTAAGCAATTATGTACTAGTATTAGCCCAGGTACAATTTTAAATCGATATTAAAGATCTATACGTTTTTTGTTTCAGTTAAACATTATAAAAATGTCAGGGGAAAAGATGTCATCGTCATTAATGGTTATAGTTTCTTCGTACAAAAACGTACACAACAGAGCATAAATTGGCAGTGCACGAACCACAAAATTTGCAGAGCGCGAGTAACAACGGATAAAAACATAAGATATTTAACCAAATCATTTTTAATGCACGCCCATAAAGCTCCAGCATTTATAATTAGAAATAATATTCTTTTTAAAGTTTAAGATAGTTTTATACATACACATACTACGTAAAATTTATCCCGGTTGACACAAACTAAGGTCTCCAGAATTCCGAGCGGTTACTCTACCAAAAAAGCTACCGGGTCTTGGCCGTTGCCATTGGAATTATTTGGTGTATTGGATTTTTTCGTAAAATGCCAATATAGCTTTATCTTGTGGTATGTTTTGCAGCTTCAAAATAAAAAAAAACCCAGACAATCACACCTACTACATGGACTCAAAGTAAGCTTGTAATATGAGATGCCAGGTAAGAAACTAGGGGGAACCCTAAATATTTATTGCAGATTAACGCACGAACCTCAAAACATTTTTTTTTGTTCCGTGCAGGAATCCAACCTCTGACCTCACAATTTGCACCACTAAACCACTGCAGCACGGATTTGAATTTATAAAAAATATTTGTTTATTCCTACTTAAATAATAGTATAGAAAAAAAAGTTTTAATTTAATAATTTTATGTCAAATAGTTTTTTTTTTTATTGAGACCTATCTATCATAAATATATTGAGTTGATATTTCATCAAGAATATTGAACGTTTTATTTTACACAACATTCAGTCTCGATTTCCGAACAGATTTCTACCTTTACTAAACGTTAAACCGCCCAAGTCGGGTTTATCCGATAAACATTTTCGGGCTCCTTCCGCCTCAGTTTTCGAAAAGTAGATCTTTTTTCTATAGAATTTCTAAAATAACTTTTATACATTAGTATCATATAAACTACCAATAACGGAAATCAATAGAAAACGATATTTCAGTACTTAATGGTAAACCTATTTATTCTTGAACTGAATTTCAAAGTCCCTATGAAATATCCGATAAAAATGATGATACGATTGGTAGAATTTATGAATGAAAATTATGTATATACGAAAATATCCATTATATACTGCAGTAGGTATAAGAAAAAGCAATACCATTAAGTAATTAATTAATATTTTGACGATTAATATTTGACGACCACTTTGGCGATGGGGTAAAGCTGTCTGCCTCAGACGTCAATGGTTGCGGATTCGATTCCCGTACGAAACAGCAAAAAAAATGTTCCTTGTCTGGGTGTTTATCTATTTATGTATTTATATTCTAGGTTCCCCTCTAGTTTGCTACGTCATGGTATCCCATAACACAAGCTATACTTACTTTGGGGCCATGTAGTTGGTGTGATTGTCTGGGGATTTTATATTTTATATTTAATAATGTGTCTCATAAGCATTGTTTAACTAATAAATTGCTTTTCGAAATAAGGTGTTATTCGTTTTGGCAAACCGTATGATCTACCCATCCCTAGACAATGTTGTCAAGGTCTTGTTACCCAAGCCTCACGGTGCTCAAATAAGATATTCTCTCCCAAAAGCATTTTGAAGACAAGCTACGCAGTATCGCGGAGAGACAGAAGTTTTAAAATCATAAAATATCATCGCTCTAAAATATTTTTGAAAAAGCTTGGTGAAAGGGCACTGAAAAGGGCTGTTGCGAACGTAGCAACACTGTTCTTCCGTTAGCACCCGGGCGTCTCGTGCCGTGCGTAAACATCGACCGCGACATCCACTCCGCGTAGTGCGATGTGCAGAGAAATGTAATGGAAGGTATGGTAGTAGTTAAGGTGATAGGGAGTGTTAGGTATAAAGAACTAATGAATCGAAATTTAATGGAATCAAATATGAGAAATAAAGATTAACAATAATCAGCAATATAGGTTAATTACTAATTATTGTTACGTATCATATTAATATTTATTTTTAAATAAACTTTAATATGAACAACGATAATGGCGATTTTGGCCACCAGTGTATTTATTAATTAGCTTGGGTTTTCAATGTTTGTGTTTTTTGTTTCAGAAAAACATTACAAAACTTATGAGAAAAAGATGTTATTATAGTAAACGGATAAAAACATAACTAAATTAGATAAATCTAATGCACTTTCATGCAGCTCCAAAATTTTTAATAAAATTAAATACTTTTTAAATTTTAAGATCCTAGTCATTACATATTTTAAACATCAAAGCATCATATTTTATTTTATTTAGACTTATCAACTATACGTACACGATAGTTAAATGGAAATAAAGTAAATTCTTTCTATATCTCACAACGTCCGGGTTTGATTTTCAAACTGAGTACCTATACCTACTAACTTTATTAACCTTTTTATCGCTGAAGTCGAATTTACCCGACACATATTTTTCATCATGCCAAGTCTTATAAAAAATACTGAAACTAATATATACAGGGCTGTTTTCTAGTCATCAGCCAAATGTAAATGTTATTTTCTTTGATACGATATAAACGTACCAGCATATTGATTAATTTTTATTTCAGTGCTGGGTTCTGAGTAGACGTCAAATGATTAAAGTACAAATGCTGTAATTCTTATATCTAACAACGCTGACATGGTTCCTGGGAGCATTTCTTCGTATGTGTAATAGTTTCAGAGTTTCCCATACTAATAGATCTTTACGTTACAGCCTGTTTAGTAAGCAATTATGTACTAGTATTAGCCCAGCTACATTTTTAAATCGATATTAAAGATCTATACGTTTTTTGTTTCAGTTATACATTATAAAAATATCAGGGGAAAAGATGTCATCGTCATTAATGGTTATAGTTTCTTCGTACAAAAACGTAGACAACAGAGCATATCTTGTGGTATGTTTTGCAGCTTCAAAATAAAATAAAAACCCAGACAATCACACCAACCACATGGACTCAAAGTAAGCTTGCAATATGAGATGCCAGGTAAGAAACTAGGGGGAACCCTAAATATTTATTGCAGATTAACGCACGAACCCCAAAACATTATTTTTTTTTGTTCCGTGCAGGAATCCAACCTTTGACCTCACAATTCGCACCACTAAACCACTGCAGCACGGATTTGAATGTATAAAAAATATTTGTTAATTCCTACTTAAATAATAGTAAAGAAAAAAAAGTTTTAATTTAATAATTTTATGTCAAATAGTTTTTTTATTGAGACCTGTCTATCATAAATATATCGAGTTGCTATTTCATTAAGAATATTGAACGTTTTATTTTACACAACATCCAGTCTCGATTTCCGAACAGATTTCTACCTTTACTTAACGTTAAACCGCCCAAGTCGGGTTTATCCGATAAACATTTTCGGGCTCTTACCGCCTCAGTTTTCGAAAAGTAGATCTTTTTTCTATAGAATTTAAAAAAAAACTTTTATTCATTAGTATCATATAAACTACCAATAACGGAAACCAATTTTTTTTTTATGAGTGACTAAACCCGCGTTTGACCTCAATCTTACCTCATGGTAAGTGACGATGAGGTCGAAGATGAAAGCACACGGGTTTAGGAAGGAACTGGCTCTTTATACAATATTGCCGGAACACATTACCGCCGGAGCGGTAACATTTGGCGGCAGACTTTATATAAAGGGTGGTCGCTAGCCAGGCGGACCCAGAAGGGATCCAACCACCAAGCAGTCATTTCAAAGTCCCTATGAAATATCCGATAAAAGTGATGGTACGATTGGTAGAATTTATGAATGAAAATTATGTATATACGAAAATATCCATTATATACTATTTATGTATTTATATTCTAGGTTCCCCTCTAGTTTGCTACATGGTATCCCATAACACAAGCTATGCTTACTTTGGGGCCATGTAGTTGGTGTGATTGTCTGGGGATTTTATATTTTATATTTAATAACGTGTCTCCTAAGCATTAACTAATAAATTGCTTTTCGAAATAAGGTGTTATTTGTTTTGGCAAACCGTACCATCTACCCATCCCTAGACAATGTTGTTAAGGTCTTGTTACCCAAGTATAACCTTCGCCTCACGGTGCTCAAATAAGATATTCTCTCCCAAAAGCATTTTGAAGACAAGCTACACAGTATCGCGGCGAGACAGTAGATTTGCGTTGAGTACAATACACTTTGGTGGTATTTTTTTATTTCTAAGAAGCAAGTCGTTTTTTTTTAAATATATCACTCAAAATTCAAATAGTTCTGATTAGCTAGAAAATGCAAAACTTTTAGTGTGCTCTATGATTCGACCTTCATTTTGTTTTTAAGTATTAGCTTATAAGTATAACATTGTAAATCGGCATTGTTTTAAATATTATATTTCATCACAGTGCAGTATTTGAAAACAATTCAGGGCGTGGAAGTCCTTCTGGCGGAGGGTTACAATTTCTGTGTTCAGCAGAAAGCGAAAACCTCTATTCGATGGCAATGCAACAGTCGCTTTAGAAAATGTCACGCGAACGTGGTCACTAAGTTAAAGGATAGACAAGTTATCAAAGCGAGACTACAGCATAATCACGAGCCGCCTGTCTTTAATATCCAAAATGGGGTTTTTATAAAAATGAGAAAAATATGACGGATTACCTTTTCGTTTTTTTTTTTCAAATTGTAATCATGAAAGATTATTGATGGTGTGAACTGTGTCTTTCCGTTTGGTGATTAAACACTTGTATTTGTTGAAGAACTTTTTGTTAGACTACTACAATAAATTTTGTGTGTGTGTTTTTTCATTTTAAAATATTAGAAGGAACCTATACTATGTTGTTTTCCCAAAAATACGTTTTTTAATAATAAAAGTAACAACGTAAATTTACAAAGTCTTTTATAACAGCGGAGATATTCGGAAAGCTTCGGAACTCGAAGGTTGCTGTGCTGAAAAAATGGATATGCAACAGTCACGGTCACAAGTGCAATGCAAGCGTCGTCGTAACGAAAATAGCCGATGGGAACGTACTTCGGTATTAACTGAATCACAACGATTCGGTGCCAACGTTTATGATTAGAAATAGGATTTTTATTGGGTCTTAATTTAGATATCGAATATTTGGCATACGATTAAAATTCTATTTATATAAGCAAAGCTAGCTAAGCATAATAAAAGGTAATTTGCAAAATAAACTTTGTTTGATCGCTTATTTGAAAAACTTTATTCTTTCATCACTGGCAGTTCCAGTCTTTGCAGCGTATTTTTCTGTACGCAATTCTTATGAAACCTTTTTTAAGTTTAAATTTTTTATTTAGTTAGATAACTATTTGTTGGGTTGTCTGGAAGCGATTGTCTGTAGATGATAAGGCTGCCTATTGAGCACTGTACCTATTATCTTGTCAAGAAAGTTATGTCTTACTCCATGTGTGCAATGAAGAATAAAAAGTAAATATTTAAGTTAAAGTTATTAAAGTTGTCTTTACTTTACGTTAAAGTGAACTTTTTCGAACGTTAAAGTGAATATTTGATGTATTTTTGACTTTGAATGTAAGTTTTGGTGAAAATAATAAGTATGCAGTGTGCTAGAAATGGATGTCCTAGCATAAACAATAATTTTTGTTAAGAAATAGTGTAAAATAATCCACTAAATCCTTCAGCTTAGCCGAAAAACTTGGTAAACTTTCACAATTTTTAGGCAGCGCGCATTAAAACAAATTGAATGGAAAAAACGATATATTTAGGGCCGTACCATAAATACCATAAATCGATTTTTCCATTCGATTTGTTTTCAAGAAACTGTTCTAGCAAATTTGGTCAAAATTACACAAAAATACACCACTATTATGTAGGTTTAACAAAGCAGATACGAGTAACATTCTATTAGTGAGCGAGTGAGAGCGGTATTTTTAAGGATAGTTAGATGTGAAAGAGATTAAAACGCCTTCTTATTGTTCAATTTTAGCTTCTTCTCCTAAAATTTTACATTAATCATTCAAAGTACGACGACCACTTTGGCGATGGGGTAAACCTATCTGCCTCAGACGCCAGTGGTTGCGGGTTTGTTTGCCCAGAACAATAAAAAAAAATGTTCCGGGTCTGGGTGTTTATCTATATGTATATGTATTTATATTCTAGGCTCCCCTCTAGTTCGCTACATGGAATCTCATAACATAAGCTTCGCTTACTTTGAGGCCATGTAGTTGGTGTGATTGTGTGAGGATTTTATTTATTTTTATAAAGCGCCGGCCATATTTTTGAATGTACGCGGTTGCCCGTAATCCGATTAGTGAAATCCGATCCCTAACACACTGTATATATATCCACATAGTATATCAGACAACCAAGACCCCAAATACGAGCAATTTTGCGCTCAAAGTATGTATGCACAATATTTTATAGCTATCTCTGCGTTGTCTTTCATGATTTTCTATAGCTTTTCAAGTTCGCAAACTAATCATTGAAACCCAATTTTATTCAGATTTCAAAATTATTAATTATAAATTATTGTATACTAGCTTTGTCCCGCAACTTCGTATGCGCTGAACTACCCTTCTCGTGGAAATTTCAGAAACTATATAACCAGACACCCACTGAAAGAACCTTAATACCAAGTATCACACCCATGCACTCAAGGAATAAGTTTTTTTCATACAAACTAAAAATCATATATTTCCCGGGCCCGTGAGAATTTCGGGAATTTTTGTCGTAGCACAATCAGTCACTCTTTGAAGTACCTTCATGCCAAGTATCACATCCGTACACTCAAGGAATAAGATTTTTCATAAAAACTAAAAAGTCGAACCCCTTCCCGTGAGAATTTCGGGAATTCCTTCCATAATACAAACAGACAATTATTGAGGAACCTTTATATCAAGTATCACATCCGTGCACTCAAGGGATGGGATTTTTTCATACAAACTAAAACATCATATATTTCCCGTTCCCGTGGGAATTTCGGGAATCCCTTTCATAACACAACCAAACACACATTGAAAAACCTTTACACCAAGTTTCACATCGGTGCACTCAAGGAATAAGATTTTTCATACAAACTAAAAAGTCCTATATTTCCCGTTCCCGTGGGAATTTCGGGAATTCCTTCCTTAGTGCACCCCTACATCCCCTAAAGAATGTATGTTAAAATTTTAAGCTTTCTACGCCCAGTAGTTACGGCTGTACGTTGTCTGTCAGTCACTCAGTACCTCAGTCGAGTGACTGAGTCACTCAGTCAATAACGGAACAGTTTTATATATATTGATTTATATCTACAAATGATTTAACATGCATATTGGGATACTGTAAGTTCATGCACCTGATCAACTACAAGAAGGTATCGCGTCAGCTTGCCAGAACGTTGTTCTTTTCTGCCATGGTAAAGGAAACGTCTGTTTTAAAAGTGTTTTTAGACCCTATTCGATTTTCTTTATTTCTAAATGGTTTTAATGTTAAATTTCGTGACATGGCTTTTATAAAATAACTTTGTCTCTCTATCTTGGCTGAGTATATGAATTAAATTAGCCGTATTGAACAGATTATGCCTTACTGAACAGTTGAAAATAATTAACATTACTTACCAATTAAGACTTTATCATGTCAGAACATTGTATTGTTTCACAAACTTATTTCACTTTGCATTTACAGGAAAAATATTCAAAACAAATTCTGGAAAGACTATTTACCAATTAAATAATTTTGGCATTTCTTGAACAAAGAATTATGCCATAAGATGGCGCTGCACGAGTAGCGGCGCTCGCCGCTGCAGGGCGCACGTGACCACGACTACAGACGGCCGACACAACATACGCGGCCGTCCTCTACGTAACCACGAAGCGCCTAACTGGGTTGAGCTACGGTATCTATTGAAAGTCTAAATGTAATTAAGCAGAAATATTACTTATAAAAAATAAATAAAACAAACAGTTGTTTATCATTTGTTGTTTCAACAGTTGTTTATCTTTGTACTTTTAAGTAATAGTGATTTTAAAACTTGTAGTTGGTAAATATTCTGTTTGAATGCATCATAAAAACGAATGGGCTGGCAAAGCATGAAAGTATGAAGTTGAAAGTATATTGTTTATAAGTTACAAGACTTAGTTAAAAAAGGTATTATTTAAAAAAGTACGTTTATATCATAAAATTCTAAAACTCTACAGTTATATTTTTTTATTCTACAGAGCTAACACCAGAATTTGATTTTCAGAACCAATATTTGATAAGACCTTCTCAGGAAACCCGGTGATGATACTAGGGAAATATAGATTCAATTGTAGTGGATCGCGGAAAGGACCCATAGATCGCTGGACGTGCATCAAAAAACGCAATGGCTGTCGTGCAGTCGTCGTCACTCTTGACAATAAGGTCATTTCACATAAAAATGATCACAATCACTGAAGGACTTAAAACATTTACTAACCTTACCTTAACAGTAGTGTGATCATAGAACTTTATCGATTCGTAAGTTCCTCGATTCATTCTATACAAAATGTTCGTATAGAATGAAGTCGGATGCAAGTAGTTGTAAGAAATATTGAAAGATATATCTACAATTTATTTAACAATACATGTTATTGTAACTTGCAACAGACTCCACACTGTATTAACATTCTTAAACATTCGAATTGGTAAAGTTCTGTGATCGCGCTGCAGCTTAGGTAATGCATTCAAATATTTTATGTCTTTTATTGTATAGTCAGTGACCATACACAATAGCTCGAAGTTCAGTGGACTGTAGAAGTTGTTGAGATGATGTTGAGATGAATACGCCAGAGATTCTTTATAAAGTTTATTTGAAGTTTACAATGTATTTTTAATGATTTTCAAGTTGTTTAACGTGTGGTTAGAACGGCGTATATTGCACGACAAAATATTTTAAATTATAATGAACACTGCGCTGCGTCATGTAGGTTACCGCGGTCAGCAAAATTAATAAGAACGAAAAGTCAATGTACGAGATCGTACATTTATTTTGTGGACGAGTCCTGTGTCTTATTATGGAAGAAGTAAGATCACGTTTTTTTCATTTGTCTTATACTTTTACGTATTTAATATTTCGTTAAAGTCAATCAATAATAATTTATATACTTAAAATAAAATTATAAACATGAATTACATTTTCGTACGTGTTCGTAAACGGTTTATGTATCACTAATAATACACACAGTATTTTTATATAAAGGTATATTTTTCTATTTCAATCGTTAAATAACAACGGTCCTTATAACCAGCTCCTTTGGTTCCATTATAATAGTAAAAATAGTGGAAATGAATTCAGTAGTCATTTCTGAACTGAGTAAGTATTTGCATGACTTCCCAGTTATTCATTTCATTATATTTTATTATTTAGTTAATTTCTTTGGTTGCTTACACAAATATTTAGGTACATTTTTTGCCTTAACTGTCACCATAAATAAGTTGTTTGTAAGGGCACTAGAATCGCTTCGGGTCAGGCACCGCAATGAGTTATTTAAGTAAGTAGGTATTAAGTTCAGTAATCAAATCAGTTTAAGTATCAATTTCGTAATATAAACATATTCAACCATAGATTTGATTTTCATTTTACGAATACATTTATAAAATTAGTAGTAGTATTTAACTGTACCTCAATAAATGCTTCGGTGCAAGAGGAATTGCTACCCCGAGCAAAAGGACGAGAGCAGTTATTTTTATATCAATTTGTTAACCAACTCAAATATTTTTATAGAATAAGAAAAAAAGGTTGGATTAAAGGTATTTATAACCCAGATTTTGTATTAAGTTACGTACCACCGTTTGTTGTACGATGAGAATAAAATAAAATCAGTTCTTTGCTATTTTTTTTATGAGTTACCTACTTTACACCTTTTGTCTTAAAAATAACATAAATTTTCCCTGCCAGACCCAGAACTTTAGCAGCCGTTGTTTTAAAAATCAATTTGCTACAGGATTTTGGATTTTGGTATTTTTGTCGATGAATGTATATAAAAAAATAATTATGTTTTACACAGTAATTGTTTTTTTAGGTACATCTTGCAAGGCTACGTTAGCTAGGCTAACAATGTATTCTTTCTTTAATGTACATCAATGAGTAAAAATTTACAACTAATAAGCATTTTCTTCCACACAACTTTTGCAATAGAAATCATAGTCAAGATCAACCAACGAAAGCTGTCTAAGATAAAAGGTGGGTTTTTAAAAATTCAAGATCAGCTAACACTGGCTGCTTAAACGAATTTGAAAGGTGCTATTTATTTATCAACTTCGAAAAAAGAGGAGTTTATGAATTCGATGTGTGTAATAATCCACTTCGTTTAAGCAGCGTAAAGCCAAGGGTGCCAGATCTTGAATTTTTAAAATTCCCTCCTTATTGGTTTCGTTAGTCAGAATCTATGTGATAAGGTGCTTCAACTTCATTTATCTAATTGTCTAAGATTTCACGGTGATATTAAGTCTATATCACTAAATACTCCAACTATTAGGCAAGTTAGCGTCGGTCAATTCAAGAACGGTTGATCGCCCTAAACTTTATAATTTTTTAATGAGGACTATCATGCTTCGCACGCAGGACACTTTGAGACGGTGGTTCTTAGTGCCTAACTCATGTATACCATGGTAAGATGTTTTCAGGAGTCACTGCGCTACCTTACAGTGTGTCGCTTAGTTCCCGAACTGAATGCTCATCACGTAGCTGCATCAAGTTTCATTTGCAATAATAGGTATGCCCAAAACTAGTATTTCATATAAAACTTGATAATATGTATATTTAACAAAGTATGATTCCAAATTTTATTATTTTATTGACTTAAGCTTTGACGATTCATTTTAATAAATTGAACATTCTTTTTGCCAGATGCCACCTCCACATTGGATTTGGGGCCTATAAATAGGAAATACAAACTATCACTTTTGGCATTGGTAGACTTTTATCCACTCTTAAGACTTAGTACAATAAGATTTGATCTTAATAATCTACTAAAATCACTAATTAAATGTTTATTTTTACAGTGAAGATTTTAAAAACCCTTCGGAATAAGAAAATTCTTGTGGCCAACGGTTATAGTTTCAGCATACACAGAACATGCAAGAGCACCATGAGATGGCAATGCAGCAGCAGTAGGCGGTTCGGATGTAACGCGAGTGTCACTACAAACCCAGAAGGAACAGTGCTTCGCTTGAACATCCAGCACAACCACAAACCACCAAAATTTGTCGAGAGAAATGGAACTTTCATGAAAATATAATCATCAGAATTAAAAAAGTGTTTGTGGTAAAAGCTTATAATGATAGCGTTCATTTAATTATTCTATAGAGAATTATTCTATTATTATGCTCTATTTAAAAGTGGAGAAATTTGCACTTTATGGTTTCTTGCCCTTGCCAACCTTAAAAAACCAGGTTAATAAACCGGCAGCGAAAATGGCATCACCTTATAATAAGGTTAAAAACTTATTTTATATTGTTATAGTTTATTTTAATTAAGGTGATGAATATTTTGAAGTTTTTGTGGTTCAACACAGATTTAACCAGTTCAACATTAAAGACCAATTATTAAAACATTGATTTTTTTTTTGTAATAGATGAAATTGTTGGAAAACATTGATCCAATAATTTTTCCTTTCGGGGTGAAATAACCAAAAAAGGGCTAAAATGTCCATGGGATAGAAAGTTTTCTTTTTCTCTTGGATTCTATATTTTTACGGGATTATAGTGCACTAATAGCACCTCTATAGAATATGAGTTAACTTCGATCCTATTCGTTTTGAAAGGATTCTCAAATATTGTTTAAATTTCCGACAACTTTATGCTTCCCTGGTAACATGTGAACGTGTACCTTTAGTAGAACCAACACGACCTCAGAAAACAATTAAAAGAGATCTAAATTTCATAATTTCCACTAGTAACTTCTGGTCTCCAGGTACGTACTTAGATATTTGTAGGCGTACAGCTAATACGTCGTTTTATAAAATCCTGGATTTGATAAATAGGTACCTACGTAAAAGCAATCCAAAAGAATAATGTAGACTTTCGACAATACAAGTTTAATACCTACCTAACCACCAGGGAGACTGTTCGGTGTAACCGAACACCGCACCGCTTACCTACACCTTACGCAGCATTTAACTTTAATTGTAATTTTTATAATGTATTTTAGTAACAATAAATTACTCGTCAAGAACAGTCGTATTCTCCTTTTAACTATCAACCTAACTAACTACATAACTACAACTTAACTAAACTTTCAACTTTAACATTCAACATTGGTCGGTACTATCCGAACATTGGTCCTTCGAGCGTCTTTAGTGCTTTTGGTGAGTTTTGAGTGTGTTAGCAATCGGTTCGCTGGCCTTCCACAAGCGGACCTCCCCAGCGAATTGAGAAGGTGCTTATATCACACTTAAAGGCTTGCCTGGAGTGCTATCAGACAGACCAGATACCTAACAACAAGAACAACATATTGAACACGAACAATGGATCATCTTTTGAATAAACAAGCAGAGCTTATTGCAGCTATCGAGAAACTTTTCAACAATTTCAAGAAAGAAAACACCGAACGTAGAAAAGCAACAGCAAACTCAAAACTAGTGGATCTCACGAACTTATTTAGGGACTTCAGTGCTAATCACTTAATTTTGGAGCAATACGAAGAACAAGATAACATTTACTTCAAAGAAAACCACTATTCGTCTACGAAGAAATTCTACCAAGAAGTTACATTATACCTAAAACAGTACATTTCGTCTAACCCGGGTGGCTCTACGGGATCGCTAAACGAAGAATCCAAGAGCAGTCCTGGAGAATCAATTATGAAAACTCAAGCTATCAATGGAGCATTAGATGAAAAACTACGTCGACAGGCGGCGAACTTCAAGGCCTTTCAACGAACTGTAAACTATATCAACGTCGATAAAATAACAGAAAACTGGGAATACGAGGATACATTAAGGTCACTTGAATCACGCTGGAAAACAATAGACTCCCTCCACTGGGAAATAGAGTGTGATTTAAGTGGCAAGGTCAACTTGGAGATGGATGAATTGTTCAGCAACTACGAACAACAATATCAATCACTGAAAAGGTCAATAAAGTCCAAAATGTGGTCACAAAAACACATAGAAAAAACTACTCCAACACTTGAAATACCTATTTTCAACGGGAACTACAACACGTGGGTGTCATTCAAGGACTTATTTTCTGAAGCTATACACAACAATCCAACTTTATCTAACGCTCAGAAAATGCAGTTTTTGAAAAGTAAAACAAGAGGTGAAGCCGAACGCCTAATTCAACATTTATCAATTAGTTCAGACAACTACACAACATGCTGGGAAATACTTACGCATCGCTACAATAATAAAAAGCTAATTTTTTCATCTCATATAAACTTCCTTCTGGATCTTCCTACAATGAAACAACAGACAGCCAATCAAATAAAACACATGCATGATGTTACTCAAGAGTCTCTCAACGCAATAAAGAACTTAGGGGTTGATATAACAACCTGGGATCCTCTGATTGTTCATCTTTTAGATCAGAAATTGGATACCGAGACCCACACAGAATATATAGATTCTTTGAAAAACCGCCGAGAATTACCTATATTGAGTGAATTTTTAGAGTTTCTGGAAGGAAAATTCATAGCATTAGAATCAGCATGCCGAAAAGGTGAAAATTCACATAAACATCTTAATAAGCAACAATTGCCTTCAACATCAAATGGAAAATTTTCAAATCATCAAATAAATTCGTCATACAGTAATTGGAATAAAGGAAATAAAAACATGAAATCAACATATAACATACTTTCGTTCAAATGTCCACTCTGCAAAAACGAACACGGGCTGTATAATTGCAAGAATTTTATAGACCTACCTAATGAGCAAAAATTAAACCTAATTAAAGAACTTCGAGTTTGCAAAAATTGCTTATTTAGTCATAATGGGAATGAATGTAAATCGACGAAAACATGCCGTAAATGTATGAAGAAACATAACACCACGATACACGATGCTTTGTTTGAACAATATAATACGCCGTCGTCTAGCGCAACAATTAACAACATTTTAAACGATAATTTATCAGAACAAAATAAACAAAATGAAGTACTTTTATCGACCGCAATTTTAAAGGTAAAAGGCCAAGATGGTACTTACCACAACATGAGAGCTCTAGTCGACCAGGGATCTCAAGTCTCCTTAATTACGGAACGAGCGGCGCAACAACTAAAATTAAAAAGAAAAACATGCAAAGGAACAGTATTCGGCGTTGGGGTTAGAGAAAATAAAGGAAAAGGAATGTTACACATACAATGTTATTCTCTCCATAATGACTTCAATTTTCAAACTGAAGTTATTATCATGACCAACTTAATCAGCAACTTACCCAGCCAAACTTTTAGCAAACCAAACTGGTCGTTTATAGAAAACATCGCCTTAGCCGATCCCGAGTTCTACGTGAGCCGCCCCGTTGACATACTTCTAGGAGCTGAGATTTATTCACAAATCGTACAAGGCGGTATCATCAAACAAGAAAGTTTATCGCAGCCGATTGCTCAACAAACAAAAATTGGATGGTTACTTTGTGGAAACACTGTAACTTATCAATGCAACGTCATGCTACATAACTTGGATGAAATAAAACAATTTTGGGAAATTGAAGAAATTCACGAACAATCAAATTTATCCCTGGAAGATCAACACTGCATTAACTTTTACAACGAAACAACAAAGCGGAACGAAGACGGTCGCTACGAGGTCAGATTACCACTAAAAGAAAACATCGAGAATAACTTAGGATCTTCAAAACAAACCGCCCTGGCACAATTTAGAAGCTTGGAAAAGAGATTTAACAAAATACCTAAACTATCAAACGACTACAAATCATTTATGAAGGAATATGAAATATTGCAACATATGAAACCATTCACTTGTGATCAATCTCCAGAATACTTTCTTCCTCATCATGGTGTAGAGCGCGCCGACTCATTAACTACTCAATATCGTGTGGTATTTAACGCCTCCCATAAGACAAACAAGGGTTGCAGCTTAAATGACTACATGTACGCGGGTCCAAACTTACAAATAGACTTACAAACGTTACTGATCAGATGGAGGCAGTACCAATACGCTTTCACAGCTGATGTAGAAAAATTTTTCCGTATGATATTATTACAAAAAGCAGATCAGAGATATCAAAAAATATTTTGGAGAGAGGATTCAAACCAGCCTATAAAAACATATGCTTTAACAACAGTAACCTATGGAACTCGTGCTGCACCATTCTTAGCTATGATGACGATGAGGAAGCTGGCATCTGATGAACGTGCTAACTATCCTGACGCAGCAAAAGTCGTGGAGTCAGCCTATTACATGGATGATTTGGTCCACGGCGCTGATACTATAGAAGAAGGGAAGAACCTCATATCTGACCTTAACTTACTCATGAAGGCCGGCGGCTTCAACCTCAGAAAGTGGTCGTCGAACGAACAACAGTTATTAGAACGGGTAAAGTCAGAGCGCAGTGCTAGTCAAGACAATATTTTTAACTTCAAAACTGAAAATAACTCAAAAATATTAGGTTTATGCTGGAATCCTACTGCAGATAACTTCACCTTCCAGTACAACATCCTTGAAAATAATTCAAAACTAACAAAACGAAGCCTACTCTCAGATATCTCAAAGCTATTCGATCCTTTGGGATGGCTCGCCCCGATATCAACAAAACTAAAACTATTGTTTCAACGTCTGTGGAAAGAAGATATAACATGGGACCAGCAAGTTTCATCTGAAATAGAACGAGAATGGTTAAAAATAAAATCAGAACTTCACGTTATCACAGAATATAAAATACCTAGATGGTTATTATGTCACAAGAATGACGTCATAGAACTGCATGGATTTTGTGACGCATCGATCTATGCATACGCATGTGTGGTATACGCCAGGATCAAGGACCAAACAACCTTGACTTTAGTGGCCGCAAAAACAAAACTCGTGCCCCATAAGAAGGCCATAACATTACCCAGATTAGAGTTAAGTGGCGCAAACTTACTATCAAAGCTTATCAATAAAATTAAGGAAGCCTTAACTCAACATCACTTAGAAGTCTATGGCTGGACGGACTCAATGGTTGTTCTTGGCTGGCTGCAAGGAGAACCTTCCCGGTGGAAGCCTTTTGTCGCTAACCGAGTAAATACTATATGCAATATAATACCTAAAGATCGATGGCGCTACGTAAAATCAAACGAAAACCCAGCTGACGCCGCGAGTCGCGGCTTGTATGCCTGTCAACTACAAAATAACATTTTATGGTGGCAGGGCCCCGCCTGGCTGTCTACATTTAACGAAGAACAAACTCATTCAAAAATAACATGTACCACGAACGAAGAAGTCAGATTAAAACAAACAAACGCTATATTACAGAAACAAGATGAAAATATAGTTTATCAATTATTGAATAAATTTAGTTCATTCAATAAAGTAACAAGAGTTATAGCTTGGTTATTAAGAACTTTTGTACCTACGCGTAAACAATTACCAAGCTATCTCACATTACAAGAAATATCAAACGCAAAGTCACTGATTATAAAACACGTGCAACATAATGAATTTAGATTGGAAATCATGCATTTACATAAACATAAAACGATTAACTCAAATAGCAAATTATTAAATTTGAATCCGTTCATTGACAATCTGGGAGTTTTACGTGTCGGGGGAAGATTGAGAAATACGTCATTAAATATGGAAATGAAGCATCCAAAAATAATACCTCGAGATAGCAGACTTGCCGACTTAATAATATATGAAGCTCACCTACTTACCTTCCACGGAGGTCCACGTCTCACCACGGCGTGCCTTCGTCAACAATATTGGATTCCTGGGGGAAACAACGCAGTCAAAAAACGATTACGAAACTGTGTTACCTGCAGAAAAAACAATCCAGTCAAAGAACACCAAATCATGGGCGACCTACCTGCTGCTCGAGTGGAGTCTGCCCCGCCCTTCTTCCACACCGGCGTAGATTACACCGGATTCATCGAAATCAAGGCCAACAAAACAAGAAACGCAAGAACCCTGAAAGGTTATGTAGCCTTATTTATTTGTATGATTACAAAGGCCATACATCTGGAGTTAGTAACAGATCTAACCAGCTCAGCTTTCCTGGCAGCCCTGCGAAGGATGACAGCCCGCCGCGGAGCTCCCCGTCACTTATACAGCGACTGCGGAACCAACTTTGTCGGCGCCAACCGAAGCCTACAAGAAGAACACGAAAAACTGAAACAAACCTTCAATAATCAATTTATGAATTCTCTAACATCAATGAACATAGAGTGGCACTTCAACGCCCCGTCATGGCCTAGTGCTGGAGGCTTATGGGAACGAGCAGTACGAAGTTTGAAATATCACCTGAAAAGAGTTATAGGACAACAGCGCTTTACGTTTGAAGAGTATTACACGATACTATCTCAACTGGAAGCTTGCTTAAACAGCAGGCCTTTATGTGCACTCACCGAAGATATTAACGACTTAGATTACTTAACTCCAGCACACTTCTTGTACGGTAGAGCCGACGTTACTACAATAGAAACCCCTGAAGATGCTAGGACCCGATGGCATTTAACAAATGAAACTTTCAAACAAACCTGGAAAAGGTGGAAGGCCGAGTACTTGACGCAACTTACCTCAAGAAGTAAATGGTTACAACCACAAAAAAGTATCGAAGTCGGTGATTTAGTAACCATTCAAGATGAGAACTTACCTCCTGGAAGATGGCCCATGGCCCGTGTGGTCGAACTGCACCCTGGTCGTGACGGATACACGCGCGTCGTTACTCTGAAAACTGAAAATGGGTACCTGAAACGCCCTATAGTAAAACTCTCTGTGTTGCCGCTACGATCTCTAACACCTGAAAAGGAAACTGATAGCAAAAAAGAAAACACACAAAACAAACGAAAAACTAAAAAACCTCACTCAACCTTGTTTAACGTAACAATGGCGTTGTTATTCTTTACAACGTTAATATCTAACTCTCAAGCGACTGAAAATATCACCAAACTGCATGAAAACCAAAGTCTATATCTCGACCCTTTGGCCAAAATGCAGCTCTTAAGAGATCAATGGACCTTAATTACTTACTACAACATGGACCCTTAAACAAACGGAAACATGGCATTCGCAAAACTACTCAATTACTTAGAAAAAACATGCCTCAACTTAGGAGCGATGGATAAATGTAATTTGATAACGTCACAACTACGTCATGAGTATACAGAGTTACAGTACTATAATCAGCTGTTAATCACCCAGCATTTTAGCGGACTGCAACAAAGACAAAAGCGAGGGCTTATCAATGCTGTGGGCTCCTTAGCGAACAGTTTATTTGGAGTGCTAGATCAACAGTTCGCAGAAAAGTACACACAAGACATAGAATTAATTAATCAAAATCAAGCTCATCTAAAAAATCTGTGGTTGAATCAAACATCTATCGTCGAATCTGAGTACAATATTATAAAAAGATCTGAAGAAATAATGGCAAAACATCATAAAGTTGTAAACAAACACCTTAACTCCTTGGACTCATCTGTAAGTCAATTAGAAAACGCATACAATGACATGAACAAGAGACAAGATTTTACGATATCTGCAATCTCAGCAATCAGCATCCTTCAAAACTTAAAGAGTATTCAAGGCATGCTCTTAGACACAGTAACGGATATTTATCAAGGTCGTTTTAATCTGCATTTATTAACGCCGAAACAACTTCAAGATCAGTTAAACATCATTTCAGGATTATTATCTTCAGATATAATCTTACCGATTGAAAACATCAACAGTCAAGTTCAATCTATTTACAAACTATTAAAAATCAAGACAAGAATGACTAAAAACTATTTTATCTTTGAAGTGAAAATTCCCTTGATAAGTAGAGATACTTATGACTTATATCGTGTTATTACGATACCTCAGATCCATGAAGGAAAAACGTATTCTGTTATACAAATCTCAGAATATATTGCAATTAACTTACGAAAAGATAATTACCTCTCTATGACGATGGAAGATCTACAAAAATGTGTTATACGAGACTCTTCAATATACATGTGCAACCCTCAACATCCTATTTATAAATATAAATCAGACAAGGATCTCTGCGTCTTAGATGAAAATAATAACTGCAAAACAAGCATCGCCGCGTGCAAAAACAAGTGGAGCAGCTTAATGAAAACAAACACTTATTTTTATTACTGTTGCTCAGACTGTTATCTACGTACGATTTGCGGAGATCGAGTTACAGCGCACCAGCTGATCGCTGCGAACATTATTTCCTTAGAGGAGGATTGTATTATAAAAACAACAGATTTTACGATTTATGGACATAAAAGTCACTTGAGTCGATTGGATCTTATGTTCGATATTCAAAGGGTGGAAGTGGCTCCCATAAGTCACATTATTAATATAACCATCGATAAGTATTCTTTAACGAATAAAACAGACTTGGAACAAATAGAATTACACAGAGCGATTGAGTCCAAGTTGAAAGAATTAAGAGAAACTGAAGGTTATGAAAATGAACAAAAAATTACGTTTCATGACATTCACCACTACACTACAATCTACATAATAGTCAGCATGCTTTTACTTACCTGCGTGATAGTAACTTGCCGGCGCGCGGGGAGAACCTGGAAGGCCAGCTCAGCAGTCCAGGAAACAGCGAGACGTAGTAGCTCCCATGAGGAAGTGGAGCTGAGCGTAATACAAACTGAAAACAAGGAACCTGTATTCCGAAAATTGGTGTTCAGAGAAGATTGACGTCATCTCCGGGCATCTGGCAGCATCCGTTTCATCTCGTGCTGGTGGGGAATATGTTCGGTGTAACCGAACACCGCACCGCTTACCTACACCTTACGCAGCATTTAACTTTAATTGTAATTTTTATAATGTATTTTAGTAACAATAAATTACTCGTCAAGAACAGTCGTATTCTCCTTTTAACTATCAACCTAACTAACTACATAACTACAACTTAACTAAACTTTCAACTTTAACATTCAACATTGGTCGGTACTATCCGAACAGAGACATAAAGTTGTCGGAAATTGAAACAACATTTCAGAATCCTTTCAAAACGAATACGATCCAAGTTAACTCATGTTCTACAAATGTGCGGTGCGGGACAGAAATAGTAAATAACAGTGCAGTGTGAAATACATAATACATAAAGTTATAGTGTACATAGTGTGTCAAAGGCTCCCTTAAAGAGCTTAATAAATAGTGTTAAAAACAGTGAAATTCGTAACTTTCAAGTTTAATAGTTAAACGTGTGTGTAAAAGTAGGTAATATATAGTGATAGGTTTAAAATAATAACGTGTTTCATAAGGTATTTTAAGCTTTTAGTGTTTTACCTGAAGTGTGACTTTAATATGATAATAATTTCGATGCATGATTGATTCAACGTCACTAAGTATGTAGATTGTCGAATAACTTACGAAAAAGTTAGGTACCTAAACAAACAGCATGACGGTAGAAAGCTCACACTTCAGAGATGTTTTTAGCAATTCAGAAGTCATCTATCACTCTTAATTTTTTTAATGCAACGCGAAGTTGAGTTCCAAAAATTTTTTGAAGCCTTTTTTTGTGTTTGAAGGGCCATAACTTTATTTGTAGCAATGTACAGTGTGCTTCTTTCAATTATAAAACGACCTAACAATTATTGTAATTTTTAAATAATAATAAATAAGTTCATAAGCGATACAATCCAAAAATATGAAAAAAAAAATTAAAAAAAAACTTGAGTCCTAGTCAAAATCTTTTGTGCTTGTTTTGGTTAGTTAACAGACCACCCCACCTACCCCCCCCCCCCCCACATTTTCGTATGTTCAACGTTGTGCCGAACACCTTGTGTATCTTATGTATATTTGACTATTACCTATATTTATGATTTCACCAAAACTTAGAACGATATTCTACGAGAACTTTAACTGTAAAATAGAAGACAGCAGATTCTTCGTGAATTTTCATCTTCGATTGCCAAACCAGTTCAAAACTATTGCTATTATGGCTCTGTGGCTTGAAAAAGTAATGTAGAAGTAGAAGTTTGTAAGATGTGAAGGTAAATATCGTAAGATAAAAAGCATTTTATTTTTGTTACAGTGCAGTTTTTGAAAAGCATTTGGGATAAGGACGTTCTGGTCCTTAATGGTTACAGTTTTAATGTACACAGAAGAAATAAGAATACAATCAGATGGCAATGCAGCAGTTCTCACCGCAAGTGCCCTGTGGGTGTCACAACAAGTAAAATCGATGGAAACGTACTTCGCGTTATCCGAAAGCACAACCATAAACCACAAAACTTCGTTGTGGATAATGGGGTTTTGGTTAGATCGCAAAATCTTCACTTTTTTCGTTAAGGAATGACTTTGAATTAAAAATAAATACCTGCAGACTTTGGATACTACATAACGGAGAAAAAGCAGCAAAGGGGTTTTTATATTAAAACATAATAAATGTAAAGTGTAATAAATCCTTTTTTAATTGATAAACTGTGTAGTTGTACGTCTGTCCGTGACTGTCAAATTTGGTTATAAAAAAGTAATAGTCATGTTTGGTTACAGTTAAATATTTGAAAAATTGTAGGGGTAAAGATGTCCTCTTGGCTAATGGTTACAGTTATTTTATTCAGAAAAGCAACATCACCACCATAAGATGGCCAATGTAACAGCTCACACCTGAGTTGTTCAGCGATTATATAACCACAAGGAAGTATGATGAAACCGTAATTAGTATGAATCTGCAGCACAATCACAAACCTCACGACCTCATCGAGCGAAATGGAGTTTATTTTAAAATTCAGTGAAGAATACTTGCAATCTGTTTTTAACTTTTGTATAGTTAACTCTGGTTAAATATGTAAATGCAAAAATATATTGCCATATTGTAATTTTTCGTCAATTAATTTTAAATATTTAACAGTAATTTTGCCAATCCTAGTTATTGAAAGGTAGGATTTTATTTGTCAGCTTTCTGAAAACCGCAAAGAAATATCAGATGCCTTGAATATGTTTTGAAAAATGAGGTAAAATTTGATAGCTGTGATTGAAAAACACATTCAAATTGAACGAATCTTCAAAAATATAGATTTTTGTATTACCTAAATCTTCTTTTACCCCATAGATAGAATTTATCTAATTTACTTCCACTTATCCTTAACTGTAGGCTCAATTTGGAGCTGCATAACAGATACGGTATAAAAGATACGGTCAATATTAAAAATCACTGGTTTTCAACTGTTTTTTAAAAAGTAGATTTATTTATTTATTGTTTAGTTTCTTGTCACTTCTTATCCTTTTAAACAGTAATAATATCTACGACTTCTTAATAGATCGACATGCTGAAGTGACGGTAGAGTAATTTAACTACGTGACTTCAGTATTTCACGTTTGCGTTTGTAAAAATACAAAAGAAATACAATTTAGTTGCGACTTTACTTTGACGGTGCAGGAGCTTACATCGTTGTAACTCTAAAGTCAAAGTGGAAATTAAATTAAAGAAAGTTTATTTCTTACGTGTTTTTCTCAGTGAGTACCTTCAAAATTAGTTGTATGTTTTTTTTATATTTACCTCAATAGGTACCTACTAATTTAAGCCCCATTAGTGTTCAGAAATATTTAAAAGTCTATGAATATGGATAAAAGACGCAAATAATGCTGTCTGAAAAATTTTTCAGTATACAAATCTCGGAATTAGCTGACGCTGCTTAGTAATGAATAATTGGTATCTTGGGACTCCAATGCATTGTTGTACATGTCGCCGTATTGCTAGTCTATAGTAGTATTGCTAATTCTAGAAGTTTTCAAGATGTGTTGTGTTATATTTATGAAATAAATTATATATGAATGCGGAACGCAGCAGGACCAGCAGCTGAACGGAGTTAGATTTAGTGATTGTAATTTTTCCTGTCATTGGCCGTACCTAACTGACTAATAAATAAATAAATATTGTTGGAAAATATTCTCAGCTCTATCTAGCCTTAAAGTAAGCACAGTTCACAAACATAAACATAAGTATACTTTCTTTTCGTAAATACGTACATATCACACATAACACGCCCAAACCAATGCAAACAAACATGTTATATATGCACACGAATATTTGCTTTGTGCGGGAATCGAACCCGTGACCACTGAATTCTGAGGCACACAGTGTTGCCGCATCGCCAAAAGTGGTCGTCGAAATGGTGAATGGTGAATATCGTGAATAGGTTGGTGCCGAAAAAAAGGTGCGGAAAATGCCGCTCTATGATAGGATGGTTGCCGCGCGCGGATTTTTCTGACTAGAGCGCGGCAGAATTGCGTCTCGCGAATTCTGCCCGCGTCTGTAGCCCACCTTGCACATTGTGTTTGCACACACATTTAGAGCCTCTGACTTTCAAGCAACTGCACCAGGGACATTTAACGTGTCTTCGTCTTCTCCTAGTTAATATTATAATCTTCTCGCTGTCACAAAAGATTTTATTAAAGGCTGCAGGGTCTTCCCCATTATTACGATATGGTGACTGGTGGGGAACTTTTGAAATTCAAGGACGTGATAGTTTGAGATCATCTGTTTCTGTGTGAAAAAGCGGCGTAAGTTTTGGATCAACTGGAAGTGTTCGAGCGACGTGAAGTGCACCGCGCGCGTTTCCACAGATAATGCTGTAACTATGGTGATACGAGGTTGTCTTGAGCACTGCCATGGTCCTCCCAAGTTTATGGTGAAAGATGGAGTTTATATGAAGATATAATTTTTAGGATTAATTAAGGCGTCTGTTTCTATTCTGTGATTCCACATTACCTTCCACATAATATACTGGTAACCTTGACCTTTAAAGATTGATATAGGTACCTATGTTTGATATGTTCTTCTTTAATTTTTTATCATGCTAATTAAACAAACTTATTTTAAATAGCATTACATCCCTCTAAAAATCTAAGTTCCCTTTAAATTACTAAGTCAGCCACAATCCATGCCAACCACGTCGGTGCCAATCACAAAGCTTTAGGGTTAATGGGTTTAGCGTAGGCACGTGTGGCATATGCGAGCATATGCTCGCTACGCTCGTCGTCGCATCTAACCGCACCGACTACGTTTTCTGGAGCAGGAGCCTTTCTTGTCGCATAATATTTTTCATCGCAATGTTAATGTATAATTGTATAAATTATTATAGTATAATTGTAGTACCTACAAATTTTTGCTTCAAGAAACATTTTTACGCAATTAGAAGTTATTGCCACGTCGTCGTGGCTAAGTTATGAAAATAGAAGTTTGATCACATGGCCAAAAAAAATATTCTATAGCTGTTATCGTAAAATGTAACTTAAAAATCGTTTGAGCAGTGGCGGTGTTAAAGTATAAGATAATGTGAAGGTAATATTGAATAATTACCGATTTCAATGCATAAACTTGTCATTTACTTTACTGCTGAATACGAATAATATTGTGGCATTAATAATAAAACGTTAATTTGTATTAATAAAGTGTGCAAAAATTTTAAACGTTTCGTTTTACCAGTGGGTTTTATTTTATATCAAACTTACGGGCTTAGAAAAGGACTGATGAAACGTAGGTGGTGGTTTATTAGATATAATAAGCCAAAACATATAATTATCTAAGCTGGCATAGTTGGCGTCAGGCTAATATGAAGAAACCAGACGGATCCAGAAGAACATAAAAGATTAATACATAATTTTAAATTTAAAGCAAAAGTTATGTTAAAATCATTTAAATACATGGACGAAAACGTCCTTGAGTACTGGATGTATAAATACTAGGTTTTATTCAAAAGCCGTCGAAAATCGGTATTTTTAATGAGCGAAATACACTAAAGCTACTGGTTACACATGCTCATTTCAAGCACGAAAGCATGCTTCAATTGAGCAATTGCTACAAAGTAGCAGTGTGTCGGAATGTTGTTCAAAATTAGCAATTAACAGCATATCACTGCTGTAACACATGCTCTAAAATAGCATGCTTAAAAGCTTGCTATTTAGTTTTCTCAAGTTGAATTTCGCTGTCTAAAGAATGCAAGAGAAAAAGACACTATCGTGATTAACGGCTACAGTTTTTTAATAAGCAAGAAATTACGAAATCGATCTCTTGGAAATGTACAAGCCATCACATTTGCCGTACAAGCATCACTACAAACCTGAATGCTGATAGAATAGTTCGTAGCTCTCTGAGCCATTCTCGTGGTGCGTGGTGCTCAGATGTTTGTGAGGGTTTATCATTAATTTACGCAGAATCAGATTTGTTTTGTAAAGTCGATTCCCATGAAAACAATCCTTCATGAATTTTTCTTGTGTTTTCTGTTTTTTATACAAGGTAATTGGAGGCCGAGTAGCGGCCGCTCGCTATTTACTGTGTGTTGCTAACTTGCATTGAGCCTTATGTTTTATATTGATTTTTTAATCAGGCACAATAAATCACCAACAGCCTCTCCATGTCAGTTCTGTTGTTCACCCTACAAAAACAACTGTAAGTAAAATGTAAAATTATACCTTAAAGTATTTTATGATATAATTTTAATGGTGATGGTGTCAATAAATTACTTCTTTTCTGAAATAATTTTAATGGTGATGGTGTCAATAAATTACTTCTTTTCTGAAATAAACATTACAATTGACTGTGCTATTTTCATTTATTACTACAAAACAAAAGTACTTACCTAATATACATATAGCAAAACTTACTCCACATGGAATCGCCTAAGATTGATAGACCATCATTTTCCGAATTGTGTCCCTTCCTTGATCGATCTAATGATTGTTTCCAATACTAGCAATGCCGCGGCTCACGGGCAACTCGCTGCATCCTTTTCCTATCACGACCTTGTTTTCCTGTCCTACCGTATCCGTATCCCCAGACGCAAACCACGTATTTTACTATTACGTAACCTCAAAGACGTCGATATGTCAGCATTACAGAGCGATGCTGAGTCTATTGATTGGTCCACTGTAATATCTAGCTCGACTACCGATGAAAAGGTGAAGAGCTTCAACCGTGTGATACTTCAGCTTTTCGATCGCCACGCTCCACTAAAACAAGTCAAACTAAAACACAATCCAGCACCTTGGCTTAACAATTCTATCAAGGAAGTTATGGCTAGTAGAGACAAGGCAAAAAGGTTATACAGACGATGTCCCTCTGACTGCAACCTTGACAAATTCAAAGTTTTAAGAAATCGCTGCAACCGTTTGTGCCGTGAAGCAAAAAGGAAGTACTTTTATGACTCTTTGGTAAATCGTGGTTCTGCACAAGTCTGGAAATTCCTCAAATCTGTCGGTATCGGCAAATCTCCCAACTCATCCCTTAAAGATTTCGATTTGAGCGCCCTGAACAATTATTTCTCCCTTCCTCCTGTTATTTTAAATCCACATATTAAAACCAGCACCTTGGATCATCTGTCGAGACTGCAAGTAACACATTCTTCTTTTTATTTTACAGCTGTATCTCCAGATGAAGTCAAGAAATCTATCCTTTCCATTTCCTCTGCTGCGATTGGCGATGACAATTTGTGCTCAAGAATGATCGTTATAATATTACCTTACCTACTGCCCACTCTCACACACATTTTTAACCACTCACTTTCCTCTGGTACCTTCCCTGTAGCCTGGAAACGTGCGCACGTTATCCCCTTACCTAAAATCCCTAATCCTACTGCCGTCACCCATGTCCGCCCTATTTCGATCCTGCCTTTTCTTTCGAAAGTTCTCGAACACATTGTACATAAACAATTGTCAGCATTCCTTTCCGAAAATAAGGTGATCACTCCATTCCAGTCCGGCTTCCGCCCTGGCCACAGCACTGTTTCATCTTTAATTCAGGTCACTGATGACATTCGTTGGGCCATGGAAAATAAATCTCTTACCCTACTTATCCTACTCGATTTCAGCAATGCCTTTAACGCTGTTGATTTCGATATCCTCCTCGGTATCCTCAAATCCCTAAATGTATCCCCCTTGGCATTGACTTGGTTTGAGTCCTACCTTCGCGGCCGCTCGCAGCAGGTCCGCCTTGATGAGAATCACTCACATTGGTGTGATCTTGTTGCAGGTGTGCCGCAGGGTGGTGTCTTATCTCCTCTTCTTTTTTCGATTTTTATCAACTCAGTTACCAAAGTCATTTCATCAAAATTCCATCTCTACGCAGATGATCTGCAAATCTACCGCCATTTTTCCATTTCTGATGTTGATTCTGCTGTAAGGGCAATCAATACAGATCTGAGTCGAATAAGTGACTGGGCAAAGTCATTCGGTCTCCTTATTAATCCCAAGAAATCACAAGCCATGATCATAGGCAGTCGTTATGTTCGTGCTTGTCTAGATTTCTCAACTATACCTTCAATCACCATGGACAATGTTACGATTGCTTTCACTGACACTGCAAAGAATTTAGGAGTCATAATTGATTCTAATCTTACATGGAACGCGAATGTCAGTGAAATCAGTCGTAAGATCCACTTTTCCTTGCACTCTCTAAAAGCCTTACAAAGTTTTTTGCCTTTCAAAACAAAAATTTCCCTTGCACAGTCACTTATTCTGCCCATCCTTGATTATGCTGATGTTTGTTATTTGGATGCTACCGAAGAACTTCTCAACAAGTTGGAGCGCCTGCAAAATCTTTGCATTCGCTTTATCTTTGGCCTGAAGAAGTTCGATCGCATCTCCGCTTATCGCAAGCAACTTCGATGGCTACCAATACGCTACCGTCGAAACACTAGAATCCTTTGTCTCCTTTTCAATATCCTTAATAATCCACTCACTCCTCTCTATTTGCGTGAAAGGTTTTTATACTCACACTCTCAAGATACGCCGTGTAGAGCACATGTGCGTACTCTTCTCATAATGCCTTCTCATAAAACCGATTTTTATTCCTACTCTTTCTCCGTCCATGCAGTCAGATTGTGGAACTCATTACCTCATGTCATTCGTGAGTGTAAAACTATATCTAGTTTCAAATATAAAGTCAAAGATCACTACTTTTCTCTACTGTAAGTTATAGTATCCACTCTACTTACATGAACAATAGTATGAATTATGTATTTATTATAATGAGTATTATGTATGTATTTTAAGTACCTAAATAAAGTTGTAATAATATTATATGTATGTATTGGTATGTATATAAATAGTTTGTAGTATGTTATGTATTAGTACACACTATGATTGCATTTTGAACAAACTCTCCAGTCTTAGGTCTGCTGTAAGAGATTTCAATAGAGATAAGCTGTACCTTTGTACTTATTTTGATTATGTTTCTTAATATTGTATCTTAACTTGTGTGTACATAAATTGTAAAATAAATAAATAAATAAATAGAGTACGACGCTACAGTTTAGATAATTAGGTTCCCTTCCGTCTAATTTTGTTACAATATATTTCAATAATCTTGAATTTATATTTATTCCAAAACCCATGAATATTACCAAATATTCCACAACTTGTTTGTAAGAGGTTCTTATAGAGAGTTTTCCCCAGATAGCTCGAGGAAGCAATATAACTATTACCCGCTCCTGTGTCCATGTCATCAACCACTTGGCATGAGTTTTATTACAAGCAAACTGCTCATTTCAAGTACTTGTTGACATTGATTTTGACGCTACTGCTCCCAAGTAGCTGAAATGTTTTTCTATTTTCTAGCTATTTGGTTCACTTCCATCAAGCTCTTTTCGAAGGAGTTGACATCGGCTCTGCTTTAGTAGTATTTATGTATCTAGAATGTAAATTATGAGATGCAAGTAATAAACAAGTTCAATAATTTTCTCTTTTTCAAGTTGAATTTCTCTGCCTGAAGAATGAAAGAGGAAAAGATACAATAGTTGTTAATGGCTACAGTTTTTTAATAAACCAAAAAAAGAAGAGGGCGATCTTTTGGAAATGTACAAGCCACCACATCTGTCGCGCAAGCATCACTACAAACCTGAATGCTGATAGAATAGTTCGTAGCTCCTTGAATCATTCACATGAACCACCTCGTTTTTTTATTGATAAGGGGATGTATGTTAAAGTTTGAAATAATTTTACTCAGAATTAAAATTGTTTTTAAAGTTGATTTGCATAAATAATACCTTCATGTCTATTCAACTTTTCCTGTTTTGCATACACCCTGTATCAAGTAGCAATAATTGTAAATAGGAGAGACATTTGGGGATTTATTGTGTCTAATAAAAAAAATTAAGCTTTAAGTTTATTTTTTTAACCAGGCGCCCTATAAAAACCCTGTTAGTAAAATGTTAAATAATACCTAAATTACAGTCATGATGTCAATAGACTTATTATTTTCTGAAGTAAACAACACTGTTACTGTGTTATCTTCATTTACTTCTAAATTATTTATTTGATGTTTTTTTTTTGTTTTCATTCATTAATTTACTTCTCGGGCTAAAAATATTACTTTAATTTACAGCAAAGCGCTTGATAAATTCCAAAGACAAAGAAGTATTATTGATATAAGGCTACTGCTTTTTCAAACAATGGGAATTGAAAACTACAATACGATGGCAGTGTATTAGAGGCCGACAACCTCTCAGGATATATACCGCGGCTTTGTCAACGACAAGAGGTGGCAACGAAATATTGCGCGCGCTAACACCACAGCCACCAGCCTCCTGCATACGCTGAGCAGGATGGAGTTTATTTTAAGCTTTGAAACATTTTCTGTAGTATTCAAGTAAATAACTACTAATTATATGGTATGTACATCAGCTTCAAATACTTCAGACTCACCCATACGTGATGAATCCTTTTAAATAACTGCTTAAGACATTGTTTTAAAATATCATTTTTAAGCTGAATTTTTTTATACACTATCAGCAAACAAGAAAATCAGCACCAATTACAATTTATCAAATTCTGAAAGTACGGATTCTAGCATAAAATAGTTTTTAAATAATAAACCCTTTTCACTCGTTTTTATCGCTTTTACTGCGATCGTTAAAAGGTAGGACAATAGACATCTGTAAAAGTATAAGTAAAAGTACAACACACATCAATTTGGATACCGATTTTAATTTTCATTCACTGTTTGGTTTTTTAACACAGGTTGATCAGAAATAGGGATACGTTAACTTATTTATTTAGAAATGTTCTGGGTTTACACCAAATGTAAAATAAAATACAAAGGTATATACATAACTTCACGCCTGTATCCCTTATGGGGTAGGCAGAACACCAGAGCTTATAAAACCATCTAATGTCACTTTTGACAAATTTGGAGGCATTATAATAATAGAGAAAGACTATTTTAGTGACAGGAAGTCAGCCTATTGTCCACGAAAAAACCTCCAATAAAACCTTGGTCCCTTAACTGACTTCTACAGTATGCCTGAGAAGAATAGCCGCTGGTACATAGCCACACTCCAGTCCAGCATGGTAAAACAAAATATGATATTTTTTTGATAACTATCTTTCTCGCTACTTCTTCCCGGAACATCTACTTTAATAAATGTTGCTACATGTTATGTGCATGTTATGTGTACTTTGTAGCATATTTATGCACATATACCTAGGAGATTTAAATATTATGATAGATACCATTTGTTGGATGTGGTATTTATTTCGAGTCAACGCGCTGCCTTTTAAGACGCGAGCTTTGATATCTGCCTTGGATTTGGAAAAGCTATTCAAGACCTGCGACAAAAACGTACCTTTCAACTATTAAATTAATGATGAGATATTTTAAGAGAGTCAATATAGAGAGTGCTATAGCGGCTGTACACTCTCACGAGAGCCTCTCCCCGAGAATCTCGGCCGAACAGTGATCTCCCGCGACATTGAACGTAGAAATTGCTGCTGTTGTTTGTCTTTGTGCCCTGAGCTATTATAATATTTTAAACATTTATCATAAAAATAAAATTCATAAACCATGGAAAACAAGATAATAATAATAAATAAATAAAATTCTCAGACAATCACACCAAGAACATGGCCTCAAAGTAACCAAAGCTTGTGTTATGAGATACCATGTAACGAACTAGGGGGGAAACCTAGAATATAAAATACATATACATATATAGATAAACGCCTAGACCCGGATCATGTTTTTTTTTTATCTTGTTCCGTGCGGGAATCGAACCCTCAATCACTGGCGATTGAGGCAGATAGATGACCCCCTTGTCAAAGCGGTCATCAAAATGATGGTGGATGATTTCTATGCACCGCAATAGAAACAGGTGAATAATTAATCAGACTTCATGAATAGTTAATGTACAGCAGCCAGCAGATCAAGCGTTACATTACCTGTCAAATTTACCTAACCGAATTTAACTTAATGTCGAGGGCATAGAGTTTAGATTCAAGTAAAATTTTTTGACAGGTTTGTAATGCTTGTCGTGCTGGCTTCTGTGCAGCTACAAAAGTTGATAAACGTATTGAAATTTTTAAAGCCGTTTTTCACCCTAGTGTGCATAAAAAACGACTTATATTGATTCCCTTCTATGTATAGTTGTAATAATAAAATTTAAAAGTTATTCAATATAAGTATTTTTTAGGCACAATATGCTGAAAAACGACTTAGAAAATTTCAATGTGTTCATCAACTTTTGTAGCTGACTGTACTTTGTAGTACCTAAAAAAATATTAGAAATATATCATTTAAATCTCCAAAAACCCTAACTCGCGATGAACACGTCCGTTCATAAATACATAGCGAGCAACTAATTGAACGAGTGTGTACATGCTCGTTCAGCGTGACCACATTTAAATTGGTAAATCTACTTATGTAGCTTTGAAAAACTACCAAAATCTACCAAAGCCTTGGTCAAATACTTTCATTAATCTACCTTACTTATGTAAGATCACTCGACTATTCTTCGCTTCTTAGGGTCTGCAGTCAGGATACTCAATTTAAACAATTCTTGACAATACAATATATTTATTCTTCATTACACTAGAGTAACTTTTACTTAGGAAATAGTTTTACAAAAATAATTGAACTTGATAACTTTTACAACTTTCTTCAATGATGCCTCCAGCCGGAATGAATGCTCCGGATTTCTCCTACGCTTCCGAGCCGCGGTTCTGACGGAGCGAAGTCTCTGATTGGCCCAGCGAAAACAGGTGCCCGAGGGCCAATCATCGACCAAGGTATGTCCCCGCCAAAACACTCAGCCAATGGGAGCCTAGCGCTAGTTTCGAAAACTAGTAGAAGGGTTTAGTGATGTGACATTAAACAGATTGAAATGAAATGAACATGAAGTGATTGATAACAGATTAAAAATAATGAAACCTAACAATCGTCCGTCCTGACACCGTGTGCGACCCTGCACACGGCACCAGGTGGTAACCTAACATTCGGTTCTTGACAACTTACAAGATTAACTTTACTTAAGTATTACAATAATTAGATGTATAAGTATGATGTATTAATAGTTAAGTATTACAATTATAACTTACAATAGTTTGAAACTAGTCAATTTAATGACAAACAACATGACAAAATATCACATAATTAATTAGTACCTATTCATATAAATGCAACATTAATTACAACATTTTGTTTGTACTAAATAAATCAGCAGTCAACCTTTTACATCAAACTAAATTTAGTAAAAATATGCATACATACTAAATTATCTTCGATTAGTATCACGATCGATCGATTATATCGTGAACTAATTAAACCCCTGAACGATCGATTAATCAGGGTGCCCTAAATCTCCTGAACAATCAATTAATCAGGATACCTAGCGACGCCTTAAAGAGCCGATCGATTAATGCTCAGTAGGCAGCCGTAGGACTTTGACACTAGTTGGATCAAGCCGCGAACCAATCGATTCTCGCGTGCTTGTTCCGTAACAATAGAAAATTCTGTTCATATTAAACTCTAAATTAAATATCATATTCAATGTGAACAAGTTACTTTCTAGCCTCGAATGCTATCTGTTTCATCATGATCGCTTTCAGAGCTATAACCTTCGTTATCATTAACCTCTAGAGCGGTCACATGAATCCAAGGTTTCATGCGGTCCGCCGCAACTGTTTAATAGTTAAGTATTACAATTATAACTTACAATAGTTTGAAACCAAATACGTCAATTTAATGACAAACAACATGACAAAATATCACATAATTAATTAGTACCTATTCATATAAATGCAACATTAATTACAACATTTTGTTTGTACTAAATAAATCAGCAGTCAACCTTTTACATCAAACTAAATTTAGTAAAAATATGCATACATACTAAATTATCTTCGATTAGTATCACGATCGATCGATTATATCGTGAACTAATTAAACCCCTGAACGATCGATTAATCAGGGTGCCCTAAATCTCCTGAACAATCAATTAATCAGGATACCTAGCGACGCCTTAAAGAGCCGATCGATTAATGCTCAGTAGGCAGCCGTAGGACTTTGACACTAGTTGGATCAAGCCGCGAACCAATCGATTCTCGCGTGCTTGTTCCGTAACAATAGAAAATTCTGTTCATATTAAACTCTAAATTAAATATCATATTCAATGTGAACAAGTTCACCTTCAGCATAAATACGAGCAGGTTTCCTGCCTCTATCATAACTATCTTTCTGTTTGCTCTGCTCGGCTTCGATCCTGGCCTTAACTTGGTCACGAATGTGTAATAATTCATCATCACAATGGGTGGAAACTATTACTTCATTAAGCATAGGATTGGTCTCCCTATTCATACAGGCTCCAAACATGACCTCAGAAGGAGTCCGCCCTATAGTTTTATGAATAGTATTGTTAAGTCCCCATTGTATTTTACCTATATGATTGTCCCATTGCTTTTCACTATGCATAACGCTCAGTGTTTTAAGAGAATCGAGAATCGTGCGATTATACCGTTCAACTTGACCATTTGATCTAGGGCTCGCTACCGCGTTTAAGACATGCTTTATCCCCTTATCCAAACAAAATCGCTTGAATGTATGGGAGGTGAAACAGCTACCTCGATCGCTTATAAGACGATCAGGGTTCCTAAATGTACTGAAAACATCTTCTAGGGCCCTAATTACATTTTGGGTATTGGTATTTCTCACAGACCTAAGAAAACAGAATTTTGTAAACGCATCCACTATCACAATTAAGTGAGTGAATCCTCTGGTGGATTTTACGAAGGGTCCAAGATGATCTATATGGAGAGTGTGGAAAGGAACCTCCACCTTTGTTATAGGGTGTAACAATCCTTCACGAGTATTCGTATTATTTTTGCTATACGCACACTCTATGCAGGCTCCTACATACTTCTTAACGAACTTGGACATTTTAGGGAACCAATATTTGTTTTTTATCCTGTCCAACGTCTTTTCTATTCCAAAATGTCCAATGTCATCATGGTTCAATTTACAGACTTGCCACCTTGCTCCCTTCGGGACTACCCATCTAAGCTTCTCCAAGTCACCCTCTAAATAGCGAAATAGCCTGTTATCTTTAATAATATAATTTTGTTTTATGTACTGAAGGCCCTTTTCATCTAGTCCACTTTCTAAGATATCTATTATTCTACGTAATTCTGAATCTCCAAGTTGAAGTGTTTGCAGCCAATCCTCACTGCTGATAGTCATTATTGATGGAAAAAACTGACTTCCAAAGATTAGAATGTCATCAATATACGCTGTGGCCTTACTAAACCGAGCAGAACCTAAAATTGTATTCATCATACGCTGAAATACGGCCGGAGCATTTGCTAGGCCAAACGGCATACGGTTGAATTCGTATTGGCCGTCCGGCGTAACAAAGGATGTCAGATGTCTGCTCTTCTCCGAAATTGGCACTTGATAATAACCAGAAGCAAGGTCGAGGATGATGAAACACGACTGCCCAGCAAGACGAGCTATCTCATCCTCGATAATGGGCATTGGGTACCTCTCCTTAACAGTCACGGAGTTCAGCATACGATAATCGACACATAACCTAGATGAACCATCCTTCTTTCGCACTAGTAAGATAGGGCTAGCGTAATCAGAAACGGACTCCCTGATAACGCCGGCATCTAACATTTCATCGACCATGGTCCGCACTTTCTCCCGCTCATGATGCGATAACCTGTATGGACGATAAACGACAGGCTTCCCACAATTAAGCTCTATGTTCATTTCTGTGACCTTTGTGCACCCCAGATTATTCAATGAGGTTGCAAAACAATGCTCATATTTCCTAAGCATGACTAATAGAGCTTGCCTATCTTCTTCGGAAACATTATCACCGACATGCACCTGACTTTCATCGATTCTATGGATGCTTCTTGATTCCCTGTGTACTGCATCAGAAACCCTCTTTACAACGTCAACTCGTTCAGCACGCAAAAACACTAACTTAGACGAAATTCGACAAAAATTTAAACATGGTATGACCAACACACAAATACACCCCTTAACTGAACGATAAAGGCCCCCAACAATGAAATACTGCTCATTAGGCCGCCCTGAAACCTGATCTTTCAGTAAAACATAACCATCAAATGCTGGTATAGTTGTAACCTTAACTGTCACTGTACCATAAATGTACATATCGCTTGTCGGAGAGAATTTCAACAAAGTATCATCGGTAAGCTCATTACAAGGTAGTTCACTCTCAATATTAAAGAAATTCAAACAATTTTTATCCTTATATACAAGTATATGCGACTGCTCCGTGAATGTCTGTCCCAAGAGCACAGGTACCTCTAACAAGTGGTCACTAACTACCTTGCAAAGAACACTAGCTTCTACCCCATCAACGATCATGGTCAGAGTCAAATTACCCAGCGATTGAACTACATTATTCCCGAATCCTTTCATGAATGTTGGGGTATTGTCATGTGTTACACCCAACTCCTTAACTGTAGACTCTCTAATTAGTGTGACGTCGCTGCCAAAATCTATGAACGCCTTGAATTTTAAATCGTTGACCATCACTTCTTTTATAAATTTTGAACCAGGACTCGTGGTTCTCAGGCACTCATTTGTGTCATTAATGAAATCGATCCTCATAGTTTTCTGCACTGCAGCATTAGCATTTGTGGCTTTGTTCTCGATTTTATTAAAACACTTCTCCGCTGTGTGTCCAACCTTGTTGCAATACGTGCATTTTATTAACGGCTTAGTGCAGTGCAAAAAACTATGTCCCTTTTCTTTACAATTAAAACAACCAGTGGAGTAACTAGGTTCGACTGAGGACTTAGAGCCACCTGCATGGTTATTTCCAAAAGCCCTACCCCTAGTCTGAAAACGGTCAGTATTGGGAAGATTGTAATTCACATTACTAATTAAATATTTGAGCAATTGATCAGGATGCGTGCAACGAAGTGCCAGAGCTCCCGATTTAAGTGTTTTGTCTGTAATCCCGTGTATAATACATTCTACGGCACGGGTGCCTACAATTTCACACTGATTTATAAGACTAAGCTTCTCATAAAAATAAACTTCTATAGATTCACTATAAATACTTTTTCTTTTTATCATGTTTTCCAAGGTCTGACCATAGTTGTGTTCGCACGGAAATGCGCTTTGTAACTTTTCTTGCCACTCTGGCCAAGTAAACAAGATGGTATTCAAACTTTCATACCACGTCTTGGCCAGACCTTGTAATCTTTGCATAGCAAAGTGAGTAGTGGTTCGTTCGTCCCATCCGTACACCAAAGCGCACTCGTTCACCTTCTTTAACCACATATCCATCCGCTGGCTTTTATTAGCGGGGTCAAAGTTAGGCAGAATATTATTGTAATCAAGTCTCGGCACTGAAGGCGGTACGCTCTGATGTACAGACGGTAATTCCAAACTATCCTTAAAGTTTTTTAAAATATTAACTAAATATCTCTTAGATATAGACGGGCTACGTGACCTTTCAGTTCGTGGCTACACTGCGACGGCGAGCGCTGGTCTCGTCGCTCAGGCCGTTGCACGTCATCCCGACGCCGCTGCGCCGACGAGGTGCTGCGATGACGGCTGCTTCGGCTCTCGTTGCGCTGGTCTCGTCGCTCAGGCCGTTGCACGTCAACCCGACGCCGCTGCGCCGACGAGGTGCTGCGATGACGGCTGCCTCGGCTCTCGTTGCGCTGGTCTCGTCACTCAGGCCGTTGCACGTCAACCCGGCGCTGCTGCGCCGACGAGATGCTACGATGACGGCTGCCTCGGCTCTCGTTGCGCTGGTTTTCGGCGACCCGAACGCGTTCCCGTTCCCGCCTTACTTCTGCCTCCAACATTTGAAGCCGCTGACGTTCTAGCCCGACGTCCGTATCTGAACGACGATGGCTGGGGCTTCGACTGCGTACACGGCTGCTCCGGTTCCGCATAGCCGAGGAGTCTTGTCTACGGCTCGGAGTCGAAAGCCTCCGTCCGTCAGGTGTCTGCGACATGGTCTGTAATCTCGCATAAAACGAATACATTAGAACCTAGTAAAGGTATAGGTTTTGCTGTAAATCATTTCAAGGTGTTTACAGTGAGATCCCCTTTTTATATTAATATACACACTTATATGAATAAACATTATAGATACTCAGAAAAAGAATTAATTGTACAAATATACAGTTAATTTCTTTAGAAATATCTTTCAGGAGACCTGATAAATGGAGAATTTGATCATAAATAACCATAGAATATTACATTTATATAAAAGTATCTACATACATATACACAATTACATATACTCATTATTTATTCATTACCTACCTATAGTTTGTGTTAATAATATTTATTATTAATACTTAATAAGTATACTAATATATTAATCAATATATTTACTCATATTCAAAAACAAGGAATTTATCACATCACATGAACACTATCTAGCTCTAAATTATTTACTTGATATCTTGCATTATTAAGCATAAATATACTCGAGAAATATATTAGAAATATTGAAATTCTTTAAGTATATGAAATACAGACACGAATTGAATACCTCCTCCTTTTAGAAGTCAGCTAAAAATCTATACTATAACTGATAAATAATTTTATGTGTTCAGTGCGTAATTACCGTCAAAATGATACGTAATTTCATATATAAGTAAATTCAAATATATTCTCTATAAGTAGTGGATGATTGATTACATACTTTCAGCCAAATAAAAATAGAATTACCTACGCGATATTACTTGAAAAGTAATGCACTAAATTTCATTAATAAAATTAATGCAAAATTAAGACAATAAAACTTATTTTCTTTCGGAATTTATAAATATCACATTCATTCTTTCTAACTATTAACTTCTAAGTAACATTCACTATTATGTAAGTAGGTAGTCTTTAAAATACAATCACGCCGACAGACTAAGTTACTAAAATTAAATGAATACTAAAACTTGTTTTTGCCATCGAAATTCCAAGAAAACGTTCATTCTTTCAAACAATTGTAAAAGAAGGTAGTCTTAAAAATGAACGATAATAATTACATTTCGATCACCCTGGCACAGTGCTCTAATAACAAGAGCAGTCTGATGGAAAATACCCATCAGTAAACTGAACAAATATTATCGCCATTTTGAAAAAATAACTGGTTTGAGCGTGTACTTACGTTTTGGTTGTTTTACCCGCTTCTGAACTGTAAGATCACTCGACTATTCTTCGCTTCTTAGGGTCTGCAGTCAGGATACTCAATTTAAACAATTCTTGACAATACAATATATTTATTCTTCATTACACTAGAGTAACTTTTACTTAGGAAATAGTTTTACAAAAATAATTGAACTTGATAACTTTTACAACTTTCTTCAATGATGCCTCCAGCCGGAATGAATGCTCCGGATTTCTCCTACGCTTCCGAGCCGCGGTTCTGACGGAGCGAAGTCTCTGATTGGCCCAGCGAAAACAGGTGCCCGAGGGCCAATCATCGACCAAGGTATGTCCCCGCCAAAACACTCAGCCAATGGGAGCCTAGCGCTAGTTTCGAAAACTAGTAGAAGGGTTTAGTGATGTGACATTAAACAGATTGAAATGAAATGAACATGAAGTGATTGATAACAGATTAAAAATAATGAAACCTAACACTTGGTAACACAATAAAATATAGATGAAAACTAACTATATTTCATGAGAAACACAAGTCTCTTTATTATTTAATATCTTTGTACAAAATTTTATCGGTCATGCATTTTAACATTTTAGTTTCAGGTATGAAATTTGTGCATGGTGTGACGCCTTGTCTGGCCTGGCATGCAGAATCGCGGCAGAATTTTTATTTATAAACCTATTTCGGTCTTTCGTTTTGATTCTATTTATTTCAGAAAATATCCTCTCGCACTTGACGTTTGAAACTAGAAGAATGAGCATGTCTTTGGCAAATTTAATGTTTGTTATGTTATTCGCTCATATTATTTAAAAATCATGTTAACGCGCGCCTAAATATATTTGTTTCTTTCTCGCCTATCCGTGAATCTGTTTTGTAATAAAGAGCGCACCGATAGTCTGTGAATATCCACAAATGCAAACGGACAAACTAGATCAACGAAACACATTACACGGGGTTTCCCCGTCCATAACAGACTATAGCTATGGGCGGGAAAACCCCGAAAATCTTATCAAATAAAAGGTTACCTTAAACTTGATCAGAATTCTACCTAAACGACCATGGAACAAATCAAAAATCTGTAAATATACCAAAATCTACCAGACAATTTTCAACTACCAAAGCAGGCCCTAAATCTACCAAAAAAGTAGAAATCTTCCACATGTGGTCACGCTGTGCTCGCTCTCGTTTACCTCGCGAGAGCCAACGAGACCCTTTGGCTCGGGCACAAAATACCGTCACGCCGCCACCGAGAGCGACCGAGATGAGAACGAGACAGTAAGACGAGACGAGAGCGCCCTGTACACTCTCGCTCCCGGCCTGTCTCGGGGTGTCTCGACGAGAGTGTACAGCCGCTATTAGAGTCAAATATTCAAGGCTAACTTTAAACAATTGCCAACCTACTTAAGTTGCTTCTTTTCCATACTAATTCTTACGGTATCGGTAATGTTTATCTACGAAGTATTGTTTGGAAACCTGGTCAATATAGTTCATGTATAAAAATGTTTTAATGTTTATAAATAAAACCTTGGTTGGATGCAAAGACTCAAATAGGTAATTTTCATGTTTTAAGATCACTGACTTCTAAACTTGTCAGTCTAATGATATTCGTTTACTTGGCAGTGAGGCGAATGAGAAACACCAAAGGCAAGGCGGTTTTACTGATAGGTGGCTATTGTTTTTGCATACAGTGGACTTCGCAAAGTACAGTCAGATGGCAATGTACGAGGGGAAGCAGGAGCGCTTTGTACAAATGTTCTGCGTTTGTCACAACCACGCTACATGGTGTCGAAATATTGCGCGCGCGTTTACACCACAATCATCAACCACCTGCGTACACTGAGATTGATGGAGTTTATTATAAACATTGATTAAGTGGTAATGAATACTTGTAAAAAATATTTAATATATTTAATTTAATTTAATTCTGTAGGTAAATAGGTATATATCCATAAAAGTAGTTTTACTGAAGAGGTAATGTGATGAGTGAAGCTTCAATTAATCTGTACGGAAAAACTATTCTATTCTCCGATTTAAACCATTCGAGTGAATGTTAATTATTTTGCTTGAATAATAAAAGCGGGATAAAAAGTAAATAGTAATATTAATAAATAGTAAAGGTTTTTAATAAATAATACACCTAATCATTTTGGAGTTTACTTTCTTTTGATATTTGATTGGTGTTAGGACCTCTTCTAGTGAACCGAGCTAACTTTATAGCTAGGTACACAGTTTGTTGCCAAAGAGCAGATGATATTTGGTACGTAGTATCTACTTAAGCTTTCGTACAGATCTGCCAAATACTGCCACTAGAAAATCTTTTTCGCCTGTAACAACGGGCTGTCTCATTTTGATTACATTTTTTAAACTTTAACAAGATACTCACTATAGTAGAATTAGAATACTTAGATTATATAAATATAATTGTACCGTTTGGACCATAATAAATTTGTATTGTTGCAGGCAACAAGCAAACGCTCGTTAGAGGTGGATATACTTACTATTTGCGCTATACTTCCAAAAAGGATGGCTCGCAGTTATGGCGCTGCACACATAGCAAAACGTGCTATGCTAAATTTAAAATTCACCAGTCTACAATATTACTAGAAGAGCCACATACATGTAAAATAAAAAAAAGAGAGCCAGAAATAATAAAAAAATTTAAAGCACAACTTCTTCAGCAAGCGGTACAGCTGTCTTTGCCCGTCACAAAAGTGTACGAAATTAACAAAAAAGATTATATTGACGCTGGATATCAACTGCCCACCTTTAAAAATGTAAAAAGCGGACTTTATAGAGCTCGCAAGAAAGCCCTGAAGGTCTCAAAAACACAAAAGACGGAAGATGAAGATAGCACTTAGAATCATATCGCGCACTTTAAAAGCTAACTTAGAACTTGCAGCCTAAGAAAGATGCACTGCTCATTTCTCAACATTAAAACCAGTTTATAAAAGAATAGGGCGCTAAAATCAAAACACTGTAATATAATAAATTATGAGTTGTATAATGATCAATAGAAAATATATAAACACCTGCCTGGACTAATGCATAGGTTTTTGTCTCCCTAAGGCCTAATCTACTACCAGGCAACAATGTTCTTTAATAAGACATAAAACAAACTTTCACATATACAGTGTAGTAGTAGTAAGAAATATATATAAGTATACTTACAAGTGTAATCACGCTAACTATATTACTCAAATTCTTGTTATAATAAAGGCAGTCTTATATCTACATTCGATGGTTTTACTCATCTCCTGACATTCGCCCTACATGGCGACCCTGCCAGGATTGTTCCGCGCGACGAATATGAGACTCTCCGTATATGGGATGGAATATTTTTTCTAAATGTAACTAATGAACTGAATTAAGCTATGGCGTTCTATATTGAGCTGCACCGTGTATACGTGTTCGTGATTTTCAAAAAAGTGGTGAAAAGTGACATCCGTGAAGATGGGTGGTTCTCAGACTAAGGAAGAAACCACAATCGTGAAGAACGCAGTGGGAAGTAATAAGGCAGCAGCTGAGCAACTGCACTATCACCTTAGCACCAGTAATATTTTACTATGCATCATCGTGCTGATACTTCTACTGGGGTCCCTGTACTGTTTGTACCGGACGTACAGGCGCTGTCATGTAAAGTGGATTACCACGGAGATCAATAGAAATACGCTGCGAAGGTCTTTTTTTCCGGCAACCACAACTTCCTGCAGCTACCAATGTGGAAGAGACGAGTCAACCCAGGGCGTATTATAAAGTGTAACCGGTTAACCAGTGTTTGAAAGTGGCGTTTACAAGCGTATAAAGTGCGTATTAGTGCGTAAAAGTGCGAAAAAATGTGTTTAAAGTAATATAATCGTGTAATAATAATTTAAATGTGTAATCAGAAATATAAATGCTGATGTAGGAACTTTGCGTTATTGGACTTTATATTTTAAGTCATGTATTCATTTTACTGTGTTTAATCGTCATATTTTAATCTAATAATCATTATTATAGTACACATGTACCTATCAGTTAAAGTATATTTTATATCGTGAATATCGATATATACCTACTACGTTTGGTGGTAAGTTATGAATATTTCTTTAGAACAGATATATGAAAAATTAAAGGAAGTTAGAACATATTTAATTAAAATAGGACAGAGTAGACGTGAAGGTAAAATTTTAGAAACTAAGTTGAAAGAGGCAAATGACATTTTTTGTGAATATTCTAAATGGTTATTAGACTTTGAAAGTAAAGTAAAGGAAGGTACGATTAAATCTAAAGATTTTCTGTTTTATGAAAACTATCGTAAAAATTTTGCTTTGTTATATCAAGAAATTAAAATCTTGTGTCAGCCTGTGGTAAAACCTCAAAATTCGAGCAATATGGATAGTTTCGATTTAAAAACGGCTCTGACTTTATTACCTGTTATTTCAGATGATGAGACAAGCGTAAAGCAGTTGATAGATAATATTGAATATTATAATTCTTTGTTAACCAAATCGGAATGCAAAAAGAATTTAATTAAATTTATATTAAAAAGTAGATTGTCTCAGTCTGCTAAATTACGCCTTAAAGATGATTATTTAAGTATTGAGACCTTAATTAGTGACATGCAGAAAGAGTTATTGCCAAAAAAAGGCGCCGCTGCAATTCAAAATAAATTGCAAAAAATACGCCAAAATGATATGCCAATTGCTGACTATGGAAAATTAATATCCGAGTTGTTTGTGGATCTCACGATATCGCAAGCCAACGGAAACTCTGAATGCTATAATATATTGAAACCTATTAATGAAAAACAAGCGATTAAACAGTTTTCCGATGGTTTACGAAATCGCCGAATCAGTACAATAATTTCAGCCCGAAATTACAGTTCTCTGAAAGATGCCATACAAGCTGCCCAAGATGAGGAGCCTTCATCATCAGCCGCAGGAGAGGTGATGGGTATGTCTAATAAGAATTTTTATTATTCTAGGAATTTTCATAATAACTCTAGGTACCCACGCGGCAATGGACGTGGTCGGCAAATGTTTGCTCAACGAGGGCACTACTATGGTAACTCGCCGCGTTCGAGTTTGTGGAACCAGTCGAACTCGCGTGGTCAAGGACACAGAGGGCGTTATAATCGAGGTACGTTTCGTAGTAATAATTATCGCGGAAATCGAGGGATAAAGAGAAACACGGTAAATGTAATTAATGAAAATTCGGAATCAACTTTAAATGAACCCCGACTTCACAAGTTTTTTCGTGAATAAACAAAGTCATTCAATTTTAGCCAATAGTAGTAGCAATTGCTTTATTCATTTATCGGTTTCATCATGCGATAAAACTTATTCATTCTTAGCCGATTCGGGCGCATCATTATCAGCCGTAACTTATAAACATGCGATCGAATTCAGCATTCCAATATATAAACATAATGTAATTATAAACGGTTTAGGCGGCGAAGTACAAACTATTGGATATGTTAATGTTCCATTAATCATTAATGGATATGTTTTTAATCATAAGTTCTTTGTTTTCAATTCGTTACCAATTTCGTCAAATGGAATTCTAGGTAGAGACTTCTTGAATAGATTTGGAGCATGTTTAGATTTCGAGAAAATGTTTTATCTTTGAAGTTAGGTTTGAACCAAACAATTTACTTACCTTTGACTAATTATAATAATATTAATGTTTTGGAAATTCCGCCACGATGCGAGTCCATTCATTACATTCATACTGAGTTTCAATCCGATTGCATTATTTGCTCACAAAAATTACAAGATGGTGTTTATTTAGCCAGTTCGGTAGCGACTCCAAAAAATGGAAAGATACCTATAAAAATTTTGAATGTGACTGAAAAATTTATAACATTGTCAGGAATAAAACCTACTATTCATGACCTTGACGATTATAATATTTGTAGTTTCGAGAAAAACGAGAATAATTCAGACCGAGTAAGAAGATTATTTTCCTTATTGAAATTAAATGATTTAAATGACTTGGAATTTCAGAGTATTCAAAACATTTGTGCAAAATATGCAGATATTTTTTATTTAGAAGGCGATAGATTAACAACCACTGATTTTTACACTCACAATATTTTTTTGAAACCAAATGTTAGTCCAGTATTTTCCAAACCTTATAGGTTACCAGTTAGTCAGAAAGAGGAAATAAATCGTCAAATTAGTAAAATGCTGAAAGAAGGTATAATAGAGCCTAGTAAAAGCGACTGGTCTAGCCCAATACTATTAGTGCCTAAGAAATTAGATGAATCAGGTAATAAAAAATGGCGATTAGTTGTAGATTACCGAAAATTGAACAACTCTATAGAGGATGATAAGTACCCCCTCCCAGATATAACTGAAATTTTAGAATCTTTGTCTGGTAGTGTATATTTCACGCATTTAGATTTATATCAAGGATACTATAACGTTAGTTTGGATAAAAGTTGTCGAAAATTTACTGCTTTCAATTCTGGTCAATACCAAATGACGAGAATGCCTATGGGATTGAAAACAAGTCCCAGTTCATTCTCGCGAATGATGAATTTGGCAATGTCAGGACTTAATAATGAAAAATGTTTAATTTACCTTGATGATCTAATTATTTTTGGTAGGTCATTAGAACACCATAATAAAAACTTACAGGATGTTTTTGAAAGACTCAGTTCCGTAAATTTAAAATTAAATCCTTCAAAATGTACTTTTCTTAAAAAACAGATATTATATTTGGGACACTACATATCTAACAAAGGTATATTACCAGATCCCGATAAAGTAAATACAGTTAAGAATTATCCTTGTCCAAAAAATGCCGATGAATTTAAAAGGTTCGTGGCATTCATGAATTACTACAGAAAATTTATTCCAAAATTTGCTGAAATTGCACAACCACTGAATCAACTTTGTAGAAAAAATGTTTGTTTTGTTTGGGATGAAAACTGTCAAAAATCTTTTGAAAAACTCAAAAACTGTATCATATCACCTCCTGTTTTAGATTACCCAGATTTTTCAAAAGAAAATTATTTTATTTTGCAAACCGATGCATCTAATAAAGCAATTGGAGCAGTTTTATCCAATAAAAATGGAAGACCTGTAGCCTTTACTAGCCGAACTCTAAATAAGGCAGAATCAAACTATCCCGTTATAGAAAAAGAGTTGTTAGCGATAGTTTGGGCTGTCAAACATTTTAGAGCTTACTTGTACGGTCAATATTTTAAGATCAGAACTGATCATAAGCCCCTAGTGTACTTATTTGGCATGAAAGATCCGTCAAGCAGGCTTATGAAGTTCCGTTTGGTATTAGAGGAATATAACTTTGACGTAGAATATGTAAAGGGTTCAGATAACGCAGCTGCAGATGCATTGTCTAGAATCTGTTTAAGTTCGAAAGAATTAAAAGAATTGAATGAAAACATTGTTAATGTCATGACACGTGCTCAATCGCGAAATATAAATAAACCTGATTCCTCCTCGTTGGACATGGTACGTACAGATTTAAGGTCTGATCAGCCTAAGGTCGTAAGTAATCATGTCAAACCGGCAAAATCAGTAGAATTGCGTATGATTTGTAAAAAAGAATTGATTAAATTGAGAAAATTAAGAGTTATTAGCAAAGAAAGTAACACGTTTTGTTATGTTGAAAAGAAAAAGGTAATTTACATTAAATACCTAACCTCTGACTCACGAATAACGCGACGCGAATTTGTGAGAGAGTTAGATGATTTTTGTAAAATGATAAATGTTAGTGAAGTACGTATAATTAAAAAGGATGACAATAAACAATTTATTAAAAAACTAGTGGAAGAGATAAAATCTATGAAAGATAGGACCGGTCCACCTATACATATAATAAATAATGTGAAGACAATTTATAATGAAGATGACAGAAAAGTTATTTTGAACGACTTCCATCTTCTACCTAGCAGTGGCCATGCAGGTATGAGGAGGATGGTCAATAGCATTAACCCTTCAACTGGCAGAGCAATAAACGTAAATTTCGCTAAACTGGCAGGCCTCTTTTGAGGTGTCGGCCGCTCGCCGGCTAGGGTTGCATTATTTATATTTTCTCGGCAAATATAAACAATTAAATGATGTAACTTATACCGACGTGTTCGTCATGAATTGAGCTAACTGTTTGTTTAATAATTTCAACAGTTAAGTGTGTGATTTTGTTTCTAGTTCAAGGTAAATGTAGAGCTAATGATTTTTTCCCAGTTTCTTATCTAAATTCAAAGAGTGAAGAAATAAAACACTATAGTACAACAGTTTTTGTTTTATTTATAACAAATAACATTACTTCAACTTATTCCATAAAAAAAATAGGCTTTTCAGAAATTTTTTTTTACACAATGATCCTTTGAACATTTGGCTCACTATCGGCCGCTGGAGAGCACGGCAAAAAAAAAATTCTTTTGACGAATAATTATTTGAAGTGACTTCTTGTGACATTAGAAATACGTTCCTTGTTTAACCTTCTACTCATTCATTCAATCGCACTAAGAGTGCGTTCATTAAATAAAAAGTTATGAGTACACTACTGGGTGCATGCGTCAGCAGACATAATATGTCTGCCTGCCAGTTTAGCAACTTTTTGCCGCAGACATAATATGTCTGCTTGCCAGTAGAGGGGTTAAAAGGTATTATTATTGGCCAGGGTTAGATAATGATGTTAAGAACTTTGTTATGCGTTGTGTCAAATGTCAGTGTCAAAAATATTCGTTACCCATTAAAGAGCCATTAGAAATAACAACGACAGCTAACACAGCTTTTGAAAAGATATACTTAGACTTAGTAGGTCCATTTGAAGTTGATAATAATAACCACTCTTATGCTTTAACGCTCCAATGCGAATTAACTAAATATGTAGAAGCCTATCCCTTAATTTCTAAGAAAGCTGACGAGGTAGCTAAAAGTTTTGTTACTAACTTTATTCTTAGGTATGGAGTACCGAAAGTAATAACTACAGACAGAGGGAAAGAGTTCATCGCATCTACATTCCAAGAGGTATGTAAATTACTTAAAATAAATCAATTAAACTCGACTGCTTATCACCACCAGTCATTAGGTGCGTTAGAAGTGTCACATAAAAATTTAAATGCTTTTCTACGCATTCAAATTGATGGTCACCCTGAAACTTGGAGCAGTTGGTTACCTTTTTGGTCGTTTGCATATAATACGACAGTTCATACAGAGACAAAATTCACTCCTTATGAACTTGTCTTTGGTAAAAAATGTTCACTCCCTAGTAATTTGATTCTTGATTTAGAACCACTTTATAACTACGATCATTATCCATGTGAGCTCAAATACAGGTTGCAACTATCACAAAAAGAGGCAAGAAATAATTTAATAAAGTCTAAAGAAAAGAGAAAAATCGTATGTGATAAATATACTAAACCTATAAAATATAATGTGAATGATTTAGTACTCTTAAAAAATGAGACAGGTAATAAACTAAGTGATTTGTACTCTGGTCCATATAAGGTTGTGAAAGATAAGCAACCAAATGTAGAAATAATAAAAAATGGAAAAAATGAATTAGTGCATAAAAATCGCACAAAATTGTATATCCAATAAATAACACTTTGTTTTGTTTAAAAAGTAAGTACATTAATTATTTTTTTTTGTATAACAATGTACGTATCCACTGTATTCAATTTTTTAAAAGATGTAAACGATAGATAAACGTAATTTTATAAAAAGTACTTATACTTACCTTATTATACTGTACTTAAATATAACAATAACTTAAAAATATAAAAAAAAATGTTTCTTTATATTGTCACATTTTTTTTTTCTTTCGGATGGAAGGTGTAGTAGTAGTAAGAAATATATATAAGTATACTTACAAGTGTAATCACGCTAACTATATTACTCAAATTCTTGTTATAATAAAGGCAGTCTTATATCTACATTCGATGGTTTTACTCATCTCCTGACATTCGCCCTACAACAGCGTTAACTTTAATTAGCGCATCACCTCTTGCAGGCAGCTTCTCTACGTTAATCCCAACAACATTAGTACTGCGACTTTTTAAAATTCAAGGTTTCCCTAAAAAATATTTTGCCTCTATTTAGCATCGTAACTCTATTTACCTACTCTGAACTAGGGCTTGCAAATATTCTAAAAAATTTGATATTCGAATATTCGAGTTTTTTTTGGGGAATTATTCGAATTATTCGAATATAATTCGAATAATTAAAAAAAATACTGTTTTTATAATCATTGTTTTTAATTGCCAATATCTAACTAAGATTTAGAATATAATTTCTCTGAATCTAAACAAAATTAAAGAACAATTAGAATTTGACTCTAAAACTCTAAAGGTACTAAACGGAGTCCTACAAAATAAGATAAAAAAGTTGGTGCTTTACAAACAAACCAACCACAATGTCCATAATACAGTAAAATAAATTGTAATAATATTTATAATAAAATCAAACAATCTACAATAATAACAAGTAAGTAACACACTTATTGTAAATAATACTTTTGAGATCAGGTCATAGCTACATTGCACAAAAATAAAATACTTTTTAATCTTATCATCTAACTTTGGCTCCTTTTTCAATGTTTTCTTTGGAAGTGAGATCTAAGGAAACTTAGCGCATCTATAGAGTAATCCTTTAGTGAGCATCTTAAATGGTTGCAAATATATTTAGCGGATGAAAACAACCTTTCACACTCTACACTTGTAGGTGGTATACACAGAAGGAAGTTGTATGCTTGGCTCAAATAAACTTGTCTAGGACCTCCTCTGTCAAACAGCGCCATTTGCATTCGCACAGCTATTTTTAACTCTTCTCTATTCGATAAATTAGCGGTAGATGTAGGAGTTGCCGAAACGGTGTCATCTATTTGTTTCTGTAGCTGTTCTTTGAAGCTTATTTCAGATTCGTCTGTATCTTGCGTTGTTTCGTTTTGGTGCTGGTGTTGCCGCTACTGAAGCTGCAGTAAATCTATGTCGTCTTCATCAAAGTCCTGTTTTTTATTAAAGTACCTCTCGTTGATCTCTATTATTAATTCAGTAATCGTGTCATTTCCTGGTGACGAAAAGATAATCGAAGGTGGTTCTGCGTAATATTTGACGAGATTATGTAAATACTTACTTCATTCATATTATGTAGATGCATACACACAGCTCACTAGCGCTTCAGTTAATGCCATCGGCAACTCTTCGGTGCAAATGGTAGACAAATGAGCGAATGAAGACACTAAATCACCAACTGTCTCGCTCTGATTCTCGAGGTCGAATAATTCGAATATCGCAGATTTAATATTCGAATATTTGAACCTCTTTATTATTCGAATTATTCGAATATTCGAATGCAAGGCCTACTCTGAACGTAGGTATGCCACGCACCTTGCGTAGTAAAATATCGCTTCAAAACAATAATAGGCACTTCTAACAAATTGTAGAGTTAGGAGAAAACGCTTTCTTTTTTTAAATTTTTTGTTATTTATCAAGATTTTTAAAAAGTTGTAGAACAAATATTGTTGAAATTGATGTAAAGAGGCTGCCCGCAAGAGGTGATGCGCTAATTATAAATTAGCCCTGTATATTCTCCGCTTTCATCATTTTTTTTGAGTACTGGATTGATTTCCATGAAATTTCTATGGGACCACCTCTGACGTATTTTAGTCCATCAAATGAAACAAGAATCATCTAGTCCATTGAAATGTTACATTTTTTAGGCCTAAACTTGCGTTTTTCAGAGGACGCAATTTTATTTTTTTGATGTGTAGGGGCGGTTAGTGTAAAACTAAAACCAAGGTTGTGGGGTCGCCACCCTTGTCCTACGGCCGCCGTCTTGAAAAATAGGGGTTGAAATAGTTTTTACGATATATCTCTTAAGTTATTTATCTGATAAAAAAAAATTGTTGCAAATTAAATCCTTTACAACTTTGGTCAAGTAACTTTTTGTCGTAGAACTATAAATAAAAAAGTTACAAGTGATGTGGTAGGCGTTTGCTTGGTGGTAGGATCCCTTCTGGGTCCGCCTGGCTAGCGACCACCCTTTATATAAAGTCTGCCGCCAAATGTTACCGCTCCGGCGGTAATGTGTTCCGGCAATATTGTATAAAGAGCCAGTTCCTTCCTAAACCCGTGTGCTTTCATCTTCGACCTCATCGTCACTTACCATCAGGTGAGATTGAGGTCAAACGCGGGTTTAGTCACTTATAAAAAAAAAGTAAGCGAAAATGTTTAGAAATTCGAGAAAATAATTTATATTTTTTGATATAACTTTTTTTTTATCATTTTACAAAAAAAATATATCAGACCATTTTTGTAGATCATTTTATTAGCAAATTTTTTTCATTAAGTCAATAGTTCAGGTTTTACAGCGCTCCGAAATGAGTACTATTTTTCAGTAGGTACTCTTAACTAGACTTATATTATACGTGTGTACTATATAATGTGTCATCAGTAATTGTTTTTTTATTAGTTTTATTTTGTTATTGTAATTTTTTAATTATTAATAATTAATTATTGACTCTTTTCCACTCCATTACAGAATTTGACAATTATTGATTTTTAAAATAATTGTAATCTGATGGTCGTTGACAAATTTGGAGGTACTCATGAGGAATTATGATGGAAAAAGACTATTGCAGTGACAGAGGGTCAGCCCATCACCCACAAAAACGCCAATAAAACCTCCGTCTCTTAACTGACTCTTACAGTTTGCCCGGGAAGAGAAGCAGCTGGCACATTCTATGTTTTTCTTTCGCTCCCAGTCCAGCATAGAAGAAAGTTAAAAAATTAGCTATGCGATTAGTAATATTCATTGCAACGTCCATAATACTTGTTTTTGTACTCTCATTACGTACAACACAAACCCGCGCTTGTCGGCTTGTACGCGAATTACTTGGATCCTGAACCGCTTTGGCACAGATGAAATAATTGTTCGCAAAATCGAAGTCTGGCTCTGAGAGCTTCTGAAACTGACGATTAACTACTGGAGCTGCTGCTGCGACGACGAACAACATTATCGGTTCGATTGTCCACGTAATAACAATAACACGCAATATGTACAGTAACTTCCGAAACAGTTCGTAAAAATTGTAAAGCGCTGTAAAACCTTAACTATTGACTTAATGAAAAAATTTTGCTTACAAAAGTTTTTCCTCAAAAAACGATCTACAAAAATGGTCTGATATAATTTTTTCGTAAAATGATAAAAAAAAAGTTATATCAAAAAAAAAAATATTTTCTCGAATTTCTAAACATTTTCGCTTATAACTTTTTTATTTATATTTCTACGACAAAAAGTTACTTGACCAAAGTTGTAGAAGATTTAATTTCCAAAAAAAAATGTTTGATAATTTTTTTTAATACATAAATAGTTTAAGATATATATCGTAAAAACCATATCAATCCCTACTTTCAAGATGGCGGACAAGGGCAAGGGTGGCGACCCCACAATCTTGGTTTTAGCTTAACACTGACCCCCCTACACATCAAAAAAATAAAATTGCGTCCTCTGAAAAACGCAACCCCAAATGTAACTTTTAAATGGACTAATTAAAATTGACTGATAATTGACTATTTGGTCACTTCACTAATAATGATAGTAAATCATTTATTTCAAGCAACACAAAGTTTACAAGATGGTAAATATAAACAAAGGGCCCATAGATATATACTTTAAACTAACATATATAATATAATTATATTAATAAATTTTAAATTTATAATAATATAATAAAATTTAAAATATAATTAAATGCCTAAAATTAAGGTTTCGTATGTACAAAAAATAACGTTGTATAATAATTTTAATATATATCTTCCGCTACTGACTGATTGACTGACAAACAACGTACAGCCATAACCACTGGCCAGAGAACTGAAATTTGGAACATAAAATCCTTAGAGGTTGTGAAAATATATGATTTTTTAGTTTGTATGAAAAAATATTTTTCCTTAAGTGCACGGATGTGATACTTGGTATAAAGGATCTTCAATAGGTGTCTGTTTGTATTATGGAAGGAATTCCCGAAATTGCCACGGCAACGGGTTGGTATATTTAGTTTGTCAGAAATTCTTATTCTTTCAGCCCACATATATGATACTTGGCATAAAGATTCTCCAAAAAATGACTGGTTGTGTTATGAAAGGAAGTCCCGAAATTCCAACGGGAATGGGAATTTAATGATTTTTTAGTTTGTATGAAAGAATCTAATTCCTTGAGAGCACGGATGTGATACTTGGTATGTAGGTTCTCCAATCAGTGACTGGTTGTGTAAGAAAAGTGATTCCCAAAGTTTCTACGGGAACGGGAAGTATATTATTTTATACTTTTTATGAATAACTTTATTCCTAGATTGCATGGATGTGATACTTGGAATAAAGATTCTTCAATGGATGTCCATTTGTATTATTGGAGGAATTGTCGAAATTATCACGGGAACGGGAACTATTGGACTTTTTAATTTATATAAAAAATCTTATTATCTTAAAAACATTATTTATGTTTTACACAGCCATTCACTCATTGAAAAACTTTGATGCCAAGAACAATGCATTTTCATTTCATTGAACGATTCTTCAATGTAATAATGTTATTCAAATATTTTGTTTTGTGAAAATTTATGCGAATGTTTAAAAACATTACTTTCCATACTAACTACCTGTTTTTTTTTTACTTGACTATACGGAATTTTAGATAAGATGATGTCTATAGCGATATATGTTCTCAAACAATATTTTAAAAATAATTTGGTAACGCTGCATATTGTTTTTTTCTTTTTTCAGTAAGACATTTAATAAACTCAAGGGGGAAGGATATAATTCTCATGAACGGCTACAGTTTCTGCATAGACCGATGCCGCACCTCTACCATCAACTGGCAGTGCACAAACAATCGCGTTTGTTATGCTCGAATAATCACGGATAGGCATATTACTACTATTAAAAAATGTAATCTGTCGCATAATCATGATCCACCGAAGTATTACGTTCAAAATAATGTATTTATAAGACTTTAGTACTGTACTTTCATAGTATAAAACAGGGCCCTAGGTTCCAGATTACTTTTCTTAACAGTTATAAAGGTTTTCACATTTTATTTTATTAAAAAGTAGATTTAATAAAAACAAAAAAAGGTTCTGATTTAAAAGGGAAAAGTAAGCATATCTCCTTCTCAGTAAGCATCTACGCCTACGGCGGATCGGTGTCGATGAGGCGCCATCCCGCCGGCACTGCTCCGCTGCCGCCTCCTTCTGCGCCAGTACCTATGTCCTTGCAGAAGGAGGTCATGGCCGCCCAGGAATCGCGACTTCTTAACATGGCTTTAACCTTGCTAAGACTAATTAACGACAGACGTTAACTCTTGTTCTTATCTAATTCCAAAGAACATCTCATAAATGGGCATGGATAGGAGGCAGTATTGGCAACGTAATACTTATAGCGAGGTAATGCCCACTAGCAACATAATTGAGATTCCTGAGCATCAGCTAGCCCAAATATGTAACTCCCTTTAACAAATAAAAAGGTTATGGCTTAAATTTTTCTCAATGAACAAATGAATTTCAATTATATTTTCAATCACCGATATGTTTCCAAATATAACAGTATCACTATGTTTTTTCAGACGAAACAATGTCTGCGAAATCTTATAATCCCGAAGAAGTACTGGTAGGAGGATTTTTATTCAAGCGGCAGTATTTGAAAACGATTGGGAAGAACAAAGTGAGGTGGCGATGTAAAAAACACTATCGCTGCTGTAGAGCAGCATTCATTACCGAATTTGGAAAGATAGTAAAACAAATTTTTGACCACAATCACCCCAATTAAAATGTTATTCTAAATATACAACATTATTTCTTGTTTGCACACTATAACTTCGTGTAATTTTAAAAACGCACGTATACGTTACCTGTATGTCCTAATTAAATCAGCTGCAAATTATGTAAAATTTTTAATTTTCTTACATACATAGTGTATATATAGGCAATAACGTACTCAAATTAAGTTTACCTCACACTGATTAAATAGTTTCTTTAGTACTATAAAAATGGAAAAATCTAAAGAGAGATCAGAGGTGCAATTCAGCTAAATTGTTTCTCATCAAAATGATATGAAACAGCCCATTTAAAAAGAGACCTTGGGCGACAAATTCCCCACCATTGGCCAACTCGAGCCCCGACAATGACTGTGAATTAGAACTTGTTGCAACACCCGAACGAAACCCGGTACTTTATTTTGAGTGATTTCATGTAGGTATAGGAGTCGACGGCAACGAACTATCTGTATCTAAGGTCACAATACAATTAAATAATAATTATTAAATTTGATTTACTTGTGGTCAGAATTGACACCGTCCTCAGCAGTATGTGTACCGAGGGGGAATTGTTTAAGCAACCATTTTGACGCTTGCAAAATTTGCTGAAACTCAAGTTTGTGGATACGGTTCGATACGAATCGGTTCGAATATCTTTTTAATTTTTACAGTCAATTTAATAATAATTAAAAAGGTTACTGACTGTCAACAAATAGATTCAGCGATGATAAATTTAACCGTACGACCTCAGTGGAAACGTGCCCCTATTAAAAGCTTATTCCATTTTCATCTTTTTCATCACTGTGGCCGTGAATGTATCATTGGTATCCACCAAAGCTACATATTATGGACAAAAGCTTGTTCAGTTTGCCCCATGCATGATCTTGGATAAGAAAAACTTAAAAAGTTTGATAAATTTCATTTAACTTTATGGTCCCCAATGATTACAACATTTAATTTCCAGTGTCCATGGTTCGAAGTGCTAGCGGTAAAGATGTACTGCTTGTCAGAGGATACAAATTTTCTGTGGAAAGACAACATCAATGCACAACAAGCTGGAAGTGTACAAACAACAACATCTGCCGCGCACGCCTCCATACCCTCAGAGATACTGTTAAAATTATCAGGGGGTTTCTAGAACATAACCACCAGCCTCCTAAGATTTCACTTAGAAATGGAGTTATTGTTAAAGTAACGCGGCCATGACTCGCAACCATAAAGCTTGTCTTAAGTTTTAACGATTCATAATTTATAATATAACGCTTTTTAACCGGATTTACCGAGTATAATTTGTATTTTACATTTTAACTAGACGTCTCGGTGTATTTGCGTCACGAGCGACTGACTTGTCAGGCGTCATAATAATAATAATAATAATTCTTTATTGTACACCAACAGCATTAATAACATTTTACAATAAATTTTAAAACATTTGCACAAAGGCGGCCTTATCGCTCAAAGCGATCTCTACCAGGCAACCCAGTAAGGACAGGACATGAATAGAGGAAATTAGGGTGGGCGGTGGTACTGATTTCATACAATAGACTACATACAAATAATTACATATAAATATACATAAATATTATTTATATAATATAGACTTACATATTAATAATACATACACATACTTATTAATAAGTTACGATGAGCAGTGTTTCACGAGGTAATAACGTTTAAGCATCCTTTTGAAGGTGTAAGGACTGGGTGCTTTGCGGATCTCTAAGGGTAAGCCATTCCAAAGCGACACCGATCGCACAAAAAAGGATTTACTTAACAATGTGGAAGTATGTGATGGTGTTGCAAGGAGAAGGTTTGAGGAAGAGCGCAAGTTACGATCGTTGTTGTTGAATCGATAGTTAAAGCGGTTTTGCAAGTAAACAGGAATGGCTTTATCATACAGAATACGGTAGACTACAGATAGGATATGAGTATTCCGACGAAGTCGAATGGGAAGCCACTTGAGATTAGTTCGGAATTCAGATATGTGGTCGTATTTGCGTAATCCAAATACAAACCTTATGCAGAGATTTTGGAGCCGCTCAAGTTTATTAAGAAGTTCTTCAGTTAAGTCAAGATAGCTAGCATCCGCATAGTCGAGAATAGGAAGTAGGAGAGATTGTGCTAGCGCAATTTTAGTGGCAACAGGGAGGAAATTGCGAAGACGCTTGAGCGAATTCACCGCGGCAAAGATCTTCCTACTCACCTCAGTAATCTGTGGTATCCAAGATAGTGTGCGATCTATTATTATACCTAAGTTTTTCACAGTCTGGCTAAAAGGTATGTAGACACCGTTGAACATTATTTGTGGTAGTGAGTTCCAGTTAACCCGAGGGATCATTTTATTACTTCCAATTAATATACACTGCGTCTTTTGAGGATTAACAGTAAGACCATGATTATGACTCCAGTCCGATATCAACTTCAAGTCTTCGTTGTGTCGATGTATAGCATTTGGCAGATCTCCGAGACTGCTTTGTGTATAAATTTGAAGATCGTATGCATACAGATGATAGGGAGAAGATATATTGAGAGTGATCGAATTGATAAATAAAGCAAACAGGAGTGGAGACAACACGCCACCTTGCGGTACACCGGCTTGAATATCACACCAATCAGAGGTATCCATCTCGGTAGATATACGTTGCCGGCGGCCATGCAAGTAAGTATGAAACCAGTCAATAGTCGATGGAGATATGTTAAGAGAACGTAGCAATTGTAAAAGGATGTCGAAGTCAACTGCATTAAAAGCATTGCTGAAATCTAACAGTGTTAGAACAGTAAGCTTCTTTTCCTCCATGCCCATGCGAATATCTTCGGTAATATTAAGTAAGGCAGTAGTTGTACTATGCCCGAGTCGGAAACCAGATTGATAAGGGTTGAATAGGTTATGGTCTTGCAGGAAAGTGCTGAGCTGTTGACGAACAAGTCCCTCTAGCACCTTGGAGAGAAAAGGTAAGATGGCAATGGGACGATAATCGGAAAAGGAAGAAGGATTGGTTTTTTTAGGGAGAGGTGTGATGTTAGCGTCCTTCCAAACATTAGGGAACACACTGGTAATAATAGAATTGTTCAGAATGGAAGTGATAATAGGATGGATGATGTCAAGGATAGGGATGAGCATCTTACGACTAATGCAGTCTGATCCAATCGCATTGGACGCAACGGAGAGCATGTTCTTTTTAACATCGCATTCAGAAAATTGACATAATGAAAAGGATGGAATATTTGGCTTCGGTAAACTAGATATGTGACTTTAGAGTGTGATTTTTTGTAGAAGCATCCATATAGCTAGAAGAAGTTAAATGACTATTCAGTAAGTTAAGATTAATGTTTTTAAGGGAGTTTTCACTCTTAGATTTACCGATTCCCAACGTTCTGAGAAATTTCCAGACTTTAGCTGGATCGCCGTTTGAGACTGACTTGTGAATATGGCGCCGTTGTGCATCCCTACATATCGTGTTGCAGCGATTCCTCAAATTTCTATACACGAGTAAGTTCTCCTCAGTTGCATTAAGCTTGTACTTAGTTTTTGCGCGATCTCTTCTGCTCATCAATGATCTGATATCATCAGTCAACCAGGGAGCAGGAAGATGTTTTATTTTGACAGGACGTAAGGGCGCATGTCTGTCATACAGGTCAGTTATAAGTAGATTAATGGCGGGTTTCAATATTCAACTGACTGCTATGCGTAACCGGTACAGGTACAAAACTGGTAGGAAAAAAGTACCTAGCGTTTCACAATATCTACTAGCTACGGGCTGTAAGTTCTCAAATTTGGCATGGGCCCTCCTTGCGTGACGTTCTTCCAAGAAAATAGGTGATATGTGATTTATAGAATATCACGCATTCGCAACTTATTTGTATGATATTTGAACTAAATAAATATATAAACTTATTCAATTTATGTTTGCTATGTTTTAGTATTCGATAAATATATTATAGTATGTTTTTAGAGCTTTTTATTAATAATTTCGTTTAACTGCTTACGTAAAACGAAACGCCAATCCTTCGACTAATTTTGCCATTGGTTGAATCACATTTTATGACGTCAACGTAAAAGAAAAATTATGTAATTCAATAATATTCGTCCTTTTTTTCAAAAACAGTTATAGATAAGTTAGAAAGAGAAAACTGGATTATTGATATGTTGACAGATATTTGATAGGACATTTCGTTAAATGAATAAATTGTTACGTCGTTGGCTAGATAAAATGACCTATTCTTTAATTGGTCATACGTAATGAAAACATAACTCCTTATTGGCCGCAGCAGACTGCCATGCTACCTTTACCTCATTGGTTTAAATTAATAACTTGCTACGTCGTCGTTGGCTAGATAAAATGTCTTATTTTGTAAATAGTCAAATGTAACCTAGCAACCCATTACAGTCAAACAGTTCGTAAGCAGTGGTTTAGATGTCAAGATTTTGAATATAGAAAGGCATTTTGGTAGTGAATTCTATTGTTCGTAGGCAAAACGAACAGTTTTCATAATATTGAAACCCGCCATAAATGAACGTATTTGACAATCTACAGACGTCTCATTAAGGGCAGCTGACCAATCAATATGAGTAGCATCTTCAATCAGCTTTTCTACATCCATGCCATTAAAATTGCGTCGCAGAACTATTCTCGGCTTTGCTTTAGGGGGACGAATTTTGTAAGAAAGAAACAGTAAATTATGATAAGAGAAAGCGTCCGCGTCTAATTGGCCGAAATGAGACACATGATCAAGAGAAGACACAATGGCTAGATCAATAAGAGAAGGTGAACTGTGGGGATAATAATGTGTGGGGTTAGACGGGACAATATTGAGATTTTTTGATCTTTTTAAGGAGCGGAGCTTCGTAGATCGAGAATCGGTTTTTAAGAGACATGTGTTGAAATCACCCATCAAAATGGAGTGTTCATAAGAAGGTACCAATTCGTCTAAGATTTGCTCTAGAGTCGCGAAGTAGTTAACGTTTGGTGGGCTGTACATAACTCCCAGTAGCACTTTAGTGTGGCACAACGTAATTTCCAGAAACAGGTAATCGGCTGCACTAGTCTGTAATGTGTTTGATGCGTTGACCACACTAAAAGGGATATGGCTTCGTAGGTATATTGCTACACCCCCACCTGTACGTTCTGGGCGATCACTGCGGATGAGAGAAAAACCTGGCAGCGAATAAGAAGCAGAGGAAAGACATGGCTTAAGCCAAGTTTCGGAAATAAGTATAGCATGTATGGAAGTGCTATCAAAAGATGCCAGCATATCGGAGTAGTGGGCCGGAATACTCTGTGCGTTGATATGAATAACATTAAAGTTTTTATGAAAATTAGAGAAGTGGGTGTCAAGTTCAGTTCTTAAGGGAGGAGTTAGACAAAGGTAGCTACCAGTACTCTGAGATGACGGTGCCGAAATATAACCAGGTGAACCATCGTCATTTTCACTATCATACATATTATAAGAATAAATAATTACTTAAATACAATATTATATAACTTATAAGTTACTTAGAAATACAAATAAATAAATTACCAATAATAAGACAAACTCTGCCTCCGGCTAAACAACAGTAACAAAAAAAAAATACAATATTTTTCATATGGTATCAAGATTGTCAATAATATTGCCATCGTATATTGATAAAAATTAATGTCTAGACTGACAGCTGTCGCAAATGTATGAGTGAGTGATGGATGATTGATTTGATATTAGGTTTGACAAACAAACAAGTAAACAAATTGAAAATTATCGGTTTTATCGGAGGTAGCTAGAAAAATGAGAGATAAAGAGTGATATATATCTACATATTTACATACCAGGACATAAGAGAGGGAAAAGGAACAGACTATTTACGGTTTGGGCGCCTGGTTCTTGCTGGCTTCGGCTGCTTTGGCTGCTCCGGAGATTGAACATCCTTAGCTTCGTCGGACTCCAGTGAATTTGGAACTGCATCCAGGTCGACCATGGTGACGATACGGTGTCGGACATCATCATCCCCCAGTACGAATATTGAACCGTCACGAGTCCAACATCGCTTCACGCCGAACCTTTGACGAGCCGCAACAAATGTGTCATGTCTCAATTTGGTCAAGAACTCTGACAATGTTACGCCAGATCCTTTGAGAGCCGTCTTTAACTTCCAAATCTTGTCCTTGCAAGCATAGTCAGTAAATTTTACTAAGACTGGGCGAGGCTTGCCTGGCTTAACTGAATTACCCAACCGATAGCACTTGCTTATTTCACTTTTACTGAAGTCAGGAACTTTCATCTGCTCGCTAATGATCTTCGTTGCTGCACAGGCCAAATCTTCATTTTTGTGCTCGGGTACACCATGAAAAAGGAGAAATTTTCTTCGTGTATGTGTCTGCATTTTATCGAGCTCAATAGCCAGAAACTGTACCTGATTCTGCAGGCTATTTAAGGCTGCATTTATGAACACTTGGAACTTATTAAAATCTTCCGCAAGAGAAGAAGATGTTGTGGCAGGATGCTGTGATGGGTTCTTGTTCAGCTCCTTGCGAAACTCTGCCATTTCATTCTTGAACAGGTCCGCCATAGCATCAATAGATTTATGAATTGACTCCATTGTATTGTGAAAGTGAGGTTAATAAAAAGTAAAGTTGCAGTGATTTGAAATGTAGTGATAAGATGGAAATTTTTAGCTTGGGAGGTAGAGCTTGTCTTTTACAGGTAGTACATGTAATTTAATTTTTGAATAATTGTGTATATCCAATTAAATAACTTTTATTAGACTAAGAGATGTTGCTTATTCCAATGCCTACCCTCAAAAAAAATAATAATATCATATTGATAGGTGGAAAGCGTTATACTTTATCTCCACCTGTTTCTCAGTCTTCAAGCGTAGCGTTCAGATTCAACATAAATGAGCTGAAAGTGTGTCAGGGCGTGCCGTTTGTTGAATGTTATATTTAATATCTTTGACCTATGCCGGTGATAGGTTGATAGAGTGTTTGATAGAGTGTTTCTTCAATAGCTTCTCTGATCATCCTAAATTGGAAAAAAAAGAAAATGATAAATGAAAATGCAGTACTTACGTTTCTTTTACATTTCAGTTATGCTCAAGTAAATAAAAACGCAATGAGACGGATATTATAATTCAATCCGTGGTAGGTAGCGCTTTTAAATGTTACTTTTGTAATTATAATATGATTTGAAATAGGTCAAGCCCTTAATGGAATATTTTATTTAATAAAAAGGAAAACGTTAAATGAAGATAAAATTATAGTCAGGTTTCTTCAAGTATCTATGACAAATGAAATTAAAATTAAAGAATGTATTCGATTTTCATAATACCAAGTTAATCGATTACAATGAATTGTTTTATTTTACTCCTCTAGTATTCCTTTAATCAGAAACAGTTCTAGCTTAATTTGACTTTACCAATGCAATCAACTCGGTCCATTTTGATTCCGCTCCTCTAATTAGAACAATCGTCGTAATTAAATGGGTTTTGTAAGTATATATTAATTTTTATTTTTTATTTATTCGTGCACATTCCATTGTACAGGTGGGCTTAATGCAACATGGCCACAATGCCACATTATCTACCAGCCAACCTTAGGGTTGAAGATTGAGTTGGTGGGCAAAGTATATTTGTATATTAAATAAAATTAGGTTAAATATATAATTTTTGATCTTATGCATAAAAAACAGTTGAGCGTCATGATCATCATGAATATCGATGTCGTATAAAGAGTGAGCGATGACTTTATGATTAAAAGATAAAGTCAAATGACAAGAAAGTGATCTATTTCGTAGTATTCAGTCTGTTTCAACAAGCAGTCTGTATAAAAATATATATTTATTGACGAGTTGGTCCAGAATTTGCGAAGTGCAAAAACATGTTTAAAGTAACCTATTCTAATCTTTTTAATAATGTTTCACTGGTTTACAATAATAAGAAATTTTTGTCATTCATCCTTTTCTTACCTAGCGAAATGTTGTTTAATCTACAATGTCGAAGCACAGGGGCCAAACGACTCATTTTTGGATTTTAACTTATATCTGACTCTTCAATTGGTTTTAGTGGTGTGGGCGACCCATTGCAGAACAAAGAAGGTAATTGCAGTAATTAATCAGTACAGCTACTACCACGACGATAAGAATTCAAAGCGATGGTTCACGTGGCGCTGCACCGTCGGATCTAAGTGTCGCGCGCGGTTTACCGTCGACCGAGACAGAAACATAGTTCGAGCCAACTTGCAACATACACATAAACACTCGCAATTTATTATAAAAAATGGAGTTTATATTAAATTGTAGATACTGTTTGTAATTTAAGTGTTTTTGTACCGGATTGGCCGTGATACCCTCTAGTTCTACAGCGTTGTCTCCGTAACACAAATTACGTAAGTGAACATTCGTTTGATGAATTTGTTTGGGTAATTTATAACTCTATCTGTCTCTTGTCATGTTAGTTCTTTTTAACACAAAAACTGTGGTTTGTTTACTTTTTCATGGTAGTGAAGATGGGAGGATTATTCACTCACGAATCAACTGTAAACGACCGAATTTAATATGTTTCTAATTGCTGTATTTCTTGCTTCTTCTTACATAGAACTATAACATTCTTCATAGTAATCCTTACAAATCTTTACATAATTTCAAGTTCAATATACATGGAACACTCAAGAAAAGACAATTTTAGTCGCAAACGAGCTTACTTACTATTGCGACCGAAGTCTTTGCGCAGCGAGACTGCGGCACACGAGATGGGCGTCTTGCAGCTCCACACTCATCATAAACAAGCACTTCAACGTCAAGGGTGCCGACTTCCGCCAAAACCATGATCCTCACAACCATACTGCATTTCTATATTATATTTTTACTATATACTATATTTTTCAGCTTATTTTCTATGTTCTCGTCTTTTTTAATCACGTCACCCAGATATTATTGTGTTGTAGCTACAGGGATTCCCGTGCCGGTTAAGATCAAACGAAGACCCAGGTCTACCTCAGGTTGTGGTATTCGAATGAACGCGTCGCTAAAACGACTCAGTCCCTCAGTTCTGACTCAAATGTGCCTGGAAAGCAGCTTGCATCAACCGGAGCGGACAACATGCAGAAGATGCGCTAAATGCAGCACAAAGAGAAACCCAGCACGAACTAGCTGGCAGTGCAGTTCCTGTAAAGTACCTCTTTGCATCCGCAACGATAAATCTTGTTTTCAGGACTTTCATAATAAGTGAAAACTTTCTTGATTAAAAGCGAAAAAAAAAACAAAAATCGTGTTATGAACTAGGTACCATAATATTTCAATTTTAATAACATGAAATTTAAAAATTAATGAGCTTATATTCCTATCTTTTGTCAAACGGAAATGTCAGTCAGTATATTTTTGAATCGTCCTCAACACTCAACACTCAACCTCGACACTCAAGTGACGGCAATCATGATTTTATTTTGCATTTGAAGATAATAATGATAATTCTTTTAATACGAGAAGGAGATTTTGACTTTCTTATTGTTACTTAGGGTATGATATATCTGACCTGATGTGAATCGCACATAGGTTAAGGCAGGAATTACCTTAAATGATCTCCCTGAATGGTGAATGAATTTGAATGAAAATTAATTTCTGTTGAGTATGCATTTACTTTTGTCACAATAAATAATTCTACTTTAGTGGATAACTTGACCTTTCTGCATAATAAATTCTTTTTATAACATTTTGCCCTGTTGCCAGTTGCATTCACACGTTTTTCATTTTCCTGTTTTTACAGCATCTAAATGCTGATAAGCCGGAGATAAATATAATAGGTACATATACGACCCTATTAGTTTGTTCAATTGAAAGAAAAAGTATGCGCTTACAACTTTTACACACTTGGTCACGAGGTAAAGTGCAGTTTACCGGGCACATAGGGCAGGACAATAGGTGCAGCATAGTGGACTCATATCGCACAGGCAATGGTCGTCTCCGTCAGCGCTGAATCCCCATTTAATTAAGTTGTCTTTGTTTTGGCCGACCTGGGTCCGGAGTATGTTGAGGGACTTCCAGATTGGCCAAGGCATATCTTGCCCAGGTGGGAGTTTTTCAGACGGAGATATAAGGGATTGCGTGTATTTGTGTTTCCACAGGTTTATTCGGATTTGAGCGGCTTTGGCGGGGCTTATGGGAGAGACAGAGTGATAGAAACTTTTTAGCCTTAAGGGCTTGGGAGAATATTTGTGCATCGGGTGTTTGGTATCAGTGACCATTTTGGCTTTCTCAATAGAACTTGCTAGATGTCTGCGAATGTCTGGAAGGGCAATGGCGGTAAGTGGGTACAGATTCTTTAACGGTGTTGGTTTTAAACATCCAGTGATTAGCCGGCATGTATCGTTGACGGGTGTATCCACCCGCTTTGTTTGTTCAGATCGACCTCACACGGGGCAGGCGTATTCATCTGCAGAGTAACAGAGTGCCAGACCAGATGTACGTAGAACGGCAAGTGAGGTGACCCAGTCAGTAGTAGTTAAGTAGATAATACTCATTAATAAACGATGATTTTCTAAGATGATAATAGAGGACGAACAAACTAATTGTTGTTAAGAGATGCTGAATAAACACCACTGCCTGCAACTCCCGGGGATGGACCGGCGTGTTGCCGATCTTGGATGGAACATCAGATGGTAAGTCCCCAGGCCAAAATTTAACTACCTATCCTGGGCTTTTGATTTGTTTTGATCAAACGACAACATTCAGATAATTTGGTTTGAAATTAATAATATAACCAAGGTACAAAAAGTTTTATTTTACGCACGAGTATAACTTTAAAATAAACGTTTTGGTGTGCGTGTGCGGGTATAGATCGTCCTGTGTTCTCGACGTCGGCGCTGGGCGCGCGCGTGCTGCGGCTGCGCGGGTACTGGTACACGCGGCACTCGGTGTGCTCCTCGCGGGTCAGGTGGCTGTGCGGGGACAGCCGCGGCCGCGCCTGCCGAGCCGGTGTCGTCACCATCGGCAGCACCGTCGTCGCCGCGCACAACACACACACACCCCAAGCATCTCTAACTTGCTCACTAACCATCGCCGAATCACTAAGTAAATCTAAAAGTCAAATGAAGTATTGTAGGTAGCCGAGAATTTAATAATAAAGTGATCCAACTGACACGATTTGTTGTAATATTTAAGCAAGCTGCTTTGAATCAGTAACCAAGCTCTAAATTGTTATGCTACTGTTATTTAAATAAAAATAATAAAATCTAACTAAGCCGGCCTTTGACCTCAATCTCACCTACGGTGGTAAGTCAAGATGATGGTCGAAGAAACCACACAGGCCTAGGAAGGAACAAGTTTTTCATAAAATATTGCCGGAACACATCACTGCCGGCATATTTGGCGGCTGATTTTATATGAAGAATGGTCGCTAGACAGTCTGTCCCTGACGGGATCCTACCACTAACACGCTTACTTAACAGGGCCGGTCAGTAGCTCTGGTTGCCCTAAATGGTCATTTTTTTTGTATCAATTGCTAAATACTTACATTGTCTTATTATAATTACGGTATGAAGCATTTTTTTTTTTATTTTACGTAACTTCACATATTGTGTAGAATATGTGAAGAATTGTTTTAAAGTTATTTTATATGCTTGATTTGAAATCTTATTTTTTGCACTTTTACAGGTGTATTTAGGCCAGTATATACAGTATCACGCCATGGCAATCAAATTCTTAAAATGGGTGGATATTGTTTTCGAGTTAATGCAGCTACGGGACTCAAAACTAGATGGCGTTGCGCTTCCACAAAGAAGGGCTGCGCTGCTAAAGCATTAACTATAAACGGAGAAGTTGTCATGGTTTACAATGAGCATAATCATTAATGCAGCTTGCTTCGAAATTTTATTTTATGTTGTTTATTTCAAAACTTGCGTAAGGTGTGTTATAAAATGTAATTAGATTAGGTGTTTCTTAAATAAATAAATATAAAAGTAAAAGCAAGTAAGATTCTCATACGACATGAATAGTAAAAATACATAAAAAGTAAATGACAAACGAATTTTATTGCATTAGTTATAGCTACTCCGCATGATCTAAAAAAAAGTCAAACACATTGCAGGAGAAAACCTATTGATAAAATAAATTTAAATGAGTTATTCATAAAAAAATATATATTTATTTTTATCGCGATTAATTTAATAAAAGTAAACACGACGTCTTCAAATATAACATGAAGGATTACCATTTATTAACAATGAGCGAGTCTACTCGTATACTAATTAAGATGTTTGTACCTTGTATCGCCAAACATTTCAGTAGTACAAAAATCTATTTTTTATAATAAGCAGCTATCAGAGGTACTGTCCATCGCTACAAATACCCGGGACATTCATAAAATAATATCATGACCTAAACTTGCATCACGTCCTCAGCTGAATTATATCATCACTTCTCTGGACAGCAGACATTATTACTCTTTGTTACCTTTATTTTTTTAAGTTACTATAAACTATATTATTATCATTGAGATAATTTATGCAATTTAACTTGTTCTTTGAAAACTTATAAGGACTAGTATTTCTTTATGTAGGATTTTCAGGCTTACTTAATAAAGGTTCAAGTTCTTAAGTTTACAGCTGTATTGTATTTCCTATAATAGATGATTAAACGAACTTCTAAGTGAAGTTCTATCGCTATTATATGAGTCGCTTCATTCGAAGATATTATATAACAGGTAGTCCTTTTTAGGTACTAGGTAACTTCGCACAATTTAAAGTATCATAAAAAAAAACACTGTGGTGGGGCGCCGCGTGGCATGATCCACCCGGTTCGCGCCAAGCCCTCATTCTTTAGAGACCCTAAACGAAACTTTTAAATGGGTTCTGGGGTGGGTGGGTACGTCATATCTTCGAATGAAGCGACTCATATAATAGCGATAGAACTTCACTTAGAAGTTCGTTTAATCATCTATTATATTTCGTCGCTTCATTCTTCAGATATTATATAACAGGTAGATTTTCAGAGATAGAAAGTTTTGTTTAGGTATATACTTGGAATTGAAATAAGTAAAGATATAAATAATGTAATTACATATTTTATTATTATAGTACTTAATAATTAGTATTATTGCATAATGAGCTTTAAATAATCTTACTTTATTTGAGTTGCTAGAAATTATAATCAGCTTAAATTAATGAAACTTAGTGATAGTCTATTTATAGACACATAATTTTTAATGTAGTAATTTACTTAATATCAAAACGTAACGTAATATTCAATAACTATTTTTAATATTAGGTTAAGTATTGTTCATGTCTCGATTAAGTATCGACAAAGCAAAGTTATTTTGTTGATCATCTAAAGGCCGATGGTAAAACTTTGCGAACACCTGTGAGTTTTGTGTCCACCCGGCCGTTTTTCGAATGACATCGACACTGATACCGGCCGCGCGCGCGGCTGAGGTTGACGCGTGTCGTGTGCTGTGCGCACTAAAACGCTCATGTCAATGCCACTCGTGGCGAGCGTTTGCTTAATCCATCGACTTAGCGTCTGACTTGATGCAGTTCTGTGGGGAGCTTTGAATGTTACGAAGAGATTCCCGGAGTTTGAACCTCAGATATTTTTTGTAATAAAAATATATTCTTTTAAAGTTGATACTGGGCATATGTTGATATTGCTTTGAAAGTTTGGGAGAGATAATTAGGGCTGTTTACGATTTGGAGCGGAAGTCTTGATTATATCTTTTATAATAATATTTACTTTATCAGATTGAAAAATAATATTTTTTAATTTAATAAAAGACAATGTCTGTACTCTTTGACCAGTACATAAAGCTAATAATGTAACGAGTTTTTTTTTTTTTGTAATATTTTCTAATCATAAATTAATATTTGGATACCAAGAAGACAGTTGATTTAGTACTAAATTTGGATCCCAAGTAAATGAATATTTAGGCTTAATAGGTTTAGTTTTATAGGCTCCTTTTAAGAGGCGTTTAACACAACTATTATCACTTATCTCTTCTCCTAATAAAAGAGATAATGCAGATCGATGCGTATTTAATGAACCGTAAGAACATCCCTTATTAAATTGAAACCATAACTTCAATGAGACGTTGTACTGGCGAACAGTAGCGAGCGAGGCGAGCATCAACGTGAGAGCCTCTGGTGGGCAGCCGCGCCGGCTGAACGACGCCCGGAGAGCCTCGCGGCACCCAGGGTAAGGCTGGAGTGCAGTGGGTGCTGACTCCATGGCTGAGAAGGCCAGAAGGGGAATACAAGTACCCTTCGGCTTTATCATCAATGATTTTTCGTATACATTTTAATACAAGAGAAAAGGGAGGAAATGCATAAAAATCCAAGTCAGCCCAGCTTATTGTAAATGCATCAACTGCGACTGCATCAGGTTCAGGCTTCTAGGTGACAAATAATTTACATTTGGCTCGACTTGAGAACAAGTCGATCTTAATGTGCCCGAAACTATTTACAATAAGTTGGAAAGCGCTATCCGAGAGGGCCCATTCAGTATCAGGGTTAAGTTTTCTGGACTCTTTCTTTCTTTCTTTTCTTTTTCTTCACTAGCTATACTTTTGAGACCTAACAAAACCGCGAGTAATTCTAAAAAGTTAATATGATTTTCTTTTTCACTGTTCGTCCATGAACCACTATATTTATTATTTTTGCATACTGCTCCCCAGCCTGTCCTAGATGCGTCGGTGTAAATTTCTAACTTATAATTTTGAGTAATGATTAGACAAGAAATAATATTAATATTATTTTTCCACCACTATAAATCTTTTAGTAATATCTTATTGAGATTCATTTTTGCCTCATAGTTTCCTCCGAACTTATTTAAGGCTAAAAAATTTTGTCTCTAATATTTTTGTATATAAGAATCCATATTTTGTGGCTGGACAGGCTGCGATCAATACACCTACAAGTTTAGCAAAATTTCGTATTGAACAAGTTTTAAGATTAATGTACCTATTTATTAACTGTACAATGTTATTCCGCTCATCGCCAGTTAACGTAATAGACATCTGTTCTGTGTTGAACATAAAACCTATGAATTTGATTGACTTTTTTGGTACAATGTGACTTTTATCGAAATTTACAATAAAACCTAGACAATGTAATAACTTCAAAGTTTCTCTTACATTAATCATGCATTCTTCATATGTATCTCTAATAAGAAGATCGTCTTAATAGTTAGTAGACTTAAAACCTTGTTTTCTCAAATGACTCATTACTTCACGCATAATTTTTGTAAATACCCACGGAGCTACCGATAATCCATACGGCATTGCTGTGAACTCGTAAGTGATCGGCTCAGACGAATCATTTTCTTGGAATTCGAATCGTAGGTACTTTCTGTCACTAACAAAAATCGGTATTGTTATCGGTATTGTTGTAATATATATATTGGGTAAGTATCCATTACGAGGAATTAATTTCGAGGCTGTTTTATAAGATTCCATTTTAAAATGTACTTTTGTTACGAACTTGTTTAAAGATTTTAAATTTAGTATAAACCTTTTTTCTCCGTTAGGTTTCGGAGCTAAAAATATATTTGAAATACATTGATCATTTGAAGGAGAACAAGGTTTTATAGCCCCTAAGTCTAATAATTTATTTATAGCTATTTTAATAAATTAATTCATGTTTTTCACATGATGACAAATTATTTTTAGGAATAGAATACTGACAAAGAGTATCGAATGGTATTCTAAATCCATACTTTATCCACTTCAATATAACTTCATTTTTAGTTATGTTTGTCCAACAATCATAAAATAAATTAATTCAACCTGCATGTACCTTGATTAATGTTGGGTCGGAGCACGCATCCTGGATGAAGTCTGCGGCTGGAACTTGGCGTTGAACGCAGAGTCCGATTGTGGGCGCTGCTGTGTTTGAGCTGCTATCGGTTTCCTCTGACCTCCCCGCCGGGTAACGAGGAGGTCCAGTTTCCCTGCTGAGACGACCGGTTGACCGTTGATATTTGAGAGTCGACTGTTTTGGCTGGGCCTTTTTTAATTAGGGCTCCCTACTTTTCCATGGCTTTACTTGCCTTTATTTTTTCCGGCAATGAACTTCCAAATAAAGTTTTGTCTCTTTCGGAGTCTTGTATAACATGTTTAAAGTTTGTATTCAAATTAGGTAAAATCAGTTTTACCCTATCTTTGGTTAACATAAAGTGGAGGTCTGATAATAGGCGGCATCCATCACTTACGTGACGGAGGGCCTTCATTTGTTTTCTTCCTTCCCAAGGAGGACGTCAATCCCTCGATTTATGGCGGTAATACCGTACCCCAGCTGTTGCTGAAAGTTTTGGATTTTTTTTTTTTTTTTTTTTTTTGTCACGTGCTCCTGCTAGTTCAGTTATGGCTGCCGAGATTTCCACATTTAATTTTGGGGCTTGCAAGTTTTTGCAGTTTTCGGGTACCGTATTTTCTATGGTTAATTTATCTTTGTCTTCTTTGGACAGTCCTTTTCTTAGTAAAGGTGTCCATAAATTTGAGAGCGTATCGTGTATTTTAGCGCCAAATTCGGGTGTATCGGAATTTGCAGCTCCAAGTGCAGTAGGCAGCTCTGGATCCAGATCGGGATTAGGTTCTCCCGATATACCTGGTGCGTCTTGTGATATTGACGGCTCCGGATTAGGGAGCGTCTTTGCAGATAGCTTTTGATCCACAGTGAATGACGCGGCAGTCTTCTGGTTATCCAGGTTTACATCATCCAGTGGTAGCGGTAACTCATACCTTGGAGGCGACATGTTTATGTCTAATTCATATTAATATAACACCCATAACGTATTACAGACAACGAGATAAATCTCCTTGAGATTACCCGCATTTTCTGTAATCGTATTGAAAACAAAAGGTGATCGATAAGATCAAATAAAATTTATTAAAGTTTACATCATTACGATATTGAGCAGTTAACGTGATATATCTATTATAGATTACACGCATTTTCTGCTCTGATTTTTCAAATAACCTTGGAGGCGACATGTTTATGTCTAATTCATATTAATATAACGCCCATAACGTATTACAGACAACGAGATAAACCTCCTTGAGATTACCCGCATTTTTTGTAATCGTATTGAAAACAAAAGGTGATCGATAAGATCAGATAAAATTTATTAAAGTTTACATCACAACGATATTGAGCGGATAACGTGATATATCTATTATAGATTACACGCATTTTCTGCTCTGATTTTTTAAATAACATTTTTAAACCGAATAAGTAGGTCTTGCCTTGTAAGATTTCTTCTTCATCGGTAGAAATAATTCGCTGTTTCCGTTTTTTATTTATTTTTTGTTCCAACTTTTTTATCTTTATATTATAATGTTGAAGCTGTTCTTCTGCTGTACGTTTAACATTTTGTAAAAACTTAAGTAAATGATTAAAGTAAATGACGTATGCTTGTTACCACGCACGAAAAAAGAATGAGGGCTTGGCGCGAACCGGGTGGATCATGCCACGCGGCGCCCCACCACAGTGTTTTTTTTTATGATACTTTAAATTGTGCGAAGTTACCTAGTACCTAAAAAGGACTACCTGTTATATAATATCTGAAGAATGAAGCGACGAAATATAATATCTACAAAACGCGAAAGGAAAGACAGTTTTACTGAAGAACGGGTTCACGTATAACTGCAGCTGCGAGTCTACACACACGACCTTGTGGCGGTGAACGCGGTGGCCGGGATGCAGATCCAGACTCATCATCAGAAAGTATCAAAGCTATATTGTCAAAGCTGATATCCAACATAATCATAAGGCATCAAACTACACCATTAAGAATGGAATCTATATTAAATATTAAACTTAGAAATTATTTTGTTATTTTATTTAGATTTGACCAAATATTCCGATACGCATGTCGTAACAATCGTTGTGATATAAAGTTATACTTGTGGAAACAACCTTAAAGCGACTATAATGCAATGAAATAAGGGCTATTTTAGAAAGTTAACAAAACCTTAACTTTTAAAAGTATTTATGAAAAGTTCATGCAAACCACTTTTAAATGAAATATGGGACCAGTAAACAGTAACTTTTCTTATTCTTTACAGTTCTTTGGTATAAAAACCCACGTGGTAAAGATGTTGTCGTCATTAATGGATACACCTTCCTTAAACAAGGGGAACATAGCAAAACCAGCAGATGGGTGTGCACGCTGACAAACAAATGTACCAGCAAAATACTTCTCGACAAGAAGAAAATTATTCTGCGAAAAGATTTGAACCACACTCACCCAGCGCCGCGATTTGTTATCAGGTCGGGTGTATTGATTAAAATATAATTGAGCATTTAAATTGATGACTATAAACAAATAGTTCTTATTGATTTATCTATTTTGTTCAAGTAATTATATAGTTTTTTATTTAAAGTGGTTCTAAAGAGTTTGTAATCGATAGCTGTAATACAATTTGTTTTTGAAAATAAAACAATAATATTGGCATTGTTTGTTTTATAATTCACACCAAAACTTCGTTACTTAAATTTTATTTTGAAATCTCTTTTTTTTAACATTTTTCATTTGAAAAGTTACACCCATATGGTTAGTTGGACTTTTTAGGACTATCAAGTTTAACCCTTGTTGCTGCCGCCCTGGCACATCTACGTGCGTACTTGCGAAAGTGCATTTCGACTAATATCAGACAATATTGTCTTAAGTTTTCACGATTCATAATTTAAATAAAACTACTTTTTAACCGGATTAATCACGAGCGACTGACCACGGGGTCTGCAAAGACACCGGAACGTCGAGTTAGAATGTAAAATATAAATTACGCGATCAATCCGGTTAAAAAGTAGTTTTATTTAATATCAGACAATTCGATACCGCAAGTATACGTAGTATGCGCGTAGATGCGTTATGTGCGGCGTCAGCGTGGGAATCTTCTAAGTCAAAATTATTATTGTGGCATTGGTATCTTTTGAAGTTACCTTTAAGTTACCATGATTGTGTTGAAGAATTCGCTTTTCAGCAATATAAGACCGCCTAATTGTACCTACAAAAAACACTGTTTTTTTATTTATTGTCTGTACTCATTGTAAACTGAAGTGTAAATCGCGGCTTAAGTACCAGCAGTGCGAGCACAGAACTTTACCGACTCGTATTGTTACGAATGTTCGTATAGTATGGAGACGGTTTGTTAGCAATAATTGAAATCTATCCATTGCCGCACGGCCAGCTTATATAAATGTGGGCCTTGTTAATTTTGAATGTTTGTAAACATGTTGTACTCTTAAATAACTATTAAATAAAAAATTACAATGCTACTAAAAACTGGCAACCCACTCCATACTATACGAACATTCGTTAATATACGATTCGATAAAGTTCTGTGCTCGCACCGCAGACAAAATGTATGGTTTTTTAATCCCCATAGTTTTATGTGCCAAAAAATTGTAACGATGATACGTGTAGATTGGTCAATAAAAAAATAGCATATAAAGGAAAATGAGTTTTGTTTAATGCCAAAATAAAGTGTCTCTACTTACAATACTCTTGGCATTATTTAAAGTTACGAGCGCAGCAAGCGAACCTCGATTTACAGAGCGAATAGGACACCGACAATATCTTGAATGTAATCGCTCAAACAACGTATCTTGTCATACGTTTTTAGCACTGAAAGTTTGATTACATAGGCTTTTGTGCCAAATAAGCGTAAAGTACCGTGACTACTCATGAGACCTTAATTTTTAAAGCCATTGTAACGGAAGTTCCGTTGTATTCAGCTTATTTTTTATTTATGTAACAGCCAAAATGACGTATGTCGTCCATTTTTTGATTAATAAACTAATTTGTAATAAAAAAAAAATTATTTACCCAAAAAATTTTACTATTCTGCAGCCGACAAAATTAAGCTTTATTTGATTACTATACCCGGCGCGGCGAACCTTGATCCCTATGACACTGACAATAATTTTCACAACAAAACCTTGTAGTGCCGTCACCGTTACATTAGAATCGTATTGGAGGCTTCTAAAAATGGCATTTATTTATTTTACGTAGCTTTATTCCAATAAAATTATATTCCGTTGGAATTATAACAATTCATAACATTTGCAAGAAATTATCTCAATCACACTTTACGTTTACATTGTGCAAAAGTTACTCCGTAAGATATGATTTAATAAATAAAGTAAAGTTATAATAAACGAAATTTTCATACTTAAGATTTCGTAAATCAATGGAGCACTATGGAGACCGTCTCTATATTATGGTCTCCATAGTGCAGTGGTCTAGACGCTGCTACGCCAATCGAGAGGTCACGGGCTAGATTCCCGTATAGAACAAGAAAAGACAATGCTTTAATTTTTTTTTAAACTTAATTAATTAAGGCAAAACAACTATACCCTACACAAAACATTTTTTAAAACATACATTTGATAAAATTTCTGGCGAGCATATTAACGACAGGTTTGCACTGCATTATTCTATTACTAGGCTATATATACAACGTGTAACAAAATGGAGAGATAAAACTTAAGGGTTAGCTTCTATACCATACGTAGGATATACAGTAAAAAAATTAGCATGATCAGTGCTGGTATAGACTTTCATACGAATTTATTTAATTGTATTATACTACAAAATATTTTGAAAAACCTAAACAACCTAATAGGCTAAAACAAGACTTGTGCCGCAGTCAGTGACCTTATGACCTTTCCCGCACCGGCGGAACTTTTCAGACAGCACATGGAATCTGCGATCCCAACACATTGATGATGAACTGCAACATGTTGTCAAAGTGCTTCGTTAAAACGGCCTCAAACCATCTCGTCGCCGCAGCAATGACCACGTGAAGCCACGGACAAACGAACGTAGACCTGCTTCAGATTTTTTGCAGATTTTTACCTTTTGTGAAGGGAGTTATCGATAAAATTTCGAAAATTCTTAGGCGCGCTTCCATCAAAACAATATTTAAACCAAACTTAAAAATTTGTCAACATCTTCGTCCAGTTAAATGCAATATCCCTTTACAAGACCCAGGTGTAAACAAGATTGACTGCGGCTGTGGGCTTTACTATATTTGTCAAGCTAAAAGAAGTGTATCAACCCGCGTTAAAGAACACATAGCCAACATTAAAACAGAAAAGTAACCAATTCTGCAGTTTGTGAGCATTCCATAGTCAAGCCCAACCACTATTTAAGGTTTGAATCTGTGAAAGTTCTATCTAGGGAGAAACATAGGATACCTAGGATGATCAGAAAAGACACTGCAGGTGTTTCCCGCTTTTTCTCTCCTTATATATAACCTTTTGTGACATTACCAATCTTAAAATCTATAAAGTTTAAAAGCAGTTTAAAACCAAATTTCGACGACCACTTTGGCGAAGGAGTAAACCTATCTGCCTCAGACGCCAATGGTTGCGGGTTCGATTCCCGCCCGGAACAAGAAAAAAAATGTTCCAGGTCTGGGTGTTTATCTATATATGTATTTATATTCTAGGTTCCCCCCTAGCTCGCTACATGGTGTCCCATAATACAAGCTATGCTTACTATGGGACCATGTAGTTGGTGTGATTGTCTGGGGATTTTATTTTATTATTATTATTTTAAATAGCAATTGTCTATGGCCCATCAATCAACGACAATATTTGATGGTGCCGTATGCTAGAATCTTAACAGTTGAACTTATAATTTTAAAATTAGCTACACTCACAAAATGTCTTACAAACATCGATCAATGTTAATCATATCTAAAATATTTATTTGTAAACAAATCATAACTAACACTAGGTAAAAGAACTAAATGGTTCTGCGAAGAATCACAGTCGCAACGCAGAGCCACTGCGGTTACTATTTTTCAAGAAATTATATTTGCCAATTTCACACAATCATTGATAAGAGTGATTGCTTCTCTGTTTTCTCTACCTTATTTTTTAAACAAAATAGATTTAACACTTAAAGGTACACTGTTATTTGTTATGTTGGGGTATTTTTGTCAAGTGCCAAATAAATCAATTGAAATCATATTTTTAATATCGTTACTTATAATTAATCTATCATAAGAACCTAAATAAGTATCTACCTTTAATTTTTTTCAGGATTGATCTGAAATTCAAATCTAATTTTTTTTTTAAAGAATTAATAAAATAAGTTAATAAAACAAGTTCCATATTTGCAATTTTTGTTAAATTTACTTTTTATGTATGTTCGACCGCATTAATGACGTTATTATGATATTAGAATTTATTGGTTAGCCGTAATCAAATCAATAATGCTTAGACTAGGGCGCGTTTCCACAGTATCGCACGGTTAATTTATCGTTATATAGTAAGAAAATGCAGTTTCTATTTTATATTTCGATATTATTTTAATTTTCAGTAACCTGGGCAATCAACGGAAAAGGAAAAAAGATGTTGGTTATAAATAAATACAGTTTCACGTTCGAGAGAAATGGGAAAAATTTTGTATATTGGGTGTGCAGTCGCGGGAAATGCAGGGCAAGGGTCACAACTTTGAATGAAATAGTCGTTCGTGGAAATTTACAGCACAATCATCCATACAAGAGATTTATTATTCGTAACGGGGTTTATATCAAAGTGTAGTTGCTACGTAACAAAAATTGATATTTCCTATATAGAATCACATTATGTCCTTTTTAAGACCAATTTTTTTTTTTTTTATCTTTATAAAGTTTAGAGGTTGTTTGATAGCAGAGAAATAAAATCTGTAATTTAAGTATATTTTATGATGTATATTTTCACTACTGGTTTGCCAGAAGTCTTCGGACTATTGTTGTGTCTCGCAATATTCCCATTTCCAGGAATATTGACTATGGAGTTCGGACAATATAGAAGAAAAGCTCAAGATGCTATATCATTATTCAACATGAAAAATGGGAAGTTTATGATGCAGTCGTATTATAAGTAATATTTATTTAGCTATTTGTGTTTTATATATTTTTAGAAATAACACTTATCTGTCTAATATTTATAAGCTAACATTCAAATTAATTAAATCTGAGACACGACTGTACAAGCACACTTATGAAATTGTACTAGCAACGTTAGTACATGATACGGACGTATGGTACGCGCGTTCAAACGCAGCGTTGGCACTTATAGAGCTGCCGCAGTGTGGTGTGTTATAGGGAAAAAGGGCAAAAGACAATCATTTATGACTTAGTGCACAAGTTGATAATGGCCCATTCGTGATCCATGCGGACTGGCGATTAGTTAAGCCTCTTTAAACATAAAAAATACAGTTTAGCTTTAATTTTCAGTGATCTGGGCAACTAACAAAAAAGGAAAAAAGGTGCTGGTGATAAATAAATACAGTTTTACGTTCGAGAGAAATTATAAGAACATCGGATACTGGGCGTGCAGTAGTCACGCGACATGCAGGGCAAGGGTCAAGACTTGTGATGAAACCGTCGTTCATGGTAATTTACAGCACAACCATCCTTACAAGAATTTTATTATTTGCGACGGGTATTATATCAGAGTATAGTTGCTATGTGTTAATAATTGGTTAAAAATTGTTTTAAATCATCAAATATAAGTGGCAGTTATTAGTAGATATTTCATGTTATTCCATACTCATTAAATTATAATATATTTTTTTAACTTGGCATTTTTTATTTTATTTTAAATTATTAGTTAAAATTATGTTGACGATAATGAATAGTACAAATAAACCGGTCTCTCATTGATAGTTAACCTTAATCCCCATTTTATTATTATCGTTATCAAAAAGCAAGTTTTTTCTTACTTAATTCACAGTAGCCATTCACACTACTCCACGAGGGTTGCCGATAGCGATGTACCACGGCTATCCTAGAAAAAGGTTTGAATCTACTACAAGATTGGTGTGTGTACTAAGAACAACACTTGCAATTGACTACCACTTTGGCGATGGGGTAAACCTGTCTGCCTCAGACGCTAGTTGTTGCGGGTTCGATTCCCGCAAATAACAAGAAAAAAAAATGTTCCGTGTCTGGTTGTGTATCTATTTATGTACTTATATTCTAGTTCCCCCCCCTAGCTCGCTACATGGTGTCCCATAACACAAGTGTGATTGTCTGGGGATTTTTTTTTTTATTTTATTTCACAATTGACTACAGACCTGAATGGCCATTATATCCAGATGAACGTAGGTATAGCATAAACATCCACCGCCTGTACACGTTATAAAAAATGGGATGTATATAAAATGCTGTTTTTTTTTTATGTTGATAATAATGATTAAACTATTAAAAATAAGATTAGCATTAAACAAGAAGTAAAATCTAGGGTCAATAAACCCTAAGAGAACTTTAGGTATGCATTACACTCTATTCGATAATATTTGATATTTCGATAGTAAGTATTATCGAAACTTTAAATATTTTTCATCTAAAGTAAACATGGAAACCTTTTTCCGAACTTCTTTAAAGTGGCAGATTGTCATAATTTATACTGTCAATAACATATTTTTTAATACAGTTGCTCAAAAAGTGGCGTATTGCAGGGACGTATAGCGTTCGGAAAGTGGGCTATTACGCACTCGTGCGTTCTCTTTCCCAAGTGTCAAAATAATGTCTATTAAAAAGAAAAAACCAACCACGAAGGTTTTACTAAAAAAATTCACAGAAGTTTTTAAGATTCATGCAAATATTTCTAAAAAGAAGCTACTAATTTGTTTCAATATCAGATTTAATGATTTGATTCAATGATAGGTTTCATTTCATTTTCATTTCATGTCAATACAAAAATCTACTGAAGACTTGGCTGTATGGGCATAGTTCCCTTTGCCTTCCCAGAACGGATGAAGAAAAGAAAAAAAACTGTTTATATTCTTTTACGGCTGCGCTATTTTGTATATTTTATTAAATTGTTTCATTTTTTCGCAACTGTATTAAAAATAGTCGTTCAGTACACGTGCGGAACCGTCATTGCACAACTTTCCGCACTCGTAATGAAATATACTATTATTTGATTATTACCTGCCATCTTAATGGTCTTAGCTGCAAAAAATGCCATTAGATGAAGCTACGTTAGCAATATAACGTAAAAACAAAAATGTGTTAAGTAATTTCGAGGCGTACCACCGGGCCTCGGTAGCTCAGTGGGAGAGTCCTGGTTGGGTGATTTTATGTAACACATTTTTTCAATTCAACAAAATCATAAAAAAACGATGGCGTACGATCAGCCAAACATTTATACAGGGTGACTGGTGAAAAATTTGCAATACTGAAGGAAAGCACCCTGTACTCTATTCTGATCATAATGATGTAATAGAAGTAGTTACTAAATTTTTCACCAGAAATCCCTATGAATAAATAAAAAGACCTTACTGCTAAGTGTTTATTGTATTATGCGTTGCGTAATGAATTCTTTAACTTTCGGAGAAGTTTACTCAGTAAATAATTAATATTAATTATTTAATTTAATATTTTCTTTTCATGTATGATCTTAATCTATCATACATGCATACATACATAACCTCACGCCTGTATTCCCTATGGAGTAGGCAGAACACCATAGGTTATAAAACCCTCTGATGTCACGTTTGACAAATTTGGAGGCATTGATGATGCATTGATAATGATGGAGAGAGACTATAGCAGTGACAGGTGGTCAGCCTATCGCCCACAAAAAGAAATCTCCAATAAAACCTCTTTCTTAAAATATCACGTCCTGGAATTTTAAAAGTGACCCACCAGTCAACCTGTTTTTAAGTACATTCCATTTTTCACAACGTCCGGGTTCGAATTTCAGACCGAGTACTAACTTTATTAATCCTTTTATCACCAAAGTTGGATTTTCCCGACACATATTTTTGCAATTATTGTGACAAATCTTAAAAAATACTGAAATCAATATATTATATAGGTATACAATTTTTTAAGCACCAGCCCAACTTAAATATTATTTTCTTTTGTAATAATAGCAATACTGTAAAAGTCAGTTAAGGGACGAAGGTTTTTTGACGTTTTTATGGGTCATACATAGGCTGACCATAAAAACGTCATAGACTATTTTAGGGATGGGTTCTGATACCTCAAATGATAAAATCCTAAGCGATCAAAAGGTTATAAGTATTAATGCTGTTTTTCTTATAATTAACATCGCTGACACGGTTGCTGAGAGCTTGTCTTCGTAGGTGTAAAAATTTCAGATTTTCCCATGCTAACCGAACTTTATGTTATAGCCTGTTTAGCAAGAAACTCTTCGGTATTATGAGCCCAGACAAATTTTTGAACCTTATAAAAGAAATAATTTTTATTACGCTACCCATTTAAAAAATCGACATTAAACTTCTTTACGTTTTTGTTTCAGTTAAATATTATAAAAATGCAAGAGGAAAAGACGTCATCGTCATAAACGGTTACAGCTTCTGCGTACGTAAACGTACACAACAGAGCATAAATTGGCGGTGCACGAACCACAGAATTTGCAGAGCGCGAGTAACAACGGATAAAAACATAAGATATTTAATTAAATAATTTTTAATGCACCCGCATAAAATTCCAGAAATCGTAATTAAAAATAATATACTTTTTAAAATTTGATAATGTTTTATAAGTATAGGTAATAAATAAAATGGATCCCGGCTGCGACACAAACTGAGATCTCCCACATTCCGAGCGGACACTCTACCGACAGAGCGACCGAGTCGTGGCCGTGGCCATTGAAATTATTTAGTACCCATATTGGATTTTTTAAATGCTAATGTAGCTTTATCTTGTGGTATGATTTGCAGCTTTAGTCAAACAATATTTTTAAACGTTTAAATGTTATTTTATAGATAAAAATCTGTACTAATGTAAATAAAGCCGAAGAGTTTGCTTCGTTGCACGCGCAATTTTCTGCAACTAGATATCTGTCTAATTTGAAAACAATATTTTTGCACTTGATACCCTGTCGCTTCTGAAAGGTTAAAGGACATATTTTATCCAGAAATTCCCACAGGACCAAAAGTAAACAAAAAAAGATAACTAAATAAAAGTAGGTACTAAAGCTAGTACTAAATAAAGTCGATGTTCGTGTCCCAGCTAGGATTCATTTTATTTAGCATTTCTTACTTTCACATTCTATTTTTACCATAAAAATATATTTGTTTGAGATAATTGTTGCTTCTAAGTCCTACTAAAATAAATTAAAGGATATGAAAAAGTGCATTAGATTAATTGAAGACATCATGTTAAACAGATTTTATTTAATTAAAACCTATCTTAATGATATTTCAATAGGAATAATGGACAGTTTATTTTTCTCAAACTCCGGGTTCAATTTTCCGAACAGATTTCTCCTTTGGTTTACCGGAGTCGATGAATATTCGCAGGTTTCTTCCAACTCAGTTTTTCCAAAAAAAAACATTGTATCCTTTAGATCTTTCAAGAAAACTTATAAGAAGTATTTTATACAAGACTCCAAAAAACGGAAAACAAATAGAAAATTAAGTTTTAGTAATGATTATACATACATTTGTCTATTTCTATCAAATATCCGACAAAATAATGGGACGATTGGTAATATTTATAAATGAAAGAATATTTGTATAAGCAAGAATATCCATCACATACTATTATTATATAAGAAAAAGCCATAAAATTAAGAAATTAATTGATATTATAATGTTATACTTACTTACTGTAATTACTTTTTAGCAGATTCGTTTTATATTTTTCCTTAAGTTATATATTTAGTTTGTAAATATAGAAATATATATAATAATATAATAGAATATATAATATATTGGAACTCCTTACTGCAATACTCAATTTACTCAATACTGGCCGATGTGTCATAAAAAAAAGAAATGACATGTCAAGCATTTTTTGAAAACGTCAGTGAGGAGGAAGAAAAAGGTCCGCTGAGGAGAGATGTGAGGATTCTGAAGAGAAAAAAAAGATCGGGAGAGAACGCTGGAGGACGGCTGACCGATCCGGGAAAAGCCGCCGGCCCTCCCCGGCGACGACGTCCTGGATCTACCTGAGGCGCCCTGCTCTGCTCGGCGCTCTTCACGGCTGCGGCCGTGCGCTACAACCCTCGCGGTGGTTCCTACCGCTGTGAGCGGCCTCCCTGCCGCTAACTTAGCGGTTGTTGGTGGCTGCCTCCACCACTACCGCGGCTGTGAGCCGCGGTCTCCTACGGCGTCAACTGCGGCCGAGGGCCGCTAGCTCCAAACGTCTAAAATTTAACATTTTCCCTACAGTGCTATAGTGACTTTAAGTGCCTTTCTCGTTTTGTAAATTAAAATTAAAGTTTTTTAAGTGTTAGTTAATAGTTTTCTTCCACTTCAGCACCCTATTGAACTGCGAGCGACGGACCCCTTCCGGGAATCGGCGCATCGCGACAGTTTGGCGCCCAACGAAAGAAGACCCTCAAGGTATTTATAGTTAGTCATTTGCTTTATCTAAAGTCCCAACACTATTACTACACTACACCTGCTGATATTTTCCAACTTCTAAAACAACTCTACCTCTAGAGTTTAAACATTTTTCCTTTTTCCTGAAATTAATTTGGCAAATTACGTATATTTAAATGTAAAACAACTATACCTCTAGTATAAACAATTCTTTTTCCAATGTTATTTCGACAACTTAAATATATTTTACGATTTTCCGGATTATATAACACTCTACCTTAAGACTATAAATAGCCCATGTCTTTTCTCAACACTTATTTATTTTTATTTTTATTTTTATTATATACACTTACACTAATATAATCCTATACCTACATTATAGGCACTCAAGCTTGTAACTTAATATTTAACTATACTAAAACTACTTAATACTACTACTACTCTATCATGGATAAACAATTTGATTTTACCTTGCTTAATAAACCAGAACTCGAATATGAAATCAAAATTCGTCTTGAAGAGCCAGCTTCAACTGTGCTCAGCCAAAAAAACCAGCTACGTAGATTAATGAGAGATGAACCTGTAATATTTTCTTCACCTTTACCCATTGATCAAGATATTTTAGAAGCGGAAGTCACTATTGACTACTTACACAATAAAATGGTGGCATTCTCTGAAACCAATTTAAAATATGCACCAAAAATCGAAGCCTATTTTTCACATCTACACCTACGGTTAGAACGAATGGAAATAGATATCGCCCCGGACGAATTTCAAAACAGATATACTACCATACAAGAAAAGCTTCAATCATTCTTAAAAAAATTTGAAGACACTATTTTTGTGAACGCTGACACTTTAGAGAACATCCCGGCTTCGAACATTATTACACAAAATTCTAATCCTTCTCCAACATCACCTCAACTATCACCAACTATACCTCAAATAACACCTCCACTACCCCCACCACTCTACCCCCAACCTCAGTCTTACAATAATATTAAAGAAATTAAGAAATTTACCTTTGACGGCACTTCATGCCCTCGCTCTTTTCTCTTGAAGATTGAAGACTTCTGTACGGCAAGACACATTGACAAAGAAACTGTACTTAACTTTTCACTCGAACTTTTTACCGGTAATGCTCTCCATTGGTTCCGCTATCAAAGAGCACGCCACCCAGACCTCACTTGGGATAACTTAAGTACATTCCTGATAAGAGACTTCAACACACCTGACTACGAAGCTAAACTACTTGCAGCAATCCATCACCGCACGCAAGGTGAAACGGAATCCATGGCTGTTTATGTTGCGATAATGTGTGGAATGTTTGCTCGACTTAACAAAAAAATTTGCGAACAAGAACAATTACAGATCATAATGAAAAATATTAGACCTTCTTACTCTAACTTTATCGCTGTACATGAATTTACAACTTTGGATAGCTTAATAATCTCTTGTCAACGATATAAAAAAATAATAGACAAGGATAAAAATTTTAGAGAACCTAAACCGGACACTACTAATGTAGCAGCTGAATTTAATTACAAATCACTGCCTTCATCTTCTAAACAACTTCACCACACTACACCACACAAATCTAACAACTTTATACCTAACAGAAATTTCCACCCTTTTAAACAAGTAAACGCGTCCACAAGTGAACAATTATTCTGCGTTCGTTGTAGAATCCACGGACATAACTTAACTTCGTGTACTAAACCTAGATATTTAATTTGTTTTAAATGTGGCCTTAAAGACTACAAAACTATTAATTGCCCTAAGTGTTCAAAAAAACTAATAAGCGACCTGAACTCTACTAAACCACCACCAGATAACCAAGACTGGCAAGCATGGCTTGATACTATTCGTAACTTTTTCCTCTTTTATAAGACTACAGCTACACTTTACCTTACTGAAGCAGACTCTGAACGTCCTTTTATAAAAATCTTTATTAATAATATGCCCTTCGCTGGTCTTCTTGACAGCGGAAGTTCCGTCACTATATTAGGTAACAATTCTCATCTAGAACTTATAAAATTAGGCTATACATTACACAAATCAAACGCTATAACTATTGCAACTGCAAGTTCTCAAAAAATTAAATCCTTAGGATACTTTACTATTCCTATAACCTTCAACAACTCCACAAACCTTATCAAAGCATACGCTATTCCGGAAGTATATCCTTCTCTCATCTTAGGAATAGATTTTTGGAAATCATTTAATCTCTTACCACACATACTATCCTCTGCACTAAAAAACTCATGCTTAACAATAGAAAAATCTCACAATATACAACAATATACCAACCTATCACTAACACAAAAACCTATCGCTGATGATAACATAAAACGGTTCTCGGGAATTTCTTTCGAAGAGAAAGGTAGTCTGGGACGCACTCACCTCATTTGTCACAGAATCGACACCGGAGATGCGTTACCTTTTAAGCAACGTTGCTATAGACTTTCTCCGGAGAAACAAAAAGCTTTGGGTGCTGAAGTAGACAAGATGCTGCAATGGAAGGTGATTGAACCATGCGAAAGTCCTTGGCTTTCCTCTGTGATAATCACCCCTAAAAAGAATGGTGAATGGAGATTCTGCGTAGACAGTAGGAAACTAAATTCTTTAACTCGTCGAGATGCCTACAGCTTACCTCTCATGAACGAAATTCTAGACAACCTTAGGAACGCTAAATTCCTATCCAGCATCGATATTGCAAAGGCATTTTGGGAAATTCCTCTGAATAAAGAAGATCAAGAGAAAACAGCCTTCTACGTACCCGGCCGAGGCATGTTCAAGTTCGTAGTTATGCCATTTGGCTTAACCAATGCTCCAGCTACCCAACAACGCTTAATGGACCAACTCTTTACACCAGAATTTGATAACAAAGTCTTCTGTTACCTCGATGATATTATAATCATAAGCGAAACCTTCGAAGAACACATAGCTTTATTACTAAAAGTCCTTGAAAAACTAACTTACGCTAATCTTACCATTAATTTCAAGAAAAGTCATTTCTTCAGACCAGAACTAAAATATCTAGGTTTCATCGTAGATGAACATGGTCTGCGGGCAGATTCTAACAAAACTAACGCAATCCTCGACTTCCCTATACCAACCTGTCGTAAAGAAATGAGGAAATTCATAGGTACTTGCAGCTGGTTCCGCAGATTTATACCACACTTTAGCACCATAGCAGCACCACTAAATAAACTCACTGCTTCAGGTAAAAACGCTCCAAAATTCCATTGGAACCCTGAAGCTGACAAAGCCTTCAATAAACTAAAAGAAGCTCTCATAACTACACCTGTCTTGGCCTGCCCCGATTTTAAATTACCTTTTTCAGTACATTGCGATGCCTCTAACTTTGGTGTTGGTGCTATGTTAACACAAACCAACGATAACAAAGAAGTGGTAATCGCCTACATGAGTAAATCACTAAATAAAAACGAACAAAATTACTCCACCACTGAAAGAGAAACACTAGCAGTACTAACAGCCCTTGAACACTGGCGCTGCTACCTTGATAATGGAAGCCCCTTTACAGTCTACACAGATCATGCTGCATTGAAATGGTTCTTAAATCTCTCCAACCCCACAGGACGTCTTGCTCGATGGACAGTTCGCCTTCAACTTTACACTAAAACATAAAAAAGGAAAGGACAACGTCGTTCCGGACCTACTCTCCCGTTCTAAAAACCCTACTTCAGACACATTTCCTATTGCCCCCATTAATACTGACAACTCATTAATTAACCCAATACAAGAACAATATAATAAAATATTTCTTGGTTGCCGCAACACACCCGATAGCTACCCAAACTACACAATCCATAATAATAAACTATTCCGCTATACAAGCTGTCCTACTACATTATCTGATGACTTTGCCTGGAAGGAAGTACCCAGTTCTGAACTCAGGGACAACCTTATCAAACGCAATCATGCTTCACCACGCGAACCTCACTTAGGAATCTTTAAAACATACAAAAAACTATCTTTACACTACTACTGGCCAGGCATGTTCAAAGATATAGCTAAAATAATTGCTAACTGTGAAACATGCTCAGCATACAAACACTCCAATCACGCACCTTACGGCCCGATGGGCAAACCAAAAATTTGCTCAAGACCATTCCAATGTATTTCTTTAGATTTAATAGGACCGTTGCCACCTTCTCGAAAACGGAACCAATATATTCTCGTTGTCACATGTTGTTTCTCAAAATACTGCTTAATATTTTCTTTAAAACGTGCAACAACAGTTAACATCATTACTAATCTTGAAAACCACGTATTTTTAGTTCATGGTATTCCTCAAACCATCATAATGGACAATGGTCCCCAATTTCAATCTCGAGAATTCAAAAGGCTCTTACATAATTATCAGGTACCTTTTATATCCTTCTCCCCACACTACTGCCCTCAGGTTAATCCCACCGAACGCTACAACAAAACTATACTAAGCGCCCTTGCTTCTCTGGTCGGCGACGATCATAGAACCTGGGACGTTCACCTCTCCAAAATACAACATTCAATGAACAGCACAGTGAGCTCAGTGACTGGTTATACTCCTTCATTTCTTGTCTTCGCCCGTGAAATCATTCCCTGTGGGTCACTTTACACTACAGCAGATAACATAGATGAACTAACTTTCTTACCACGAGACATCTATGCTAATAACATTGGCCTTCTTGCCAATCATTTCGACAAAGTTCAGGTCGCTCTCTACAACGCACACACCAAAAACTCTGAGCGGTATAACCTTCGCCGTTCTATAAAAGAATTACAAGTTGGCGAGACGGTATGGCGTAAAAACTATACCCAAAGTAACGCTGAACGTTACTATTCCGCTAAACTCGCCCCTAAATATATAAAATGTAGAGTCATACAGAAACTCTCACCTTTAGTGTATATATTAGAAGATACCGACGGCATTAGAGCTAAATGGCATATTAAGGACATTAAATAACAATGTCTTTATTTTTTTTTTCTCTAAAAAGTACATTGCATAATTTATCTTTGTATTCCTTTTTTTGTTTTTATTTTTCTGTACATATTATATATATATATATATAACATTGTGAGTACACGTCACAATAATTTATATCAGCTGACTATTCGAGTTCTTCAGCTTGATATTTTCACCTTTTTTATCCATCATCTCTCGTAGTAACGAGGAACCTGAAATGGACAATAATTGTAAATATTTACTAAACTTCCCTAACGTGGGTTATCTACAATAACCACATCCTTATCTTAACACGAGTTATCTAAAATAACTCACTTCTTCTCAATTATGAGTTATTGTAGATAACTCATATCTACACCTCTCTCACACTCTTCTACACTGTACTACATACATGTGGGACTCTAGATGGAGCGGTTGACTACTCTATAAAAAAGCCTCAGCGTCGTATAAGGGTCTTAAACAGGAGCGGGTGACGACTCCTTAAATAAGCCATCGTTAATGCCAGCTGCCACAGCAGTCGAACCGTCGGTGCTGGAGTGGAAGCCATGGAATGTGAGCTCCACCTCTATGTATGTAAGTTGATGGTTATTCTGATGTATGAAAGAGATGTATGAAATGATGCACGACTGTTCCTAACCACCAAATTCTAGTTTCACACAAAAAAAAAATTGAATAGCAATAGCACGGGGAAATATAATGTTATACTTACTTACTGTAATTACTTTTTAGCAGATTCGTTTTATATTTTTCCTTAAGTTATATATTTAGTTTGTAAATATAGAAATATATATAATAATATAATAGAATATATAATATATTGGAACTCCTTACTGCAATACTCAATTTACTCAATACTGGCCGATGTGTCATAAAAAAAAGAAATGACATGTCAAGCATTTTTTGAAAACGTCAGTGAGGAGGAAGAAAAAGGTCCGCTGAGGAGAGATGTGAGGATTCTGAAGAGAAAAAAAAGATCGGGAGAGAACGCTGGAGGACGGCTGACCGATCCGGGAAAAGCCGCCGGCCCTCCCCGGCGACGACGTCCTGGATCTACCTGAGGCGCCCTGCTCTGCTCGGCGCTCTTCACGGCTGCGGCCGTGCGCTACAACCCTCGCGGTGGTTCCTACCGCTGTGAGCGGCCTCCCTGCCGCTAACTTAGCGGTTGTTGGTGGCTGCCTCCACCACTACCGCGGCTGTGAGCCGCGGTCTCCTACGGCGTCAACTGCGGCCGAGGGCCGCTAGCTCCAAACGTCTAAAATTTAACATTTTCCCTACAGTGCTATAGTGACTTTAAGTGCCTTTCTCGTTTTGTAAATTAAAATTAAAGTTTTTTAAGTGTTAGTTAATAGTTTTCTTCCACTTCAGCACCCTATTGAACTGCGAGCGACGGACCCCTTCCGGGAATCGGCGCATCGCGACAATATTTACTAAACATTCTCTATCAGTATGACGTATAAAAATACATAAATATTTCAGCGGCTACCTATTACTTTTTTCCTACTTTTTAGAGCTTGTTTTAGTATATATTTAAATCGCATAATTAAATTTGATACCCCGCATGAAACAGTCAAGAATTTTATTTTTTACTGTAATTATTATTCTACATATTTTGGAGTAGATAATAGTACTTACATATTTGAAATATGCTAAGAAAGCCTTTACATTTGATACCCTACACAATACCTTCAAGCGAATTTTTTTAGTTCTTTACTTTACTTTTGACCAATTGTGATAACTAGTTTAGAAGTTGTGATGGAACAGATGAACATCCATACCCACATATATACATACATACAGGTCAAAATCATAACCCTCCTTTTTGCTTCGCCGTAGTCGGGTAATTGTAATGATCTTTATTACTGCCTGTGACGTCACAGCCGAGACGTACTGTAAGCATTTTTTTAGGAAAAAGCTGCAAGTTTTTGCAACATTTAGAGTAAAGCGCCCCGGTTTCAAAAACTGTAAAAAAGAACATTAATTCTACTTTCGGCAATGACATAAAATTAGTTGTTTGCCAACTTTTTTATGTTGTTAATTACTTAAAACTTTTGTCTTTAAAACAGCGTAAACTAAAACATGGGGTATTTTTTTCTATGATTGTGCATAGATTCAGCTCTTAAAGTCCTATTATTTATGGTTAAAAGAACTTACCTTAAGTGAATTTCTACCAAAATTATACGAGATGCTACATCCGAAAAGATTTAAGAAAACCATGTAGTCCGTCTCTCGAGACACTGCATCGTCACACATTTTATAGTCTATTTTTATATAGATAAATAAAAAAAAATATTTCGTTCAATCTTACCAGTCACTCTTTACTCAGATCTGACGTCATTTGTTTTAGAGCTGTTGGATTCATTCTGCAACACTTGGGTTATGAAGCATTTTTCGGTTACTTAATAACTAAAGTTGTATCGACTAATGTCGAAATAACTACGGTTGAAATAAATAATGTTTACAATATCTAAAGATCGTTTCACATAAGTGTATAATAACTAATGGATGAAATTACTAATGGACGATTCACCTACAGTTGATGTACCTACAGTTGATTTATCTAAGGTTGATTGAAGTAATGTACGATTCACTTATTGTTGATTTATGTATGGTCTACTGTTTAGTTATTAAAAATTTTAGAAAACCGTTGGGATATACTAGGTACAATTTTGAATGTCCGGTCCAATATATCCAATATTAGACTGTTGGGAGACAGTAGTTCTGTACCAGTTGGAAAAACAAGAGGCAGTTGGACGGATTGGCGGCCCTGGGAAGGTGGTCCAAATTGATGAAAGAAAATACAACAAAGGTAATAATTTATTCTTACTATTATAATTCATTCTACTATCCCCTAGACCTAAAGCTTTCCTTCAGAAAACCGACATGGACCGGTTAGGTTAGGAGGTTAATGCAAGGAGCGAAGCAAAGCGGAGCTCCTTGCATTAACCTCCGAGGGTTATTTTTTTATAATCGCACAAAACAGAGTCTGAGACAAAATATGATCCCTTGTAAAACAATTGTAAGGCCCTACCCTCGTCTTATCAAAAAACCACAACCAACGCAGTATCTATTCATAAACTGTAGGCGAATTATCTAGTAGTTCTTACGAACATATTTCAAACAACCATTAGCCCAACAAAATGTTAGATTAATCGTTCATTAGTGCTTTTAATTTTAGTTTAATCGAATTTAGGTGAGTTAAACAGTAGTCGAGTCGTCCAATATGCGATATGAACTTAGGCCAATCAACCGTAGTTATTTCAACATTAGTCGATACAACTTTAGTTATTATGATACGTAACCCATTTTTCAGTGCTGTATGATTCTGAAAGGGTGGGCGGGAGCTTAAATCTTTTCGGATGTAGCATCTCGTATAATTTTGGTAGAAATTCACTTAAGGTAAGTTCTTTTAACCATAAATTATACTTCGATGCTATATCCTCAAGATTTAAGAAAACCATGTAGATGTTTAGCGCTTGTTGCGGAATGAAAGTTTGTAGTGATCAGTAATATTTTAATTAACTTTATACTTACAAATAATTATATTTATTTATATGTATACTTTTAAACTATGATTAAACAATAATAAATGTTAAACAATTTTAATTATTTGACAAGATTGCCTCAGCAAAAGATGTATGTTCTGAATCATTCAAGCGACGATCATAAAACTTTGCAAAACAAAGAGAGTTGCCTGTCCACCCCGCGGTCTTCTTGATTAAGTCGATGGATACTCCAGCTCTACGAGCGGCGGAGGTGGAGGCGTGGCGCGTGCTGTGTGCACTGAACACACTCACGTCCACGCCACTCTTACCAAGCATTTGTTTTATCCATCGACTTATACTTTGAGTACTTGCGTTATGGATAGGTTTTTTAACGGTCAATATTAATTTATGTGTGTTTGCGAGTTCCCTAAACTGATTAGTTTTTTCTATATAGGTAATTAAAGTCCTAGCTGGGCAGATAGCTTTATTCGGTTCGTAAAATGGAAGATCTAAATTCGGGTTTCGACAATTAGGCCTTGAAGTCTTCAAAATATCATCTACAGTAATTGTAATATAATTATTTAGTATAAAAACGCAATCGAGATTTATAGCCGATAACGTCTGCACACGTTGTCCTGTAGATAACGCGAGAAGAGTTACCAGTTTTTTTGTTAGCAAATCAATAGACAGAGATGAATTTGGAAACAAGGTCGAAAGATAATCTAATACTACGTTGGCATCCCAAATTGAAGAATATTTCGGAAAACATGGCTTAATCTTAAAAACACCTTTAAAAAATCTATTAATGTAATCATTTTTACAAGAGTCTTTGTTGTTTGTAATTAATGACAGCGCACTTCGAATAGAGTTTAATGTACCATGGCTAGCCCCTTTATGGAATTGTTCGGTGAGGAATTTAAGTACATCTTTTGTAGAAGCATCATAACAATTTAAATTTAAATTTTGACAAAAGATGAACCATTTTTTGTAAGCAACGTTATATTGACTTATTGTGTTCTTGGATAATGAACTAAGCATTATTTCTACGGTGTCATCAAGAAGATCTTGCCTTAAATATGCTTGCCGGATAAAATCGCGCACACCAGGGTAAGGTTGCGCCATAACGGATGTGGTTCTCTGGAAGGAGATAACAAAAGATGTTCATTGGGACTTAGGTATATGACTTTTGACACGATTAACGATTTTAAAAGAGGGAACCAAGGTTGACTCGGCCAGTATGGTGCAATAAAAATACCTTGGGCTCTGTCTTCTATGATTTTTCTAAGGCATTTTAAAATTACGGCAAATGGGGGAAATGCATAGAAAAACCAGGCTTCCCAATGTAACGTAAAAGCGTCAATATTATAAGCACCTGGGTCAGGATGCCACGATACGTACTGAGTACATTTATGGTTTAAACGAGATGCAAATAAATCAATATCTGGCAGGCCAATTTTTTTTAATACTAACTGGTAACTAATTTTATTTAAGTCCCACTCCGTGTCAATGTTGATGTGTCTTGAGGCTCGATCTGCGTCAACATTCTCACGAGAAGGTATGTAAGAAGCAAAAATGAAAATATCTCTAGTCTCACAATACTGCCAAATTTTTCTTGTAATTTCATTTAAGTGGGGGAATTGGACTCCACCCATCCTATTTATATATGAAACGGCCGTGGTGTTGTCGATCCTAAGTAAGATATTAATGTTTTTACGTTTCTCGCAAAATGATTTCAAACCTAAAAAGGCAGCAAGAAGTTCAAGATAATTAATATGCTGAGTCATTTCGTGAGCAGACCACTGACCTCTAGCCACGTTACCATCGCACACAGCACCCCAGCCTGTGAGTGATGAGTCTGAGTATATTACTAAACTAAAATTATTTTTAAGCAAATTATTCTTATTTTGATAAACAATATTAGCCCACCAGTTAAAGTCTTCCTGTAGGTAATCTGTAATGTTCATTTTTGAGTCAAAATTATTACCAGATCGCACTAGTGCTAGGTATTTCTCTCTTTCAAAATTTTTTGTATATAACCAGCCGTACGCCAAGGCTGGGCAAGATGCGGTTAAAGAACCTACGAATCTTGCAAAGTCCCGGATAGTGATTAATTGTTTACTTCGAAGTTTGTTAACTAACTGAATGATTTTATTCATTTTTTCCGTAGGTAATTGAAGTGACATACTTATAGTATTGATTTCGAATCCCAAAAATGTACATATTTGTCTAGGTTGCGTGTTGCTTTTGTCATAGTTAATGACAAATCCCAAGTTTTCTAAATTTAGAATAACAGCATTGACGGTAGTTTGACAACAATTAAAACTTGTACCTACACAAAAAATATCATCTAAGTAAGCGACGATTTTTTAACCCTGATTACGTAACACTGATAAGAGCGGCTTAAGTAGTTTTGTGAAAACGTATTGAGCTGAGCTAAGACCGAAAGGAAGGCAATTAAATTCATAATATAATTGATCATATTTAAATCTCAGGTACTTTTTATCAGCTTGGTGAATTGGTACTAAATAATACGCCTCTTTGAGGTCGATTGTAGCCATGAAATCTTGTTTCGAAACTAATTTTGAAGCGGTTCGTATGTCCTCCATTTTAAAATGGTTTGTGACAACGAAATTGTTAAACCGTTTTAAATTTAAGATAAATCTGAAACCTCCACTACTCTTTGGTGTAAGAAATACGGGTGAAATAAATTGATCTGTTTGTGGATTACAAATTGAGATCACACCCAAGTTTTGCAGTTTACAAATTGCACTTTTCATTTCATTTTTGGGAGATGGTGGGTTAATGGGTTCAGTTAGCTGGTAAACCAACTGTGTAAGTGGAATTTTATAACCCTTGACGTATGATAAGATAACTGGGTCATCTGTTATAGCGAGCCAATTTTGAAAATAAAATTGAATACGTCCAGCGTGCGGTACCTCTATCGCTGCCGGCGGTCGCGCGCCCTGTGTGGCGGCAGGCGGCGCTGGCGCGGCGGCTGCGGCGCGGCGGGTGCTCTCCTCGTTGACGTCGATGGTTGCGGGTCGTAATGCTGGGCAGCTGCTGCTGGTTTTGGGTAGTTCAGTTGACGAGGAGGGAATCGCAAGTTTCCCTGGTGAGTATTTTTTCGTTGAGGGTTAGGTCTTGAAATAACCGGTTTTTTAATCTGTTGAGCGGTTTTCTCAATGTCCTTAGTATTTTTTATATTTTCTCCCAGTTGGTCGCCGAATAAGTAAGTACCTCTCTTGACACATTGGGTTGTATTCCAAAAGGCTTTATCTAACAAAGGGGTTATAAGTTTTCGTCTATTGACGGTATTTTCATAGTGCAGATCAAGCAAGATTTGGCTAATTTCAGATAATTTCTTAATAATGTCGAGTTTATTTGTGTCGTTTTTAATTAGGTCATTGGTCAGATTCACCAAACCAGCAATCCCTAGGCCAAGTTGATTCTGTGCTTTTTCTAGTCTTTTATCTCGATTTTTAGCACTGTCAGATAAAATAGAATTTACCTCGGGATTTAGTTTAGGTGCTCGGGCTAGTAAGAAGTTTTCAGGAATAAGTATCTTCTGATACAGCGATTGACGTTGATCTTTGCTGATGCCGTCCACAAGAATACTCCCCCAACGTTCAGAGATTTCTTTAGGAATGGCTTCGCCGAGTGGTTCTTCAATTGTTTTAGACTCACCTAACATTATTAAGATTTCTTCTGGTACCTCAGATAGCTGGTTGGGATCTGTACTCGAAGTTTGAGGGGCCATATGTTCTTCCTCATGTAAGGGAATAACTGGAAGTAAAGGTGGCGAGCTTGTCGTTACTACAGACGCCACGGTAGTGACAGGGCGGTCCTCGTCAGAGTACAGACTGTCCTCGTTTTCGTCAATCCTGTATACATCAGATGACAAATCCGCTGATGAACAGGTTTCTGATCGATCGTCACGATCTATGGACAATGAATGTTTAATTTATTTACACTTTCTGGATGCTATCGCGTGTCATCACATTAAGAAAGTATATAAAGAAAGTATTCCGGGATGACATCACGTGCCACCACTCTAAGGGACTCATTTATTTATACCATCAGGATAACATCTCGTATTACCACGTTAAGATGGTTAAATAAATTTAAACGAAGAATTTACATGTACGTTTGTATAAAGAAGGTATTCCGGGATGACATCACGTGTCACCACTTTAAGGAACACATTTATTTATACCATCAGGATAACATCTCGTATTACCACGTTAAGATGGTTAAATAAATTTTTACGAAAGAATTTGCATTGAAAAAATATCAAATTGTGGGTAGATTTGTACTAACCTTTATATCGCCTCGAATCACGATGTAGTTTTTTCTCTAAACGACGAATTTTTCGCCTAATATATTCATCGTTGTGTTCTTTGCGTTTTCTTTTACCCATGTTGCAGTTGTAATATTTTTTAAAATGTTTTAACCAACTTTATTAATGTCTGAAGTATGTACGTGTTAACGATGCAGCACACGAAAAACGAATGACGTCAGATCTGAGTAAAGAGTGACTGGTAAGATTGAACGAAATATTTTTTTTTTATCTATATAAAAATAGACTATAAAATGTGTGACGATGCAGTGTCTCGAGAGACGGACTACATGGTTTTCTTAAATCTTGAGGATGTAGCATCGAAGTATAACTAAGAATTAAGTAGTTTATATATAAGTATGCCATTGTATATCAGGTTTTAAAGGTAATATTTCATTACAGTGCAGTTTTTGAAAACAATTCAGGGTGCGGAAGTCCTTCTGGCGGGGGGTTACAGTTTCTGCGTTCAGCAGAAAACGAAAACCTCTATTCGATGGCAATGCAACAGTCGCTTTAGAAAATGTTACGCGAATGTGGTCACTAAGTTAACGGATGGAAAAGTTACCAAATTGAGACTACAGCATAATCACGAACCGCCTGTCTTTATGGTCCAAAATGGTATTTTTACAAAAATAAGAAAGCCATGATGTATTATCTTTTTTTTTTTTTAATTGTTTATTTATTTCATAGTTTGAACTGTGTCTTTATGTTTGGTGATTAAACACTTGTATTTGTTTAAGAATTATTTGTTCGACTACTACAATAAACAAATTTTATGTGTGTGTTTTTTCAATTTTAAAACATTTGAAGGAACCTGTACTATGTCGTTTTAATAAAAATACATTATCCTAGTAACAAAAATAACAACATAAAAAAACAAAGTCTTTCTTTACAGCGCAGATATTGAGAACGCTCCCGAACTCGACGGTTCGTGGGCTGAAAGGATACAGTTTCTACGGACAACACAAAGTCTACAATTTAAGTGACATGCAACAGTCGCAGCCTCAAATGCAATGCAAGCGTCTCGTCGTGAGAGGGTACTTCGGTGTTAGGTAACTGAATCACAACCATTCGGCGCCAACGTTTATGATATAAAATGGGATTTTTATTAGGACAAAATTTCGATTTAGAAATGTTTGAAATACGATTAAAATTCTATTTATATAAGCAAAGCTAGCTAAGCATATAAGTTAATTTGTAAAATAAACTGAAACCTATGTTTGGTCGCTTATTAAAAAAATATTCTTTCATAATTGGCAGTTCTAGTTTTTGCAGCTAATTGTTCTGAACGCAATTCTTATAAAACCTTAATAAATTATAATTTCTTGTTTAGGTAACTATTTGTAAGATAAAGTTAATGAATATTTGTCCTCACTTTAAGTTAGAGTGAACTTCATATTTGATGTATTTGTGATGAATGTAAGTTTTGGTGAAAATAATTTGGTACCTATACAGTGTGCTAGCATATATAATATTTTTTGAATAATGTAAAATAATCTATTAAATCCTTCAGTTTAGCCGAAAAACTTGGTAAATTTTCACTATTTTCTTTTAGGCAGCGCACATTAAAGCAAATTGGATGTATAAAAACGATATCTTAAGGGCCCTTACATATAATTTTTCCATTCATTTTGTTTCCAAGAAACTGTGCTAGCAAATAGACATCACATTTTGTTATGATTCAGGTTAATTTGGTCAAAATTACACAAAAATACACCACTATTAGGTTGTACAAAGCAGATACGAGTAACATTATTTTAGTGTGCGAGTGAGAGCGGTATTTTTAAGGATAGACGTGAAAGAGATTAAAATGGCTTCTTATTCTTCAATTTTAGCTTCTTCTCCTAAAATTTTACAGTAATCGTTCAAAGTACAACGACCACTTTGGGGATGGGGTAAACCGATCTGCCTCAGACGCCAGTGGTTGCGGGTTAGATTTCCGCCATGAACAATAAAAAAAAAAGTTCCGGGTCCGGGTATCTATTTATCGATTTATATTCTAGGTTCCCCCCACTACAAGGTATCTCATAACAAAAGCTTCGCTTATTTTGACGCCATGTAGTTGGTGTGATTGTTTGGGGATTTTATTTATTTGTATATAACTCCCGCCGTTATTTTGAATGCACGCGGTTGCCCTTAATCCGATTGGTGAAATCCGATCCCTAAGACACTGCATGTCCACAGAATATATCAGATAACCAAGAATCTAAATACGATCAATTTTGCGCTCAGAATATGTATGCAAAATATTTTGTAGCTATCTCTGCATTGTCTTTCAACTATAGCCTTAGCACTGTTCACGTTCGCAAACTAATCCATCTAGGCTGAGTATTTGAGTAAAATTTGTCGCATTGAATCGATTATGACTTATTGAATAGTTGAAACTAATTTACGCTATTTACCAATTTAGGGTTTATTTATTCAGAACATTGTATTCTTTCATTTTGCATTTTCAGGAAAAATATTCAAAACAAATTCTGGAAAGACCATTTACCATTTAAATGGGTATAATTTTGGCATTTCTTCAACAAAGAAGTGTGCCATAAGATGGCGCTGCACGAGTAGCGGCGCTCGCCGCTGCAGGGCGCACGTGACCACGACTACAGACGGCCGACACTACATACGCGGCCGTCCTCTACATAACCACGAAGCGCCTAATTGGGTAGAGCATGACGGTATCTTGTTTAAAGTCTAAATAACAAAAGATATGAAATATTCTCTGTTTTTTATCTACGTAGGCACCCGTGTCAGTAAATCCCAAGTAACAATGTAGTGTAACAAGCAACCGCTAGTAAAACATGAAAGTATGTAGTTGAAAGTAAAAGTTTCTTGTTTATATGTTATAAGACTTAGTTTACTGCATTATTCAAATAATACACCTTATTTTAAGTTTATGGGTATCTTAAGAGCCCTCATGACACTGAGCGAAACTTGTCGGTGAAGTTATGGTTGATTCAGCATACTATCTAACTATTTCACTGAGCGCCGAACATTGCCGAACGAAAAAAGAATAAGCTCAGCCATGAGAAGTTGGGCGCTAGCGAAAGAACACGAGCACACTACCGTATACACACATATTAGATAACGCACACTGACAAATTTTGACATCGATGAATGGTAGTGTGCGCGCTGTGTAACGATATATTTTACGAATGAAAACCAGAAATATTTACAGAGACAAAATCAGAAAGGATTTTCGCAGGACATTCTTGATTTGGGAAAAATTGATACCTACTTAGGATAATGTAAAAGAGGCAATAAGATACAGAAAATTAAAAATATCAAAAATAAATTACTGGCAAGTAAAAATAGAAAGAACGATTATTATTCTTTAATTTAAATCCTCACTAACTAACGATTATAATTATTTAAGTTAAGAGAATAGAAATAACTGACGCCTTAAGTTTTTGAAAATGTACCTAGTGCTGGTACTAGCGTCGAGTGAATAGGTTTCTCGTGGATGGACGTGTACCACCTTAGTCTTCATGTTATAAAACTAAAACTTGACTTGATCGACAAAATAAGAGGAGTCAAAGCTATCATATCATTTATTTCCTTATCACGCTGGAAATGCATCGACATCAAAGCCTTTTACTATAAAATATCTATTGAAAGCGTTTTTGACTTTGCACGTTTGACGTTGGTCCGTCTGCTGTGTAGGTATGAGACGTAGGCATCTGTATGAAAGCAACCAACTATTTCGATATTGTCAATATAGAACGTGTGGTCTATTGGTTACGGTGTTCGGACGTCTGATCCGTAAAGCCTAGGTTCGGATATTCAAATGTGGTTTTTTTTTGCATTTTTTTTTTTATTTTGACCACAAAATGTTCTAAATGTAAAAAAAATAATAACGAGTTTTTGACTTGCACGAAAACTTTACTTCGACTTACTCGACCTTGATTTACTGTCCAGGCACCTATCAAAACAAAATGATAATGCACTTGAAATACAGTCATCAAGGTCCTGCTCGTGAATGAAGACCAAGCCTGTAAGCAATCTACATAGAAAAAAAGAGATTATTATTTGACAGAGAAATATTTTGAAAATTAACTAAAATCTAAGTTTCGTACCTCCTTGTTACGTATGACAACAAAACTTCAAGATGTTTGCTTGAACTGGCGGCGTATCGGGTACTTTAAGGACGTGAAATTACTAGCAAAAGTATGAATAGGTAAAAATTGTTAGTCTTTCTTGTCAAATGTCGTTTTATTGATTTTAGATTTGCTAGTTAAAATTTGTCAAACATATGATTTGATTTTGTCCATAATTAAAACATGTTTGATTTACATCATTGATAATTAGCCAATTGATTTATAAACTTTGCTGTGATTGGGTTTCAATGACGGACAAATTAGGGGAATACTCCGGAGGTGGGTCAACTGCCCCTGTTAGGAACATGACCAAAAGGAGAATTCTTCAGATTCTAAAACTCTAATTTAACCGTCAATTCATTGTCAGTACTGTTTCTTTTTAACAAAAAGTCACATCAAACGAATACTTCGAAAATCCAAAGTTCATATTTCCGGTAAACGTAGGTAATATGAATGAAAATGCATTATGGAACATGCCACAGAGATATAATTTATGAATATTAAGGCTTTATTCATATTGTAATTTTGCTTGAAATATTTTTTCTTATACTGTTAACAATATTACTAAGTTTTTTAATTTCTTGAAGTTTTCTGAGATAATTTTTAGGCCGCGTTGCAACCAAACGTGACAAACGTGCACAGCACGCGCCACGCGCTCCTCCCACGACAAAAAAGAGTATAAAATTCGTTGTGTTTTTTTGTGTGTCATTTGAGTCTTACTTAACACAACTGTAGATATCAAATAACGAGTGACGGGCGAACGCGGGTCGGGCGCGTGGCGGATGTGTGGTGGGCGCTGGGTGAGTGCGTGTGGTCTGAACACGCTCTCACATTGTGACATAAAAAATTCGCAAACTAAATAAATCATCACATTCCAAAGTAGGAAAAAGGAAAAGGAAAACTTTGTAATCAAACGCGGTAGGAAAACCCATAAGGGGTTTGTCTCTAAGTGTGCTTACCGACGCGAGTCGGCGCACATTGAAGCATGTATAGTTGATGAAAACAGAAAAGTCGAGATGGTTTGAAGGAAATCAATTCCATAGCATCAGCCAAGATGATGATGTCCATACCTACCTATAAATCTAGACTAGAGACTCATCGTTATTCTGACATCCAACACCCAGCACTGGGCCAGCTTGGTGGATTATGGCCTATATCTCCTCGTCATCCAGGAAAGAGTCATGCCGTGCAGTGGACTGATTACAAAGACTACCAAAGACTACTAATTACCTTAATCGATCGTATAACTTAACCGATTCGTATAGTAAGGAGTCGGTTGCAAGTAGTAAATTTATGGTTTTTGTTTTTATGAATGTGTCCAGTGGTTGTGATAGATAAAGTAAGATCAGGCTTTATATTTTTCTTATATCTTTACGTAGTATATGATTAAATATAATATTTAGTTAAAATTAATAAAGAACCAATATATAATAATTTATTTCTTTGAATTATAATAATGAAACATAATTTAAAAAAATTAAACATGAATTAGATCGTTGTGCCTGTGCGGATTACGTTTAATTTATATGACCACACAGTTTCCTTATAAAATTACTGATAAGCAGGTTTTTTTTCCACTTCAACTGTTCAATAACAAGGTTTCAAACAACAACCACAGAATAAGTAATAGTTGGTACAGAAGAATTACTCCGCAAGAAGATCTAAATAAATTCGAGTCTTGCTACGACGCGATACGGTGGAATTCAGCTCGCACAGCATTACGTACCTGCAAATTTATATACCTAGAAGTTTTGTCTCTTTCTATCGCATGCCTCTTATCTTTTCTTACGCTGTTAGGGTTGCTGCCTAGTGAAGAATAATTAATCTCCTTATTTGTAATTAAGTATCTACCGATGTAGGTATTACTGTTATTCTACCTTTGTAAAAAATATTGTTTAAACTTACCTACAGTACAAAATGAAAAAAAAGTGACGACGAATAATTAGTAATACTACATATGTTTTGTTTGCTAAATTGAACATAATCAAATCCAAACATAATCTAATTGAATATTTGTTTCTTTTTATGTCCATTTTTAAATACTACGAGTATTTGCGACCTCGATCATAGAATTACTGTGAGTGCTATTAGGTAGGTAGGTATCTACAACGTCCCGATGGGCGCGCGCGTGATACACGACCCATTCGAGTAGCGCCGGCGGTGCGCTTCGCTGTAGGTAAATAACGGATGTACCGCGCGGAGTGAGCCAGGCCTGCAACAACAAAAAAAAATAAGAAAGGAGGAAATGGATTCAGTAGTCATTTCTGAACTGAGTAGGTACCATGGAACAATATACTCTCTTACGAGAGAAGAACGATTACTTCATACTTCGTAAATGCATACATACAGCTCACTAGCGCTTCAGTTAATGCCATCCGCAACTTTTCACTGTATTAATAGATCCACTTTACACAGTAGTAATCTATGCAGTCTATTACTCTAAGATAGGAACTTAATGTATAATTTTTTTTTACATTAAAATGGTGTATATTTAATAAAAATTCATAGGTGTTTATAAATTTATTTTCCAACCATTATCTTTAAACTACTGCACAAAAGCGTCAATTTCGCAAATAAACAAACAAACAATTACAAAGTATTTAGTGTCACTATCACAATATAAAGTGTCAATTTCGCACTGAACAAATAGCACTTCCGTAAAAACACACAGCTTACAGATTTTCAAATCAAAAATTTTACAGGTTTTCAAATTAAAAATGGGTTGCTGAAATTACGCAGTTAACGCTATGAACCGTTTTTACAAATGGCGTCAATCAGTCGTTGGCGATGGATGATTGTTTGTCTTTGATTGTCACTTTTGAGAAGATTGACATATAGACTTACGTCAAAGCAAAGTACTTTAAAGCTTTCTCATTCATACGTATAGATTTGTCCCACTTTGGCTCCGGCTGCCATCGACAGCATTGGCTAATAAATTAGTAAACTCCCCCTGGTAGGTACTTTCCAGTGATTTTATTTCATGAATTATTTTCTTTTTTTACTTGCAAATATATTTTTAGCCTTAAGTAGCTGTCACCATAAATAAGTTGTTTGTAGGGGTTTTAGATCTTAACTTCGCTAGCAATAAATGAATCGCTGTGGGTCAAACCTCGCGATGAGGTATTTCATTAAGTATTAAGTTCAGTAATCGAAACATTTTAAGTATCAATTTCTGAATAAAATTATATTCATTTATAAATTTGATTTCATTTTTAACTATAAATTTATAACTGTTTGTATATACGAGGGTCATTTGAAAAGTTCCTAGCCTAACGTACTTAATGAAACCACATGATTTTGATTATATTTTTATTTTTCAACATACTCTCCCCCGAGCTCAATACACTTTTTCCATCGACCCGGTAAGGCTTCGATACCCATTTTAAAAAAATCTTCGTCTAACTCCTCAAAATAAGCGTCTACGGCGGCCATGACCTCTTCATTTGTAAAAAAATGTTTACCACCTAAAAATTTTTTCAGCTTTGGGAACAGGTAGAAGTCTGACGGTGCTAAATCCGGTGAATATGGGGGATGAGGTAACAATTCAAAGCCACACCGATGGATTTCTGCCATGGATTGCACAGAAGTGTGAACGCGTGCATTGTCCTGATGAAACAAGACCTTCTTCCTCAATAAACCTGGACGTTTTTCTTTGATTTTTTCTCTCAAAAGCCGCAGCAGGTTGCAGTAGTAATCAGAATTTATTGTTTCACCCTTTTTTAAAAAATCCACCAGAATTATACCCTTTGCATCCCAAAAAACTGATGCCATGACTTTGCCAGCCGATAAAACCACTTTTGCCTTCTTTGGGGTGGGTGATCCTGCCCTTTTCCATTGTTTCGACTGTTCTTTTGTCTCAGGTGTATTGTGGTGAACCCAGGTTTCATCCATGGTTATAAATCTTTCAATAAATTCCTGTGGATCAGCTTCATATAACTCTAAACAGTCGCGGGAAGTTGTGAGTCGGTTGCGTTTTTGTTCCACTGAAAGCAGTCGCGGTACCCACCGCGCAGACACCTTAGAGAATCCAAGTTCAGAAGTAATTATATGATGTGTTCGCTCAGAAGAGATGCCTACAGTCTTAGCTATTTCCTCGACTGTCAATCTTCGGTCAGATAAAATTAAATCACAGATTTTTTCTTTGTTTTCATCAGTGGAAGCCGTCGAGGGCCGGCCACTACGGGGCTCATCTTGAATGGACTCACGACCACGTTTAAACTCTGCCACCCAATTTTTAACAGTCGCATACGAAGGAGCGGACTCACCTAAAGTGGCAGACATGTCTTCATGTATAGCTTTTGGAGTTAAACCTTTCAAATACAAGTATTTTATCACTGCACGATGTTCAATTTTATCCATTTTCAAAAATTGCTCTGACTTGACTTACGGTATCACGTGTAAACGAACAATTAATTATTGCAAATAAACTAAACTGTGCATACTTGTTGCTAAATAATGTAGCTATAAAATGAGGGTAGTTATAAAATATACCGACGAGTCTAACAATGTTAGGCTAAGAACTTTTCAAATGACCCTCGTACCTATTTAACTATGAATTAACATCCGCATAGTATGCCTTCAATAAGCTAGTATCAGAACCAGGGTCCGATCGGAGGGAGTGGGTAATATGTCATGATTGTGGTAATATGTAAGTAACCCCAAAAACTACGAGTACTCTTATGCTCAAAATCGGTTCACTAGTTCCGAAAATCGCCTTTGACATACGGACAGATAGATTTTCCTTATATAAAATCTCACATTGTAAGTCAAAGTTATGGAGCCTTTACAGACCTTGCTGTCACGCTCGGTAAATAATAATCGGCACTGAGGCAGCCTGGTCGGCCCTAACATCATTGTTACCAGGAATGAACCTACACGTTTGTTTTTTAACCTACAATAGACAAAAGAAACTTTTACTTTTGCTATTGGTAGACTTTTATCCACCTTTAAGACTCATTCAAATTAAGTAAAGGTTATCTGATCAACTTTTTTTCTACAGTGAAGATTTTAAAAACCCTCCGGAATAAGGAAACTCTTGTGGTCAACGGTTATGATTTTTGCATAAATAGAAAAACCAAGACCACCGTGAGATGGCAATGCAACAGCAGGCACCTCGGATGTTCCATGAATGTTACAACAGACCCGCGCGGAACAGTGGTTCGCTTGAAAGGCCAGCACAACCACAAGCCGAAAATGTTTGTTGAGAGAAATGGATTGTATATAAAACTTTAATGATATTTTACTCAATGATTGTTTGTTTTACATCATGCAAGGTCACTTTGGCTATTTTAACAATTTAAAATATGTATTCCACACACAAACACGCGCACACAAACACATGAACACCACGTTTACATGTTTAATCCTGAATTCCTGATGTTTCTTTTAATATGTATAATACCTTATTAAAGACATGTTCACCTTTTTTTTATTTTTTTTTCTCTTATCAATCATGTATAATTTTATAATTTTAATTTTAGAATCATTTTAATAATGTATCATCTTATAATTTTAACTTTAGTGTAGCCAATAATTTTAATCATGTATACATTTTTTTTCTTTTAATTTAATTTAATATTTTATTTTGATGTGAAAAAACTCTTTTGCTTTTTTAAGTCAAGCACTGGAAGGAACTGGCTTCTGTACCACGGATTTTTCCTATTTCAGAAGTCAGGGATAACATCAATATGTACTACTTGATTGTTATAATAAAGCTTTTTCATTTTCATTTTCATTCTCTCTTTTATGTACATCAATAAAAATATATCACTAATAAGCATTTTCTTCCACCTTTGCATTAGAAATCATAGATTAGAGTCTGACAGATGGAAGCTGTCCAAGAAAAAAGGCGGGTATTTATAAATTCAAAATCAGGTAACCTGGCAAGATCAGGTAACCTGACTGAATATAATTTAAACGAACTATTTATTTATCGACTTTAAAAAAGGATGATGTTAAGTATTCGACGTGTGTCTTGATAGTATCCACTTCGTTTAAGCAGCGTAAAGCCAGAGATACCTGATCTTGATTTTTTTAGTTCCCACCTTTTCTCTTGGAAAGTTTTATCTACTTATCTTTAGTTTTAGAAAATCTTTAAATGCAAAATTACTAATATTTAAAAATAAAATAAAGTCTTCTTTCAGCAAAATATCATATCTACAATATTTAAACTTAAAGTCAAACTCAAATATTCTTTATTTCGTAAGTATTTAAATACATTTGGAATAAGTCGAACAACAAATTTGTCGAATTTAAAAATTGAACTGTATCTACCACCACTTCGGAATGTCGACCTGTTGAGAAGTAGTGGCAAGAAACTCAATAGCAATCATCTTTTAAAAATAAGAAAACAAATACACTATAACAATTTACATTCAGGGAATCCTATCTTCTTGCATCCGCATATCTTATAGTAAACTTTTTCACATAACATTTATCCTTAAATCTATCGAAGGGTTAATCTTAAATATTTTTGAATTTTATTAATGGGTTCATGGGTCTATTTGTCTGTGGGAATTTTGGGATTTTTTTTCGTAGCACAACCAGTCACTCTTTGAAGAACCTTCATGCCAAGTATCACATCCGTACACTCAAGGAATAAGATTTTTCATACAAACTAAAAAGTCCAACCCCTTCCCGTGGGAATTTCGGGAATTTCTTCCATAATACAAACAGACACTTATTGAGGAACCTTTATATCAAGTATCACATCCGTGCACTCAAGGGATGGAATTTTTTCATACAAACTAAAACATCATATATTTCCCGTTCCCGTGGGAATTTCGGGAATTCCTTTTATAACACAACCAGACACACATTGAAAAACCTTTACACCAAGTATCACATCGGTGCACTCAAGGAATAAGATTTTTCATACAAACTAGAAAGTCCAACCCCTTCCCGTGGGAATTTCGGGAATTTCTTCCTTGGTGCACACCTACATCCCCTAAATAATATATGTTCTAAATTTCAGCTCTCTACGCCCAGTAGTTACGGCTGTACGTTGTCTGTCAGTCACTCAGTCACTCAGTACCTCAGTCACTCAGTCAGTAACGGAACAGTTTTATATATATTGATTGATTGATAAGGCAATCAAGTACTAGACAGAAACGTAGACATAGATAAAGAGGTAAAGCAGAGATAGACGTAGCGATAGAGGTGAGAGAGAATACAGATAATGTGGATGAAGATGAGGATAGTCGTGGACAAAGACAAGACGTGGACGTGGACATGGAGATGGGGAAGTCAGAGTCAAATATATAAATATATAGAGTAGTAGTAGACAACACCAAGACCTGAAAGAGGCCTCCCCCAGGATTCGTCATGTCGTCCAGACCCGCGCCACCCTCATCCAGCGTTTGACGTTCGTAAAGTGTATAAAATTACCTACTACGAATAAAAAGTTTTCATTTTCAAACTCAAAAAATAACATAGTCATAAAGTCATCAGCAAAATGACCCGGCACCGCTAGCAGCGCCCGTTCACGAGTATAACGCTGCTTGCTGCTGCCAGCCATCACCCTCCTCAACCATATTTTAGGGAAGAGGGTGACCGGACGATACCGCTAGCCATGCTGCCTGAGGGAGCATGACGTTCTTGATGTTGTATGGATAAGAAAGAGATGGAGATGGCGTTGGATAAGAAGGAGATGAAAAGTACTTCCCCTTAAAAACTAAAGAACTTCCCCTTCATGTCCCATAGCCTTGGGACGTCCTATATATTATTAGATACTCGAACTATTAGGCCAGGTAGCCTCGGTCTGTTTAAAAACTGTTGACTGCCCTTACCTTAATCCATGTATCATGAGGACTCTCATGACTTCGCAGGACAAGTTGAGACGTTGGTTCTTAGAGCCTTACACATGTATGTTAAAGGGTTTTCAGAATTCACTGCGCTGCATTACAGTGTCGCTCGGTCCCAGAATCGAATGCTGTTTACGTCAATGCATCAAATTTTATTTGCAATAGTAAGGACGCCTAATCCTAAAATTTCAAATAAAACTTGATGCATAATATATCCTGCACAGATTTAACCATTAATTTTTTATAAGTTTAAGTTTTCACGATTAAACCAAAACATCCTTGTTACATATGGCCACGTACACATTGGTTTGGATATTCAACCTATAAATGGGAAACGTATACTTTTTCTTTAGGCATTGGTACATTTTATCCACTCTTAAGACCAAATTGACTAATGACGACCACTTTGGCGATGGAGTAAACTTGTCTGCCTCAGACGCCAGTAGTTGTGAGTTCAATTGCCGCAGGGAAGAAGAAAAAAAAATGTTCCGTTTCTGGGTGTTTATCTATTTATGTATTTATATTCTAGGTTCCCCCTAGTTCGCTACATGGTATCCCATAACACGAGCTACGCTTACTTTGGGCCATGTAGCAGGTGTGATTGTCTTGGGATTTTATTATTATTTATTAAATACAAAAAGATCTGATCTGAATGGGCAAATTTAGTAATGGTTTACCATTTTTTTTTTATTTTTGCAGTGAAGATTTTAAAAAACCTTCGGAATAAGGAAATTCTTGTGGTCAACGGTTATAGTTTTAGTGTAAATGGAAAAACTAAGAGCACCGTGAGATGGCAATGCAACAACAAGCACCTCGGATGTCACGCGAGTGTCACTACAGACCCGGACAGAACAGTGCTTCGTTTGAATATCCAGCACAACCACAAACCGCAAAAATTTATCGAGAGGAATGGAATATACATAAAAGTTTAATAATCAAAATTAAAAAAGTGGTTAACTCTTACCTATATGGTTTTGGCGTTCATTTATTTACCCTATTGCACCTCAAGAGTCCCAAAGAGGTAAATCATGGTGGTTGCTAGCAAGCTGGGTCATCCTACTTACAATTAGCACTTTTCTTCTTCTTGCCATTGGTGCCGTGCCAACTTTATAAAACTAAGCAACTTAATTAACCAGCGATTACGGCATCATCTTTGGTAAAATACTTGTTTTTTTCTGAGGTGATGAATATTTTGAAGGACAATAAAGTTTTGTTACTGAACAGTAACAGTTATTGCATAAAAGAAAGACAACGTGGAAGTAGTCGGCGATGCAATAGTTTCAAGCTAGGGTGCTCTGAGACGGACAGATCAGAACTCGATGAAAAAGTAGGTAATTCGCTTAAAACTACAACACAACCATATACCGCCTAAGTTCGTGTGGTGTGAATGTTGGAAGGAAATATTCATTAAGCTATTGCATAGCTTCTATCGTGGGCCTTGAGCGTGGGGACCGAATCCGGAAATTCCGTAACGATTTTATTATTATTACCTCCCACTCCGACCGGCACAGCGGTGATACTTCGATTTCATAACTTTACATGCGGGCTTTAATAAAAAATCAGCGCCATCTACTAGGAACTTGTGGAACTTCATATTAGATCAAACATTACAGCATTAATAAAATAAACAAATAATTATAATAGCATAAGTTGATAAAAAATGCTATGCAATAGCTTTACCGCGGCAGTCTCCGAATGCCACACGTCTTTTTTTATTTTTTAGGCTAACCAGACACCCATTTACGAACCTTTTTAGCAAGTTAAATAAATCTTACTAATTTTATCAATGTGAAAGTTTGGATGTATGGATGTTTGTTCCTCCATCACGGCAAAACGGCTCAACGGATTTGGATGAAATTTGGCATGGTGATAGTTTACAGTCTGGAATAGCACATAGGGTACTTTTATCCCGATATTCCCACGGGATTCAAAAATACTAGATAACTGATATACTTAAGAAATATATAAACATACATATTGAATAAATACATATTTTTTAAAAGAATAACCTTAAATAAACATATAAACATTCATGAGTTGACGACTAATATCTGTGTTCATCACACAAAATCCGCCGCCGCCGGGATTCGAACCCACGACTTGGTCCCTTCTGGGTCCGCCTGGCTAGCGACCACCCTTTATATAAAGTCTGCCGCCAAATGTTACCGCTCCGGCGGTAATGTGTTCCGGCAATATTTTATAAAGAGCCAGTTCCTTCCTAAACCCGTGTGCTTTCATCTTCGACCTTATCGTCACTTACCATCAGGTGAGATTGAGGTCAAACGTGGGTTTAGTCACTTATAAAAAAAAAAAAAAAGACCTCTACCACTACACCAGCCGGTCGTCAAAGTTTCACATCGGTGTACTCAGTGAATAAGTTTTTCATACAAATTAAAAGTCATATTATGTTTTCCGTTTCCGTGGGAATTTCGGGTTACTTGCCTTGGAGCACCCCAACATCTCCCTAGGAATGTATGTTGAAGCTTCAGCTCTCTACGCCTAGTAAGTAGTTATGGCTGTACGTTGTCTATTAGTCACTCAGGCGAGTTTTAATATAGGTATGTATGATAGTGATGAAGCTCTGATAAAAATAGAGCACGAATGAGGTCTTCGGACTCTATATCCCGTGTACAACGTATACTCACCTATCTCCGCGACACTTCACAAAATTAATAGATCACACGGGATATAGAGTCCGAAGACCTCATTCGTGCTCTATTTTTATATGGTATTGAAATGCAGAGCATTAAAAAACCAACATCACTAACATTTTAAAATCCTTGTCAAAACTTTGGCTGAAGTGAAATGTCACCTACGTCGGAAAATATCCTCCGCTTTCGTACATGTTTTTTGTAAGTAGGCACTGAGTCAATTTCCATAAAATTTCAATGGGCCACCTCTGACTTATTGCGATCTGATATACATACTTAGTCATTTTATTCCGAAATTCCCGCGGTCCTCGAAAATGCGGGGGTTGTAACGAACAGTTTTACTTATATTATAATATAGGTAAAACTGTTCTTTAGGATTTTTCCTAGGTGAGTGACCTGATGCGACCTGACGCGATACGACGTAAAGTGACCATTTCCATTAGTAACTTGTATCTACCTGACAACTGCTTAAAAAGATTACTCAAAAGATAGGTATTACTTTTATTGCCAATGTAAGTGGTTGAATTTGAGGTGGATATTTCCAGAAAATACACAAATTTTACAAATAGTTAAATAAATTTTGGAAGAAGATACAAATGTTTGTTTGGTCAGCTAGGGATGCCAACCTATTACTGTACCAACCGCAAATAATAAGTTTTTTCGATCGATTTGTGAGAATCATACAAAGCGATTCATAATTGACCAATTAATCAAGTAACAAACATACACACGATTTGATAATCTCTTTCTTTTGGAAGTCGGTTAAAAAGAACGTGTGCGGCGACGGACCGTGCTCGCGACGAAATACGGAAAAAATCTTACTCAGGATGCCCGTATTGAATGTTCAGTGCGGCGCAATACACGTCCAAATACAGCGAGCGCAGGCATCGAACGCTGGATATTACATTACTGGTTGCATTACCATAAGGGTGCGTACAGATTGCTAAAATGGAACTATAATTGGATAATTGGAACTTGTAATGTAACATTCTGCGCACCACACGTCCAAATACGCAACGTGCGCAGAATGTTACATTACTAGTTGCATCAATCTTGCAGCAATCTGTACGCACCATTGGACCCTAGAAACAGCAAGCGGACCGTTAGGTTCCGACGGCAACCGAAACGACGCGAGCGCATCTCATGACGCAATGAGCCGGCCGTCGCCGGCAGTCGAAATTTGCCTACGGACCCAATACCCGCGCTGCGCTATCGCTTGCCATCGCTTATGTTTTCCTTTGTTCCCACTATATTTTTTGTATCCTGAACTTAAATTTATCTTGTGCTTGTGCCCGTGATTTTCGTCTATCCTGTGCTATGACTATTACTATCTATCTTTGTGTATAAACTATCTTCGCTGTGCCTTCTAAATCTATTGTTTGTGTGTGTGGAATTATACCGTTATAAAACTGTGAGTTGTATTTTAATTATTCACCACACGAACATATCCACACTCTATTAACAAGAAGAACTTGCAGCGAAAATTTTATTCGGCTGTGCAAATATATTTGCTTTTTATAATTTATTTTGTTTCTATTACCAATTTAGTCATGGCATTGATTCTAATGCCGAGAGTATTTGTTTTGGATTATTCAATCTGAGTATTACGGGAAAATTAAGGTTTTAACTATATGTTAAGTGCAAGAATGAGGTTGTTGTTGACATGTTTATTGGGGCCGATCTTCTCACCTAGATTCTCCGACTTGCTAATAAATAATTTTAAAAAGTTATATTTGAATATACATAGTTATAGCCAGTAATGCTCTGAAAACTTTTAACGTGCATTTATGTACCTACATTATTTTGAAAACCTTTTTTTATTTTGTTCTTATATACAAAACATACGAAACTAGCCATCAAATATAAAATGTCTTCGCAAGAATGATTTAGCAAAAACCAGTTCTTTATCTTAGGGGTGGTCCAACCAAAACGCACGATGTTAATTGTAAATAAAACAAAAAAAAATCAGAGGATGATCTTAATATTTTTTTATGATAAAAGGATCTATGACAATAATGTGTGAAACAAAATATCGACCTATGCTCGACACGACTGAGGTTGGCCAAGAAGTTACCGTGAATGGTGTTCACTATCGCGAGACGACAACGGGCTTCTTGTGCTCAGAAATTGATCACAAGAAGCTTCTACCATAAGAAAAAATATTAAAAACTTTTTGTTTTATTTACCCGGCAAATTTCGTCCGTCTAACAGTCGATTCCTTTTTTTTATATTATAAGTATAGGACGTTTGTCTTCCATGCCACGTGATGGAAAGTGCGCATGAAGACTATGGTGGTACACGTCTATCTACGAGATACCTATTCACTCAACACTTAAAAGTACCAGGGCTAAGTGGTCAGGGAAAACAGACGCAGGCAGATCGTTCCACACCTTGGCAATCCGTACCAAAAAGTAAATATCGAAGCATTTTGTTAGACTTCTTGGTAAATCCACTCTAATAATAAAGCTGAAGAGTTTGTTTTTTTGTTTGTTTGAACGCGCTAATCTCAGAAACTACAAGTGGGATTTGAAAAATTATTTTTGCATTTGATAGCAAAAAGACTCTTGAGGAAGGTTATAGGTAATATTTTATCCCGAAATTCCCACGGGATCAAAAGTTACGCGGGTAAAACCGCGCGCGCTGGCTTGTTACGGATGGAAGTTCTGTCTGCGTCTGGTAGTCCAGTGGTAAAAAGGATGAACCCACTCCTTGGTCAAAAAAGTGAAAATATAGCCGATAAATACTGCCAAACAGGCAACCTTACGACCATGCTCTAGAGTCTGCAATTTTTTATTTGTAAGGTTGTCGTTATTAGTAAGTTTCCGGGTTCTTCGGTCAGCAGAGTCAAGCGCTTCGAGCTGGTATTTGTCACATTCATTCCTAAGGTGACTACAGTACTCCATCTATCCGTTTTATAATTTTTTAGGTTTTTTTATTATTATTCTGAAAGTTATCGCTGCTAAAGACTTATTAAAAGCCAGTTCTTTTAAGCTATTGCATAGCTTCTATCGCGGGCCTTGAGCGTGGGGACCGAATCCAGAAATTCCGTAACGAAAAAAACCTAGCACCCCCCACTCCGACCGGCACAGCGGTGATACTTTGATTTCATAACTTTACATGCGGGCTTTAATAAACAATCAGCGCCATCTACTAGGAACTTGTGTTTCTATAGATATGTCGCTAATAGTAAGTATATACCAGTTCAATTGTCTGCTTTAAATACCTCAGTACTAACCATGTGGTTTCATTTGGGTATACGCAGTAGAAAAAGTGGCACTGGGGTTAACTGTTTGTTTAAGAAAAGCTTATTAATTTACTTAAACTTAGAATGAAAGACGGGGTAGGCAAACAGTAACTTGTCTTTTTCTTCACAGTTCATTGGTACAAAAACATACGCGGTAAAGACCACGGCACATAAAACACAAGATGAAAGGGCATCGCTCAATAATTCATTAGGAATAGCTGTCGCCAAACTGACACATTTACATTTTACGCACACTGAAATATATCCAATTAGAGCTGTCATAATTTGGTGAAATCAAAAAGACATAAGGACTATTACGAATAAAAGAATATCAACTATAGTACACTTGAAATAGAGTAGAAGTTAGTAATAACACTTAGTGATTTATGTCAGAATTCTATCTGCATGCTTTTAGTTGTTTCTGTCAACTTAGTTATGCTCTTCGACGATAGATGTCGTATGGACCACGCGTTATGCAATTTTAGATTTTATTTCAATGAAATGTCATAGTGGAGCATACGGTTGCGTGGGAACAGCAGGGGTCGGCGCGGCGCCTGCCGTCCCGCGCCCTTCTCCCCGTGACTGGGCCCTGCGCCCGCGCGCCTCAGACCGCGCGACGCTCCCGCCAGACCTCTCACGGACCTCTATCGAGAGCGCACGTACCACTTAGGCTAAATATAAATTTTAATACGTGATTAAAACCAGTTTTCCTATACAGTCCGCACTTTTCTTTCTACTTATGTAGTTAAGACCTCTTTATGGTCCTTTACTCGCCACTAAATAAAAAGTCACGTCGCGTCATCGCTTCGCAAGGCAGCCGAGCAAGATAACGGAACTTCTACCAGCTGTTATTGAACTTTGAGCAGCAACGAGTCTACGTGTCCACGCAGCCATCGATGACGACAAAAATAATTTTGCCGTTCAACAAGTGCAGTTTAGTGAAGAATCTCGAAAACAAAGAAGAACACAGCTTCGAAACCGTGAGATTGTTCCAATTTTTTTTTTCATTCCATTAATTTCATATCTTAACCTCATCCATTCCATCTCATTTCACCAACATCAGTTTAGTTAGTCGCTTCTTAGTATCAGTGTGCAATACCTACGAGTCATTAAAACCATTATCCCATTCTCATTACAATAATATTCATACTTAGATAGTTACATCATTCATCAAACTTCATCGCATTTAAAGCAAAATCATACATCATAATCACGATATCAGTAGCTTACTTTTAGATACATTTTGAAATCATTATTTTAGTAACGTAGTTATAGAATTGGTTTGATCAAGGTAGATATTAATATTAAATCATCACATATAGTTTTTATAATTTAGTGCATCGTAATTTGGTAAACTAGTATTCCATTAGATAGTTTGCAATTTTTAATAAAAGTTTTTTCTTTCGTTTTGGTTCGACAGCATTGATAAGTGATATTGCGTGGCCTCAACCTCAACAACGCTGTATCCTTTTGACCTCAACGGCTGCGCAGTGGAAAATTACCGGAGCTGTGATTAACAAAGAGGGTTATGTTTTTTATTTTTGGATATTTTGAAGTTTAAAGTATTTGGTCAGTTTTAATTTTATTTCAACATACTTACGTGATACGAATTTACATTTTAGTACATAGATTATTTGTTGCATTTTACCTTTCGTAACATACAATATCGTACCTTACAAGCATCGATAATTTAATTTACTTTTAGAAATAATAACTTTAATTATCTTCGAATTTGAAACAAGTATTTATATTTGAATATATATTTAATTTTGGTGCACTTCGTAAATAAGTTTTAGAATTTGAGTTGCAAAGACAATTTGAGTTGAATAGGTACACAATTTTAGGAGTTTTTTTTTTTTTTTTATCAACAGGTCCTTTAAGTAGTTTTGAGTTCTCAATTTTAAATTTAACTTGATAATATTCAACATAATGTCTGATGCAAAAATAACGCTGCTGATTAAAAAACGGGGCTCGCTCAAAGGAAAATTAACTGGCTTTTGCAATTACACGAATTCTTTAAAAGATAAGGCCGAAACTATATCCCCAGCTATAAGAAATGAGCTTCAAGCTCGCCTTGAACGGATTGGTGACTTATACTCTGATTTTGATGCGCTTTAGACGGAGATTGAGGAGTTGTCCGATGATCCAGAGCTGAGGTATCAGGAGCGGGAAGCTTTCGAGAATCAATACTACGCTGCTATTGGGATCGCGAAGGCTTTCACCGAGGCGCCTTCTGCGGCTTCTCTGGACGAGTCTGGCATCACCGCGGTAAGCGCCCTTGGAGGCACACAAAGACAAAATAATTACGTGAGACTTCCCAAAATAGAATTACCTTCATTTAGCGGCTGCTATCAGCACTGGCTTGAGTTCCGAGATACATTTATATCCATAATTTACTCCAACAATACTATGGACGCCATAAACAAATATCATTACTTACGCGCTTGCTTACAGGGCAGTGCTGCTTTAGTCATAAAAAGCCTAGATTTTAAAGCTGATAACTATGCTGCTGCTTGGGAATTGCTGTGTCGCAGGTACGATAATAAACGCTTGCTTGTGAACAATCACGTACAGTCTCTTTTTAATGTAAATTGCATACAGAAAGAATCCAGCAAAGCCTTACGCTATATAATCGATATAACTAATAAAAACTTACGTGCTTTAGCAACTTTAGACCAACCCACACAGCATTGGGACACTTTAATTATACATATGATGGCTACAAAATTAGATTGCACGACTAATAGAGAATGGGAAGAGTTTCGAAACAATCTTAGTGACCCGCCAAATTTAAATTCTTTTTTATCATTTTTAGGTAACAGGGCTGACTTACTGGAGACTTTAGAGGAAGCCAAGGGTAACAAAAATAAGATAGATTCCTTACCTAGTCAAAAACAAAAAAGCTTTATTGTTTCAAACAAGCCTACATTTCATACATGCCCTTTATGTAATAATGATCATTTATTATATAAATGTGATTCATTTAGGAAACTACCCGTTAATGTTCGCATTCAAAAGGTCAAAGAGTATATGCTTTGTGAAAATTGCCTTCGCACTGGTCATAACGCATCACGATGTAAACTGAGTCACTGCAAATATTGCAGTATAAAACATAATACTCTTTTACACACGGATCTATCAGAAATGCCAATTCCACACGATAGTGTTGTACTCTCGGCGGAGTCACAAGCTATTTCTAATACAAACAATGTATTACTGTCCACAGCCCTGGTCAGGATCATTGATAAGTACGGAAAACCACATTCAGCGAGAATCCTGCTAGACAATGGTAGTACCAGCAACTTCATCACACAGGAGCTTTGCGACAAGCTTCGTCTTACTACTCGTGTAGCAAATTCAAAGGTAACAGGCATAAACAATCAAACGTCCAATAGTTGCAAATCATGCTTATTAACAATTGAGTCTTACAATAGCAATTACAGGACGGATGTTGACTGCTTCGTTTTACCGCAAATAACTTCTTCATTACCGACTACTTATATAGATAAATATAATCTAGGTATACCACAAGGGATTTGCTTAGCCGATCCAACATTCAACGTACCGTCGACCATTAATCTTCTATTAGGTGCGGACGTCTTTTGGAGGGTGATCGGCACAAATCGCATTCAACTAGGTAAACAGAAACCGGTACTATATGAAACAAAATTTGGATGGTTAGTTTCAGGCGCCGTATGCCAACCAGGTGCAAAGCAAAGTATTTGTATGTTAACAACAAATTTACAAAATCAATCTGATTTGACTCGCTTCTGGGAATTAGATTCTATTCCAAATAAATATAAACTTACCACAGACGAGCGTGCATGTGAATCATCTTTTTTAGAAACTACTGTACGGGATGAAGACGGTCGTTTTGTAGTACAGATGCCTTTAAAAGAATCTTCTGATGTGTTAGGCGACTCTTTATTAATTGCTAAACGAAGATTTTTGTCTCTTGAACGTCGTTTAGATCGCGATCATCAAATGAAACATCTTTATACACAATTCATGAAAGAGTATCTCGAACTAGGGCATATGACTGAAATCACACCTGACTTACATCGTAAGTTTTGCTACCTTCCTCATCATGGAGTTTATAAAGAAAGTAGTTCGACCACTAAACTACGCGTCGTATTTGATGCGTCAGTCAAGACATCTTCAGGTAAATCTCTGAATGATATACAACGAGTTGGACCTACAATTCAAGGTGACATTTTTGCTATATTACTACGATTTCGTGAACATCAGTTTGTAGTTTCGGCTGACATAGAGAAGATGTACCGAATTGTGAAACTGAATGAGAATCAACGTTCACTGCTTTGTATATTGTGGCGGTTCGATTCCTCACAACCTCTTAAAACCTACACTCTTAATACCGTAACATATGGAACGGCATCAGCGCCATACTTGGCTACTAGGTGCCTACATCAATTAGGCTTCGACTCATCTAACGCCGACATCAAACGAGCAATTTGTCATGATTTTTTCGTCGATGACTATATCTCTGGCAGTGATTCCATTAGCAATACTATTGAATTATGTCAAGGTGTATCTAGTACTTTAAAATCAGCCAAATTTCACTTGAGAAAATGGCACTCTAACAGTAAAGAAATTCTAGATTCAGTTTGCGACAGTTATAATTCATTAGACGAAGTTAATATTAGTTCTAAAGAAGCAGCCAAAACTTTAGGCCTTCATTGGATATGCTCAAGTGACGTGTTAACATTTAAAATAAATATAAATTCAAATAATGTTATTAACAAACGGCACATTCTATCCACAATTTCACAAATTTATGACCCACTTGGACTTGTAACCTCTTGTATCGTAGAAGCAAAATTATTAATTCAACAGCTGTGGATATTAAAATGCTCATGGGATGAAGAAGTACCTATAGATATTCAAAATCGATTTATTCAATTTGCAAATGCTTTATTATATCTAAATAATTTAGAAATATCTAGATGCATCAAAATACATCCATCAGTCGACACCCAAATACATGTGTTTACGGATGCCTCTGAAAAGGCATACGGTGCTTGTGTATATGTACGTAGTGTGAATAAAAACGGTGAGGTTAGCGTCCGACTGTTAACTTCTAAAAGTAAGGTAGCACCAATAAAAACTACTACTATACCTCGTTTGGAGCTTTGCGGCGCTCTAATGGGAGCAAGGCTTTGCGCCAAGATTGTTTCGTCGGTTACCTTTGAATATAGCTCATGTACATGTTGGACTGATTCAATGATTGTGTTAGGATGGCTTTCTTCGTCTCCTACTCAACTACAAACATTTGTTCGCCATCGAGTCACTGAGGTACAAGAAAACTCCTTTGATTGGCGCTATGTACCTTCAAAACAAAACCCAGCAGATTTAGTTTCGCGCGGCCTCCGCGCCGATTTCATACATGACTGTACTTTGTGGTGGTCAGGTCCTGCCTATTTAAAACTTGAATCGCATGAATGGCCTGAAAAGTACATTAAAAACAATGAATTAGATAATCAATTGCCAGAACTAATCAAATCCTTCCACATCATAAATGATGAACCTCACGAATCAAACCCTTTATCTTTACTTATCAAAAATTCATCAAACTTCACAAAATTAAAACGCACCTATGCATTTATTTTAAGATTTATTAATAACTGTCGTAAGAACTGTACAAAATTAAAAGGAAACTTATCAATTTTAGAATTGAATGCTGCCACAACGCAGCTTTTACATATATCACAATTGGAATCATTTCCTACTGAGTATAAACTTTTAATTAGTAAAAAAAGACTACCTTTCAAAAATAGAATTCTCTCTCTGTCTCCAATTTTGGATTCTGACAATATTATCAGGTTGGGTGGTAGGCTTAGTAACTCTAACTATGACTTTAACGTTAGGCACCCTATACTTCTTTGCGGTAAGCACCACTTGTGTCATCTTATATTCGAAACATTACATAAACAATACCTACACGCAGGTCCCCAATTACTACTAGCTACAGTAAGGCATAACTATTGGCCACTTGGTTCCCCCAAGCGAACCAAGTGGCCAATAGTTACTAGGCTAGCGAAACGAATAGTCCGTACTTATGTCAAGTGTTGTCGCTTTAAAGGCAAGACAGTTCAACCGATAATGGGAAACTTACCAAAGGAGCGGCTTTCATTAGAATTTCCCTTTTTAGAGACTGGTCTAGATTACGCTGGGCCAGTGCTGATAGCAGATCGTAAAGGCAGAGGAAGTAAATTAATCAAATCTTATATTTGTGTCTTTGTTTGTTTAGCCACCAGAGCGCTGCATTTGGAGCTGGTCTCAGACCTGACCAAAGAGGCCTTTATTGCTGCCTTGAATCATTTCATATCACGCCGGGGGAAGCCGCAGAATGTGTTCTCGGATAATGGAACTACATTTATAGGGACATTTATTTATTTATTATCATCTTTGGGAAACATACAGCATATAAAACACTTAAAACTAAAAGAAAACATTAAAAGTACATAGGCCAGCAAAGTCTCCACTATTACATAATACAAATGTGCAGATTTTTAATATACTGAATAATAAACTACTACATAAATTATATAACTTAAAATTATTGCAAATATTTACTAAAAATTATAACTTAATATGAGGCTACCTAAATATCTAAAATACAAAATAAGGGCGCTAAAATTCAAACCCAATGAAACTCGGGTAATTAAATTATATTCAAATTTGGGCAAAAGAAGAAATAAAACTAAATCAAGTATCGTTAAGATTTGTAGGGACATTATTTATATTTTTTATATACTGGGATAAGGATGAAGTGAACATGTCTAAAGTTGAGTATATGTTATTATAATTACTACATGTTCTGGGAATAAAAGAGTTCATGGCATAGTTTGTGTTATATAAGGGAATGAAAAATAGACCTCGTTTACGACTGTTAGCGCGCGGACAGCGAATATTTATTTTACCAAGTAAATGAGCAGAGTCAATAATATTATTCATTATTTTAAATAAGAATATTTGATCCCTTATGTCACGGCGGCACCGAAGAGGCTTAATGAAATTTAAATTTTGTTGCGGCCATCTAAATTTAATGTATTTTATTAACTTATTTTGTATCCTCTGAATATTATCAATATGTATTTGGTATTGAGGATTCCAGACGGTCGACGCGTATTCCAATATAGGGCGGACGAAACTATTATATAACAGTAATATTGTAGATGGTCTTTTGAAATTATTACCAATCCGTCGTACAAAACCCAGAATTCGAAAAGCCTTATTTACCGTATGCTGTATGTGAGGAACAAACGTGACTTTGTCGTCTAATATAACACCAAGGTCCTTAACCTGTTTTTTTCTAAATAAAATATCATTGTCAAGCTTATAATTAAAACAAATTGTATATTTTTTCCGGGAATAGGTTATGACGCTACATTTTTCAGTGTTAATGTGGAGACCGTTTTTAGTGCAATAGTCCTGAAGACCAATCAAATCCGCCTGAAGCATGTGACAGTCGACAGTAGATTTTACTTTGCGGTAAATTTTATTGTCGTCCGCGTAAAGCAAAAAATCGGAATTTTTAAAGACGGTTGCTATATCGTTAATAAATATATTAAATAATAAGGGTCCTAAATGTGACCCTTCGGGTACGCCAGAGCTTATAGGGATGAAGGTAGAGCAGTGACCCTTAATGGTGACAGCCTGGTTTCGATCGCGGAGGTAGGATTCTAACCAATGAGCTTTCAAGGCTACTTAAGGAACCTTCCTTGTCATCGAGTCATGTCGAACAAGGTATTAATTTTTCTTTTATACCCGCCTACACTCCTCACTTCGGAGGACTATGGGAGTCTGCGGTTAAATCTGTAAAGCACCATCTTCGTCGTGTGTTAGGTTTAACCCATCTAGATTTCGAAGAAATGGCTACGCTACTGATACAAATAGAGGCTATACTAAATTCTAGGCCACTCACTCCACTATCCAACGATCCCAACGACCTTACTTCCCTCACTCCCGCTCATTTCCTTATTGGACGATCGATCGGTTCGTTGCCATGCCAGCAATATCAGGATAGGCGAATCACTTCACTACAGCGATTTAATCGCATCGAGGCATTGAAGCAACATTTTTGGTTCAGATTTGAGCATGAGTATGTTTTACTTCTACAGAGACGAACAAAATGGCACGAGTCTCAAGGGGAGCTGAAGGAGGGATCACTTGTACTGGTGATGGACAAGACATCACCCCCACTGATGTGGCCACTCGGTCGCATCCTCCGGCTGCATCCTGGCAGAGACGGCGTAGCGAGAGTCGCTGACATTCGAACCAGGAGAGGGATCGTTCGTCGTGCATACAACACCATATGCCCCTTGCCAACTTCTGTTGAAGATAACTCTTCAAGGCGGGGAGTATAGTGGAGCATACGGTTGCGTGGGAACAGCAGGGGTCGGCGCGGCGCCTGCCGTCCCGCGCCCTTCTCCCGTGACTGGACCCTGCGCCCGCGCGCCTCAGACCGCGCGACGCTCCCGCCAGACCTCTCACGGACCTCTATCGAGAGCGCACGTACCACTTAGGCTAAATATAAATTTTAATACGTGATTAAAACCAGTTTTCCTATACAGTCCGCACTTTTCTTTCTACTTATGTAGTTAAGACCTCTTTAGTCATTTTTCATTTAAACTAATATTTTTTCCGAATTAATTGGCAAGAACGATTAACGAAACATAAAAAATTAAATTAAACGAAAATAGCGACTTACCGATGATAGGAAACACCTGATCGTATTAACGTTTTAGTACCACTATAGTTTTTACACTCTAGAACAGAACATCGAGTCATTTTATGGGTTTTTTTGTAATGGAACACACCGGCAAAAGACGTCACAAAGCGTTGTAATCACGAGAGCGACTGACTCGAGTTAAGTCTCACTAGTCTTAACTTTGGCACGTGCGCCACGCGCACACGTCCCTTCCTCTTGTAAAGACGTTGCCGTCATTAATGGATACACTTTCTTTAAATATGGGGAATATAGCAAAACCTCTAGATGGCAGTGCACGCTGACAAACAAATGTACCAGCAAAATAATTCTGAACAAAAAGAAAAATATTGTGCGAAATGAGTTGAATCACGCTCATCCAGCACCGAGATGTGTTTTTAGGTCGGGTGTATTGATTAAAGTATAATTAAGCATTCAAACTGATGACTTAAAACAGATCAAGCTTTAGAAATCTGTCAAAAATTGTAATTTAATCTGAACTCTATGCCCTCGATATTAAGTTAAAAATTAGTTGGAGAACTTTGACAGTTTTATAATGCTAATGTTTCCTTCTGTACTTACCTTTGTGTATTGCAAAATGCAAAATGGTTCCAATGATTTTTTTATCGAGAAGTAGTTGTAAGTCAATTTATTTTTGTACTTTAATGCATAAAACTAACTAAGACTGTTTGAGTTATGCATTACACAAAATCTTTGTAAAGTGATTTTTTGTTGTTAAATATCCCTACTTTGAAACAGTGCGAATGGTAAAAGTAATTGAACAGGCTACGTTGTTAATTCAGTCAATTGTTTCCATGGTGTGTATGACCTGAAATTTCATTAAACATTTTTCATAAGTACCGGAATACGTTATTTATAAAAAGCCAGATCTTCCCTTACTTGTGCTAAGAGCATAATTTATTGTCCTAGTAGCGTAATGTTCAATTACGCCATATATTATACGATCTCAAACAAATCACTCTCTTACTGAAAAAATTACACTTGGAGTTAAATTAGTTGCCGTGTAGGCTTGGCTTAGAATAACTCTACCGGCCTTGAATAAGTGTGTCGAATAGGCTGACTAATCCAAGTGACCCCCCCCCCCCCCACTTGGTGGTAGGATCCCGTCAAGGTCCGACTTACTAGCGACCACCCTTATCATTAAGTCTGCCGCCAAATATTACCGCTCCAGCGGTGATGTGCTCCAGCAATATATTATGAAGCGCCAGTTCCTTTTGTGTCCTATCATCTTCAACTTCACCTTGACTTAATATCGGGTGAGATTGTGGTCAAAAGTTGGAATCGCGATATTTATAAAAAAAATCAGAAATATTAAATTAATTAATTTACCTGCTTATAAAATGAAAGATGGAACAATTAAACAGTAACTTATCTTTTTCCACAGTTCATTGGTGTAAAAACACGCGCGGTAAAGATGTTGTCGTCGTTAATGGATACACCTTCTTTAAGCATACGCAATATAGCAAAACCAGCAGATGGATGTGCACGATGACAGGAAAATGTACCAGCAGAATAGTTTTCGACGAAGAGAAAAATATTGTGCGAAAAGAGTTAAATCACACTCATCCAGCGCCGAATTTTCTTATCAACAATAATGGTATATTCGTTAAAATATGAGTGCGCATTCAAAATAATAACATAAGTAAAACAAGCGGTACCCATTTTTATTGTTTCATTATATATCAAATATCATTTAAATTGTTTAAAGTTTCTAAATAATTTGAAATTGGTAATTCAATTTGTATTTTCAATAATAAAACTAAGTAAGAGTATATTTTGTTTTTTTTTTTATACATCCTTCTTCGAAATATTTCGAATGGTAGTAGTGGTAATAGTAGATAGTTCTATTCTTGATTTAATGATAATTTGGACTAGCACGTTTCTATGTTTCTACGATTTCGAATCAGTAGCCATACTTATAATAAGCATTATGCAGCATTGTTAAAAAATAGTTCATTATCAAAAAATTTTTTTTCAGTTTATTCGAAATTTTATTAATCCGCAATTTTTTTAACCTAAATTTATTTTTCTCCGTCAATCTGACTGAGATTAAGTTGACGACTGTCAACTAAATCAATCGTTCCTATGGCATACTTATATGACCTGTTTTATAAAATAAAATAAAATTTGAGTTTGAGGTACCTATATAATAAAAAAGCTACAAAAAATCCAAAATGTTTCATTTAAATTTTACAAGATAATAATAACATTTTTTTAGGACAATAGCACCATGGTTTTATATGTTTTGGAATTATCATTGAACATTTTTTTATCAGAAAGCATGTGTTTTTTGTTTCAGGTATGTTAGTAATTCAAAAAGCATAAAAATATTTGTTTTAATAAATAAATTCACAAGGCACACATTTATTAAAGCTAATGGTAAATAAAGATAATGTAAGGCAATGGATAGATTTAAATTATTGCCAACAAACAGTTTCCATACTGTACGAATCTTCGGAATAATACTAGTCGATAAAGTTCTGCTGTTCTCCTTCAGAAGACTGGTGACTATAATCAAAAATTAACTTCATTAAAGTGAATTTTATAGGAAACACTTATTATTACCGGGGATATATAGATATACGTTAGTATCGATCAAATTACCTTAACTTTGGAATGAAATCTCACACATATTTTGTCTACAGGTAGAATTCTTAAAACTGCAGCCGGCAAGACAGTGTTGCTGCTGAGTGGTTACAGTTACTGCGTTCATTCCAGAGGTGACGCTTGGATAAGATGGCGCTGCACCAGCAGCAGCAGCCGTAAGTGCAGCGCGTTTCTAGCAACTTCTATTCAAGCAAAAGAGTGCTTACGTAGCCAGCTGCAACACAACCACGAGGCGCCGCTTTTCATGGAGCGGGATGGCGTGCTATACAGAATTTGATTTAAGAAATCGCCGAACTGATATTTGTATTATTTTGCGTTTGAATTGTATAAAAGTAAGTTAATACCATTTTCTTTAAATTTACATCCGACGCCATGCTAAACCCAAGGTGAAGAAACAAATCTTCCTGAACATGTGAGCTTTTATCTTCACTTTCCATCAGCCAAACGTGGTTTTAGTTTCGGATAACAAAATCTGAATGAGCATATCTGGATATTATAGCATGGGGCGTGTTCTCTGCCTACTATTTTCATCTGTTTACGTATCTCAACTCAAGCAGCACTCCTAATATTGAATCGAAGCAAATATAACCTGTACACTGGCAAAGAAACTTTGCCCATGACGTTTGCCTATCAGGGTTCATAGTCAGAATGATATGTGCTGTGTGAATTTACAATAATACCTATAATATAAAATCTACTCAATTACTTAATAATATGTGTGGGGTCACCAAAGTTATTTGATAACTTTTGGAAATATGAAAATAAAAGGAGTTGTTTAACACTTATTGAAAATATTCATCTCTTAATTTATTTTCATTTTCCAGAAGTTCCTATAAACGATGATTTTGTATTCACTACATCTCAGCGTGGTGAGTTGATGCTGTTGCTTGATGGACAGAAGTACCACAAGAAACGAATCAACAAGAACGGCAGCGTGCTTTGGAGATGCCAGGTCAAAAGTTGCGGTGGCGTAGTTGTCACCCTCAATAACGCTAACATTGTCAGCACTACCAAACATTCATGCTCTATTAAAAGACAGAAATTGTAGCAAAAATGTTATTCGGCTGTGTTAGGTTTTGTTGTAGAAATAATTTATTCGTCTGTATGTTTTTTTGTGTCTTTCTTACACGATGATTCGGATAATTATGAATTGATTTTGAAAATTGTCATATGATAGAGGATGCTTTATAGTTGTCCCCATTTAAATTTCATCGAAATCGGTTAAGTACATCATTGAAAATTTCAAACTTTTGAAAAAATTTTGAATGATTTTGGAGAATGTTAACGTTGATAACATTCCCAACTCTGCCAAAGTTTAGACTTGAAGTCGGTTTTTTAATGCTCTGCATTCGTTGATTATGCATGAATAATAAAAGTGTGTTCCTTCCATGCAAAGAAAAAACATAGAATCTTCTCTTCCGGGGCATACTGTTAAAGTCAGTTAAGTGACAGAGGTTTTATTGGCGGTTTTTTGTGGGAATCGGGTCAACCCCCTGTCAATGCAATAGTGACAGGGGGTCAACAACCGCTCGTTCGCTCGGCTCGCGCACATACATGCAACCTAACATGCTCCTCGCTGCGCTCGTCGTCGCACCTAACTTCGTCTTCCGGTGCAGGAGTCCTTCTCGTAGCTAGCTTAATCTCGTTCATCGTAATTATATTACAGTCGACTATATATTGTTTTCTTTGATTCTGTTTACAGATTTATTACCATTTTGTAGATAAGTTTAGTCAGATAAACATATCACTAGATTGCTACTGGACTATAATTATTTTTCTAGTAGGTAACATAGTAATGAATAGCTTGCATATAACTATGTGATGGTGTATAGTTATATCCCGAGGAATACAACTATATTACGGCTTTAACTATCATACTGCGACATATGTATGTAATAAAAGTGTGGAAATAAATAAATAACTTAAATAACCGAAAAAAATTTATAAATAAAAATTACCCGGCCAGGACTCGAACCTGGGATCCCTCGTTTGCCGGACGAGTGCTTTTCCACTGAGCTACTGGGGCCTGGCGGTACGCGTCGAAATTACTTACCATATTTTTATTTTTACGTTATATTGCTAACGTAGCTCCATCTAATGGTATAGCTTTGCAGCAAAGATTTTTATTTATCACATTTTTTCGGTTATAAATAAATAAATATAAATAAATAAATATTTCTGACACTCACACAATATTATCTAGCCCAAATTAAGTTTCTTAAAGAACTTGTGTTATGGATACTAGTTAACTGATATACTTAAGAAATATATAAACATACATATTGAATAAATATATATTTTTATTAGATAATAAACTTAAATAAACATATAAACGTCCATGACTTGACGACTAATATCTGTGTTCATCACACAAATATCCGTCGCCGCCGGGATTCGAACCCAGGACCTCAGGCATAGAAGGCAATGTACGTTACCCCAGCCGGTCGTCTATTTATTTAAGAATAATTGAGCATTATAAATGCAAAAACTTAAAAACATTAAATAAATAAGTTTTTTTAAATAAATAATACTTATACCTAATCCCTTTGAAGTTTACTTTCATTTGCTATTTGTTTGGTTTTAGGACCTCTTCTAGCGAATCGATCAAACTTTATAGGTAGGTACACAGTTTGTGGCCAAAGAGCACATCGAAGGTACGTATCTAGTACTTGAGATTTCGTACAGGTAACGTGTCAATGAGGTCCACTGATGTCCTATTTACTTTAGGAATAGGTTACTTAACACATAAAAATATCCCATAGTTCATAGACAAGTATATAATATATTGAGCCGTCATATAGGGAAGAAATCGAGATTGAGCCGGGAAAAAGTGATCAAAGCGATAGAATGGTAACTCACTTCGAGACTGCCAGAGTCTTTGTAAATACTCCCTTCGCAGCTGATATCAACGTTCTAATAAATTATGTGTACGAATTGTATGCACTATAAAAACAGACCTGCCCAATACTGCTACTAGAAAATCATTTTCGCCTGTTACAACGGACTCTTTAATTTTGATATTTTTTTTTACCTTTAACAAGTTTAAAATTAAAAAGTGTAATCTCTAGAAGAATTAAAATACTTACACTAACATGTATAAAAATCATTGCACCGTTTGGACCAGATTTGTATTGTTGCCGGCAACAAGCACACGAAAGCGTATAATAACACCTTACCATTACCGATTGAAAAACCAATTGCTTGTACAGATTGAACATATGAAAGACCTTGATGTTCTCCAAGATTCCAAGCTGTTCTATGATAAGCATAAACAGCAAGAGTCAACAAGGCTTCCAGAGCATTTGGTTTCTTGATGAAGACCTGCGTACCTTTTATAAATGTAAAACCAATAAAAATATTATATTGTTCACTTGTGAGGTCTATTTTGCAGTTTAACTCGCAGGTCTGGAATCCGCGATATTATGTATACATCAACTGTGTGGAGTCTATTCAGAAGAGGTGTCGGAAATATTTTGAGACTAAAACTGCAGTTCATGACATCACTTACAAGGAGCGATTCCCGCGACACCATCTCTTGAAGAACGCAGAGGCGTAGCAGATCTGACCCATCTATGTAAAATACTAAATGGAAATGTAGACTCGGCTGAACTTCTAGAGCATGTCGGATTTGCTGTGTCCCACGGTATTACTAGGTACCTACCCGTAGTAAGAAGACGAAGTTGCATATCCCACTTGGTCGCACAAACTATCGACAGAACAGTTACTTATTTATTTATTTATTTATTTATTTTGGAGAAAAAAACAGATATTTACAATGTGGTTAGTAAAAAAAGAACATGTAAAATATAGTGTTAGTTAATTGTAAACTCCTTAACATTCTCACTGAGTAAATATTAGACAGATGTTGAGGCTTTAACTTATGGATACAGAACAAAATTAAATTAAATTAAAAAAAGTGAAAAAAAAAGGAAACTGCTTTAAAAACAAAACAAATATTACAAAGAATTTAGACAAAAAAAAAATGTACTTTTTACTTAATGCACAAACATACTTTAAAAAAGGAAAGAAAAGGTAAAATTTAAAAAAACATATACAATTACGGCATTAGTAATAATAAAAAATAATAATAATAATATGTACAAATACTTTACCTATCAGATAGACCAGAAAGTAGTATGTTAGTTGCTTTTTTGAAACTATGAAGGGTTGTTTGGAATATGTCAACTAATTCAAGTCTTTTATTATATGTATAGCAAATACGGTACATAGGGGCGCGATGCCCTTGGTTTGATTGATGCAGATCTAAGTTAAACAAGTGTGTGGCTCGTGTTCTTCTTTTCGGAACATGAAATGTAATTTCTCTAAGCAAATCAGGGCAGTTAATCATATTTCTCAAAATTTTAAAGAGAATTACAGAATCAGCAGCAATTCTTCTTTTATCGAGTGGCATTAAATGGTATGTGCTTAATAGGTCATTATATGAAAGTTTTTCTTTTGTTAAACGGTAGTGCATAGATCTAAGGAACTTTTTTTGGATCATTTCTAGCTTTTTATTATACTTTTCATAAAAGGGATTCCAGATGGTAGAAGCATACTCAAGACAAGGTCGGACGAGAGCTTTGTAAAGGATAAGATATGAGGAAGTATATCGGAAGCTTTTCGCACTACGTAGAACAAACCCAGACATTTTGTATGCTTTTTTGATCATTTTATCGATTTGTTCATCAAATATTAATTTTTTGTCTATTAGAACTCCTAAGTCTTTGACACATTGTGTTTTCAATATGGTCTCGTTTCCTATTACAAAGTTTAGGTCAACAAGATTTCTGTTCCTACTGAAAGTTATGTGCTGACATTTGTCATAAGCAAGTTGCAGTTTATTTTCTAGGCAATATTTTTTAAATCGGTTTAAGTCTTGCTGAATAAGATAGCCATCAGATTGATTTATGACTGGTTTGTAAATTTTTAAATCATCGGCGAATAGAAGTATGTTACAGTTATGGAAGCAGTCGGTAATATCGTTTATGAATATGATGTATAATAACGGCCCAAGTACAGATCCTTGGATTATTCCCGATGGCACGTCAACTAGAGAAGACTCATGCCCGCACATGACTACTTTTTGAGTTCGCTTCTCCAGGTAAGAAACAAACCATCTTAGAAGATTCCCTTTTATTCCGTTAAATGCTAATTTTTCTAGTAGTAGTAAATGGTCAACTTTATCAAAAGCTTTTCTGAAATCTGTATATATAGCGTCGACTTGTATACGTTGATCCATAGACTTGAAAAGAGAGTTGGTGAATTGTAATAAGTTTGTAATGGTGGATTTTTTCTTAACAAAACCGTGTTGTTGCTCTATTATTTGATTTTCAAATGTTGGGTATAGAGCCTCGTGTACGAGTGAATCAAACAATTTAGGGACGGTAGATTGGATAGATATTGGTCGGTAATGAGAAACTTTGGATTTTGAGCCTGTCTTATGAATGGGTATAACATAGGCAAACTTCCATTGATCTGGATAGACACCATAAAAGAGACATTTATTGAAGAGAATGCAAAGAGGTATTTTAAGAATATCGCCGGTTTTCATAATGAACAAAGGAGAAATTTTATCTGGCCCGGGGCCTTTGTTGGGGTCCAAAAGTTTAATTTTATTGAGTATACTGGATTCCGTCACCGATATGTTATTTATAATTTGCGCGGAACTAGACGTTGGAGCTCCATCGAGATCCTCAAAATTAATTACGCTCTTGGGTTCGTATACTGAGCTGAAGAACTTAGAAAATAGCTCACATACATCGGTTGGTGTTTTAGCTATTTCATTTTCTAGTGTCATAGTACTAGGGTATGTTTCGTCAGACTTTTTTAAGGAGTGTACATAAGACCAAAACGGTTTGATATTATGCTTCATGGTAATTTCAGTGCTACGAATATATTCTCTATGACAGTTTTTAAGTAAAATTTTACACCTTGATCGCAGTAAAGAAAATTCTTGGTAATCTCTTATGCTATTATATGTTTTCCATTTAATCCAAATTTTTTCTTTACGACGAAGGTTTTGTTTTAGCTGGGGAGAAAACCATTTAGGAAAGTTACTTTTACAACTTTGTTTTAGAGGTACATGTTTATCTATAACTGTATATAATAAATTGTAAAAAATTGCTACAGCTTCATTAGGGTCGAGGTCCGGTTTGAGTTCATTATACCAGTCTATAGCCATTAGATCAGAGATTATGTTGTCATAGTTTGCTCTACGAAAGTCATATTTAGGTATATTTAAAACAGACATAGGTTTAGATTTAAATTGAAAATAAAATTCTATGGGGGGGTGGTGGTTATCTATATTTGAGATAGGGATATTTGGCACACCTGTCACACACGGATCATTACTTAGTATTAAATCCAATGTTCTATTGTTTTTATTTGCGAAAGCGTTATATTGATTTAGATTTATGTAAGACATAGCTTCCACAAGGGACCTTTCACATTCGTTTGAAATACTGCTGGGATTTAAATAGACATCTCCGTTGCGATTATGCCACTGGAGATTCGGAAGGTTAAAGTCGCCAGCTATACAGATTTTAGAGTTAGGTTGATCAATATTTATTTGTTCTAGTGTATTCCATAAAGCTTGATATTTTGTAACGGGAGAACTAGGAGGGATGTATACAATTCCAAGTATTAGGTGACAAGGAGAGGTGTTAAGAGTAATAAATATACTTTCAACTTCAGGTGTTTCCCATTCAGTTTTTCTTATGGCTTGTATTTTTTTATTCACAGCTATAAGAACGCCTCCTCCATCTTTCTTTGAGGTATTTAATAGATTTCTGTCCTTACGAAATATTGTAAAATGATCCGGTGTGAATTCGGAGTCATATATGCCAGCCTTAAGCCATGTCTCAGTTAACATAACTATATCATAATTTACATTTAAAAGATTTAAACGTAAGTCGTCAAGTTTAGAACGCAAGCCACCACAATTTTGATAATAAAACGAAATATTACTTGTATTAAGTGTCATTTTTGTTTGTAGTTAACAGTAATTTAAGTAAACATAAAATTGTGTTATTCAGATAAGTTATTAATTTTATGTTATTATATATATTGAACTTAAGAGTTAGTACAATATGCAACGTATTAGAGTAAAAGTGTTTCAGCGAAATAAAATAATTGTCTTCATAATTTGTGTGTACTAGTGGTCTGGTCTGTCTGTAAGTATTATAAAATATTATTGAAATAAAGAAAATGTAATAATATATAGAACTTATATAAATGAGTCAAAGTCTGGACAGATCATTTTCGTCTCGTACTACGATGACCCTACTGGCCTCTTCTTTACGCAGCAGGATTGTGCCGTTAGACAACCAGAGGTACTTATAGTTTTTGTTTCTTCTTATTTCACGAGCTCTAGCATACAGTATTTTATTTTTAAATGTAAGATGTTCGTTGATATAAACTGGAGTAGAGGGCGCTGTTGATGTTGTAGAGCCTGAAGATCGCAATAAATCGTTAGCCGTTATGTGTCGACGCACTCTGGCGGCGGCTATGGTGTCATCTCGAAGGCGTCGGGTCGTGAACTGTATTATAATATTTTTCGGTCTATCGGTTTTTTTGTTTGGTGCAACTCGGTGAATCGATTTTATGGAATCAGCACTTATGGGTACCTTTAACATCTCGCCTAAGGTTATTGCGATGCTTGTCAGGTTCTCTCCTTTTTTTTCAGGAAGGTTTTGCAGCTCTATGTTACAAAGTCGAGATTTTTGTTCGTTGTCGTCATGTTGTTTTTTAAGCTCATCAATTTGCGATTGTAAGTTTTGATTACATTCTAATAGTTTTGTGTTATTATTACTCATACTCTCATACTCGAATTCGAGGCTTTTGATTCGCTCCTCCTGAGCATTAACAGTGTCAACTAACGCAGCGAGACGCAGATCTACAGATTCCCTGACTGATGTGATTGTTTGAATAAGTTTATTGAATTTATTGTCTATGTATTTTATAAGGGCATTAGTGTCAATATTTACCATTGACGCCATCGGGGAAGATAAAGATGGAGAGAGGGCATCTACATCAGTAATCACAGGGGACTTCATTATTATGTTAGGACTGTTTGTCTTTTTGAGTTGCTTACAAGATGTGCATTTCCATTTAGGTTTATTCATGGGGAGAATCTTCTTAAAATCATTCTCAGATATTCCCTCACATATATAATGACAAGGGTTTTGACACCCTGCGCACCGAAGTAATTCATCAATCTTCACATGTCGCATTTATTAATTTAAAGGTAAAAAAAAAATATGCGGCTTTAAAAAAATCAAGACTTTTATTTATAAGTTAATTACGAGCAAGGGCCGAGGTTAAGTAAGCCATGGTCAAAAAATCGCATACTATTATCAGGCCCAGAAATACCCCACTCTCCTCAGTCTCTCCTTATTCTCGAAGGGTCTTCGTGTGACAGGTAGGTATAGGGTGTGGCCGTCACGCCTTTCTCTCGCCTTTCCTTCAATTCCTCTTTATATAATAGGTAGATATTAGTCCAACAAGGAGGTAGGACATCCAATTATAATATCCCGGGGAAGTTCCTGAAACCACAGAATTCACATCTTCAAAACACGACTCCCGAAACTGGCGCGAACGGACTTAAGGGTCATGAGGCATTCTAGTCCTACAAAATTTAGTCAGCACCAGGGTAAAAGATAATCTAGGTGGCCATAAAAAAAAAACATACAAGGAATTCAGCAGCGGCTAGGCAATCAACTTGATATATTTCTGATACAAAATATTCGTATAAATATCGTGCAGAAAAGAAATGAGCATAATAGTTTACTATTAATATACTATAATTATTAACTAATAGTACCTAACTAAAGATTTAAAACTTCTAAACTTACTTTACACTTTTTCTTTATTTTGCTTACCTACATCTTAACTTTTAAATAGGTTTAAATACAATAAACTTCATAATTGATTTGTTATTTGCACAACTTACCCAGTACGGGAACACAAACACCAATAACAATATCTAATTTTATAAAGATCACGTTTTTAAAATATTGACGTGCGTCTCAAACTTAAACGTAGCTTTGCCGTCAAGTCGGTCTGAGAAGTGCGTCTCAAGCGACGGTTTGGCCGGAGCGCGCTGGCATCTGCGGGGAGGAGGTAGAGGGCGGCATGAACGCAGTTGCTGCCCGCGCGAGAACAATAGGCAGGGCGCGCGACTAGCCGAGCGCGCTTGCTTCACTAACTAATATAAAAAACTAAATGATTGTACGTTTGTACATTTAGATTTATTAATACAGTATATTCTATTTTTAATTAAGTAAGTTACGCTTCGTTACACACAATAATTGAACATTTATAGCATTTCATTACTGGTGGCGACATCTGTTGGTCGGTAGCAGTTCTAATTGTACGATCTTATATTGATCGGTTTTAAACCAAAAGGTTACCAGGTGCGGCAAAAGATGGCGTTGTTAGTAGTTTCAGTACAAATTCGTTGGCCAATTTTATAGTGGTGTGGGTAATTTAATATTTTCTTCTTTGTATCAAATTCTTGTCTTATTGATTGTATTTGACGTGTTATTAATTAAGAGATTTGTGCAAGTTTCCACACAGTGATATATTATTTATTGTGCGTCAGTGCCGAACTATGTGTTGTGTTTCTGAGTTATAAAGTTATTGTTACTCACGATTTCGATGTTCATTCAAGCACAAATCAACTTGCATATGTATTCGGTGGTTGGATGGCTTGCCCACACTTTGCACAGGTATTTAAGTAGTACTAACACTTTCCAAGAACTTTTAGTAGAACTTGTTAAATTATTTACTTTAAAATGAATATTCAGTAATTATAAGCGTCTTTATCCAAAAGCGACCTCTAGCGGAAGTCCTTTGTTCGCACTTGTCATTTGTTTAATTCACTTCGTGACGACTTTGATAAGGACTTGTTTTAAGACAATATTGCATCTTTGAGACGAGCATTTGCTGCCGAATTATTAAATATTTATCATTTATAATTTGTTGAATTAGCTTCGCTGTCTATATTTGAAATACATGTGGCGGACTCCCTACCTTAGACGAGTAATTAAGTAAAACCAGAGAGAGGTAAACACGTGTTGATACTTAATTGATTTATTTAATACTGAATCACTTACATAGCGTGTCTTAGAACTACCTTATATGTAGGTATACACGTGGCATATACCTATCTTAATGTATAAAGAATATATTATAATACCAAATTCTTTATTTATTTATTTTTCGATAACGAGCATTTAGCGATCTTAATAAAATTTTGATTAATTATATTACAACGCAAATGTGAAAACTTGTAAGTAGCTGATATGAAATTCTTGTATTTATCCAGTTATACTTAGCTGTAAGTTTTCCTTAAAAATCAATACAATACCTACAATGGGTGATGTAACCTGCGCAGCACGCCGTGGACGGAGCCACGTGGACGGTTACACGGCAAACGGCACCGCACCGTAGACATGGAGCCCCGCCCTTATACCTTAAGAAGTTCTAATCATTATATTAAAACTCCTCGATGCTGTAGGGCATGCTGAAGGTGTAGGGTAAACAATTCCTATTTTCAGATTTTGCTCATACTCAATGATAATTAAAATAATTATGCAATCTGATCAGATTTTCAAGATATGAGCAAAAATCGGAAAAAATACCTTTAGCCCCCCCCCTACACCCTCAGCACACCCCCGACGCTTGAGGACTTTTAAGTATGTTGATCTAGATGCCACAACGTAGGTATACTTAACTGCAAATTTCCAAACGATTTTTCCCCTGATTTTGCTAATTAGAATGGAATATAAGACGATTTGCCACAATGAGCTTATGGTGGGTGATGATTCAGTTGGTTCGATAGTAGGTACCTACATACAACGTGTTGTAAAAGACGAGTGATCCGAGTGGCCCCCGCTTGGCGATGGCTACAGGAACCGCCTGGCTTGCGACCCCCCTTTATGTTAAACCTGCCGCAAAATATCACCGCCGCCCCGGCGATAATGTGTTCCGGAAATGTTTAATGAAATGCCAGTTCCTTTCTAAACCTATCGTGCTATCGTTTTCGACCTCTTCTTGAATTACTCACCATCAGGAACAGACGTTTTATTGGCGTTTTTGCGGGCGATAGGCTGACTCTATCACTGCAATAGTCTTTCACCATCATTATAATACCTCCAAATTTGTCAAATGTGACATCAGATGGTTTTACAGCCCTTGGTGTTCTGTCTACCCCATAAGGGATGCAGATGTTAAGTTATGTATGTATGTATGCAGGTGATATTACAAAAAAAAAAACAGTAGGTACCTTGACAGTCATACACAGCCTCAAAGTTCCTAGTTTTTATAAGAGTACATAGGGATATCAGTTAGTGTTGGGCAGGACATGAGTTGAAAAAGAGTGTAAGTATTGCCTCATTTTTCTACTGAGCCAGCACAATGTACCTCTTCAAATGTGGCGAGGTGCTTTGACGCGCGGCGATATGTTTGTACCTACTATTTGAAGTGACTAACACGAATAAGACATTTGAGGAGAGGCACATCGGTTGAAGCGTGGCAATTCATTTGATTGAAGTACTTACGTTCCTATATGACAAATGAGGCGCGCATTGAAGCTAGGTTATTTGTTTGTACCAGCTATTTGATTTGATTTCATCTAAGTATTTTCTTTTGTGAGCTGAATTTTTATGTATAAAAACCATTAAGATCGGTCAGTATGTGAAAGATCTGTTCTTAGAAACTATGTTTGTTATCGATTTTAATAAAAAGATAAACTATAAAAAGATAAAGAATAACTTGAGTGGGAATGAAAAATAAAACTAAAATAATCAACGAATGCAAAGCATTAAAAAAACCGACTTCACGTCAAAACTTTGGCTGAGTTATAATTTCATGCACGTAAACATTTTCCGAAATCATACATATTTTTTCAAAAGTTGTTTGAAAGTTTCAATGAAGTACCTACTCAACTGATTTCGATGAAATTTATATGGGACCTAATCTATCAAATGAAACAAGAATTTTCAAAATCGATTCATAATTGTCCGAAATATCGTGTAAGAAAGACACAAAAAAAACATACAAATGAATTGAGAACCTCCTCATTTTTTGGAAGTCCGCTGACAATTTCTATTTAGCTAGGTATTGATTGTGTAGGTGTTCGGTAGTAATTTTTTCTAACAAACGTGATAAGTAATTTGCATTTGTAATAACTCTAAATCAAAACAAAACTTAAAGTACTAATTAATTTAAAAAAATAAACAGAAATAGCTAGCATAACGATTAGGTACGAAAATATTCAAAATTTAAAAGTTGACTAAAAACTGCAAGCTCACTCATTCAAAATTAATAATAATAATGATTTATTTGAAAAAATCAATTCATTATATTACTACTTGCATACCTATTACAAAACGCGTAAGACTCAAAATTGATTGCAACGTCGCATTACTAGGTGCAAGTGCAAATAACTAATCCAAAATGTATTATGTCATTAGAAGCGACAAAACATTTTCAACTCTAAATCTAGTGTCTTAGGAGTTCTTTTATGTTTTACTTTTCATTTGTCATGCTTCTTTGTAGCTTTCGTTTACTAAAAGTATCACCACGGTAGTAACACGACGACCAACCGGGACAAAAAATTGAAGTAGTACAAAATAAAATTATGAGCCGCTCTTACATTTTGACGTATTGTCCGGGACAAATGTACCATCTCTTGTATGTCCTACTCAACACTAATATCAGTTGAAATGCACCTCTAGAGTAATTCATTATTTTAATATAAATTACATCATCGCAAGGTTGTCGACGCAGTATGGAAGCACCGGGAAGACCCGGCAACTTTACAAAATTTTATTGTTCTTGCTGGATTCGAACCAAGGACCTCCACGAACCTGAACTTGTGAACCCTCCACAAATAACATCAAGTTTAAAATAAAGTGTAGGTACCTACTTAACACATTCACAAATCGGCACCGGCCATATTATGGCCTTAAAGCCCCTCCTCACCCAGGAGACTCATAGCCCAGTTCTGGGCTTATTATAAAGGGTTGTGATGGTGATGATGACTTATATTGAATAATGTTCTTTTAATCATCTTCCAGCATCTATGAGTGCACCTTAACCTCCTAAAAAGTATCGCTTTACTGTATTCAAAATATGATTTCGTAGTAGGTATAAAGTCTTACAGCGCTTCCTAGTTTTTGAAACAGAACAGTTTTGTAGTCTTCTGTCGGCACCGCACCATGGACAAAGGTCCACGCCCTAAGACAGGACAATGATCCAAAAAGATAATGACAACTTTGTGTACAGATAAAACTAATTTATGCGCTTGCAATAATCTGCCCTCGGCAGCTAACGTCACATCCGTTAAATCTCCACGCGAATATGTCAGCAGGCTTGCTGTCGACGATGTTGTTCCAACATAATGAAAACTGTTAATAACACAAAGGTTATGAATCGCGAATAATTTTGAAAATTACACTGATATTTGAAATTCGATTGAGCTCAAGTAGAAACATCTGCTAATAAAAATATAATGTTTCCCTGGTTACACACGCGTGTTGTTCTTTTCTTCTTACTACCTAAATATGGCAATCAGCCGTTTATGAGTCAACAGACTATTTTATTTTTGCCAGTTTTCACCAAAAAGCATACAATCACTACGTTTTCACTGTTTATTTGATAATTGATTGATTCTTAAATGATTGAATGGAACTTGAGTTTCGTTCGTTCGGTGGCGTTACTTTTTTTTAAATATTTTATTGTGGCGTTACAAGCATGCTAGTTTGTCTTCCATACAAATACCAAAATTCTATTACTACTAGCGCTACGCGCCGGGCACTACTGGAACTTTTTGTATTTTTTTCTGCGTTCGGTATCGATATATCTATAGTACCAGGCAGCGTATTTATAGTATACGAGGGTGGATTGAAAAGTTCGCGGCCTAGTCAAGAAAACAGAATAAAGTACATACAAAAATATTTTTATTTTTCGACGTAATCTCCATTTAGCTCTATGCACTTCTTCCATCTGCTTTCCAGAGCTTCCATACCTGTTATAAAAAAAGATTCCTCAAGGTCTTCAAAATACAGGTTAACAGCGGCTTCGACCTCTTCATTCGTTAAACATTTCTGCCCACCGAGGTGTTTTTTCAGGTTTGGAAACAGATGAAAGTCCGAAGGTGCCAAATCAGGAGAATAAGCTGGATGTGGCAACAATTCAAAACCACAATCACGAATTTGAGCCATAGACTCGACAGACGTGTGGACTCGGGCGTTGTCCTGGTGAAACAACACTTTCTTTCTCAGTAATCCTGGGCGTTTCTGTTTAATTTCTTCACGTAAACGGCGCAGAAGGGTGCTATAGTACGCAGAGTTTATTGTTTCGCCTTTTGGAAGGTAGTCCACCATAATGACACCCTTAGCATCCCAAAAAACCGATGCCATCACCTTGCCAGCCGACAGAATTGCCTTTGCTTTTTTCGGAGTTGGTTCACCTGATTTTTTCCATTGTTTGGATTGTTGTTTTGATTCTGGGGTATAGTGGTGAACCCAGGTTTCATCCATTGTCACAAATCTGTCAAGAAAACCTTGTGGATCAGCCTCGAACATCTCCAAACAGTCGCGAGAAATCGTGAGTCGAATTCGCTTTTGCTCTACTGAAAGCAATCTGGGGACCCACCTAGCCGAAACCTTAGAAAAGCCGAGTTCATGGACAATGATGTTTTGCGTTCGTTCATATGAGATGCCTATAGTGTCTGCAATTTCTCTGATAGTCAATCTACGGTCTTTCAATATGAGATCACACACTTTATTGATGTTTTTTTCGGTCGTAGACGTCATTGGCCTGCCGGAGCGAGGGTCATCATCGATGTTCTCTCGTCCACGTTTAAATTCTGCAACCCATTTTTTCACAGTGGTACAAGACGCGGCAGATTCCCCTCATGTTGTTTGCATGTCATCATGGATCTCCTTTGGTGTTAATCTTTTTTTAAACAAATATTTAATCACAGTACGTTGTTCAAATTTCTCCATTAGTGAAAATTTGTTCTACACACGTATTTATATTGTTCGTAAAATTTTATTTAAACAAGATATCAAATTGAAAATTCGCGGGCTGACAATTGAATAATGACAGTTCAAAATGACAGCAGAAAAAATAACAAAAGTTTTTTTTTTAATGGCCAGGCCGCGAACTTTTCAACCAATGTAGTTAGTATTAAACCAATCAAATTTTTGCACTCGTTGCATTTGCTTATTTTTCTGTGTGTTTTTTGTCGCTGAATTCTTTTGTTAGTGTTTTCTACAAAGTACGTTGAGTAAAGTGTTCACTCCTCGCGTTTTTACGATCTCAAATCAAAGATTTAACTTTTGTGAAGTGATATTTTTACATATGATGCTGACTTTCTAGTGAGATAGTGAGTTAAGAAAAGGAATTGCATTGATTTTGAATGACTGGTGCAAGGAGGTGAACAATTTGTGTGGCAAAAGCATTGAGATGGACGAAAACCACCCGAGCAAATCTATGGCCTATTATTATATCAAACACAAAATAAATAATTGTCTGAGATGCATATTTTTTTTTTACCCCCAACTAGCATAGCATCATACTTTGTGCAGTTTATTTCAACTTATTAGTATTGCGCAGTTTGCAAAATAGTAATAACTGGTACTACGAATTTCTGAAAATTTGAAAGTGGCGGTACGGTCGGGCTGCATTCTAGGGTTGTTTTGGTCAAAAAGGTTCCTAGAATGGATACTGTGTGGCGCTAAAGTGCAAAAACCGCGAGCCAGTCATCTATACTTTAGTACTTATAAGTATTCATCTATGGTTACAAGGCAAAAGTGTGCCAGTCATTTCCACCATTTTAAAAAAAATCGAATTTTAATTGTTTATGTAATAAATAATGTATGCTTATTAATTAATTATTCCACAATTATTTATTATATAAACGCTCCTATTCTTACTAAGTTTATGAATATTTAATAATACCTAAATGTTTTTTTAAAATAATAAATAACGGTTTCACGAACAAAACCGTAGGTAATATAAAGTACGTGATAAGTACGTGATAACGCTTACAGCAAATACGTTTTCTGTCTTCGATAAAATATTCTGAAACGAAAAATAGTGGGAAGTTGGATGGAAATAGGTATTTCTGGATCGTTGTAATTGGCGTTCCGTAGTTTCTGCGCTACCCCAAGAGGAGACAGGGTGTGAAGTTATATATGTATGCAAAATAGACAGGAGTAGTTAATAATCGATTCATTATTGATGATGATGATGATTCATCAGTCATCATTATAATATGTGCATATAAAGGAGAAACAGAGTGCGAAGGAATTGTGGACACAATTAAAAAGATCGATGATTAAGGATTTTTTAGAATAATGAATTACCTACTTAAGTAGGTACTTATTTTGCTTTATCAAATGATGTCCATCCGATTAGAAAACTGTGATAATTTGACGAGTAACGTGACGCAAGTAGGTACCTAGTAAACAAGTAGCAACGGATCCGTAATTAACGTCGAATGGGTTGGATCATTGCTTCTACCCGGCTGACCCGATAAGTTAATGCCTATGATTACGGTCATTGAGACTTCAGAGATGAACATTACAACAGACTTCATAAAAAACAAAATAATTATTCTATATGGAAAATGTATATTCAAACGAAACGAAGGGTAGCTGATTAAGATAGCTCTAACTCAGAACATACAACGATGGCAGAAGAAGAAGAAGCAAAGTAAAATAGCATCAAACACGGATCGATTTTAAGGGAACGTGACGTCAAATGCAAATGCAATGTCAAAATGTCAATGTCAAAATGTCAAACCGACGAAAACACACAAACAACAACAAAGTGTTTGTTTGGTTTTGTTACGATACCTACACTACAAATGCAAGGAAACTGGTAATTATCGCAATCAATGTTTACTTTTAAATTAAAAAACCAGATAAAAAGAAACAGACAAATGTTTTCAGCGTTGTTTTTCTTAGTCGAAAGTTTAATAAATGTGGCTGGTATCTATGTAGATTCTGGTGCCAGTACCTAATGCACATGACTGCAAATGAAGTTTGGTTGACGAACAGGTTACTTCGACAAGTTTATCAGAAATTATTGTTGCAACTGAAACGGAAGTACTTACTACTTAGTATCATGTTTGGGTGATGTAGATCCTGGTACAAATTATAACTATAAAATACCGTTGAAAATGTGTTGTGCATGTCAAGCTTCAGAACTTAAAACCTATAACTGACTGATAAGACCACAATGGAAATAATACTACTTTTGGACCAGCTAGAGGCTTCATAATAAAAAACTTTCAAAGCAGTGTTAACATCATCAGTATCTGACAGTGAAGGTAGCACATACACCAAGAGAAAAAAAATCAAAATGGAATAGAAAATCCAAGAGCCACAAACTTGCTGGTTATTTTGATTAAAGAGTAGGTATAAATTAATGACCCAACAAGAAACTATGTTTCCATTTAGTAGAGATTTTAGTAGAGATGAATCTGGTGAAGTCAGAGTCACTGAATGAATCAAGTTCAAGTGAATTTGATTATTTAGACACATAAGATCTACTTTCCAATCTAAGTCCAGTAAGTTCTCAGAATGTACAGAACAGTTACAGCAGTCACAATTCAAAAGCAACAACTGAAACATCACATGCAGAACTCCATTTATCAGAGCTACCTGAAAAGAGAGTAAGAAGACTCCAGAGAGGTTAGGATATGCCAACATGAAGAGATGCATTGACATCTGCAGAGGCTCTTAGCAGTCGTAGGAAACAACAATGGTTGAAGGGGATGGAGGAGGAGCTGCATTCTTGAGGAAAATTGAGTGTGGGAAGTGATTGATACTCCCAGTAATGCAATTGTAGTGCAGTGAAAGTGGTTGTTAAGAAAATAGCTAGATGTTGATAAAAGAGTGAGATAAGTGTGCGGTTAGTGGCTAAGAGCTTTGCACAAAAAGGTGGTGTTGACTGTAAAGAAACATTTTCCCCTAAGATCAGGTACAGATATTACTTATTTGGATGTTTCATCCGCTTACTGAATGGTTAGATACCTAGATGCAGACATTTTCATGTATTTTCCTGAAGGTTTCCTTTAAATACTTGTAATAAAGTTATATAATTAAAAAAAGGGAATGTGTGGCTTGAAGCAGTTGGCTCTTATGGGAGTATATAGAGTATATATAGAGTAGTGGACTAAAGCGCTATAATGACATTTGTGGAAAAATTAGTTTAATTTTTTTTTTCCAAATAAAAATTATAGGTACCTTTGTTATTGCTAGAGTTAAAAAGATGTTACAAAGAGACAAAATATAATTCGATTTTTTGCCTAAACATTCAGCATAACTGGGAGTATCTGTCTCTTTCCGTAAATAAAATAAGGGTCGCTTTAGCAATAAAATGCTGAAAAGTAAGAAAAAAATTTTCAGGAAAAAAATGATAAACTCTATCAACTGTGAAAAACCAATTCATCAATAAATGCTGGAAAAAAAATCCTGGACGCTTAGTAAAGGCTTTTAAAGATAGTCTGTCCAGGATTATTGTAGGCAACACATTCTTAACATATTTTCTAATATAATAATATTGTTATAAAATAGGTTTCATTCTATTATCAGCCTGGTGAAGATCTTTTCAAGTTCGGATTTTAGATATACAAAATATAAAACAGACATAGTAAGGAACTAGATGCTGCAGTGTGAGCATAGAACTTCATCGACTCATATTGTTAGGAATGTTCATATAGTATGGACACGCTCTGTTAGCAATAATTGAAATGTATCCAATGTATCCATTGCCGCATGGCCAGCTTAAATCAATGTGTGCTGTGTTAATTTTGAATGTTTGTAAACATGTTGAACTCTTAATAACTGATAATTAAATAAATACAATGTTACTAGAAACTTGCAACTGACTCCATAATATTATATGAACATTTGTAAACATATGAGTCAATAAAGTTCTGTGCTCGCACTGCTGATTAGGCTAGTGACCCCACAGACAGACACCTTTATGTAGGTTTTTGTTTCGTTAAGCTAAGTGCTCCAATAACATGGGAGAGTAGGAAACAGAAACAGCCTAATAAGAGGCATGTCTTGAAGCAATTTTTTTTAGTAAATTTAGTACTATAATTAATAGGTTTATGGAATAATAGGTAAAACTATTTTGTAAAAGGTTTTCCAGGTGTTAACCATTCTAAGTTTATTTACATTAAAGCTCTTGATATACTAAAAATATTTCAATTTCATACTTGACTAATAATAATGCATCGAACGCTTGGCTGGTGCGGGGCGAACTCTTCCCGGAGACTGAAGCCTTCATGGTTGCGATCCAGGATCAGGTCATTGATACCCGCAATTATCAAAAATATATAATTCGAATACCAAATCTGGCGACGGATAGTTGCAGACACTGTCGTAGTGCGCCAGAAACAATACAGCACATCACTGGCGCTTGCCGAGCCATAGCGCAAACGGACTACAAACATCGGCACGATCAAGTGGCTGCAATTGTCCATCAACATCTAGCACACCAATTTAGGTTTCTAACAGAGAAAATTCCATATTATAAATATAAACCACAAATAATATTAGAAAATAGCCAATACAGGATTTACTGGGATAGAACAATCATCACTGACAAAACTATACACTTCAATAGACCTGACATCACCGTTTTAGATAAATTAAATAAAACTGTATTTCTAATTGACATATCCATTTGCAACAGTCATAACCTTCTCGCCACACACTCTGAAAAGATATCCAAATATATCGATTTGTCAATTGAACTAAAAACACAATGGAAGGTTAACACAGTCAGAACAGTCCCTATTATCATTTCTTCTACAGGCGTCATACCAAACACACTGCACACCAATCTCAACATCCTTAATATCCACACGTCCAAAGTTCACCTTTTACAAAAAGCCGTCATTCTTAACACATGCAGAATAGTACGAAAATTTCTATCACTAGCAAATTAATTATTAGTACTTGGCTTCGGCCCGTACACTTATTAACCTCCTCGGAGAGCATATATTTGAAAAAAAAAAAATAATAATAATAAAATGTTTATTGGCCAAAAAAAGATCATACATGGATTTTTTGAAAAATAGTAAGTAATTTACAATACAAATATAATCTAATAAGTAAACATGTAATGGTTTATAATTGTCTAATATTAGTATTGCACAAGTTCATCTTAAATTAATTGGTCAGCGAATGCTTAAAAAGGTCGAAACCTGTGCTTAAGCATTAGCTTCCTTACTAATGACTTGAAGGTTTTAAGTACACTAATTCACTCCACAATCCAGTGCTATAGTTTTCAAACAAAATTAAAAGTAAAGAGTATGTGGGCTCAAAGTACAATATAAATGGAAAACAAAAACAAACTATAGAGTAAAGGAGTTGAATTACAAAAATTACAAAAATATGTAGTATAAACGGAAAACAAAAAACAAATTATAAAGGAAAAGAGTTGAATTTAAAAACGTAAGGCAGACCTACTGTAAGGGATGGAGCATACTTTCGGTTTCTTGATAATTTAAAGAAAGTAACCTACAAATAACACAACGTTTACATTCGTAATATGTTTTAATACTTAGTTCCTGGATTTTGCTAAGTTTTTTATACAGGAAAGGGCCGAGGAACAGGAAAAATTTTTGGGCAAACGATGTTTTGATATTCTGAGGATATTTTATCCGGGGTTCTCTACGTGATGAGTAACAAAACAGGGAAGGCATGTCTTTGATGAGGGTATGTTGTTTGAGAATAATTTGCAAAATAAAGAGCTGTCTGACTGATAACAACTGTAGCTCTCTGTACAGAATCTCAGTAGGAAATCTGAAGGGTTTAAAAGTTGCAACTTTTAACACTGCTCGTTGTGCCCGCTCAAGCCGCAACATATTAGTTTTAGAGGAGCCACCCCATGTCCCAATGCAATAGGACAGCAAAGACTGGCCCAAAGCAAAGTAGACCATCTTTACTATTTCCCATTCGGCTACATGGCGCAGGTGTTTGAAAATAAAAATAAGTTTGCGAATACGTCCGGTAAGTAATGAAATATGAGATTCAAAATTTAGTCTGGTGTCTATGATAACCCCTAGGTACTTTATTTTATCAACCCTTTCAAGTTCTGGACATGTGCAATTTGTGTGGTCACTCGAGGATATTGTGTGGGCTTTTATGTTAAGAGGTATGTTATTTGCAATATTTCTTATAGAGTATGCCATAAACTTTGTTTTATTAACATTTAATGTAAGCTTATTATGTTTCAACCAATTGACGACTGTATCGAATCCGGATTGGGCTGCTTTCCATGTTTCCTCCCAAGTTTGCGCTGTAAAAACTAATGCCGTGTCGTCCGCAAATGCAAACAATTCTCCGGAACTTATTTTCAACTCGCACATTTCATTCACATAGGCCAGAAATAATGTAGGTCCTAGGACGCTTCCTTGTGGGACACCGTATTCAATATTTAGCTCATTGCTAACATCGTTATTAATTTTTACGCATTGTACACGACCCGACAGATAAGATTTAAATAATTGTAATTGATTGTCTCTAACGCCTAATTTTTCCAACCTGTTAACAAGTATCGGAATTGAGACGGTATCAAATGCTTTTTGCAAATCAAGATATATAGCGATACATTTTTTTCCAGAATCTAAGGTACTAACTATCTTATTTGTCAAGTCATGTACCGCGTCAGAGGTCGATCTTCCCGTACGAAACCCGTATTGTCTATCCGATATTAGGTCATTTCGATCCAAATATTGTTTGAGTCGATTATTTAGTATTCGCTCCAATATCTTGGAAATAACAGGTAGGACAGAAATTGGTCGATAGTTACTGATTAGTAATCTATCACCTGCTTTAAATATGGGATGTACAATAGCTTTTTTTAATTGATCAGGAAAAATACCTGTTGACAGACACAAGTTAAATATATATGTTAAGGGAGGTACCAAAATATTCTTGTAGGTCTTGATAAAAGATGTAGAAATACCATCAACTCCAACATCCAAATGTATTTATATTTTTTATGTAGGTATACATAAGTATGTGCAAAGCAGTTATGTAAGTATTGTGAGATTTTTTTTATTTTCGTAAAGTGGGGGTGTTGAGAGGTTATCGAAACATTTAATGTAATGCTCAGTAATGCCACACCTATGATAATACCAAGTCAAAATTATAATGTGTAATTTCCTTCGCCTACTTTGTATAATAATAAAGTTAGTCTGATCCAAACCACCAGCATGTTTCATTTCTATACAAAGGTTGGTATTATGTTGATCATACAGCGAAGTACTTATTATGTGTTTATAATAAGCCGAGGCAGCATAGAAAAGTTCCCAACTGACTTGCACTCAAACTATTTCAGTGACCAGCACCAAACAAGAACCTACTGCATACTTACATAAGTACCTTATAACGAACTTTACAACTGGAAAAAAAAGTAATTACCCTAAATGTTTAAAAAAGATACAGTTTGGAAAACATTAATTGGGCTCAAATGATAGGAAATGACCTCTCCTACGTCACCTGAAATGATTCCGGAGTAATTGGCAACAACCCTGTACAATTGAGTCAATTCTGAATATGAAATTTGAACAATAGTGTAATAGTACATTATGATATAAGTGCGGTAAGTTGAAAATTACCTCAGCTTCCTTATAGCCCTCGCCGATGGCTCGGGCTAGTAATATCGCCTCGGCTGTAATTTTCAAAGCGCACGTAAGTATGTCATACGACGTTTTATAACATATTTACGAGAAAATTAATGAAACTCTGACTTTGTTAAACGAAAAAATGCTAGCAAGTTGGAGTATGACTTGATATCAATACCATGGTTTGTTTTCATAGTGCTTTATAGCATTGAATAGTAGCACCACAATGAGCTTGATTTATATTTATTAGAATGTTCCATGAAATAGGCTAAAAACACATTTTGTGAAAATGAATTTGCATTTTGGCTTGTTTTCCATAAGATGAAATTTTGATAGGCTTGTAAGTATCTATCGGTCGATTTTTCAGCTGAGGCTTAGAGTAGCCTTTTTCGCCGCGTTTAAGAGTTGTGGCGCTGTCAAATTAATAAATTCATCACTACTTGACGACATTTTGAAATAAAAACAATAGAGCGAAAAGAAAAGCGCGCGGAATTATTTTTACCTACTTGTCCACAGATAAGGGATGCACGCGCATCAACGTTTTTTTTAGGCAAAGGTACAAAAACAGCCAGTATTACTAATAAAGTAAATTAATATTTTTGTGTTTTTGATACAGATAAATGGTTGTAATTTATTGTCAAAATTAATTAAATTAAAGAATTAAATGTTTATTTGTTATATTTTATTTCCCAAAGTTAATTTTATTCATAAAATATTGACCACTTTCTTGGCATAAAACCTCTTTGCTAAGATTAAAAAAAAAACACGTGCGTTTTACATTACATTATCGCACAAGTACGTAATGAGATACATTACGATATTGAAATTGGTGTAATTACAACCACTTTACGAGCAAATATGTTATAAAAATAATTACGATAGCAAATAATGGCTTATTTCTATAGTTTTATCTTAAGGTTACGTGAAAAAAGAGTCACAAATACTTAAACCTAATGTAGCTATAGAAGTTACAGAAGTTGTTGCGCACTTATTTAGATTTCGGTGAATTTTTTGTCTAATCGGCTATTAGACCAAAAAGTTGAGCATATTCTCAGAAAAATAATATTGCTTTATGACGCTAAAGAAAAATAATTGAAAAATTTAAACAATTAGGTACTTATTTATTTATTAATTCTTCATAACACATCGATAAGGCATATTTTTACAACAATTTTATAGCCACAGATTACAATAGGCGGCCTTATCATCGAAATATGCTCAAGAATAACGAATATTATTAGATACCTACCTAAAGATGGCTATTTTCTAGTCACCGGCCTAAATATAATGTCCTTTGATACAATATAAACGTACCTGCATAATTATTTCAATATCGCTCCATAGATATTTTTTTACAAATAGTCGCAATTGACGAATACCCTACACAAGGTAAGATACTACGATGCGGCATTTAATTGGTTCGTTTGATAATACCACGACGTAGTAATACAAAGTGTTCGGTAGTACCGCGTAGACGTCTTTATTCTTAATGGTATTCCATTCCATTCCATTGGAGTGACCACGGAAGAAAGTCTATTTCGTGAGAGTTACCATTGTTTGCTGCGGGGCTAGCATGCTACTGTCGACAACGATAAATCGGGTCTTTTATCGATATTTTCCTAGAATATGGTATTCAGTGAATGTAATTTTTTAAGATTATGACATATTTGGTTCTGTGATCTTAATCATGGTATCAAATCGAGTAATTTTATCTATTACTAGCTGACCCGGCAAACGTTGTTTTGCCATATAAAAAAAAATAGATGTTGGCCGATTCTCATAGATACCGGATAAGCACAAAAAATTTCATCAAAATCGGTCAAGCCGTTTCGGAGGAGTATGGCAACGAAAACTGTGACACGAGAATTTTATATATTAGATGGTGTGCATATTAGCTTAATAATAGGATAAAATAAAAAAAAAATATTTATCATGTCGATTTGAAAATTTATCGATGGTTGCATGCTAGCCCTGCAGAATATATTAGCGAGTATAATAATTTCCATGTAAAAAATACCTTTTTTCGAAAAATCTTTTCTATAAATGATTTGGTCTATGTTTTTGGCTGTGAGGCCTATCTTTATGTCAGTTCGTGTTGTGAAGTCTCTCCACTGCGGATCCAAAGTTCAAACCTTTGATTATCTATAGATAAACAAAGGTTCAAACCTATATAGACTCAATCGTCGTCTTGAAAACATGGTAGAGTAGTGGTGTTTATTTATTTATTATAGCAAGCTGAGCTAACTTTGCAAGTTTGGTAAAAAATGAGTAATGTAAGTATTATTCCTTCGGCACATCGGTTTTCGGTTGAATTGTAATCCGTATTTATATTTCTTGTAAACAGTAGTTGTTTGAAATCGTAGAATGCTATTTCACCAGTTTATAGTAACCTTTTGCTATCTTTAAAAAGTTGTAGAGATGTTAAAGATGAGGTATTTAAACCCCGAACCAATAAAAAAGATTACAAAGTTCCAAGAATACAGACGTGTGTTGTAAGGGAATTAATCTATTTTTTTCTAGTTTAACTGGTGGAAACCAACAGAGGCAAACAAAACCTTTTGGTGAAGGGATATAGTTTAAACTTGACAAACAATAATACCACGACTTCGGGGTGGCAGTGCACCAGGTTGACACGTGTCCAGCGCACTCATCACTGACAAAACAGCCACTCTCATTCTTCGATCCACTCTAATACATACTCACGGACCATCATAATGGTATTATATTTGAAACTTGGTTGTATTATAGAAAATAACATCATAATTTTTTTGACGATTAAAAAAACTAAACAGGGTTAAGCAAGTTATTATAAAGTGTTTCCAATTGGAACAAAAGGAAAAATTATATGTTTCTATAGAAATATTTTCAAAGTCAAATATTTCAAAAAATTAAAATGGTTTCAGTGATGTTCTTGAAAACTCAGCGAAATAGGGAAGTTCTTGTGGCGGAAGGCTACAGTTTCAACATACAAAAGCAAAATCAGAGAACAATAAGATGGCGATGTAACAGTACTCACTTAAAGTGCAAAGCGAATGTCACCTCGCTCAAAAATGATGATACAGTGATTAGAATGAACCTACATCACAACCATAAGCCACCCAAATACATAATTCGGAATGGAGTGTATATAAAAATGTAAACCAAGAATTTAAGGTTTGATCTCAACAGCGGCTGTCCTGCTGTAAGTAGTGTTTTTGGCGTGAAGTTTTTGGAGCCTCTGTACCAAGCTACACTCATAAGAGTGACCTAGAATTGTAAGTAATTATAATTTTCAACTCACATCAACATTAGTTTCATTTTGAGTGTAAAGATATCAAGGTTTTCACTTTGAAGTCAATTTGGGCATACATCAAGTTCATACGAAGTGTTTACATTTGCTTCATACATTGTCCGCCCTGATAGCAGGAACAGTAGAAATATACTCGTACTTTTGTATTCTAGATGACCGTTTATTTCATTCCACGTATAGGTAATAATGAAGGAAGACTAGGTACTTATCATTTTGTAATGCGCTTTCATTGAGAACTTCACAATTGGTAATTGGAATAACAAAATTATTCGAGAACCTTGTGTTTGTTTGGGTTGGTTTCGAATTGAGCAACGATTGATTGATTGATGAAGTGATGTACTAAATAATCATTGTTGTAGTTATTAATAAAATAAAGTGACATTGTTTGACTTTTTATGTTTAAATCACGTGTAAGTCGTTTCATGTTGCAAATGTAAATCACATCGGCTGACCAAGGGGAAATTGGATTGTTTTACATATGATTCACTAAGAAGAATTTTGAAAAATTTATGAAAGATTGAAAAAAAGCAGGAAGGGTATTTTAGCTAGTTGTAGAAAAAGGGCGTACTAAATGAAATCGATCCCGGGTGGTACACGAACCCAGCCCTCCCGCATTCTGTTAGGGCGCTCTATCAACTGAGCTACTGGGATAGATTCTATTTACTTTTCTTATCTAAGAAATTATATTCAAGTAAAAAACAACGTTTAGAATATTTGTTTTAACTGTCAATGAGACATCTGTCAATTCGACGCCATTCGCCACTCCTGACTATCGTGCTTAAAACAGCAGCGCAACGGCAAGTTTAAATGTACCTATGGTCATTAAAACTTAAATTAACTTTAGAAACGGGATATTTACCATGTTTGTTATTTATCAACCGACTTCCAAAAAAGGAGGAGGTTCGGAGATTCGTCTGTATGTTTTTTTTTTCTTTTTGTATTTTTGTGAAGTCGGTGTTTTTAATGCTCTGCTTTCGTTGATGATTTTGAGAATTGAACATAACTTCAGTATATGATATAAATCGCAATAGAATGCAAATATAATAATAATAAAGATTAAATAAATGAGAAAATGTGACAAATAAAAATCACCTGACCAGGACTCGAACCTGGGACCTCTCTCTTGCCGGACGAGTGCTCTTCCACTGAGCTACCAGGGCACTCGTCCAGGTCAAACGAGAGGTTCCAAGTTTCTAGTCCTGGTTGGGTGATTTTTATTTATCACATTTTTTTATTTATTTAAGAATAATTGTGGATTTTAAATGCAAAAACTTGTATTACAATAAATGTAATAAATGTAATTTAATTATAATACAAGACAGTATAATTATTAAAATAACGAATACATAATGAGTACAACGAGGAGGTGCGTCACACACTACAAAATTTCGTACCATTAGGATTTAAAGAAGATGTTAAAACTTTGTTAAAATGATGTTTAAATGGTGAACTCCAGAGTTAATGCACATTTGAGCCCTATTTATGATATTTTGCATAACTTGCCGTATGTAGGTGTATGTAGGTATGTAAAAATAAAATAACAAAAAAAACATGGGTAAAACACAGAGAACCTATGACTGCGAATATTTGCAAACCTAGTTTGAAAAAAGTTTTTTAATATCAGCTTCTTCCCGAAAGCAGTGCACCTGTTTCCCATCGGCTTCTCTTGCAAATATTTTACAATTTTTTGTCCAAATATATTTCCAACTAAGCTTGCCCGCCTGCTCCTTAACTAGCTTAAACATGTAACGATTCTCCTTTATGAGCCGTTCATTGATATAAATTCTGGAGGTAGCGCCTGGCAAGGCCAGGTCTGCGGTAGTGAGTGTGCGGCGCAAGCGCGCGGCCTGCAGCAGGCGGTTCTTGGCGGCGCGGCGCACGAGGCGTAGAACCAGCGGCCGCGCCCCCCGCCTCCGTCGCCGACAGGTAGCGCGGCCCTACCTGCCTCCCCCACAGGTATACCTAGTTTAGTAGCTACTAATTCAATAAGATGCGAGCAGTTTTCGTTATTATTTTCCGGCAATCCAATAATTTCAACAGCATTGTTCAGTAAAGACTGGTTTTTATCATTGAAAACCCTTTAAAAATTATTTAAACTTATTTCTAAAGACAATATTTGATTGCTTTGCAGTTCACAAGTCTTGAATAATTGTATGTAATCTTGTTGTATGTTGTCCATTGTCTCTTTGTAAGATAGAACTGTTTTATATTTCAGACAATTCTTGACGGAACGCTACCATGTCACCGCGGATGCTGTGCATGTCCTCTCTAAACAAACGCATTTCTTTTGTAAGTACTGACATTTGGTCAGTCAAGGTTTGTAAATTTGTATTTAATGAGGGAGTGCTTTGTACTATTACGGATTCTTCAGAATTATTTGAATCTATACTGCGGTCGTTATTGCCACGTACAGGAGTATTTGCATTGTCGTGGCGCAGCAACTTTGCCGTGCAGCAAGGACAAAGCCAGTCCTTGTTTACATTAGTTTAAGGATTTATATTAATGCTGGGTTTATGGTACTTGACCTCACAATTTGAACAGGTAACGCTACCTATTGTTGAAAGGAATTTACCACACGCGTTACATTTCGTCATATTGGTAAATCTTAGTTTATCGATATTTGGTTCAAAAAATTCCGTGACTGCAGTATAGATGGCAGCACTAATTTTTAATCGATACTTTTTAATTTGTATGATCCTATTGGGTAAAGATCTCACACCCACATTCCACTGGTCCATTCCTTAAGGGACAACTTGTATATAGAGAGACGGACTTGTAATTTGTATAAAAGAATTAAAAGAATACGGAGTCCTAAATATCTTTTAATTCTGTATTCATTTTGGTTTTAATTTTCAAATCAATTTTTCAAAGCATGTAAAACCTTGTGCAAATTTATCACATAAAGAGGTGGTAAGAAACGTCGGAAAAAAAACTGCCTCATCATAAAACACTGCTGGACCACATCAGCGATGGGAGATGATATTTTGCATGAGATTTTATATGTAGAGAAGTCGCTAGCCGACGACCCATGGGAGCATTATACACATACCGTTTATCAAGTGGTGGAAAAACTTTTTTAGTCGACATGAAGAGTCAAAGTCAAAGTTACACTGCAATCTAACCAGCGGTGCGAGCACAGAACTTTGTCGACTCGTATGTTTACGTATGCTCGTATAGTATGTAGTCGGTTGCAAGGTTGTAGTAACATTGTATTTTTTTAAGCTATTGCATAGCTTCTATCGCGGGCCTTGAGCGTGGGGACCGAATCCAGAAATTCCGTAACGAAAAAAACCCAACACCTCCCACTCCGACCGGCACAGCGGCGATCCTTTGATTTCATAACTTTACATGCGGGCTTGAATAAACAATCAGCGCCATCTTTTTTTTTTTTTTTTTTATAAGTGACTAAACCCGCGTTTGACCTCAATCTCACCTGATGGTAAGTGACGATGAGGTCGAAGATGAAAGCACACGGGTTTAGGAAGGAACTGGCTCTTTATACAATATTGCCGGAACACATTACCGCCGGAGCGGTAACATTTGGCGGCAGACTTTATATAAAGGGTGGTCGCTAGCCAGGCGGACCCAGAAGGGATCCTACCACCAAGCGAACTACTACTAGGAACTTGTGGAACTTCATATTAGATCAAACATTACTGCATTAATAAAATAAATAAATAATTATAATTGCATAAGTTGATAAAAATGCTATGCAATAGCTTTACCGCGGCAGTCTCCGAGTGCCACACGTCTTTTTTTATTTTAAAGTAATTTAAGAGTAGGTACGTCATGTTTACAAACATTCAAAATTAACCCTTTAATCGCCACGGTCGGATATAACCGACCAATATTTTCGAGTCCATTCCGCCAAGGTCGTATATATACGACTAAAAACCACCATTCGCTTCATATGCTTTTTAAGCTATTGCATAGCTTTTATCGCGGGCCTTGAGCCGTTTCGTTACGGAATTTCTGGATTCGGTCCTTTCATAATTTCATAACTTTACATGCGGGCTTTAATAAAAAATCAGCGCCATCTACTAGGAACTTGTGAAACTTCATATTAGATCAAACATTACTGCATTAATAAAATGCTATGCAATAGCTTTACCGCGGCAGTCTCCGAGTGCCACACGTCTTTTTTATTTAATAACGCTGGATATTGTTAAAAAAATCATTAATCAAGTCAAAAATCAAATAATCATTTACAATTGAGTACACTTAAGTCTCTAAGTTAGAAAACCTTAAAAATATGTCAGAATTAAGATAAATTACTGATTTTATTATTAGAAAATTGCATTGATGTCCAGCGCCATTGTCAGATATAACCGACCATAGAGATGGGACATAAGCACAGATTTACTGAAACGTAAATCCGCTTCAGTAAAAATATTTCTGTTTGAACTGACTATTTTTTGACAAATAAATTAAAACAATTCAAGAAATTGTTAGTATAGAAATAAATATGTTTCATTTCTCTGAAAATAAGTATAAAAATGTCAGTGACTGATTTGATGATTCCCATCCCTAGCGTGCATGTACAGATACGAATTTTGCTAGTACACCCAGCAGCGCCATGGTCGGAAACATAGAGTAACTTATTTGTCGGAAATAGACGACTGTTTCTGACGTCATAAGCGAGTGCCGGCTTGTGGAATTTTCCATTAGTATTGTGCTTACGCATTAATTATTATTTTTGTGTCACCGATAAATGTGATTTAACTACATTAAAGGATGTAAACTTTATCACAGTATAGTCATAGAAATATTCATCAATATATTGTGCGGAAATCAATAAATCTTTCAAAATCTTTTAAACGATTTTTGTTTCGTTTGGTTACCGAAATACATACTATTAGAAATTTCACTATGATTTAATGTATTTACGGGATTCTTACCACGATTTTCGATTTTATTTTCGCACGTCCGATATTTCGATGCTGCGACTCAGTCCGCGATCATGGTGCTTGTAACAGCATCGAAATATCGGACGTGCGAAAATAAAATCGAAAATCGTGGTAAGAATCCCGTAAATACATTAAATCATAGTGAAAATAACCGCGATAGTTTAAAATAATTATTAGAAATTTAATAAAAAGTTCCTCTTTCTATCTATTTGTCTGTTACCTCTTCAAGCTTAAACAGCTGAAACTATTAAGATTGAATTTGAAGCGTGCGAAGCTGGAACGGGTATATCGATCTAACATTGAACATCCCTATTTGTTGTAGGTATTTATTTTTAGATTTACTGGGCTTGGCGCTGGGAGCACGACAACTGATATAGAGTCTGGCGGGTAAAGGGTTAATAAGCCACACATTAATTTAAGCTGGCCGTGCGGCAATGGATAGATTTCAATTATTGCTGACAAACCGTCTCCATACTGTACGAACATTCGTAAAGATATCATACGAGTCGATAAAGTTCCGTGCTCGCACTGCACATCAGCGATGGAGCGATGATATAAGAGAAGTCGCTAGTCGGACGACCCATGAGAGGATGCTGCACATGCCAGTAAGCGGGTAGCTTGGACTAGTCGTGTTATACGATACGTGGAAAGACTTTTTTAGTCGACGTTATTAAGTTAAGATGAAAAGTTAAGGTGAAAAGTTGTTTATAAATCTGCGTTACACTTCAATCTAACCTGCAGTGCGAGCATAGAACTTTGTCGACTCGTATGTTTACGAATGTTCGTAATATGGAGTATGGAGTCGGTTGCCAATAATTTATCTATTTTACATTTATTTAACAAAACAAAATGTTCAAAAACATTTTAAATTAGCAAGGCACATATTTATTTTAACTTATCTGTGCTCGCACTGCCGATTAGTCAAAATGTAGCTGAATTTGGATGGATGGCCTCACGATGGATTAGCTGAACGTGGTTGATAAAAATAATCACAAATTAGTTTTCCTGGAAAATTAGTTTTCATCCCGAAAAAAATACAGTTTCTTACGAGATGTATATTTTTTTTATTAAGAGTAAAATATGATTTTGCTCTCTGAAAACTGAATGTTGACTTTGGGTTTATTATTTTTACTTTCTTTTAGATTTAAGATTTGTACCGTCGAATCGCGGAGGCACGTGCTTATTGGTCGACGGTTACCGATTCAACAAGTTTCATACCTCCGGCCTGCGCTCCTTGTGGTACTGCTCGAGACGACAAAGCAAGAAATGTAAAGCCTCTGTGACTTTATATGATAATAGAATAGTTTTATATAACAAATTACACAGTTGCTTAAGTATAAATACAATACAATAAAGAGTCTGAATTAATAAATATATTTTTATTCCTTAATTTATTTTATTTTAATTGTAAAACAAATTATTCAAAGTTTTTGAAAAGCCTTGTACAAATTTACTATTTGGCAACAAGGGTTTAGGAAAGAACTTTTCCGGAACACATCGCCAACGGAGAGATGATATTGAGCGTTCCGATTGGTCGCTAGCCGGACGGACCGTGAAGGATTTTACGGCATCCTTATCGAGTCGCGGTAGAGCTTTTCTTGGTGATCCCTACCTACCTACATGCGGCTATAGAAAATTTTTGTTTTACTTTTTATTTTTTAGGAAGGTAAACATATTTTGTTCGTATTATAAATTCCTTTTTTCCTTCTTATACTCATAGCAATACAATTTTTTTTGACGAACTATTTCCATTATTTAATTTAAATCCTATCTTTACTTAAAAAAATCGAATTATTTACTTCACAGCAACCATATACTTCACTCCACGAGGGAAGATAATAGCGATGTGCCACGGCTATAGTTTTTATCCTAGAAATAGGCATATAAAAACTACAAGATGGGTCTGTACGAAGAACAACACTTGCAAGTCTCACATGACGACAGACCTGGATGGATATATTATCCGTGTCAACGAACATCACACACATCCACCGCCTCTTCATGTTATCAAGGATGGGATGTTTGTCAGGTGCTGAGTGATTTGCTAAGAGCCACTTTATACTCGTACTATTTACAGAAAAAAAAACACAGAAAAAAACATTACGTACCTTGGGAACAGGAAAAAATCTAGCTGATTCCTGAAGAGATCTAAAAACACATGAAAGCACTGGTCTTGCCCTAGTGACACAGAAAATGTAACTTTTGAGCTCCTTGTTGATTTAGATCAATGGCATCATTGCCAAACGAATTTAAAGGCTTCAAGATCGCGTACCATATCGTATATTTTAATAATGTGACTTAATATAGTTTTGATAGATTTCAGCATTTTGCATTCTCGTCATGGTTTTTCTCGGATTCAATTTTAAATATCCAAACTTGTTTCTACTATTGTTTTTATTTGCTATTGAACTTATGAAATTAAATGAAATTAATTAACTTATATATTTGCATATCATTTTATCATTAGTCGTGATAGCGTGTCGACGTGCAAAGGAAAACGAAGCTTTGTGTAAATTTTCAACCGACTTCCAAAAAAGGACGAGGTTCTCAATTCGTCTGTATATTTTTTTTTCTGTCTTTGTTACACGATATTTCGGTCAATTGTGAATCGATTTTAGAAATTATTTTTTCGTATGATAGATAATACTTCATAGTTGGTCCCATATAAATTTCATTGAATTCGGTTGAGACCTTAGTTGAAAATTTCATTATTTTTTTGAAATATGTATGATTTTGGAGAATGTTTACGTTGATGACGTTCTTACTCAGCCAAAGTTTTGACGTGAAGTGGGTTTTTTAATGCTCTGCATTCGTTGATTATCATTTCCATTTTTGAGTAAAAAACAATGGTTCCCTGTGCTCAAAAAAAGGTGACTCGGCTAAGTTAATGTTATTAATATTAAAAACTGTGGTTGATGTACGATCTCACTATTGTTTTAATTTTAGATATGTCAGTTCAGAACTTACTTATTTCCTTAAGCTTATTATTATTTTATAGGCAAAATACATATGTTTGAATTTTTTTTGTTAAAAAAATACAAATAAATAAATAAAATCCCCTGACAATCAACCAACTACATGGCCTCAAAGTAAGCATAGCTTGTGTTATGGGATACCATGAGTGAACTAGGGGGGAAACCAAGAATATAACTACATAAACAACGTGTAACATAATGAAGAGATAATACTTAAGGGGATTGTATGTTTGGTGGTGTAGTTTATAAGTAACAGTAACATAAACTTGTAATCCTTACGGTTGGTTCGGAAAACAAGGTCAAAGTTTAGATCAAAATATCTAACTGTCAACCCTAAAAACAGCTGTTACCTTTTGATAGAATCTATACGATAACAGATGGCGTTAAAATAAAGCGATAAGTAACCAAGAGAGATACTACAAAGTGTAATTTTGTGCCTACTAAATTAGACGACAATAACGTCTCGGGAATGTTTTTTTCGGTAGTATCTAAGTGCAGAATATTTTTAAAACTACCTTTTTACCAATATGTGCGTTTATCACCAATTTAAAATTCTACTGAAATAATAGATGATTAAACGAACTTCTAAGTGAAGTTCTATCGCTATTATATGAGTCGCTTCATTCGAAGATATTATATAACAGGTAGTCCTTTTTAGGTACTAGGTAACTTCGCACAATTTAAAATTATCATAAAAAAAACACTGTGGTGGGGCGCCGCGTGGCATGATCCACCCGGTTCGCGCCAAGCCCTCATTCTTTAGAGACCCTAAACGAAACTTTTAAATGGGTTCTGGGGTGGGTGGGTACGTCATATCTTCGAATGAAGCGACTCATATAATAGCGATAGAACTTCACTTAGAAGTTCGTTTAATCATCTATTATATTTCGTCGCTTCATTCTTCAGATATTATATAACAGGTAGATTTTCAGAGATAGAAAGTTTTGTTTAGGTATATACTTGAAATTAAAATAAGTACTTAATGATATAAATATGTTATTACATATTTTATTATTATAGTACTTAATAATTAGTATTATTACATAATGAGCTTCAAATAATCTTACTTTATTTGAGTTGCTAGAAATTATAATCAGCTTAAATTAATGAAACTTAGTGATAGTCTATTTATAGACACATCATTTTTAATGTAGTAATTTACTTAATATCAAAATACGTAATATTCAATAACTATTTTTAATATTAGGTTAAGTATTGTTCATGTCTCGATTAAGTATCGACAAAGCAAAGTTATTTTGTTGATCATCTAAAGGCCGATGGTAAAACTTTGCGAACACCTGTGAGTTTTGTGTCCACCCGGCCGTTTTTCGAATGACATCGACACTGAGAACGGCCGCGCGCGCGGCTGAGTTTGACGCGTGTCGTGTGCTGTGCGCATCAAAAACGCTCATGTCAATGCCGCTCGTGGCAAGCGTTTGCTTAATCCATCGACTTAGCATCTGACTTGATGCAGTTCTGTGGGGAGCTTTGAATGTTACGAAGAGATTCCCGGAGTTTGAACCTCAGATATTTTTTGTAATAAAAATATATTCTTTTAAAGTTGATACTGGGCATATGTTGATATTGCTTTGAAAGTTTGGGAGAGATAATAAGGGCTGTTCACGATTTGGAGCGGAAGTCTTGATTATATCTGTTATAATAATATTTACTTTATCAGATTGAAAAACAATATTTTCTAATTTAATTAAAGACAATGTCTGTACTCTTTGACCGGTACATAAAGCTAATAATGTAACGAGTTTTTTTTTTTTGTAATATTTTCTAATGATAAATTTATATTTGGATACCAAGAAGACAGTTGTTTTAGTACTAAATTTGGATCCCAAGTAAATGAATATTTAGGCTAAATAGGTTTAGTTTTATAGGCTCCTTTTAAGAGGCGTTTAACACAACTATTATCACTTATCTCTTCTCCTAATAAAAGAGATAATGCAGATCGATGTGTATTTAATGAACCGTAAGAACATCCTTTATTAAATTGCTCGTTTAAGAATCAAAGAACTAATGGAATGGATTTTTCGAAACTATTAATGCATAACCACACTTCTTGAAACCATAACTTCAATGAGACGTTGTACTGGCGAACAGTAGTGTCTGCGAGCGAGGCGAGCATCAACGTGAGAGCCTCTGGTGGGCAGCCGCGCCGGCTGAACGACGCCCGGAGAGCCTCGCAGCATCCAGGGTAAGGCTGGAGTGCAGTGGGTGCTGACTCTATTGCTGGGAAGGCCAGAAGGGGAATACAAGTACCCCTTCGGCTTTATCATCAATGATTTTTCGTATACATTTTAATACAAGAGAAAAAGGAGGAAATGCATAAAAATCCAAGTCAGCCCAGCTTATTGTAAATGCATCAACTGCGACTTCATCAGGTTCAGGCTTCCAGGTGACAAATAATTAACATTTGGCATTGGCTCGACTTGAGAACAAGTCGATCTTAATGGGCCCGAAACTATTTACAATAAGTTGGAAAGCGCTATCCGAGAGGGCCCATTTCTGGACTCGAAATCTGCTCGATTTTCTTTGGTGTTAACATAAGAAGCAAATATCTATAAATTGCGTTTTTCACACCATTGCCAAATTTCTCTACTTAAAATATTCAAATGTGGGAACTGAATACCTCCCATCCTGTTAATGTAGCTAATGGCGGTAGTACTGTCAATATGTAATAATATTGCACAATCTTTTCCTTCACTAGCTATACTTTTGAGACCTAACAAAACCGCGAGTAATTCTAAAAAGTTCATGTGATTTTCTTTTTCACTGTTCGTCCATGAACCACTATATTTATTATTTTTGCATACTGCTCCCCAGCCTGTCCTAGATGCGTCGGTGTAAATTTCTAACTTATAATTTTGAGTAATGATTGGACAAGAAATAATATAAATATTATTTTTCCACCACCATAAATCTTTTAGTAATATCTTATTAAGATTCATTTTCGCCTCATAGTTAGTTTCCTCCGAACTTATTTAAGGCTAAAAACTTTTGTCTCTCTAATATTTTTGTATATAAGAATCTATATTTTGTGGCTGGACAGGCTGCGATCAATACACCTATAAGTTTAGCGAAATTTCGTAATGAACAAGTTTTAAGATTAATGTACCTATTTATTAACTGTGCAATGTTATGCCGCTTATCGCCAGGTAACGTAATAGACATATGTTCTGTGTTGAACATAAAACCTAAGAATTTGATTGACTTTTTTGGTACAATGTGACTTTTATCGAAATTTACAATAAAACCTAGACAATGTAATAACTTCAAAGTTTCTCTCACATTAATCATGCACTCTTCATATGTATCTCCTAAGTAGGTAGTAGACTTAAAAACCTTGTTTTCTCAAATGACTCATTACTTCACGCATAATTTTTGTAAATACCCACGGAGCTACCGATAATCCATACGACATTGCTGTGAACTCGTAAGTGATCGGCTCAGACGAATCATTTTCTTGGAATTCGAATCGTAGGTACTTTCTGTCACTAACAAAAAACGGTATAAGTAGATATGATTCTTTCATATCTATGTTGGCTAAGTATCCATTACGAGGAATTAATTTCGAGGCTGTTTTATAAGATTCCATTTTAAAATGTAAGTACTTTTGTTACGAACTTGTTTAAAGATTTTAAATTTAGTATAAACCTTTTTTCTCCGTTACGTTTCGGAGCTAAAAATATATTTGAAATAAATTGATCATTTGAAGGAGAACAAGGTTTTATAGCCCCTAAGTCTAATAATTTATTTATAGCTATTTTCATGTCTCTTTTTTCACATGATGACAAATTATTTTTAGGAATAGAATACTGACAAATTTGAGTATCAAATGGTATTCTAAATCCATAATTTATCCACTTCAATATGACTTCGTTTTTAGTTACTTTTGTCCAACAATCATAAAATAAATTAATTTGACCTGCATGTACCTTGATTAATGTTGGGTCGGAGCACGCGTCCTGGACGAAGTCCGCGGCTGGAACTTGGCGTTGAACGCAGAGTTCGATTGAGGGCGCCGCTGTGTTTGAGCTGCTATCGGTTTCCTCTGACCTCCCCGCGCCCCCCTGAACAACGGGTAACGAGGAGGTCCTGTCCAGTTTCCCTGCTGAGACGACCGATTGACCGTTGATATTTGAGAGGAGACTGTTTTGGCTGGGCCTTTTTTAATTAGGGCTCCCTGCTTTTCAATGGCTTTACTTGCCTTTATTTTTTCCGGCAACGAACTTCCGAATAAAGTTTCGTCTCTTTCGGAGTCTTGTATAACATGTTTAAAGTTTGTATCAAAATTAGGTAAAATCAGTTTTACCCTATCTTTGATGAACATAAAGTGGAGGTCTGATAATAGGCAGCATCCATCACTTACGTGACGCAGGGCCTTCATTTTGTTTTCTTCCTTCTCAAGGAGGACGTCCATCCCTCGATTTATGGCCGTACCCCAGCTGTTGCTGAAAGTTTTGGTTTTTTTTTTTTTTTGTCACGTGCTCGTGCTAGGTCTGTTATGGCTGCTGAGATTTCAGCATTTGATTTTGGGGCTTGCAAGTTTTTGCAGTTTTCGGGTACCGTATTTTCTATGGTTAATTTATCTTTGTCTTCTTTGGACAGTCCTTTTCTTAGTAAAGGTGTCCATAAATTTGAGAGCGCATCGTGTATTTTAGCGCCAAATTAGGGTGTATCGGAATTTGCAGCTCCAAGTGCAGTAAGCAGCTCTGGATCCAGATCGGGATTAGGTTCTCCCGATATGCCTGGTGCGTCTTGTGATATTGACGGCTCCGGATTAGGGAGCGTCTCTGCAGATAGCTCTTGGGCCACAGTGAATGACGCGGCAGTCTTCTGGCTATCCAGGTTTACATCATCCAGTGGTAGCGGTAACTCATACCTTGGAGGCGACATGTTTATGTTTTAACAAACATATAATTCATATTCATATAACGCCCATAACGTATTACAGACAACGAGATAGATCTCTTTGAGATTACCCGCATTTTCTGTAATCGTATTGAAAACAAAAGGTGATCGATAAGATCAGATAAAATTTATTAAAGTTTACATCATTACGATATTGAGCAGTTAACGTGATATATCTATTATAGATTACACGCATTTTCTGCTCTGATTTTTTAAATAACATTTTTAAACTGAATAAGTAGGTCGTACCTTGGAAGATTTCTTCTTTGGAAGAAATAATTCGCTGTTTCCGTTTTTTATTTATTTTTTGTTCCAACTTTTTTATCTTTTTATTATAATGTTGAAGCTGTTCTTCTGCTGTACGTTTAGGCATTTTGTAAAAACTTAAGTAAATGATTAAAGTAAATGACGTATGCTTGTTACCACGCACGAAAAAAGAATGAGGGCTTGGCGCGAACCGGGTGGATCATGCCACGCGGCGCCCCACCACAGTGTTTTTTTTATGATAATTTTAAATTGTGCGAAGTTACCTAGTACCTAAAAAGGACTACCTGTTATATAATATCTGAAGAATGAAGCGACGAAATATAATAGATTTGCACGTTCGAACCGACAACACGTTAATTTTAACTATCCATGAGAATATATTTTCTTAACCTTAAACTATGATGCATCACTGACAAGGATATTTAACTTCTTGTTTATTCCCACACACTTACAACTATCATCACCACCATACAATAAAGCTTGAAATAAATTTTAATTAATCCAGCATTCTGCATAATTTTTATAGTCTATGAAATAGCAAGTTCTATGCCCTTTGTCTGCCGCGGATCGCTCGCTCGCTACTCCCGGGCTCTCACGTTTAAGTGTTACGTATTATAAAAATGTTTAATACTTATTCTTAGTCGCACTGTTTGTGGTTATGAACGGATGCTGAGGCTCGGTAGCCTTCTATTTCTAATACTTAACAACATACATGATCGAAATACATTTACGACTAAAATCAAAAATGTTATCAAATTAAGCATAAGTAATCATCAATTTAAGAGAAACGTAAAACAAAACATTAATTTAGGTACTCTCAATAAACTATGATATCAAACTTGTCATACAAAAAACTATCACATTTCTTTAGGAATACACTATTGCAAGAAACTAATATTACAAATTATTACAAATCTATCGGTAGGTATTACGTGGAAATTCTTTCGCACGGCGTCAAATCGCAACTTATACCTAATGAAGAGAGACTCAAATAGACAATCAAACTTACCCATAATTCCCATAATTCTAATAAAAAACGAAGAAATATCCTCTTTCTCTTACATTCAAACTTTCTTAGAATTATAATAGGAAACATATTCGGTAAATACCTATGATTTTGTAAACCTCAAACTATGATACAATACTTACAGCTTCTTGTACTTCTTGTATTCTCACATACTTATAACTATCAATACATACAACAACAAAGCTTTAAATTAATAAAATTAGCAACTAAGTAAAGTCGTTTTCATAAAAGATAACCCGTGCATAGCTCTTATTATTACTTACACACAAGGTGTATTATCGCTCAAATCGCGGGACTTCTTTCGGCGTCTCGTCGCGAACTTGCGCCTTTCGGAATTATACCCTTTGAGATTTACCGCCGCTGCGCCGCTTCCAAGCCAAACTAAAGGTTGTTCCGTTCAATATTTATTATGAACAAATTCTCAACTCCACTAAATTTTTTATTTAAAAAAGTTAAATTACTGATGACTAACTAATTATTGTTTTAGTTGCGTTTGTTTCAGGCAGCTGAAATTATTTTCAAACGCTATAGGGAAAATATCCTAAGTACACCTGTCCTAAAACTTTATTTTTTTATGAGGAATCTTTATCTTTTTTTTTATTATTCTCTTTCTTGAGAAACAAAATGGATTAATTTCTTTATTTAAAATGTGTGAAGCGTAAAAATAAGTTAATATATTAACAAATACTTAACAGTTTTTAATATTTTGATATTGAACAAACAACTTAAAAACTATTTAAGTGATTTCACGATTGAAAACTATTTATTTGTAACAGAAAAACTTAACAATACAAAAACATAATAAAATGAAGTCATTTCACTGTATTATGAAATAAATTGGGTACTAAGATTTTGTTTATCATATCGCTATACGGAAGAACCCTAAAAAAATTAGGTACTAGAGAACTGTTTGGTTCGTTATTAGTAAAATTAAAAGAAATTTATTTCAGTGCTTTCATGTCCGTTGTGAAGTGTGCACGTCAGTTGCTATCGCTATTTTATTCGAAGTTTTCTTAAAATTTCTCGACTTGAAAGTATTGGAGGTAATGCACGACGACATGTGTATTCAAACAACAAATGTTACGATATGATTCTGTATGTTGGAGCCGCTAGTAACCACAGCATCTACGAAGCTCGAAGGCTTTACAGGCAGCGGTTTGTGGAGTGCAGGCCGGCAGCTGAACAGCGCCACTTACCCGACTATCTGCCTGGCCACGAACATGGTCTAAGCGGCGGGCGGGGCGGCGGGCGGCGCGGTGGGGCTTTGGGCATGCCACGTACATTTTAGTAGCGTTTCGCGGCAGCGACGTGGCGGACGTATTAAAGATGGCGCTATCCAAAGTGGCTCGGCTTTGCCTCGAGAGCAGTTCATATTTTAAAAACGACATTTGGGATTTGAGGGAAGGAGTGCACGAAATCAATAGAGAGCGCTATAAATATGGGGAATTTCGTATTTTATACGAAAAATACAGGCAACATCCAATAAAATTTTACGAGTACACGAGAATGACAGTGGAAACATTTGATTTTATTCTACAGCACATAAAAATATATTTTGTGCATCGTGTCAAATCTAAAAGGGTCGTTAGCGATGCTGAAAAATTATTTCTCACATTGAGGTAAGTTTTAATAAAAAGACATTATTACGTAAATTGTATTTATTAACTTTTCGTAATAACATATTTTAATAAAATCTAATAATCATCTTTCGTAATTGGTCATAATAATAATTATTTTTATAATCAGCCTTTCTACTCTGCTATTGATACCAAAAGTTAATCAGCATTCTTATTCTTGATTGTCGTAACTAGTAAAATTAGGAGGCGGTTGAGAATAATAACCACGTGATGAGTGAGTCGTGTCTCCATACATGTTCATTACCATCTCATCCATCATAACTTGGTTAATTTTATTTCGTACTCTCATTTTCTGAAGGGAAGTTAATTTTTGCATTGTAGGTAAAAGACTCATAAGGTAGTGGTAATCTTCTGACTTTTCTTCATCTCGTGTATTTTGATTTTGTTTAGCAAATTCCTCTTCTAAGACCTTAAGTTTTTTCTTTTCAATTTCCAAGTATTCTGTTCGAATATCATTTGCTGTCCGTCGTTTACGGGAATGTATTGCGGATTGTGAAGTACTCGGTTGAGGTGAAACCTCTCGAGGGCGAGGAGTTGACGACGATGGTGGATCTTCAGTCGCTTGACCTTCAGATCGAGAAGAATCATTAAAGTCTTGATGTTCATTCAGATTGGACTCATTTTCAGCTGGTTTTTGATGTCATTTCTAAATTCTTCTTTTAGAAATGACATCATGTTAAAATATTTCCACTGAGCCGAAGTGTCATCTTCTGTACCGGGGTCCCCTGAGCGTGGCTGCGGATATTTTTTTAGTTCTTTTCTATAGGCATCTTTAAGGTTTTTCCATTTTTTCTTTAATTGTTCGACTGAAATAAAAAATATTACAATGGTTAGTAAATAATACATTTTAACATTTGTTGCAGGTATCTTGGACATGGTCTATCTTTCAAGGCACTATCACAGTCCTATCAGCTTGGACGAAGTACAGTCGCCAAAACTATTTATCAAACATTAAAAGCCATATGGAAAGCCTTTCAAGAACTTTTTATGCCGCAACCGACACAAGAGGATTTAAAAAAAAAATCGGATGTTTTTAGCTTAAAATGGCAATTTCCTAATTGCATGGGTGCGATTGATGGAAAACATTTTCGGATATTGAAGCCCCCACACAGTGGCAGCGAATATTATAATTACAAAAAATATTTTTCATTGGTATTACAAGCAATTTCGGACGCCGATTACAAATTCGTTACTGTCGAGGTTGGCGGAAAAGGACGTCAAAGCGATGGCGGTACTTTTCATTTTTCTGCTTTAAACAACTTATTAAGCAATAATCGCTTTAATGTACCTTCACCACAAAATCTGGTGGGATCGAATGTAAAATTACCGTATGTGTTAGTGGGAGACGAAGCCTATCCTCTCAAAACGTATCTAATGCGTCCCTATCCTTCTGGCAATCTAGACAGTGAGAAAAAAATCTTCAATCAAAGACTATCAAGAGCCAGAGTAACCATTGAGTGTGCTTTTGGTATTTTATCAAATAAGTGGTGTATTTTTATGAAATCTATAGAGACGGATGTAAAACATGCAAAGTTGATCATCAAAACTGGATGTCTGCTACATAACATCGTAAGAGAAAAGGACGGAAATAACGATAAGGACTTTAGAGAATTTATGACGAATTTTTCCAACAGAACCACCACCATAGCAAGGTCCAGGCGCAATAATCGTGCATCATTACGTGCAATTCAGATTCGTGATCAGTACAAAAATTACTTTGTGAATAATCCAATCACCTCCGTTTTCTAATTTAACAAAAAAAATCGTTTAAAATAATAAAGTTGTTAGCGTCCGTATTTACCATTGCCACCTATTGTCATTAACGATTTTAATTCAATTATTATTATTATAATAATTCAATTATAATAATTAGTATTATTATTATAAGAATTGAATAATAAATACAATAATTATTATAATTATCAAATGTTAATTACTGAATTATTATATATAATAATAATAACTCAATAATAAATACTCCGCAATAAACATAAACATTATCAATAAAAAAATATGTTACCCACGAATTATGTAGAAAAAAAATAAACTTACCTTCATACGTCGGAAAAATATCTTTTATTTCTTCCCACAACCTTTTTAAAACATTTTTAAATTTGTGTTGAGGATGTTTTGCCATCCATATAGGCGGACGATTCAAAATTTCAGTAATAAAATCTTCCGTATTCATTTTCCGCTCCAAAAAAAAACAAAATATATTGTTTCGAACGCTACCGCTCGATAAGTCCCTGCGCTGTCGCTGTCTAAACCGCTCTGGATCGTGGCATGCATCATAGCCGCGCATACCTTTGTTTCCACCGCACCCCTCCCCGCGCGCCGCTGCCGCGATTCGCCCGACAAAAACCGCTCGCGTTATCGCGAAGTGCGGTGCGCCATGGCATCCTTCATACGTGTCAGTGCTTTTGTTCTTGCCGCCTGCCGCGTCGCCCTAAGCTGCCGCTGCGAGCGGCATGTTCGTGGCCAGGCCGTATGGCGTGTTTCGAAGCATGAATCTGCGGCTCAGGCCGCCGGTTCTTTTCGGCGCTCTTTTGGATGTCAATCACATGGTGATATGGCGCGCGCTTAGTGATGATGGCCAACATCCTTATCATTTCCGATGGACGCAAGAGCCGATACCAGCGGATTTGTGACCTCCTCGGTTAGGCTTTTGTCGGTGGCACAAACGTCATGTGGATGTGTGTGTATTGAAAAAGAAGGCAGAAATTGTGAGCCGTTTTTGTAATTCTGGCCAAGTGTAAGGGAAACCCTAGATACAGTTGTGAGTGTTTTTACGCAAAGTGAACTGAATGTTGATTGAAATAAGTGCGATACTTGCCATAAGAGTTTTTCAGATATTACAAATTTAAGTTGTAATAATTATAACAAACACTCTTTATTGACATTAAACATAGAAATAATTATGTACACAATATTTAAGCGATTTCTTTCAGGCAACCCGATTTCTTCCGGGCAACCCGTTTATTATTAATAAATAGAAACTTGAAAGTTGTACTAACATGTTGTTTTATTGGTTTCATTAGCTAGGTAGTGTGATAAAAATTGTGTCATTCAATGTGCCAAACGATAGGTAAGTAACAATCAGCTGCGCTGATATCCGCGCTACTCGCAGTGGGCGGCCGCGGCGGCGCGGCGTATCGCTCGCTATTCAGCCGGTGCGGGAAAGGTCATAAGGTCACCGATTGCGGCGCAAGTCTATTTTTAGCTTGTTAGGTTGACTAGGGTTGTCAAAATATTTTATTGTAAAATAATTTAAAAAATTTGTATGAAAGTCTATACCAGCACTGATCATGCTAATTCTTTTACTGTACATTCTACGTATGGTATAGAAGCTAACCCTAAAGTTTTATCTCTCCATTTTGTTACACGTTGAATAGATAAACACCCAGACAAGCAAAATTTTTTTTTCTTGTTCTGTGCGGGCATCCGCAACCATTGGCGCCTGAGGCAGACAGGTTTACTCCATTGCAAAATATTTAATATGTGTATTTTAGTTATGTTTTTCCAAAAAGGTATATACTCTTATTTACAGAGAATTTTTAGAAATGTTGTATTGCTGTTCTTTTTATAAGATTCTTTTCTCAATATTCTGGATGATAGCAGAAGTTGTTGAAGTTGTATAAATTCAACATTTGACCTTCAATTTGAGTAATACAGTTATACATACATATATTCATTCCATCTTCATTTAAATAACATAAAATGTACCTATTAATATTTTCTAGTCCAGAATGAACGTGGCAAGGAAATTATTATGTACAGTGGCTACAGTTTTTACCAAAAAGAGAAAAATAAAAATACTGCTTATTGGAAGTGCACAAACACCAAAGTCTTCCAGTCCTCCTTGACAACAAACTCCAGCGGTCACATGCAACGTTTCAGAGGCCAGAGCTAACCACAAGCATGCGCGGCCATCTTATGCGATAAAAAACTGAGTTTTGACCAGAGCTAAAACAGCAGAAGCAAAAAAAAAATATTAATTATTTAGTCATTTTATTTGGATAGCTTTACTCAAATCTTGTTAGTTACAAAAATATAGATTATAATGTTTTGTAGATATTCTCACTTGTAAATACATCAACATTGATCTGTTATTGATTGAACCTATTTCGACGCAGATCCTAAGTGTGTATATTAAAATATAGGAACCAATAAGTCTAAAATCGGAAATTACAATAATTCCTTCCGCATTTTAGTAAATACCGGAGAAGCCGATGTTAAATTTGAGACTTCTCAAAGGGGAGGAACTATTTTATTACTGGCCGGACATCGATATTGTAAAAAGCAGACAAACAAAAATGGATCAACGTATTGGCGATGTGTAAAACACCCAAACTGCCGAGGAACGCTTGTTTTGAGTGTATTAAATAGTGTGTCTCCCAGGGTTTCACGTTTTTTGGGAATGCAACGAAGGAAAATCCAAATATTGACGATACACTGGTAACATGACCTTTCATGGCAGAGGACCTGCCTTCGAATCCCGCTGGCGGTATATGTTTTTTTTTTGTGATGAACACAGATATTAGCTCTCATGGTTGTTTATATGTTTATTTATTTTTTTAGTTAGGTATAAATGCTTGTTAGTTTGTACAATTTTAACCAAAAAAAAACCTTTAAGTGTGATTACTAGATTTATAATTAAAATTGTTAATTGAAATTGTGCCTTTATGGTCTAAATAAAGGAAAGAGTTTATCTCTGTTTTAAATTTCAAAAAAATTGTTTAATATTTGCATAGCCATAGTTTCAGTACTTTGAAATACTTTTGAATAACATCAATACATATAATAAAACAGTAAAAAAAACGTGTCTGTACATTTAATATTTTTACAAAAAAAATTATCTAGGGTTATAAAGTAATGAAAAAAGATTAAGAATCTGTAAAAAAAATTTTGTCTGTTTGTTTGTTTGTAAGTTTGTCTGTTTGCACACGCTAATCTCTGGAACCGCTGGACGGATTTGAATGAAACTTTTTTTGATGTATAGCTGTGAAGCCGGGGCAACATATAGGGTATATTTTATTTCGGTTACTGGAACAGCTGATGCAGAACCCTTAAGAGATCATCAAAACCGTAAGAAATATAGATATGACGCCTTAACAAAAGTTGTCCAGGATGATGAGCAGATTCTGCAGACATAAAAAAATCTAGGATCTAAAAAAATTGTAATAGATTTTTAAAAGTTATGCCTAAACCTTACTAGAATATGGTGGAGATGTTGCGCATACAGATCAGAAGTACTCATGGCTCAGTTGCGCGTAGACCGACCATGAGTCTAAGGTCGTGGATTCGATCTTGCTCACGTAATTTTTTTTATTATAATTATTTTTATTATGTATCAATCTTTACCATACATCTATCTTTACATACATATGTATATAAAACAGTAAACAATAACGTGTGAACATGAAATATTTTTTCAAAAAAAATATGTAAGGTTATTAAGAAATTAAAAAAAAGTAAGAATTTAAAAGGAAAAAATGTCTTTTCTGTCTGTTTGTTGTTCTATTCTGCTGACATCTGTGGCTGACATATAAAAATCGAGATTTTGGAAAATTAGTGATTAATAATTAATTTTTTGAAGTCAACATAGTGATTTAGTGTTTCTTCTCACCGATAGATGGCGATATTCCTCATTAAAACTCGATATGGTTTCATTATGGTGAAAGTATATGATACCTTATTGAGTTGTTGAAACAGAAAGCAATCGAATAAATTTATTAGTATTAATCCTAACGATAGATGGCAAGGCAAATGCCAATGGCACTATCCCTTACTCCATCTTTACATTATATTAAAAGAGTAATAAAAACGTGTCTGAACATTTAATATTCTCTCTTCTGATAAAAAAATTTGGTCTGTTTGTATGTTTGTTTGTAGTAAGTGTTTGTAAGCGATATCCCATATTAAAACTCGATATGGTTTTGATTCGGTGAGGTTATATTACCTTATTAATTTATTCCTTAATTTATTCCGAATTGTAATGTGTCCTGCAAATTAACAATAAATCTAAATCATTCACCATGTGCAAAGTCGGTGGTGTGGTGGGGGTGGGGATGGGGACTGGGGACTGTCAAATCTATTTCATTCAAATTTACCTATTCTTACCTTAATTTTTATGGAAAATATGCCAATTCTCAATAAGTGATTATTATGAAACCCAACAAAATTACAAGATAGCTCGAGTAGGAACCCACGTGGAAAGAATTATGCAAATATTGAGAGTTTATCGAATTTTAAGTTCCTCATAATTTATTCAATAGTGTTGACCGTGGTGATAATACTTAGTTTGCATGTATGTTTGTGCATTAGTTTATTACAGTCCTCAATATTTGGTAAATGAAATACCTACGTACATAATACATAGTATGAGTAAATAAAAATATGTTTTTGTAATTCCGAATAACTTTTTATTAAATATTTAAATTACCTATTAAATGAAAATATCAACAAATCAAGAATTTTCATTTTCCGTCCGTGGCTATCATCGTGCACACTCCCAATCACAACAAAAGAGTACTAAGAAGTGTCCGTATATTGAATAGTTTCCCAAACAAAAATACTCCTGAGTGTAAGAAATAAAATAAGTCTTTTTGAACACGCTACAAACAGAAATCACTGATCGGAGGACAATGAAACTTAATTATAATGAATATAAAGTATTTCCAAAAATAACATTTCTAAAATCATAATAACATAAGCTGGGAGTACCTCCACGTGGTGAAGGCGTTAATAGTTAAAGCTCAATATCATCTCTTTCATCATCAGCTTTGTTCAACTGGCTAAAACTCCCATTCATGTACATAGATGCCTTCAGGCTTATGTTGTTTTGAGTATTTTCTTTTTCACTGATCTTCGTGACATGGTAGCCTACCCGGTAACGCAGGGGAGCAGTCAATTAGATTTCAATTGCAAAAAGAAAAATTAATCTGTCGTATTTCTTTTAAAAAGAATAACCATACCTAGAAGAAAGTCAAATCTTTCACAATATTCAAGAGCAGCTAAAAGATCGAGGATCATTAGGTCCCAATAATCTAATGAAAAACGTCAGGCAAGACTTGATTCTGTTCGAGAACATCAAGCTGCGTCTCGCTCTGCGTAAATGTTACGAATTATTAAAATACTTGAACTCGGGCATACCATAATTAAATACTTACATAAGTTTATGTAATGATCGTAAACATTTTAAAACCGCGAGCGGAGCCGCGGGCAACAGCTAGTCCAGAATAAAACAACAAGTATTTTAACTGGGTTCATCGACCAAGTACTTTCATGCATCTAGTTTCTCGTGGATAGACGTGTACCACCTGAGTCCTCATGATAACACCCTGTGTCATGGAAGATAAACGGCTTTTATAATTCGGCATTTTATAATTTAATTGAGATTTGTAAAATTTTTGTGAACACTTTGGTTGAATAGTTATAGTCGAGTACAGGTTATACACGTATAGTTAAAAATGTTAAGGGCTATGTTAGTTAATCCCTAACCAGAATAAAAAATGCGTTTCATAAAAAAATACTCTGGTTGATTTACCTGCTAGGAGTTTTTTGAATAAACAGAACCTATAAACCTTCCTCAAGAATAAGGCTATCGAATATAAAATATATTTTGCCAAATCAGATTGTCTTCTACAGAAATTAGCACGTTCAAACAAATAGACAAACAAACTCTTCAGCTTTATTATATTACTATAGATACTAATATAATATAGCAAATAGAATCACGGCAGCTTTTACAAAATTGGAATAAATTTTAATTAATACATCTGAACTAAAACAATTATTCATTTAAAATAATATTTAAAAATAATCGCAAAAAATGTTTTAGGCTTATCCTGGTACATTATGAGAGGGTCCAAACCGTGCCTTATTTTGAAGGACCATAAATTCGGGCTGCGCATGAAGAACAAGAGCAGTGAGAGGTGGCGCTGCAGCAAACACACACAGGGCTGCAGGGCCACGGTCAATACCAGGCTGCAGGACGAAGTCCTTATTAGATGTACTCCTCTGACACATAGTCATCGAGCTCTGCAATCGAGAATTCAGTTGAAAGCTGCCTTTTGTTAATTGCTTTGAGAAAAATAAGATTAAGCTAAAATAAAAATAAGCTAAAGTCCTTTTTAAATACATACATGACCACGATAAACATTTTGCGATACAATTTTTTAGCATAATATACTGTTCCACTGAAAGAAAGATCTTATGATTTTTTTTTTATTAGTAATTATTTTATGTACTGTAAGCTATTTATCAATTGACTTGTTGAATGGCACCATGGTTGTAAAGAAAATGTTGTAACTAGAATTGGTAATATGATGAAATTTTGTTGCAGGTAATTAAACGTTTTCATGAATTATTGAGAGTAAGTATAAATTTGAGCATAGTGGAGGAATATTTTATTTTATATAAATTACGACTATATTTCAACTAAGGATGACTCGCACTTACCCAATTATCTTATTTCAGTGAATGAATTAATTATGATACCCTCACAGAAAAGCAACAAAAGTATAATAATGATACGTGGGTACACTTACTCCCAGATCAACTACACTAATCGGTGCATATGTTCATCTGCCCGGTCCTAGAAATGTCCGGCAAAGATCAAACAGAACGAAGATGGAACCTTCATCATGACTAAAGCTAAACATAATCATTTACCTCCAAATTATATATTTAGAGACGGGCAGTATTTTAAAGTTTGATGGCGAGTGCAAAAAGTATAAAATAAGTAAAGCAAAAGCTTACTTGAAAATTTTTTGACAACGGATTTTATTATTTATTTTCTCTTGTTTTTCTCATTTTTATTAGGTATTAATCTAAAACAATGTACTTAAATGCACTTTTTTAGATATTACAAAGGAACTTTATCCTTTTAATCACAACATTAATGTCTATTTTTGTTCTATGAACGTACAATTATTCAACTGTCACTATTTTCTTTCAGCTGTTTCATTTGTTCCTAGTATTAAAGGTGGAGTGGCCATGATGGTAGGCGACTATAGGTTCAATAAAAAACATCCATCCAAAGGGGCTCGGGTTCGATGGAATTGTGTAAAAAAAAGTTATTTCATGTGCAAAGCCTACGTCATTACTGTCGATAATAAAGTTTGTAAGCTACATAATGTGCATAATCATTCACCAAAGAAGGGAAGCCGTGCCGATCCTGTCAACTATCGACCAATTTCAATCACTTCCATACTTTGCAAAGTCATGGAACGTGTATTGAACAATCGACTCCTGGCATACCTCGAGACCAACGAGCTCCTAAGCGATAGCCAATATGGTTTCCGCAACGGGCGCTCGACCGGCGATCTTCTCGTGTATGCCACTCACTTATGGAGCGAGGCCTTGGAGGGTCATGGTGAAGCAATAGCTGTATCCTTAGACATTTCCAAGGCCTTTGACAGGGTCTGGCATGATGGTCTCTTAAGTAAGCTTCCAGCTTATGGCATACCGATTGGGCTCTGCGACTGGATATCTGATTTTCTGAGGGAACGGTCAATTCGAGTAGTCTTAGATGGCTTCTCCTCCGACCAAATGGCAATTAATGCCGGGGTACCTCAGGGATCTGTTCTCTCTGCAACATTATTCTTGCTGCACATTAATGACCTTTTAACACCGGGCATTATTAGTTATGCTGATGACAGCACTGTTGTAGAGAGATACGTGTCCAATGCGCGAGCGAGCCCCCGTGAAATCCAGAGTTTAAGAAAGTCAATGATTGAGCGCGTTGATTTGACCTTACGGAAAGTATCCGATTGGGGTGAGTCGAATTTGGTCAAATTCAACGCGTCCAAAACTCAGGCGTGTCTATTCTCCGCAAAAAAGAGCACCTTCACATTAACGCCCACTTTCCAAAATGTATCTGTCCCCATCACTGACCATCTAGGGCTTTTAGGCGTAACTATAACATCCAGTTTAAACTTCGGTCAACAAATTGTGTCCATGGCTCAAGTAGCTTCGAAAAAGTTGGGAATCATCTCGAAGGTACGGCGGTACTTCAGCCCTGCACAGCTTCTTAACTTATATACAGCTCAAGTGCGATCATGCATGGAGTACTGCAGTCATCTTTGGGATGGTTCAGCCAAATATCAACTAGAAGCGCTGGACTCCGTTGACCGAAGAGCCCGTAAATTAATTAACAACGTCGACCTTACGACCAAAAAACTACAGACCCTAGAGCATCGTCGTAAGGTTGCTTGTTTAACCGTGTACTACAGGATACATTTTGGTGAGTGCGCGAGTGCTCTGTTTGAGCAAATTGAACCCTCACCCTTTTACCATCGGACTACTAGACGCAGACAGAACTTCCATCCGTATGTGGTTGATATTCCGAAAAGTCGAACTAAGCGCCTTGACAGTTCCTTTTTGATACGGGTCGCCAAGGTTTGGAATGAACTGCCTGCGTCTATTTTCCCTGACCAGTATAGTCCTAGTACTTTTAAGCGTCGAGTGAATAGGTTTCTCGTAGATGGACGTGTACCACCTTAGTCTTCATGTTCACTTAACATCAGGTGTCATGGAAGACAAACGTCCCATCCATATTTTATAAAAAAAAAAAAAAATACCTAATGTAAGTTTGAAGGACGTGTAATGCTGACATCATATTATTGCACATTTTTGTTACAGTAATAATGTAATGGCTATTGAAACATGTACAACGGTTACAATAAAATGAGGACTTTTTCCTTCATATTCCTATTCCTGTTCCTTTTGTGTTGACTATCTGTATAGTGACTGATATATGACCTGGCATACGAGCAGAAAGTTTACTATTACCTAAAGCCTTCCTTTATGGGTAAATTCGTTTACCTAATTTTAGAAATATAGTCAGTTCTATGTCCAGCAGTGGACGTCTTCTGGCTGAATTATGGTAGTAAAAGGGGCTATTTATTATGGGTCGATAATAGAAGCTCAAAAATCGGTAGTAGAATATATCCACATCCATAGGCCGGTAATGGAAATAACTGCTCTTTTGAATAAAAATATTGTGTGATAGAATACTAAATTTAAGTATTGAATTTCATAGAATACTTCACTAAGATTCATAAAAAATTACGAAACCTTTGCTAACATAAGAGCATATACCTATTTTTTTAAATTGAATTTGAAGACTGCTTAAACTGTCGGTAATAGGCGCATTTACCTTACCGCCATATAAAAAGTTATCAAAAACCCCCAGTCTACTTTCTTTCTTTATGCATTTCATTAATTTGAGACATTCTAATTAAAATCTACAGATAAATAAGTAAATAAATAAATAAAGTACGTACAAGTTCATTTTTTCAAATAGTCGGAATAGAACATTTCCGAACTAAGTGCAATTTTTTTACGGGCAACAACGAAGGTGGCGTTGTATCAAAAAGAACAGTAACAGCCGGGAAACCTTCAAAACCTCAGTTGGCATGCTATCGTTGATGGCCACGTTCTTTTTCATTTATGCTGAAACAAAAATGCAGCATAAGCAGGATGAGTTAAAGGAAGTCTCACTAAAGTTTGAAATCGTGTAGCATAATTGTGTTGTAGTTTGTTATAGACCATTATTTAAGAGAAATTAATAAATTTTCCTGACAATTATTGTTTTTTTAATGCCAGGTTTCTTCATTTTTAGCTTGTAGAAACTCCAAAAATAACTACCTCATAAAAATTTATATAAGTCGGCACTTCGTTAAGACTTGGCAGTCAATCTTCTACAATAGTTTGTGGAATATTTCAGTGACATTCGCAAAGAACATGTACGGCAAGACGCTGGCGGTGATGAATGGGTACAGCTTCTACTCGGACTACAGGCACTCGGGCGGCAAGCTGCGCTGGCGCTGCACGTACGGGCGCGGGTGCAGGACGCGCTTCACGACGCTCGGCCGGCGCGTCGTCGACCTGTACTGCCCCACGCACGCGCACAAGCCGCCGGCGCTCTCGCTGCTCAACGGGACCATCGTCAAGACAACTAAAAACTATCAATAGCTTCTACTCGGAACTATCGGACGAGTTAAACAATACATTGAAAAGATCTTTTCTTAGCTCTAAAATATGTAATGGGCAACATCTTATTTGACTTAGTTCCAAAATCCTAATTTTGTAATTTCTATATTTTAATTTCATCATGTCTATAATTATACCTATTTTAAATACTTTGGTGTAGGTATGTAGTGTTTTAGTTTTTAATAACTTAGTTAAATGCTTTAGTGACAATTATTATACAGGTTGTCCAAAAAAGTACTTTGGAGGAAAATATACCGGATAGGGCTAGTCTTCCCCATTCAACTACAAAAAGCCGCTGTTTATTTGGATTTATAGTTTCTCCATAAAAAAATCTAAATATTTCAAGGAAAGCACGCGCGCGTGACCTTTTCCTATTCAGATAGCGCACCTTACGATTAACTAAGAGATATTTACATAATAGATAAAAATAAACTTAGTAATCTAGGTAGATACTTAGTTGCATGCACTTGTTGCAAGTTTTTGTCAATTGCACTTTTTGTACGGGCCGTCAGAATGAAACAGGAGCTTGATGTAGTTTTCACAATACCCAAGTAATTCTGGCGTAGTTTAAAATTGGAATCAAACTTTTTTACAGTAAATAATTAAATCAATTCAGTAATTCAATTCCACTAATGTTAATCTAAAGTTATGTAGAATATTAATTCGATTGTCATGTGCGCACTCAAATCAGAAGTAAGTGCCTACTGGAAAGGGAAAAGGTCGCGCACGCGCGCTTTCCTTGAAATCTTTAGAGTTTTTTTTATTGAAAAACTATAAGTCCAAATAACAAACGGTTTTTTTGTAGTCGAATGGGGAAGACTAGCCCTATCTAGGATATTTTTCTCCAAAGTCCGTTTTTGACACCCTGTATAAATGAACTATCGTGTTTTGATTTGAAATTAAAACCGAATTTCCTTTTCCTTCTATAAATGTAATCATGTTAACAATTTAATTAATGTTTATTACAATTTTACTGACTGTGTGCTTTTGTTCATTAAATAAATGTATTTTGCAAAAAAGACCTGTAATTTCGTGTTTATTTGTAACTTGACTTTTTATTAAAAAAGTTTTCATTTTGGGACAATATCAAGAAAAAGATGAAAGTTTAGCCAGAGTACCTTCGATCATGTAAGTCGATTGTAATTAAATCTCACAATGAAATTATTTTCACGAGAAATGAGCATTCTCGTCAAATTGAAAAAATGCTAAAAAGTGCCAAAATTTTTATGAACCGAGGTAAGCTGATAGAAAATGAAAAATGGTTGTAGATTCTGCAAGCTTCACTACTAACTAGTATTTTTTTCATTTTAAACAACTATTTTACTTCTTTGTTGATTCGTTTCAATATAAACATCATAATGCTTCTTGCAGAACCCGTACACGGCATATCTCGCCAAGGCCGTCCTGTAATACAGATTGGTAACTATCGGTTCAACAAGTGGTCGGGCAGTCGGGGACCGCGGGCCAGGTACGTCTGTGTGAAGGCACACAAAAGGTGCAAAGCCGCCATCATCACTATTGGCAACGAAATTGTACAGCACCAACATGACCATAACCATTAGAACATTTTGCATCTTGTGAAATATGTTTCGGATATTTGTGAAGTAAAATATTCATATTCTTATATGAAGTTTATAATTTTAAAATATATTATTTTAACCGGCTTAAAAATCTCCAAGAGTCAGAGTTGTTTTTCCAGTGGTAGGTCACCTAATTATCCAATGATATTAATCGCTACCGTTTTAAAATGTTTCATTAAATTTATGTTAAACGATTAAAAGGCTGTAAAGCAAAATGACTCTGAAGCAAGTCTATGACTAAGTTTTTTAAGCCTCTCAGTATTAGTTCTGTATGTCTTTGTTTAAAATAGACTGGAATGCACTTTTTGTATAATTTTTTTTATTTAAATTTTGTTTACCAACCCTTGTCAGTTGTAGGAAACTTTGCTTTTTCAGCTTATTTAAGGGTGTAAAAAGTAAAAACAAATTTTTAACGATCATCTTTTTATATTTTAGTACAAATCTTGAAGAATAAGAAGGGAAACTTAGTACTCTTTATGGAAGGTTATTGTTTTGGCAAGCAAGGAAACAGCAAAAAAACGTCAAACTGGAGGTATACCAATAATCACATTTGCAATGGTCGAATTACCACCACCATTGACAATACTGCCGTTCTACGGTGACCCCATAAGCACAGCCATCTTCCTTCATTTTGTGCAACAGCTGGGTTAAGCAACGTTAAATTAAAATTAGGTTTGGGCGATAAGCTGACGTCCTGGAATTGAAATAGTCTCTCCATCATTATAATACCTTCAAATTTTTTAAACATGACATCAGATGGTTTTATTACCTATGGTGTTCTGCCTACCCCATAAGGGATATATATAGGCATTGGGAAATTTCATGCGTGTATAGGCATTTAAGACTTTATACATACCCTCATATTTGGATCCGTAACCCAAGCAGATATGACGACCACATACCGGTCGTCGTGCGGAATAGCAATCAATATTAAAGAGGACTTTTTTTTCTTCATTTTGAATATTTAGAATAAATCTAAGACGGCCTTAAAGATAACGAAGCAGTGAACGAGCACAAGATGTTTTATAAAAACATGTATCCAATGTAGTAAAGTTATGAGTTAAAATAATGCATTTAGCATATTTTAAAAACAAATTTTCTACAAAAAGTCTGTTAGACCAATCATTTGTTTGCAGTGCAACTAACGTGCAATCGACGAGGTAAAGAGTTAGCAATTGTATCAGAATAAATCTACTATCCAGTGGCGTTGTACGAGAAGCAAGCTTTGCCGTGCGCGCATGGTGACTGATCAATCCAAGCTTCATATACGCTCGAAAAATTTAGAACACAGCCATCGACCTCCGCAATTTATCATAGTGAAAGGGGTCTATCATAAGTTATGATTTTGTTACTATTCTTTCGATTAAGTTTTGTAAAAATGTGAGTGAGTGCCGAGGACCATATAAGCTTTCCACCGCACTTGAATGCTGTGTTATTTTTTGTTGTATTTAATTTATATGAATTTTCGAACGTTTTAATTACCAAATCCTTTGAGTCATAGTAAGATATAACTATAACCTTGTAAAAACTTATAAGTCTGTAGTTTTAGACGGGCTGCAGTAATTTTGTTACTATGTTCTAAAAAAGTTGTGTGTGTATCTTAATAAAGTTAACATCTTTAATTTCATGTAATTTTACTTATTTATCAGCAGTATATTTTTTATCAACACAACTCGTGTAATAAGTCCACTACAGTATCTTGAGTACCTGTCTCTCCTGGGGAAAGCAGTTGTCCCGCGCGGAAAACGACTCACTATTTTCGCTCAAGAAACTTACAATGGATATAAATACTGCATAAAAAAGGAGAGGATGAAGAGAGATGTTCATGTCGGGAATGTGTTGGTCTGACCTACCTTTGGCAACATTTATTAATTTTACTCAGTAAATAGAAGTCTAGTGAGAAGTTTATTTTAAAATATTTTACGGGCGCGAGACGGGCGCGAGGCGAGCTTTGGGTGGGCGCGGGGTCATAGCAGCAACAGAAATACATACCCAGTGATAATGTCAATTGTCTAACTATCTCAGTTCACGAGAAACTTCCTGGTGACAGACGGACAGATGGTCTTAGTGTAGTTCTTGTTTTATCTTTTGGGTACGGAACTATAAAAACTGGCTAAGTTGGCAGGGCATGTAGTTATTGCTTTAAAATTTACCTTTGGGAACTAAGTACTGTTTTATTATGTATGCATTCTAAATTTCAATATACCGATAACTACAAGTGATTGATGTGTCTCCCGGTCCCACCTTTACACTACTCGAACATCCTTACATACTTACCCTGTCCCGAAACCGAATCAAAGGACGGCCCAGAGCCGATGGTTTTAAAATACTACCTACTATTAAAATTTGCCTCATATCAACAATTGCTATAGTAGGCTATAGTGTGCGGTTTATTAGACATTTATATTCCAAATTTACATATGTATAATAGTAGTGATTTAAAAAATGTTATGTATGTATGTATGATTTTAAAAAAATGCTCAACCCAGTCCGATGTTATTTTGTTTTCTTTACTCAATCCTTTCTACTTTTACACTGTACAGTCACGTGCAATAAGATGAATACATTTTCATTTGAATATGAACCTTATCACAACCGAATAAGTTGCGAAGTGAGTACATCTTGTAAAAACCTAGTTTTTAAGTAAAAGCTGTTGGCCACCCAAATAATATAAAATAAAATAAACACTGTGTTCACGTACTGAGTAACCATCTCTCATTTCAGCAGACGAAGTGGTTGTTATACCTTCCAGCAAAGGAAAAAAAGACTTGCTTATGATAAAAGGCTATACTTATTCTCAGATCAACTACTCTAACCACTGGGTGTGTTCGTCTGCACGTTCTCTCTCCTGCGCAGCCAAAATTAAGAAGAATCATGATGGGTCTTTCTGTATGGCTAAAGCACACCATTTGCATCCTCCCCCAAAGTACATAATGAGTAAAGGAATTTATATCAAAATTTGATCCGATATATATGTAAAAATTAATCCTACGTGTTTTTCAGGAAAGTTTTAGGACGAACCCATAATTAATTGTAATGTCATTCATGTTTTAAAATAAAGCTTCTGAGCTCTTACAAAGAGTATTTAATTCCTTAACTGCCTAGTTTTGATTGCATTTTATTGTTTAAAATTAAACAGACCAATCACAAATTAGAGACTATTTAGAACAGTTTAGAGATTATTTAGCGACTTAATATTTTGTATTGATTTCAAAGTGAAAACAGGGTGGGAATATGATATTCTAAATTATTACAACACCCTAAACAAGAATGTTTTCTGAAATATCTTACAACACTTGCAATTATAATTATATATAAATATGTCTTTTATTTCAATGGTTCATCTGATCATCGTGGTATGTAGGATGATCAGAGAAGGTTTCTTAAATTATGTAGACAATAATGTAATATGCCTTAATATGCAAATACATGACTTTCACTAAGACACATTTTCTGTGATTCATGGTATTGGTTTATACGCCGATTGTTTTATTAGGGATTTTCAAGATCATTTCAGTACCGAATAGAATGTTAATCGCTGGATTAAGAAACCGTTTTAAGATTTGTAATACATACTTACACAAAATATTTTGCTTTAGTTCAACATCTGAAAAACGCAAAGCAAATGATGTCATTATTATAGACGGCTATAGTTTCGGCATAGAAAAAGGTCGAAAAATAACAACAAGCTGGAGATGCATAAAAATGCAAAATGCAGTGCGCGATTAAACACGAACCCTGACATGTCTCTTGTAAAAAGCAATTTAGTGTACAGTCACAACCCACCTAAGTATGTTATTCGAAATAACATTTTTTTATAATAAGGTCTGTAGGCAGATAAAAATCATATTTTATACCTACGCAATGTTACTTTTTACCTAATCTATTCCAGTTCAAATTATGGGAATAAATATCTAACAGAAAATGGTTTCGAACACCGACCTAGGTGTTATTATGACTTCGTAACAGTTATGGTAGCTCATTGTTTTGGTACTTTGTTTGCTATTTTTTGTTTTCTATATTATTTGTGATTTATTTTCTACAGGGTCCTTCTAAAATATATTTAAATATTTTAAGAGCAGGTTAAGAATGAAGTGTATGTTTAATTTCCAAAAAAATATATGCATGCATATTAAAATAATTAAGTTCTTAAATAAAAAAAAATAGATTTAAAACTGGGCTAGAAAAAACTAAGGGTATTTTTTAAAGATAAGGCTTTTATAAATATAATTTTAACAAAATAGCAGAAAACCTAAACTTAATAATTAAAGTCATTAGAATAATTACTTAAAGCCAAATCAAAAGTGTTTTTTTTTTAATCAAATCTGATCTGTTTATTCAAGACAAGACCAGATGGGTGATTCGCATTAGGTGGTTTGTGATAAACCCTCAAAAAACATAAGTACATTTCTTCACATGTGTTCCCAGGTTTTACAAAGTCAGTAAACTCATGACGGCGCGGCGGCGTTGCTAGCCGCGAGCACGCTGTAGGTACCGAGTTTTAAGCTGCTTTTATAAAACAGTTTTAACAAAAGCTGCTGGACCAAGACTATACATAATAATTCTTGCACTGTGTACATACTAAAATTTTCTTTTATCTTTCAGTTCAATGGGTAAAAAACAACAAGGATTTCCCTTGATAATATGTGATGGTTACACGTTCTGCTTTCGAAAAACTACGAACTCAATACGAAGTAAGACAGTGAAATGCTACGCAAGGATCAAGACACTGTCAGACTGGACCATTGTTGCAATCAATAATAACCATTGCCATGAAAAGAAACCGTTCTTAATAAGAGATGGCATTATGACGAAAGTAGCAACGCCATCGTATGAGCAGGTAATCGGTGTTCCTCAAGCATCCTTATTCTCCAGTGGCAATAATGACCATTTCCATGTAAATAAACAAATCTTAATTAGAGACAGCACTATGAAAAGAATATCGAGAGCGCCGTCCTATGAGCGAATGGTCGGGTTTTCTCAACCACCATCACACTCTAGTGTCAATATTGATTGGAAACAAAAACCTTATTATAATTATATAGAATAATATCTGAAATGGAAACATTAAAAATGGTTTAAATATACAAAGAAACATTTTGTAGCTGTCCGTAAGGAGGTATAATATAATAATTTTGGAATTTATCGTGAAAATTTATTGAGAAGTCTCATTAAGCTAGTGCTGCATCTCACTCACATCTGCAGCTTTCATAAGTTGTAATTATATTAGACTAGGTATCTAAATTAGTAAACTAAGTAATGTGAAAAAGTAGGTGATAGCTATTCTTTAGTATCAAATTTTTTGAAATACATAAAATACAGCGAGGCGACTCTGAGCGGAGGACAGCAGGGCGGTGTGGAGCGGAGGACAGCGGAGTGGCGCGGAGGCCAGCGGGGCGCCGCAGAGTGGAGAGAAGCTAGGTTGTGAAGTGGTTGAATGAGTGTTTGAATACGTAAAAAGTGTTTAAAATACTTAAACACAACTATAAAAAAATAATCAATTATCACTTATTTTGTCTGGGTAATTTATAGACATACTCTTTTTCATGTGATCTGTGTAATGTATTCATAGTTTGTACTTAATTAAATCTTAATAATAAGTTTTTAACTATGGGGAATATACAGGGTTAATTTTAAATAGCGCATCACCTCTTGCTGGCTGTCTCTGCACATCAATCCCAACAACATTAATTGTTCTACAACAAATATTTTTTTTTAAATGTTGTTTTTCCACACAAAAAATATTTATAACCTCGGTTTAGTGGCGTAGCTCTATTTACTCTGAGCGTAGGTATGACACGCACTCTGCGTAGTAAAATATCGCTTCAAAATAATAATAGACAATTCTTACAAAATGTAGAGTTAGGAGGAAACGCTTATCTTTTTTTTTAATTTTTGTGTCAAATATCAAGCTTTGGGAAAAGTCGTAGAACTAATGTTTTTGAAATTGATGTGGAGAGGCTGCCTGCAGGAGGTATATCTAAGTCTAAGTTTTTAAAATAGTTTTTAAATGTAATTACATTTGCAAAAGTATGCTCAACTCAACTTCGCTCTGCTCCGCTCCGCTACATTGAACACTTTTCACCGCTCTTCTCCGCTTCTTTCCGTCCAGCTCCGCGTCAGTGAAAACGCACCCTTATACAGATTATTTGACTTATTTTTATCCCGAAGTTTATCACAAATATAATCCCAAGCATCTTTATCAGTCCAAAAGCAATTTAATAGATGTGTCAGGAGGATAAATATCCAATCAAGTAGGTACCTGTCATAATATGAATAATCCAGTTTTCTTTTTATAACTTATCTATAACAGTTTTTGAAAAAAAGGACGAATTTTATTGAATGACATAATTTATCTTTTAAATATTTACTTTGACGTCTTACAATTGTGATTTAATCAATGGCAAAATAAGTCAAAGGATTGGCGTTTCATTTTACGTAAGCAATACAACGCAATTATTAACAAAAAACTCTATAAACATACTATAATATATTTTCAACACACTTGCTCGTAAAGTGAGCCTAATTCTATTGAATTTAGAACTATTAACTGGGCTATAAGTCACGCGTGCATAATATATTATACCCTAGTGCATAATATAATGAATCCTACAAAGTTGAATTGTACCTTAGTGCAAATTACATGCGAGTAAACAGAGCATATTTTATTGATCCGGGTTATACATTAAATACAGGGTCAATTTATAATAGTCTGTGATATTTTAAAATTGGGTTAACAATGATGTGTTGGTTTAAATTATGAAGTAAATTTCTTTTTTATATTTTTCATAAATTAAAATTTCAAAATTATTTTTAATGAATAAAATTTAAGTTTAATCTACACTTAATGACTAGGTACATAGCAAAAAATAAAAATATTTCCGTCTATTTCTTTTAAGAAAATCACTTCACCAAAACAATAATCTTACGCGAATAGTAGATACCTACGCATCCGAGCGAAGCCGTGTGTTTGCGTGACCTAGTTACCTACTTAGCGCGGAATCAGCTGTAATTACGTCATACATCAGGATAAAAGGTGATTCTAATGTCCCATCACACTACTGTTACAGGTTTTTGACTATCAATTTCACGTTAAACTAATTGTATCTAAATACTGTTTTAGTTTTGATCTTCATTAAATTAAAAATGAACTTAAAATAAAGCATTCGTGCTTGAAGTCTTTGTTAAAACAAATAAATTGATTTTACAATTAATTTAATGTTAGAATGACGTGTTTACTCACTGGAATAACCTTATTTATAACTATGTACAGTGTAGGTATAACATACAAAAATAACTTACATTTTTACCTTGCGTCCTGTCGCTGATGTTAAATACCGTGCTAGGTATTAGTCACTGATAACTTATCACATTCACAATTATAACTGCTGTACATGGAGTCCCATTAGCCCATATACTGAACACAAAACCTGTCATGTTTAGCTTATTAATTTTGACTATCCATAAAGTATCCTTATCACTTTTGATAACAGCGATAGTTGGACTCGTCAGTCCATAGAATGTGCTTCAGCAACCAACCATAGACTACACACGCGGAGCATAGGTAGTTGCTTCAGTTCTTGCACTTTCGTAAAGTGGTAAGACTTGAGCCCTCTCGTCGCAGCAAGCGCCGCACCCACGAGCTGCTGACTTCGAAAACCTGAGCCGCATCGTTTGTGTGTGCTGGTTATCGGATGCTGTTCAAAACATTCCAGCACGTCTTCTTCGAGTGAACCAGAAATCGAGGTCTGCCGGCGTCTGTGACTGTGGATTAAACGTGCCATAATCGCGTAATTCGACATTTTTGTTAGTTATCGATTTAGTGTTCGCGCGCGCGAATCTCTGGACAGACTGACGAGCGGGGGGCGTGGCGTGCTTTCAATCAAACATAGTAGGCGCGGGCGCGGCGGCTCGAATTTGACTTTCGGCTCGTTTGCTTGTGCCGCGCAAGAACTTATAGGTATTGTTTGGTAATGTAACTAATATTTTATTGTTTAATAGAAATAGATGGAAACGTTTTCTCATCTTGCTATGTAGTCGTAAATTAGAGATTAAACTAAAATTTTATGCACTTAGAAGTATTATGAAATTTTAATTTATGAAAAATGTTTAAAAAAAAATTTTTTTTTTCGAAATTCAGACCCACTCCTCATTCTGAATCTGCTATAAAAATATAATTGACTATTATGTGGCGACCCTATATATGAGCGCGCGCGTCCAGGCGGCGCGCGGCCACGTGCACCAGCAGCCGCGGCCCGCGGTCGCCGCACAGCGCCTCCAAGCAACAATAGCGTGTGTACGTGTAATGGGACAGGGCTACTGACGCGCAGCAGCTAACAGCTGCTTCAAATTAATTTTATGACCACGTATGTCTGTCTTTTACTCACAAGTATGTTGAAAAACGTCGTGTGTAACTCGTGAGCGTTTACTTACTTAAGTTAACTTAGCTCACTTGTTACATAATATACTATTATCGAATACCATAACATAGCAAGAATAAATTAGATAAGTTTAAATATTTATGTAGTTCAATCAAATATCATACAAATAATTTGCGAATGCGTGATATTCTTTTAATCGCATATCGCCTATTTTCTTGGAAGAATGGCATGTAAAGAGGGCCCATGCCAAATTTGAGCACTTACATCTCGTAGCTTATAGATATTGTGAAAGGCTATTTTTTTCTACCAGTTTTTTACCTGTATCGGTTACTCATACCAGTCAGTTGAATATTGAAACCCGCCATATATCAACATAATAAGACAAGTGAAAAAAAAACAGACCATTCCATCCAAATTCATTCAACGTATTAAGGGAAACGAGTTGCAAGTGTTAACAAACAACATGATGCCGTGACATCACATCAGTGTGGACACAGACCGCAATCAATTAAAATTAATTTAATGTTAATAAAAACAGCGAATAACTTTATAAATACGATATTTATAATGTAACTAGCTTTATCCCGCAACTTCGTATGCGCTTAACTACCCTTCTCGTGGAAATTTCAGAAACTATACAACCAGACACCCACTGAAAGAACCTTTATACCAAGTATCACGCCCATGCACTCAAGGAATAAGTTTTTTTCATACAAACTAAAAATCATATATTTCCCGTGCCCGTGGGAATTTTGGGAATTTTTTTCGTAGCACAACCAGTCACTCTTTGAAGAACCTTCATGCCAAGTATCACATCCGTACACTCAAGGAATAAGATTTCTCGCACAAACTAAAAAGTCCAACCCCTTCCCGTGGGAATTTCGGGAATTCCTTCCATAATACAAACAGACACTTATTGAGGAACCTTTATATCAAGTATCACATCCGTGCACTCAAGGGATGGGATTTTTTCATAGTCAAAGTCAAAGTCAAAGTCAAAAGAATCTTTATTTCGTAAGTATTAAAATACATTTGAAATAAGTCACAATTTACAAATTGAACTGAATCTACCACCACTTCGGAAAGTCGATCTGTTGAGAAGAAGTGGCAAGAAACTCAACAGCAATCATCTTTTAAAAATACACAATAACAATAACAACAACAATAATTTACAATCTTCTTGCATCCGGATATCTTATAATAAAACTTTATGCTTATCCTTAAATCTATCGAAGGGTTAATTTTAAATATTTTGGAGTTTTATTATAAAAGCGTACACATCGACCCATGAACGAGTTGGTGATCTTCTGGAGTCTACTATTATATTTATACATTAGGCAATCAAGTAATAGACAGAAACGTAGACATAGATATAGAGGTAAAGATAGAAGTAGATAGATGTAGCGATAGAGGTGAGAGATATTACAGATAATGTGGATGGAGATGAGGATAGTCGTGGACAGAGACTGGACACTAGCACGGACGTGAACATGGGGGAATGGGATGGAGATGGGGAAGTCAGAGTCAAATTCAAAAAAGTAACAAGTCATAAAGTCTTCAGCAAAACGACCTGGCACCGCTAGCAGCACCCGTTCACGAGTATAACGCAAGCACCAGCCATCACTCTCCTCAACCATATTTTAGGGAAGAGGGTGACCCGACACCCGACGCTACCGCTAGCCATGCCGCCTGAGGGAGCATGACGTTCTTGCTGTTGTATGGATAAGAAGGAGATGGAGATGGCGTTGGATGAGAAGGATATGGAGATGGTGTCGGAGATGGTGTTGGAGATGGAGTTGGAGATTGAGAATATTTGAAAAACAATTTACAACCAAGGACTTTTATCGTCCATATATTCAGAAATTGTATAAAAGCCTTTACTACACAATTTTTGTTTAATAGTTTCTTTAAGTTTATCAAGTGCTAAGTCTTGAATATTTGTGGGAACCTTATTATAAAAACGTATGCATTGACCCATAAATGAGTTAGTGACTTTATGAAGTCTACTATCATAGCCGGCTAGCTTGTACTTATTTCTAGTATTAACATTATGCAAGTCACATTTTCTATGGAACATGTTTAAGTTCTTTTTTACGTACATAAGGTTTTCAAAGATATATTGTGAGGCAAAGGTAAGAATATTAATTTCTTTAAACTTATTTCTAAGTGTCGCCCTGGAATTAAGTTTGTAGATTGAGCGAATAGCCCGTTTCTGCAGCACAAAGATGGTTTTAATATCGGCAGCATTTCCCCACAGGAGAATGCCGTATGTCATTAAGCTATGAAAATAACCAAAATAAACCAACCGCGCAGTAGCTTCATTAGAGATATTTCGCATCTTTTTGACGGCATATGCTGCAGAACTAAGTCTCTTCGCCAACCTTTCTATATGTGGTCCCCATTGTAGTTGTGCATCTAGGGTTATGCCAAGGAACACTGTTGAATTTACAGGGCTCAATTCTTGTCCTTTTACAATTAAGTTAGTATTTACATGCCGGACATTAGGCAAAGAGAATTTTAAAAATTTAGTTTTATTTTCATTGAGTAGTAGGTTATTGGCTGAAAACCATTTCTCCACAGTTTCAATACAACAGTTTATTTCAAAGCAATGCTTCAATTGCCTACTCACTTTAAATAGAAAAGAGGTATCATCAGCAAATAATATGACCTCACACTTGTCTTTCACTAAAAATGGCAAATCATTTATATAAACTAAGAATAAGAAAGGCCCAAGAATCGAGCCCTGGGGCACTCCCATATGAACTGCTGATCCCGATGATCTCTTTCCATTAATATCAACTCTTTGAATTCTATTGCATAAATAGGATTTCATAAAATCAAGTGCCCTATCATTGATTCCATAGTGGTGTAGCTTCATGAGGAGTGTATCGTAGTGAACACAGTCAAAAGCCTTGGACAAATCACAAAAGACACCGAAGGCATCACGTGACTCCTCCCAGGCATCAAATATATGTTTGATAAGCTCAACACTGGCATCAGTTGTTGAGCGACCCCGTGTGAAACCAAATTGATTTGAATTCATTAAATTATTGCTAAAGAAGTGTACCACTAGTTGGTTTAAAATAAGCTTTTCAAAAATTTTACTAAGTGTTGGTAATATAGAGATTGGTCTAAAGTTACTGCGGTCGGTTATGCTTCCTGCTTTAAATACGGGAATAATTTTACTAAGTTTCATTAAGTCCGGAAACACACCATTATCAACACAATTATTAAATATACTGGCTAAATAAGGTGCAATACCGTCAATGATAGATTGGATGATTTTAACAGAAATACCATCCAGATCAGCAGTGTTCTTAATTGTTATACTTTTAAAAGCTTTCAATACCTCACTTTCAGTAACATGCCTGAAAGTAAAGTTAGTTTTACACTTATTTACATTATTTTCAAGAAAAGATTGTGCAGCTTTAACTGATGAATTTAATGTCTTCGTAGTCGAAACTGGAATGTCTGCAAAGAATTTTTCAAAAGCTTCAGCAACTTCTGTATCTGATGTCAACAGTCGATCACCAATTTTCAGTTTATGTTCCGCGTTTCTAATGTTTGACTTTCCAGTTTCGCTGTTTATAATTTGCCAAGTAGTTTTAGGTATATTTACACTATTTTGAATTTTATTATTAATAAAATTTGATTTCGCAATACTACACACATTTTTGAACATTTTGGAGTATTTTTTAACATATTCCTTAAAGGTTTCGCTATGATTATATGATTTTTCATCATATAATTCATATAATCTGTCTCTGCTTTTGAATATTCCTACTGTTGCCCAGTCACTAAACTTAAATGAGTTATCATCTATTTTAATTGTTTTCGATTTAAATACTGTATCATACTCACATTTAATTAAATTAAAAATACAATTATACTCCTTAACAGGATCATCATAACATTTAAGTTCCCACAACTTATCCAAGACATTACTTCTGAATCTCTCCAGCCGACCCTCGTTCATGGGTACAAACTTAATCTCTCTTCTTAATGCCTTGTTTGTGTTAATGTTAAAAGATGCTAATTGTCCACAGTGATCCGATTTTAACTTATTAAATATGTATTGACTGTTGGGTGATGCATCAGTGAAAATATTATCAATACATGTTGCTGAAGTGGCTGTAACACGTGTAGGCTCTAAAAAGAGATTTTTAAGTCCATAACAAAGAAACAAATTAGTTAACCTTTGGCTAAGGGATGATTGGATTAATAAATCAATATTAAAATCACCACAGACAATGATATTTTTTTTAGTATCACTAAGTTTAAGTAAAGCTTCCTCCATGATTTTTTCAAACAAATCAAAGGATGAAGCCGGCCGCCTGTATACGCTTATTATAATAACTTTCCCTAGTTCTATACATGCCATTTCAATGGTTTGCTCAACAGAAAGACTAATAATATCCTTTCGTTCTTTAAATTTCATTCCTTTGTGTGTAATAATCAAGGAGCCGCCACAATTAGCCTGGATTCTGCTGTATGAACTGGCTATTTGATGATTATTGAACGAAAATATCATTTGATGGTCTTTTAGCCAGTGCTCCGTTACACACAAAATATCTAAATTTTCTTGATTCATAAAAAGTTCAATTTGCAAATCCTTACCCAGCATGCCTTCAATATTTTGGTGGGCTACATTTAATACATTTTTACTACATTTTAATTTTGCAGCTGGGGCATATGTGCTAATAACATTTTGATTATAGCTAGAAGTCTTATTATCTATTGTCGTCGCCTCTAGTTTAAATTAACTAGAGTAGTCCTAATACTATTACTTGGAATGTTATATTCCACCGGTTTAATAAATATAAGTGGCTGCTCAATAGAAGCAGAGGTTTCAGTCAAGATGACTGGTAAATCATTACTAATAATATAAGATAGCGAAATTGCTATTTGTCGTATAGAATAATCGTACAAATTGTACTTATCATACTTAAAATAAAAAGGTTTACTAACTATAATGTTAGTATCAATCATATGGAATTTATCACTATGCCTACATGTCATAGTGTGTAATATTTTATTCAGATGGTGCCTTATATTGTTTTCTTGCTCTGAGAAAGAGTGGCTAAAAGGTAATGCAAATAATATTATTCTACATATATTTTTCTTTTCATACAAACTAAAACATCATATATTTCCCGTTTCCGTGGGAATTTCGGGAATTCCTTTCATGACACAACCAGACACACATTGAAAAACCTTTACACCGAGTTTCACATCGGTGCACTCAACGAATAAGATTTTTCATACAAACTAAAAAGTCCTATATTTCCCGTTCCCGCGGGAATTTCGGGAATTCCTTCCTTAGTGCACCCCTACATCCCCTAAAGAATATATGTTCCAAATTTCAGCTCTCTACGCCCAGTAGTTACGGCTGTACGTTGTCTGTCAGTCACTCAGTCACTCAGTACCTCAGTCACTCAGTCAGTAACGGAACAGTTTTATATATATTGATGATTGATGATATTTAATAACGTTTTATATTATTACCTATCTATAGTTTAATATTTTTTTGTAATCACTACATTCAATCTCAATCAGTCGAAAATACAATAAAATTATTTGCAGGGCCTGGTATTTTTTTGTTTTTGTATCATCTCCGCAAGTTGGTATTGCGGTGGAACCTTGTCACATCAACGTCCGCGTCAATCATCAGTACAGTTTTCATAGTAATTATTAGTTAAAAATTCTGAAAATTCGAAGAGTCGTCTTCGATATCCTATAGTCATTAATAGCGTAGATATATTTTAATGATGCCGTTTAAAAATATGATTGAGGACTTGGGGGAAAAATACGTTTTATATTTGAAATTACTCCATGTGGTACCTAAGAATTATATCAATAAGTTTAGTAACAATATTTCATTATGATATCTGGGTTGGTACGTCTCATAAGTAAATAAATAAATGTTGCACTATAAATGTCTCTTTGTTTATTTATAGAGAATTCTAGTGAAAAATCAAGTACCTATTTTTACTACACAATTATGGTTAGAATCGAGTACAGAGTGCTTTCCTTCAAGATCTTGAATTTGTCACCAGTCACCCTGTATACTTGAATAAGACTAGAGAGTTAGTACCTGAGTTTTAAAAAGCTTATATCTTAGAAGCTACTAGTCCGATTTGGGAAAAGTGTTTTGCATTAGATAGCCTGTTCGTAGAGAAAAATTAAGGGTTTTAAAGTTTAAGTTAAGCCCAAATATATTGTTAGCTAAACCGTGGGCTACGTCTAGGTATTTCAAGAATGGGTTGAGTTGGCTTACAAATGAAATTTTAACTATAAGTTACCTGAATAAATTGTATTTTGAGATTATCGGATATTTTTAAGTATGCGTGTGTGTGTTATAAATACGTTAATTATAAGTTAGTCATTTTATAAAATGCCCATGATGTATATGATGCTATAAATATACATATAATGTTCCTAATAAGAAATGTAGCTGTGGCATTGGTTTCAGATTCTCCCTTAATTTCGATAAAAAATTTATATGCAAATATTTTGGTTGTTTTATTTAAATAAATTCTTTGTTTACTTATTGATTAATAAAAAAATATACGAACTAAAAATTTATAAGATTGTAAGTTTTCTTTGCAGGGGTCACTAACTTCACTTTAGCATTGTGGTCAGAGCATAATGGACTATCTGTAACTCAGAACCTCAATAATGCTTTGCATATCTTTAATGGCCAATATGATGCACATATCACCGGAACAAATGGCAACCTAGTCGTATTTACTTATTTATCATTATCATTAATACGAATATTTTAATTTTTAGTTGTACTGGCAAAAAGCAAAAAAGGCAAACGGATTCTCATAGTAAACGGATTTACTTTTTACTTGGCTTGTGACTACGTGCAGACTACTGCATGGCAGTGCACTAGATGCCCGAATTGCCGCGCGCGCCTCACCACAGACAAGGCCATCACTATCATTACTCGGGCTAATTTGACACACAATCATGAACCACCCAAGTATGTGATAAGGAATGGATACGTTATTAAAATTTAATTTTAATTTCACTATCTGTTTGTATTCAATTTTCGACCGTACATTGTATTCAGTTATAATGCGTTAAGATTACAAAAAAATATATAAAACCTACACTTTATTCGATAGATACAGAAACGAAAAAATTGTGTTTCTTCATAATAAATAAATGAACTGAAAATTAAACATTCCCATTTTTTTATTTTTTTCACTGTTTTGGAAATGTTTGTCATCGTCTCGTAATTCCACATTTTAGGCGAATTTTTGTATTTTTATTAATCAACTTTTTATTTCAAACCGCGAGTTACCTCCTCAAGGAGAGTTCTAATGGCACTATTTTAGATATTGTACAGTCTATTACTTGACGAAGTAGGTAGTAGAAAAAAATTCCGTTAAGACCATGCTAATCTATTACTGTTCCTTCAGAAATAAAACACCAACTCACGAAAATACCCCGGAGAGAAGGCAAATTGATTAGAAGACGATGTGTTAGTTGTTATGCCAAGAGGAAAAAGGAGGGTGATCCAATGCGAGCTAAACAAGTGACCACAGAGTGCCTTGAGTGCGCAAAAGGTTATTGTCTACCATGCTACAATGAGGCGCATTAAAACAAAGTATTTTTTGTTTTTTTTCTTATTTTTTTTTTACTACCACCTCATCATTCAGCCAAGAAACGCACCTTATTGCCGCCTTATTTCGTCGAATTACCGTATTTCTTCCAAATAAAATACGATATTATGTGCTTTCACTTATTTATCTTCCCATATACAGGGTTAATTTTAATTAGCCTATCAACTCTTGCAGGCAACCTCTTCACATCAATCTCAAAAATAATCCACCTGTTATTTATTATTCTGTATTTTGTTGCATTACACCGCATCCCCGCACCCCTCTGCACGTGGCGTGTTGTGATTCGCATGGCGTCAGTGTAAATAGAGAAACTACAGTTTAGAGAAAAAAGTATACTTCGTATGGGAAAACTTAAATTTTTAAAATGATCTCATTTAAAAAGTCGTAGTATAAGTGTTGCTGGGATTGATGTGGCGTGGCTGCCAGCAAGAGATGATGCGCTAATCAAAATTTACCCTATAGATGTGACAAATCACGGCAGTTTTTTTATGTTTCCGTGTGTGTTTGTGTGGTAGTATAAATTTGTTGATTTTTATTTATTTCAGCTCATTATTCTTTTTTCTATATGCGTAGTGCAAAGTTGCTCAAAGTTGGACAGCATACGTACAACAGGTGTGGATCAAATGGTATAAAAATGCGTTGGAAATGCAGCCCAAAAATAACAAAGCGTTGTTATGCCATTGTGCATACTGTAGCCAATCAAGTGGTCTGTAGTAAATATGAAAATAATCACTTATTAAATATCGTGTAAGTATTTATGATTTTTTATGCTCAATAAAAGATGCTGTGAAATATTTTAATATAGAGATAATATAATTTTTTTTATGTATATTGTATATTAAAATACTTTATATGACATATGTACGCAGTATATTGGAATATGGAAGTTCTATCTGGAACCCACAATATGCTATTTATATACATAGGCTTGAGCAAGTACAGAGAACCTTCCTAAATTATTTGCGACTCAAAGACTATCGTGAGAAAAGAACGTATGCCGAAGAATTGTATCACTTTCATCTCGATTCGCTAGAGTCTCGTCGCTGTCAGGCAGACATGCTGCTCCTACACGACGTGCTGAGCGGTGCGCGCGACTGCCCCACGTTGATGCACGACATCCAGCTCCGCGCCCCTACATGTCGCACTCGACATACGGCTCTTTTACAAGTCCCTCATTCTAAAACTAAATACTATAAAAATTCAGTCATGTGCCGTATATCACGTCTTTACAATAAATATTACTCCCACCTTGATCTGTTTCAATTGACACGGCAGTCCTTTAAAAGTGAAGTGAAAAAAACAAAGCGTAAACAACACTTCCCGTTTGCGTTCGCTCCCGAACGGTCGTGTCTGCGGCCGCTCCCGAGTGTTCGTATTGCGCTGCCCTTGTTCCCTCCCCCGCACTCGTGCGGGTCAGGTGCCAAGTTAAGCTCTTTCGGAAAGTTTTCTCTTGTGGAGGCTGTGTGGTGTCGGGGCTAATTCATCTGCCCTTTTCAGGGCGGACCCGACTGCTGCCGGCCGAAGCATCGCTGGTCAGGTGGATAAGTAACCGTGCCAACGATTACTTATCCTCCGCCGTTCACCGGCAACAGGTCCGTACTAGGTTGCTCTTTTCAGCGCAGTTTCGATAGTCTTCTTCTCTCAGCCTAGCATAATGCCTCGTCACCCTGAGTGTACCGAGCATCAATGCGAAATCAATCGTCGTCGCATCCGTAATCTTCAAACTGAAAGGCAAGGCCTCATTGACAGTATGGAACGCCAAAACAATTATGACAGGAAGGTGAATGCTGGGCTTCAGGCTCAGATCACTTCCTTGCAGGAGGAATTATCCGCTCGTCCCTCGCCCTCAGAATTCAGTCAGTTGTCCAGCGATAAACAATCACTGGAAGCTCAATTTGCAGCCGAGAAGGAAGCTCTTCTCGCTCAAATCGAGTCCATGCGAGAGCAATTGTCAGCTCGTTCCCAGGTCGCCTCTACGTCTCAGGGGTTCCAAACCGATTCTCCGGCGTCTCCAGACCCATCTGAGTTCGTCGATCCTTTTTCAGATTGCATGTCGGTAGATTCCACCGCATGCAAACGGAAAACTACCCCGCCAGGTAGTGATTCCGACTCCGCTCCGTTAGTTTCAGAATCTCCTGCTCAGTTCACAGAGGTTCGCAAAAAATCCAAGTCAAAGAAGAAGAAGCAAGATGCCTCTTCGACTTTATCTCCATTTGTTCCAGCTGCTCCAGCCGCAGTTCCTGCTCCGCAAAATGTCGCACCGGCGTCTACTCCTGCACCTTTTGTTACAGCGATCCCGGCGTCACAGCCTGCGTCGCAATCAGATTCGGCGGATTGATTTTATTTGGTATTTTTATTCATAAAGTTCGTTTAACTTCAAGGTAACAGCGCTATGCCACGATAACAATTTCGAGGCGTATTTGACTGACGTATTACGCGCAGCATACCTGCTGTATCGAATTGTTTGAAATTAGTCAGACAGTCGTCAACTTAATCTCAAACTGTCAATATGAAAGAAATCAATTAGCTGCATCTGTTTTTGGTCTGCGAGCGTAGCAAGGATGCAGTCACCAAAACGTCAATTTAAAATAAAATTAGTATTAGAAAAAATTACACAATAAAAAAAACTTAATTTTGCAGTTCGATCCCTAAAACCAAGTATTGTACCAACCGCAAATAAAAAGTTTGTCGTAGGTTACGTTACATGCAGTTCACTAAGATCCAAGTTATGCTGAAAATGTAGTGATGAAATTTTTATAGCTATTAATAGGGAAGCACGCTGCAGAAACTAACTATAATCCTGCAGAACTATTAAAAACTTTGGAAAACAGAGTTTCAAATATGACATCTTAGCCAAAATTGTTATTTGACCGTGTCTGCCTCAGGCTGCAAACTGGACATCAATGATAGCGAGAGTGACAGCGGCGCGGGTAGTGACGCGGGAAATCTAGGCCATTCTCGACACCAGCGGGCGCTCGAGCGGTTTGTCATCTGCTTTGTGGGTTTGTCGTGGTTTCATACAAACTCAATACTTTCTATAGCTCTCGCTCATCTCGCTATCGCTGTCGCTGCCGTCCAGATACTCGAGCCAGATATCCCGCATTCTAAGTGAGCATTCTATAAATTTGTTGACCATCGAAATTATTTAGTTAATTGGATTTTTCCGTTTTATGCTAACGTAGCTCTATCTTATGTAATGTTTTGCAGCTTTGCCATCCGAGGCCAAACTTCTTTACAGAAATCTAGAGATCTCAGTTCAAATGAAACTTGATTTACTTCAAGTCCCGGTCGGGATAAATAAATATGAATCTTATCATGGCTAACTTATGCTAGCTCTGATACACATATCAAAGCTGAGAGAAGAAAAAATTAAATGGTAGTTAACTAATCGTTTTATTTTCAGTTCAATGGTCACACATACCCAGATCTAAGATTCGTTACCAGATCGGGTTTATCTTAATATATAAAACTGTTCCGTTACTGACTGAGTGACTGACAGACAACGTACAGCTACAACCACTGGACATAGAGAGCTGAAATTTAGAACCAACTTTTTTAGAGAGTGTAGAGGAGCACTGAGGATGGAATTCCCGAAATTCCCGCGAGAACGGGAAAAATTTGACCTTTTAGGTTGTTTAAAAAATCTTATTTACAGAGTGCACGTATGTGAAACTTGGTATAAAGGTTCTCACGGGAATGGAAAATATAGGACTTTTTACTTTGTTTGAAAAATCTTATATATTAAGATAGAGTTTTATAATATTAAGATATTAATATATCAGCTCAAAAAAATATTTAATGAGCTTTAGTGACATATTTTATAACATAATTTGTACCAAAAACAGTTTAAAACAAGCTCGCGTCTCGCACTCATCATAAGATTAATTTCAAACAATATCCAATAAAATCTTAATATAGGTTTTAAAAAACTATCTTTTCTTCGATTGAAAACAGTGCCACCTATACGATTATGGACGAAAAGAACCGTCTATTCACCCACCGCAGACTTGAAATATCGCTATTTTCAATTCACTCATATCTTTATAAATAATAAAATCATATGTTAGCCTGATGTATAAGTTATATTATTGTAAAGTTTCATAAATATCTATTAGGTGGTTTTTGCGAAGAAGAGCAACACCGTATGCATGTTTTGTATGTAATTATCTTTGATTGTTCCTAACGCTCAAACGGCTAAGCCGATTTTAATGTAATATGTTATGGTAGTTTATTAGGTTCTGAACTAATAAGTAAAGAAATCGACGACTAAAAGTCAGAAACGATATTTGTTTCCAAAATTTTTGTTTGCTTTTTATTCTATAGATGTCGCTGTACGTCGATTAAAGCGTGCAAGAAGAGTTTTAAATGATTTAGCCATATAACTTTGTAGACTTCCATTATTCATCATCCTCACTTTCATTAATATTTACCACAGAAAGGGAAGTTTTGGCGCGTACGAAGTAAAACAATAAAGTAAGGATGATGATTAGATGCTTACTGTCAGATTAACTTATCAAATTGTTAGCCCTTAATTGGCTGTCAGTGTAAATATGAAATGTCAACTTTTTTGTTCAAGAGCTGTGGACTATGTAATAAATAAATAAATATTAGATCAGAACTATGATTAAAAAAATTACAAGAAAATGGCTTTTTCGTGTTTTTGTTTTGTCATTTTAGAGAAAACTTTGTGAGTCAGTAATTGTTCAATGTCATCTAATGAATTCAGCGCCTTCTATAAAAGAAACCTCTATACTGAGAAGATTAAGTAACAATAGTTAACGTACCTATCGTTTAGTTTCAGTTCAATGGTACAAAAACCAACGCGGCAAAGATGTTGCAGTCATTAATGGATACACCTTCTTCAAGCAAACCGAACGTGTCAATACTAGCAGATGGATGTGCACGACGACAAACAGATGTAACAGCACAATCATTTTTGACAAAAAGAATAATATTATGCGAAAACATTTGAATCACACTCACCCAGCGCCGAGATACATTATAAAATCGGGTATATTGATTAAAATATAGGAATGCATTACATTTTATAAATAATAGACCTGCCCCAAAATAGAACGGTGGCAAAATATTATTATTCCTTTTGTGTTTTCTGTTTTACCAGAGAAAAAATTAAGTGTTTTTTCTAAATTTGTCTTCGGTAGTAGTAGGTAACTACATTTTTTACTAAAAACTATTGTGTAAATAGAAACATCTAAATTTGAGTATATGTAAGTACCATTTTATAGATGAAGAAAACAAAAAAACATAAGTAGCCACTTCTACCTGGTGCACATTTTATAATGAAATAATTTACCATTAAAATATGAGTTCGTTTTAAGTTTTCAACTGACTTCCAAAAAAGGAGGAGGCTCTCAATTCATCTGCATTTTTTTTATGTCTTTGTTACACGATATTTCAGACAATTATAAATCGATTTAAGAAAAATCTTAATTCATATGATAGAGGATACTTCATAGTTGATCCCATATAAATTTCGTCGAAATAGGTTGAGTACTTCATTAAAAATTTCAAATTTTTGAAACAATATGTATGATTTTGGAGAATGTTTACCTGGATGACATTATTAGTTTGCCAAAGTGTTGACGTGAAGTCGGTTTTTTTAATGATCTGCATTCGTTGATTATTGATGATTTCTCAGATTTAATAACTGTCGTACCTCCTTTTACTGGGTTTATTTTAATTTGATGTTTCGGTGTCAAAACAGAAATCGTGGTCTCGAGCGACTGCGGCGACGAGCGTCAACCGATAATAAAGTTGGTCAAATCATCTTCAATAAAAGAGATTCATTTTTTTAAATAAAGTAGAACTACAATATGTCATCTTTTTATTCACAGTTCAATCTCGCCGTGATTAATGACTTCACGTTCTTCAAGCAATTGCTTAAAACTTTAGGTATACAACGTGTAACAAAAAAGCTCAGTCAAACTTTAAAGCTATCTCTGTATGATATTATAATAAATAAATATGTCGATAAAAATAATTTTATACCTAGTTTTTTTTCATTTCATACTTTGGGTTATTTGATGCAAAGATATATATTGTTATAAATGAAAATAATTACTATGGTGTAATTATATAGATAAAATTATACATAAGCATAATAAAATGCGACAATTTTTAAACTATTTATTTTTGACAGATGATTCTACGCCGCGGTTCATAAATGGAAATTCTAGAGGTCAAATTTTAAAAGTCGGAAAGTATACGTTTTACTGCCATGAAGAATTACTCGGTACAAGAACTAAATGGTTCTGCGAAGAATCACAGTCGCAATGCAGAGCCACTGCGGTGACGATTTTTCAAGAAATTATATTTGCCAATTTCACACACAATCATTGATAAGAGTTGATTGCTTCTCTGTTTTTCTTAAAGGTACAATATTAGAATTTTGTTTTAATTAGTAAAAATAAATTTTATGTTGGGGTATTGCATTGAAGTGCCAAATAAATCAATTGAAATTATATTTTTATTATCGTTATAATTAATCTATCATAAGAACCTAAGTAAGGTTCCCATATTTTTTTGAGGATAATAAATTAGTTTATTATAACTTTTAGTTAAATTTATTAGTGTGTATTAAAAAAATATATATTTATCACAAATTAAAGTTTCAAAATTTTTCTCAGTGAGTAAAATTTAAGTTTAATCTTCAATTTATAACTGCATACAATAAGATACAAACGTTTTTGTTACTTGCTGTGTTATCATAAGCTACAGATTAAACTTAAATTTTGATCACTTAGGAGAATTTTGAAGTTATAATTTATGAAAAATGTTAAAAAAAAATTTTTTTTCTAAATTCGGACCCACTCACCTCGCCATGCTCTTCAAATATTATTGACTATTTTGTGACGACCCTATAGATTGCAGTTCCTTTTTCGGGTTTCATGGGAAGGATTTCAAACTCAGTTGGTTACATCGATATTCTATCCTTATCCACATCAATAAAGCAGTGAAATAACTAATTTCTTTATAAAAAATGGGATGCATATAAGATGCTGAATACATTTTTTGTGTTCATAATAATAATTAAACTGTTAAAAATAAGATTAGCACTAAACAAGAAATAAAATCTATGGTCGATAAAGAGGAGACCCTAAGAGAAATGTAAGAAGGCATTACACTTTATTCGATATTATTTGATATTTCGATAGTATTATCGAAAATTTAAGGATTGTTCATCTAAAGTAAACATTGAAACCTTTTTCCGAACTCCTTCAAAGTGGCAGATTGTCATACTATTATTCAAGCAGATTTCATCCTGTCAAAAACATATTTTATTTGTCTGCCATGAAAATAATGGTGATTGTATTAATACTGATTAGTTTTCGTAATTAAAGACAATGTCAATAAAAACATATCAAACCGTATGTGTTTTTGCATTCTTTGTACATTTTAACCCTTATAATTATCCTACCCTTATTAATATATTGACAGCTAGGTATATAGAAGATTTTAAAGAACAGAGGCCCGATGTGCTAGATGCAAGACTCATGTTTCACACAGAAGAATCGTTTCAACGTTTTCGTGTGCAAACGTGCGAATCTAATCATAAGGACTTCGCATTCTGATATGCTTTTTTCGTAGTTTGAAAAAATCTTGCTATTTAACTCAGCTTGCCGGTCAGTTTACAGGTTTGGTAAGGCGAACGATATGTTCTTACAGATATTGAACGAACAATATTTTCTTGCGGAATATGTTTTCTTATTCATATTTTGGAGTTGCATTGCGTCAGATATGTTCTTTGAATTATATGTTTTCTTACAGTTTTACTTTTGAAAAATCAAAAAGGCTTCGATGTATTAATATTCAACGGTTATACATATACAAGTGCTAGACGAAATAATACGACAACTAGTTGGCGATGTTCCAAAAAATCTTCTTGCCGCGCTCGAGTCACCACTTCCGTTGACGGCTCAAAGATAATGTGGCATTCACACGTACATGCCCATGAACGTCCTCAGATGATCATTAAAGATGGAGTGATTTATAAATTATAGAGTTAATGTTTGACGGTCCTCGTGGTTTATTTATCGGCAGCGGTGTGAGAGATTCAGAGTTCTAGCAATATGCAAACTTTAAGATGCAAAATTTTCTAACCTTATTCGGGTTAAGATACATACCTACTCTGATACCCACAAGTTCCGCTGTCTGCCTCCAAAACACGAGCCTATATAAGCACACAGTAATATTGTCAGTTTGTCAATGTACAGAAATAAAAATACTTTCAAATCGATACATGCAACTCTTTTCTTGAGGTGCCAATGTATTCAATATTGTAGAGGGGGAAACACAAGTGGTATTTAGTAATTTTTGCTCCAATACCAGTATTTTAAATCAAATTAGTTGCTTAGTGTCTTTACCTGTATGTACGGGCCAGCCGTACATTTCCGCCGAGCTTGCATTTTACGCGGCTCAGGCGTTTTTAGTTCAGTGCACAAGTTGTGTCCGCGGCGGTCACTCAAATCTATCAATCATCTATCATTTAATTTAATACTATCATTTTAATCCTTTTATTGCTATCAGTTTAAGTTTCATTGTGTACTCCTCAAGTGTTAATTATAGACTAAATATCTACAACTATCTATTATTTTAATACTCTACTATCATCAAATATTGTACGGGTTCCGTTCGTCTCAGCCCATACATATTTGTGGTCCTTCGAGAAAACCTCGCGTGTGTACTTAGTGACTTTTTACTGTGTATAACTCGTGAGGACTGAACTAGCGGAGACGCTTACTATCAAATTTTGGATCTTGTGAGCAATAACGCTCACGAACAGGCAAGCAGCTAAGCAGAATATCAAGTAAGATCTTTCCTTTTTTATAAATTACTGCATTCATCATGTTCAGTATGGAAGACATCTTGGCGAATCAGCAACAAATTCACTCTGCTATTGAGCAAATTTATACAAATTTTAAGAAAGATAGTGCCGAACGGAAAACTTCCGACTATATCAAGCGGAGGTTGGACACCCTTGATAAGTACTGGCAGGAATTCCAATATAATCATAATAATTTAAGCAGCATTGAATACGCCAAGACTCATTCATACTTTACAACGAATGAATTTGAGTTAGTACAAGAAAGGTATGAGAACATTAAGGCGGCTATCAATAGCTATCAAAGAGACAAGCCTACTACCCCAGTGATTAAGCCAGCGACTCCATTGGGTTTGCCTGGAACATCCCGACAGCCGTCACCCCAGGTACCTCTGTTACAGTCGCAGGGGACGAGCAGCAAAACGGATGAAATGCTTAGAAAACAAGGTAGCAATCTTAAAGCATTTGAGCATACTGTGTCCAATATCATATTAGAGTCTATCACGGAAAAATGGGAATTCGATCATATATTGCGGTCTATACAATCTCGTTGGTCTATCATTGACACTCTTCATTGGGAGCTAGACAGTGAGCTCGGGGGTAGGAACGCAGATTACGAGGCTACTTTCTTTAAGTACGAAGCTAAATATAACGAAATAATCAAAACTATCAATAGGAAAATGTGGTCCACGTCGCATAGGGAGCAGTCTACACCCCAAATAGAAATACCCTATTTTAGTGGCAGCTATCACCAATGGAGTTCCTTTAAAGATCTTTTTACGGAGACAATCCACGGGAACCCATCTCTATCAAATGCACAAAAGATGCAATTTCTAAAATCCAAGGTCAAAGGCGAGGCGAAGCGACTTATACAACATCTGCCTATAACATCTGATAATTACCCGATCTGTTGGGATATCCTTAACCACAGATATAACAATAAGAGATTAATATTCCGGTCGCATATTGATATATTACTCAACATACCGACAACTAATCATACATCGGTAAATCATATAAAACGCATCCATGACGTCACTTCAGAGACCTTGAACGCTATCAAAAATCTAGGCGTAGACGTCGAGTCCTGGGATCCCTTACTAGTTCATCTACTGTCGCAAAAGCTCGACCCAGAGACGCATAATGACTACGTAGCTGCGGAAAAACAGCCTCGAGAATTGCCTAAGTTACAGGAGTTTCTATCATTTCTAGAAAGTAAATTTACAAGCTTAGAATCATCTAGAAAAAAGCCAGAGATACCTATCAAAAACATGCCAAATAATAATTATATGTCGCAACAGTTTAACAAAAGTAGAAATTTCAATAAACAAGCATTTCCGGCACATGGAAGGGTAATTTCGCAACAACCTACTAAAAGTAGCAAAAAGTGGGTCTTTTATAAGTGCGGAATTTGCAGAATAAATGAACATTGCCTCTTCTACTGCCGCAAATTTTTAAATATGTCACCGAACTTACAGCTGCAAACGGTATCAAAATTAAATGTTTGCGAAAACTGCCTGTATTCTCATAACGGTAAGCCATGTATATCAGAATAATAACATCTACGCAGAGTGGTTGAAGTTAAGGGAAGATATCATTAACATACAGACCATTAAATTACCACGATGGCTGAGGACTCAAGAGCGGGATACCATAGAGTTGCATGGGTTTAGTGACGCCTCCGTAAAAGCCTACGCATGTGTAATTTACTGTCGCATTAATAAAGGAACACAATCTTCCGTAGTACTAGTAGTTGGGAAAACTAGACTCGTACCTACCAGCAAATCCGTTACACTACCTAGATTGGAACTATGTGGAGCGCTACTTCTATCAAAACTAATGAGTAAAGTTATACAATGTCTTCAAGGTCACACTATCAAAATATACGGCTGGGTAGACTCCACGGTGGTACTAGGCTGGATAAACGGTGACCCAGCTAGATGGAAGACCTTTGTTGCCAACAGAGTACGAGAAATTACCTCTATCATGCCGCCGAGGTGTTGGCGTTACGTTAAGTCAGACGAAAATCCTGCCGATTGCGCAAGTCGTGGTTTAACTGCAACACAATTAAAGGACTTTAGTCTGTGGTGGCAAGGTCCGACATGGCTATCAAATTATAATAATCAGAATGATAACATCGAATATTCAACCAATGAAGAGTTAAAACTATCAAAAGTCGTCAATCTAGTGACTCAGCATTCAGATGGATCTATCATACGAAATATACTATCAAAATACAGCTCGTTCAACAAAATAGTAAGACTTGTAGCGTGGATTAAAAGATTTATAAATAACATATCAAAACATAAACATAGTACAACAATGTACCTATCAGTTAACGAGCTTAAACAAGCAACCTTACTTATTATCAAACAAACACAACAATCAGCATATTATCAAGAGTTATTAGATTTACAAAGTAAAAATAAAATAAGCAGTAGAAGTAAACTTTGCGACTTATATCCTTTTATTGATGAAAATAAGATATTAAGAGTTGGCGGGAGGCTGCGACATTCAAATCTTGACCCTGAGATGAAAAACCCTGTAATAATACCAAACAACAGTCGCCTTGGGGAGTTATTAATAGATCAAGCTCACGAATTAACCTACCATGGAGGAGCCAGGCTAACATCATCCTTTTTAAGACAAAAATATTGGTTAATCGGTGGTAACAGAGCTATTAAACAACGGTTACGTCAATATGTTAAGTGTAGAAAACTGAAGCCAAGCCAGCACTATCAGCTTATGGGTGACCTTCCAGCAGCAAGAACCAATCCCTCCAGGCCTTTCTATCATGTAGCAGTTGATTACACCGGTCATGTGTATATCAAGGCCAATGTAGGTCGCGGTATCAAAACTACAAAGGGGTACGTTGCAGTTTTTACCTGCTTAGCAACAAAAGCTGTTCACTTGGAGCTGGTATCAGACCTGACTAGCACAGCATTTATCTCCGCACTACGACGAATGTTGGCACGCCGAGGGAAGCCAGGCCACATATATAGTGACAATGGTACCAATTTCGTAGGAGCCAACAAGATTTTACAGCAAGAATACGAGGAGCTCCTTAGTGTATTTGATAAGGAATTTTACTCCGATGTAGCAGAGATGGGCATCACATGGCACTTCAACGCTCCTTCTTGGCCGTCAGCAAATGGACTTTGCGAGGCTGCTGTGAAAAGCCTGAAATATCATTTGAAGCGTGTGGTTGGTGAACAGAAACTCACCTACGAGGAGTTTAGTACAGTTTTGGCTCAGTTAGAAGCATGTTTAAATTCAAGGCCGTTGTCACCATTAACAGAAGACCCCGATGATCTTAATTATTTAACCCCATCACACTTTCTATCAAGCGGCCCCGTCTTATCAATTTATGAAACAGAGAGAGACCTCCGGACGAGATGGCACCTTACACAACAAATATTTAAAGATATCTGGAAGAGATGGCAGCAGGAATATTTAACAAACTTGACTGCAAGGAGCAAGTGGCGTCAGTCACAAAACAATATTAAATGTGACGACATCGTTATAATTAAGAGCGCACTGTCAAAAAATATAACTTCATAACGCACTGCCCTTTTCCGCGCGCCCCTGACGCGCCCCTCACGCTACACTCGTCATTAAACATTTAAGATTTGAATTTCGCGCCAATGGCGCCATCGCAGGTCAACAGCGTTCAAACCTAAGGAACAAGAAATCTACGGAGTCGCAACATCTGTTATTAAAAGTATTTTTATAATCGCTTAATATTGTTTAGTGAAAAAATGTTAAATGTTTGAATGTAAGTGTTTCATTAATTATAAGTACCTAACGTGTTATATTTTTGTATATTTTTTAAAGTGATTAATTGTAATTGTTGTTTCCTTATTATAATTTGATAGACTTTAATAATTTGTTATATTTACGTCTGATATTTATGTTGAATTCAATGGCATTACTTATACATAGTTACTAACATATTAAAAAAACGGAGTTTGAACTTAATAATGTAGTAATAATGTAATGTATATATTTATATTTATTATTTATATATATTTATTTTACAAAAGAAAAAAAAAACAATCTTTTACAATTCCGAAAAATCCAATCTTCGTTGTCGAACTGGCTGACTATGAAGAAATAAAACGTCATCAGTACTATTATTTACTTCAAATGGTTGAATATTGATCGTCGACAAGGTAGGTGTGGAAACATTTACTATTGATGGGTCTCGAATATTTTTTGTTGTTGGGTAGCGAGGATCCACCAATTTAGGCAACAAACACTCCATATAAAATGAGACAAGTTTGGGTTCCATTTCTTTCTTCCAAAACTGGTCGTCCTATATGGTAGGTAGTCTGGGGACAATACCATATAGCTAAGAGACATTTAGTTTTCTTTGCGATATGCATTTGACCTTGGACTTGGAAATACCAATCAGAATTTTGTTTATTTTTACCTGGAATAAGAATTGAATCAAAATATTTGAAACTCAAAAAAACTGTGAGCAAACATTTTTATGATAATTAATAAGTGTTTGCCTGTAAGTGTGTAGGTGTGAATACCAAAATTTTTATGTCTATTTAAGAAGTGTATTTAAATATTTAAGCAATATCTGGAACGCTCAGTATTTACCTAATCTAGATTAAAAAATATTGAAAAAAAAACTATTTTATTATAATAAAAAATCGAATTATAGATTCTAGGACAAGATAAGAGATTATGATGAGTCTTGTCGGATTTATAATTTGTACAAGAAAGGAGAGTTTTGACGAACATGAATTTTTTGCATGAATTCAACCATCCGTATGCATTGTATGTAGTAACTTTTATCAGAACTCAGTCATATTTACATCTAACGCAAATATAATTGTAAATATAGTTTTATATATATAAAACTGTTCCGTTACTGACTGAGTTACTGAGTGACTGACAGACAACGTACAGCCTTAACTACTGGGCGTAGAGAGCTGAATTCGTAACATACATTTTTTAGGGGATGTAGAGGTGCACTAAGGAGGGAATTCCCGAAATTCCCACGGGAACGCGAATTATTAGACTTTTTAGTTTGTATGAAAAATCTTATTCCTTGAGTGCACGGATATGATACTTGGCATAAGAGTTCTTCAAAAAGAGACTGGTTGTGTTATGAAAGGAATTCCCGAAATTTCCATGGGAACGGGAAATATATGATGTTTTAGTTTGTATGATAAAATGTTATTCTTTGATTGCACGGATGTGATACTTGGTATAAAGGTTCCTCAATAAGTGTCTGTTTGTATAATGGAAGGAATTCCCACGGGAACGGAAAATAGGACGTTTGAGTTTAAGCGTGTACGAAGTCGCGGGCAAACACTCGTTTTTTATAAAACTACAGATTCCTAAAATAACTAAAGAGTGAAAAATCAGCAAAAATTATTTATATAATGATGACATACTTTGTATATACAGGGTGTCCAAAAACGATCAGTTCTCGACTTCGATCGACTATAGATCGATTGGTCTGGTAACACCCTAAATAATAGAGATAACAAATTTTCGATTGCCATTTTTTTGTAAATTATGTTAGTAATTAAAATAATTAAAGATTTCATGGTATTCCTTTCATTCAATTAACCAAGTATGCTAGAGAGATTTCATCCTTGCAATTGACCCTAACGATCGATACAATAAAAATAGTTTTTACAGATTTTAGTCGGTTCGATTCTCGGATGAGGCGAACGAACTTTCGAAAATCTTTGAATGCGGCTTTATTTCTTTTCCGAAATATAGGAATATGAATTTGTTATCTCTATCATTTAGAGTACCTACTTTCCCTCCAGGTGGAATAAAAAACATCCACCTTGTATAACTTAAAAATTCTATAATATATTTTTAAATGAAAGATTATTTTCGACTTGAATTACTAAATAACTATACTATACTTGAATTACTAAAAAACTAATAATAATAGGACTATCTGATAACGAGAACACTATGTTTAGAAAAAGAGTGAAATTTCCTTATGTTCTTGAATTTAATTGAGTTTTTGGAAAGCAATTTCTGAAAAAAAAATTCTTCTTAAATGTCAAAAACGTAACTTTTAACTGAGCTAAAAAATATTGTATGTTGATTATATAAGGAATAAGGAGTTTGACTTCCTGAAAAAAATTAACTTTTACACAACCTATGAAGGGTTTCAAAGATAGCTAAAACTACAGATTTAAAAAAATAGGTATGATCATTTTTTAGGGACAAAAACAACTTCAATAACGTATGAATTTTACATACCGAATTAGTCGAAGAGAGTGGTTCTTGTAAATTTTCGCCTATGTTTGTATTACAAATATTATCTTTGCCACTGTTTTGAAATGAAGCAAATTATCGTTATCTATTGTATCCAAATGTGCGATCTCCTAAAATACAACTTATTATATGAGAACACAAATATTTTACACTGACGATGATAGACTTTTACTATGCAGTGTGTGGCGGACATATAGTAATAAAACTTTAGAGAAGCAGGATAAACAGTTTTATCGATGAAAATACCACGTATTGATGGTTAAATCCAAAACCCTGCCAGTCTGCAGATACTTTTATTATTACTTTAGAAAAATTCACCTTAATTTGTAAAAAAATGGATTGATCTATGATGGAATAGATTTGTCGACGTCAATTGAGCTAATGGAATATAGTTGGGATTACTAGATTAACGTCGACCAACCGTCGATCGACTGGTTAGTGGAACGGTATATTTCTATCAATTTAAATTACCATATCAGTTCTCGACTTCGATCGACTATAGATCGATTGGTCTGGTAACATCCTTAATAATAGAGATAACAAATTTTCGATTGCCATTTTTTGTAAATTTTGTTAGTAATTAAAATAATTGAAGATTTCATGGTATTCCTTTCATTCAATTAACCAAGTATGCTAGAGAGATTTCATCCTTGCAATTGACCCTAACGATCGATGCAATAAAATATTTTTTACGGATTTTAGTCGGTTTGATTTTCGAGTGAGGCGAGCGAACTTTCGAAAATCTTTGAATGCGGCTTTATTTCTTTTCCGAAATAAAGGAATATTTCGTTTGAGTAAAATTTGTTATCTCTATTATTTAGAGTACCTACTTTCCCTCCAGGTGGAATAAAAAAATCCACCCTGTATAATTAAAAAGGCTATAAAATATTATTAAATGAAAGATTATTTTCGACTTAAGTTACTAAATAACACTAAATAAAATTTCAAAATAAATAATCTACAGGGTTAATTTTAACATTTCTTTTATAAAATTTTAATAAAATTAACCCTGTATAGTAATGACCACAATTATAAATATTAAAAAAAAACTTTATTATTTACACTGCCAAATAGAGTACGTATATAATCTAAACTAAATCAAAGATACAGAGAAAAACTAGCCAAAACTAGAAAAACGAGCTAATATAAAAAATCTAAATCTCCAATGAGTGAACAAGAAGTATGTGACATAATAAATCAGAGAAAATCATTATGTCACATACTTCTTGTTCACTCATTGGAGCTGTGGTATTATTAGGCATTATAAAACTATTTGTGGGTACGTTTACAATCTTTGTGTAAAAATTAATTTAATATAAGAATATATTTTTCAAAAAATAAATTGTATCTTTACTAACCGGTTTACTTCACCGAATTTAAAAAAAAAAACAATATTATTTAGTGATATCAGTAAAAGTATAAAATAAGTAAATAGATTAACCTTTTAACCGTAAGTAAATTAGTTAGTTCAGATGACGACTCCACTGTTGAGAAGCTCTGTGCCAAAGACTTTTTGTTTCTTAAAAATATTGTTGATAAGGCAATAAAAACTATTTTTTTCATATCGTAATATTGATACATAATATTTAAATACATTGAATCTCGTACTAGACTAAATCGTCACGAATTGCATAAAAAACGGCGATGTATGTCTACATCGCATTTTTATATTTGCATCCTACTCACATCGCTTTCTTTTCGACAGAGGCATAGGTCAGGATAATCTGGTAGCGATCGACAGTTTCATACAAATTCACATGCCGTCCATTATAAGTAGACCTCCGTCAGTCAATACCTCATTTTGCATCGTAAATTTAGTTATCATGTTTTAAAATAAATAGTTTCAAATCCGACTATTGGTTTTTGAACCGATAAATGGACTAGCGCGCTATCCCTGCCGCTTAGATATAATTTTTTTATTTCCCATTATAAATTTGTACTATGAATTTTAATCCTTTATCGTACGTAAGCTTAGCACTGCCGACGACAAAGTGATACGTGTTCCCCCTTCGACGAACCGAGCGGCACTGAGTTGTCGATCCCATGAACGATCAATATAAGGTCTTTTCCAGTGGACGTAAAGGTTAGAATTGCCTGTTCTGTTTTAACACTTTAAGCTCGGAACTAGAGGACGTAAGTCTCAAAACCTGTTTTTGCTTCTTGTAACGATTGTGTACATTTTATTGAAAATATTTTTTGACAGCTTTTTAAAACGATATAATATCTTACACTCAGAAAAATTTCATATAGTTTGCTCCGGCAGTTTAAGAGATATATCGAGAAATCTCTAAAAAACACCTCTTTTTCAAATAAAAAAAGTATCGAACAAAAATATGAAACGTACAATTTGCTTTAATACAATAAAAAGAAAAAGATATGAATAATCATTCTTCTAAATTTTGGAAACATCGAATTGCATTACAATAAAGCAAATCACTTCAAAGTCATAAGATTCTTGAAAGCAAAACCTTAATGACGGTAACCTTCCTGCAGGAAAATGGGCCCTGGGGCGTGTCATAGAGTTACATCCCGGCAATGACGGCTATGTGCGAGTTGTGACGTTAAAAACAAAAAATGGCTTCATTAAAAGACCTCTAGTAAAGCTATCAGTGCTACCTATCAACAAAGAAAACCTGCAAAATGACAACAATAAAGAAGAAACTCAACCAAGGTCACGACGACGTAACAACAAAAAACTTAATTTTGCTACAGTAGCAACATCCATCCTTTTATTTTTTATGACATTTATAACCAATACCTACGGCTTATACTCAATAACTCCATTACAAAGCAATACTGCATTATATTTTGACAAAATCGCGTCTATGCAACTGATTAGAGATGATTGGCGCCTTGTTGTCTACTATGACATGAATCCATATAGGGAAGGCATGGCGGCGTCTAGCAAATATATTAACTACTTAGAAACAGTATGTTCAAAGATAAAGAGCCTATCACAATGCGACGGCGTCTTATATCAATTAAACGACGAGTACTCTGAGCTACAACACTACAACAACTTATTACTGCATCAGCAGATTGCATCGAGCACGCGCCGACGCCGACGAGGGCTTATCAATGGAATAGGTAACATAGCAAATTCGTTATTTGGCATATTAGACGACAGTTTCGCTGAAAAGTATGAAAATAATATTTTATTAATTAAAAACAACCAAAGAAACCTGGCCAATTTATGGAAAAATCAAACATCTGTTGTGGAAGCGGAATTTAATCTGATCAAAAGGGTAGAATCTGTCATGGAAAAACACCATAAAACCGTAACTAAAAAGATAATCTCTATTGAAAACTCTTTTAATTCAATCAAATCCGAGATGCAAAATAACAGCTACATCAGCGAGTTCACTTTATCAGCAATGATTACTAATAGCATCATTTACAAATTAAAATCAATTCAAGACTACCTATTAGATACCACCACGGACATATTCCATGGCAAGTTTAACATACACATTTTAACCCCCGAGCAATTACAACAAGAGTTAAGTGTCATATCAGCCCAACTACCTAAAGACCTATCTTTACCTACCAATTATGAGAATTTATTTAAAATCTACAAACTATTAAAAATAAAGGCCCGCTTAACCAAGAAATTCCTTATATTTGAAATACGAATCCCATTAGTAGCACGCGACTCATATGAATTGCATAAGGTAATACCTATTCCTAAACAATCACAGAGTAATATGATGATCACTTTAATACCTATTAGTGACTACTTGGCGTTAAATATAAACAAAGACTCATTTATTTCACTATCAGAGAGCGAACTCAGTAAGTGTGATGAGTATGATTTAAATACAGTTTTGTGTAGGTCAACAAAACCTATTTATCACATGGCCAATGATGAAAACTTATGTCAGAAGCGTCAAGATTTAGAGGGCTGTAAAACAGATATAAAAAAATGCCGAGATACACTCGAAACAACACACAAATTAAATACTTACTTTTATTACTGCTGCGACTATTGTTATTATAAGTTAATATGTGAGGATCAAGTTACGATCATTAAGTTGAATAAAACAGGACTGCTTACGCTAGGTCAAGGTTGCCTTATTAAATCAAATAACTATCACTTTTATAGTCATAGGCAAGATATAAGCACATATAATATAAAACAAGACTTTGGGGTCCCAGGAATAGCTCCCATAAACCATTTGATCAATGTTTCACTGCCTCAATTACCTGCCAGTACTAGTTCGGAATCATTTAACGAAAAACAGCTGCTTGCCATACAAAACCAGATTGATACTATGAAGCAAAACGAGCCCTTATCAGAAGGCATTTCGTATCACGACATCCATCACTATGCGGCGATCTACGTGATCCTGGCGGTAGGCGCGGCGGCGGCGGCAGCGTGCGCGTGGCGCCGCGCGTGGCGGCGGCGTGCGGTGTGCCCGCAGCCCGCCCCAGACATGCAGCTTAGTGTAGTGCAGTGCAATAGTGATGTTTTACCTAGTGAAGTGTGCGCCAATGTGAACAGTGCTAGTAGGGCCAGACAAAATAGGAGCACCTCACCAGTGCTTCAACCCGTTTTTACCATATCAAATAGTGCAACTTAATTTTTATATTTGTTTATGTTTTATTTGTTAAGATGTTTGTTTATTACCTTGTATATTTTTCATATATCATATCTCTCGCTTCCTCATCTTTCTGCCCGGGAGCATGTACGGGCCAGCCGTACATTTCCGCCGAGCTTGCATTTTACGCGGCTCAGGCGTTTTTAGTTCAGTGCACAAGTTGTGTCCGCGGCGGTCACTCAAATCTATCAATCATCTATCATTTAATTTAATTCTATCATTTTAATCCTTTTTATTGCTATCAGTTTAAGTTAATTGTGTACTCCTTAAGTGTTAATTATAGACTAAATATCTACAACTATCTATTATTTTACTACTCTACTATCATCAAATATTGTACGGGTTCCGTTCGTCTCAGCCCATACACTGTATATATTAATTCAAAACGATTGCAACTACTAATTTCCCAAAATTAATTCGTTTATATTATAATAAGATGAATAATGGTAATATAGAAACAGGCAGTAAAATTGAGTGATATTACATCTATCATGCAATCAATATAGGTATATAAAACTGTTCCGTCACTGACTGAGTGACTGACAGACAATGTACAGCCGTAACTACTGGGACTAACTGAAATTTGGAACCTACCTACATTCTTTAGGGGATGTAAGGGTGCACTACTGAAGGAATACCCGAAATTCTCACGGGAACGGGAAATATAGGACTTTTTAGTTTTTATGAAAAATCTTATTTCTTGAGTGCACCGATGTGAAACTTGGTGTAAAGGTTTTTCAATGTGTGTCTGGTTGTGTTATGAAAGGAATTCCCGAAATACCCCCGGGAACGGGAAATATCGGATGTTTTAGTTTGTATGAAAAAATCCCATCCCTTAAGTGCACGGATGTGAAACTTGATATAAAGATTCCTCAATAAGTGTCTGTTTGTATTATGGAAGGAATTCCCGAAATTCCCACGGGAAGGGTTTTTAGTTTATATGAAATATCTTATTCCTTGAGTGTACGGATGTGATACTTGGCATGAAGGTTCTTCAAAGAGTGACTGGTTGTGCTACGAAAAAAAATCTCACGGGCACGGGAAATATATGATTTTTAGTTTGTATGAAAAAAACTTATTCCTTGAGTGCATGGGTGTGATACTTGGTATAAAGGTTCTTTCAGTGGTTGTCTGGTTGTATAGTTTCTGAAATTTCCATGAGAAGGATAGTTAAGCGCATACGAAGTTGCGGGATAAAGCTAGTATCTATATAAATATGATATTAGATTTGAAGGTGAAGGGATAAATATTTATAACTCTTTCAATTTAGAAACATTACGTTAAATACTTTCAAGACTGATGTTCGCCTGATTAGATTCCAAGCTAATGAATCCGTGATAAACAGTTCGTTACTAATAACCGTGTTTCCCAACTGTCACTTTGGATTAAGCAGCCATCTTAGTCAATATTTACGACCACATGAGTCAGATGCACTCGATAATGCTCACCTTATTGACATATATTTTATTTTATGTTATGGTTTGTTTCTAAAGAAACCATTTTATGCAAACTAAGCGAAGGACACATGTACTAGGTCAGAAGAAACAAAATTACTTTTGCTCTATTCTGGGCATAAGTACTACAAGCTTCGTAATTCAAAGAAATGCTTCGAAACTTGGATATGTAAGCAAAAAGGGTGTCAAGCTTTTATAACTATAATGTTGGAGAATGACAGTATCGTAAAAAGTTCTGAACACAACTGTAAGAACAGCCCTTTTCAAACTTTGAATCCAAGTGGGTCAGCTTTAAACATTAAAGGTTTTTACATAAAAAAGTGGGTTTCCAGTACCTACAAAATCAAGAGGAGTTCGCATACATTACGTCAGACGGAGGTGAATTACTTTTGCTTTATTCTGGTCACAAGAACTACAAGCTTCGCAATTCAAAGAAAGGCTTTGAAACTTGGAGGTGTTAAACAAAAAATGTGTCGAGCTTTTGTTACGATGATCTTGGAGACTGATTATATCGTTAAAAGTTCTAATCAAAGCTGTCAGAATCCATGTGATACAAAAAAGAATGACTTTTAGTTCTTTGTTTTAAATTTATATTGTGAGTGTGATATGTAAGATAATTTGAGCGATTTGACAAGGTATACAGTTTGCATTTTCTTTACGTCTTTCGACTAATTATCTATTTTATCTAAATCAAACAATTCGCGGTTCAATACTACAACTATTTCTTTGACAATTGAATCCTAACGATACTAAGAATTAAGAAATTATTAGTGTTGCTATGTTGATTTTACAATTCACTTAAAATAATAATATGTTTAATATGCTATTCTTATCGACATTTTTTTTTAGACAAACCACTTTGTAAAAACAAACGGATCGAAAGAGCATTCGCTGTTATTGCAAGCAATAGTAACGGACATTGGCCTGAAAAAATGTTAGCAAAACCAGGCTCAACAAGAAAGAAATGTTATCGAAAATGCAAGATGTGTGCAAAGAAGAAATTGAGAAGAGAGACAAGTTTACGGTGTAAAGGTTGTGATGATAGGCCGTCATTATGCTCTACATGTTTTGAGGAGTGGCATAGTCAAATAAGATAAATATTTTATGTTTTATGTGTTGGGAGGATCTTTTTTTACATTTTTGCTTATTGACTAAGTAATTAAGAGGACTTTCTATGACAGTTTTAGTATACTTTTAAAATGTAATGTTAAATTATCCCTCCTTCAAAAATTCATTGTTTTAATATATTTTAAAGAAATAAAATCCCAAGCCAATCAAACCAAATATATGCTCCAAACTCAATAAAGCAGAATTCTATTTTTGTGTTTTTTTTATTCAATCAACAAATCATTATAGCTATTTAATTGTAACCCAGGTGTACCATAATGATTTTGGAAGATTAGAAACTTTTCTACTCTTTCCTTTTCACCACTCATGCATGACATACAATTCGATACACTTTGACATAACGTTCATAGACGTTAGACATTGGGATGATTACGTTAACGTGTGAAGAAAATACAATTATGGTAAAGTGTTAAAATCCGTATTTTTACTCTTTTAAGTAATAACATTGCTAATCTTACAGAAAATCAGCACATACACAAAAAGGAAGCTAAATAATCTAAAAAAAATGGATTATTTGGCTTGAAGATTTCCCAATGAAAAAAATGCAGAAAGAACAGTCAAAAATGAAAAGACTTGGTCCCTTAAATACACTAGAACGACCAAGGCAGGCATCAAACGGTTCTACCGCAATAGAGCAAAGCGCATCGGCGCGCAATGCGCCGCGGAGATACATTTGCATTATGAAATGGGTTCTGAAACCGTTCTTAAAGATAGCACGGAATTCGATCATAATCATGATCAACTTGAATCTCTTCGCACTTATGGTCTTTATAATCCTATGAACCAGCCATTCCATGCAGCCTTTTTGATCAGTGGGTGGGTACGTCTTAGAAATGTTTTTCCTTGCAATTATAAATTAGAGTTGCGTGTGTGTGTGACATTCAATATTATTTACTTTGTTATTACTTTGATGTTATTTCGCTAGCCATTTTACTTTGTTTCGGATCAGTAAATTGTATAGTACTTCTTAGAAAAAAAAAAAAAACAAAATACTGACGAAGCTATTTTGCAAAAATACCTAAACGTATTGTTAAAGAACACAGAGGAGGTGTTTCTTTGTTGTTGACAAGTTATCTCCAGTAATAAAAATTGGCCTTTGATAATGTTAATTTTAGAGGTTTAGAGTGGACTTCTAATTTTTTTCCAAAACAACCGCAGCTTTTATGAATGTAAAGAATTGAATTGAACCCTGGGGGTGGTGGAACCCTGTCGCCTATATAATTAATGTCGCCAAACTTAGAAACTCTTTGCTACTTCAAGGGACGAGGGTGGATTGAAAAGTTCGCGGCCTAGTCAAGAAAACAGAATAAAGTACATACAAAAATATTTTTATTTTTCGACGTAATCTCCATTTAGCTCTATGCACTTCTTCCATCTGCTTTCCAGAGCTTCCATACCTGTTTTAAAAAAAGATTCCTCAAGGTCTTCAATATACAGGTTAACAGCGGCTTCGACCTCTTCATTCGTTAAAAATTTCTGCCCACCGAGGTGTTTTTTCAGGTTTGGAAACAGATGAAAGTCCGAAGGTGCCAAATCAGGAGAATAAGCTGGATGTGGCAACAATTCGAAACCACAATCACGAATTTGAGCCATAGACTCGACAGACGTGTGGACTCGGGCGTTGTCCTGGTGAAACAACACTTTCTTTCTCAGTAATCCTGGGCGTTTCTGTTTAATTTCTTCACGTAAACGGCGCAGAAGGGTGCTATAGTACGCAGAGTTTATTGTTTCGCCTTTTGGAAGGTAGGGATACCCTTAGCATCCCAAAAAACCGATGCCATCACCTTGCCAGCCGACAGAATTGCCTTTGCTTTTTTCGGAGTTGGTTCACCTGATTTTTTCCACTGTTTGGATTGTTGTTTCGATTCTGGGGTATAGTGGTGAACCCAGGTTTCATCCATTGTCACAAATCTGTCAAGAAAACCTTGTGGATCAGCCTCGAACATCTCCAAACAGTCGCGAGAAATCGTGAGTCGAATTCGCTTTTGCTCTACTGAAAGCAATCTGGGGACCCACCTAGCCGAAACCTTAGAAAAGCCGAGTTCATGGACAATGATGTTTTGCGTTCGTTCATATGAGATGCCTATAGTGTCTGCAATTTCTCTGATAGTCAATCTACGGTCTTTCAATATGAGATCACACACTTTATTGATGTTTTCTTCGGTCGTAGACGTCATTGGCCTGCCGGAGCGAGGGTCATCTTCGATGTTCTCTCGTCCACGTTTAAATTCTGCAACCCATTTTTTCACAGTGGTATAAGACGGGGCAGATTCCCCTAATGTTGTTAGCATGTCATCATGGATCTCCTTTGGTGTTAATCTTTTTTTAAACAAATATTTAATCACAGCACGTTGTTCAAATTTCTCCATTAGTGAAAATTTGTTCTACACACGTATTTATATTGTTCGTAAAATTTTATTTAAACAAGATATCAAATTGAAAATTCGCGGGCTGACAATTGAATAATGACAGTTCAAAATGACGGCAGAAAAAATAACAAAAGTTTTTTTTTTAATGACCAGGCCGCGAACTTTTCAACCAATGTAGTACCTATATATCCTAATGTACCTAAGGTACCTCATGTCTAAAGTTCCAAATAAAATGTTTTTATTTTTATAATTGGTACGTTATTGACCGGCCGTAAGTTCCGAATACGGGCTAAAGAGTTATGCATTTAATATTTTTTAGCTTATTAGGTATATTTTTATTTTTATACATTAAGTATCACATTTTTATAATCCATAGAATGAAAGCCATAATTATAGTTCAGTTAAATAGTCAAATAACACGTACAATACAGCTGATTATTCCACCGCCACGTCAAAAAAAATATTCTCGTAATTCATACTTTTACCGTTCCACCAATGTACCTATATAAAAAGGATTCTCAAAAATAGATATTTTTAACATCTCCCTAAAATCTTTGAAAAAGAATGTTACACTTAGCTTAATCTAAACCTTATGCCTGCCTATATGTTATATGTTCTGTTTCTGATCTGTTATAAGTAATTGAATTAGATTTATCTATTTTTGTTGTTTTTAAAGAGATATAAAAATGCTCCTTAGAACAATTATAAGTATGTCAGTTTGGATTGGAGCATGTATGGATGATTATTCCTCAATCAGGGCTAAACCGCTCAACGGATTTGAATGAAATTTGGCATAGTGATAGTGTACAGTCTGGAATATTATAGCACATAGTCTATTTTTATCCTGATATTCCCGCGATAACCTCGCGAAACAGCTAGTTAGGTAATTATAAAAGAAATAACTGCTTGAATTTGTTCATAAAGTTTTTTAATATATTTGCAGTACAACTGGCGATAAATGCACGTGGCACGGAATTACTTATTTGCTCAGGGTACAGTTTCTGCACCAAGATGCGTAGCAGGTCGACAATCAATTGGCGCTGCACGACCAACAATATTTGCCGCGCTAGCATCATCACGGATCTGCGCAAACGAAAGCTGCTCAAATGTAACCTAATACATGCGCATGAACCTCCTCAATTTGTCATCAAGGAGGGAGTTTATTTTAAAATTTAAAATTAAATGTTTTTTTCGATTGTATCTTTAATTGTGTGTACATGAATCGATAAATAAATCAATAATCTCGAAGGAATGGCCAAAAAATTAAGGTTTTTCCTGATGTCATTACGAATAAAAAGCTTCACAAACATCGTGGCAAAGTAACTTGATTAGAAGTATTTTACTAGATATATTTTGTATTTATTTACCGCATTCCTAACGGAATATTTGGTCCCAATAAATATACAAACAACACTTTATTTTTCATTATCAGATCTCAGAAATTGCCTGAAAATTATTTGATTACTAAAAGCTCTCTTTGTTATGCTTATCAGTGTTTAAATAAATTGACAATGTGACAATGTGACAATAAAGCCCACTTTGAATTGTCACAAAAAAGAAATGTGTGATTAAATGTAAAAATAAACTGATTTTAAATGTTTTTATTATTCATTCTTTTTGTCTTAGCCAGTTGGTATTGACCTAAGTTGGAATGCTCGTGAACCAAATTAATAATTATTTCAGCCTTTTCATTCGATCAAAAAAGAAACAAAAAAATATATAGGTACATCTACCATAAACTCTTCATACAATGGTAAGATTTTGTTAACGTTTCAAAACTGTATTATTATCTGCTCGATCTTTAATAAAAATTATTAATAAGTCACAATTGCTATACTTTTCTATGTTCTCATCTTCTTCTTCTTTCTTGTTTGGTCACTAATATATTATTGTTCCCCTTGTCGGCTAAGATCAAACGAAGACCCAGGTCTACCGTAGGTTGTGGTGCTCGAATCAACGATCTGCTAAAGCGTCACGGTCCAGTCAGTTCTGACTCCACTGTGCCAGGAAAGTAGCTTGCATCAACCGGAGCGGATAACATCCAGTAGATGCGCTAAATGCAGCACGAAAAGAAACCCAGCACGAACTAGCTGGCACTGCAGCTCCTGTAAACGTATGTTTTCAAACTATCTGCAATATTTTTAGTTTATTTGTAGTGAAACCACTTACTTTATGTAAAAAATTTAAAAAAGTAAATTGATGAGGAAATGTATATTTTATTTGCAATTGGTACAAACCTAACTAATATCCCTTTTAAAATTATTATATTGTATGACACGCAGCGAGGTCATGCATTCGCAGCGTTATTGATAAAATTATTAACATTTTTGCATAAGATTCACAACCCTATCTGTCATTATATTCATCTGCCTACGCTACGCATTAGGTTGAAAATGCAATACGCGCGCTCTATACCTAATATTATTACTCTAAGGGTACAACGGTTAAACATTTTTTCATGTATTTTCAGGCGTGCACTATGTACAATCGCAAAAAGGCGGCATATGTCTTGAAGTGAATGGGCATCGATATCATAATTATATGAAGAACGGAACGCGCTCCTTGTGGTACTGCGCAAAGCGACAGCAAAAACGTTGTAAAGCCTCTATTTCTATGTTGTATGGTCGGATAAATAGTGCTTCTACTGGTCACACATGTCATTTCTATGACTAAAGTATACAAGTACCTACTCCTTATTTTTATACTAAAATGAACTTAAGTTATACAAGGTGTTCTTTTTGATATCCCATAACTTTGAGGTTAGAGGTCAAAAGTGCATACTTTCCAAGATATCAATAATCTTAATATTATGAGTTCATAAATTATCAGCCTTGTAAAATCCTATTAACATTCATTCAAAAGACGCGTGTCACTGAAGCCGTACAATAAACAACAAAAACATTTTAAACGTTGAGGAACGTTGCATACAATGTACTGTGCATAGCGATAAAAACACGGGTAGAAAACTCCACGTTGTCAAACTTCGCTAAAAGGTGTTTTTTACATGTGATGTTTTGACTTAATTTAATATTTTTTTATGAAAAATAAAAATATACAAAAAAATTAAAAATTATTCACATGTTATTTGATTCTTTTCATGGCCTTCTTATTAGGTACCCTAGAGTTATGGGAAATCAAGCGAAAAACCTTGTAAATAGATTTAATTTTATTTCTATGCCATAAAAGCACCTAGTTGTTTCTAAAGCGGAGCTTAACAGAATGATTTAGTTATTGTTAAAAAAATATGATGTTGCAGTCTAATGTGCACGTTTCTCTTTTAACTTTTTCCACTGCCAGGCGCCTGACAACATGCAATTTACAATTCTATCATGTGTGAATTAGTCTATGTAAAGTACCAAAATACTCACAAACTCCTAATCCTAGAAACATAAAAAAAAGTATTGAATTTTTTGGTAGTGCCAATTCTTGTTCGTTTGTTAAACAAATTGTTTAGAAATAAATTACTGTGAAAATTTTATACCTCGTAAGTGTTTTAATAATGCGTGTGTACCTAATGTATGCTTTTATTTCTGGCAGAAATTTGTGTCTTTGTACATTATTTGAATTTAAATGTCATTAACTAATTAGGTACCAAAATTATAAAGTTTTAATGGTAAAAAAGAGTATTTATATATTTACATTACTTTTGCTCGTTCTTACAGAGCCGATATTCACGTTATTTAGTCGCGGCAGGCCTGTGAGCATCATCGGTGAGATCGGTGGGCATCGGTTCAACAAGCGGCACGACAGCTACGGACCGCGCGTGCGCTTTTTCTGCGCCAAGTCAGTCCAGGGCTGAAAAGCTGCTATTATTGTAGTAGACAGGGCGACTATCATTTCGTTGGCCAATGACAGTATTGTACAGTATGTCCTTAGCCATAACTATACATAAATGTATAAATTCCTGCATGTATCCCTTACGGGGTAGGCAGTACACTAGAGGCTATAAAACCATCCGATGTCACGTTTGACAAATTTGGAAGTAGTAAAATGATCGAGAGAGACTGTTGCAGTGACAGATTGTCAGCCTATCGCCCACAATAACGCTCATAAAACCTCTGTCCCTTAACTGAATTTTACAGTATGCCCGGGAAGAGAAGCAGCTGGCACATTCTACGTTTTTCTTTTGCATAGCATAGAAGCCATAACCATTCCATTGTTATTTGCAACTTAACTGAACTTCACGTGACACGGCAGCTCAAAAGTTCTTTGATCCGTTAAAAAAGTGTTTTACCAAAAAATCCGCATCGAATAAGAGTTATGAGAAATAATTTTGATTTTAGAAATCTACAAATAATTTTATCGGCACAAAATTTTATTTAGTGTTTTTATACTTACGACTCAAAAACTAAAATTAATGCAATAAAAACTTTCTTCTATGAAAAGTTTTCATTACATTATCAAAAAATCTTACACTCGTTTCTAACCATAAGCTGTCTTTGTGCTTAAAGTTGTTTTTTCTAATTTGTAATGCCTTTTTGATAAAATTTATATCTTTAGCTACTTCTTTTTGCTCTCCTAAACAAACTAACTTTAACTATTTGTTTGTTTTCATTTTGACAGGTGTGACTTGGGCCAAGAAACCATCAGGCAAAAGAGTGGCGATAGTTGGGGGCTACACGTTCTACATGAACGGCAAGTTCCGCTGGCGCTGCACCATGGGCCGTACCTGTAAAGCCAGGTTCTACTTCAAAGAAGGCGCCATCTACCAAACATTCTTGGATCACGTACATGAACCTGCCCCTTACATAATACGCGATGGAATCATTATTAAGATTTAGGAACATCAACGGTTTCAGAGTTTTCGGCGTATGAATATAGTACTTCATATAAAAATTAATGATTTTAGCATAAGTTTAAGACCAGCATATTTTATTCAAATACATAAATTATAATGGCCATAAAAAATGATTTATTTTTGATTTTACCACCATAAATATTACATTTACCTTATTTATTATACCATCACATCCTTTGACCAAAAGTAAATGGCAGAAATAAGAACTCAAGGGACGCCAAAGAATGAAAAATTTAATTATTCTAATTTTATTTTCCTTTCTGTCCATCACGTGGAGATGACTGTACAATCTGCATAGTAAGAACGTTATTCTGGATAAACCTATGTTGAATGTGGATATAACAAAAAAAAAATATAGTACCTGGTATAATATAGTATACGTGTTAAAAATATTCTTTTATTTATTTTTATAATCTTTCCAAATGGTTTCTTGATAAAAACTATACCACGATAAAATTGTTATTAAAGGCTAAAGTTGCAGCTCAATATGCCAAGCTGGTTTAGAATGAGCACATCCATCCTCATACAATGTCAGTATTATAACATAAGAATTGAAGAAGTGAAACTGCTTTAACTACAGAACATTAGTACACTTTTATACATATTTACCTATTTTTCTGCATGTAGAAATTTGATTTGATTTGATCGAATTATTTGTTTTTATATAATTATGATTAGGAAGGTACAAAGAGACGTTTTAAAGGCGTTTTTGTGGGCGATAGGCTGACACCGTGTCCTTTATAATACCTCCAAATTTCTCAAAAGTGTCATCAGATGGTCTTATAACCTCTTCTGTTCTGCCTACCCCATAAGGGATACAGGCGTGACGTTATGTATGTATGTAAGGTACAACGATTTTTCTTTTACCCAAGAGTATAATGTTAAACGTTTAAAATGGAATGAAGGTATTCATGACCTGGACCCTATTTCATAAAACTCAGATCGACTGACAATTGTCGGTCAACAATTCATTCATAAAATTACAAAAATGCGTTTCATAAAAAAATTACATCAAACATTGCCTTCTATGCCAGAGATTCTGAGTTCGAACCCGGCGGCGGCGGATAGTTCTGTGATGAAGGCAGATATTAGTCATCAAGTCATCAATATATATTTCTTAAGTATATCAGGTATCTAGTACCTACTTATCCATAACACAAGTTTCTTAAGAAATTTAATTTGTGTTAGATAATGTTGTTTGAGTCTCAGAAATATTTATTTATTTATTATATATTTATTGCCTGTAGAATTGTCGTAACAATCTGACAGGCAAGCAAGGACCTGTCAACGACTTACAATTGCAAAAAAGGAAGAAAAATAATAATAATGAATGCAAAATAATAGTACCTAATGGTGGTCATTGTACACAAAATTGAATTGAATGAGCTGAATGAGCATTTAGCAAACTTTGTCATTTTTCAAAATTTGTTTGTTTTTATATAAATAAAAGCTACAGTAGCAGAACCCTTTATGCTACTTGTTCATCAAAACTTTAAGTGACTCTCCAAAGAGGTGTGATTTCGATTTGCGGTCCTTTGAATTTGATGAAAAGATGATGACGAGTAGGTACCTGTAGACAGGTAGGTACATGTATAACAGACGTCGTCGCTTTTTAACTGATCTGCGTTTCGAAATTGTAAAAGCCCTTTTCTATTTACGTGTCGTTATCAACATAACTTTGGTTGAGTTGAGAATGTCATCAACGTAAACATTCTCCGAAAACATACATATTTTTTCAAAAGTTTGAAATTTTCAATGAAGTACCAGACCGATTTCGATGAAAATGGGACAAACTATGAAGTATCCTTTATCACCTGAAACAATAATTTTCAAAATCAATTCATAATTGTCCGAAATATCGTGTAACAAAGACCAAAAAAACATACTGACGAATTGAGACCTCCTCCTTTTTTCGAAGTCGGTTGAAAAGTGAGGGAAATCAGGCATCATAGAATTTTTTTTTACATCTTGTAACCCTTTATTTATTTATTAGGTATATCAACAGTAGTACATACATAAACATTAAATTAACAATTTTGACACTTTGTCTTGTACTTATATGTCTACCTATTACAGATATACACAGCATTACATAATAATATTGAGACGCACAAACACACAAAAAAAAAAGATTAATTGAAATTAAACAAATAATTTAACATCACTTACTTACATATAAAAATCACATCAAAATAAGATAAAATGAAGTAAAAAGATTACAAAATACTACTCAGAGAGGGAAAGCGACTGAGAAATTTTTAATTTTAAAGAATTACGCGAAGAATAAAAAACATCAAATTCAAACTTAGCGTTTAGTTCATTGTGGGTGGTACAGATTCTTGAAATAGGACTATGCAAAGCGAGGTTTGTCCGACATCGGGGCACATAAAATATTTTTGTAATCACACTTCGGGAAAGTTTATACGGCACATTTAAATTTATTTGTTCCAAGAGCTGAGTACTTTTAATTCTATTATTTATTAAGCTATGTAGAAACATTATATCAGTTACTAAACGACGGTTGCGGAGAGAACTCATTTGAAAATGTTTAAGTCTTTGTTTGTAAGGTTGTCTATAAGATATTCCTGATGAAAAATAGCATAGATGTCTTGTAAATGCTCGTTGGATACTTTCAAGTCTCTGAGAGCCTGCACAATACACTGGATTCCACACTACACTTGCGTATTCCAAATGACTGCGAACAAAGCTGTTAAAAAGTAATATTTTTGTTGAAAGACGCTTCATTTCTTTTGAGTTGCGTTTAATGAAACCTAACATTTGTGCTGCTTTTTTCGTTACGTTATTAATGTGGTTATTGAAATTAAGTGCACTGCTCAAGGATACTCCAAGATCTACAACTTCTTTTACTCGCTTGAGAATCATGTTATTAATTATATAAGTGACGTTGAGAGCATTCTTGCGTTTGTTAGTAAAACTAATAACGTGACACTTTTGTTCATTAAGTATCATCCCATTATTTGAGCACCAGTCTATAATGTTATTCAAGTCATTTTGAAGTAGTTCTGTATCAGCAACATTAACTACGGTTCGATACAGCTTTAAGTCATCAGCAAACAATGAAACATTGCTATTCTTTACTACGGATGTTATGTCATTGATAAAAATAAGGAACAATAACGGTCCTAGATTCGATCCTTGTGGAACACCAGAATTGGCATAAAATATGTTAGATTCAGAACCGTTTACTGACACAAACTGAGGTCTTTTTGCCAGATATGACTGAAACCACAATAATAGCGATCCATCGATACCGTATGATTTCAGTTTAGCAATTAAACGCAAATGATTGACCTTGTCAAAGGCACTGGAAAAGTCAGTGTAAACTGCATCCACTTGTAAGCCTTTATCTATTTCGCGCGACAGGTGTGAGACAAAGGAGACTAAATTACTTTCTACCGAGCGACCAGATCTAAATCCATTTTTAACCTAGATAAAAAATGAACTAAAATACAAAAGTTAAATTTTTATAATATTACTTTTTAAAGTAAGATAGAAAATGTAAAATTAGGAATAAGGTAAAGGTGTTAATAAGAATGTTGTAAAGAAATAACGATGCTTAGAATAATAAGAACCATAGGAAATAAGAATTGGCAAGCTACTGTTTAGTATAGACAAATAGTAAAGTAGTTAAAAAGCAAAACGCATCCTTATAAAACAAAGCCATGTGTCAAAATGTTCGAAATAAAAGCTTAACAAATTGTGGCATAGCTTTTAGAATATTTTGTATTCTAGGATCTCCTAAATGATTGTTTTAATCCCGCAAATTAAGTTAGTAACAATAACGAATATACTTTAGGATTACTTAAAAATTAGATATGAACATGTCTATGATGTATTGTATAGATCGTCCTGTGTTCTCGACGTCGGCGCTGGGCGCGCGCGTGCTGCGGCTGCGCGGGTACTGGTACACGCGGCACTCGGTGTGCTCCTCGCGGGTCAAGTGGCTGTGCGGAGACAGCCGCGGCCGCGCCTGCCGAGCCAGCGTCGTCACCATCGGCAGCACCGTCGTCGCCGCACAGAACGCACACACACACCGCAAGCATCTCTAACTTCGTCATTAAACATCGCCGAATCAGTTAGTACCTTTGGTAAATCGAAAAGTCATCCGACTGACAAGATTTCTTGTAGTTATTTGAGCAAGCTGCTTTAAAACAATTTTTAACAAATTATTTATTTATTTATTTAACTTTTTATGTACACACTACAAATAATAAAACAATGTATTTATGATAAATTCATTTTTGTTACGCCTTTTTTTGTTTTGCATCCTGTTTTTTGATATCATCTTACATTTAAGGTTATTTAAGAATTGCTTGGCAACTGCGCTTCGATCATACAGGAGGTGTATGTAAAAGAAAGTGTATTCTTTATTAAAAACTAAGCCCGCCTTTGACCTCAATCTCACCTGCGGTGGTAAGTCAAGATGAGGTCGAAGATGAAAGCACACGGGCCAAGAAGGAACGAGTTTGTCATAAAATATTGCCGGAACACATCACCGCCGGCAAATTTGGCGGCAGATTTTAAATGTAGAATGGTCGCTAGACAGTCGGTCGACTTTTCCAGTGGCGGTCAGCCTTGGTTGCCCTAAATTGTCAATTTTTTTTTGTGTTAATTTCAAAATACTTTTTCTCATTATAATGATGATATAATACGATTTACAACACACATAACTTCACATAGTGTGTAGAATATGTTTAGAATGGTTTTAAAATTATTTTATTTGCTTAATTTAAAATCATATTTTTGCACTTTTACAGGTCTATTTCGGCCAGTATATACAGTATCACGCAATGGCAATCAAATTCTTAAAATTGGTGGATATTCTTTTCGAGTTAATGCAGCTACGGGAGTCAAAACTAGATGGCGTTGCGCTTCCACAAAGAAGGGCTGCGCTGCTAAAGCATTATCTATAAACGGCGAAGTTGTCATGGTTTATAATGAGCATAATCATTAATACAGCTTAATTTGAAATTTTATGTTTTTTATTTCAAAAATAGCGAAAGGTGTATTATAAATTGTAATTAGATTAATTGAATCTTATATGATATTATTAGTGAGAATATACATATAAAGTAAATGACAAGCGAAATTCATTGCATTATACTACGCATGATCTAAGAAATTGTCAAACACATTGCAGGAGATCTACCTCAATAGGTACCTCCAATCAATTTAAATGCATTTTTTTTTTATAAAAAAGAATATTAATTTACGTAAATACAACGTCTTTAAATATAACATGAAGTATTATTACCATTTAATAACAATGAGCGAGTCTGCTCGTATACTAAACAAGATGTTTATACCTTGTATCGCCAAACTAAAAGAGGTACTGTCCATCAGCTACAAATACGCGGGACATTCATAAAATGATATCGTCCTCAGCTGAAGTTATTATAAATATCATCACTTCTGTAAGACATTATTACTCTTTGTTACCTTTATTTTTTTAAATATAAATTATACTATTTTCATTGAGATAATTTATGCAAAACTGAGATATTTTATAAATTTAACGTCTTCTATATCTCTATTTCTATCGTCGTCTTCATAAGTGCTAGGAACTATTTCTTTATGAAGGCTTACATAATAAAGGTTCATGTTCTAAAGAATAATGGCAGAATTTTATCTGGGTTGTTTTAGAGTCCTAAGATTTTTTTAAAACGGAATAATTTGAATTATTTTTCTACGATTTTAAATACTTTCACTTCATTTCTTTTCTGTAAAGCCGGAGTTATTTAAGGAAATAAAAAACATGCATTATCTTAGAAGGCGTGACAGGAGCAAGCAGCATGAGATAATTTGTGTCGATTATTAAATGAACAATCTATTCAATTAACCTTCTTTACAGCTTAATTTTATTTACAGTGCAATATCTGCAAAACGCGAATGGAACTACAGTTTTACTGAAGACCGGGTTCACGTACAACTACAACCGGGAGTCTACACACACGAGCACGTGGCGGTGCACGAGGTGGCCGCGATGCAGATCTAGACTCGTTATGAGAAATAATCAAAGCTATGTAGTCAAAGCTGGTATCCAACATAATCATAAGGCACCAAATTACACTATTAAGAAAGGAATCTATATTAAAATTCAAAATTAGAAATTCTTTTGTTATTTTATTAGATTTGTCCGAATATCCCTATACGCGTGTCGTAAGAGGCAGGCGAGTGATACCCATTTAGAATTGATACATCTTCAGAGTCCACGCTAGTGGCTGCGTGTCATACACTGGTTGAAAAATAAGTTGTAAACTTCGCGAAGTATCATCGCATGTTTGCACTTGGTGACGGAAACATTTTGTAACTATTAAGTTTCCTCTTGAACTCGCGTCATCTTTGGCCAGTAAAAAACCTCAATACTAAAAATTTTCATACCTTGTAAGCCTTTTGATTTAGCTTAACTGCTATTAAATGTAGGGCTTTGCAATCATTATTTGATTATAAGGGGACTAATCCAAGCGACTGCAAGAATCCAACACGGTCTAACAGTCGCACGTACTATGAATGTACCTCAATGAAAGTACATACATACATAACCTCACGCCTGTCTCCTCTTGAGGTAGGCAGAGACAAGTGATCAATTGCTGCGATCCAGACATACCTGTTTCGCTTCTTCCACGTTCATCAATCTTTTCATACATGATCGCCGGTTACGGGTACTTTTGAATAGGCCCCTTTTCAAGATGTCGCTAATTTGATCGGCATACGTTCGCCTAGGCCGGCCCCTTCCAACAACACCATCCATTCCTGTTCTATACACATCTTTCTTCAATTTCCCTTTCACTCATCCTTTCCAAATGCCTTAACCACCGTAGCATACCCTTTTCAATCTAAGTCACAACATCCTCTTTCAATCCGCATCTTTTTCTTATTTCACTGTTGCGCACCCTATCACTCAATTTCACTCCACACATGCTTCTCAACGCTCTCATCTCCACAGCATTAATCCTGCTTTCATGACTCTTCTTCCACACCCAAGACACTGCTACACTCAACCAAAGTATCACAATCAATTTGTTTTCTTTTCTACATCAAATTTATTTTGTTTAAAGCATAGAATACGGAATCGAGATTTGGAAAACCCTTGACTATCTACAATAACAACAGATTCAACCGAGCTATCAGCGTCAAGTGGCCGAGGGGATACTGAACTTGTAGCCGGAAGAGGTAACGCGGCTGTCCTGCCAAAATATATACCCTCTATCATAATGCTACGAACATTTTTGACAACAACATTAGTCTATTATTATATTTGTGCTGTAGAATGGTGCGGGTGACAGTTCCAGTAATTCAACTTTTATACATAAAAATTGGATTTATAAATTATGACTGAAATTATTACAAATATACCACATTTTCAACATATAAAATAATTAAAAACTGAGGTCAACTAATATGTTCTAGTCTAAAAATAAATTGAAGTGAATATTGCTTCCATGCTGGACTGGGAGCGAAAGAAAAACAAAGAATGTGCCAGCTGCTTCTCTTCCCGGGCATGCTGTAAAAGTAAGAAAAGTCAGTAAAGTCACAGAGGTTTTAAAGGCGTTTTTGTGGGCGATAGGTTGACCCCCTGTCACTACAATAAATAATAATAATGTAATGTGTCTAACGTGACATCAGATTAAGTAAGCCCACATTTTACATATTTTCGTGTTTTTTTTAATATTTTTTTTGAATTTAAAGTAAAACAAAAAATATGAGACGGCAAAGGTCATGAAGTGACACTTTATAAGATCGTGGTTAGTAAATTTTTTTGCCACACGCCAAAAGACCCTTGTCGGCTTTTTTTTTTTTTTTTTTTTTTTTTTTCCGCCAAGGAAAGTCGTTTGGCCCCCACTAAAACCAGCTTTAACCAGTAAAGCTAGCTTTAGCGGGAGGAGGATGAATCCTATTACGGACGAATGGGCATTCTATAAGCTGTTAACCATAAGTGGCTAATGGCAAATAGAATGCCCAGACAGTGTGGAGACTCTCTCAGATAGGCTGAGCATACCCACTAAACATCCCCCTTTTGACTCACCTTGATTAAGGTCCTTAGTCATCGTCGGAACGACAGCCAATTGGAGCGAGAGGCTGCGTAGTGAGCGGCATCCAGACGGCTGCCACCAAAAGGAACTGAAAGTAAGAAAAACAAAGCTAAGATTAGCAGAAATGACAAAGCTGAAACTAAGATATTATCTTGAGTGATCAGACTCACTCAGAGATAGGAATGCTGGAAAGAAGGACTACGTTTAGAAACGTTGAGCTTGCTGGAGTTTCCTGATAAGGGGAGCGAACTTGGTTAAGACCGGAAGAGCACCGTTGAAACCCTCTGGGCTGGCGTCGAGAGCGGCGCCGAAAGCCAGGATCTCGTCGATGGGAGCGAGCTGGATCCAGAACGCCATGCGGTCTTGAGACCCTTTTGCGTTCTGGCACTGGGAAGCCGATTTGGCGGCCGGTTGCGATTGAGTCGCAACCCGGCTGCGCTGACCTGAAACGATTCAAATTCAAATTCAAATTATTTATTGCCTCATAGTGTGGAATTACAATGTGTAGATGTTGTACAGGAATTAGTCCAACACACTATGCTGTACAACAGCATGCAATATTATTATTACATATGTCTTTCTTACTCTAAGGTTATGTCATATTTAAAATTTGTCATTATTTATAATTATAATTTGCCATTACCCAACACCATAATACATATTATAAAATAGCTACTTTTGTCAGATTAACACACACAATTAATTTTTACATTTTAAATATTCGTCAATTGTATAAAAGCACTTTTCTTTCAACCATTTTACCAGTTCCACTTTCAATTTAGTTTTAGTTAACAATTTAAATGGTTTAGGTAAAGCATTAAAAATTTTAACACACATTGCGTAGCTCTGTCTGTGGTAAAGTTGCAATCGAGGCATGTCAATATACACTAATCTGTCTTCGTGTCGTGTTGCTCGCGTTATGTCTTTAGCTTTAGTAAAGCAGTGAGGATTGGATTTGACAAAAAGAACTGCTTCCAATATATACATGCATGGCAATGTTAGTAAATTTAATAATTTAAAAAGAGGTTTAGAAGGTTCATATGGCTCCTTGCCTAACATTGCCCTCAAACATTTTTTTTGAGCTATGAAGCATTTTTCACGCTCTGTTGAGTTTCCCCAAATGAGTAAGCCATACCTAAGGGTCGAAGCTATAAAGCCATGGTAAGCCGTAAGTACCGTTGACAAAGAGCAGGTCTTTCTCAATCTACTAAGTACATAGACGTAACTATTTATTTTGTTGCAAACATATTGTATGTGACTCTTCCAATTCAAATTTTTATCTAAATTAATTCCAAGAAATTTAGTACTGTCAGTTTCCTTAATTGTCAAGTTTTCATATTTAATGTCTATCTTAGATAATATTTTATTTGTGTTGAATCTGATGTAATTTGTTTTTGTCAGGTTAACAAAAAGATTATTATTAGAGAGCCATTCAATTATCAATTTAATAGTGTTATTTATTTCCAATTCATAATCATTAATGTCATTATTAATATTTGATAAAATTATAGAAATATCATCGGCGAATAAAAAATATTTGTGATTTGTCAATTTAGGTAAGTCATTAATGTATAGTAAAAATAACAGGGGTCCGAGAACGCTTCCTTGCGGCACACCCGTCCTAATTTTTCTAAATGTCGATTGAAGAGTTCCTATTTCAGCGTTCATATTAGTAAATTGTGTTTCTACTGTTTGCAGTCTATCCGAGAGGTAAGACTGAAACCAATTCCAGACCGTACCTCGAATCCCATAATTTTCAATCTTACGCAGTAATAGATCGTGATCGACATAGTCAAAAGCCCGAGTCATATCAAAAAATACTACTGTTGTTTCTTTTTTTAAATTTAAATTGCGTGTTATTTCATCAACCAATGAAAAGATGGCTGTGGTCGTAGATTTATCCTTTTGGAATCCAGATTGTTCGTTACAAATAATTTTAAATTTGGATAAAAAGTTAACAAGCCTCTTTTTCATAGCCTTCTCAAATAGCTTTGAAAATATTGTTAAATGTGAGATAGGACGATAATTAGTAAACAATCTTTTGTCACCTTTTTTAAAAACGGGCTTAACTACGGATTTTTTAAGTATGTCTGGGAATTTACCTCCTGTAAATGATAAATTTATTAAGAACGCTAACGGTTTAGCTAATTCGCCGCTACAAAACTTAATGGCTTTGGTACAAATGTCATCATGTCCAACAGCATTCGTATTTTTTAAAGTTTTAATTAGGTTTACAACCTCCAAGTTACTTACAGGTTCTAAAAACAGAGAACTTTCTATCCGTGTCTTATTTGTATTCGTACAATTACCTATTTTAATATCTGTCAAGTATTTATTATATTCTTCAGCTATTTGTTTTGGATCTTTAAGAATATTACCCTCATACTGAATTTCTTCAATTTCATTTTCATGGGAATTAAAACTTTTCTCATTAATAATGTTCCAAGATGTTTTATTTTTATTTTTTGAAGTTATTAGCAAATTATTATTATAATGTTTTTGGGCAGTATTAAAGCATTTACGTATCACTTTAGAATACGATTCGTATCTAATTTTACTATCTTGAGACCTATTTTTATAATAACGGTGTCTTAAAAATCTTCTCGTCCTACAAGATTGCTTTAAACCTTTTGTTATCCACTTGGGTTTTTTGTATTCGCTCGATAATTTTATTCGTTTGAGGGGAAAGCACAATCGATAAAATAAGTTAATAATGTCAAATAATAATTTCATAGCTATATTAATGTCAGACTGATTATAAATGTCAGAAAATGATAAAGATGATAAGCATTGTTTAAATATTATTAAATTGTCATTAGATATGTCTCTAACATATTTATAACATGTCATGGGTTTTATATGTTGTCGTTCTAAAGGTATGTGTAACATTTGTGCCGTATTATGATCTGAAAGTTCTAAACTGAGTACTTCCTCAGTAGCATAGTCAATGTTACTCACTATATGGTCAATGCACGCTTTTTGCCTAGTTGGTACTGTAATATGTAAACTTAAATTATAGTTTTTCATTAATTCATTTAAAGAATTGCTACCTTTTGATGACTCCAATGTATTGATATTAAAGTCACCGGCCAAAATTATTTTATATTTTGATTTAATAATTAAGTCATGTAATAATTGATCAAGCTGTCTAAGAAATAAGTTAATATTTGAGTTAGGAGTACGATAAATACAGATAATAATAATATTAGTTCCGGTAATATTAATTCCACAGCATTCGAAAACATGATCTGTAGTATATTTTTTTACTATTTCCATAGGTTTAAATTTTATTCCATTTTTCAAAAATATGCGAACGATAGGAGTAAAGGCCTTGGGGACCTTTGAACTGACTGGAGGAGCGTCCGAGCTAGGCTGCGGTCGCTCTCTCCAGTTCTCGATGGGCTTCACGGTAGCCCTGGCTGCACGCGGTGCCTTGGAGCAGCCGCGAAAGTTTGCTGTGTGGCCTGACTGGCCGCACAAGACGCAGGACGGAGCGGTGGGCGATTCGGGAGTGCGAGAGCACTCCTTAGTCCCATGCGGTTCTAGGCACTTGACGCACCTAGGGGAAGCAAAACAGTTTGCCGCCGCATGACCATACAATTGGCAGCGGTGGCACTGACCTGGGAAACCACGTTTGTGTGGAGCTTCGACTCGGATGTTGGAGAGACCGCACACGGTGAGCTTGCCTCTGAAAATGGACTGCCCTTGCGGGCTCTTCGCTAGGATTACTAGCGCAAGTGGGAACTGCTTGCCTCGGCGGCTGTGCATTTTGTGCACAGATTCGACGGGGAAGCCTTGAGAAGACAAGTCCTCTTGGATTTGCTCGTTCGAGAGCTCGAACGGCACGTTCCTGAGGACGGCACGAATCTTACGCTCCTCAGGGAGGGCGTAAGTGTGGTACTCGAGCTTCTTGTCAGCAAGAAGTCGAGTGAAATTCCTGAAATCAGAAATTGAGCAGACAACGACCTTAATAGAGTCACCCACGTTGGATGCCTTACTATACTGGATCTTCGGGGAGTGCGTTCCGCAGAGAGCTGAGACCTCGGTCCAGCGGCTCTTGTCCCGTAGAAAGACGGGGGGCGGAGACTTGACTTTCGGCGGAGCCGGATCTGATTGCGACGCAGGTTGTGACGCCGGGATCGCTGAAACAAAAGGCGCAGGAGCAGACGCCGGTGCGACATTTTGCGGAGCAGGAACAGCGGCTGGGGCAGCTGAAACGGATAAAGTCGAAGAAGCATCTTTCTTCTTCGATTTTGATTTTTTCCGAACCTCGGTGAACGGAGCAGGAGATTCTGGAATTAAAGGAGCAGAGTCGGAATCACTACCCGGCGGGGTAGTTTTCCGTTTGCATGCGGTGGAATCTACCGACATGCAATCTGAAACAGGAACGACGTTCTCAGAGGGATCTGGAGACGCCGGGGAATCTGTTGGGAAACTGAGCGAAGGCGGAGTGGCCGGGAGAGACGCGGTGGAGGCCTGAATGGCCGGAATTGCTGATGATAAGATCGTAAAAATTTGGCTGATTTGAAGTTGGAGTTGATTGATGGACTGATTTACCTCTTCCATCGTGCCGGGCCTAACCCAGGATTCGACGGAGGACTCCATCGAACCCGGGGAATCTAATCCTAACCTAGTCTGCAAGGAAACCTATTCCTAACAAGGAACCTACTTGCCGGTGAACGGCGAAAGGACTACACAAACTGCGCTGAAAGAAAGATCAACCTAACACGGACCTATTGCCGGTGAACGGCGGACGATCAGGCTTAGTTGTCACGGTTACGTATCCACCTGACCAGCGATGCTTCGGCCGGCAGCAGTCGGGTCCGCCCTGAAAAGGGCAGATGAATTAGCCCCGACACCACACAGCCTCCACAAGAGAAAACTTTCCGAAAGAGCTTAACTTGGCACCTGACCCGCACGAGTGCGGGGGAGGGAACAAGGGCAGCGCAATACGAACACTCGGGAGCGGCCGCAGAAACGACCGTTCGGGAGCGAACGCAAACGGGAAGTACCCTTGTCGGCCTTTACATTCATAGATATATACGGTATATTATTAAGGTAATGTGTGTGTGTGTGTAATGTGTCTTTTTGTTAAATATATTGGGTGTCACCTTGCGCGATCTATCCCTTGAATCTTGATCTTAAGTATAAAAAAACCTATTGATTACCTAGTATTACGTATTAAGAAAGCTCCTATTAAAAAATGTTCTATAAGGTAGGTATTAATTGGTGGTAGGCAGGCAGGTGTTCTTTTTCATGCAACATGACTTATTTTTGTACAAAAGCATTTTATAGGCTGGTTATAACATTATTTCATTATTTGGTAAACTTTATTTTCAGTGGTGTAGCAAACTGTACACTTGGTAGCCGGCAGATATATAAAATATGGCGGAAATCCATGTGTTTATGATAATTTCATTTTTGTGACGCCCTTTTTTGTTTTGTATCCTGTTTTTGATAACATCTTACATTTAAGGTTATTTAAGAATTGCTTGGCAACTGCGCTTCGATCATACAGGAGGTGTATGTAAAAGAAAGTGTATTCTTTATTAAAAACTAAGCCCGCCTTTGACCTCAATCTCACCTGCGGTGGTAAGTCAAGATGAGGTCGAAGATGAAAGCACACGGGCCAAGAAGGAACGAGTTTGTCATAAAATATTGCCGGAACACATCACCGCCGGCAAATTTGGCGGCAGATTTTAAATGTTGAATGGTCGCTAGACAGTCGGTCTCTGACGGGATTCTACCATCAAGCAGATATCACTCGGATTAGTTGCCATTACGACACGCTTATCCAGGGGCGGTCAGTAGCCTTGGTTGCCCTAGATTGTCAATTTTTTTTTGTGTTCATTTCTAAATACTTTTTCTCATTATAATGATGATATAATGCGATTTACAACACACATAACTTCACATAGTGTGTAGAATATGTTTAGAATTGTTTTAAAATTATTTTATTTGCTTAATTTAAAATCATATTTTTCAACACACTTGCTCGTAAGGTGGGCCTTATTCTATTGAATTTAGAACTATAAACTATGCTATAAGTCACGCGTGCATAATATATTATACCCTAGTGCATAATATAATGAATCCTACAAAGTTGATTTGTACCTTAGTGCAAATTACATGCGAGTAAACAGAGCATATTTTATTGATCCGGGTTATACATTAAATATATGAGCGCGCGCGTCCATGCGGCGCGCGGCCACGTGCAGCAGCAGCAGCGTCACAGCGCCTCCAAGCAACAATAGCGTGTGTACGTGTAATGGGACAGGGTTACTGACGCGCAGCAGCTAACAGCTGCTTCAAATAAATTTTATTTTATTTTTATTTACAAGTGTGTTGAAAAACGTCGTATGTAACTCGTGAGCGTTGCTAATTACAGTCTCGGCTCATTATTAAGCCCTCGCCTGCGATTAATTGTTTCTTAAATAAATAAATAAAGAAGTAAGAACGAGTAAGAATCTTATTTGATATTATTAGTAAGAATATATATATATATAAAGTAAATGACAAACGAAATTCATTGCATTATACTACGCATGATCTAAGAAATTGTCAAACAAATTGCATGAGATCTCAATAGGTACCTCTAATCAATTTAAATGCGTTTTTTTTTATAAAATTAGTTTACGTAAATACAACGTCTTTAAATATAACATGAAGTATTATTACCATTTAATAACAATGAGCGAGTCTGCTCGTATATTAAACAAGATGTTTGTACCTTGTATCGCCAATCTAACAGAGGTACTGTCCATCGCTACAAATACGCGGGACATTCATAAAATGATATCGTCCTCAGCTGAAGTTATTATATATATCATCACTTCTGTAAGACATTATTACTCTTTGTTACCTTTATTTTTTTAAATATAAAGTATACTATTTTCATTAAGATAATTTATGCAAAACTGAGATATTTTATAAATTTAACGTCTTCTATATCTCTATTTCTATCGTCGTCTTCATAAGTGCTAGGAACTATTTCTTTATGAAGGCTTACATAATAAATGTTCATGTTCTAAAGAATAATGGCAGAAATTTATCTGGGTTGTTTTGGTGTTCTAAGATTTTTTAAAAACGGAATAATTTGAATTATTTTTCTATGATTTTAAATACTTTCACTTCATTTCTTTTCTGTAAAGCTGGAGTTATTTAAGGAAATAAAAAACAGGCATTATCTTAGGTGGCGTGACAGGAGCAAGCAGGATGAGATAATTTGTGTCGATTATTAAATGAACAATCTATTCAATTAACCTTCTTTACAGCTTAATTTTATTTACAGTGCAATATCTGCAAAACGCGAATGGAACTACAGTTTTACTGAAGACCGGGTTCACGTACAACTACAACCGGGAGTCTACACACACGACCACATGGCGGTGCACGAGGTGGCCGCGATGCAGATCTAGACTCGTTATGAGAAAGAATCAAAGCTATGTAGTCAAAGCTGGTATCCAACATAATCATAAGGCACCAAATTACACTATTAAGAAAGGAATCTATATTAAAATTCAAAATTAGAAATTCTTTTGTTATTTTATTAGATTTGTCCGAATATCCCTATACGCGTGTCGTAAGAGGCAGGCGAGTGATACCCATTTAGAATTGATACATCTTCAGAGTCCACGCTAGTGGCTGCGTGTCATACACTGGTTGAAAAATAAGTTGTAAGCTTCGCGCGATTCTCGAACGTCTGCCATAAGAACTTTTGATATAATCTTAAAAGAAAAGTAAACTGTAAAAAAAATCACAGATTTTTTTAACTTTCAATCGCCGAGAACTATGTACTGGGTAGTTTAAAAGTAGTGGCGCAAAAGAAAATACTGTTTTTTTATATGACATTTCCTTTCATTCTGTTGTTGAAAATTTTGTAGTGAACAAATCAAAAATACACTGAAAATAAACATAGACCGTTTTACTCTCCAAGAACGTGGAATAATCGTGTCAATGTTCTTACGGAATAATTCATCAGTGATAAAAATAAGATTCTTTCAAAAAAGTAAAAAATCATTTGATTCCCGTTCTTGTGGGAATTACAGAATTCCTTTCATAAGACAACCAGTAAATTTTTCATGAACCATTATGCTAAAGTATCACATCCGTGGATTCAATAGATAAGCTTTTTACCCGTGGGAATTTCGGGAATTCTTTCCATTTTACTAACAGACACCTATTAAAGAACCTTTATACCAAGTATTACATCCGTGTACTCAAGGAAAAATATATTTTCATATAAAAAAATCATATATTTCCCGTTCCCGTGGAAGTTTTGGAAATTCCTTGCATAAAACAACCAGTCACTCTGTGTGGAATCTTTACGCTTAGTATCATATCCGTGCACTTAAGGAATAAGATTTTTCATACAAGCTAAAAAGTCCAATAATTCCCGTTTCTGTGGGAATTTCAGGAATTCCTGCCTTGGTGCTCTCCCACAATCTTTAAGGATTGTGTGTTCCAAATTTCAGCTCTCTACGGCCAGTTGTTATGGATATGCGTTGTCTGGCAGTCACTCAGTCAGTAACGGAAGAGTTTTATATTTTAAGAAGATTGTATTGCGTGAATAATTTGTATAGTTACCTACTTAGTGTTGACTTATAATTTCAGATATGAAAGCTCAGTATCTAAAAATTCATAAACAGAATATCCTGTCCATATCAGACAATATTTACTACAAAAATAAAGAGAGAAACGGAAAACAGTATTGGAGGTGCAAACATTATAAAAGAGGTTGCAGATCTACAGCCACAATCGATAATAATGTAATAATTTCATTAAATAATCACCATCATCATAAATAATTATTTTTAGCTACTTTTCAAAATATTTATACTGTTTTAACTTTTAAGTTTTAACTTAAAAGTTATTAATAAAAGTTTTTTACATATATTTTAGTCTAAACTAAATCTAAATCGCTTTTATATTAAGGTAGGTATTTGAGGGACTTTTCCTTGATTTTTCTGTAAAATTATTAAACTATCAGATCTCGTCAGCCCAAATTCTGTAGCTAGACAGATATGACCAAATGACTGCAAGCCATACAAAATCAATTATTGTATTAAATAAGTGCTTACGCTGCGTTCCCACTGACGCGGTGCTTGGCTAAGCGGAGCGGTGAAGAGGGGTGAGTGTTTCCACTAAAGTGGAGCAGAGCGGAGTAGTGAAGCGGAGCGGAGCGAAATGGAGTGCAGTGCAACGGAGCATACATATATTTGAAATACGGAATTCCGCATTTTCGCGCTCAGTACGATTATAGCAGAGAACAGTGTGGCGGTGAAGAGCAGAGGATAGCGGGGCGGTAAGGTGAGGAGGACAGCTAGGTTGTATAGTGGACGAAAGGGGGAGCGGAGCGCCGAGATAATTGCAGACTGGGCAAATTGTCCAGTGGATCGGCGGTCATATACAGGTTTTTATTTTGAATTTGGCGGTGGTCCTGTTTCATGGCAATCGCGAAAGCAGCCGACTGTCGCATTGTCTACGGTGGAGGCCGAATATATGGCTTAAGCTTCGGCCACAAAAGAAGCATGTTTTCTGAAAAGATTTATCACGGAAGTAACAAATAAGTCTCCGGATAATAATAATAATACACTTTTTTGCCAAATAAGATACAAATACAATTTCATGGTAATAACAAGCATAGAAACTGACAATTAAGCGACCTTATCGCTACAAGCGATTTCTTCCAAGTAACCTTTTAAAATTAAATACAAAATAAAAATAAAAAAACCTTGAATTAACAGAATAAAAAGAAATATCTAAAAAAAATCTATGGGCAGAGTAGTTAGACGGTAAAACCCTTATCAAACAAACGACTTACTCTACGATCACTCACTCCGAAAACTCTCATCTCCACAGCATTAATCCTGCTTTATTATCTCTTCTGCCACACCCAAGATTCACTACCATTAAGACGACGAATTGGAAATTTGGTTGGTGGGGATCTCGATGTTTCCCAGCAGTTACAAAACATATGAAAGTGATATTTTATAATATGATTCTTCATTTAATTGACTCCATTTTAGCCGTTGCAAAAACACGAATTGTTAACTTTTGTAACAGAGAAAAAAATTTCAAAAAATCCTCTTTTAAAACAGAGATTTGTATACTACGGGCAAACTAGACCAGTTATAGAACCAAAATTTTCTTAGTAAATTAGTCTTATTACACACTTCAATATGCCCGTTATGTTTTTCAAAACTTTTTTGTAGGTTTTGATTAAAAGGAAATAAATCATTTTGTCGTATACGACCTTTTTGAACAAGCTAGTCCGCGCGCGATCTTGTATGAAATCAATCTCCCCTCAGTGACCTCAGTCCCCCGGTGACCACTGTCAACGACGGGTTTATGTCAGTCGAACAAGCGCCCGCCATCGATCGCTGTGCAAAATTTAACGCAAAATCGACTTACAAATAATTAATTTAAAATGGGAAAAAATGTGTTGGCTATTCTAAAAGGAAAAGGAAAGCTTGTTTTATTGAGCTATGTGAAAATATGACTAAGAAAAGGTATGTAAGTAATCGTAATTTTTATTTGTCAGTCACATTGTTTGTTTATAATAGTATTCATACTTATTAAATAGGTAGGTCTTACTTTTTGGGTACTTAGTAGTCCAAAAAATATTCTAAAGAATGTGAGAGTAGTTATATTGCGTTTGTAATTTATTTATTTTTATTTATGAAAAGTCGATCGCAATTTCGTGGTAATTGTAGTATGGGTTCACAATTGCAATTTACTGTTATTATAACTAAAAGTCGACTGCTACTTATAAAACTATTTGAATTTTAATAAACGGTTTTTATAAATAATTACAAAAATACTTTTCAGAAAAAAATTGTTAGAACAAAGTTCGGAGAGTACAGTCATGGAGTCGTCTTTGAATCTCAGTGAAAATAAATCAATGACTTTTGATTTTACGGAACAGTATGCATACATAATACTTGCCTACATTCATATTAATTTAATGATCTACTTGCTTCAAATATCAGTTCTCTTTTGAAGTAATAATATTTTAATTTATAATTTCGTTTATTATAGAAAACAAGACCATAATTCACCGATCAATACAGAGTTACAAAACGTGCTGCCCACGTAAGATTTTATCACGTATCCATCAACATTATGATATTATGATTAATGAAAATTCAAAGTTCACTAATTGCATTATTTATTTAGGTCTGCGGATAAAAACAACAAGCATCTTCCATGTAACATTGAAAGCATGTTTAAACTTACAGTGGGTATATTGTTTTTTTTACTTTTTTGCAATATTCATAATGATATGTGTAATAATGTAAGTATATTATATTGCAGACAGAAAAAAAAGCGAAGAATAGCGCTTCTCCAGACATAGCATTAGATTGCGCGCCTGAGGCAGCAGTAAGCATTCTGTTTATTTTTATTACTTCATGCCAAAGGTTGGAGATTTGAATGGCATATTAGAAATCGTATAAAAATATATAATATTTTATTTATGTTTCAGAGACAAAAATGGCGACATAATCATAAACCAAAAGTCGGATTGGTATTTCCAAATTCAGGGACAATTGCATATCTGCAAAATGAAATATTGTCTGTTGGGGATATGGTATGGCGACAACAAAATAAAAACGGAAATCATAGAAAAAGATGACAAGTTTTGGACAGATGTTATGGAACGAAAATTGCTAAAATTCTATTACGATTGTCTTCTTCCTGAACTTGTCGATCCAAGACATATTAGGAATAAGCCAATTCGTGATCCAGAATACGTTATTGGAAATAGCAATGAAAATACTGACCCAAATATTACTCATAATTCTGTTTCTGGCGTTGATGAAGTTGCTAATGCTGCAACCTCAAATATCGTTATACCATTTTCTAAATATTAACACAAATATGTAAATGCTAGTGTGTCTTGTATTTTATTTGTTTAATTCTAGTATTTTTCATATGTGAAAAAGTAAATGCTTTCAATAATAAATGATATTATATTACTTAAGTAATGTGTGAAATAATAAATTTATAAAAAATCAAATGTTCATATTTATAACTGTGTAAATAGTTAATAAATATGTGGCGTTATTAATATTCAAATGCAAATGATTACATGTAATAAAATAAAAAATACCTTTCATGTTTATTTTTGCTATAATCTGCCGTATCTAACTTATAAGTGGCGTGGCCTTGACATTGCATTTATACCTCACTTTTAATTAGGCATTACAAACTATGTTTTATTTTGAAAGTGTAGACTATTAAGTAGTTTAGTAGTAGTAGGTAGTGCAAGATCAAATAAAAGTTATACAATTTTATTGAGTACTGTTGCATTTAGAAATATTAAAATAAAAAAACAAAAAATAAAAAAAAAGAATTCAAAAGTTCATAACTTTTTTATACACTGAATTTGGCCAAATATTTTTTGTTAATATTCATCAGTACTAACCCTAACACCCTGTATATATCATCATACTCTCCAACTGATTGTAACTAGGTTTATTGATATTTATAATTATGTAAATAAAAATAAATTAAAAAGTGTTGTATGAGCAACTCTATAGAAGTCTCTGTTCCAGCGGGCTCTCTTGACAGCTATCAGGGCTGTCGTGACGCTACGAAGTCGACTGCGAGATGCAACTCGCAAGCCGCGTAAAAGTATCGGGGTGTTTGCGGGTAGCGGAGCGCAAACTCTCAGTTTTAGATAAATTGTTTAGCGATTCGTCACCTTAATAAGCGTTGGCGCCAAAACTACCTCAAGGACGGCAAGACGAGCCTTATTTGGTATAGTTTTGCTTGCCATTATTGAGTATAAGGCGCCATTCAAACAATTTCCAGCTTTTACATTCTCTTCAATATCATAGCCATTCTTCCCATCTTTGTAAACAAGAACCACAAGTATACAAACTCTTTCACCTGTTCCACTTTTTCGTCTCCTATCATAATATTGCATTCCATCATTATCTTCATTCCTCTCCATAACCATAACTTGTCATTTTATAAATATGACAATGCTTACAATTTAATGAATGTTATTTAAATTTTAGTGGTTATGTGCTTTTAATCTTAAACACATGTATTTTGCAAAAAATACCTGTCATCTCGCCTTAATTTGTAACATCACTTTTTTGTAAAAAAAAATATTTACGTCAAACAAGAAAACATCAGGAAATCCGTATTTTTTCATTTTAATAACTGATTTTGTACTGATTTAGTGCAAAATATCAGATTAGGTTCTACACTAACATAATATAACAAAATTATACTTACTCCTTACAGAACCCGTACACGTCGCATTGCGTCGCAACGATCACCATACATGAAATGTTGTGGTACAAAAAAATTAAAATATTTTCTGCTTTTCTATTTAATGTATTCTTTAACGAAATAAAATTCAAGTATTCAGATGTTTTTTTATTAGAACGGTTCCGTTATATATACTTTTAAAAAAATCCAAATTTGTTTTTTTATTTTTTTTAATTATATCAAAATAGATACTTTTAAGGTAAAGCAAAAAGTGGCTCATAGGGAACAATTCGATTCAAACCATTTCTTCTATTATGATTAAGAACTAAATATTTTATTATGCCTTTTGTAATTAATTTCCCTATTTTTCTATTTTCAGCAAATGACGTTCCAATTTTGGCCACTTCCAGAAAAGGAAACAGCTATATTCGTATTGGTGCATATTTGTTCTATTGTTGTAGAACCACCGGAGTCATACAAGCCCGGCGATGCTCTGGCAAAGCCACGTGCAGAGCCAAAGTTTTAACTGTCGAAGGAGAAGTTGTTTCCATTGTTTTTTTTAATTTATATACCTTTTTAGTCTTTGACGACTATTAAAGAGTTGTCCCAGGTGAGCAACCACAGCCTGACGCGATACCCCGTAAAGTGATCATATCCATAGTTAACTTGTGTCTACGCAACAACGAAGTACATTTGCTACACACAGTGGACCATTAAGATCGGTCAGTACCTGTAGGAAAGTAACTAAAAGATTACTAAGAACGATTATAAAACATTATTTATTACTATATATACCTATATATAATAATGAGATAGGTATTATTTAATGCTGTATTTTTATTTTCGACGTCAAAATCTTTATTTCGTAAGTGCCTACGCAATTGATATAATATGTCAAACTATTAACAAATTTAGGTACCGTATGAACTGAGATTACCTACACAATATAGCATGAATATTTTTTTTCACAGTGAAATTATTAAAAAATCTGCGAGGCAAGGAAGTCCTAGTGGTGAACGGTTACAGTTTCACCGTTCAAAGGAAAAACCAACACACTGTTAGATGGATATGCACCTGCACGCACCCCAGGTGTCCCGCATTTGTCACCAGAAGCAGAACTGAGAACCACGTAGTTCGCCGTAACCTACAGCATAATCATAACCCGCACAAATTTATTGAGCGAGATGGTATTTATATTAAAATCTGGAAAAAATAGTTATGTAACTAAAGTACTTTCTTATGTTAGATGTTGTATGCACTTATTTAATAAAGTTTTGAGATATTGTAAAACAGTAGTCGTGTAAAAAGCATCTAAATACTCACATCAATATTAAAAGTTCCTGGTTGTAAAACTGTTTTTAAAAAAGTATATTAATTGTTTACTTTCTTGTCACTTCCTACTTTTAAACTGTAATAATATCTACGAGTAAGTACGAGTTCTTTATAGATCGACATCCCGAAGTGGCGGTAGAGAAATTTAACTATGTAACTTTAGTATTTCAAGTGCATGTTTATAAAATACAAAAAGAATATAATTTAGTTTCTACTTGATTTTGAAGGTAAATATAAGCTTACATTTTTGTAACTCTAAAGCCGAAATGGAAATTGAATAAAGATTTTTAAGTTTTAATGAGTTTTTTACTGCAAGTACCTTCAAAATTAGCTCTATGTTTTATTTTTACATCAATACCTACCAATTTGTCAAATATATATTCAAAAATAATTAGAAATCTATTAATAAAATATGAATATGGATTAAGAAACTTATAAAATTATATAATATGTCTGACTCAGAATCCGTGACCACTGGATTCTGAGCCAGACAGTGTTGCCACATCGCCAAAAGTGGTCGTCGAAATGGCTTTCGTGAATTGGTTGTAGAGTTGTAGAAGGTGCGTCCAAACATTAATCAGCAAGTGTGCTGTCGTGCGCGGCATGCCGCGCTACATTGGATTCTTGCCGCGCGCGGATTTCCCTGACTAGAGCGCGGCAGAATTGTGTCTCGCGAATTCCACCCGCGTCTACCGCGCACCTTGTATTCTGTGTTCGGACACATCCTTAGAGCCTCCGACTTTCAAGCAACTGCTACAGGGATATTTAACGTGTCTTCGTCTTCTCCATGTTAATTTTTAAATCTCCGCGCTGTCAGGAAAGATTTATTAAAGCTTGCAGGATCTTCACCATGATTACGATTTATATAAATAACTACATCCCCAGACAATTGAACCTACATGGCCCCAAAGTAAGCGAAGCTTACTGTTGTCACATGGGCTACCACGTATCGTATTAGTAGGAAACCTAAAAAATACCTAAATACGATACAGATAAACACCCAGACCTGAAATATATTATTTTCTTGTTCCGCACGGGATTCGACACGTGGCCTCCATGGTAAGATGTAAGAAGTCTCAGTAAGAAGCGTCTTAGACCACTGCACCACGGAGACCGCCTGCACCAAGGATGCCACGTACTTATCTTTACTGAATTGAATTTTACATATCGATAGGAAAAACTAAAATTAATTACATACTTTTTGAACTATACGTATAAGCTTTAAAGAACAGCTTCCGTAGTGCAGTGTTGGCGTACGGTCGAGTGCCCGTCTGCGGTATTAAAGATCCTGGATTCCAGTCCCAGCCAGGACAGTATAGGTAACTTTTCTAAACTGGCTGGGGTCTGGATGTATACTAAGATAGGTGGTGATATAGCACAAGCTTATCCGGTGTGTCAGATTGGGTGTCATGATACTTATGTTTTTGAAGCTAACCGCCATTCCTCTTTTGCTTTTTTCTTTTTCTTTTGCTTTGCTAAAGTTCGAAAGGTGTAAGTCTTGAACGTGGGAAACTACAGGTTCAGAACGTGGGAAAAAAGGGCGTAGAGCTCGATGGATATGTATTAAATATAAATATATAAAATGCATTGTAGCTTTTATTACTTACGATGATCAGATTATGCAGATGAATAATGTCCACAATCATTAAATTGTACACGGCGACAAATGAGGTATGTGAGCAATGAGACTTACTGAACGCGATAGAATAATCAGTAGGTAGTTACTTAGTATTGAGAATGTGGGCTTGGTTATAATAGCGGCTCATTCATAACACAATATTTATTCGCTGGTACGTTCCGTTAGTTAGTTTTCAATTACCACGCTAAAACCAATTAAACCGAGCTAATATTAACCGTCAGTTTAAGATGCGTCCGCACGCCTGGCCTTCCTAATCGTCTATCTGTCACTTGTCATAGACCTTTCTCAATGTATGTTCGTAAAGTGTCTCGTCTAGAACCAGCTAGGTGGACAAAAGACGGTTTAATTTTTTTTAATTATTTATAATATTTTATTATAAAAATGTGATATTCTTTTTAAACCTAAGTATTGTTATTTTTTTTTAATTATAATGTCACGGATTATTAGTCCAGTGAGTGAAACTGTAATATTTATAGAGATTGAAAGTTAAATTATAAATATTGCTTCGATTAAGGAAAATTAATAAATACCTTATGTTTTCATTTCTTTGTTATTTTATTTTTCTGCTCTCTGTACAGAAAAAAAACATCGTAACGAATTTGCGATAAAAAAATAATACTGTGACGAACTTACACTTACTTTTTTCTATGATGAATTTACATTATGACGAATTTACAACAACCTAATATAAGGGTAATAATGTATGTAAATATCCTGTTCTTTATAAAATACCTTTGAGTTGACGGCGGTCGTGTTGCTCATGAAAAAGCTTAATTTTGCGGCCGTACAGATGGTATGTCAGTTTAGTTAGATGCTCAATCTTACTTATATTATAAATGTGAAAGTTTGTATGGATGTGTGTTCCTCAATCACGGCAAAACAGCGAAACGGATTTGAATGAAGTTTGGCATAGTGATAATAGGTAGAGTACGATCTGGAATAGCACATGGGCTACTTTTTATCCCGATATTCCCGCGGGATCCGAAAGTGCGCGGGTAAAACCGCGCGATACAGCTATTTAATTATAAAATAAATTACTGCTTGCATTTGTTTATAAAGTTATTAAATATTGTTGCAGTACAACTGGCGGTAAATGCACGTGGCAAGGAATTACTTATTTGCTCAGGGTACAGTTTTTGCCTCAACAGCCGTAACAAGTCGACAATCAATTGGCGCTGCACGTCCCACAAAAATTGCCGCGCTAGCATCGTCACGGATCTCTGCAAACAAAAGCTGCTCAAATACAACCTAGAACACGCGCATGTGCCTCCTCTATTTTTTATCAAGGACGGAGTTTATTTTAAAATATGAAAATTCTTTTGTAAGCATGCATTCTTAAATAAATAAATAATCCCGAATAAATGTTCTAAAAGAAGTTGCTATTACGAATAAAATGTTTCAAAAACTTAAGCATCGTGGCAAAGTTATTTGGATTATATTGCTGCACTCATAAAGACTTACTTTTTCATTTCATTAAATACACAACACTTTATTTTTCTACTTTTTACTACGTACTTTAAATCGCCATGAAAAAGTAATGTGTGATGTTATAAAATCTGATTTTAAATGTTTTTTAAGGACTGGCTCAGTTCGTATTTACCTAAGTTGGAATAATTTATAGGTATAACAACTATTTCGGCATTTTCATACTACTAAACAAAATCAACAAAAATAATATGTAGCATAAACTCATGCAACGGTACGATTTTTCAACCTTCCTTTTCCTCATTTCATCATCAAAGAATTCAAAAATGTATTATTACCTACTCGCTTTTTTATAACATTTGCTTATACGTCACTATTATTATACATTCCAGTACATTTTCTATGTTCTCGTCTTCTGAAATCACGTCACTAAGATAAGATTTTGTCGTACCTACGGATTCCCGTGCCGGCTAAGAACGAACAAAGACCCCGGTCTACATCAGGTTGTGGTGCTCGAATGAACGTGGAATTTTAATTCAACTTGTAACCCATTCAAACTGGCCATTTGAATTACTAAATAAGATCCAAATATAATTTTCTAAAACTCAACAATCTTATATAAATGTAATTTAAAGAAATTACTCCTACCAAGGAATTCACAAAATTGAACTTTTAGGTTACAAATTTATTTAAAGTTTATAATATTTTGCAGAAAAACAAGCTGAAAATTCCAAGTTCTACCTTTTTAAATTCACGTGCCAAATTAACTTAATATTTTTAAGTTGAAAAAGTGCAAAATAATTTCATTTTAAAATTAACACTCTCTTTAATTAAAATAAAACGTTATAAGTCCAAATTACCACAGTATTCCTCTAGTTGAAGATGCACAATTTTTCCTTCCAAGTCCGCAATGAATGCGAAATTTTCTAAGTGTTTGAAATGTTCAAATCAGTTAAAATTTGGGCATAGTTCACTTCACTTTAAACCCTAAAACTGATGAGCGTATACTTTTTACTGTATTACAGCATGCAATATTGGTATCTTATGCATTTAAAAATGAAAATTACACTCCAGTAACACTTCATGTAATTATTTACATTCTTATTTATGTCAAATTTTCAGTTTAAAAAAATCATGAATGTCATAAAAACATTGATAAATCAGCCATTGTCGTAAGACGTATTTTAATTTATTAAGTGGTAATTTATTGAAAATTCAAATGCACGTTATTGGGCAATTTCTACGACATATTTCAGTTTTGATATTCGGAAGACATAGTCTGTTTGGAAATCTAGTGCTAAAACACAATACCTACATCTTTTTTAGTTACAAAAAATCAGGATGCCTTTTCACAAATAACTATGTTTCACACTTTGTCCACGAATCAACATCAGCAATATAGCCACACACATTGCTTTTGAGATATGAAAGCTTTATTTATTTTGACCGAGTGGCCCCAAAACAGAATACCACACCTTAAAATTGAGGTGACGTATCCATGCTACGCTTTAAGGGCCGTTTCTTTGTAATTTTATTTCATTTCCATAGTACGTATGCAAACCAAGTCTATTTTAGAATAAACATTTACTACGTGCAAGTTCCATGTACAGTGTAGGTCAAACAAAATGACTAGGAAAGAACAGGTGTCTGTTTCTTTTATTGTTTCGTCATTATATTGTTGTCAAGTTCTTGTTTCTTAGCTTTATTTAAAAATTGAATATATATTCAGTTTTATTTATATTAACTTCCTATCATTACTTTCCTAATTTAAGATAGAATAAGATTCAAGCAATTACAATGTAGTATTATAACAGGTTACTTGTCTTTCTTTACATTTGACATCTAGTTTTAAATGTATATGTTGGATTAAACCCCCAAACAACTACAATTGTCCGCATTTCAGATCCAGTTTCATTTTACAAGAACCAGATTTGGGAAACCAATGATAGCGTACGGAAACTATCGGTTCAATTTAAGCAAATCGAGCAGTCGCTGGCCGAAAGGGAACTGGTACTGTACGAGGCGAAGCGGCTGCAAGGCGTCACTCAGCACCATAGACAATAAGGTTGTCAAAATTAATAATAACCACAACCATTAATAACCATACTAACTGATATAGGGCAGCTCTTATAACTTTTTTAATACGCGCCTGTTTGAAAAAAAAAAAGATTTCGATTGATTTAAAGTAAATTCCATTTATTTGAGTATTCGTTGACTATAATACCTAAGTTTTTATATTTAAGATTATATAAAAAAACAACTAATTTTTGTTCTTACATTTGAATATTGTTTAATAATACCTATGTAAATTATGTTACTAAAAATGTAGTGTAATGTAGGCACAACTGAACAATTCTGTCCAAAATTTGTGAATGATAGGATAATGATATAAGTATTAAGGGCTTTTAAAAGTAATAAAATACCTAGTATTGAATTAGCAGTTAGGGACAGTAAACAAAATAACAGTTTTGGAGTTATGGCTTCACTTAATGGCTATTTTGTTAAATATATTAGATGTTTAAACATTATTTTGGAATACTTATTATTATGTGTAGTTTTATTTTATTTTTTAAATCCAGAGAGTATACCTTACAAAATGTCAATTAAATTATAGAATAGAAACTAAATAGTTCAAAATAAAATCAAGTGGATAGTCTGTGTGAATGTCACTAAATTCAAATTTAGTACACGAGATAATTTACATGAGATCTAGGTAACGACCAATGTTTATTGTGCACATGAGTATAAGTACCGGCAGCTTTAGCACAACTTTATTAATACATGACTAATCCAGAAGAAATTTTATGTCATGTTATGTTATGTTTCCATGCTGGACTGGGAGCGAAAGAAAAACGTAGAATGTGCCAGCTACTTCTCTTCCCGGGGCATACTGTAAAAGTCAGTTAAGGGACAGAGAAACGTGACATCAGATGGTCTTGTAACCTCTGGTGTTCTGCCTACCCCATAAAGGATACAGGCGTGACGTTATGTATGTCTGTAGCTACTCTTACTCTGAAAGAAACAAAATAATTTGTAACAACTTAACCTCGATACTACAATAACAAATGAGAATGATATGGCCAGTACCGTAGTCGAGCATTTCATGATATGGTTGGCCATGCTACGATCATCTACGATCTGGCTACGACATTTAAAAAATGTGAGGTGCCCGAGTGCTCTAGTACCTACATGCAACTTTTGTTGTTTATACTTTTCCTTTTTATATTAATTTTTGCACAATTTCACCAGCTTTATTCTATTTAAATTGATTGCTATTTGTTATTTAGTACTTAGCTTTTCGTTTTTAACCCTATTCTTGACGGATAAAATTATATAGTCTTCTTAAAATAGCTTACAATATTAAACCATAACAATCGTTATAAAAATATTTAGATTTAATTTTTTATTTTCTATTGGTATTTTAAGTTTATTTGGAAATAAAATGTACTATTAAATAAATTGAATGATCATTATCTGTCAACCGAAAACTCTTCTGTGGCGGAAAAACAAATAACTACTTAGTTCATCGTAAAAATACATATTTTTTTATTATTTAATGGAGTATACATAAACTGTTAAAGAAATACATAACCTGGAAGACATGGATCTACAGTCATAAAATAGCCTTGTCGCTTCCTAATTCTGATTTGATCCTTTTTTCTTCAACGACGCTAAAGTTCTTATATACGAGTACTTTGCCTAAAGGTATGCATAACGTTGCCTGGAAGAGATCGCTTTGAAATGATAAGATCCCCCAAATTGCACAAGTGACGTTGTTTTAATACTGCAACTTTTTTATTTTCTGCATTTTATGCAAATGGAAATAAAGTGTTTGTTATTTTATAAAAAAAATATATGTCTACATGAAATAATCCTTAGTCTAAGTTTTTGATTTAAATACTTGTTGGTAAATATTGATTAAATAACAATTTGTTTATCTAATCTCTAATAAGAAAAAGTTTTTTTTCTACTTCTATATAATTTCTGTTTACTATTGTTATATCTTGGAATGAATTCTTCATACCCTGTACCTTAATTCATTAACTGGGCAATTTTAGAATCAAAATTTTGCTGAATGGTAACAACATTTATTTGAAATTCTTGTTTCTTGTTCATAACAACTCGGACTTTAGTTAGTTTCATTAAGTTAGTCGGACTTTTGTTTAAGTTAGGTTGACACTCAGCATTATGCCACTTTTGTTTGTGTACACTGTCACTTTTCTCACAAAATTACACTGATCCATTATACTTTCTGTGTCTTTTATTTACGCATGTTCACGATTTTTTATAATTTCTTTGAAAATTATAAGAATATCCGACGTGCAATAATGTTCTTCCACCCGCTCTATTTCACATTATTTGATATTTTTGGGAACTAAACCACGCAAAGTTCCAGTGGGATTACTCCCGAAAGTGATTAGATTTCGATTCACGATTCTGATTTGATTACGATTCTGATTTACGTTTGATCCTGGTCGGTACTACCGAAACAAATCGAATCGAAATCGCGATCGAGTGTTATCTTATCAGCGCTGGATCCGGTTGATGACGTCTAGTCCAGATAGTAAAAGTGTAATAGATAAGTATGATGATTTCGTCATTTGTTATAAGCTCTAAACAGTTATATTCGATCCTGATTAGTTACAATTTGAGCCACTGCTCGATTCAGCGGTAGTATCAGTTTCGGGAGTACGAAAATACTTGAGATCGAGTTGATTTGATTCTCGATCGCGTGCCATTTTGAGATCACTTGGCCAACCGATATTTTTAATCGGTAACTTATTGCAACAATAACTTGACAAACAAACATTAATTCAAACATAATTCAGAAATGCTTTTTTCGTCGACTGGATCTCATATCAACAACTTTTATTTTGAAGAAATCGGCTGTTATTACTAAATTGAAATTCGAGGGCGTCCGCGACAGGTATGGAGCACACAAACATGCGTAAAACTGTTATCTTATAAACTTTGTTGTATACAGTGTCATATTTTTGTAAGTTAAAGATATGTTTTGTTGACCATTGTTAAACAAGGTGCTCTTTTTGATATCCCATAACTTTGAGGTTTTGTTCCTTACCAAAAAAATAATGCTTTTGCCATGGAATATGTACCTAGTTCAAAAGTGCATACTTTCCAAGATATCGTCAATCATAGTACAATGAGTTCATAAATTATCACCCTTGTAAAATCTCTTAAACATTAATTCAATGGACGCGTGTAAATAAAGCCATAAAATAAACAACAAAAACATTTCAAACGTGGAGGAACGTTACATAAAATGTACAACGCCAAAACGTTGCGAACTGTACCTGTGCATAGCGATGTAAAGGGAATAAAAAATGCCACGTTGTCATACTTCGCATATAGGTGTATTACATAAGATGTTTTGACTTAATTTTATTACTTTGTATGAAAAATATAAACAAAAAAAGATATTCACATGTTATTGGACTCTATTACTATCTTAGTTATACTATAAATACCCTAGAGTTCTATTTATTTATTATTATTACATCAAAACACTTATATCTATCATTACAGGAGACCTAATGCGACAGTAAAGTGCAACAAATTAGCTAAGAGTCTTACACATCTTAAACTTATTATAATAGAAAATTATAAAATCTTAAAGAACATCTCACATACATAATAAAAAAAATTAAATTAAAATAAATAAACTCTCTTAAAAACCATCTTCCATAAATAAAAACAAATTATAAACTATCTTATACATACAATAAAAAAAAAACACAAGCTCTAAACAATAGGAAGGCATTCATTTTAACTTACATAGTACCAACATAGTAATTCTAGTGAACTCGCTCATTGAACACGTGAAAATATCAATGCTATCTGCAACAGTGTTGAGCGTGCGCAGGGCGTGAGTGAAAGGCGCGTCGCGCAGCAGGTTGGTGCGCGCTCGCGGCACGACCAGCAGCGGTGCGCGCCGCCGCCACAGGTAGTCGTCAGGCACACACAGCTGCAGCTGCTGCAGGATGTCAGGGTTATGTATCCTGCCTCGTAATACTTTAAATAAATTCAAAGCAAGAGACATATCCCTACGTATCTCTAACCTATAATATCCCACCATTTCGAGGACGAACAAAGTGGGATACAGTAATGGAAATCCCGGATATACCCCATAATATTTTAAATACAAAAAACGCGAAAACTTGTTTTGTATGCGTTCTATCATAAATTTGTACTTGTCTTCACTAGGGCTCCAGATAACTGAATTAAATTCTAAGTTGCTTTTTACAAGGGCTTCATATAGGGCGCGCAATGCATTCATGTTGGTGAATCCATCAGCCTGCCGTAATATAAATCCCAAGTTCCTGTACGCTTTCTTACACGCAGCAATGCTTATGCTTCCTAAATCTCAAGTCGGCTGTAAAGTGAATGCCCAGATCTCTGATCTCAGCGACGCGCTGCATCGGCTGTCCCTCCATATAGTATGTGTGGTGGAGTTAGGGGACATCAAACGGAACGGAACCTTGTATAAATGAACTTTCGAGTTTGAATTAAAATATTAAAATCAAACATAGTTGTAATTTTATAGATATAAAGGGTCCGTCGTAATTAATGGATAACCCGTTATCTGGTATTGGTTCGGATGTAATACTGTAAGAAAATCGTATCTTTTTGGCGGAACACTCAGCCATATAAAAATAGCGGAGACTTTCATAATTTTTCATAAATTTCCCGAGTTCCTTCATTCATTTAGCTGCCATTTCATCAAATTTAGGTGTTGATGAAATTTTTACTGAATTATATTACTGACAAATTGTTTCACCTAATTTTTATACAATTTTAGGTGTTCTTAACGTTAAATATTGTCAAAATTGTCGTTTTACGTGGTGGTAGGATTTTTACCGTTTTTTGCTTGGTGGTAGGATCCCTTCTGGGTCCGACTGGCTAGCGACCACCCTTTATACAAAGTCTGCCGCCAAATGTTACCGCTCCGGCGGTAATGTGTTCCGGCAATATTGTATAAAGAGCCAGTTCCTTCCTAAACCCGTGTGCTTTCATCTTCGACCTCATCCACACTTACCATCAGGTGAGATTGAGGTCAAACGCGGGTTTAGTCACTTATAAAAAAAAAAAAAATTTAATTTTCAACTTTTTTCATAGTATCTGCCCATAATCTTAAAAACTTGTCTAGTATGTGTAGATTCTTAAAAGTATAACAATGTATAGTTTACAAGCAACATTAAGGTCAGAATTTTAATTTTACAAGTTATGTATAACTGTTGTGAAACTTTGTGGTAATGGTTGGATTATATCAAAATACTTTACACGAGCACTATTCGGCCACTAATAAGGATATTCAGTAGAAAACCAGGCGGTTTTATGGAGTGAAAATAACAATGGCTTCGATTCAAACCATTTTTTTCTATTATGACTGTCTATATATTGTCTATATATTTTTTCTATATAACTGAAATATTATTATGCCTTTTATAATTAATTTCCCTATTTTTCTATTTTCAGCAAATGAGGTTCCAATTTTGGCCACTTCCAGAAAAGGAAACAGCTATATTCGTATTGGTGCATATTTGTTCTATTGTTGTAGAACCACCGGAGTCATACAAGCCTGGCGATGTTCTGGCAAAGCCACGTGCAGAGCCAAAGTTTTAACTGTCAAAGGAAAAGTTGTTTCTGTATTTAATAATCATGATCATTAAATCGAATGCAAGTTGCAGCACGGTATCACGTTTAATCCATTGTTTATTTATTTATATACCTCGAAGTTATCATGCGAGTTGCAACTGTTCATGGAATATCACGACAGTTTAAGGCGATGTATGACGACCACTTTGGCGATGGGGTAAACCTGTCTGCCTCAGACGCTAGTGGTTGCGGGTTCGATTCCCGCACGGAACAAGAAAAAAATGTTCCGTGTCTGGGTGTTTATCTATTAATGTATTTATATTTTAGGTTCCCCCCTTGTTCGCTACATGGTATCCCATAACACAAGCTATGCTTACTTTGGGCCCATGTAGTTGGTGTGATTGTCTGGGGATTTAAAAGATTTTGATTTAAAAATGTATGTCCAAACTTAGCAATAAGAGGTCAAATAAAAAAAATAATCATAAAATATGTTTAGCCTTAATAATTCATGTTTTGCATTAAATAGTGAAGGAAGGCACGATATTCACCAAGGCCGAGCTTAAAAGCATCGAAAGTGTTTTGTTTGACATTTTTGTCTTTACAAACTTTTTACCATCATTTTATATCAATGAATTTCCAATTATGTTAAATGGACACATTTACCCGACCGCGGCACGAAAAGGAGGGTTGTAGGTATGTATGTCCGTTTCTTGTACCCTGATTTCTACAGAATTGCCAAACTCGAAAAAAGACTCGTATTAACTGTACGAGTACAATTGAATACATTAAATTTGAAGATGGCGTGTTAAAATAAACATTTCCAAACTTACACATATCAGAAACTGAAAAGATATATAAAAAATAAATAAATGCTCAAACCAGTCCGATGCTGTTTTGTTTTATTTACTCAGCCTTTTCTAGTTTGTCCAACACTGTGTTCACGTACTTATTAGTAACCACCTCTCATTTCAGCGGACGAAGTGATTGTAATACCTTCCAGCAAAGGAAAAAAAGACTTGCTCATGATAAAAGGCTATACATATTCTCAGATCAACTACTCTAACCACTGGGTGTGTTCGTCTGCACGTTCTCTCTCCTGCGCAGCGAAAATTAAGAAGAATCCTGATGGGACTTTCTGTGTAGCTAAAGCACACCATCTCCACCCTCCGCCAAAATACATAATGAGTAAAGGAAATTATATAAAAATTTGATCCGATACATCTGTAAAATGTGTTTTTCAAAAAAAATATAGGAAGAACCCATAAGTGAATGTAAAGTCTTTTATGTTTTAAAATAAAGTTTCTTAGCTCTTACAAAGACTGTATTTAATTCCTTATCCGACTAGCTTTGATTGCATTTTATTGTTTAAAATTAAACAGACCAATCACAAGCAAACAGTTGTTTGAAAACGGAGTCGGAATATGATATTCTAAATTATTAAAATACCTTAAACAAGAATATTTCCTTAAATATTTTTCAACACTTATAATTGTATGTTAATTGTACTTTATTTTTATTTATTTATTTACACTTCATTGTACAAACACAAATAGAAAATAAAGGACAATAAAAAAAGAAAACACAATCAGCGGCCTTATCGCTAGAAAGCGATCTCTGTCAGGCAACCAATCTTTTAAACCAATGAGCGGAGGACAGCGGGGCGGTGTGGAGCGGAGGACAATGGAGTGGCGCGGAGGCCAGCGGAGCGCTTCAGAGCGCAGGGAAGCTAGGTTGCGCAGTGGTTGAATGGGTGTTTAAATACTTAAACAGTATTTAAAAAGCGTAACCACAATTATAAACAATCATCAATTATTACTTTGTGAATTTTGTGTGGGTAATTTATTGACATACTATTTTTCATATGATCTGTGTAGTGTATTCAATAATAAGTTTTAAATCACAGGGAATATTATCTGAGTCTAAATTTTAATCTTAAATGTAATTGAAATTGCAAAAGTATGCTCTATTCAACACTCTGTTCCGTTTCGCTACACTCAAAACTTTTCACCGCTCTTCTCCGCTCCTTTACGCCCTGCTCCGCGTCCGTGGAAACGCTGCTTAACACATATAAGTTGACTTATCCCAACGTTTATCACAAATATGATTCCAAGCATCTAAATCAGTCCAAAGGCAATTTAAGAGATGTGGCAAGACGATACATGATAACTAGTGATATAGCAGCATCTGAATACCTGTTTACCTCAATATTGCTACCTGTTATGTAATGTACTGCTTTGAGTTTAGGCTCGTGTTATGAAAGCTTTCTTATGGCGGGTTTAAATGTTCAACTGGTTGCCAGGGGTAAAAAATACGACCAAGGAATGGTACGTAAAAAATTTGCATTTCACAAACCCAACCAGCTACGAACATCTGTTAACTGACAGATATTAGGATATTTTCCACTTAAAATAGTTACGAATTAACAGTAAGTGCGCTTTATGTAAGCTACGAGCCTATGAATTATAATAATCGTGCAATACTTTTTTTTTATATTTCAAAATGTCTGTATTTTTGGAACATAATCTAAATATTATACTCTATATGATTGCATACTTTACTGCAACTTTTATTGCTTCTGTTAGTTTTAAGCTGTTATAATTTAAAAAATGAATTAAATTAAATTTAAATTTTGAATTTTATAAAACAATAAAAAAAAAATGTTGTTAGGTGTTATCTAGGTTTTTATTTATTTATGTATTTGTATTCTAGGTTCCCCCTAGTTCACTACATGGTATCCCATAACAACAGCTACGTTTACTTTGGGTTCATTTAGTTGGTGTGATTGTCTGGGAATTTTTGATTATTATTTATTTATAAATTTAAATAAAATGCTCCACCTATTGTGTGTAAAATTGAATACTTATATAAATATGTGTTTATGGAAATATACAACTTTTTTCTATTGAAGGTTTTATTATGAATCTTTGATCTTGGATCTCTTTGATCCAAAAATTCGTCATTTTTTTCGATGCCCGGCGGTTTTCAATTGTTAGCTGAGCTAGCCACAATATATTTAAATAGTATGCCTCTGGATTTACTTCATGTAAGTTACGTTTTCACTTATGTTTATGTTTTTAACTTATGTTTGCAAGCATCGAAAATATTACATTTGAACACTTGCGGCCAACATTTAGAACTTTTTAGCCTTGGGCATGCCGTGATCCTTATCTACAAGTACCGGTTCAACTGCGCGCAGTAGGACGGCAACAAGACGCGCTGAGTATGCGTGAAGGCGGCGGCGGCTGCCGCGCCACCATCTACACCAGCAACGACGCCATCGTGCGCGTCACCGGCCTGCACGACCCATTAGCGCACTGCTAGCCAAACCGACTGTAGCAACATACAATCTGTTGAAATAAATAAAATATTTTATGTCAGCATCATAACAACTCCGTGTAGTGAGCTTTAGGGCTATGAATCTCTCCTCTGGGCGATTAAGAAGTTTAAGCCGTAATTCACCAAGCGCTGGCCTAGTGCTGGTTGGTAGATGATAGTAGATAAATAATTCATTTTATTTTATTTCATTTATTTATTACATATCCCCATCATAACTCTTTGTAATGAGCCCACTGCAGGATATGAGTCTCTCCCCTGGGTGACGAGGAGGTATAGGCCATAATCCACCAAGCGGAGCCAGTGCTGGGTGGTGGATGCCACCATTTTCAGGGCGCCGAAATGGCTTCTGACAAACCCTAACGACCACTGTATACAAGTATACAGCACCCGGGACCGACTGCTTAACGTGCCCTCCGAAGCACGGAAGTCGTCGTGAGAAATGAATGGTCGGCGGTCACCCATCCAAGTACCGACTTAACATGTGATATCGTATGATACACACATTAACCATGGCGCCACGACGACTTTCTAAAGGATAAATAATTACTAGTTACTAAAATGACAAAGAGATATTGACAATATTTTTTTTAAATAAACCTTTACATACCTAAATGTTATGTAATACCCGCAGTTCCATGAGAATGAATATTTTCTATTTCCGTGAAGGGGCACAGCTCCTGGTCTCATTTCTTTATAAAATATAGCTTATTTTGCTCCTGAATAATCTGACCTTTACAACAATCGTTTTTTTTTTAAAAAGTCGCTTTAGAATATAATGTCGGCCCTCTCTGGATAAAAAGATGACTAGTCCGATTGACCCCCGCTTGGTGGTAGGTTCCCGTCAGGGTCCGGCTGGTTAGCGATTACCCTGCATTAGTTTAGTCAACATTTTAATATCTACATATTTTGATTTCTGTTATAACAAAATTGAAATTTTCAGATATTCAATTCACAAGGACTCGAAGTGGTAACGTAGCTTTGATTATAGGAAACTACAGATACAATAAGTACCATGCAACTAACGGTTACCGAATCCGATGGGTATGCAGCAGGAAGACCAGCCAGTGCTGCCCAGCTTATGCCATCACGATAGAAAATCAATTATTTGCAATGAAAAATAAGCATAATGAAAATACCTTGCTTAAATTGTTGGTGTGATTATCTGGGGATTTTATTTTTATTATTTATTTTTTTAAATAATGTGGGTGTTTGGTGGTAGTAAATTATTCCTTAATTTTCTTATTTTTCATTGACCTTCTCAGAAGCAAAAAGTTGCGTGTGTTTTGATATACAACGTGTAACAAAATGGAGATATAAAACTTTAAGGTTGGCTTCCATACGTAGAATATACAGTAAAAGAATTAGCATGATCTGTGTAAAATAAATAAATAAGTTTCCATGAAAGTCTATATCATACCAATTTATTTAATTACATACATACATAACTTCATGCCTGTATCCCTTATGGGGTAGGCAGAACATCAGAGGTAATTGGACCATCTGATTACACGTTTTACTTTGAAGGTATTATAATGATGGAGAGAGATTATTGCAGTGAAAGCGGGTCAGCCTTTCGCCCACAAAAACGCTAATAAAACCTCTGTCCCTTAACTGACTTTTACAGTATGCCCGGGTTGAGAAGCAGCTGGCACATTCTATGTTTTACCTTTCACTCCCAGTCCAGCATGGAATTGGATTTAATTTAATTATTTTAAGACAAAATATTTTGGCAACCCTAGTCAACCTAATAAGCTAAAACAAGACTTGTGCCGGTCAGTGACCTTACGACCATTCCCGCACCGGCTGAACTTTGTAGTATCTGTCTTAGTTATCCATCACTTTATTTTTGCGCCATCTGTTATCGAATAGATTTCATCAAAAGCTAACAGATGTTTTTAGGGTTGACCCTTAGATATTTTTATATCAACTTTGAATTTGTTTTGCAACCGAACCGTAAGGATAACAAATTCATGTTACTGTTACTTATAAACTACATCACCAAACATACAATTCCCTTAAGTGTTATCTCCTCATTATGCTACACGTTGTTTAATAGTTTGAAATAAAATTTACATAAAACATTGTTTTGTTTTAGACGATATTCAATTTTATTTTTTTATTGTTATCAGGTAATCTATTACTACACGGCTTAAGTACTACAGTTTATTTTATACCCATAGGTATTTTTTACAAGTCCTATCTTCTTTACCACTATTTTTTGTAGTTTAAGTAAATTCGTGTTGAAGTAAGTCTTAAATATCTTTCGTGATTTAATACTCGCAGTTTATAAAACGCATACCCCGCAGAAGTTAGCCTTTTAAGGCGTTACCCCGAGCAAATAACCTTGAGCATTCGTTCCCTCTTTGCCGCACCCCACCTCTCCAATACTTCGTTAAATACTACTAACAACGCCCTCTGGCGCACATCTTACGAAAATAAGTAAAAGTCACAGACCTTAGAATGCAAAGACACGGCATTCAATAAAAATAAGTAAAAATCACAGACCTTAGAATGCAAAGACATGGCATTCAATAAAAAAATAAAAAAGTTAATTGGTAACATTCATTTTTAAAATAAATTTAGTGGTTACATAGGTCCATGAATTCATTCCGTTTTTATTCTAAAACAAATGTTTATGATTTTCTAAGTATACAAAAACTTTATGCGGCGTATACTTTTATATTGAAAGTGAGTTAGCGGTGTTTCACTAGAATATTTAATTTGACCTTAGCCCTGTATACAAATTATTTTTAAAATCTATTTCTAGCTTACATATCCCTCTAAAATCTAAATAACGAGTAGGTACAAGTTCAGTCAATTCTCTCTTCAGTTCAATCTCGGGTTTTATGCTTGTTACTTACGCCTTCTTGTTACTAAGGCAGACATCATCCTTGTCCAACTGATTGATAGGGTTAAACAAAAAAAAAGACGATGGTTTTTATTCAATATATACTTTCTTTATTTTAACACAATCATATTTTTGGGTACCTATCACGAATACGAAACTTTTTTTTTTCGAATTTTAATTGTTCGTTAACCTTTTCCATATATTTGTTTTCTATATGTTTAATTTTACCGAAAATGCATTTTCCGAAGTTTGTATGTACAATTTTCAAAAATATATTATTTTAATTTACATTAGGTGTAAATTAAAATAATATTACATACGTGAGCTTTCATCTTCGACCTCATCGTCACTTAACATCAAGTGAGATTGTGGTCAAACGCGGGTTAACTCACATATAAAAAAGTAAACATGTAAAACTGATTATCACTGACATGGAAACATTACATATCCTGGAAATTTAAATACCTACTACATGTAGGTATATTAACATCGCGCAAAATATGTAGTTCTTCTCTTTCTCTACTAGTGTCTGATTCTGTTTCCTCGATTTCTTCAATATTATTTACTATTGGTTTAATATTTTCTTTGGATTTTTCTTTTTTTTTTTTATTATGGCATTTTCAATATACGAAGGGTTTCGTATAGGCATACCTCTAGGGTAGCGGGGATCTATAAGTTCTGGAAGAATGCAATCTAGATAAAATGACTTTAGCTTTTCTTCCATTTTTTCATACCAGAATGAATCATCTCTTAGTATGATTTCCGTTTTAATTTCTTTTTTTTCGCTATACCACATTGCAAATAAACATTTTGATCGTTGCGTTATATGCAATTGCCCCTGGATCTGGTAGTACCAATGATGGTTCTTGTTTATTTCAAGGCCGTTTGAGGTTGATTTCCAAAAGGTTATTTTTCTTTTTTTAATGGCTTCGTCTAAACCTAATTTAAAAGCTGTAAAAGGACATTTTATTTCTACAATCGTATCGCTACCGCAAATACCATCTGGAGTTATAATAATAATAATAATAATGATCCCCGACCGACTGGTCCGATTGTCGGGTCTTTTCCGCCGAAAGGCGAGTAGTTATAAGTATACAAAATAATAATAAAACTCTTTATTGTACACCAACATAGTTACACAGATTAAATTAAAATAACAATCACAATTAACATACAAAGGGCGGCCTTATCGCCGAAGCGCGATTTCTGCCAGGCATCCCAGGAGTAGCACCTAAGAACGGTATTTCAGCATCTAAAAATAAACCACAGGGTTCTATTTTAATATTTTCTTGGACTTCTAATTGGTAAATGGCAACTTTTTCATTTTCTTTTCAATGACTTATAGATGAAACGTGGTCTATATTATTTTTATATAAAAGATTTTTAACAAAATTGTAACAGCTGGTGTAATTACGTCGTGTTATTATTTTACCAAAGTTTGATGCAGTTAATAATGACCTGCGCAATTCTAACCACTCACTGTATTCACCTTGTAAAATGGTTTTTCTTTCAATACTTATCCTTTCCTCTGATGTTTTGTTCAAATTTTTGAGAAAATTATCTTTTAAAGAACTTAGCATTTCAACATCCAAATCGGGTTTAAGACAATCTTGACCATAATTTTTATCTTGTTTGGATTTTTTGTTCTGAAATGTAATTCTATTTTTCGGTTTCCTATTGAATTTGATTTTTTCATTTTTATGAATGCGTCTATTTTCTAACCGTTTTAATTTACCCTCAGGACTTTTACTCATATTAATAAATTAATTTGTACAATCGAGAAATCGTTTTTTTTTCATTAAATTTAACAGCAGAAGCGTGGCACCTCGCTTGATAAGAATTTTTCTTAGAAAAATTTACTCTTTTGCCGCCTACCAATTTGGCCACTACACTATGGTATCGTTCCACTACATTACTATCAACGTCATTTATAAAACTGCGAGCATGACCAGCAACGTTTTGAACAACGAGATTTATTTTTTGCCATAGTGCATTCAACATTAAATCATTTGGTAGGTTATTTGTTCCAATTTTATCGCAGAAGTGGCTGACGTCAATTATTCTTCTTCTTACAATTTTTTCATTATTGTCTTTTTCAGCCTCACAAGATATTTGTAACTGCAAAAAAGAAAACTATGTATAAGTCAATACATCAGTTATATAGCGTTATGTATGATTCAAAATAAGTCGTGAAATGTGAGTGTATTGTAGGTACACTTCTGCCCAACCCTTTGGGAAAACAAGGCGTGATGTTATGTTATAGGCTCATAATAATACACATAGATAAATAGGTATTAATCTATATCTATTATTATTATTTATTTTGGTATACAATGAAGCATAAAAAAATAAATACTTTAGTAGGTGTGTATACTGGGTAGGCATACTCATCTACTTAGTACTACTCGTAATACCTACTTAGTATAAGTACTTACTTAGCAATTATTTATACCTAATTACAATACCTGCTAAGGTAATGTGATAAGATTATACTGGGTAGATGTTAAAGTACCTACTGATCGGCTTAATGCTATTACCCACTTAGATATATTTTGTCTAATAACAATTCCTTAGTAGGATTGTATGCTAGGTAGGCATTAGTACCTACATAGATATAATTTACTTAGTACCTACTTACTTAGCACTTATTTATACCTAAGTATAATACCTGCCAAGGTAATGTGATTAGATTGTACTGGGTAGGCGTTATAGTACCTATTGATCTACTAAATGCTAATACCTACTTTTATATCTTTTACTTAAGCATAAATATGTACCTACCTACTTAGCACTTATTTATACCTAATTACGATACCTGCCAAGGTAATGCGATTAGATTGTACTGGGTAGGCGTTATAGTACCTATTGATCTACTAAATGCTAATACCTACTTTTATATCTTTTACTTAAGCATAAATATGTACCTACCTACTTAGCACTTATACCTAATTACGATACCTGACAAGGTAATGTGATTAGATTATACCGGGTAGGCCTTATAGTGCCTACTGATGTACTTAATGCTAATACCTACCTAGATATCTTTCGTCTAATAAAAATTCCTTAGTAGGCATGTATGCTAGGTAGGCATTAGTACCTACATAGATATATTTTACTTAGTACCTACTTACTTAGCACTTATTTATACCTAAGTATAATACCTGCCAAGGTAATGTGATTAGATTGTACTGGGTAGGCGTTATAGTACCTATTGATCTACTAAATGCTAATACCTACTTTTATATCTTTTACTTAAGCATAAATATGTACCTACCTACTTAGCACTTACTTATACCTAAATACGATACCTGACAAGGTAATGTGATTAGATTATACTGGGTAGACTTTATAGTGCCTACTGATCTACTTAATGCTAATACCTACCTAGATATCTTTCGTCTAATAACAATTCCTTAGTAGGCATGTATGCTAGGTAGGCATTAGTACCTACAAAGATATATTTTACTGAGTACCTACTTACTTAGCACTTATTTATACCTAAGTATAATACCTGCGAAGGTAATGTGATTAGATTCTACTGGGTAGGCGTTATAGTACCTACTGATCTACTTAATGCTAATACCTAATTAGATATATTTTACCCAATAACAATACCTACATACAATACCAATATCGAGACATTTTATGACTTGTATATATTACTGTGTAATTTACCTATAAATATAACATTTATAAATGTATTTTATTTATGTTTGTGTGCATGACTATATAAATGTTACAATTTCAATTTATTTATATTTTTATGTAGTACTTATATGTAAAGTTTTGATATATTTTATAGTTAGTTACGCCTAAGACCCTTTTTATATTTAACAAGGTTCTATGTCTATGGTTGTCTGGAAGAAATCGCTTCCCAGCGATAAGACCGCCAATTGTGTAACATAATAACTGTTTTCTTAACTTTAACTTGCTTTAACTTTATTGTATACCAAAATAAAATAAATAAATACCTTAGTATGCGTGTATACTGGGTAGGCATACTGATCCACTTAGTAAGTACTAATACATACTTAATATTAGTACCTACTTGATATCTTTTACTTAAGCACAAGTATATTACTAACTGTATGTGATAAGGTACATATTTGTGCCATAATAACTACAAACCAAAAGTTTTAATAAACAAACCTCTACATCTTCAACCATTTTAGTTGAATCAAGACAGGTATCCTGTAATTCAATGGTTTTTTGACTCAAGTCGTTTACTGACGTATCTTCATTGTTCGTATTTAGCCTGCAATAAAACATTCATTAGATTAACATTATCTTGCATAAAACAAAAATCATTTAGATACATATTTTAGCTATAAATTTGAAATGATTGTTATTTTTTACACGGTAACCACAAAAAATTTCACATAAAAATTCCTAAGTTCTGTAGGTATGCAATTTCATAACTATGCAATAATATTAGGTATATAAAACATAAGCAGATATGTTATAAGCGCGCGCGTTTTGTAGAATCAAATACGTTTTCAAATACGATCCAATTGGAACGTATTTGAATTATACCTATCTCTTTCATTTGCATGAATTTTCATATCTTTTGTTCTACTTATCAGTGAAACGCAATGTGTGCAGTTTTAGATTACTCGGTAACAGTATAGAACGCCAATTACCATAAACGTAAGATATTCTATAGTTTATATAATACTAGCTGCTGCCCGCGACGTCGTCTGCGTGAACGCTATGCAACACCAAACGCACCTACGATTATAACACTGCTAGCGTGATAATATGTAGCCTATATGTTGACCCGACTTCTTAACTATCTTCATGCCAAATTTGAAGTAAATCCATGCAGTACTTTTTGAGTTTATCCCTGAAAGACAAACAGACAAACAGACAAACAGACAAAAATTCTAAAAACTATATTTTTTGTTTCTGTTTCGATTGTAGATCATACCCCAAGTATTCTTTTAAAAAAATATTCAATGTACAGTTTTGTCTTTCCTACCATTTTATTATATGTATAGATCATTGTAACTATGTGGAAACTAAAGTGCATTAGGGCGGCCGGTACATTTTAAAGATATTGTTTTATATGAATCTGAAAGTGTAATCAAGGAGATAGGTACTTACTCATTATCATTTTCAATTATTGGTAAACTTGAATAATTATTTTCGTCGTCTAATGCACATTCAGGTATTTTTCTTCTCTTCCTAAAATAAAAAGATTTTTTAAGTACGGATTGTAATGGATAGCTACCTATTTAGCGGAATAAAAGTACCTAGGTAAACTTTGCATAATGCATAAAATTACTTACAGAATTTCATTCATTTTTAGAGCATTTTGACGTCGTTGACGTTTATTCTTGTTGTACTTAGGCATTTGCACTTATCAATCCACACAATTGTTTTCTTATCACTAACTCTTATCACTTCTTATCACTAGGTAACTACGTATTTACTCTACAACTAAACTAAATAAAAACAAAGCGTCTTTTCGCAGTAGTCTATTCACTGTAGCTTGGTTGATAATGCAATCGTAGTGTCTTTTCGCGATGAAAGAACACGAGAGCACACCGTATCTAGTCATATAAAAATTAATTATTAAAAATGTTTGCGGCGAAACACGGAGAGAACAAGAGCGACACGGGTTCCTCGTACGAAAGCATGCAGCGTACTGCCGCCCGTACCCTGCGCGTGCCCCTTCATCATAGAATTGATACAATTTTCGTAATTATTTTAATTAAAAAAAGAAAAGCAATCTTTTGAAATAAAATTAAACGTGGAATACTTAGATTTTTTAATTATCTATCCATAAGTGCAATCCTCAAATGATTAGAGCGTCGTCTTTAGCAATAGATGCATAAAATCAATTATTTTACTCATTTTTAAAAGTAGATTTAAAATGTATTTTTTAACACATAAATAATAAATTAAAACGTGGAATGTGTTGGTAAGATATCGAACATTAATAATGTGCTTTTAGATATAGTTTGTTTCTCATAACTGATGAGTTAATAGACTCGGAATAACGAAGAAAAACGCATTATCGCAAGGTTTTGCTCGGGGTAACGCCTTAAATTGTGAAGTTAATCTACCATAATATTTTTTGACTCGTTTTAAATTTACAAATAAAATCCCACAAACCATATCCAACACTCATCTGACATTTTTGCGTACACTACTTTGCAAAGAGGAGAACTAGTTTTGTTACTAGGTTGGGTAAAAAGTCTTTTCGCATTATAGTATGTATGAACTTGTAATAAAATCTCTTTGGCTATAGTATTTGTATCTGGCTGGTTTCGGTATCATTGAAAGTTAAAATTTTAAAGAACACAATTCCAAATATAAATTAGGAAAATGTGTGATTTTCATTTGTTTTTCGTACTGCCAAGATGAGTAAAACAATGAAGAAATTCGATACATTTTAAAATTTTACTACAAAAAAGGTAAAAATGCAACGCAAGCCGCGAAAAAAATTTGCGATGTTTATGGACCTAGTGCGGTGTCTGTGAGAGTAGCACAAATTTGGTTTAAGCATTTTCAATCCGGAAATTTTGATGTCAAAGATGCACCTCGCTCTGGTCGCCCTATTACGGATAAAATGGATGCCATTTTATCCAAAAGTGGAGCAAGATCGACATATCAGTAGTTACGACGTAGCTGAAGAACTGGGAATTGACCACAAAACAGTTTTGGCGCATTTGAAAAAAGCTGGGTACACGAAAAAGCTCGATATTTGGGTACCTCACGAGCTCACTGAAAGAAACCTAATGAACCGTGTACTCATTTGTGAATAGTCAAGGCACAAGTACAAAAAACAAAGGACCTCCAAAAAGGGAAACATTACTTGGCGATGCAGGAAAGGAGATTGGCAAGGATACGTGACCACGGAGAAAAATACCGTCATCAAAACTACTAATCACACTTGCATGACCTCTTGTCATAAATGACACAGAGAAGACACCTCGGTTCATGAAAATGTATGTTCGAGACTTAGATATTACGTCTATCCATGAGCTATTTACTTGTATTCAAAAATAACAGGCCTTTAATAGTCAGGAACAAACAGACACAGGCTGTTATACATCATTAGCAATTCCACATCTTGGCTGAAAAAGTCTGCTGAAGACATTCTATTAAACAACCAAGTAAGATGAAGAGTAATATTGTTACAAACTATTCTTCATTTAGCTTCATTTAACTTGAAACTAGTTATATATTAGCTGACCTTGAACGAGTTGAATGAAAACGGCCAACCTTAACTAATGGTAATAATGTAGTCAAAAAAATCTGGCATTAAATTTTTCAAGTATCTGATGATTTAGCAATATTTTTTGCCAAACATTGTACTATATTCTTCACACTGTAGCTTTTAGATGGTTTAGGTCAAAGATGGTGTAATATAGTTTAATAAGCTTTCCCTACCTACGTTCTGACTTTAATTTATAGTCGTTGCGCAAATTTTGTTGAACACTGTTTTCTATTGTTACGTAAAAATATACTACTTATTGATGATATAACTTATTGTTAGTTACTTAAATGGTATTCTTGGTTAATTGAAACAAGTCCAATGCTTGAAATAATTAATATATATTTATGTCATTATTGTTGCTATGATTATAAAAAAATATAAATTAACTTAACCCTTATGTGATAAAGTTTTCTTCTGTAACGGTATTATCGTAATAGAGTACGACTGATTATAATCTTACAATGTGTTTTATTGTTTCACAAGGTAAAAATAAGGTTTTTTGTGAAAATGGCACCGTGGTTTTAGTAATAATTTTTAGAATATTTTGCGATAATTACAAGAAAACATATTTTTCATATCATTAGATGTGTTTTTTGTTCCAGGTAATTTAAGAAGCATGAGAAATACCAGACCCTAGTAAAGTCTCTGGAAATACGTAAGTTTAATTTAAAAATTTAGCTTTATTGATTGTGATAGGCAGTGTTGTTGAATTTACCCAATGTTGTTCCCATCAGAAGGCTAAATTGAATTTTATAGAAAACACTGCTACAATAAACACGTTACAGTTTTTCTAAACAGCGATGGTATTAAAGATAAAAGTAAATTCCCAATTTAAATAGTTTTGATTTAAGGTCAACTTATTCTATAAGTATCATAAATTTCAAGTTGATTTAAAAAAGTACATAAGTAAAAGTTACCTAACACATGCACATTGGTACCTACGTATTTAAATACATTCCCTGGTAATAGCTCAGCCAAATCACTTTGAAAATATCTCAAAACTTCATACATATAATATTTATCTACAGGTAGGATTTTTAAAACTGCAGCCGGCTGGACAGTGTCGCTGCTGCGTGGTTACAGTTATAATATGGCGCTGCACCACCAGCAGCAGCAGCAAGTGCAGTGCGTTTCTAGCAACTTCTGTTCTAGCAGAAGAGTGTTTACGTGGTTACGAGTCGCTGCATTTCATAGAGCGTGGTGGCGTGCTAAACAGAATTTGATTTAAGAAATCGCTGTACTGATTTTAGTATTCTTGATTGATGTTAATACTTCATTTTAGTATTAGAGCAATAACTTAATTCTAAAGCCATTTAATAAAACTAACGTGTAGACAAGTTTATTCTTATTTTTGCATTATGCATTTCTTAATTTCACAAAAAGGAGGTTTAGTTTTGGATGAATGAATGAATATAAATACAATAAATATCCAGTCAAAGGACCAAAGTCAATATGGCTGTGCGTGAAGCGCAATACTAGCTGTAACGCGGCCGTTGTAACTTACTTGAACTAATTTGTGAAATATACAGACTACCATAATCATATGAAAACGCAAAAACCTGCAATTCGAAAGAAGAAGAATAGTATTAAAAATAAGGGCATAAAGACATAAATTGTTTTGACATGAATTGTTAATGACATGAATAAATATTGATCTTAAATGTTTATATAGGATTATAATGTTTATAAATAAATGTATAAAGATATTATGTAACACTCTTAGTAGAACTAAAATCTATAGATTTCACCGTGCTTTTTATATATTTGTACTCTATTTTGGTTCCGAGTAGGTAGTCCAAAAACATATTTTAATTTCAATTGTCATGGTGTTTTGTTAAATAGGTAAAAATATGTAGGTAGGCATACTGAAATATCGTTAAAATATAATGATTTGTAAAATAATGGAGAATATAGAATTATAGATACTTTGTGAATGGTTTAGCAATTCATTTTAAAAAGAAAATTTTAAAATAAAATACTATATATATTTTTTACCTTACCATCTCTTTCACTTTCCATTTCGATCTCTGCCTACATCAGGATCTTGCATTATGAATGTCGGTCGCGAACGGTCAGTTCAAAAAATCTCTTCTATCTCTGCATATGCGATGACAGCTTGTTGAGAGCAAACTGTTAGAAGGATATTTGCATAATTAGTTTAAAGCAACAAAATAAATAAATTCTAAAATTGTCCTTCTACAGATTAGATTACATTAAAATTCTGTATTCTAGCAATTCGTCACCTGATCATCAACGGGTATCGTTTCTCCAAGATCTCCGCGTAAGCAGCTGGCAGTGCCGCACGTGGCGCCGGAGTCGCTGCACGGCGTTCCTCATGACCTGCGACGGCGCCGTCGTCAAGTCCGACCTCCGGCATAGCGCAGGCTGCGTCCATATGAATGAACTGGCTTTCTCTAGACAACCATCTTAATTCAAACAATAACATTATTTTATAATGCTTTTACAACCACTCTTTGTAAACTAGAACATACATATAATATAAAGGGTGGAATTTTTGAAAGCCCCCTGGAAGGAAAGTACTCAAAATAATAGAGATGGCAAATTTTACTCCAAAGAAACATTCATTTATTTCGGAAAAGAAATAAAACTGCATTCAAAGATTTTTGAAAATTTGCTTGCTTAACCCAGTAATCGAACCTTAAAATGTCCTTAGCTTAAGAGTACAGATATGAATAATAAGTTAAATTAATAATCAACGAATGCAGAGCATTAAAAAAACCGACTTTGCGTCAAAACTTTGGCTGAGTTATAATGTCATCAACGTACACATTCTCCGAAATCATAATAATTCTTTCAAAAATTTTAAATTTTCAATGAAGTAACTGAATTCGATGAAATGTATATGGGAACAACTATGGAGTATCTCCTATCATAGACACAAAAAACATACTGACAAATTGAGAACCTCCTCCTTTTTTGGAAGTCGGTTGAAAAGCACAATTTAATCTTTGAGTTAGTACATACATACATAGTAACTCAATGAATTTAATTTATTTCTTTTATAGTGGTTAGATCCGATGTGAATTTTGTGATTAGACTGAGTGACTGACAGACAACGCAGAAGTAATGGCACTTCTGGTGGTAGAAAGCTAAAATTTGGAACATATAATCCTTAGAGGTTGCGTAGGAGCACTAAGGAATGAATTTTCGAAATTCCCACGGGAACTGGAATCATTGGACTTTTTAGTTTGTATGAAAAATCTTATTCCTTGAGTACACGGGTATAGTACTTAGCATAAAGGTTACTTAAAAAGTGACTGGTTGTTTTGTTAAAGGAATTCCCAAAATTTTCACGGTAACGGGAAATATATGTTATTTTAGTTTGTATGAAAAACTATTTTTCCTTAAGTGCACGGATGTGATACTTGACATAAAGGTTCTTCAATAGGTGTCTGACTGTATTATGAAAGGAATTCCCGAAATTCCCAGGGATTCGGGAAAAATAAGACTTTTATGTTTATGCGCGTACGAAGTTGCGGGAAAAAGCTCGTTTTTTTTAATAAAATCCCCAGACAATCACACCAACTACATGGCCCCAAAGTATATAAATACCGCTAGGTATTTTCCCGTAGTGACTTGTACATAGTTTAATATATAGAAAGAGATTCTGCACATTTTGGATTTATATTAAAATATGCTTCGTGTTGTTTTTTGCAGTGAGGATAATAAAGAATATTAAAGGCAAAGATATACTTCTTGTTGATGGCTACAGCTTCTACGCGGACGGTCGAGGTGCTACGACAATCAGCTGGAAATGTACTAACTATACTTTATGCCGCGCGCGACTGACCACAAACACGGCCAAGAATTTTATCATTAAATGCGTTTTGAACCATCCTCATAAACCTCCAAAATACGTGATAAGAAATGGTTATTATGTTAAAGTTTAACAGATTTTTTAAAATTAAGAATGACAGATTTCGCACAGGCCTTAACTTGAGTTTATTACAAGTGTAAATTAGTTGTAGAATTGTATGTAAACTTTGTGAAGTTTTTGTCTATTCCTTTTTTTTATTTAAAAGGCCCATTTAAGTATGTCATTTTGTTTTGAATATAACATAGTTCAAATATCCGCCGCAGTTTCGCACAGATCCGGGAAGTATAATTTTCAATTATAAATGTAAATAATATTTCGCTTGATTTGTTAACATTAAATAGATTTTGATATTGAGCAAATGTCATAATGTTCGAATTCAAAAGTTTTTTTACTTACCTAACTATTGCTAACTTTCCAGAAATATTTTTGTTATCTCTATTCATTGGGTTTATGTTCAGTTATGCCTTCATCGGACAAAGTATTTGATGTAATGTGACTTCTAACGTTTAGTTGTTGTCAGCATAATATGGCAACAGTGTTGTTCAATACTTGCTTGATATTGAGAATCATGAGGGTAGTTTTGAATATTGCCGTCCGCTCATTGACTACGCTGGTCGCGCTCTTAGCTGTGCTCAGCAGTATTGCCTGAAGCCTCGACGCGAAAGACAGATGCAACCTATGCTCTGCAGTCAATTAAGACAAGTTACGCCTAGTGCTTGCAATCACTCTAATATTGTGCTGTGTAGTCTGGAACGTTTCCAGCCAATTGTGTAGGAGTGTAGAAGACGTTCTTCTATCTCCCAAATCGTCCTTGCTGAGAATCTGCGGTGCCCGCTTGCTGACTGACCATCCTGAGGCGTTGCTGTGTATGGAGGTGAGTGGATGCTTATTCTTTGCTGTCCTCGTGATTCTCTGCAAGTTCCCATCGACATCTAATAAAATCACAGTATATGTAATTGTCTGCGTCAAACACCTAAAACGCAGTGGTCCGCTCAATCGAAGGAAAATTCTCGTAGCTGTGTGCTAGGTATATAAACCTTTAATCATTTAGGTCTATACCCCACATTTTTTGGCCCATCGAGACCGGATTGTATGATCCGTTAAAACGTCATACTTATTTATACATTTCCATTGTGTCGTGGCTAAGAACATGACAATTTAATCCTATAAAATCTTCAAAACTACTAATTATTTCTAGTTCAAATAGATATTAATTACTTTAAAATAAATATACTTGACGTTCAAGTGCATATTTCATAGTTTTTTTTACTTAATTGTCTAAAACGAAAACTTAAAATTTCATTGCTTATTGCGTAGTAGACACCATCTTGAGTTCAAAATGGCGCCGCCAACTATTGAAGAAAAGGTTAATAAGGAGTTATCAAAATTAATAAAGCGCAAAGAACGTTATTTCGAAGAGATTCAGTTTATGTATGACATGTCTAAAAATATTGAAGATTCTGATTCTGAGCGTTTATTTCTTTTACGTACTTCTGAAGCGGCCGTCATACGCGACAAGTACAAAGATATTGTGTTTGAAATATTTGAGTTGGAAAGACAAATTAATCCCAACTCTTCTATTAAAAACCAAGAAATAAACAATTTCGATGAATTATATTTTCGTGTTAAATTATGTGAATCTAAAGTTCAGCCTACTGTCATTCAGTGTAAAGATGAAATTCCTGTATCAAGTTCTCGTCCACGTTTGCCTAAACTAGAATTATTTCAATTCGACGGAAACATTGAAAATTTTACTACTTTCTATGAGACGTTTTGTTCATTGGTTCATAACCAGTCGACTATACCTAACATTGATAAGTTTCATTATTTACTTTCTTGTACAAAAGGATCTGCCTTAAATATTGTTAAAAGTTTACCGATAACTGCAAGTAATTATAATTCTGTTTGGCAAAGTTTATTAAATAAATATCAAGACAACCGGATGTTGGCCGGTCGGTACTTAGATAAAATGCTAACTTTTTCACCACTTTCTCAGGAGTCGTCTTCTCAATTAAATGGGTTTATTGAGACGTTTGAGCATTCATATAAAGCTATTTTAGCGCTGAATATTAATGACTTAGGTAGCTATGTGTTGTGTCATATTGCGTTGAGGGCGCTTGATCCCCAAAGTAGGAAGATATTTGAACAAAAAATGGATCAAAATTCAATACCTACCTTTAATGACTTATTGTCTTTTGTTCACAATCAAGTTAAAGTTTTAGATCATTCTACATTAAATTCTAATAATCAAATTACAAATTTTAAGCAAAATAAAACACAACAAAAGTTTAATGTCAATAAAAATCCCACCTACAATCGACAAAGGAATATTAATAATTTTTCAAACCAAACGCAACTCTGTTCGCATTGTAATAAGAGTCACTTAATATTTAGCTGCGATCAATTTCGTAATTTATCTGCAGAAGAACGAGTTAACCGTGTTAACACTTTGCAGCTATGTCACAATTGCCTAAAACCTAATCATAGTGCAAGCAATTGCCATAGTAACTTTAAATGTTATGTTTGTCAGCAACCTCATCATACTTTGTTGCATATTAACGCGAATACCAAATCGAGTGATAAAAAACCGGTTCTTGTGACGCGCACCCCTGCGCTCACGCATAGCTCTTGTCACGTATCTATGCCTACGCAGGGTAGCTATGCAGTTATATTAGGAACTGCTGTTGTTTACGTTTCTGATGCGTTTGGAAATAATCAACTTTGCCGCGCTCTTATTGACTCCGGCGCTCAGTCGAACTTTATAACTATGAAATGTTTACAACGCTTAGGTTTGAAACAAACTAAATGTCCTTATAATATACATGGTTTAGGTGGTAAAAGTGTTAAAAATTATGGCTTGACTTCTTTTAATTTAAGATCGGTAATTTGTGAAGAGCCTTCCTTTAATATTAATGCTGTAATTTTACCTACTATAACTTCAGAATTACCGACCGTGCAAATACCGAATAAAATAATTTCAAAATATAAAAATTTGGTTTTGGCTGATCCTACCTTTTATAAACAGGGACCAATCGATATTATTATAGCTGGTGACGTTTTTCCTTATATTTATGAAGGTGAAAAGATTATTTTTTCACCTGATGTGCCCGTGGCCATCAATAGCGTGTTCGGTTATGTAATATCGGGAAGACTAGAAGTACCTACTTCTAGCGAGGTGGACATCGTAGCGTCTACGAGTTCGCTAGTGTCATACACTATTCAGGAAGATTCTCTCAGCGACTCCCTAAAGCGTTTTTGGGAAGTGGAAGAAACGCCGTGCGTTGTTCCATTGAGTCCTGATGAAGAAATCGCTGAAGATATTTTCATTAATAATCATTGTCGCACTCCAAGTGGGCAATATGTTTCTCCTATCATGTTGAGACCTAATTATCAGCTACTAGGCGATTCTTATAACGTAGCTTTAAAACGTTTAATGCATGTCGAGCGCAGGCTTGATCGATCGCCTATATTAAAAAGGTCCTACATTGACTTCATGCGTGAGTATGAAGCCTTAGGGCATATGCAGTTGTATACTGACACCGAGCCTTCTGAGTACCTGATTCCTCATCACTGCGTACTTCGCCCGGAGAGCACTACAACACCTCTTCGGGTAGTTTTTGATGGCTCGGCCAACACCACGAATGGTGTGTCACTCAACGACGTACTTTTGACCGGTAGAAAATTACATAATGACATATTAAAAATTATTATGAACTTTCGTAAGTTAGAAGTCTGTCTTACTGCAGATATTTCCAAGATGTACCGCTCTGTGCTTATCCGGGCACCTGAGCGCAGGTTCCAGCACATACTATGGCGGGAGTCGCCGCAAGATCCCGTGCGTGTTTTCGAGCTGTCCACTAACACATACGGACTGCGATCCGCTCCGTACGTAGCGGTGCGAGCGCTGCATCAGCTCGCGCAGGACGAGGGCGCTCGCTGCCCGCGCGCAGCATGCCTACTTGAGCACGCATTCTTCGTCGACGATTTTTTGTATTCATTTTCTACCGTTTCAGAAGCCATGCAAGTTCAAGATGAACTAACCTCACTCCTAAGGAGTGGCGGTTTCGAGCTCCGTAAATGGGCCAGTAATAAAAATGATCTGTTGTCCCGTATGGAAACAGATCAAGTAACTAAAATTGATTTTCACGACGATACTTTATCATCGTCCCTTAAAATATTAGGTTTGACTTGGCTACCGTCATGTGATTCATTTTCCTTTAATTATAATTTTACAGATCAAGTATCAACAAAACGCTCAGTTCTGAAGGTTCTCGCGAGTATTTTCGACCCTGTTGGTTTTATATCACCATGTACTTTTGTTGTAAAATGTATAATGCAGGATTTGTGGAAACTCAGCCTCGGCTGGGATGACCCATTACCACCTGACTTGTGTCAACAGTGGAATACTTTCTTAAGTGAACTTTCAGAATTGTCGAAGTTACGTATCGAGCGTCATGTTTTAATATCTGACTTTTGTAGTGTGCAGCTTGTAGCCTTTTGTGATGCTTCATTCAGGGGTTATGCAGTTTGTATTTATTTACGCAGTGTTGACCACAAAGGTCAAGTCAAGGTCAGACTTCTAACTAGTAAATCAAAGGTAGCCCCAATAAAACCATTGTCAATTCCTAGATTAGAATTGCTCGCAGCCGTGCTGCTTTCAAAGTTAGTTGAATTTGTCGTACGAAACATGCAAGGCTTAAACTTCAAATTATTCGCCTTGAGCGATTCAACTGTAGTTCTTTCGTGGTTACAAACTCCACCATATAAATTAAAAACATTTATTGCTAACCGTGTTAGCGAAATAATAGACGTAGTGCCTTCAACCTGCTGGTCGCACGTACGCAGCGAGGACAACGCGGCAGACGTGTGCTCGCGCGGCGCGCTGCCGGCGGCGCTCGCGGACGCGCGCGCGGCCCTGCGCTGGCTGCACGGCCCGGCTTGGCTCACCGGCCACCCGAACGAGTGGCCAACTAAAATTATTTTGCCAAATAAGACTGATGTTATTCCCGAGTTAAAATCGAATTATGATACCTTTGTTTTTACTTCACAAAATGATTACACAAATGATTTAGAAAATACCTTTAATAAATTTTCTAATTTTAAACGATTGCAACGCGTGATGGGTTGGTGTCATAGGTTCGTAAATAATTTGAAACTAAAGGACTCTTCAAGCCGTGCTTCAGGTCCCTTATCTACTTTCGAACTTAATTCAAGTCATAATTCTATAATTTCAGTAGTTCAAAATAATCATTTTTATCATGAAATTGAGTCTTTACATAAAAATGAACTCGTCAAATCACTCCGTAAGCTTTCACCCTTTATTGATGCCCTTGGGTTTCTCAGGGTGGGGGGTAGGATCAATCAAGCTGAGCTACCTTTCAGTACAAAGCACCCTTTGCTTTTACCTAAGAAGTCGCACTTAACCATTTTAATCATAGAATATTTTCATAAAACTTACTTGCATGTAGGACCTCGCACGTTGCAGGGTATCTTATGTAAAATATACTGGATAATTAATGCTCGTAGCATAATTAGATCAGTTCTATCCAAATGTATGAATTGTTTTAAATTTAAACCGACTGTCTTACAACCAGCAATGGGTACGTTACCCGCTTCAAGATTACAACCGGACAAGGTATTCAATCATGTAGGATGCGACTTGGGGGGCCCATTCTATGTTAAAGAAAGCCTAAGACGAAATTCTAAAGTTTACAAAGCATATTTGTGTTTATTTATTTGTTTCTCTACAAAGGCTGTGCACTTGGAGGTATTAACCGAACTTAGTTCTAGTTGTTTTTTAGCCACCTTTGATAGATTTATTGCTCGTCGTGGACTTTGCACATGTTTGTACTCAGACTGTGGAACTAACTTTATAGCAGCTGCTAAGCATCTTAAGGATGTGGCAGCTCTCTTTCGTAAAGATTGTCGTGACAAAATAGCAGATGGGTTGTCTTCGCGTTCCGTGAACTGGAGATTTAACCCCCCTAGTGCCCCGGCCATGGGTGGTTTGTGGGAAGCCGGTATAAAATCCGCAAAATATCACTTATATCGTTCGGTCGGTGATAAAGCCCTTACCTTCGAAGAGCTCACAACTATATTTTGCAAGGTAGAGGCAATATTAAACTCGCGGCCTTTATGTTCGTTATCCGACGATCCAAACGAATTTGAAATTCTTACCGCGGGTCATTTCCTGATTGGTCAAAGTTTACTTGGCGTTTCAGAGGTTAATTTAATTGATACTCCTCTGAACAGATTGTCACGTTGGCAATTCGTTCAAAGGGCCTCCCAGTTGTTCTGGAAGCGGTGGTCTAATGACTATCTGCACACTCTTCAGCAACGAGCGAAATGGTTATCTTCGCCTGACAATATTAAAGTTGGAGAGTTGGTTTTGATAAAATCTGACCAATCGCGCCCTCTTCAGTGGCCATTAGGGAGGATTGAGATCGTTCACCCTGGCAGCGACAATGTAGTTCGTGTTGTCACAGTAAGAACTCAAAACGGTGTCTACAAACGCCCAGTAAATAAACTTTGTCCTTTACCTTATGTTAATTAAATGGTTACTGAATTAACAGTTCAACCAAGTTTTGTATTTAATTTATTTTTAAGTAATTAGGTCTAAAATTAGGCAATTTAGATACAGTTCACAGCAAGTGCTGTATATTAGATAGTGTTCGCGCCCCTACTAGTTTTTGTATTAGCAAAGTCGCATCTCCCGCCTCGCTGCGGTAGCCTCATAATTTTGTATATTTTTTCTGTTCCGTTGCTGTTACACGACATTAAAGTCGCATTAGAAGTTCTCCCGATATTTTATTTCTTAAATCAAGAAACCAAGGATTATCACCTTTATACATGGTCCTAGTTCAAGCCGGATACTAGATTTATGAGAATCAGTGATTGCAAGAAGAAATAAGTTGGAATTATCACTTTAACTTTGAAAAGAAGATTGGAGAACAAAGGCGGCTAAGACGCATATGGATGGAGTGCAATTGAAGTTGTGTTAAGTTAATTTTACTTAAATATAGTTAAACCCAGCACTCACAGGTAACATTAGATGTATAATAATAACATCATAAAAGGTTAGTAAACCATATTTTTACGTTTTACCTGTACCATATTGCAATTGACCTTTGACCTTAAACTGCATTGTGAATAAATCAGTTCAATACTTCGAAGTTTAACTTTATGTGTAGTCCAAATCATACATATATGTATAGTAAGCTATTCTGCTACGTTATTTGGATTTTTGAAGTATTCATAGTTTATATTTAGTATATAAATTATTCACATCATATGTTGTGCATTAGTATGGAGATTTAAGTTGTATAAAATAGGTCATTCTTAAAATATTATCACTGTTAAGGAACTAGTTAGAATAATAGAACATACAATTGGTTTGTTACAATTATATTGGTTGTTTGAATATTAAAACTAAGTACATTTTATTCGAAGGATTAACATTTAGCTTGTATTTAGTCACACAGATTATTTGAATTACATTAGTATTTGCAAAATCATAATGAAAGCAAGATTGTTTTTAAAATTTTGGGATAATCATATACACTCAATATTTAACTATTTGTAAGAAATTAGTTGAGAACTTAATATAAATATTTAAAGCTATTGTAACCTTATGTGACAGTATTCGATTTTAATACCCAATAATAAGGTTGTTTTATTTTGTTTAATGTTTGGTAAAAGTAAATAATAGTATCTAAATACCTTGCTGATATGTTTAACTTTGTTCGTTAACTTGAGATTTAATAAAGTCGTTGATATTTAGTAGGTATTTGTACAGCTTACTTTAGTCATATTGTTGTCTTTTAAGTTTTTAATTATATACATTCCAGGTTGATTACGCTCGCATCCCATAATGGCCGAGGAGAAGGATTTGATTAAAAGGAGAGGAAGTTTTAAGGGTCGTTTAACATATTTCATAAACTACGTTAATACACTAAGTAGTTATAATGAACCTTTAAGTGAGTCAGACAAAAGGGAATTACAATTACGCATTGGAAAACTTGAAGCGTTGTATGAGCAGTATGATCAGGTACAGTTACGTTTGGAATGTTTGGTTGAAAACGTTGATGAGCAGTTTAAAGAGCGCGAAGAATTCGAGTCACAATACTACAAAGCATTCGCTAAGGGTCAAGGGTTGCAAAGTAACAACTTCGACTCTGGGGATTGTATTGGCAGTGATAAGCAATCGCGCGTAAGCAATCACAAGCTGGTTAAGTTACCTACTATCCAGCTGCCGAAGTTTAGTGGGTCATATGATGATTACCTGGAGTTCAGGGATACTTTTACCAGTCTCATTCATAATAACGATGAGATGGATGAGGTAAACAAATTTCATTATTTACGTGCGTGCTTGGAAGGGTCCGCTGCTGTGGTGATCCAATCGATAGATTTTTCTGCAAGTAATTACGCCATAGCTTGGCAACTTTTATGTGACCGATTCGACAACAAGCGTTTATTAACACAAAATCATGTGTCAGCTTTATTTAATATTGACGTAATAAACAAGGAATCATCCTCTAATTTAAAGCGTTTAGTCGATCAAGTCAATAAAAACTTGCGAGCACTTGAATCGTTAGGTGAACCTGTAAAGTATTGGGACACTTTGTTAATTCATATAATTACTAACAAATTAGATCAGAAAACCTACAGAGAGTGGGAAGAATACAAAGGCAGTATGGATAAAAATAGTCCTATTTCCTTTGATACATTTATGCAGTTTGTTCGTAATCGCGCCGATTTAATTGAAACGTTAGAGTTATCACGTGCTAATCAATATAATTCTAGTACTAAGCCTACACACCATCGGCTTAAAACTATGATTTCGACGCAAGGTATTGTTAATCAAAATATTAGTAGAGAATCTAATAATCGGGTCTGCCCTAAGTGTAAGGGTGACCATCATCTCAGTGTTTGTTCACAGTTTCTCGCACTTAATGTTCAGGATCGTTTAAAATTGCTACCTAGTTATAAGTTATGTTTTAATTGTTTTCGTACAGGACATTTCGCTAACATGTGTAAGAAACCTGGTTGCAAGGTGTGCAGACGACGACATCATAGTCTCATTCACCAACCGATTCAACAAGAAGGTCAAAACTGTAACCCAGCCTCGAGTTATACAACGCCTGCTGTTTCATGTGCACCTTCCACTACTGCAACTGTTAGAAATGTCGCTTTATCAGCTAACATATCAAACATTAATAAAAATCATTGTGATGTTTTACTTTCTACAGCACTTATAAAATTATATGATTACAACAATCATGAACATGTAGTGCGTGCTATTTTGGACAGTGGTAGCACCTCAAGTCTCATGACTGAGAGACTGTTTCAGAGACTACAATTAACACCTAATAAGGTAGATAAGTCGATTTTAGGTATTAATAACGCTGAATTACGCGTAGGCAAGACATGTCGTGTAGCTATGAAGTCATTAAGCAATAGTTTGTCTTTAGAATTTAATTGTTATGTTTTGCCATCTATAACAAATATTGTACCTAGTCGTGAAGTAAATATATCTGACCTTGAAATCCCATCACATATTTGTTTGGCAGACCCTACGTTCTTTAAACCTTCTGATGTTGACGTTTTGATTGGAGCTGATCTCTTTTGGGATTTAGTAGGGACGCAAAAAATTCGTTTAGGTAGGAATAAGCCTATACTTTGTGAAACTAAATTGGGATGGATAGTATCAGGTCCTATTGATAATAACTTTATTACTTTGTTTTCAAATGACATTAAATGTAACTTTACTCAAATTAATACAAGTAAAGATCAGGAAATTGATGAAATCCGTGCAGAATTAACACGTTTTTGGCAGCTTGAGGAGGTAAGCTGTGTATCAACAAATTATACACCTGAAGAAAAATTATGTGAAGAACATTTTGTTCAGAATACGGTTCGTCAAAGCGATGGACGTTTCTGTGTTCGTATACCATTGAAATCTGATTGTTCTTCTTTAGGTGACTCGTTTCAAAGAGCGAAGCATTGTTTAAATTCTCTTGAGCGTAGACTAAAAGGTAAACCCGATTTAAGTAGACTGTATTACGATTTTATGAAAGAATATCGGTTATTAAATCACATGTCAGAATATGACCAACATGATCACAGTACAGTTGGGTATATCATACCTCATCATGGCATTCTACGCGAGAGCAGCACTACTACCAAGCTGAGAGTGGTGTTTAATGCTAGCGCTCCGACTACTTCAGGTATTTCTTTGAATGAAATACAGATGGTAGGTCCTACGGTTCAGGACGATCTGTTGTCTATCCTGCTGCGTTTTAGGCAACATAGATTTGTGATAGCAGCAGATGTAGAGAAGATGTATAGACAGTTAATTTTGAGCCCTTTAGATCGTCATTTACAGCAGATACTGTGGCGCGACAGCACGAGCGAGCCAATCAAGGTATATACTTTAAATACCGTCACGTACGGTATGGCTAGTGCTCCATTTTTGGCGACACGGTGTCTAAAGCAATTAGGTATGGATTGTGACAATCCTAAAGTAGCTGAAATAATAAAGCACGATTTTTTTGTCGATGACCTGCTGTCAGGAGGAGACGACCTGCAGGAAGTTCAAATGATTCGCCAGAAAGTGACTGATGTTCTTGCGGCAGCTGGTATGCCATTAAGAAAATGGATTTCGAATGAACCGCTATTAGTACCAATAGATCATCAGTCAACTTCATTAGATTTAAACATTGGCCTCAAAGAGCCAACGAAACTGTTGGGTCTCAGTTGGCATGCCAATTCTGACGTTCTCTGCTTTCCAATTGGGCCAGCATCTCTGAACAACGGCAATTCTAAACGCGATATTTTATCAGCAATCGCACGAATTTTTGATCCTTTAGGACTCTTAGGTCCATGCGTCATTAAAATGAAAATGTTACTTCAACAGCTTTGGTTAGATAAAATATCATGGGATACTCCTCTTAGTAGTAATATTGCAAACCGTTGGAAGGACATTTATGACACGCTACATCTGTTAAATGACATTCGCATTCCAAGAATTGTTTTGTGTGATTCGTACAGGTTAGTGGAGTTACATGTATTCGTAGATGCATCGGAGCGTGCATATGGAGCGTGTGTTTATGTGCGCAGTATTAATGACGCTGGTGAGGTTTTAGTTCGATTGCTGATTGCAAAGAGTCGAGTAGCACCGATAAAGCCCACCACAATCCCTAGGTTAGAATTGTGTGGAGCCTTAACTGGAGCTCGGCTTTATAAAAAGGTCAGTACTTCTATTCGTTTGGTAATTAATCAAGTTTATTTCTGGTCTGACTCCACCATAGTATTGGGATGGCTGCGTATGTTGCCTGTTAGACTTCAGCCATTCGTTCGCAATCGAGTGGCAGAAATCTTAGAGAATACAGATAGCTGCATATGGCGGCATGTCCCAACCGATAAAAATCCTGCAGACCTGATATCTCGTGGTGTGGATATCAGTTATCTGGAAAACCTGGATCTTTGGTGGAATGGGCCAGGATATCTGAAACAGGATACATCTCTTTGGCCTTCTCAGCCCCAACATCGTACTGATGAATTACCCGAGACTAAACCAGATATTTCTTTGTCTACTATTGTTAATGATACCGATCATCATAAAATTATTAATTATTCTCGCTTTTCAAATTATTCAAGGCTTATACGGTCTGTAGCTTATGCTTTAAGATTCATTAAACTTTGTAGGAAACAACCAAAAGAATCAAATTTTCTTAAAGATGACGAACTGAAGTGTGCGTTAAATTTAATTATATCAGACTGTCAAAGAGAATCATTTCCAGAATTTAAATTACTCATTAACAATAAGGCTTTGCCTAAAAAGAGTCAACTTTTAAAATTCAATGTTTTCTTAGATAAGAATAATATCATACGAGTTGGAGGCCGTATCGATAACTCAAGTTTTTCTGAAGATAAAAAACATCCTATTTTATTACAGTCCAATCATATTTTTACTATATTATTATTTAATTTCGAGCATAAAAGATTATTGCATTGTGGCCCTCAATTGTTATTGGCATCCATACGGGAAAATTATTGGCCAATAGGCGGTCGAAACTTAGCCATGTTATGCTATCACAAATGTGTCAGGTGTTCTCGCATGAAGGGTAAGATTATAACTCCTTTGATGGGAAATCTGCCACAACAGCGTACTAGTCCAGGCGGCTATCCGTTTGAAAGTGTAGGTGTCGATTATGCGGGACCCATAGCGTGTGCTAGTCGGCAGGGTCGCGGATGTAGGCTGGTAAAAGTATACATTGCAGTCTTTATTTGTTTCACGACCAAAGCTATACACTTGGAATTGGTGGGTGACTTAACCAGCAATAATTATTTATGCGCCTTACGTCGTTTTATATCGCGCAGAGGAAAACCCGTTAACATTTATTCCGATAACGGTACCTCATTTGTCGGTGCATACAACGATATTTCGAAATTCCTTAAGCTAAATGCTGATTATCTTGGTGAAAATGCCACCCAAGAATGTATTAATTTTCATTTTATTCCGGCATATTCTCCGCATTTCGGCGGCCTCTGGGAAGCGGGCGTCAAATCAACAAAGTTTCATTTACAACGAGTGCTGGGAAATTGTAATTTGACTTATGAAGAGCTTAACACACTTCTCACACAAGTTGAAGCAGTTTTAAACTCCCGACCATTAACGCCGCTTTCTTCAGATCCATCAGATTTGACTCCACTCACTCCTGGACATTTCCTCATTGGAAGACCACTCACTTCTTTGCCTTGTCAGGATTATCAAAACCATGCCACCAGTCATTTGTCCCGTTTCCAACGTATCGAACAGTTTCGCCAGCATTTTTGGGCTAGATGGAGCAAGGAGTATATATCGGAGTTGCAAAACCGAGTAAAGTGGCGTACATGTACAGACAATTTGAAGTTGGATACATTAGTAGTTGTAAAGGACGACCAACTACCGCCACTGAAATGGAAATTGGGTAGAATCGTGGCTGTTCATCCGGGAGCTGATGGGATCGTACGTGTTGCTGACATAAAGACGTCTACAGGAGTGATCCGGAGGGCTTTTAGCAAGATTTGCCCATTACCAGTGTCATCGGAGTCTGGTTGAACGCTGAGCATTCAACGCCCGGGGGCATGTTCGCGCCCCTACTAGTTTTTGTATTAGCAAAGTCGCATCTCCCGCCTCGCTGCGGTAGCCTCATAATTTTGTATATTTTTTCTGTTCCGTTGCTGTTACACGACATTAAAGTCGCATTAGAAGTTCTCCCGATATTTTATTTCTTAAATCAAGAAACCAAGGATTATCACCTTTATACAGATAGTCTTTAGGTTTTATGTTTATTGCATTAAAGGTACCTACCTTTACACAGTAGGTACTTCATAACTTTGAGTATTTAAATCACTTTGTTTACAATCTTTTAATTTTCTGGAAATCATAATAATGATTTCGGTGGGGGGTATGTTCAATACTTGCTTGATATTGAGAATCATGAGGGTAGTTTTGAATATTGCCGTCCGCTCATTGACTACGCTGGTCGCGCTCTTAGCTGTGCTCAGCAGTATTGCCTGAAGCCTCGACGCGAAAGACAGATGCAACCTATGCTCTGCAGTCAATTAAGACAAGTTACGCCTAGTGCTTGCAATCACTCTAATATTGTGCTGTGTAGTCTGGAACGTTTCCAGCCAATTGTGTAGGAGTGTAGAAGACGTTCTTCTATCTCCCAAATCGTCCTTGCTGAGAATCTGCGGTGCCCGCTTGCTGACTGACCATCCTGAGGCGTTGCTGTGTATGGAGGTGAGTGGATGCTTATTCTTTGCTGTCCTCGTGATTCTCTGCAAGTTCCCATCGACATCTAATAAAATCACAGTATATGTAATTGTCTGCGTCAAACACCTAAAACGCAGTGGTCCGCTCAATCGAAGGAAAATTCTCGTAGCTGTGTGCTAGGTATATAAACCTTTAATCATTTAGGTCTATACCCCACAAGTGTATTTTAGAGCGACTCTAAATTATGGAGATATTAATGCCGCTTGCAATGCTTTAGTAGGAATGTGTATTGTATGGCAATCACCATTTATAATCACCTCCTCGATCCCTTTAAAAATCTAACGACGATGGAGTTTAAACATAAGGTGTTCAGGTTATTGATGGAAAAATGTTATTATAGATTAGATGAGTATTTAAATGACGATAACCTTATTTTATAATATTGACATGTTAGGTATTGTTTCAATTTTATGTAATGTAATGTAAATGTTGACTAGCACTTCTCTCTTTTTTTTTATTGACATGTACCTAACTTCAATAACTGCATACAAATAATATTTGCACGCCTGTATCCGGCAGTTTGTGAACTGGTCATTATTGTAATATCATCTTTTTGTACACACATTCTGGCAAATAAATGATTATTATTATTAATAAAAAATAAATCATAATGACGTAAATATTTTATTTGAATGTTGAGCAAGTGTAATTCGCCTTTTGACGGACAGCAGCTAAACCAATTTTAGCTTTTGGCGAGAACTTATTTATACTAATATAATTATCCTGAAGGGTCTGTTTGCTTGCTTCTTTGTTTGGATCCGTCTCTCTCAGAAACTACTCGTCAGATTTCAAATTCTTTTTGCATTCGATAGTCCAGCTTTTGGAGAAGGTTATAAGTTATTTGATCCAGAAATTTTTACGAGATCTAGAGTAACGTGGGTAGAACTGCTTGTGGCTGCTAATTACTTAAAAAAAGGTACAATAGAACCATAAATTATGAGCAAAGACACAAATTATTTATTTTGTACTGTATAGTTTAATGCTTTAAGTACCTGATTAAATTAGTTTTAACATGAAAGAGTTTTTTTTTCATTAAAGGAAGATGAGGTCGATGATAGAAGCACGCGGGGGACTAGGATCATTCTCAATCGATTCATTCTCAACAAAAAATTACATGATTGTATACTTTTAATATTTGTAGCTAATATCAATCATACTGCGCAGGTAAAAGATAACAATTTTTTTTATTTTGGGTTTTTACACACTCGAATTCATGGAAGGTACAGTTTAGAAGAAAATATTGCTTGGTTCGTTTAATGCACTTTTTATATATTTTCACTCCGGCATTACGTGCATGAAAAAAAATTTGAGGTCACTTTTTTAATACGACCTCGTTTTTTCACGATAGCATAAAACGGTTTTTCTTTATTTTCTCATTTTCTTCATTTAAAAATCAAATCTTTTAATAAGAAAAGAATTTAAAATATTTATTGTTTATCTGTATAAAAAGAGATTAAATCCTTGTTTACACTCATTCAGAAATCTGACCAACTTGATTCAAGCGTTTTTTCTGACTTTTCGAAGAAGAGGTTCATTCAAAAAGATGCCGAGGGGATTATTAGAAGTTTTACGAGCAAAGCCTGGAAGTGCGATGAGAAATTAGAATCACCTTTTACCCTGAAACATAACAACAGCTGTTGTTACATCATACTGCATGCTAATTAGGTCACGCACTCACCCGGGCGCGAGGCATTGACCTTGGCTCGATGCGTAGGTAAAGCCTAAATACACTGTTGGAAACAAAACATCAAACCAAGGTGACCTTGCTAGTTTACAACGTGTTTCCAACAGTGAAGACGGCTGTTGACAACCAAATTACATGACCTTGGCGGGTTGGAAACGGCGGTGTTTAGAATCACAGACATACATCTACATAGACAACGCAAGTGCCACGATTTGTATTCGAACCAAGCGTGCCGACTTTTTAAGACCTATTGTGACGTCACAGCTGATATTTATTACTGGAAAATACAAAAAGATTCAGAGACACCGATACGACCAACCTTGACGCTTGGTCGGGGTTCGGACACGCAAAGGATATGCATTTGCGTTATCTATGTAGATGTATGTCTGTTTTTAGGACAGTGTGTACGCTTGTTATTGTATATTTTACTATGTAACTATAACTAGAAATGACTCGAGTTTTGAAGCTTTTTATCCTGCGTTTCAACCTTTCCTTCTTTGTATCCTCAATTGCATACTAAACTGCCATCGCGAAGATGTTGCCAACGCGAGAGATCAGAGCACACTGACGATTAAGGGGCGTGGCCTGGCGTGACCTTGGCTTGTGTTCTTGTTTGTCTCCTTGTTGGAAACCACCGTTTGTAACAGTGTGGATGACTCGGAATTTGTTGACAACAACTTAACCTTCCTTAACCTTGGTTGGAAGCATTGGTTTTCAACGTGTTTTCAACAGTCTGGCGGCCCTCTTACTAACGGCGTAAGATTTTTGTTTTGGTGAAGTGGTTTTCTTAAAATAAATAGATGAAAACTTTTTTTTTATTGCTATGTAGTTGAAAATTACAGATTAAACTAAAATTGTCTTCACTTAAAAGAATTATAGGTAAAATTCCGATATAAGAAAACTTTGATATGAAAAAAAATTCATTTGTAAATTGAACCACACATCATTCTTAACCTGCTCCTAAAATATTTTAATATAATAAGTAAGGACACTATACAGGGTTTTTTTATTCACCGGCCAAATCATTTTCAAACCTTAAGTATCATTTATGTAAACGATTTAAGCAAATAATGGTATAAAGCAAGCATATTAAGCAAAACATGGTCAGTCTAAACTGAATGAAACTGAAACTGTATGACTGAATACCATTAAAAAAAGACGACTACCAGCTACTACTTATCCAAAACATCCTGTAGTACTATCCTGTAGTGAAATGCCTGTATGCCTGTATGATCATAATGACTATTAGTAAAAAATAAAAATTGGCTACTTGCCAATTTTCTGAAACATATTTTATATTTTTTTAGTCTTATTTTAAACCCCCTACAATTAACTTTTTTTCAAAAAAACTTTATTTGATAGAGAAAATATGAAATTTTTATCTTTTGGTTTGAAATTCGAGCCAAAACACTGTGTCACGTGACATTTCTTTGCTATGACGTCACATTTTACAAAACAAGGCTATACGGCACTATCTGTTCTGAGTGATAAGTGTAAAGATTTAGCTGAAATTGTGAAAATGACAAGCTACAAAACGTGTGCGGTGCCTATGTGTAGAATTCTTCATTACATTAAATGTCCCAACAAATTATTTATACACGTTCCTAAATGCCCAAAACGTAGTAAGCAATGGTTACAATTGTCACGCCGCCGCCGAGACCCACAGTTTACGTCTGATAAGTCTGTGATATTCTTTTGTGAGGATCACTTTGATGTAAGTAAACTACCTATGTAGACAATATCAATATGTTTGATTTCGCAAAAATAAATTAAACCTAACCTAACTTGTTAGATTTTATAGAATAAACTTAACTTCTACCTAATGACACTTTGTTTTTCTTTGTAGCTACCTAATGATATAGAAAATTACATCCAATATAGTATAATGGGTTCTATTGGTAAAATTAAAATGAAACCTGACTGTTTGCCATTGAAATTTCATTGTCAACTGGACAGAATAAAACGAACAGGGCCAACACAACGTAAGACGACGTATGGACATATTAGAAGAAATATTTTCTAAATATTTTATTTCGGTAGGTAGGTACATACACGGAAGTTTTTGCATTCCGAAACTCAGCACAACAAAAATTAGCATCACGGGCAAAGAAATTTGCGATCATAAACGCATCGATTCTAGGCAAATTTGCACTATCCGCTTTAATATAGCCTGACTTCATTTCCTGAAATTTTTAACAGCACAAATTCAAATATTTGAGCGATTTTTGTTTACTTTTTTCAGCAAAGTAAGAACAAATAGCGACGTAACCTACGAATAAGGACAGATTTAACTTTGGTTTATTAAATTATGACGTCATACGATTATCAATCATGGCCGCTCCTTGTCAACCACAGATAAAAAAACTCAGATTTATTTTCCAAAAATAAAATATTAATAATTTGTTTTAATGCAAAAAACGTATGATTATTATTTACTTAAAAGCTACCTTATAAAACATATTTCATATTTTATTGTTACAACTGTCAAGTAGCGAATTGTGCCATATTATTTTTTACCGAGCGATACTAAAATAAACATGCAGGTACGTTTATATCATACAAAGAAAATAACATTTAAATTTGTCTGGTGAATAAAAAACTACCCTGTATATAAAACTGTTACGTTACTGACTGAGTGACTGACACACAAAATACAGCCGTAACTACTGAGCTTACAGAGCTGAAAGAGTAATGTTCACGGTCCATACAAACTCTGACCTGTCAAACTACTTTTTGTTAGGTATGTGAATTTATAGAAAAATTACCTACTTCTGTAGATTCAGACGGATTTTTAATACGGTTTTTTTTTTAATATTTTTTAATTCCTCTGTTAATGTTGATGATAATTAAAACTTATATGTACCACTATGTGTAAACCTTTACATGTTTGAAATCAAGATATATTTTTTTAAATAAGTATACAACTAATACAAAAATAGATAAAGTATTAAGCAGATTTTTCATTTTAACAGGCGGAGGCAAGCCTAGTGGGCTATGTCCAGTATGCAGCGATGAAGTTCATGGAAGACATTATGGCATTATGTGCTGCGAGTCGTGTAAAGCTTTTTACAAGCGACATTCAGGTCCAGACCAAATAAAAAAGATAAAGTGTGTCCAACTTACCGGCAAATGTGACGTAAAACTCCATACTAGAACATGCTGCAGGCATTGCCGTTTGAAGAAATGTATTAGCGCCGGTATGACTCCACCACATCCAAAATTTATTCGTGAATCAATATAAAATAGTTTGAAATGCCTGTGCAATTTACTACTAATCATAAAAATCCTTAGGTATAACATTAATTATAAGAGACAATCTTTATAAAGATAAATTATGAGGTTAATAATTTACTTTATTTACAAATAAGTTTTTGATAACTTGTTACTACGAGGGTGGATTGAAAAGTTCGCGGCCTAGTCAAGAAAACAGAATAAAGTACATACAAAAATATTTTTATTTTTCGATGTAATCTCCATTTAGCTCTACGCACTTCTTCCATCTGCTTTCCAGAGCTTCCATACCTGTTTTAAAAAAAGATTCCTCAAGGTCTTCAAAATACAGGTTTACAGCGGCTTCGACCTCTTCATTTTTTCAGGTTTGAAAACAGATGAAAGTCCGAAGGTGCCAAATCAGGAGAATAATCTGGATGTGGCAACAATTGGAAACCACAATCACGAATTTGAGCCATAGACTCGACAGACGTGTGGACTCGGGCGTTGTCCTGGTGAAACAACACTTTCTTTCTCAGTAATCCTGGGCGTTTCTGTTTAATTTCTTCACGTAAACGGCGCAGAAGGGTGCTATAGTACGCAGAGTTTATTGTTTCGCCTTTTGGAAGGTAGTCCACCATAATGACACCCTTAGCATCCCAAAAAACCGATGCCATCACCTTGCCAGCCGACAGAATTGCCTTTGCTTTTTTCGGAGTTAGTTCACCTGATTTTTTCCATTGTTTGGATTGTTGTTTTGATTCTGGGGTATAGTGGTGAACCCAGGTTTCATCCATTGTCACAAATCTGTCAAGAAAACCTTGTGGATCAGCCTCGAACATCTCCAAACAGTCGCGAGAAATCGTGAGTCGAATTCGCTTTTGCTCTACTGAAAGCAATCTGGGGACCCACCTAGCCGAAACCTTAGAAAAGCCGAGTTCATGGACAATGATGTTTTGCATTCATTCATATGAGATGCCTATAGTGTCTGCAATTTCTCTGATAGTCAATCTACGGTCTTTCAATATGAGATCACACACTTTATTGATGTTTTCTTCGGTCGTAGACGTCATTGGCCTGCCGGAGCGAGGGTCATCTTCGATGTTCTCTCGTCCACGTTTAAATTCTGCCACCCATTTTTTCACAGTGGTATAAGACGGGGCAGATTCCCCTAATGTTGTTTGCATGTCATCATGGATCTCCTTTGGTGTTAATCTTTTTTTAAACAAATATTTAATCACAGCACGTTGTTCAAATTTCTCCATTAGTGAAAATTTGTTCTACACACGTATTTATATTGTTCGTAAAATTTTATTTAAAAAAGATATCAAATTGAAAATTCGCGGGCTGACAATTGAATAATGACAGTTCAAAATGACGGCAGAAAAAAATAACAAAAGTTTTTTTTTTAATGGCCAGGCCGCGAACTTTTCAACCAATGTAGTACCTATTACTAAATGGTTCTTAGCAATATTTTTCTGCAATAAATAATAATCTTTATGCCATATCTACTCTAAAAAGCTTATTTTATTCACGCAAAACAGTGAATAAAAAGGCCTTTTATTGACTGTTTTGGTGTTTGAATTTGGAATACAAAAATATTATCCGATCACCATTTCAATGCTTACACAAACTCCTTGCGCTAAGATTCAAAATTTAAACTCTTTGGTGCAAACAAATTCTCGAGATTTGATTGGTCTTTTTCGAAGTGTTTGTCGCAACACAACCACGCTACGTGGCGTCGAAATATTGCGCGCGCGCTTACACCACAATCATCCACTGCATACACTGAGATTAATGGAGTTTATTATAAACATTGATTAAGTTTTTGTTTTGGGCTAGTTATTAGTGGTTCAATTAGTTTATAAGTTAATAAGAAATGATGATGCATGACAAGTAAGGTGTAGTTCCATCGATGACCGCTAGATGGAGCTAACTGTACCTATATTAAATCGTACATATAAAGTTGGAAATCGTTTTGGTGATATTCAAAAGGTTTAATTTATAGTGAGTGTAGCGATTTGGGAAATATCCTGATCAATATAAATTCTACATCATTGTGTTTGTGGCTAACATTTCGCCTCACCTCGGGAAACCTGCGCACTTGTTATAAATGTAATGAATGAATGAAGTACAAAGCGAGTTTGCAATGCTCTAGAGCAATAATAATGTATGAAAACTCATTATTGCACAGTTTTTTTTTTAATCGCACCAAAAGGTGCCAATCTCAATGGATTAGCTCCATTCAGCCAGCCGATATCAATACTTTTCTTTTCATATTCAGAGAAAATTAAAATAATTATGCTATCTGATCAGATTTTCAAGATATGAGCGAAAATTGGAAAAATATGACCTTTAACCCCACCCCCTACAACCTCAGCACAACCCCAACGCTTGAGGACTTAGTTTGTTGATCTAGATGCCACAACGTATACTTAACTGCAAATTTTCAAGCGATTTTCCCCCCTATTTTGCTAATTAGAATGGACTATTAGACGGTGTGCCACAATGAGCTTCTGGTGGGTTATGATTCAATTGGTTCGATAGTACCTACATACAACGTGTTGTAAAAGACGAGTGACCCGAGTGGCCCCCGCTTGGCGATGGCTTCAGGAACCGCCTGGCTTGCGACCCCCCTTTATGTTAAACCTGCCGCAAAATATCACCGCCCCGGCGATAATGTTCCGGTTATGTTTAATGAAAAACCAGTTCCTTTCTAAGCCTATCGTGCTTTCGACCTCTTCTTGAATTACTCACCATCAGGTGATATTACAAAAAAAATTGACAGTCATACACCGCCTCAAAGTTCCTAGCTTTTATAACAGTACATACCTACTAGAGTAATTCATTAATTTAATATAGAATTTTGGGTCGTCGACGCAGTATGGAAGCACCGGAAAGACCCAGCAACTCTACAAAATTTTATTGTTCTTTTCGTTGTCTCCTCACCCAGGAGACTCATAGCCCAGCACTGGGCTTATTACAAAGGGTTGTGATGGTGACGATGACTTATATTGAATAATGTTCTTTTTATCATCTTCCAGCACCTCTGAGTGCGCCTTAACCTCTTAAAAAGTATCGCTTTACTGTTTTCAAAATATTATTTCGTAGCAGGTATAATGTCTTACAGCGCTATCTAGTTTTTGAAACAGGACAGTTTTGTTATCGTCTGTCGGCGCCGCACCATGGACATAGGTCCACGCCCTAAGACCGGACGATGATCCAGAAAGATAATGACAACTTTGTGTACAGATGACACCTACTAATAGACACGCATAATGCGCTAGATATTTTCTTCGGGCTCATCGTATTAATTAAAATCACACTGTGATAGAGAAAAAGCGCTGTACTCTTAAACAGTGACACTACAGTGTACCTAGTCACTGTTTACATTGAAGTATGGGTATGCTAAATAATGTCTCCATACCTTCATAAGGTAGGAAGGGACCGTAACGTCATACGGTCTGTGTACGGCACCTTCCTATTCTACCATTAAAATATCCGGAAGTTTTTGCGGAGACACAACCCCAGCCAGTTAGCGAGTCGCATACTGACTCGTAACTTACCCGTACGTAGCCGTACGATCACAGGTGCTCGTAGTAAATCTACTATAGCAGAACGAGGTTTCTATTCAGTTTTGGACCATCATATAAAGTAGACAATCACTTGCCACCTAATGCGAAATTAGACCATAGCCTTGGCAGAACCTAATTTATATGACCAACAATGTCGTAATAACAACATAGTCACTATTACCTATTGGGTACCATTATCAGTGGTGAGGCATATTTATTGGATTAGGTTTTAGGAACAGGTATTTTTAAATATAATAAATACCTGTTCCGGTAAGTATTTTATTAAGTCGTTCCTAATATTTTTCGTTCCAAGGCCAAAATCTTTATTAAAATGAAACACAAAATTTTAATCAGAAAATATCACATTATAGTGATTTTGGAACTTTCATATTTGAAAATGAATAAAATAATTAAAAATTTGATAGTTCCACAATCAATGTAGGAAACAGCGATACCAGTGACTCTGACGATTCATTCCATATAGAATTGCTGGATTCAGATTTTGATAATGTTATCAATATTGTTCAATGAATGAAAATAATTATTGTATTTTATTGTTTTATTTTTAAGCCTGATTAATACTGTTTGCTTATCATTTTAATTATAAGTATACACAGAAATAACTGTTTGAATAAACCATAGTAAACATTAGGTACTGATTATCCGACCAAATTCGAATGTCTACTAAAAAGCGACCGTTTCATACATACCAATGACCTTCTTAATAGAATGTCTTATACCTAAGTTGTTGGCAATACAGTCGCGTTCAAAAGTTTATTACAAGCTATAACATAAGGACAAATTAACTATTTTACTTCCGTAGATTAAGTAAGTAGATACCTACTTTTTGTCTTTTGATTTACTGTAATATTTTAGAATACGAAAACCGTTAATATTTTCTGAACGCTATTTCCCGCACAATTGGCACAAACATAAGGCGTCCGTATCGACCGCGCGGCCGCGTTTTTTTTATATCCGACTATGCCAAGATTATGAAAAAAATTTGTAAAAGTCGATTCCCAAAACGATAAATTTGTAAAAGGCATGGTTAAAAAGTTATGAGGATTGGGACGTGGCCGCGCCATTGAAACACGGCGAACCGCGTGGCCAGGTAGATCTTTAAAACTGAACATTGCAAAGACCTAAAATTTAGGAAAATTTAGGTTGAATTTGTAAATAAATGTAAAAATATAGAAAAAATCCTTTTAGCAGCTGTAAGGTTATAACAACATGGCCGCGCCATCGAACAGGTAAAAAATACGTTATCGTCGATATCTCGCCGGGAAAAAATAGCAGAGGTCTCGTGTAAAACGTTGATTTTCATTCGTAGAAAGGAGTAAAAATAAAGCATAAAAACCATAGGTTTATATTATGGGAGCTGTAAGACACAAACCCCATGGCCGCGCCATTGAAACAGTAAAAAATACGCTACTGTCAATATCTTGCTGAAAAAGCATCGCAGAGGTCTGAAGTTTTTTGTAAAACCTGGGTTTGAATTTGAATTTGTAGAAACCAATTCAAATTCAAACCTATTTCAGATTTAAGTTATTACATTTAATAATATAGAATACTAGGACTCATTAATTTACGACCATTGTATTAGCCATAACTTTTTTTTATTAAGTTTTTAAAGTTTTTTAGTGCAAAAAGTTTCAACAAATTGTGAATTTTATATTGATAGGTATATCATTCTTCTGTATTAATTTTTTATTTTCTGTGTACCTATTTGACGGTGATCTCTACGGCAAGTAGCGGACTCGGCGGCCAACTATTTTCGATCATAACTTTTTTTGATTTCTTTCAACAAACTCAAGAAAGGGGCTGTGTATAGTAACAAATAGCTACTAAATCCTGGCAAATTTTCCTCTAGTTTAAGACTAGGCCGACTGGTCGAAATGGATTGCAATTACAGCTCTCTAGAAGCAACTTTCCAGATACAGTAACGGAAACTAGTTCCTAATACTTATTTATCGTTCGAAAACCAAAATCTTTATCAAAATAAAATAATATACTTACACAAAATTTTAATCAGAAAATGACACATAGTCAACTGTTGTTAAATTGTTGAAAATAAATTATAATTCACACCACAATTATGCTTATTTTACAAAAAACCTAATTCAAAAGGAATCGGTTCTACGCATTGAGTTCTTATATCTCAATGGTTCTACGTAAGCGTGGATCCGGCTGTCTGGAAATTTTCTCGCAGAGAGTTGCTGCTTATCAGTTGAGAGTTGGTGGCTAAGTCATCGTTTGTGCCGACGATCTGTAAAGGTTTCATCGTTTGCACAAACGTTTGTTCTCTTTATATTTGACACCTTCACGGTGTAGCCATTGTTTATTAAGACTTTTTGCACATGCTGTAGTTCGCTTTGAATATGATCCTTGTCGCAAAGATCATAAGCGCGATTAGTGAGTGACGACACTACTGCATTGAGATGATGGGGGTGGTGGTGAGAGGATGCGTGAAGGTATCTGTCAGTGTGTGTTGGTTTCCTGTAGACTTGAAGGTGTCAAATATAAAGAGAAGAACAAGAACCAAACCAAATACACCCAAGGTGAAGCGCCAGCCCTACTTCATGCCATACTTAAAAGGAGTCACAGATAAAATAGGAAGGATATTAAATAAGTACTCTATCGACACGATTTTCACTCCCTACAAGAAAATCAATCAGTGTCTGCGCTCACCAAAAGATCACATACCGCTTGAGACACCGGGTGTTTATAAAATTGACTGCAGTTGTGGCAGCTCCTACATTGGCCAAACGAAGAGAACTATTTCATGCCGTCTTAAGGAACACATCAAAGCCATAAAAAACTCAGACACAAACAAGTCAGCCATCGCCGAACATCTGTTAGAATCGGGCCCTAATCATTGGATTGAGTTCCATAATACTCGGATCTTATCTACGGAACGACACTACATACCGCGAATCGTTAAAGAAGCGTTAGAAATAAAAAAGTGCGAAAATAACTTTAATCGAGAAGACGGTTTTAAATTGTCTAGTACGTGGAACCCAGTGGTTAGGACTTTAACTAAACCAAAAAACAGCGAAAGTGGTGTGTCCGGTCAAAAACCCAGTGATACTGTGAGCGTGTTTTGCAAAAGTGACATTCATGTGAGTTCCAGTAGTAGCAGATCAAAACGAATAAGAAAGGGGGTAGATCGATATATCTGCCTCTAACTGTCATCGCCACCTACCTACATCTGCCAGTCCGCGATCATGGTGCTTGTAACAGCATCGAAATATCGGACGTGTGAAAATAAAATCATAAATCGTGGTAAGAATCCCGTAAATACATTAAATCATAGTGAAAATAACCGCGATAGTTTAAAAATTTATAACATGATCATTACGTTCCTTTAATTAAGTAGGTAAATCAAATTGTCGTTACACAATGCATATATTTATGTTTTATTAGTTAACCTATATATTTTTTTGGTTTGTACCAATTAATAAAATCAGTCTGGAATAATGAAACATATTGAAAAGACTAAGTAAGTATATCCTTCTGGTACCTATAACCACGGAGGAAATATATAGAGGAGCTGCCCTATTCAGTTTTCTCTAGGGACTCAAGTGAAGCTACTTTAGTACTTATTTTCATCTATGAGTGAAGCCTACGGGCGGGGTGAAGGAGGCGTAAGCGGTGGGTTATGGCCAATCATAGCCAAACAGGCGATGGCATTAGTCACCTATTAGCGAGTAGTAAAAACCGGTTGGTTAAGGTTAAAATATTCACATGATCATCAAAAAAGTTCAGGTATACTTTACTAGGAGGCTCTAGTTTATGAACGAAATTTCATACGTTCCAAATCTCTCCGAAAAAACCGCGAAATAAAAGTATTTCTACTTACGCTAGATAGCGCAACATATTATTTTAAATAATTATGAATGAAATTATCTTCGTGGTAAGTTAGTTTTATTTGGATTGTCAATGTTATTTCTTCATAAAAGTACCTATATAAAACTAAATTTTACATCAAGAAAAAATGGAAGATTTTTTTTTAAATATCTACGCGTGTACATACTTCACACTTCACAGAAGTCAGCGACGAACTGACGCCAGCGCCAGTGCCTCTACACGCGACATTGACAATCAAAGCATTTTATTTAATTTCAAGAGTTTGGCCATGGCACCATTTTAACGTTTGGTGGCGCCACTTACTACTGGCAATAACAACTTGATATGAGTGATACACAATCATTCGCCATTTGATCACAAAACGCTGCCGGCTTGTGAAAGTACTCCGCATATCTGTTGTAAACTGCACATATCTGTTGTGCTTATATAATTTCGTGCAAACTCAAAAGTAGCGTCAATTGATCTTTAATCTGAATTATTGTGATGCTTGATAGAGTTCATAATTCACATATTTCGACGAGTAACTTTATTATCAAACATGCTAGCAAGTGTTGTTTTTTGATTATTTTAGTTAATGGTTCGTTAGTTTGTTACCATTGTAATGTAAAATTAGAAGGTATTAACCCTTTATTCCTATGAAAGACAATAATCCACTATACTGCATAATCCAACCAAAAAATTTCAAGCACATAAGCGCCGACAAGCGGAAAAAAAGCTTGCATTTCAAACTCCCTATAATTTGATGTGTCCTATCTGTACTTGTACATAATACTTTCTAATCTGTGTGCCTCTAGCGCGGAATAGCTTGAACTAAAGGCTGTGACGTCAGGACAACCCAAATTGAAGCTGTGCATCTTTGCTTACAGCAGCTCTACTATATACCTATCTGCTTTGTGGGTACAGGAAACTACAATTCTTTAAGTTGTGACATTTCAAATCACTCCTGATATTTTTTTTTATTTTTTCTTCATTTTCATTCCACGAGAACATAAAACGTGTAAGTTTTTCGAAATTCGAATTTTCGAATTTTCGAAATTCGAGGACGTGACAGTTTGAGATCATACATGAAGATAAAAAATAAATATCTATTTATTATTTACTGTGTAAACTTAACCGACAGTCAAAGAATTCATTACGCAACGCATGGTTATATATGCGTAATACAATAGATACCTACTTGGCGGGTCCAGGTTGCGTGTTGACGGAACACTACTGTGTGCTTGTTGACTAAGGCGGCGCGTCGGGAAAAGTTCTTAAAAGTTAATTTCTCTTTATTTATTTATAGGGAATTCTTGTGAAAATTAAACAAGAATTCCCTATAAATAAATACCTACGTGCCTACCTAATTTTATTACATAATTATGACCAGATTCGAGTACAGAGTGCGCTCCTTCAATATCTAAAAAAACAAAGGCGGATCCTTAGTTACGTGAAATAATGAATTAAAAATAGAAATCGAATCATAACCTATCCTTAATACCTGCTCGTTCCAGAGCTAAATCTTTATCAAAAATGAAACTTTTATACAAAATTTCGATCAGAAAATAACTCATATACTTACTTAGTTGTCTTTAGTTAAGTTGTTGAATGATATTTAGCTAATACAGCTCATGTTTAATTATCAGTAATCCTGAAACACAACATGTGCCTTTATAAGCCTTCGTCCACGTTCGTAACTAAGCTTTTGTAACCAGTTACGAATAAAAATTTTCTGACAGCTCATAAAGATTAGTTCAAAAAACCTCTATAGATGGCACTTTTAAAAAGCCGAAGGCTTTAAGTCTGTATACTATAATTAATGACTATAATGTAGGTAAGTGGTATCCATCATCTATGGTTATTTATAAGTTAAATTTCTGATACAGACGTCAATTAATTTATTTTACTTTAAAAAACGCAGTGTGGAATCAATGGCTATATGACAGATAAGACTTCGCCTTTTGTATTATTTTTGTACTGTCTTCTTTTTTTTAATGAGCTGTCAGAAAATTTCTCATTAACAGCAACGGATCCGTAATTAACGACGAATGGATTGGTTCATTGCTTTTACCCGGCTTACCCGATAAGTTAATGCCTATGATTATGGTAATTGAGCCTTCAGGGATGAACATTACAACAGACTTTATAAATGTTGAGGGAGGTATTCGAACTCCTCGGTGGAAGGTTGATGACACATTCCTATTTTGAGTTGAATTATCGTTGACAGTCTGCTTTGCACATGCGCAACATTATTGTTTTCACTTCATGTACAGCCGTCAAACAGTTAAGATGAATATATTTGTCGGAGCTAATGATAAGTTGGCGATATTAAGATGTTAGTATGACTTCATGGTAACTGAAGTATGTTGGTAGCACTGTTAAAGAGGGCGCTAAATGCAATGAATGACTGTTTGATATTCGATTGCAGCAGCGCCAGTGGGGACATCTTGAAGTAGGATGATGGCAAGTGACACAGATACGGTTAGGACGGCTAGGTGCGCGGACGTATCTCGGACTGACGGTCGATAGTAGCTAGGTATTAAATTGTGTTGGCATTGTAACTGTAAAGTAACTGACGGAACGGACTCGCGAATTAAGATTTTGTTGTAATTAAGCCAAGCCCACAGACTCGGTACTAAGTAACTGTCCAGTGATTAATTCTATCGTGTTTTGCGAGTAACGCTTCTATTCGTTTTGTTGGTTTTTCCGACATCAGAAGTGGGATCTGCCCAAGCTTAACTTTCGTTTGTGATTAGAGTAAATTCACGTGCCTTAGATAGTTCATCATTTTGTTAGTTTTGTATAGCTTGCACAGATGTGACAAGGTAAAATTGTTTTGAAATAACGTACGGTTTGTCAAGTATCAAATGGATTTCGTATCGGCCCAGGTTTAAAATTCATTTGTGTCACGATTTATCTTGTCAAAATTCATGTTAAAGTAAAGCTTAGCTGTTTTGAAATAACAATATGGTGTTGCTTAGTAAAAGTTGTCTTGGACAGGATTTGATTTGAAATTAATTGAAGTAAAGTGGAAATTTAACATGGTATCGATTTAATGCTAACGTGTGAGAATCAGTAAAGAATTCGTTCTTATTATTTTGGTCAAAAAAAAAAGGAATTAAAATCTCTTTTTGCGTTACGTTGATTAGGATTGACAAAACTAAAGGTTTTTTTTTGCTGTAATTGGTTTGTGTGGATCAGCAGTAAACAAGTCGCTCAGATTGTTACATCCTCGGTGCATTCGTAGATGTAGGTGTAAAATCGGGCTTCATTTCCCGTCTCAGTGCGGCCACGACTGTGAGTGGCGTGCGTTTAGCACTTTGAGGATGTAAGTAATGTGTGATGGTGCCTGCCGGAGGGAGACGCCCCTTTGGTGTCTACCGGATGGAGGTTACCCGTGTTTGTGTTCTAGAGTATTGTATACTGCGCGATCTTGAAACCTTTGTTGTGGCTTTGGTGCCTGCCGGATGGAGATGCCCTTGGTTGGTGTCTACCGGATGGAGGTTACCCGTGTTTGTGTTCTAGAGTATTGTGTACTGCGCGATCTTGAAACCTTTGTTGTGGCTTTGGTGCCTGCCGGATGGAGATGCCCTTGGTGTCTACCGGATGGAGGTTACCCGTGTTTGTGTTCTAGAGTATTGAATACTGCGCGATCTTGAAACCTTTATTGTGGCTTAATGCGTTTTTTTTAACCTTTAGTACCTACTTGGTGGATAGTAATGATATCACGGTTGAGCGGGTGAAATTTTGTGGTTAAGGGGCATTCATAATGCCTTTTTAAATAGGTAGTCTGAATATTGACGTTGTAGATTTTTTTTCTGACTATCGTGTATCGGTGACTCGTAGAAATCGCTTTGTATCTTGCCGATCTTCGACTATTTTGCTGCGATTCTTAGGAGACACGTTTTCTTATGTTTTGGTAAAAGTAAACTTGTTATTATTTTGGCAATTGAAACGAAATATTACGATAGTGCGTGTTTAATGGATCACGGAGATAGGTAATAACGTTGAGATTGAAAATGCGTTTAAATAATACTTTGAATTCGTTGCGATTGACAAAAGAGCTGGATTTTACTGTCGAACTGTTTGCGGTTGTCGAACAATTTTAATACTTTGTTGTTGTGAATTATGAAGTAAAATGCAATGCTCTTATTGGTTTGATATACGCCATAACCGGATGGAGGTTATGAGTGTGAGTTGCTATAACCGGATAGAGGTTATGAGTGTGCGGTGATGTAACCGGATAGAGGTTATGTTACGTTTTGTGACGGGATGGACGTCACTGCAGAAGAGCTTTGCATTGTTTGCTAATTAATTGGCTTATTCTAGCAGCTTATGCTTGATTTGTTTATTGTTCGACCGCTGTCAAATTGTTTGATGTTACATTCAAAGTAAATTTCATTGTTTAATGTGCGGTTTTCTTATCGAAATTATTGTGGTTCGTACTATGCGTTGACGTTAGCCGATTCCTACTGAGTTTCTTGCTGGTTCTTCTCAGTAGATGGATCTTCCGAACCAGTGGTAGCTTTACGTAAATTGTTAAATCGTGGATTTAGAATTTTGATGGAAATATTAAATTGAAGTAAAATAAAAAAAAATCTGTAGCGGTTAAAGTTTTGAAGTTTCCAAAAGTACAAGTATCCATTGCAGTTGTAAAGAAAGATGTTATTTTTGGTGTTTGGAAGAGATTTAATGTGTTGTGGATACAGGTTCTCGTTCTGGGTAGTGTGTTGAAGGAGTCAATGGTTGACTCAGGTTTCCCTTGGGGAAATGATGTAATTGCTGTTAACCACGAACGATATACCTTGTTGTTAATAATGAAATTAATGGATTTCAATGTTTGATTTGGAGATAATTGTTACTCAATGCTTAGAACTTGGTTAACTGAAACGGTATTTTCAGTTATTAAAAATTCAAACTTGTGTGTTTTCTTTTGAGAATTTGCCTGACTTCATTGTCAGGAGTGGCCGAGCCGCCACTTTGGTATGATTGTTTCAGATTATCACACGAGGACGTGTGTCATTGCAGGATGGCCGTGTCGGAGCTAATGATAAGTTGGCGATATTAAGATGTTAGTATGACTTCATGGTAACTGAAGTATGTTGGTAGCACTGTTAAAGAGGGCGCTAAATGCAATGAATGACTGTTTGATATTCGATTGCAGCGCCAGTGGGGACATCTTGAAGTAGGATGATGGCAAGTGACACAGATACGGTTAGGACGGCTAGGTGCGCGGACGTATCTCGGACTGACGGTCGATAGTAGCTAGGTATTAAATTGTGTTGGCATTGTAACTGTAAAGTAACTGACGGAACGGACTCGCGAATTAAGATTTTGTTGTAATTAAGCCAAGCCCACAGACTCGGTACTAAGTAACTGTCCAGTGATTAATTCTATCGTGTTTTGCGAGTAACGCTTCTATTCGTTTTGTTCGTTTTCCGACATATTTATAGTGATATTTATAAATTATGTTGGTGATGTTTAGTAAAATATATTAATTATAATCTAAAGTCTCCTGGTCTTATTACTTTGTCGTCCTCCACCGTCAAAGAATGAAAAACAAAATTATTCTATATGGAAACATGTAGATTCAAATGAAATAAAGGGTAGCTGATTAAAATAGCTCTAACTCAGTCCATACAACGTTGGCAGAAGAAGAAGCAAAGTAAAATAGCATCAAATACGGATCGACTTTAAGGGAACGTGACTTCAATTGCAAGTGCAAATGTCAATGTCAAGCAGACGAAAACACACAACAACAACAATGTGATTGTTTAGACTTTAGATTGTTACACTTACAATACAATACAATCAATACAATCAATTCCTTCCTAAACCCGTGTGCTTTCATCTTCGACCTCATCGTCACTTACCATCAGGTGAGATTGAGGTCAAACGCGGGTTTAGTCACTCATAAAAAAAAAAAAAAAAAAAAAAATACAAATGCAAGGAAACTGGTAATTATCGTAATCAATTTCCACTTATAAATTAAAAACCAGATAAAAAGAAGCGGACAAATGCTTTAAGCGTTGTTTTTCATAGTCGAAAGTTTAATAAATTTGGCTGGTATGTAGATTCTGGTGCCAGTAATGCACATGACTGCAAATGAAGTTTGGTTGACAAACAGGTTACTTCGCCAAGTTTATCAGAAACTATTGTTGCAAACGAAACGGAAGTACTTCTTAGTATCATGTTTGGGTGATGTAGATCCTAGGACAAATTATAACTATAAAACACCATTGAAAATGTGTTGTGCATGTCAAGCTTCACAACTAACCTGGAAACAGTGCTACTTTTGGACCAGGGTGAGGCTTCATAAAAAAACATTCAAAGCAGTGTTAACATCATCAGCTGTAGCTGACAGTAGATGGTAGTACATATACCAAGAGAAAAAAAAACAAAATGGAATAGAAAATCCAAGAGCCACATACTTGCTGGTTACTTTGATTATGTGAAAGAGTATAAATTAATGACCCAACAAGAAACCATGTTTCCAATTAGTAGAAATGTAATGATACAAGAGTAGAACCTAAGGCAAGATACAGTGACTGTCAGTATAGAGAGCACAGAGTCAGTGGGGGATGCAGTATAAGAATCTGCGGCGAAGTTAGAGTCACTGAATGAATCAAGTTCAAGTAAATCTGATTAGACACATAAGAACTACTTTCGAAGTAAATCCAGTAAGTTTTCAGAAGGTACAGAACAGTTATAGTAGTCACAATTCAAAAGCAACGACAGAAACAGCACATGCAGAACTCAATTTATCAGAGCTTCCTGAAAAGAGAGTAAAAAGACTCCAGAGTGATTAGGATATGCCAACATGAGAGATGCATTGACATCTGCAGAAGCTATTGGCAGTCCCAAGAGACAAAAATGGTTTCAGGTGATGGCAGAAGAGCTGCAGTCGTGAGGAAAATTGAGTTTGGGAAGTGATTGATACTCCCAGTAATGCAAGTGTAGTGCAGTGAAAGTGGTAGTTAACAAAATAGCTAGATGTTGATAAGTGTGCAGTAAGTGGCTAAAAGCTTTGCACAAAAAGGTGGTGTTGACTGTAAAGAAACATTTTCCCCTAAGATCAGGTACAGATATTACTTATTTGGATGTTTCATCGGCTTACTGAATGGTTACCTAGATGAAGACATTTTTATGTATTTTCCTGAAGGTTTCCTTTAAATACTTCCAATAAAGTTGTATAGGTATTTAAAAAGAGGCAATGTATGGCTTGAAGCAGTTGGCTCTTATAAGAGAGTAGTGGACTAAAGTGCCAAAATTACATTTGTTTAAAATCAATCAAGTTTAAAATAATTTTTTTCCGAAAAAAAAATTATAACATTGATTTTGCTAGAGTTTGAGAAATGTTATAAAGAGTCGAAATATAATTCGATTTTTTGCCCAAATATTCAGCATAACTGGGAGTATCTATCTATTTCTGTTACTAAAATAAGTGTTGCTTTAGCAAAAAAATGCTGAAAAGTAAAAAAAATTGTTCAGGAAAAAATGCTTAACTCTATCAACTTTAAAAAAGCAATTTATCAATAAATGCTGCAAAAAAATCCTAGACAGACTATTTTTAAAAGCCTTTATAAAGCTTCACCTGTACGTTGTCTGTAATCAAATCTTACAATGAACAGGTGAAGCTTAGTAAAAGCTTTTAAAAATAAGATTTTGTAGGCAACCCATTCTAAACATATTTTCTGATATACTAATTTTGTTATAAAATAGGTTTAATTCTATTTTATTATCAGCCCGGTAAAGATCTTTTCAAGTTCGGATTTTATATACCTATAAAAAATATAAAACATACATAGTAAGATATTAGATGCTGCAGTGTGAGCACCGCTGATTAGGCTATTTGTAAAGCTAAGTGCTCCAATAACATAGGAGAGACGGAAACAGAAAAACAGCAAACAGAAACAGCCTAATAAGAAGCATTTCTTGAAGCAATTTCTTTACAAAATTTAGTAAGTAGGTACTAGAATTAATAGGTCCATGTAATAAAACTATTCTGTAAAAGGTTTTCCAGATGTTAACCATTCTAAGTTTATTAACATTAAGAATCTTGATATAGTAAAAATATTACAGTCTCATACTTAACTAATGTATTTCTATTTTTTGTGTAGGTATACATAGGTAAGTATGTGCAAAGCAGTTATGTAGGTATTGTGAGTTTTTTTTGTTTTGATAAAGTGGGGGTGTTGAGAGGTTATCAAAACATTTAATGTAATGCTCAGAAATGCCACACCTATAATAACACCAAGTCAAAATTATAATTTGTAATTTCCTTCGCCTACTTTGTATGTAATAATAAAGTTGGTCTCATCCAAACCTCCAGCATGTTTCATTTCAATACAAAGGTTTGTATTATGTTGATCATACACATAATACGAAGTACTTATTATGTGTTTATAATAAGCTGAGGCAGCATAGAAAACTGACTAGCACTCAAAGTACCTATTTCAGTGATTGGCCCCAAACAAGGACCTACTGCATACTTACATAAGTAGGTATCTAATAACGAACTTTATTGATGAAATTACAATACCACAAACATAAGGATAAGTGATAGTTGCTGTAATAAAATGTTTTTTATAATATTTGTTACAGTGATGTTACTCGAGAACCCATGAAATTCAAGACCTCTTAGTACTGACCTTCAAGAAGAATTCTGCAGTTGCTATGATTCGAAATGTAGGTACTCTTGTTCGGATTTTATAATGTAATTTGGTGTATACCTTTTAGTACTTTCGTAGTTAGCACATGTATATTGGGTAAATTACCAGGTTTGGAATAAGAATCACATTCTAATATGACATTTTTCATAGGTAGTGCAGCATTCACTAATGGTTTACTATCTTCCACTAATGTATGACTTATTATGCTCCCCTGTTTCGGGCACAAACTGAAGCTTTTTACCTGAATAAAGGTACAAAATTGTAAAATGGTAAGTTTATTAGACTAAAGTAAATTAAAAAGTAGGTAAGTATAGCTTTTTGTTATGGCAGGCCTGGCTCACTCCGCGCGGTACATTCGTTATTTACCTACAGCGAAGCGCTCCGCCGCCGCGCCGCGCCGGCGTATTTCGAATGGGTCGTGTATCACGCGCGCGCCCGTCCGGGACGTTGTAGATACCTACCTACCTAATAGCACTCACAGTAATTCTATGATCGAGGTCGCAAATAGTATTTAAAAATGGACATAAAAAGAAACAAATATTCAATTAGATTATGTTTAGATTTGATTATGTTCAATTTAGCAAACAAAACATAGGTAGTATTACTAATTATTCGTCGTAACTTTTTTTTCATTTTGTACTTTAGGTAAGTTGAAACAATATTTTTTACAAAGGTAGAATAACAGTAATACCTACATCGGTAGATACTTAATTACAAATAAGGAGATTAATTATTCTTCACTAGGCAGCAACCCTAACAGCGTAAGAAAAGATAAGAGGCATGCGATAGAAAGAGACAAAACTTCTAGGTATATAAATTTGCAGGTACGTAATGCTGTGCGAGCTGAATTCCACCGTATCGCGTCGCGTCGTAGCAAGACTCGAATTTATTTCATAAAATTGTAGTCCCTTTCAATTAATGAACAAGAATTTAGTTATGATCTGAATCTGAATCGAACCTGGTTTGGTCCTGCAGGGAAACTCCAATCATAGTCCAATCGTAGTAAATAATTGCATAAATGCACACATCTTTCAGTTCGAAATAATAAAAATATCTTTTTTGGTGACTAAATCCGCCCTGATGGTACCTTTCGCAATAGGAATCTTAGTATAAAATCGTTTTTAGTATTCAAATGGGATAACACTCATAAATCATTTTGTCTGACCTTCCTGGTATTTTTTGAAAATGTATCTATACTTATTGCACTATGTAATACCTACCTATGTGTTAAGAATGTTATGCGTTCATTATTGTTCTCGGTCTTTACTGATTGCATTGCTAGGATGTCGGCTTCACAAGTTTATTAGAAATATTATGGTGCGTACAGATTGCTAGTTATGCAGCTAGTAATTTGACCTGCAAAAAAAGTTCCCATGATTTGGACGCCTCTCGAGCAGGGACCGGAAAACCCCTTTATTTGATTAAGCCTATTGATAGGGTAACCCTATCAAAATCTTACCATATTGAAGTGTAACCCTATTGATATAGTAAGCCTATCGACGTTGTAACACTTTGAATAAAGTTAACTACTTTCTTATGCGCTTACCCTGTGATAGGGTTAGCCTATTTCTATATTTTTCCGCGCATGCTGTTGAATTCGGCAGTATAATTCGAAGTGCGAGATTGAATAGATGGTGATATTTTTGATAATTTGATATTCTTAGAGATTAAATTTGCCTGCAGGTTTTAAAACCCTATTGAATCGGTAACCTTCAATAGGGTTTTCGATAGGCTTACTGCTTACATGAAGCTAACTCTATTGATATGGTAAGCCTTAAATTAGGGTAAGTCTTCGATACGGTTACCAAATTGATAGGGTTTTTTAAAACAAGTCTATGAAAAACCCAATCAAAAACCTCTTTAAGGGTAAGCGGTTCCGGTCCCTGCTCTCGAGCGCGCCCTGGCCTGTTGCCCGTGGCCTACTCTAATCTATCCGTACATTTTCTGTTTTTTGAATAACACCAGAAAATGCTCGATGCTCAATTTGGACCTAATTCCCATGAATTCCCACCGCCCGAAAGCACGAATTGCGCCTGTGTGAGTGAGACTTGCTCCTGTGTGCGTGAAGCTCGTAGCCTGCTCGACGCAATCCTATGTCGGTTTTATAGACAACATTAAAGGAACTCGGATTGCAAATTGGATATTTACGAGAGTAACTTGAAAATGTGATTTTTTGTTTGTTTAGTTATCGTAACGATTTTGATGTCAAATGAAAGCTCTGGCTATAAAACCAATTTATCCATTTTAATCATGTAAATCAGTTTACTCGTTTAGGAGATAATTTAAGATTTAACTTGTATCGTGAAATTGTAAACAACCATAATTTTTTAAGGTTTTGTTTTATCATCTGTAGTCCCTTTATACAATTCTGTGCGCCACCAACGTAGCTGCGTTGAGGCCTTCGGAGTTTTTTCATGAGTACAACGATTAGCTTTTGCTCATGACTCCGTTGGCGAATAAACATTGTCTATCTAGTATCCATAGTATTAGTTCTTAAGAAAACTTTATTTTACCTAGATAATGTGGTGTGAAAGTAGGAAATATTTATTTATTTTTAATTTACCTAAACAGACACCTTATTTATTTTTAGGTTACTTTCCTTGATGAACTCCTACCCCTACATCTCTCTAGGAATGTATGTTTAAGCTTCAGCTCTCGACGCCTACTTTACAATTACGGCTGTACGTTGTCTATAAGTCTAAGCGAGTTTTAATATAGAAACGTATGATACTGATGAAGCTCTGATAAAAATTAGAGAACGAATGAGGTCTTCGGACTCTACCTCGTATGATCTATTAATTTTGTGACGTGTCACGGAGAGAGGTATTATGAAATGTAGGGCATTAAAAAACCGACTTCATTATCATTTTTAAATCCTTGTCAAAACCTACGTAGGTATATATCCTCCGCTTTCATTCATATTTTTTTATAAGTACGTAGGTACCACGTAGGTTTTGAAGTCGGTGCAGTTTAACGATTCATTTGTAGGGGAGACTGGGGACACTTGTTTCCTCGGGACACTTGATCCCTGAGCAATAACTAAAAAACTACAATGTATTTTAAATTCAATACATGCAGCACTGATCATAACTATAATTGTCAATGACCAAATGTCATTTTGAAAGTTTAATACAGATAACTTTAGAGAAGTAAGTAAGTATTTTGAACGTTATTTTAAGGTATTCATATAAATAAATTACAGATTTCATTGAAAACTGTTTAAACTTGAGTAATTCATGTGTGTGTAGAGATATTATTTCTTCAATTAACATTCTGTTTTGATTAAGAAAAATATTAGTTTGTAAAATCACAGTCCCGGGTTACACTTCATCATGGCTAACACAGGTAGACTTGATTATGGGATCAACTGTCCCCTACACTCATATCTCCTTTTAAGAGATTTACCTAATAGACTTTTTTTTTAAAAGTAGATATAGATTCTAAAATCCCCAGAACATACAAAAGGAAGGAAGGTGTGAAAAAACGCCAACCAGTTGACAAAATAAAGCTGAAAGCAGCAGTCAAAGCTGTCCTAGAAGGTAATAGCATAAAAGGTACAGCCAGATCTTTCAATGTACCTCTTATGACTTTGAAAAGGTATGCAAGAAAAAAAAAGGAACAAGAAAATGACATAGAGTTCGAACCTAACTACGAACAGTCTAAATTTATACGGACGCAGAAGAGGCCGAGTAAGCGAAATACTTGGAAAAAGCCAGCAAACTCCTTACACCATCTGTTTGTCCTCGCAGTGCACACGGAAGCTAGCATATGAATATGCTGTACAAAACAATAAACCAGCTAAGAAAATACAAAATTGAACTAACAATATCGCCACATATGACTGGCTCCACGGTTTCCTACTTTTAGAACAAGTAAATACTTGATTTAAGGTTGATTTTATGCGAAAACTATTGTGATATTAATTAATACATTTAGAAGACATTTTTTTAGTATTTCAAAATAATGTAGAATAGAAAAGTTACGGCATTTACCTATGAGGTAATAATTATAATAATCACAGGTATAAGGTTAAATAAACGAAAAATGTCATACCAAACAGACTTTTTATTCATGCATGCATATTATGCAATGCCAATACGGTACACTTGTTTCGCTATGATCATATCTACCCCAAGCCATGATCAAGTGTCCCAGAACATGGGACAGTGAATGATGCAAAAAGGTTGAAAGATAAATTGCCTACAGAATCATAAAAAAATATTCTACAAAACTTTATTATTTTAAGAGATATCCATAAGCTTATGTTTTATTGCTTGTTTGTTTCTAAATATACATATTTACATTTTAAATTACTCTGCTGGCTTCTTAGTGTGTATGTCGCGTTTTTACCTACTCTTATTTATCAGCATTAATTAAGAACATATATATACTTAGGGGGTTATCTGTGGTCCCCGCTCTCCTGCTTTAATTTCATTACTCCTACTTTAAGGGCAGGCACCGACTTCAAATAATACATAGATACTTAGTTAGCATATTAAAGTGATTTTATTTAAGATAGAAGATATCATTGTTAGTTCTTACTTTTTAGTTTAATTTTACGGTCGGTTTTACTTTTTTTTGAATAGTTTTTTTCTTATTTTTTAACTTAAGTTGTAAATAAGGTTAACTAGATAAGAACATAAAGGTAAATATCTGATATTGGTATTGTAGGTAATTATATCTTTTTCTTTGGTCGGCTGAAATTACCTGTCTTCAAAACTAATACATCAATTTTGATGAAACTTGCAGTCTTCCCTAATTTGGACAATACCCTGTACCACAAAAAAGAATTACTTAAATCGAACTTAAAATTCCGGAGATATGGGAACAGAAACATAAAAAAGCATTTGAAATACCCTATCTCAAAAACTACTAAACCGATTTATCAAAATAAAACTTGCAATATTCCCTAGTTGAATAATACCTAGCACAACAAAAAAAGAATTACTTATTGAAATCTTGTAGTTCCGGAGATATACGAACACAAACATAAACATATACTTACATACCTACATACATTCACTTTTGAAAGTCGCATTTTTTCAGATACTGATATAGACCAACGTATTCAAAAACTGGGCAGTTCTGGAATTATTACATACATAAGGGTCGAATAGACAACCTACTTTTTTTGAAATCGGTTAAAAAAGCGTACCTGATGGTACCAAATGGTTGCCACTCAGTTTTGTTGCCATATCATCACTAGTATGCTACGGCGCGGCGCGGCGCTGGGTTTCAGTGAAACCAGTGGGTATAGATTGGAGGCAAATACGTAAAGTACCTAACAAATATTGTGTAAGCTGGGACTGGAGTAAGTTTAAAATATCTATGCACTGAGTGAATGTCTTGTGGTCACAGCCATAATGTATAACGTCTAGACAGTCTCCATGGTGCATTGGTAGAGTGTGCGACTGCGGCATGAGAGGTCCTGGTTTCGAGACCCAGCCGGGCCAGTGAAGGAAAACTTTATTTCTGAACTAACTCCACTGATGGTCTCCATAACATAATGTTATATGACAGCTTACTGTGGGAACATATAGATTGTGTATCATATTCTGTAATGTATTTATTTATTGATCTTAAGCTAAATAATATGAATTTTTAGTGTTATTTCTCAAGCCCTGAAACACAAACCGGCGCTAGTGATTAACGGCTATACGTATGGAATGGATCGTCGAAGCAAAACCACATTGGCATGGAAATGTACAAAGAACGCTGTATGCCGCGCGAGGGCCGTTACCCATAGGGGCAGTAATGAGATCATAAGAACTTTCTTTATCCAGCATAATCACTCACCACCACAGTTCATCATTAAAGATGGTGTACTTTTGAAAATGTAATATTCTTTCATTATCATAATCTGGAAACCACTCGAATGTAGATTAATCTGATATAGGACCAATTAGGTAATTACCAAAAATATTAAATAAGACACTTTTTAACTTAGTTTTAAGAATAGGTATGATATATTTAAACTTCACTTGGCGTGACTGTAAGAACTTAAGAGATTACAGTGTTTTGTAAAGTGCTTTTAATATGCTAAAATTTAAATGTCTAATATAAATTTATAATACTTAAATCCATGAATTTTTTGGCGCATCGTTTACGTTTATTTTCCAAAAAAGTGCTGATGAATTTTGCTGCATAAATTTTTTTGAAAAACTAAGAAAAATTATTTTTATTTTATAAAAAGTCCTGAAGCTTCTGTTTGGAATCGCCCGAATTTATTTTAATTGCGGCTTATTATTTTTTTAGCCATTTTAGCTTTCGCCGGGTTAAGTTATATGATGTTGTAATCGTGAACAAAATTAATAGCTCTTAGTTCAATCTGTATTTCTATGGTTTTATCTTAAGGTTAAAAGAGTCACAAATACTTAAACACGAGTGATTGTGACTACGGTGTGTGTAAAGACATCGGAACCTCTAGTAATAACGTAAAAGTAGTTTTAAGTCGATAAAATCTGGTTAAATTTTCTTTTACTTTAGTATTTACCTCCTTACTTATTTGGCAGTACAAGTGGTGGAGAATATTCGTGGTAAAGAGTTGCTTATAATGTCGGGGTACAGCTTCTACCTCAACAAGCAGTGTAAAGTAACTCTACAGTGGCGCTGCACGAGCGGGCACATTTGCGGCGCCAGCATCATCACGGATCTCACGAAGCTCACGATACTCAAATGTAAAATAAAACACAATCACAGTCCCCCCAACTTTGTTATTAAGAATGGAGTTTATCATAAAATTTAAATAAGGATTTCATAATTTCATTTGGATTACGAAATGTTTCGGAATTTCCTTTTTTTTAACAAGATGGCCTATGGTGATTGTTTTTTTTTGATTGATTGATCATGATTTTTAAGATGCTTTTCAAAACAGATTTTTGTAACACTTTCTGTATACTTAGAGTTTATTTTGGTTTAATAATTTACTTCGTATACGCAGCGCCAGTGTTATACGGCTCTAGGGAAGCTGCGCATACTGAATATAGATTAATGCTTGCTCGCAATGCCCTCAATTTTGATATAATGAAGGGAGAGCTAATCATGAAGTTTGAATTATGATTCCAGTTTAACTGACTTTTTGTGTGCTACTCTGTGTTGTGTGAAATAATGGATAAAGAGATTTTGCAGATGATTTTTTATTAAATAGGCTGACTTCAAACCTCATAGTTTTTTTTTAAGTCTGACCATGAAATTCAAGATAATGCTTAAATCGTTAATATTTTTTTTATAAGTTATGGATGGGACGCTTGTCTTCCCTGCCACCTAATGTTAAGTGAAAATGAAGACCAAAGTGGTACACGTCCATCCACGAGAAACCTATCCACTCGACGCTTTAAAGTACTAGGAATATACTGGTCAGGTAAAATAGACGCAGGCAGTTCATTCCAAACCTTGGCGACCCGTATCAAAAAGGAACTGTCAAAGCGCTTAGTTCGACTTTTCGGAATATCTACCACATACGGATGGAAGTTCTGTCTGCGCCTAGTAGTCCGATGGTAAAGGGGTGAGGGTTCAATTTATTCCAACAGAGCACTGGCGCACTCACCAAAATGTATCCTGTAGTACACGGTTAAACACGCAACCTTACGACGATGCTCTAAGGTCTGCAGTTTTTTGGTTGTAAGGTCGACGTCGTTAATTAGTTTACGGGCTCTTCGGTCAACGGAGTCCAGCGCTTTTAGTTGATATTTGGCTGAACCATTACAAAGATGACTGCAGTACTCCATGCATGATCGCACTTGAGCTGTGTATAAGTTAAGAAGCTGTGCAGGGCCAATGTACCGCCGTACCTTCGAGATGATTCCCAACTTTTTCGAAGCTACTTGAGCCATGGGCACAATTTGTTGACCGAAGTTTAAACTGGATGTTACAGTTACGCCTAAAAGTGATGGGGACAGATACATTTTGGAAAGTGGGCGTTAATGTGAAGGTGCTCTTTTTTGCGTTGAATAGACACGCATGAGTTTTGGACGCGTTGAATTATATAACAATGTTTTTTGTGTATGTATATTATGATACGAAGATATACAATACGTTTTACATTTATATATTTATTATATGCATTATATTACACAGTTTCAAATTTGTATTCGTATCTTAATAGACTATTTAAATAAGGTGGAAATCCCTTTTATACAGGGTGACTGGTGGGCCATTTTCGAAATTGGATGACGTGATTTTGAGATCATACCTACATGAAGAGAAAACCTAAAATATAAAATAAATATTAATAATGTTCTTGTAATTATGGATGGAATATGATGCACTGTGAACTTAAAGAATCATTTTATTTTGCAAAGTTGGTATCTACTTGAAATAAATTTGCGCAAGAATCATTAATTTTGCAAAGTTGATCATCATCATCATCAAAACTCCGTGTAATGAGCCCACTGCTGGGCCATGAGTCTCTCCTCTGGGTGACGAGGACATTTAGGTCGTAAGCCTCCATGTTGGGCCAGTGCTGGTTGGTGGATGTCAGAATTTTCAGGGCACCGAAATTGCTTCTGACAAACCCTAACGAATACTGTACAAACACCCGGGATCGACTGCTTAACTTGCCCTATGAAGCATGGAGGTCGTCGTGAGAAATAAATGATCGGAGGTCTACTTAACTTAAAGGTATCTTACCGTTTCAGTATTGTTCTTGAAGACCCCAAAAGATAAAAAAAAAACTCTTTATTGTACACCAACATGGTTACATAGTTTAATGAAACTAAAATTACATTTAACATACAAAGGGCGGCCTTATCGCCGAAGTGCGATTTCTGCCAGGCAACTCAGGCATTGGAGGAAATTTACGTGGGCGAGGTGTTCGCCTAGTAAATTAAAATTTGGTTGTGGCATGACATTGGCTCTCACAATTAGCTGTCTTGTGTTTGTATTTTTTCATGCGATAGTCAATTTGTACTGTACCTATTTGTATTAATTCTATAATTCTGACTGGAAAAGAGTGCCAAGAGTTTGTTTTCCGCCGGCTTTTTTAGTCTCTTGGTCTACTGTAATATCTTTTCAATCACTATCAACACCTTGTTAAAGCCGAAGTACAAAAAATTGACGTCATTAAGCGGCCACTCGATGTTCTTATGATGAATAAAGAAAATTTTATTTTTTTATTTTTATTTTGAGTGGTGATGAGTTTAAACGAGACATTTGGGACTTGAAGGCATTTGGTGAATATTTCCACGATACTTCATCGACTAATTTATAACTTTTGAGCAATCTACTTGTAAACGTGAATCAATAAGATTAGTAGCCTTTTTCCAAGCTTATCCAAGAGCCGTTAAAATGTTATTATCAAGATCAGGAAAATATATATAAGTAAGTACTGAATAATTTCGCCGACCAGGATTCGAACCTTGGTCTCCCGCTTGCGGTGCGGCTAGGTACTCTTTCTACTGAGCTACTCCAATAATGAAATAACTTAGTATATATTCTAAGTTATATCTATTAATAACGTAGTTCCATTTTGTAATAGTGATTTACAGCAATATTTTCTTTTTCAATCCTACGCCTAAAGGTGGAGGCCAAATTATGAGGAGTTTGACACAGACACCAAAAACATTTGTTATAATTTCAGATTAATCTAATTTAAAATAACCATAACTTGCCATCTCTCGTTGTTAATCCTAAAAATTGCCATTACTACTTAATAAAACATAACCAATATTTTCAGCACTGTTTTTGAGGACCCAAAAAGATAAACCGGTGCTAGTGATTGACGGCTACATGTATGGAGTGGATCATCGCGGCAAAACCACTTTGGGATGGAAATGTACAAAGAACGATATATGCCGCGCGAGAGTCACTACCCATAGGAGCAGTAATGAGATCTTAAGAAGATCCCTTCAGCATAATCACCCACCTCCACAGTTCGTCATTAGGAATGGTGTACTTTTGAAAATACAAGGTGTCCAAAAAGAGTATCGGGTATTTGTTATTTCGATAAAACAAAAACTACTTAAAATCAACAAAAAAGTTTATTATTAATTATTGCAATATAAAATGGAAAATTACTTGGAAAAAATTATGTTATCTATATGGTGACCGTTACGCTCCTGGCACTCTTCTAATCGGGAACGAAGATTGGCGATAACACGCTGACACATAGCTCTCGATATTGCTGCCATTTCTGATCTTATGTTTTGCTTCAATTGCGTCAGGTTCGTCGGATTATTCTCATAAACCTTACCTTTTAGGTATCCCCATGCAAAATAGTCAAGTGGACTAAGGTCGGGGCTTCTGGGAGGCCAGTTGATGTTACCCCTACGCGAAATGACCTTATTAGGGAATAATTTGTTAACAATTGCTTGATTTGATGTATGGCAAGTGGCCCCATCTTGTTGAAACCACGTTCTTGAGTTGTAACCTTGGAACTCCTGTAACTCTGGAACCAAAAAGTTTCGCAGCATATCGCTATAACGGTCACTATTCAAATTGAGTGCTCGGCCTCGTCGATCTTCATGAAAATAAGGACCGATTATGCCTCTAGCAGACATAGCGGCCCAAACAACGACCTTTGGGCTGTGCAGGGGTCGTTCATGCTTTCGTCTAGGGTTTTCCTCTGCCCAGAACCGACAATTCTGTTTATTTACATGACCATTGAGATGAAAGTTTGCTTCGTCACTGAAGAGTATGTTATCAAAATTGTTGAACCGCCGTAACATTTCATTGGCGAAATTCAATCGATAAGCATAGTCCGTATCCTTCAATTCTTGAACCAATTGAACTTTATAGGCTTTTAAATGCAAATCTTTCTTTAATATCAAATGCAAGGATGTTTTTTTTATGTTTAATGATTGGCTTCGCTTTCGGATGGATAAAGACGGATTTTGACGAACTGACGCCTTCACTTCTCCGATAGTTTTCTCGTCACGGACTGAACGAGGGCGGCCAGAGTTTTGAATTTTTACCGTCGCACCTGTATTCTCGAACATTCGGATCCATTTTCTAATGCTATCGTCACTTGGTGCATGGCGTGTACGATATTCGGCACGATACAAACGTTGAGAAGCCACTATTGAATCACCGTTGCGATAATACGCTCGTACACAAAAAGCACGATGCGTCCCCGGGTACTACTCCATCTTGACATAAACTCCACAAAATGGCGGACGTCACGATCCCCTCCCCACTCCCCTCCGTCGCTCAGTTTCAAAAGCAGCGCCAAAACAAATACCCGATACTCTTTTTGGACACCGTGTATAATGTCTGTACTATTTAAATCACTTAACAAAATCATTTTTTTTTTTCTAGAAATGTTAAGTTTTTTGAGGCTTAAATTACGGTTTTTATTTAACAGTTTCTCTATCGGCAAAACCATTAATAACAATTTGGGATGATTTCAAAAATAAAATGCATTAAAAATTATAGTTTCTAACTGCTGGCAAAAGTTGAAGTGTAAAACCAAACCAAATAACGAGCATTATTTTTTTCAACTAATTGCATGTTAGTTGCGTTTCTCGACAAAACAACTAATCCAAACGTATAAACAAGAGATTTTACTGCCTTTTATTCAGTTTAAAATGTTTTTGATTATAAAAAGGGCAGGTCAACAAATTGCGCCAAAAATAATAAATTCATTAACTATGTTATATATGCTTTTTTATTGTTAAGACGTGTGAATCTACTTACGATTTTACAAACTTTCTGCATTTTTTTTTGTTTATGCATCTGGTTAATATTTATTCCACATACACATTCATCTTTAAATCCCGTTTACCTCGCAATCGTTATTTTGCCATATCTGCACTATACCTACTAGACTACGGCCATCCTTCAAACATAGGTACCTCTATTGTATTTTTTGCAAAGTATTTATTTTTTTAACAAGGAAATTAATATATCCGCTAACATATTAACCAAGGCATGGTCACTCTAAATTTTCATTAAAATAAAGATGACTACGCGCTACTACAAAACATGTTGTAGTACTACGTCACAGTTTTATCAATAAAATGCCGCGTCGTAGTAGGTATGTTCATCAAGAGCGTCTATTTTTCAAAAGTATGTGGTTCCATATTTCTACTTTTTTGTACTAAGCGACGCTAAAATAAATATGCAGGTACGTTTATATCGTATCAAAGAAACTAACATTTAAATTTGGCTGGTGACTACAAATCAACCCTGTATATTAAGGTTGTATAACGAGCATACATACATCCATCCAAACTTTCTCATTTATAAACTCCATAAACTCTTTGTATTAATGAATAAATTATATTATTTTCTCTTGCTTATTTTATTATAAGTTTAATAGTTTTTAGTCTCAAATAAAAGGTGATGATGCATTATAGTATTTTATGCAACTGTCATATAATAGAGGGTATTAAAACATAAGTGTAGTTTTTTGAAACGAGCCGCAGGTGAGTTTCAAAATAAGATTAAACGAGCGTTTTAATACCTAATTATATGCAGTTGCATACACTACTTAATTTAATCTCCTGGTATGGTTATTTAGTATCATCGGTATTGCTAGACATTTTTGCTACTAAAGTTTTATTCAACAAATTAATACTCAAATTCGTATGTACGAAATAGCGTCAAAATGGAAAACGCCTGTTAATGGTTTATGTCTCGGATCCAGCACGCATGCGCGTTGCGCGCGCAGCGCGCTCACCACAGATAATGTGTACTTAAATTGAATTGAAACCTCCTTGGTCGGGCGGGACACATTGTACTTTAATAATCAAGAAAATGTTTTAAAGCATTGTTTTGTTAAGAGAATAATGCTTTAATTTACTTTTTTAATTGTCTTATAGAAGTATGTTAATAAAATATGCCAATAAAAGTCTGTATTTCATTTCATAATTAGAACATTACCAAATGAGATTATATAAAATTTATTTAAGTAGGTATATCAAACCTTAATAATGCGAACTTTTTACGTGCAACCTCCTTGGCTCCAAATGAAAAAAATATGTTTCACACTTCATTTGCTTAAGCTTTTACAAAGCACAACGGGGATCGGCTTTACATAATTGTATTTTGTGTAGCAAAATTTATTGTCATTCATCAATTATTTATGAGCCATCAAGTCCCATCTGCCTACCTTTTTTTCAATGGATTTAAACTATATTGAAAGAAAAGGTGGTAAAGTTCTCTTATATGATGCTCATCTATACCTATACAAAAAAAACGAGATAATAAAAAGGGGATTTCAATCTGGAGATGCACCAAGTACCGAAAAGAAAAATGCAAGGGTATTTTGATGAGGTAGTACATTCAATTAATGAAAAATGTGGTAAATAATAAATAAAAATTACCCGACCAGGATTATTTATTTATCACATTTTCATTAATTTAAGAATAATTGAGCATTTTAAATGCATAAACTTAAAAACATTATTAAAGTTGTACATTTTAAGGCTTATGTAATTCGGCACTTCTATTGTAGGTACATTTTGAAGTTTTTCTTATAGTTAAAATGATTACAGGGTGCAACTGTTGATGTTTAGCGAAATCATACCTACTCTCCAACAGAAGAAGATAATATAGTAGCCAAAAGTATCTATGACTGTAAAAAACGGGTATCATCAGGTGATTTTTCACCGGTACCGACCGAATTAAATAAAACTGTGGCACCGAGCGATGCAGCTATGCAAATTATTAATAAAATACTCTCCTTGAACAGTGTTCAAAGCTCTTTGTACCGTTCAAGAAATAAAGCGGCTGGTTTAAAATAACTTAACTTTAAGTTGGTTGAAGAGGTTAAAGTGCCACCAAAATTTGATGAGTTCTTGATGGCCGACTTTAGCTATTCTGATACAAGAATAATAACCTTTGCCTCAGAGGAAGCTAAAAAAAGGTAAATGAAGTAAAATCCTATTACAGTGATGCACATTCAAAAACTGCTCAAAATCTTTTGTCCAGATGTATGTAATACACGGCGAAATAAATCCATCAGACGAAGTAGATTTCATTGTGACTCTCATTTATGCATTTATGAATAAAAAAATACATGCGCATATAAAACATTGTATCTGATTAAATCATCCATTCCACAATGGGAACCTCAAAATTTTAAAACAGATTACGAACTTGCCGCTACGAAAGCAATAAAATGTGTCTCTCCAAATATAAATTTAAAAGGTTGCTTTTATCATTACTCTAAATCGATTTGGAAAAAAGCAAACGAGTTAGAACTTACGAAAACCAAAGTTTCAAGACGAGTCGTCGCACTTTGCGGTCTATTTTGTTACCGAGAGATAGAATAGTGGAGGGATGGTGCTACGTAGAGTCCGATAGCCCAATTGATAAAAAAATGAACGATTTAAAAACTATATATATATGGTAGAACTTTGGCGGCAAAACGAAGAGTTTATAAACGTGTAGTGTGATGTAGTGTGATGAGTGATGAGACACATCGGACGACAAGCAACGTCGAAGGATGAAATAACAAAGTGAACAAAGCCATTAAAATAAATAATCTAAATATCTTGCAAATTTTGACAGATTCTCGACTGTACGCGGTTAGAATAAAACAGTTTGAGACACATTGCTTCAGTCCAAATAACCAAAATTCTGAAGTAAGAGAAAAAAACGAGTGGATAAAAGATGTTTTACAAAAATTAAAAAATAATGAAATTACTGTAGCTTGATAAGCTTCGAATATAGTTTTTTTTTTAGGTTTTGTAATTTCTTTTTTTACTTATACTTTTATAAATAATTTATTTAAAGCATGACTGTTTTTTATTCCATAGTGAAACAGAATAGTGTCATTAATTAAATGTACTTGTGTTTTTACATATACATACATAGATTTGAATTTGGGAACCAAGGGAAGCAAAAAATGAGACCCAAAGGAAACAGCTGAAATATGGGATCGAAAAGTGGGACCCAACGGAAATAAATGTTATTATTTATATGTGCCATTATTTATAATAATGTTACGTGCTAGGGTTCGGGGATAAATTAAAATACACCGGTTTTACCGTTAGACGATTTTTAATCGCGAAGAACACACAGTCACAGACAGTCAAAACTCTAAATTATCACAGATCACTTATTACGCACTTTAGTTTAGTTTCTTCAGTTCTTTTTCTTCTCAAGTCAAAACTTAGAATCTCCCCGGCGGCCTAATCCTCGCCTTATATATCCCCGAGAAGGCCTCTCCAAAGTTCTCGAAATAACGCGACTAAAACAATAAACAATGTCAACATGTCGTAAACAAGTCGCGGTCCCAGAGAAACATGAACCTTAGGCGCGCGGTATAAGGTACAAATTCGTCTGCGCGCGCCTTGAAGTTATGACCTTGGGTTTTTTTTCCCGAACAAACAAGCGCGTGCGTGCATAGAAATATGAACTCTATACTCCGGCGCTATACTGCCCGGATTTGCTTGCGCGCGCCGTAACAATAATTTCATATAAATCTAATTTAAAATTAGGTAAGTACCATAATTTGGTAATCAAAAAGTAGCCGTTACATTTCACTCAATAAAAAATTACAAACATTACATGACTCCGTATGTGTAATAGTTTCAGATTCTCTCATACTAACCAATCTTAATATTATAGCCTGTTTAGCAAGCAATTGTTCGGTATTATGAGCCCAGACACATTTTTAAACCTTAAAGGAGAATTAATTTTATTACCATTTAAAACAATGGACATTAAACTTCTGTACGTTTTTGTTTCAGTTAAATATTATAAAAATGCGAGTGGAAAAGACGTAATTGTCGTAAACGGTTACAGCTTCTGCGTAGGTAATCGTTCACAACAGAGCATAAATTGGCGGTGCACGAACCAAAGAGTTTGCAGAGCGCGAGTAACAACGGATAAAAACATGAGATATTTAACAAAATCATTTTTAATGCACCCGCATAAAGCTCCAGCAATTGTAATAAAAAATAATGTACTTTTTAAAGTTTGAAATAGTTTTATAGGTAATAAATAAAATTTCACGCCAAACTCGCTATTTTTTTTAATTGTTTTGTTTGGAATTTAAAAAAAAAACCCAGAATTTGGTAGATACGAGTTAATAGTGTTCCAATCTTTACACCTCAAGTCTTATTACTACGTAATACTTAATAAATATGCCATTGTATACATATAAGGTTTTAAAGGTAATATTTCATTACAGTGCAGTTTTTGAAAACGATTCAGGGTGCGGAAGTCCTTCTGGCGGGGGGTTACAGTTTCTGCGTTCAGCAGAAAACGAAAACCTCTATTCGATGGCAATGCAACAGTCGCTTTAGAAAATGTTACGCGAATGTGGTCACTAAGTTAACGGATGGAAAAGTTACCAAATTGAGACTACAGCATAATCACGAACCGCCTGCCTTTAAGGTCCTAAATGGTATTTTTACAAAAATAAGAAAGCCATGATGGATTATGTACCTTTTTGTTTTCTTTTTCTAATTGTAATCACGAAAGATTAGTTATTTGATGTTGTGAATTGTGTCTTCTTGTTTGGTGATTAAATACTTGTATTTGTGTAAGAGTTATTTATTTGACTACTTCAATAAATAAATTTTGTGTTGTTTTTTTAATTTTAAAACATTTGAAGGATCCTATGCTATGTCGTTTTCATAAAAATACTTTTTCCTAGCAACAAAAATAACAACATGATACACAAAGTCTTTCTTTACAGCGCAGATATTGAAAACGCTTCGGAACTCGACGGTTCTTGTGCTGAAATATTACAGTTTCTGCGTACAGCACAGATCAAAGTCTACAATTTGATGGATATGCAACAGTTACAGTCACAAGTGAAATGCAAGCGTCGCGTCGACGCGACGACGACGTGACGAAAATACCCGGGAGGGTACTTCGGTATTAACTGAATCACAAGTCACAACCATTCGGCGCCTACGTTTATGATACGAAATGGGATTTTGATTAGAACTTAATTTCGATATCGAATATTTGGCTTACGATTAAAATTCTATTTATATGTATAAGCAAAGCTAGCTAAGCATATAAGCTAATTTGTAAAAAATATATTAAATAACCTTTTCAAAAACAAGCTTTTATTAAAATGAACTTAAAAGAAAAAATAAACTTTTACACCAATTCTTTTTTTTCTTTTAAGTGCATTTAAATAAAAGTTTGTTTTTAAAAAGGTTTTTTTATTTATTTTTTTACTTTTTATTTATCTGGAAATGTTTCTCAGGTTGCTCATCTCATCCAATGCATCGTTGTTGAATGGTCATTTACCGGTTAATTTTGAACAGTTATGAATATGGTTATGGTTATAAATAAATGAATTGAATTGAATGATTTCACCCCACTCAAGGGCACGTATGCTTGACCAGCAGCAAAGAATCTAAGTATACAACGGCATGGTCGACGGTACTACCCCGCATTTTGTAAGCTGTTTAGGCCCAACATAATATAATTTGCAGCATTCTGCGTTCTGTAGTGCCGTAGCTATATTTTGCTGAAAATTGCACAGTCTTGGGTTGAATGTAACATTGTAAAGAAACATCACCTTGGCCCCAAACAATATTTCTAATTCCCTCCTGTCGTCTTAATGTCAGTTGGAATAATACTATTTAAATCTGTTTTCATTGTTTCGAGAAGAATCTACAAGACTGCAATTATTTTGCTAATAATTACCTACACCACAAGCTCGCAAATATTCAAGAAAAGTTTTGTTGTGATTATTTACTTGTTGGTTAGTGGGATAAATAAATTTGCAGAGCCTTTTCAATTGCAAATTCCCCAGTTTGGTCTTTGTTTGGTCGATCAATCAAAGTAGCAAAATGTTCTGATTGTAGTTCACCGATTCTTAATGCATTCAAGAGGTATCTAAAAGTTGTACTACCTTGTTGTCTCATATTTTCAGTCAATTTAATTAACGAGAAAGAGCGCCATAGACGTGCGACATATTTTTTCGTGTTATTTTCAGAAAGCCCTTTCATTTGAAAAGTTAAAGTGAACTTCATATTTGATGTATTTTTGACTTTGAATGTAAGTTTTGGTGAAAATAATGATACAGTGTGCTAGGAATCGATGTGCTAGCAAGCTTATACTTTATAAGCTAGGAAGCACATACCTACAGTAATTGTTAAGAAATAATGTGCAATAATCCACTTAATCCTTCAGCTTAGCCGGAAAACTTGGTAAATTTTCACTACTTATTTTCTTTTAGGCCTTAATGTGTGCTGTGTTAATAATTGCAAATTTATTTAATAAATAAAGCAAATTGATTGGAAAAAAACGATATGTTAAGGGCTATAAGGTATAGTAAATACATTTTTCCATTGAATTTGTTTCCAAGAAAATGTGCTAGCAAATAGACATCACATTTTGTTGTGATTCAGGCTAATTTAGTCAAAATTACACAAAAATAAACCACTACGAGGTTGTACAAAGCAGATACGAGTAACATTACATTGGAGTGTGAGCGAGAGCGGTATTTTTATAGTTAATGTGAATGAGATTAAAACGGCTTCTTATTCTTTAATTTTAGCTTCTTCTCCTAAATTTTCATTAAAATGTTTAATTAATTTAAAGAACTCCGCTACTGGACTTTGAACACTGACATCACAATATGTACGTTAGTACAGCATATTATCGAAGTACGATGTATGTTAGTTCGAATGTTGATTATAGCGACGTATGGGATTCCGATGATCGCATGTTGGTCGGGCTCATATGATATGATATGATTTTGTAAATAGCAACCCGTCCTGTAGCGTAGTAGTCGTTAGTTTGAGATGTGATGATGACGAAGACCAAAACTATACTTTACTATTTGTTACAATTAAAAAAAAAAAATTCTAAATAAGGACGTGATGGTAGTATTCCGTTACAGTTTAATATACAGAGAAAATTTCAAGAAACTATTAGATGGCGATGCTATAGCAACTACCTCAACTGTCCTGCGAGTATAACTACAAGTAAAGCCCATGTAAAATTTGTTCACTATAACCTACAGCATAATCACCAACCTCCCTCTTTCAGTGTGAAAAATGAGCGTTATATCAAAGTATAATTTTATTATTTTTGTTTTAAAAAGATCCATCCAAGTATTATTGCCGTAGAATATCCCGTTAATTTATTTTTGATACTGTCGTCTTTGTCGCCCCAAAAGGACGTTTAACATTAATAAAGAAAATTAAAAAACAATTTACCAATTATCTATGGCTAACATCTGATTATTTGTTCCAGTATATCAGTAGAAATGTTAAGCAATTGTCTAATAAGGAAAAAGTCGAATTTGTTTGTCTCAAAAATAAATAAATAACTAAGAATTAATAGACTAAAAATTATATATATATTTGTGCACTGAATATCACGTTTTCAACCAGATTTAATATTGTACATATGAACTCCATTAGTTGGTGTCAGACATCGAATTAAGTGTGTGGTACCTATCAACAGCTAACCACATTTACTTTGTATCTAGTTTTTACCTGAGTACATAAATATTTGTAGTGGAGGCGTATGAATTTGCGTGAATGAATATGTTGGTCAGTGAAAAATTACACCTTGTTTGTCTTTTTTTACTTAATACACATTTACAGCAGAATAGTCGTAACTCACAATGGGCCTCAACGAGTAATGGCAGGGCACGTAACTTGAAGCACTGGCATTAGTAATGTCGTTTCTCATTTATAAGGCAGGACAGAACGTGAAATTAATATTAATATTCGTATTTTGATTTATATATTTTATATTTTCTTTAAATGCTTCACGTACGCCCAGAGATACCTACGCATTGGAATAAAAGGGACAAGGTGTACATGAGTATTTCTCAAAAAAGTGTCCCGTCATGAAATTGTCAAGAAATCAGTTTGTCAAGAAACGTCAAGAAATTATCGTCACTTAGGACGACATCATACTACCTGTTATAGGAATCAAGTAACTCAAAATTAAACACGTACTGGTCTTATTAATTAAATTTATTTTTTATTAATAACTGGACACACAATATATTATATGAATTCTTTCAGAGGACAGGGCAACAAATTTAAATTTCTTTTACATTATGTCTTTCTTTTTGTCGTCGGGTAGCCTCCCTTCTTCTTCATCAGTCTTTATTTTAAGCATTCTACTCTTTTCAATTGTTTCAGTCTGTTCTTTTCTTTGGTGTAATTTACTTTTGAGTTTTGTTATTGTTCTAGTTTTCAACTTTTGTACTGGAATAGCAGTCTGTTGATGTCATTTTCCACATAAAAGTACCTGTTTTGTCATCTAAGATCTGAAGTGTAAAACAATACCAACACAATTTACTAAGCGACCTTTATTATCTACCCAGTAGGTATACTGCATGAAACATCCAAAATTTCTTGACGTCAGGAAATAGTCACGAAATTTTGTGAGGAAAATCTAACATGCAATCGTATTTTTGTAATAACATCGAAATTATCTATTGGATCTAACAGCAAAGGGTTTCCGTCTATTAAGCACTATACTCTCAAAATTTTGCATGTATGTATATAATAATAATATAACTTACTTTTTGGGTCCGAATATCGTCAGGAAATATTTTATAAATGAAATCCACTTCAAACGCTCCGACTGTTTGGCTAACTGACAGCTAAACACAAAATAGAGGAACGATTTCCTGATTGTCTATGGAATCAAACAGGGCTGCCATCCGCAAAAAACAACTTCAAACTTCGGGAAATGGTTTGGTGGTGTTAAATAGCGTCAAGAAATGTGTCACGAAATTCATAAAAAAATTGTGAGACATACAATATTTTTGAATTTTAAATAATACAAAAGACAATTAGAAGCTCAGGTGTGTTTTAAAATTGTGCCAGATATTATTTGAATGTAGAATAAAGAAACCCCATTTTGAGTTTCTTCAAATATAAGTTTTTTGAAGACTTTTTATCACTTGAGAAAGAGGGGGGACATTTGTTTTTTATATGGCGGGCTAATTTACTGTCCCAAACAAGTTAATTTTTTTTATTTGTTTTCACTTTAATGGGTGTAAATATGACCTTATTAAAATAGTATTTAACCGCACAACAATTTAAGGAAAACAATTTCTAAAAAGAAACTTCATATCATAAAAAAATTACGTTTTTCATCAGTGGACAATTAAAATTTCTAAAAGTGGACAACTTTTTGAGAAATAGTCACATAGAAGTAAGTCGAATAGAAGAAATAATGTTGAGCATAAACAGAAAAAATATTGGAATATTGCATATAACGCAACAAAATACACTTTAAACCTTAATGTGTTAACCTTAGTATTTGCAAGTACTAGCTAGGTAGGTGCCTTCCTACTAAAAATAACAAAAAGAGATAGAGGTGGAAATTATGTGGTGCTGTAATTTCACTTAATTCAATATTCAATTATCGTGCCACAAAAGACACCTGGATCCTTTATTTTATCAGAACTGGACTACTTAGTTTTATTTCTCAGGTAGCACGTCTTGCATGACAAAAATATTCATTCCCAAGATTTGATTTAATTCAATGTCTCTGTTGTACTATTTTAAAAAGGGCATTAATTATTATCAAGCAATTTTTTCAAATCATGAGTAGTCTCTACGCCATATATTTTTTTCGCAGTATTTAGTAAAACTTTAGTAGAGATTTTTGGAATAAAATAAGAAATTTTCCCTCTTTTTCTTCTCATCGTGTCTTGGATTACTGGATTATATCAAGTTAAAACAGATAAAGATTACCAAGTAAAGAAAAAACTTCTGTTAGATATTTGTAGAAGATGAAACCACGCAAAAAAGGACCAAAAAAGTGGAAATTTCTTAACAATCTCTAAAGAAGAATTATCTTGAAAAGCAGACGACTTTTACTGAAGCCATGTTGATGTAATTCGATAGCCCTAAGTTCCATCTATCTCTATTGTCACGGAAACATGTCGTTTTTGGGACACCCTGTATATATACATAGCTATAATTATAGATATCCCTTAGTTTACATTCATAACTATACACATAGAAAAAAAATATTATATGTAAAGGTTATTTTTTCCATAAATTCAAAAATAAGCTGAAAGTTTGAAAATTTTAGCGATAATTGAGTAAAACTTTTATTGACATGAAACATTAAAAATATTTTTTCAGATCTTACGCCAAAATACTTTAAAAGTAGACAAGGTAACATTCAGTTACGGCTTGGTGGCTATCATTTCGGGGTGAAAAGCAAAGGAGGCCCCAAAGTTAGATGGCAGTGCACACAATCTCGTCATGGATGCCGCGCTCTTCTACACACTATCGATTATGACATTGTAAAGGCCCGCAATATACACAATCATTAAAAACACCTAAAGATAATAAATAATAATAAAATCCCCGGACAATCACACCAACTACATGGCCCCGAAGTAAGCATAGCTTGTGTTATGGGATACCATGTAGCGAACTAGGGGGGAACCTAGAATATAAATAGAGAAATAGATGAACACCCAGACACGGAACATTTTTTTTTCTGGTTCCGTGCGGGAATTGAACCCGCAACCACTGGCGTGTGAGGCAGATAGCTTTACCCCAACGCCAAAGTGGTCGTGATGAAACACTATCGTTTTATTTCTATGACCAGCTGGTTTAATAGTAACGTATGTCTAGGCCAGAGGTTCTAATCCTGATGACGGTGGATATCTGTGTGATGTATATGTATTGTAGTCATGGATGTTTATATGAGTTTATTTATTGTCTATAAATAATTTGTATACTGGGCTATTTTTTATGCACCGGTAATTTTTTTATTTCACATCATTAGCAAGAAAATTAATATATCCGCTAACATATTCAACAAAGCACTCTAAATCATGAATGAATACCATTAGAATAAAGACGACTACGTACTACTACAAAACATTTTGTAGTACTACGTCGTAGTATTTTCAAACGTAAACAATGAAATGCCGCGTCTTAGTTTACGTGCTTAGTGCGGTGCGTTTTTTTGACGAATACGTCATTCGTCAAAAAAATTGTGATGCTAAATCTTAATTTTTTCTACTGGGTGATAATAAATGTGCAGGTACATTTATATTGTATCAAAGAAAATAATTTTGGCCGGTGATTATACAGGGTGACTGGTGACAAATTAGCAATATTTGAAGGAGAGCAATCTGTACTCGATTCTGATCATAATTATGTAATAAAAGTAGGTACTTAATTTTTTATGAGAAATCCCTATGAATAAATAAAGAGATCTTACTACAATTTTCCCGACCGCTAATTATTTATTGTATTACACTAATGTAACCACGCGTTGCGTAATGAATTTTTAACTTTCGGAGAAGTTTACTCAGTAAATTATTATCTCATATATTTTTTCATTAATTTTTTCTCTTCATATTTGATCTTAAACTATCACGTCCTGGAATATTGACCCACCAGTCACCCTGTATAGCCCAGTATATTTCATAAGCTTATTATGCGTTATCTTGTATCCATAAAACAAGAAAACATTTAAGATACTTCATTTTGGCTTAATGTTGTATGAATGTCAGAAATATCATAATTTTTGAATAATATAATCATAATGTCAGAATATCAGAATATTATTTCTTTGAAAACACTAGAACAATAATTTATTTATAATAGAAACAAACGGTCTTTCACAGTAATTAATATGAAACATTTTCTTAAAATAAACCTACAGTTTCCTTAAAAATACAAAGTAATTCTAAACGCTTACTGTCTAACAAACAAGGAAAATTTTAATTTACTGTTCATAGTTTACTTACGTTAGTATTCACAGCATACATGTACTTACAGATTTACACACTATACAATACATAAAACGATACGTTAAAATAAAGTTATAGAACAATTAGAAGATACATATATACATATATTTTTTTTAAATTTACATATAGTGTTTAATTCAATCATTTATCCTAAAACATTTTTTTATATTATATGATTTATCGAAAAATATGTCCACATTAGTTATTTTTTTACTTTCATTAAAAATTTTGCACGCTTAACAAAAGAATTAGCTTCATAAAGGTGGAATAATATTGTATTGCAGGCGTTTAAGTATTTATGCATTCCACTATGAAGGTTCATGTATTTTTAACAATTGGTAGTTATATCTGTCGCCTTACAAACCTTTTATACGGATTTTTATTGCCAGCGAGTCTATGGGTCATTAGGAGCTACTTTATTTATAAACTAGCTGTTGCCCGCGACTTCGTCCGCGTGAATACCGGTTATGGGAGTTGGATAAATAATATTATAATATCGTCCTTGAAGTTCAAAGTCAAAACCGATTCAGTTGTTTAGCTGTGAAAGCGTTACTGATAGATAAACAGAAAGAGTTATTTAAAAAACTGTTACAACAAAGCTGTGATTCGCAGTTTCACCTAGGTTTTGTGAAAAAGACCTACAAAAAATAAAATAGAAAAAGTAACCTACAAAAAGTATATACCAAACAGGAATACCCTACGAAAGGCACACTGGGTAAAAGTAAGGCTGCAAACTGGACGGCAGCGACAGCGAGAGCGACAGCGGCGCGGGCAGCGGCGCGGGCAGCGACGCGACGCGACGCGGGGAATCTGCGGGGCTAGCACGCTACCGTCGACAATGATAAATCGGGCCTTTTATCGATATTTTCTTAGAATATGGTATTTAGTGTTAGTAATTTAATAAGACTATGACATATTTGGTTCTGTAGTCTTAATCATGGTATCAAATCGAGTAATTCTATCTATTATGGTGCGCATATTAGCTTACTCTAGCCACCGCGCGCGGTTTTACCCGCGTAACTTTTGATCCCGTGGGAATTTCGGGATAAAATATAGCCTATAACCTTTCTCAAGAGTTGGGCTATCAAATGCAAAAAAAATTTTTCAAATCCCACTTGTAGTTTCTGAGATTAGCGCGTTTAAACAAACAAACAAATAAACAAACAAAAAACAAACTCTTCAGCTTTATGTATTAGTATAGATAATAGGATAAAATAACAAAATAATATTTATCTTGTCGATCCGACTATTTATCGATGGTTGCTAGCCCTGCTAGGCCGTTCTCGACACCAGCGGGCGCCCGAGCGATTTGTCGCGGTTTCATACAAACTCAATACTTTCTATCGTGTCGCTGCCCGCGCCGCTGCCGCTCTCGCTGTCGCTGCCGTCCAGTTTGCAGCCTTATGGGGGTATGTATAAGAGTAGGTTTATATGTAGGTAGGTTTATTACATAGATGGTGCCCGCGACTTCGTCCCCATATAATATGTAGGTATAATTTCTAACCAATACATTACAAAGGCACATTCTAGGTAAAGCTATATTACTGTAAAGTTTCATAAAAATCCATTCGGTAGTTTTTGCGTGAAAGAGTAGCAAAAATCCATCCGTCTAGCCATTATCAGTGTATAATATGTTTAGTAACCTATATGTTTGGCTGTTTTTCACGGTCAAACGGCTTAGCCAATTTTAATGTAATTTGGTATGGTAGCTCATAAAGTCCTGTGTTGAGTTATGACACATACATCACTTTTTATTCTGAAGAATTCTACGGGTTCTGACTTCCAAGAGGCAGAAACGATCAATAAAGAAAACCTAAACGATATTGAGTTCCATTATTTTACGTTTAACTTTTTTACAATATATCTCTGTATATACACTACCTACATTAAATCTAGCAAGAAGCTTTATTTATTAATGATTTAGCCCTATCCACATAGTAAACTTTTCTACTACATACCAACTATCTTTCGGATTTATTATAATAGTATATGTCAGCCCCAGATGTCAGCAGAATAGAACAACAAACAGACAGACACAAAAAGACATTTTTTTCTTTCAAATTCTTACTTTTTTTTCATTTCTTAATAACCTTACATATTTTTTTTGTAAAAATATTTCATGTTCACACGTTATTGTTTACTGTTTTATATATACATATGTATATAAAGATAGATGCATGGTAAAGATTGATACCAAATAAAAAAATATATAATAAAAAAAAATTACGCGAGCAGGACCGAACCCACGACCTTAGACTCATGGTCGGTCTACGCGCAACTGAGCTATGAGTACTTCTGATCTGTATGCCGAACATCTCCACCATATTCTTGTAAGTTTTAGGCAAAACTTTTAAAAATCTATTAAATTTTTTTTAGATCCTAGATTTTTTTTATGTCTGCAGAATCTGCTCATCATCCTGGATAACTTTTGTTAAGGCCTCATATCTATATTTCTTACGGTTTTGATGATCCCTTAAGAGTTCTGCATCAGGTGTTCCAGTAACCGAAATAAAATATACCCTATATGTTGCCCCGGCTTCACAGCTATACATCAAAAAAAAATTAATTCAAATCCGTCCAGCGGTTCCAGAGATTAGCGTGTGCAAACAGACAAACAAACAAACAGACAATTTTTTTTTTCAGATTCTTACTCTTTTTTCGTTTCTTTATAACCCTAGATAATTTTTTTTGTAAAAATATTAAATGTACAGACACGTTTTTTTTACTGTTTTATTATATGTATTGATAACCTACAGCGTTGATTTCACGTTATAGCCATCCGGTTGCTTAGTGAACGTGGCAAGGAAATGATGATATGCGGTGGATACAGTTATTATGCGAAAATAAGAAATTTGTCGACGACTAGATGGGTCTGCACTAACAACAACATCTGCCGAGCCTGCTTGACGACCGACATCGAAGGCAGCATCATACGTATCAACCAAAACCATACTCATGATCCGCCTCGGTATGTCATAAAACAAGGAGTGTTTATAAGACTTAAATAATTAACCGTAATTTGTAAGTCTTTTTTGTATATATTGTAATTTATAATAAAATAATAAATTGATAATTATTATTTGTAATCAATTGAAAGATATAAGCAGGTATGCCCACAAATAGTTTGTTTAGTTACATTGACATGGAGGCGCCGAAGTTGATGGTCATCTCCAAAGAAATGGAGGCTAAAACTAACACGACAGTTTCAAATCAATTCAACCTCCAAAGAGAGAACCAAATACAAATACTCACATACATTTTAAACTACGATTGGAGCAGCAATGTCAAGGCATGAATAGAAATAGCTCGTAGTGCCTTCAATACATGTACAAACTTTTTATACCATTTTATCCTAATGTGTGTATGTTGAATGGAAGAGATCATCTTTTGATAATAAGGCCACTATTTGCACTCTGTAACCTATATCCTGTTGTATTAAACTATCTTCGAATTATATGTAAGTACAATAAAGAATAAATAAATAAAGTTGTTTGCGCTTCTGACCTCAATGTCGCCTTTTATTCCCATAAACTCTTGTATACATTACATTGTATTACATAAGCGTTTCCTAATTTAATTTAAATTATAGCGATGACCTAAACGAGTTAATTGTCAAACTCAAAATACTATACATACAAGACACCAAATAGGACAATAAGCTGTTTAAGACTTACATACATACATACATACATAACTTCACGCCTGTATCCCTTATGGGGTAGGCAGAACATCAGAGGTTATAAGACCAACTGATGTCACGTTTGACTAATGAGGTATTATAATGATTGCGAGGGGCTATTGCAGTGACAGGGGGTCAGCCTGTCGCCCGCGAAATCGCCAATAAATCCTCCGTCCCTTAACTGACTTTTACAGTTTTCCCGGGAAGAGAAGCAGCTGGCACATTCAATGTTTTTCTTTCGCTCCCAGTCCAGCATGGAAGCTTGTTTTGTTTGTGTAATTATGTGCTAATAAAGTGCAATTTGTGAAAAATATAAGTTGATATGAGTGTCACATGGACAATACTTACTCTATGAGTATAATCTTTCACTAGCACTACCTATCTGTTATGGGCTCTATCTTAAAACTTTAATGCGTTGTTTTAGTTTTCCGAAAACATCTTCGCAATATTTCCTAACAAATGAATATTAGGGATACGTATTAAAATTATTCAGTGTGTTAGTTGGTCGTATTACTGTTAACAATTATGTATCAAACACGAAATTAAGTTAAGGTTAATCTGTGTTAGAGTTATAATAAAATTTGTTAGTGAAATGTCAAGAACCACATTGGTGTTTATTATAGTAATGTATAGTGGCAAATGAAATTGTGAATCTGAACTATGTTTTTGTTAACGATATGTTCTTAATTATTTGGTGAGTCTTACCTAATAAAAAATATTTATATTTATTTCTATTATTACAATGTAGACCTAACGTTTTACAACTAAAAGTGTATTTTGCATTTGTAAAAAACTAAAATCCCCTTATAGAAGACAACTATCTATGGTGTCTTATAGAGCCAGTGCCGTGTTTACGGTATCATGAAATGGCCGTCCCGGACAAATATTGGTTCAACAAGTCCAAGCAGAGGACTGCGAGCCAGGTGGCTCTGTCTGCAGGGCTCCACTGGATGCAGAGCCACCATCATCACATTCACAATGAAGCTGTAAAGTAGGTACCTCGGCAACCATAACCGCCACCATAACTAATAAACTTTGTGTTGGTTACATTATAACTTGTATAATAAATTAATAAATAATAAATTGTTTATTTTCCTTTACAAGTATTAAATTTACAATAATCCAGGGCTGGGACCTGCCTAGTAGGTTACTAGTTAATTTCGTTAAATTATATAAAAAAAGTTTTAGAAGAAAGAAAAAGATCATAAAGATGATTTGTTTTTTTATAGAGTATTTTGTGACGCGCCTACTCAACATGGTATTTACTGTCGATATAAAAATGGTCTCAATATATATTATGTCCGTGCGCGGTTGACGTAGAATAGCCCTACCGCCTTGGCCAGCGACCACTCTCTCTCTCATATAAAATCTACCTCCAATTGTTATCGCTCCATCGGTGATGCGCTCCGGCAATTTAGGTATTTATTTATTTATTGGAAACTCAACAGCATATTTTTAATTTACATACATTTCTTATATAAGTAATTATAATTAAGTATCTTAGCCAATAACAGAGTTTCACAGCGTGTACATATAAGTTAAAAACGAGCATATGAACCTTATGTGTTACATCTAGATACAAATCCACATACCTAGTTGTTTACAAACTTTAAAATAAATCTCCTTTAATTCTGTTCGGCACAAATATATGTCGGTTCTTAAATAAATATAATTACAAAATAATAATAGTAAGTAGTACATCTATTAATATTACTTTAGATTAAGTCTAATTAAATGTTAAATGTAATATGTAAGTATAATGTTATTGACACTAAAATATAAGCATGTATCTTGCGACTACGTTTGTATACTGTATAGTTGCTTTGTGATTTCATTCTTGTATTTTTGTTGAGAGAAATGAAATATGTCTACTTTTTGGTATTTACTATTGTAAGTTTCCACAGCACGAGTTAGTACATTGTTTTTAGCATAGTTTGTTCGATGTGAGGGAATGTAAAAAAGGGGTGTATGTCTAGTGCGACGTTTTGGGGTATAGAATGTAATAACAGCCAAAAGATCAGGGCAATTTAAGTTACCACGGATTATGCCGTATAGAGGAATAGCATGTCGAGGAGTTCGCGTCTTGATTGTAGTGACAGAAGTTGATAATAGTGACAGTCCTCGTTATATGGCTTACATGGTCTATAGGATTTATAGTTTAGTTGCTTGATGAACTTTTTTTGTACGGATTCTATTCTCTTTATATGAATTATGGTAAATCGGGCTCCAAATAGGACAACAATAATCTAGACCACTGCGACAGTACGCATAATATAAAACTTTAAGACTATGTAATCTTGTAAAAGGCTTGCAAGTTTGTATTATAAAACCCAGATTTCTGATAGCTTTAGTGACAGCACTGTCAATGTGCTTTGTGAAAGACATTTTAGAATCCAGTATGATTCCCAGGTCTCGGACCTCGGACGGGAATATTTTATGGTTAGCCAGTTCTTTCCTAGGCCCGTGTGTTTTCATCTTCGACCTCATCTTTACTTACAATCTGGTGAGATTGAGGTCAAACGCAGGCTTAGTTTCTGATTATATTTTTTTTTTGTTTGAAGTGCTAACGATATTGTCTGATTTTCAGAACCGACATTTAGTCTGTCTCAACGAGGCAACTTGGTCGTGCAAATAGGCGAGTGGAGATTCAACAAGCACGCTAGTTGGGGCTCCAGGACGAGGTGGTCTTGTATCAAGAAGAAATATGGATGCAATGCCAGCATTACTACCGAAAACAACATAATTATTAAGGCACCCGGAAAGCATAATCATTAGTTAACTTGTTAAGTTGTACACGAATTAAGTAGTCATTTTTCTAATTTTTGATGTTGAATTATAAATTGTAGCTTCATAAGCTGGGCTTATGAGATAATATAATGTGTGAGTTGATATTAGTTCTTTGTAGCTAGCTGAATGATAACTTCATAGACATGATTTTAATATAGTTATTGAAGCTGTTATGCATTTTGTTTTCCCTTGTAGACTTTTGTGCATTCCTTTGTCGTAGGTATATAAGAAACAGCAAAGATATATTATATTCATAAATTATTTTTGTGTAATTGACGTACTTAATAAATCACATATATTACGGTATAAAATGAATTTCATTTAATTTATTAAAATTATATTTTAAATAGGTATTGCTTTTTAAAGTGCTACATGGTTCAATTTTTCACGTAACGCTCTCTCATTGTCATTTACTGTTTCACCTTCTTTAAAATAGCCCCGCAGAAAATAATCCAGTGGAATTAATTCCGGCGAGCGGGGTGGCCATGCAATTGTACCATCGCGTTCTATTCATCATCGGTTCGGGTACGACTCGTTTAAGTGATTTCTTGCTTGCCGTGAATAGTGAGCGGGTGCACAATCATGCTGTAGCCCACATTCTATTGCGAACTTCTTTTGGTACATCGTCTAACAAATTGCCGAGCCTTACTATTAAAAAAATTAATATTGAGATCCATTCAGTCGTGGTGGGAGTTCAAATGGACCGATTATTTGTCTGTTTAGTATTCCAGGCTATAAATTAACTCCAAACTGGTACTGAGACCTGTCTATTCTTAATACACGGGGATTTTCGACGGCCCATTCATGGAGATTGTGCATGTTAAAGTTCATCTCTTAAAACAAGATTCATCACTCCACAAAATTTAATTCAAAAATCCGTGGATCTTGTCTCCGCAACAAGCAATGTCCTCAATCACACGACAAGCTTATATCATATAAATGTTATCAAATGTGAAATAACGATATACATTTGCAGTAAATATTTTACTGCAAATGTTTTTTTCTTTTAAGTGCATTTAAATTAAAGCTTGTTTTTAAGAAGGTTTTTTAAAGTTAATTTATTGTGTTATTTTTAGTTATCTGGGAATATTTTTCAGTCTGTTCATCTCATCCAATGCATCATTGTTGCACGGTCGTTTACCGGTTCATTTTGAACAGTCTAGTTCCTCAAAAGTAGACCTACTAATGATTTCACCCTACTCGAGGTCACGTATGCTTAACCAGCAGCTAAGAGTTTTGAGACTTACTTAGAGTTTTGATAACTGCATGGTCGACGTTACTGCCCTGCACTTTATGTACTGTGCAAGCCCAACATAATATAATTGGCAGCATTCTGCGTTCTGTAGTGCCGCGGCTATAATTTGCTGGAGATGTTGGTCTTGGGTTGAATGTGATGAACACCATCTTTATCGAAGTCTATACGAACGGAAGGCATGTCAGTTTTATTCATTGTGCTCTCCGGAAGCAGAGCCATATGATTCCTGTATAGAGGTTTTTTGAACAAATTTTTATGAGCTGTCAGAAAACTCTCATTGATTTTTGACATTTGGTGGTAAAACCAAATAAACAAACCTCACGAAAAATTATTGTTGCACTTGAAATAATGCATTGCAACATTATACGATTAAATTAAAAACATCTTAATAATTTAATTAAGCATATTGATATGTAGTCTATGTTTTATAGATTAACTAGTATGCCTTAACCCCAAGCTACTTTTTACGATTATCCTATGTCCATGGTTGTCTGGTAGAAATCGCTGCCCAGCGATAAGACCGCCAATTGTGTAATCTCAGACACTTTGAATGTATTTTAAATTGTTATAATATAAGGTTAACAATAAAGTGTAAATAAATAAATATGTTTGTGATACGCTTGTGATATTATTTATTTTGTTTTATTTAAACTTATATGATTTTTTAAATGTATTTATCTTTCAAATAAACCACCAGTTCATTGCATTGAATCAGTAACCCCAACGTTTCTCAGCTATTATATGAACACTCCTAACGTTTAGTTTCTTATTAATTGAGATTATTTTTATTGGGAAATACTTTAGTTCTAATACTTTTGTTAATACTAATTTACATAAACCATACAAATTATCGTGCATTCCATTCGTCCATTAAGAGCTGAAACATACATCTTACTGACGGTCTGAAATGTCTTTAGGCATTGTATGAAGCTATCTCCTTCAAAAGAATCTTACAGTGTCCTCTACCTAGTCACACAGTTCCACCATCAAGTGGGATTCAGGAGAAATTAATTCTAAATTTTAATATCTCTCCACGGGTCCAGTCACCTGCTTTGAAATTTCAGAAGTGAACAGGTTATTTTAAATTACTCAGTCGTTAGTCAAGCTATTTGATACATTGCAAATCGCTATTTGTCAAAACTCAATCAAGTCGGGGAGATAGTTCATTAAAGCAATCGAAATATGGACGCTCGTGGGGGCGTAGGTGCTGATGATAGACAGTGCTTGGACTTAGTCTATGAAACTATTCGCCCACGTATTCGTTTTCTTACTATGTATAAAATTCCGTAAGTATATATTTTTAAATTATTTTCTACTATTACTACGGTAACTTTCCATTTCAGCATTATTCTTGAAGACTCCAAAAGATAAAGATGTGCTTGTGATGCAGAGCTACACCTTCCGAGTGGACAGTCGAAACAAGAGCACAATTGGGTGGAATTGCACAAAGCATCACGTTTGCCGCGCAAGAGTCACCACTACGAAGGACACTAATACAATAATAAGGACTTACTTAGAACATACTCATCCACCTCCTAAGTTTATAATTAGAAACGGAGTACTTTTGAAGATCTAAAACAGATCTCAAATATGTGTGTATTTCCATTATTTTGCATACATGCGGGCGGTTCGTAACTATGGTAAGCAAATGAAGGTTTAGACAAAGATTATGTTTACTTAATAATAAACAATATTGGTAATTATTTTGTCTATATTACAAAAGAATCAATAAATTGATTTCCTTGTAATAAATAAGTTCTTCGATGAGATCTTATTTTATTGATAACCCCCGGGGTCCGAGCGAAGAAGTGATGATCTAAAATATAACACTTTAACCGAATTTTTTGCACATGATTATAACCGTGAATACCTACGACAATTTTAAGTGATATTGAGTTTAAACGCGGGGTACTGGGGATTTGAAGGTGTTTGCTGAAGGAATTTGGTATAGATTATTCAATCCTACGCCAAAACGTGATTTTAATGATGCCTATAGACACCTAGGATCATTCGACGACCACTATGGCGTTGGGGTAAACCTATCTGCCTCAGACGCCAGTGATTGCGGGTTCGAACGGCTTTTCAACATAGAATGTTGAAAAGTCAAATGTTTGTGAAGGGAATCTGTCATATCAAAAATGAATCGGAAGTTTGATGTATCTTGCTGTCCTAACTTGCCCTGACATAGCTTATTTAGTTAGCTATTTAAGGCAGTTCAATTATTGATACTCTCATATAAAATGCTAAAAAAAATTGAAAATATTTGTTTTATACTAAAGCCTATTATTTAAAATACTCATAACATAAAGCAGACATAGTAAGATATTTGGATATTGATTAGGCTAGTGACCCCACACACAGACACTTTTATGTAGGTTTTTGTTTTGTAAAGCTAAGTGCTCCTATAACATGGTAGAGTAGGAAACAGAAAACAGAAACAGCCTAATAAGAAGTATGTCTTGAAGCTATTTTTTTACAAAATTTAGTACTAGAATTAATAGGTTCATGTAACAAAACTATTATGTAAAAGGTTTTCCAGACGTTAACCATTATAAGTTTGTAAAAGCTCTTGGTATTGTAAAAATATTACAGCCTCATACTTAAATAATGTATTAATATTTTTTGTGTAGGCATACATAGGTAGGTAGGTATAATATTTTTAAGTTTTTGCATTTTAGAATGCTCAACTATTCTTAAATAACTGAAAAAACGCGGCGCGGTCGGTACATGGATGGGTGACGGCCGACCATTCATTTCTCACGGTGACTTCCGTGCTTCGGAGGGCACGTTAAGCAGTCGGTCCCGGGTGCTGTATACTTGTATACAGTAGTCGTTAGGGTTTGTCAGAAGCCATTTAGGCTCCCTGAAAATTCTGGCATCCACCACCCAGCACTGGGCCAGCTTGGTGGATTATGGCCTATACCTCCTCTTCACCCAGGGGAGAGACTCATGCCCTGCAGTGGGCTCATTACAAAGAGTTGTGGTGATGATGATGATGATGAACTGAAAATAATAATAATAATAAAGCATTTATTTCCAGACATTATTCATCCATATCAATATAAAATAAAATAAGTACAATTGGTCACTTTACAAAAAAAGAAAAATTACAAAACAATAAAAATTAAAATATTATCAACAAGAATGTCAATTAATAATTAATGTCAATAAGATTGTACATAATAATCTATATTAAGTAATAATACATAAATAATTTACCGCTGCCGCTGCACATGTAGTTGACAACAGTGAGAGATGTAGGGAGAGTCGAACCTGTCAGCTAGCGCAGCATGGTGTGAAAAAATCGGTTAAATAAAAATTCTCGACCAGGACTCGAACCTAGGACCTCTCGTTTGCCAGATGAGTGCTCTTCCACTGAGCTACCAGGGCCTGGCAGTAAGCCTCGAAATTACTTAACACATTTTTGTCTTTACGTTATATTACTAACGTAGCTCCATCTAATGCAGCTAAAACCACCCCAGACCAATTTCTTTTGAGAAATCGTAAATCCCAGTTAAAGTGAAGCTCTCGTCCGGCAAACGAGAGGCCCCAGGTTCGAGTCCCATTTTTTCTGTTATTTAATACATAGGCAATTAGGCATGTACAAAGCAGTTATGTAAGTATTACGAGATTGTTTTTGTTTAGATAAATAAAATAAATAAAAATGATTAAAAATGAAATTCAGTTACCGCTCTTACGCACTAGTGGGTGGCCACCTAGGTGGTTCGTATGAGTGGTCGAACCGCTTAACGCGGTTTTGACGGGGATTCTTCGCAGCTGGCTGCCATAGCGGTCAGCCGCGAAGCTATCTGCAGCTTTACATTCAACCGCAGCGGTTGAAAATTTGCAGCGGTTAAGTGCATTCCATCACAGGTGGATGCATATAAATTTGGAAAAGTGGTTGGCTGTCTAGGCAGTTCGTTTGAGCGGTCCAAACCCTTCACGTGGTTTCTTCGCGGTTGGCAGCAATAGCGATCAGTCCGAAGCGGGCTGCAGCTCTACATTCAACCGCTCCGGTTGAAGACAATGAAGACCGGTAAAACAATGAAGTAGTACAGTACTTGAATCAGTACCTGAACCGAATCTTAATATTGTCAGACACTTTCTTCAACAAGCGCGACGCATCCAGGAAAAACTATTTTTTTATTTGATATTTCTGAAGTGAACAGGTTATTTTAAATTATTCAGTGGTTAGTTACAAACATAAGTAAAGAAATAATTCAGTTTGCAAAGTACTGGAAATATTTTTTTGCTATCTGTCTAAATTAAATCAAGTCAAGTCAAAGAGATAGCTCTTTAAATTAATTGTCATATTGATGCTGGTGTTGATGATAGACGGTGCTTTGACTGAGAGTATTCGTTTTCTTACTATGAATCCGTATAACATTTAATTATTTTCTGCTATAACTTCCGTATTTTACATTTTCAGTCTTTTTCAGTCACTTTCAGTCATTTTCACATCTTGAAGACCCAAAAAGATAAAGATGTGCTTGTGATACAGGGCTACACCTTCGGAGTGCAAAAACGAAACAAGAGCACGATTCGGTGGATTTGCACAAAGAATGACGTTTGCCGCGCAAAAGTCACCACTAGTAAGGACAGTAACGGAATAATAAGAACTTACTTATATCATGCTCATCCACCCCCTAAGTTTGTAATTAGAAGTGGAGTCCTATTGAAGATCTAAAATATGTGTGGCTTTCCAGCATTTTGCATACATGCATGCGGTTGGTAACTTTGGTAACCAAATGGAGGTTTAGACACCGCTTTATTGTTAATTACCTATGTTAACTCGATAATCTATCTTCTATCTTCTATATCTATATCTATATCTATCTATCTATACTTATAATAAATCTGCAGAGAGGTCAATTCTGTACATGAAATATATTTTCAAAATAACTATCAGGGGGTGATATGTGATCGATACTGATGCCAAAAATGCAATTAGTACAATTTTTGTCTGTCTGTCTGTCTGTATGTTCCTTATAGAAACAAAAACTTCTCGACGGATTTTAACGAAACTTGGTAAAATTATTCTTCATACTCCTAGGCAGGTTATAGTATACTTATTATCAGGCTACAATCAATAGGAGCAGAGCAGTGAAGGGAAATTTTGGGAAAACGGGAGAAATTACTTCATTTTTTAAGCTTCCGTTGCGTGTGCAGCCTTAATGGTTAAAGCTACATAGAAATCGTGTATGACAGAAATATTCTTCATAAAATTATATAAAAAATATCCCGCAACAGTATATGTCTATATTTTATGGTTGACTCACAATAACACGTGTAAATCCCGATAGCTTAGCAGTTCGGAGCTTTCTGATTATATTTGTTTACTCTTACGTTTATAATACTCTCACTCATTCCTAATTAAAAGAAATTAACATTATTGCCTATTCAATAAAAAAAGGATCATAGAAATCGGTATAGAAACACCAAACTTATACATGAAGTACGCTAATAACCCATCGCGCGTGAATACTGAATGATGTAAGTAAGGATTATTTCTGCGTAACGGTTGCCGCGCTCGACGCGGCTCGCGGCGGTAGGGTATAAAAAGGCGGGCGGCGAGCGCAAGCTTTATAATTCATTCAATATTTGGCTGTTGATGCGTTCAGAGCGTTCGACTTTATTGACAGACAATAATTGATATTATAAACCGTGCTTATCAGAGTCCTTAAATAATTCGTTTGAATTTCTTTCGTTGTTATTTTATAAAATAGGTATTAGTTGTTTTGGTAGTGTTTAAATATTCGGTCAAATTCCAAATTTTGGCTAATTTATGTTCAGTTTTTTTTGTATTTTTTAGGTAAAAGCGTAGATACTTTTATTAATTATTGTAGTTAAAGGTATTTATTTTCAAGTGAAGAAGGTATAGGTAGATAGCATTGCACAGGCGTTTCAGCTTTATTTTCATTTCTTTTTCTGTTGTAGGTAAGTTGTACATATTTCTGGGTATAATTCTATTTGGATATCTCAAATTTTAACAGGTTGCGGTGCAGGAGAAACCGTCTTTATTCCCAGAGTTCCCATAATACCAAATAATTTTCCATTCCAATTTAAAAGAACGCAATTCCCAGTATCGGTGTGTTTTGCAATGACAATTAATAAGGCTCAAGGGCAGACTTTTTGTGTTGCTGGAGTAGATCTCGGTGTCAGTTTTTTCTCGCATGGTCAGTTATACGTCGCTCTTTCCCGGGTTAGCAGTTCTAGAAATCTTCATGTTCACGTGCCGGACGGGTCAACTTTCAATATAGTTTACTCGGAAGCTTTGCGCTGAAGTATTTTCGTTCCATAGATACTTAAGCCTCATGTGAAAGTGATCTAAACAATGAATTGTCAAATATTATAAAATGTCAATCCTTATCCTTACTAACATTATAAATATGAAAGCGTGGATATTTGTTCAGCTTTCACGCAAAAACTACTCGACGAATCATGAGAGGTACTAGAAGTAACATAGGATAGTATTGTCTTAAGTTTTCACGATTCATAATTTAAATAAAACTACTTTTTAACCGGATTAATCGCGTATAATTTATATTTTACATTTTAACTCGACGTTTCGGTGTCTTTGCAGACCCCGTGGTGACGAGCGTGGTCACGAGCAAAGACACCGAAACGTCGAGTTAAAATGTAAAATATAAATTATACGCGATTAATCCGGTTAAAAAGTAGTTTTATTTAACATAGGATACTTTTTATCCCGAAATTATCGCGAGCGGAGCCACGGGCACAGCTAGTACATAATATTGGCTAAGGTCATCGACATTACTAAGAATTATATTATATTGCTAACGCAGCTCCATCTTATGGTACTTAGTGATGTATCGCAACGCAATTATATTTTGTTATTCAATCCTACGCAAAAATGTGATTTTAATTAGGCCTACAGACAACCAGGATAATTTGTCATTAATTATAATTATATCACAATCACAGCTAATTGAAGAATTTCTTAGACTACCTACATATTAATAATACTTTATTGTACCCTATACATAGAATTAAAATACTAAAATGAAAAGTTTGGTGGTCTTAATGCACCGATTTCTTATTTTTAAATTTGGGATATCTTCCATACTGAGATTTTTTGATGTTTCATATGGAACTTTATCTAGCGACGCTGATACCGAAAGTGGTGATAACTTAAATATCCAAATACTTTTATTAATAATAAATAAATAAATAAATATTTCTGACACTCGCAAATCACTATCTAGCCAAAATTAAGTTTCTTAAAGAACTTGTGTTATGGATACTAGATAACTGATAAACTTAAGAAATATATACACATACATATTGAATAAATACATTTTTTTTATTAGAATAAACTTAAATAAACATATAAACATCCATGACTTGACGACTAATATCTGTGTTCATCACACAAATATCCGCCGCCGCCGGGATTCGAACCCAGGACGTCTGGCATAGAAGGCAATGTATGTTACCGCTACACCAGCCGGTCGTCTATCGACGGAACCAGCAAAGTCTTGGAGAACCTAGGGAGGCCTTAGTGCAGCGGTGGGGGTCTCCCGGCTGATGATGATGGTAATTAGGTACCTACGACTAATTAGTTGATACCCCGATATAACGAGATACAACGCGTTAATAACTTCTTTTGTTTAATAAAGTGAAGACAAAATAATGAGAGGTGAAGACAATACTGCAATAATCAACGAATGCAGAGCATTAAAAACACCGACTTCACGTCAAAACTTTGGCTGAGTTGAGAATGTCATCAACGTTAACATTCTCCGAAATCATACATATTTTTTAAAAAGTTTGAAATTTTCAATGAAGTACTCAACCGATTTCGTGTGACTTAAAATATAATATTTAGTTATAACTGTGAAATACCAAATCATGATCGAGTTAAGGTTTTAATTATGTGTGTTTAAAAAATCATAAACTCCGTTATAACGAAACAATTTTTTTTATAGAGCCGGTGTATACAGTATCCCGCATGGGCCGGCCTGTCATTGAGATAGGCAAACATCGGTTCAACCAGTGGTCGGGCAGCAAAGGGCCGCGAGCACGGTGGCCCTGTGTTAAGGCCTGGAAGGGATGTAAAGCCTTTGTCCTCACCATCGATAATGAAATTGTACAATATCGGCAGGACCATAACCATTAATTGACTGTATTTTTCTAAAATTTGTGTAATTTAGTGCTAATAAAGTGCAATTTGTGAAAAATATACGTGTAATTTGATTTGAATGTCACATTAACAATATTTACACTATGAGTATCATCTTTCTCTAGCACTTATTAGGTCTTGTAACCTCTGGTGTTCTGTCTACCCCATAAGGGGTACAGGCGTGACGTTATGTATGTATGTATGTATTATTATTACGCTAACATACCTTTTGAGTATTATTCTTGAAGACTCCAAAAGGTAAAGATGTGCCTGTAATACAGAGCTACACCTTCCGAGTGGACTATCGAAGCAAGAGCACAATTGGGTAGAATTGCAAAAAGACTGACGTTTGCCGCGCAAGAGTCACCCTCCACTAAGATGGACACTAATAATAAGAACCTACTTAAATCATGCTTATCCACCCTCTAAGTTTATAATTAGAAACGGAGTACTTTTCAAGATCTAAAACTTATGTTGATCTGAAAAGTTCCCACTTCTACTCAATTACCTACATATTTAATAATTAGCGGCAATCAATCAGATTACTTGCCTTTTTTCCAAGATTACCCAAAAGCGGGCAAGATTTTCTTCTCAAGATCAGTAAAATATATTATGTACTGAATAATTTCGCACGACCTGGATTCAAACCTGGGTCTCTCCTTGCAATATTACTTAGTATACAGGGTGACTGGTGGGTCACTTTTGAAATTCAAAGACGTGATAGTTTGAGATCATACATGAAGAGAAAAAATATAATAAAAAATGAATATTTATTAATTACTGAGTAAACTTAACCGAAAGTTAAAGAATTAATTACGCAACGCGTGGTTACAATAGCGTCGGCAGCGATCTGCGGCCCAGGTCACGTGCCGCGCACCCCCAAGTAGAATGTGCCTTGTCGTGGCGGGAGGGCTCAGTAGCCCGTCGCAATTCAGCGATCGGGTGAAGCGAAATCACTCTTACGGAGGTTGCGCGCTGCGTCTGTCCGCATCGGGCGGCAGCTGCGCCGACCGATGACGACACAGAGGCGGCGAGGTCCGGTCGTGCCCCGGATGCTCTGGGGTCGGCGGTCTTGGATTGCTTCGGCATCCGGGCCGTCGTATTGGGTTGGGTTACGTTTTAGGTTAGGTTGTAGGTTAGGTTTTAGATTAGGTTTTAGGTAAGGCTTTAGGATAGGTTTTAGGTTAGCTTATAGGTTAGGCTGGGCGGAGGGTGGGACGGAGAAGGAGACGCCTTCTCCCTCCCGATAGCCAGCCGTGGCGGGTGACCTACTGCGGTTATGTATAGCAGGCTATGAGTGGGGAAATGGCCGCGTGTATCGCCGGGGCTCGCGGGCAAGCCACTGGCGATACCGTGGGTCCCAATTTTGGCGAGGGAGGTCAATCCAGGTGTAGGAGGTTTTTAGTGGGTCAGTTCGGCCTTCTGCCGGATCATCCCCACATATCCCACCGTTTCCCTTTGGGCGGTCTGGGAGGTGACAGCACGTTTCCCTCCAGACAAAAAAAAGGTCACGTGCCGCGATCTTCTTATTTGTATGGAAAGTAACATAGTAGTATTTATTTATAGTGAATTCTCGTGAAAAATTAAGTACATACTTTTGTTACATAATTATGATCAGAATCGAGTACAGAGTGCTCTCCTTCAGTATCTAAAATTTATCACCTATCACCCTTTATATTCTAAGTTATATAACTAACGTAGTTCCATTTTGTAGTGGGTACTTAATGGGACTTTTATTTTCTTATTCAATCCTACGCCAAAAAAGGGGCCAAATTTTGAGGGGCCTATGGACATTAGAACAGAATAATTTAGCATTATTTATCATAATTTAAAAAACCTAATAACTTTTAATATAAATAATTCTTGGTAATTTTAACCATAGGTTGCCATCGTTGGTAATCACAAAAAATGCCATTTGGTACTTAGTAAAACATTACCAATGTTTCTGCACTGTTTTTGAGAACTCCAAAAGACAATCCGGTGCTAGTGATTGACGACTACACGTATAAACCACTCCATCATCGCGGCAAACCACTTTGGGATGGAAATGTACAAAAAACGGTGTATGTCGCGCGAGAGTCTCTACCCATACGAGCAGTAGTGAGATCATAAAGAGTTCCCTTCAGCATAATCACCCACCTGCACAGTTTGTCATCAGGGATGGAGTACTTTTGAAAATGTCTGTACTATTTTAATCATCTTATTAACTCGGATGCCACTCGAATGCTCATGTTAAATCAATTATTTATTAAAAATATTTATTAAGATACTTTTTACTATTTTTTTTCTAGGACAGTTAAGTTTTTCGAGGCTAAAATTACGGTTTTTATTTAACAGTTTCTCCATCTGTTAAACCACTTCAATAACAATTTGGCATGGTTTCCTAAATAAAATGCATTAAAAATTATAGGTGCTGTTGGCGAAAGTTGAAGTGTAAAACCCGACCAAATAACAAGCAGTATTTTTTTCAACTTACTACTTGTTAGTTGCGTTTCTTGAAAAAAACAAGTAATCCAAACGTATAAACAAGAGATTTTACTGCCTTTTATTCAGTTTAAAATGTTTTTGATTATAAAAAGGGCAGGTCAACAATCGGCGCCAAAAATAATGGTGATGTTTCCAAATTGGAATATTAGATTTAACACTTAACCATAGTTTTGCTAAAATACCGCGGTTCTCGATAAAAATATCCAAAAATAACAATAAACTTCATGAATGGCGTACAAAAATGTAAAAGCTTAATGTAAATGGCAACCGCTATGCTAGGTCGTCCATACGTTTCGCCTTTTTTAATAGTTTCATTTCTATCAAAACTGTCATTGTCGTGTCATCTGTCTTGTCATTTGGTACAACTTGTTCTCCTTATTAGTCTGTGTTTGGTACAAATCTGTCATTTGAAGTTAAGAGGAATGGAATGGCTATGTAGGGAGAAGCTATTTTTAATAAATCTTGTGCGTTTTAAATACGATGTCTATCTGAAATTAAGTGATTTATCTTTGTTTGAGCGTATAATCTCTTCATAGTACCCTTGTGCTCTCATTCTAGCCCCAGATACAAAGAAATAGAAACATGTATTTTATTAACTATGATATATATGCTTTTTTATTGTTAAGACGTGTGAGTCTACTTACTACTTCATATCTTTCTGCATATTTTTTTTTGTTTATGCATCTGGTTAATTTTTATTCCACATTCTTATCTTTAAACCCCGTTTACCTCGCAATCGTTATTTTGCTATAACTGCACTACACTAGACCACGGCCATCATTCAAACATATCTCTATCAGTATGACGTGTAAAAATTCATAAATATTTCCGCAATATTGATATTTATCTGTATTTAATTGTATTTGTAAACTTTTTTTCACTTATTTTGAAGTAATAGTATTAACATATTTGAACTGTGCTAATGAAGTTCTTTCATACGACACCCCACACGAAACCGTCAAGAAAAAAACTTGTTTTAGCTTTTTAGCTTGGCGTCATATAGCCAACATAGGCTACAAGCAAAAAAAAAGAGGAATTCAGCAGAAACCTTACTGAAACCGCTTTCAGAATCAATAATACAACGTAAAATCACCTATGGGCTATAGATGTACTCAAGCGTCTGGTCTATTAAACTTTGCGCAATATATTCGTTCTCTTACTATGAATCCGTAAAACATTTTTTAAATTATTTTCTACTACTACTTACTACCGTAAATTACCTTTCAGTGTTATTCTTGAAGACCCCAAAAGGTAACGACCTGCTTTTGATACAGGGCTACACCTTTGGAGTGGAGAGACGAAACAAGAAGACAATTGGATGGACTTGCACAAAGAATTCCGTTTGCCGCGCAAGAGTCGCCACTAATAACGTCACTAACGCAATAATAAGGACTTCCTTAGATCATACTCATCCACCTCCTGAGTTTGTAATTAGAAACGGAGTCCTTATGAAGATCTAAAACTTAAACAGATCTAAATTATATGTGGCTCTTCAACACTTTGCATACATGCATGCCGTTGGTAACTTTGGTAACCAAATTAAGTTTCAGAAAAAGATGTATTAGTTTACTTGATAATAAATAATATTGGTAAACGTTTTGTCTGTATTACAAATGTATCAATAAAATTATTTTCTTTTCATAAAAAAGTTTTCGATTGATAACCCCCGGCCCGAGTCTAATGGCGAAAAAGTGATGATGATCTAAAATATAACACTTTAACCGGATTTATTGCGCATAATTTATTATAATTATAATAGTGACAACACACGACAATTTTAAGTGATAATGAGTTTAAACGCGGGTTACTGGGGATGCTATTTGCTGTAAATAATATTTCCTACCTATAGCATCGACTACCTAATTTAAAACCTATGGCAGTAATCTTCCCACTTGTAAGCGTGTATCAATTATCAAGAGTGTTCAAGATTTTTCCAATGCAAGGTCAGAAATATATACTTAATACCAGGTCGTTTTGCTAATGATACTATGATTATTTTATTCCATTCTTGTTCAAATACTTTGGTCCCAGTTTGTCATGTTCGTATTGTGCATCCATAGCTCAATGCACCTACTATGTAAGCAATTTGGTTGTGGCATGACATTGGATCTCTCAATCAGCTGTCTTGTGTTTGTTGTTTTTTCATGTCACTGTCAATTTGTTCTGTACCTATTTGTGTTTATTTGATAATTCTGACTGAAAAAGAGTGCCAAGAGTTTTTTCTGCCGGCTTTTTTTTGTCTCTTGGTCTACTGTGATATCTTATTCAACAACTAGTTAAAGCCGAAGTATCAACTGACGTCATCAAGTGTTTTGTGAAATTCCTAAGATGAATAAAACTTTTTTTTTTTTAATAATATCGCCCGACCAGGATTCAAACCTGGCTATCCAGTTTACGGGGTGGGTACTCTACCAACTGAGCTACTGTTGCCTTGGGTAGTGTCATCGACATTATTAAGTGTAATATTATATATTGCTAATCTAGCTCCACCCTATGATACTAACTCCTAGTTTCACTGCATGGTCTCCATAACATAATGTTCTATGAAAGCTTACATAGTTTGTGTGTCATATTCGGTAATGCTTTTATTTATTATTCTTAAACTAAATAACACGAATTTTTCAGTTTTATTTCTTAAAACCCCGAAACACAAACCGGCGCTAGTAATTAACGGCTATACGTATGGAGTGGATCGTCGAAGCAAAACCACTTTGGCATGGAAATGTACAAAGCACGCTGTATGCCGCGCGAGGGCTGTTAGCCATAGGGGCAGTAATGAGATCATAAGAACTTCCTTTATCCAGCATAATCACCCACCACCACAGTTCATCATTAAAGATGGTGTACTTTTGAAAATGTAATATCTATACTATTTTCATTATCACAATCCGGAAACCATTCGAATGAAGATCAATCTGATATAGAACCAATTAATTACCAAAAATATTAAATAAGACACTTTTAAACCCAGTTTTAAGAATAGGTATAATATATTTTAACTTCACTTGGCGTTACTAGAACTAGTAATAACAATACATAAAGCCAGTATGTATTGTTATTACTAGTTCTTATGAGCAATAGTTATTATTATGGTAAAAAGGTTTTAAGATCACTCTAAGTCATACAAATTAATTCGTCATTTTCATACATTCATTGATTTCGTTAAGTGTTATAAAAACATGATCAGAAGCATTGTTATGATAGTGCTAACGCTATTGGGTGATTATGTTTTAATGAAACAGATTTGTTTCACATAACAATATACTCATTGTCTTTAGCACAATCATATACATAACTAAATTTGTTGCAAATGACCTGTACCTTACTCCCTTACAAAGGTGTTCACTAAACACCAATCACCCTGTATATTATAACTAATGTATTAATTGAAACTGCTAAGGAACTTTACTTAGGATATTTCTATTGCTGTTCAAGTTTATATCTCTAATGTAATTTTCAAGTTAATTTTCTATCGATTGTAATGTATTATTGCATGCTGCATTACAGTGAGATATGAGATCTATATACAGGGTTGTTTTGTAGGCACCTACCAAATTAAATTATTACGTACATTGATATAATACGAATAATCTGCATTTTTACTTTAGTATCGCTCAGTAGAAAAAAGTAAAAATATTGCACCTCAATTTGTTTCACGAATAGTCGTCGTTGATGAAGGCACTATGATTACGTTTAATAATATTACGAGGACGTAGTACAGTAGAATCTTGATAACTCGAATGTCAAGGGAAACCAAAAAAAAATCGAGATAGCAAGTTTTCGACTTAACAAGAATTTCGACATAAAAAGGCACAATTTCATAGAACATTTATTACGACAAATTACATTAGGTAACATAAAATGAGAGAGAGAAACATAACATCAGCTGTGTTTCTTAGAAATTCGAAAGTTTATTGAATGTATTCATTCCTTGCACGTGTGCAAAACAAAAACAATAGATAAGAGGCCCCGAGCCCCGAACATTCCTTTTTGATTTTATTGCCACGAGTTTTGAGCTCCGGGAATCCCGAGTAAGAAATCATCATATTTTATGAACTTCGACTTACTGAGGTAGGTATTATTATTATTTATTGTACTACAAGACGTTTTGTCGCGCGACAAAACATGTTAACGATATTAGATTGCAAGGTCACACTTTGAGTTCAGTAGTTATGCATACCTACAGGCAATAAAAAAGTTACCTACATAAGTTACGTACAATCTTTTCCTTCATACTTTTACGGGCTTAGGACCGGCAAATTGCAAAAGGTTTTAGCGATTTAATGAGAAAAATTTAACATAATACTTTTAAGTGAATGCAAAAAAGATACAAAGAACAAGCATTTTGCAATTCGGCGTATCTAAAAAGATTGAATCAACTTATGTACATTAATTAAAGCTCTAATCAACATTATTTACAGAATTATTACGATTGAGTTTCAAATTCAATACTTAAGTAAGTGTTCAAAATGATTACCATGTTTCTCCAGGCAGAGTCTAGCACGTTTTAATACAGTTTCTTTAATTTTGTTAAGCACTGCAGTGTCACTTTTTGAAATGCACTCACTATTTGGGTTTTTAACTCAGAGAGGCTTTGAGCTTCGTTCTGATAAACAAGTCAAGGGTTTTGCGGGCTCTCGCGAACGCAACTGCGATACGCAGACTGCGCGTGCACTTCCGACGAGGATGCGCGAGCGACTGAAGGTCTTGGCAACAGACAAGTGTTTCCGGATTTGCGACGGCGCCGCCGGCCGGTTTCGTTCACGTCCGGTCATGTCGGTACCATACCTACTCGATGTAATGGCACTTATTTTCAAGAAGATACGATTGTTTTTTGAGAATTTGGACGTCTGTGTAATTCATTCGGCCAAACACGTTGCACCTCTGCGCGTAGTCTTTATAGTTCATAGTATTGATTCATAAAATAGTATGACCACGTTGTGCTTAACATTATAGTGAATAATATGAATTTCGGTGAAAAAAAATTACTACCTATTTTTGGCAGGAATGGTTTCTATTAATGATACTTATTACGTAAAAAAAATTTGGTAGATGTTGTCAAATGAACCCTGTATAGGGTCACCACATAATAGTCAATTATATTTTAATAGCAGATTCAGAATGAGGAGTGGGTCTGAATTTCGAAAAAATAAATTTTTTTTTCAACATTTTTCATAAATTAAAATTTCATAATACTTCTAAGTGCATAAAATTTTAGTTTAATCTCTAATTTACGACTACATAGCAAGATGAGAAAACGTTTCCATCTATTTCTATTAAACAATAAAATATTAGTTACATTACCAAACAATACCTATACGTTCTTGCGCGGCACAAGCAAACGAGCCGAAAGTCAAATTCGAGCCGCAGCCGCGCCGCCGCGCCCGCGCCTACTATGTTTGATTGAAAGCACGCCACGCCCCCCGCTCGTCAGTCTGTCCAGAGATTCGCGCGCGCGAACACTAAATCGATAACTAACAAAAATGACGAATTACGCGATTATGGCACGTTTAATCCACAGTCACAGACGCCGGCAGACCTCGATTTCTGGTTCACTCGAAGAAGACGTGCTGGAGTGTTTTGAACAGCATCCGATAGGCAGCACAAACGATGCGGCTCAGGTTTTCGAAGTCAGCAGCTCGTGGGTGCGGCGCTTGCTGCGACGAGAGGACTCAAGTCTTACCACTTTACGAAAGTGCAAGAACTGAAGCAACTACCTATGCTCCGCGTGTGTAGTCTATGGTTGGTTGCTGAAGCACATTCTATGGACTGACGAGTCCACCTATCGCTGTTATCAAAAGTGATAAGGATAATTTATGGATAGTCAAAATTAATAAGCTAAACATGACAGGTTTTGTGTTCAGTATATGGGCTAATGGGACTCCATGTACAGCAGTTATTGTGAATGTGATAAGTTATCAGTGACTAATACCTAGCACGGTATTTAACATCAGCGACAGGACGCAAGGTAAAAATGTAAGTTATTTTTGTACGTTATACCTACACTGTACATAGTTATAGATAAGGTTATTCCAGTTACTAAACACGTCATTCTAACATTAAATTAATTGTAAAATCAATTTATTTGTTTTAACAAAGACTTCAAGCACGAATGCTTTATTTTAAGTTCATTTTTAATTTAATGAAGATCAAAACTAAAACAGTATTTATATTATTTATTATTTCCTTCCTGAACCCGTGTGCTTCCATCTTCGACCTCATCGTCACTTACCATCAGGTGAGATTGAGGTCAAACGCGGGTTTAGTCACTTATAAAAAAAAAAAAAGTTTAACGTAAAATTGATAGTCAAAAACCTGTAACAGTAGTGTGATGGGACATTAGAATCACCTTTTATCCTGATGTATGACGTAATTACAGCTGATTCCGCGCTAAGTAGGTAACTAGGTCACGCAAACACACGGGCGCGCGTCAACGACCTTCGCTCGGATGCGTAGGTATCTACTATTCGCGTAAGATTATTGTTTTGGTGAAGTGATTTTCTAAAAAGAAATAGACGGAAATATTTTTATTTTTTGCTATGTACCTAGTCATGAAGTGTAGATTAAACTTAAATTTTATTCATTAAAAATAATTTTGAAATTTTTATTTATGAAAAATATAAAAAAGAAATTTACTTCATAATTTAAACCAACACATCATTGTTAACCCAATTTTAAAATATCACAGACTATTATAAATTGACCCTGTATAAGGTGACCACCAAAATGTAAACCATATTTGACACAATAAAATGATTTGATTTGATTTTATAGAATACCAGGTTTTACAGATAACCCGGTAATATATGCACTTAAATTTACTGCCACCAAAAATATTTGTCTCCTGTTACAACGGACTGTCTCATTTGATTGCAATTTTCAACTTTAACAAGATAATCTCTGAATTAGAATACTTAGATGATAAAATGATTATTGCTGTAAAGTTTTTTTTACTTAATACTCAATATTATTATCATTTTTATTCCTGTTTCATTTTTCAACATAAATGACACAGATTCACAAAAATATAATTAATTTAACCGAAATATAAATATAACGTCCGTTGAAAAGTTATTAATATATAAATATAAAATATAAATATAAAATCCCCAGACAATCACACTAACTACATGGCCTCAAAGTAAGCGAAGCTTGTGTTATGAGATACCATGTAGCGAACTAGGGGGGAACCTAGAATATAAATACATATATAGATAAACACCCAGACCCGGTTTTTTTTTTATTCTTGTTCCGGGCGGGAATCGAACCCGCAACCACTGGCGTGTGAGGCAGATAGGTTTACCCCTTCGCCAAAGTGGTCGTCTACTTATTGATTTATGTTTTATTCTAAAATTTTTATATCAGAATATGAACCTGTGAACTTGTTGAACCAAAAATCAGGAACAGAAAAACAGTTGAAATTAGAAAACTACGACACTGATGCGAGCATACGCCACACGCCTCGGAAGATGAAGAAGCAGCTGCGATGCGCAGTGTGCCACTTGAAGTGCCGATGGCAATGTAAAGCGTGCCACAAAACTTTATGTTTGCTTAGACCTTGTTTTGAATATTTTCAGGTAATATATATTTTTTTTAATTGTAATTAAATTTTTAATTAAATTTTTCATTGATACAAACTACTTTTCAACCAGTAATTCTCAATTTACCCTTAAAAAATACCTTTTTCTTTTATTGTCTTTCCTTGCTTCCTTTGAAAATAATAATCGTCAAGAGGCGGTAGTAGACGTGAAATAATTCATTTTGTATTTTATTTATATGTATGTTATATGTCTGTAATTTTTTATGTTTTAGATACCAATTACCTAGTCACGTATTCGGATCGTGGATCTAAGAGGATTCAATCCGGGGATCATACTTACAGGTTTCATCGCCTTCAGGGTTTCAAAGAAAGGTGGAGATGTACCAAAGCTGATTCTCTTATGTGTAAAGCTGCTATTTACATACATAAAGATAGTATTATACAATCTGTGAAATATCACAATCATTAAATAAAAACGAATCAAACATTTCATGGTTTTTCTAACACCTTCACTAACTTAAATTAAAGCTAAGCTATGTAGCTTAGAATGTATGATGGGACTCGAACCCAGGACCTCTCACGCCACAAGCCAACACTCAGTTGACCACTGCGCCACAGAGGTAGTCAATTCAATTATTGATTCATTTAAAAAAACTTTTAATGATGTTTCCTAATATACTCAGAGGTGTTGGTTGGGACTCCTGAGAGTATTGAATAAACAGGTTTGGAGGGTCTCAGTGAAGATAAATGAAATTTTATTTAGTGGACTGTTTATTATTTAATTGGTATAAGAATCTCACTGTACAATAATAAGGTAATATGTCGTTATTACGGAACTACAAACAATTTGATTAATAAGAAAAGAAATGCGCTAGCCCTGGTGCTTGCGTTGCCTGTTGAATTGTCGAACAGTAAGTGACAGGTGTCATTTACCGTTCGGCAATTAACAAAGAAAGGGAAACATATCCTTTATTAGGAAATTTATAAAATTTACTAGGTATAAACCTCCGAAACATTCTACACGAGAGATAAATTGTGTTATTTTACGCTCACATTTGCGCAAATTTATCATGCGACGTCTCGTGGTAAATTTATAAACTTACGGAACTTACTTTTAAAATAAAACACTGCTCACTGATTGGTCAAGAAGACAAACAATTACAAAATTTGGCTAATCTACCCGCTCGATCGTTCCGTAGACTACTAGTCTACATAAAGTTGGTACCCAGAATTGCTCATCTAGACTACTAGTATAAGGAATCTTTTAAAAATAAATTTAAAGAATTACTTCTTGAAAAGCAGAAACAGCCGTTTCTTTGATGCTTCATTGGCAGTGAACATGTTTATTATTGATCCAGTTTTTTTGAAACTAAGTATGTAAATTTACAAATGAAAGGGCTTACACATAATTATTTATTGGTTTATTAGTTTGATTTTTCTTTGTTTAATCTATTTATAAACAAAGGGCTGGCCAATAAAAACTTTGTGATGCCTAAGAAGCATGTAGAATACTCGATAAAGAATTCTTTTCTTTCATTCACTAAGCTTGATATTGTTTAACACAACAATAAGTATAGTAGGTAAGTAAGTTGAATAGTTTTAAGTTTTTTGTAAAGAAAATATCACATTATGTTCTAGAATGCTTCCACGGTACTATCCCATTGTATAAACTTCGAATATTAAAAAAAGTAAAATTAAAAATTTTAAAAACCCCCCGACACAAAAAAAGACCTTAAAAACTAACAAATAATATTTTAAACCTATTCTAATTATTATCGTCCCATATATAATTGACTGTAAGACTTGTACTTTAAAATATTTTTATTTTCCGAGCTTCGTCGCTGCGTCGGGGACCGCTCAAGTATATAAAGTATTAAGCCAACAACAGCTAATTTATTATTACATTTAGGTATGAGCGATCTTAAGTTTCATGCATAGTCTACGCTCTGCGTAATGCCGCATTACGTAGAGCGTAGACTACGTAAGAGCGCGGCGAGCTCGGTGTGCGGCTTGCGGCGCGGGGGTGGGCGTCACCAAGTGCGGCGACCCGAACGGGCAGACACGTGAGGGCAGACGACGTTGACGGTTGTGTCGATTTTACGAATTTTTCGGAGTGAATTCTTTTGATGCAATCTGCAACTGACAACTGTTTTTCTCACTTAGCGGTCCCCCGACGCGGCGACGACGCTAGGAAAATAAAAATATTTTAAAGTACAAGTCTTACAGTCAATTATATATGGGACGATAATAATTAGAATAGGTTTAAAATATTATTTGTTAGTTTTTAAGGTCTTTTTTTGTGTCGGGGGGTTTTTAAAATTTTTAATTTTACTTTTATTTTGTACTTTTTAAAGTAGGTTTTAATATTAGGAAGATGGTAGTCAGATCCCCTCATCAACAATAAGAGAGCTGATGATCTTCAAACGGCTGATCAGGTCATTGTAACCTTACCATACACTTTCAATTTCATTGAAGTAATACGGTACCAAATTTCGAATCGATAGGATATATCGTAGGTAGTCAGATCCTCTCATCAACTATTAAAGAGCTGATGATCTTCAAACGGCTGATCAGGTCATGGTTCCCTTACCATATACTTTCAATGTAATTGTAGTAATACGGCACCAAATTTCGAATCAATACGATATATGGAAGCTATTCAGATCCCCTCATCAACTGTTAGAGTGCTGATGACCTTCAAACGGCTGATCAGGACATTGTAACCTTACCATATACTTTCAATATAATTGAAGCAATACGGTACCAAATTTCGCATCGAAAGGACATATGGAAGGTAGTCAGATCCCCTCATCAACTAGAAAAGAGCTGATGATCTTCAAACGGCTGAACAGATTTTCATGAAACATGGCTAAGAACACTCGGGATAAAATTATCTATAACACAAAAAAAACTAAACGAAAATCGGTTTATCCGTTTGGGCGCTACGATACCACAGACAACTACACAGATACACAGATACACAGACACGTTAAACTTATAACACCCCTCTCGTTTTGCGTCGGGGGTTAACAAATACAAAGGGATTGCTGTGATATAGGTAACACGATTATACGAATTGAATTATAAATTATAACACTTTGCAAAATTTATCAAAGAAAACACATTGGCAAGTAAATTAATTAAAAAAAATGAACGCACCAATGTCAGTTTCAATTCGAAACAAGTTAAGAAAAGATAAAACTTGTTAAAAACTACTTGTTTATAAGCTCAGAACTATAGTAAAGACTGTGTCTTCTCTGATATAGACAGGTTGTCAAGACAGGAACAACTAGGTCTATAAGTCAAAATTTTAACGAATTCAGCATAGCTGCTACCTGAGTTGTGGTGGGGAAATGAAAGAGAAGGCAATAGAATAGACTACATGAAGGATAGAACTTGCAAAAAAGGACAGAACGATGGCCTCTCTCTCAAGTATTATAATGTTAGGCTCCAAATTGACGGTCAAGTTATTGAATAAGCAATTTACTTAGTATGTAATTTTTTCTCACTGAAAGAATATTATACTCATTATACAAATCTGTACTTGAGAAAGTAATTGGTTCTGATGTAATGACTTTCAACACTAAACGCCGGGCCCTCACCAAAACGAAGTATCCGATATTTGCATGATGCCCCACACTGAGATACAATTAAGTACATAGTTGTAATTGAGTGCCCTAGTTCAAAATAGACTAGTTTCAAAATAGGTAAATCAGCAGCAATTCTAAGCTTTCCGAAAACATAAATAAGTTTTATTATTCTCCCAACAAGTGAATTGGTGTGATCATCCCAGGATTCATTCATTTTTAATCATTCTCGTTCAGTTCTTAACTACGAACTTTTTAGCTGGTATCACTATTTCTCGTTTTAACATTTCGAACTGCATTCAATTACTTGCAAGGGTATAGAGATTTTCAAAGTGACGGTTAAATATAAAAAATAGTTACTAAATTTAATTTTAGATGGATCCACAAGCTTTTCTTACTAAACTGCATTATCAAATGTATTTTTGTATAGAATTTTGACATCAAGCTTTTTACCAACGCCATCTTTTGAGAGAGAAAGATATTATTTTTCTTTTTAAAATGGGGAGTTTTGTGACAGCTCATTAAAAAAACAAAACTGTACAAAATTGGTACAAAAGGCTTCGATAGATGGCGCTTTACAAAAGGCGAAGGCGAAGAATTTATTCCACACTGCGTTTTTAAAAGTAAAATAAATTAATTGATGTCTGTATCAGAAATTGAACGTATAAATAACCATAGATGGTAGATACCACTTACCTACATTATAGTTTACAGACTTAACGCCTTCGGCTTTTTAAAAGTGCCATCTATAGAGGTTTTTTGAACTAATTTTTATGAGCTGTCAGAAAACTCCCCATTGGAAAACTCCTCAAGCTAAACAAAATCCTTTGGGTACTGTGCGTGCGGTGCATCCGGCGCGGGCCAGTGAACGCACAACTTAAAGAACTGTAGCAATCTGCATACTTAATAGCTTAATTCTTTGCCTGTTGAATAACTTTAAAATACATAACATTCACTATGGTGAATGAACGCAACGCTGCCTGAGAACCAACTCGTTCTTTTCCCTCCCTGCGGGCGCCTCAGCCTCGGCCATTTCGTTTCGTGTTCAACTGAGAGCGGACGCGCTTAAAAAAACAATTTAACTCAACTTATATATCTTGAAGTTTTCCCGTCTACCGGGTGAGTTGCCTTACTGTTCTATAACGTTTATTTTTATGGTGTTCTAACTTAAATTATAAAGTCACTATGTGTAACCCTAGAATACCCTTCCTAACTTCCTTATGGAGACACTGCGACCTTTGTGCCGTGAGCGTCGTGTCGGCCATTTTGTTAACGCGACTAACGCCCTTTCTATTCGCCGTGCATTCCAGGTTCAAGGAGAGGACTAAGTTGTAAGGTTCAAGGAGAGGACTAAAATCTAAAGCGGAATATATAATCCGGCATATATATAATCCTAACAAGCACGTGAGGAACAACTACTACCCTAAAAGTCCTACGTGCAGAATACTACCGAGAAGAACCTGCATCGTTGGAATTTGATTAAAAAGGGACGCGCCTGGAGCAGAACACCGGCACGAGGACCACAACTTCAAACAACAGGCCAGTGCTCCACTAACATTGTTACCTTATAACCTAGCCGCGGAAGGTAATTAAATAACTGTTAAACCGAAGTTATTTTTTATTTGGTTTAACCTACGAACCCACCTAGTCTGCCGGCTAAGCGCGGCAGTGGCGCCTACAACGTGGTTTAATTACCTTCCAAAGCTCGTCATTTCCTAAATTCTACGGGTTCACATAACCTAAACGTGTGAACGCGTGGGTGAGTGTGCAAACTGTTACGTACTAGTCTAAATTAATTAACTTCTTTCTTTGTAAATTCTAAATAATTGCTTAACGTCGTTTTTATATAGTTTTTTTGTGCAAATGCAAAATTGTTAACAATTACTTCCATGCTGGACTGGGAGTGAAAGAAAAACGTAGAGTGTGCCAGCTGCTTTTCTTCCCGGGCATACTGTAAAAGTCAGTTAAGGGACAGAGGTTTTCTCTCCATCTTCATAACACCTCTACTAAACCCGTATGCTTTTGTTGAAACTCTAATTTGTGTTTTAATTTAAATTCTTGTTTAATTCTAATTGTTGCTCTAATTTTTAACCTACAGTATATTAATTCCTAACTATCAATTTGTAAAATTAACGTCAAACGCGGGTTTAGACAAACTTAAAACTTTTATACTGTTTTAACCAGTATATATAAATAACTTTTATACTGTTCTAACCAGTACATCTAAATCATTACCATTTGTAATACATAACAGTTTGTACACTAATATTGTTTATTTTCTACTAAAACTACTTGTAATTTTGCATTAATTTAACGTCCCCAAATTGCTAACTTTAATTTTTCTCTCTAATTAACTAAATTTTCTACAAATAATATCACCTAAGCGTAGTTTCTTGCTTGAATTAATTGTAAAGAACACCATCTAATTCCTTTTAACTATAAATATTGTTTAACTTAGTAGTATAAACATCTTGGAACATGGGAACTCACCCTATTAAATTTTTTTTGCTAAACAAAAATGAATTAACCTACGAAGTGCTTATTAGAGGCGAGGAACCTGCAAATACTGTGCTTGAACTACGCAGGCAGATAAATAAATTAACACCATTAATACCTACATCTGACATAGTCGAGTCAGGCATCGAACCGGAGATAGATATTACAGGCGCTAACATTTCTTTTACTGAACTTGTGAACAAATTAAAACTACTTGAGGATAAATTTGAACAGAGTTTGTTCAACCGCACTACAGCATTGTGCAATCATTTATATTATCGCTTAAAACGTATAGATTGTTCTGAACCTAAACATACAGAAAAAGTAAATTTATTATCAAATAACTTAAATAAGATTAGGAACAAATTAAATAATTTAAATAAATTGGCAAGTTCTAGCTGTGATCCTGCAATAGAGAGCGAACAAACAACTTCTGATAACCCTACACCTGTGATGTCTGTTAACTGTGATCGTTCTCACATTAATGACCTTCAAAAAATTAAATTTGACGGTAAATCTTGTGTACACGCCTTTAGACAGAGAGTGAACGAGTATAGCACCACTAGAAATATCCATCCATCTAAATTGTTATCTTATGCAACTGAGATATTTACTGGCGATGCCTTACATTGGTATCGTAGCGTTAGGGATACTGTTCGCACTTGGGATGAATTAATAGCTTTACTAATTGAGGATTTTAGCCAGTTCGATTTCGACTATCGTCTCCTAGCGGAAATTCGTAACCGAACACAAGGTGAAACTGAGAATATTATAATTTATTTTTCTAAAATGACTGAATTGTTTTCAAGACTCAAAACCAAAGTTCCTGAGAGTGAACAACTAAACATCCTAATGCACAATATTAGACCTTGTTATGCAAGTGTACTAGCTGCAAATTCCTCATCAATTGATAGCATTTCGAATCTTAAACAAGTCTGTAGGAACTTTGAAAGAATGCAATCACTCACTACACAATTTAAAGAACCACCTAGGATTTCATCTGAAACTTTAGCCCCTGATCTGGCATTTTTATCAATTAACGAACCTAGCACTTCCAAAGCTAAAACTCATTATCAATTTAAAAATAATAATAGCAACTACAAATCTAATTATAATTATCCTAAACCTAATTTCTATAAAGACAATAATTCTCATAATAAATATTCGGAAAACAAAGTAAATGTAGCTTCGATTAACTATACGGAACCCCACACTAGGAAAATCTACTGTCCACGCTGTAGAACTACAGAACATTCCTTAGGACGGTGCAAAGTTGAAAGGTTTCTAATTTGTTTTAAATGCGGTAACAAAGATGTTAAATATCCGAATTGCACTAAATGCCACCCTCATAATAAGTCAAAAAACTAATTTCTTCCTGTTGTAATGGTAGTGCTATCCTACCTTGTACTAAAAAGTCAAAAAACTTTAATGAAATTGACTGGAAAAACTGGCTAACAACTCTAAAAATTTTCTTTACTAGTTACTACATTACAACAGTAAATAACAATAAATCTAATCATGACATGCGTCCATATGCAACTATTGGAGTAGGTAGTACTAAACTTACTGGTCTGTTGGACTCTGGTTCTTCAGTTAGCATCTTAGGTAACAATTGCCATGAAAAACTTAGCTTCTTGGGTTTGGTGCTACACACCAACGCCTCTATAACGTTTACTTCCGCTGGAGGTGAGCGACTGCCTGCTACTGGTTGTATTTATCTACCAATTTCCTTTGAAAATCAGTTTCACATACTGAAGGTTTATGTGGTACCTTCTGTAAAAACAAACTTAATACTAGGTATAGATTTTTGGAAAAAATTTAAACTATTCCCTAAATTTTGTAATTCTATTTCACTTCAATCTTGTACTAATTTAAATGAAGTGACAATAAAGGAAGAACCATCGCTATTTCTACAATCTTATCAAGAACTATCCGAGACCCAACGTACAGTCGCCGACAACGTTATTGCCCAGTTTCAAGACATTTCTACTGAAAAACGTGGTTTAGGTAGAACACAGTTAGTTAGTCACCAAATCGACACTGGCGATTCACCACCCATTAGACAACGCTACTATCGTGTTTCTCCTGAAAAACAGCGTATCCTATCGGAACAATTAGATGAGATGTTAGCACTGGGAGTGGTTGAAGAATGTGAAAGCCCTTGGTCTTCACCGGTCTTACTTACACCTAAAAAAGACGGTAAACTAAGGTTTTGTCTAGATAGCCGTAAGCTTAATTCAGTTACTAAGAAAGACGCATATAAGTTACCCTACATAGCCGACATCTTAGACAACTTAAAAAACGCCAAATACCTAAGTAGTATAGATTTATCTAGAGCGTTTTGGCAAATACCTATAGTTGAGAATGATAGAAATAAGACTGCTTTCTATATTCCACGTCGGGGAACCTTCAGATTTGTTACTATGCCTTTCGGATTAACAAATTCACCCGCTACTCAACAAAGACTAGTCGATACGCTGTTCTATGGTCCTGAATTCGAGAACTCTGTCTTCGTGTTCATAGATGATATAGTAATTGCTAGCTCTGACTTTGACAGCCACATTTCTCTATTATTAAAAGTACTTAAAAAACTAACCTTGGCAAATTTATCTATAAATTTTGAAAAATCTGTGTTTTTCCGTAGGGAACTTAAATACTTAGGATATATCGTCGATTCTAGCGGCCTTCATGTCGACCCAGAAAAAATCAACACTATTGTTAATTACCCGACACCAAAAAATAAAAAAGAGGTGAAAAGATTTCTAGGTATAGCCTCTTGGTATCGTAAATTTGTTCCACAATTTAGTACAATAGCTGGTCCTTTAAATAAACTAACGTCTACCAACAAAAGAACTAATCCCTTTGTATGGACTACAGAAGCTGACGAGTCGTTTACCAAGCTAAAAGAGCTATTAGTGTCCGCTCCTATACTTTCTTGCCCAAATTTTGATCTTCCATTCGAGGTTCACACAGACGCTAGCGACTATGGTGTTGGAGGTCTATTAACCCAAACCATAGATGGCATTGAGCATCCAATTGCCTACACTAGTCGTACATTAACAAGACCAGAAAGGAACTACAGCATCACTGAGCGAGAGGCTTTAGCAGTGTTAGTAGCACTAGAACACTGGAGATGCTACTTGGACAATGGTAAAAAATTCATAGTCTATACTGACCATTCAGCTCTTAAGTGGTTTCTTAATTTAAACAACCCTACTGGTCGTTTAGCTCGTTGGGGCGTTAGGTTTTCTATGTTTAACTTTGAAATAAAACACCGCCGTGGTATTGATAATGTCATACCTGATGCTTTGTCTCGGGCTTGTCAGATATCAGCTATCAATAACGTACCAACCACACCTGCTAGTTCTACTAACTTCATAATGCCAACTACTACAGATCAATGGTATCTGAATATCTATCAAGGTTGTCAGAACTCGCCTACGTCTTTTCCTAACTATGCTATTAGAGACAATCGCTTATTTCGCTTTATGCAGACTAAATCTGTCCTACACAGAGAATTCGAGTGGAAAGAAGTGATTCCTGTAGAGTCAAGACACAACATTATTACTGAAAATCATTCGGAGGCAACAGCCGGTCACCTAGGCATATTTAAAACCTTCAAACGCCTTAGCCTAAAATACTTTTGGCCGGGAATGCATGCTGACGTCGTAAAATTTGTAACGTCTTGTGACACATGCATTGCACACAAGCACCAGAACCATGCACCGCTGGGTGAAATGGGTAGGCCGAAACAATGTTCTAGACCCTTCGAAACTATTAGCGTCGATCTAGTAGGACCTCTACCGACTACCAGAAAGCAGAATTCCTACATCCTGGTAGTCACATGTTGTTTCAGTAAATATTGTCTGCTGTTTGCAATCAAGCGTGCAACAGCTGAAATAGTCACTAGAATTATAGAAGAACATGTATTCCTCATACATGGGATTCCCTCTACCGTGATTCTCGATAACGGAAAACAGTTCATTAGTGCTACGTTAAAACAAATGTTTGAAAAATATAAGGTTCCAAAACTCCACTTCACCCCTAAATACTCTCCGCATGTGAACACAGTTGAGAGATATAATAAAACTATTATGACTGCTATATCGTCATTTATATCAAATGATCAGCGTATCTGGGATCAACTAGTACCCAAAATACAATTTGCTATTAATAGTTCGGTGAATGAGGTTACTGGCTACACTCCTTCATTCTTAGTCTATGGACGTGAGTTAGTAACATGTGGATCATACTACCTTGGCAAGGAAAGCGATGACCATCCTGTTTTTCAACCGCGCGATTGTTATGCTGATAACATAGGTGTACTATCTAGCATCTTCAATAAGGTGCAAGCTTCCTTATTGCACGCTCACAGCAGAAACTGTCAACAATATAACCTACGTAGGAGACCTGCAGAATTTAATATTGGTGATGTGATTTGGAGAAAAACATTTTACCAAAGCGATAAGGACAAATATTTTAACAAAAAACTCGCACCAAAATTTATTAAATGTAAAATCATTAAAAAACTATCTCCACTTGTTTATGAACTAGCCGACATGTCTGGGAAACCACTAGGATCATACCACATCAAAGATTTCAAACTCACTAATTATAAAGAATAATGAATTTTATTAACTACTCAATTTAAACCTCCTAAAGTAAAGACTTAGCTATCTATCTGATCTTATTAACTATTAAATCATTGTTCCCTATAGAATACATTTTTTTTAAGGACTAAACATTGAAATCTACTAAACTAAAGACTTGCTGTTCGAGCACAATCTGACCTAAAAGGATTGTTCTCTATTAAATATTATTCTCTTAAAGAGTAATAATTTTTTAAATGCCTACACATTTAAATCTACTAAAACAGAGTCTTGCTGTTTGAGCTCAATCTGACCTAAAAGGATTGTTCTTTTTCAATAACTATTCCCTAAAAGAATAATGATTTGTTAAATGACTATTTAAATCTACCAAATAAAGACTTGCTGTTTGAGCACAATCTTGTTCTAAAAGGATTGTTCTCTGTCTGAAAGGGTCTCAAATCATCCTAATATGATATGATGACAGTATGGCTATGAATGAATGTTGCGTGAAGTATGAAAGATGTATGAGAGAAACAATAGTAGGTCCAAATAGTAGTATTAGTCGGATTTTGCATACAAGTACGCCAAATCCTTCGCTTTGTCGGGGGGTACTGTAGCAATCTGCATACTTAATAGCTTAATTCTTTGCCTGTTGAATAACTTTAAAATACATAACATTCACTATGGTGAATGAACGCAACGCTGCCTGAGAACCAACTCGTTCTTTTCCCTCCCTGCGGGCGCCTCAGCCTCGGCCATTTCGTTTCGTGTTCAACTGAGAGCGGACGCGCTTAAAAAAACAATTTAACTCAACTTATATATCTTGAAGTTTTCCCGTCTACCGGGTGAGTTGCCTTACTGTTCTATAACGTTTATTTTTATGGTGTTCTAACTTAAATTATAAAGTCACTATGTGTAACCCTAGAATACCCTTCCTAACTTCCTTATGGAGACACTGCGACCTTTGTGCCGTGAGCGTCGTGTCGGCCATTTTGTTAACGCGACTAACGCCCTTTCTATTCGCCGTGCATTCCAGGTTCAAGGAGAGGACTAAGTTGTAAGGTTCAAGGAGAGGACTAAAATCTAAAGCGGAATATATAATCCGGCATATATATAATCCTAACAAGCACGTGAGGAACAACTACTACCCTAAAAGTCCTACGTGCAGAATACTACCGAGAAGAACCTGCATCGTTGGAATTTGATTAAAAAGGGACGCGCCTGGAGCAGAACACCGGCACGAGGACCACAACTTCAAACAACAGGCCAGTGCTCCACTAACATTGTTACCTTATAACCTAGCCGCGGAAGGTAATTAAATAACTGTTAAACCGAAGTTATTTTTTATTTGGTTTAACCTACGAACCCACCTAGTCTGCCGGCTAAGCGCGGCAGAACGTTAACGTCAAATGCAAAAGTCAATGTCAAATCGATGAAAACAATAACAAATAAACATGTTACAATGCATGGAAACCGGTCGTTATCGAAATTAATGCCTACTTTTAAACGAAAACCAGATAAAAAAGTCAGCTTTCTTAGTTCTTCTTATTAAAAAGTTTACTATGTTACTGGTATATAGATTTAGGTGCCAGTATGCACATAATTGCAAATAAAGTTTGGTTGACGAACAGGTTAACTTCGACAAGTTTACCAGAAATTATTGTTGCAAAAGAAACAAAAGTACTAGTATAATTTTCGAGTGAGCTAGATCTTAGGACAAAATTATACCTACCCACCCTAAAACCACAGTTGAAAATGTGTGGTGCATGTCAATCTTCACAACTAACCTCTTATCAGTAGGTGTAAGTGAACTGATGTATCACAATGGGAACCGTCTTGCTTTGGAACCAGGTAATTGCCACATAAAAAATTGTCGGTAAAAGTAGTGGCTGATGCAGATCTAGTTAATGGTATTTATAAACTTAAACTTTAAAAAGTGAATTGTTGATTAACATCATCAGTGGTGGACCGTTATGGTTGTACCTATACCTATACTACCAATAAAAAAAAAACAAAATGGGATAGAAATTCCAAGAAGTTGTAAAAATAGTTGTTGGTTATTGTGATAATGTGAAAGGGTAGGTATAAATTAATGACCCAACAAGAAACCATGTTTCCTCAAGTAGAGATGTAATGATACAAGAACAGAACCTTAGGCAATATACAGTGACTGTCAGTATAGAGAGCACAGATTCATTGGGGGATGTAGTAAAAGAATCTGTGGTGAAGTTAAAATCACAGAATGAGCCAAGTTCACGTGAATCGTCCTATAAAAACATATAACATCTATTTTTCAAAGTAAGTCCAGTGAGTTTTCAGAATGTCCATAACAGTAAAAGTAGTCAGAATTAAAAAGCAACGACAGAAACATCACATGCAGAACTCAATTTATCAGAACAACCTGAAAAGAGAGAATGAAGAAGCCAGAGAGATTAGGATATGCCAACATGACACTATACATACAGGAGAAGATGCATTGACATGTGCAGAGGCTATTAGCGGCCCTAAGAAACAAAAATGGTCGCTGGTGATGCCATAATAGGAGCTGCAGACTTTGAAGAAAATCATGTTTGGGAAGTGATTGATACTCCCAGTAATGCAAGGGTAGTGCATTTTAAGAGGGTAAATAAATTTATAAATAAAATATAGTGTGTGGTAAGTGGCTAAAAGCTTTGCACAAAAAGGTGGTGTTGACTGTAAAGAAACATATTAATTATTTGGATGTTTCAACAGCTTTCTGCATGGTTACCAACATAAAGATATTTTCATATATTTTCCTGAAGGTATTTTATTAGGTAAGGAAATACTTGTAATAATGTTTTAAAATAAAAAGAGGTATCGCATAGCTAGAAGCACTTGGCTTGTACAGAGAGGAAATATTGTATTGTTACGGTTAAAGTAAAAGTTATTTAGTTAGAACCATGTGTATTTGTAAAAATCATGTTTTATTTATGTCAATGATGTTCTTATGTTTCAAACTGTAAAACTGAAACTGATTGGTTAGTTAAAATCTGAGCTGGGAATTCAGAATAAATAATTCAGGCCAAGCTAAGAGATATTTGGGCATGAGAATTAGCATTGATAAGAATTTAAATGTAAGTATTATAATAATAGATCAGAAGCAATTATTGTTTGAAAAAACTGTTATGTCTGATTGTAATTCTGCAGAAACCCCAATAGAAATTCAAATGTTTGTGAAGGGAATTTGCCATATAAAAAAATCATAGGAAGTTTGATGTATCTTGCTGTCCTAACTTGCCCTGACATAGCTTTTTCAGTTAATCTTTTTCACTTAAGGCAGTTCTAGTATTGTTACTCTCATTACACTGGACTTCTGCTAAAAGGATTTTAAAATGTTGTCTCATACTTCAGCTTATTGTGTAAAATATGCTTAAGGCAGTCACAGTAGGATATGTAGATGCAGATTGGGTTAGTGATGCTACTGACGGACACTCTTATACTGTTTTTTAGTTTTGCAAAGCTAGGGGCCCCAATATCATAGGACAGTAGGAAACAAAAAACAAAAGCTTTAAGTAGCTGTGAAACTGAATACACGGTTCTATCAAAAGCTTTTCATGAAGCAATTTATTCACAACATTTAGTAAGTACTAGAATCAATAGGTTATTGAAATTAAATTATTTTGTATAAAAGTTTGCAAGGTGTTAAGCAAATAAGTTTATGAAAGGTCTTGGTTGGTATTATAAAAGTTTAAGTTTCAAGTAAACAGTTTCATACCTAAATACTGACTGTGTATTGTATTTACATTTTTGCGGTTTCATCAAAGTAGTTATGTACTATGTTTTTTTTTGTTTTGATAAAGTTATCAAAATATTAATTGTAATGCACAGAAGTGCCACCAAGAATAGTACCAAGCCTATTTATCTGTGTAATTTCTTTTGCCTACTTTTTATGTTATAATAAAGTTATTCCGATCCAAACAACCAACGTGTTTCATTACAGTATAAAGGTTTGTATTATCATACAGCGAAGTAAACGCAGATCTGAGGCAGCATAGAAAAGTTCCCAAGTGACCAGCAGCGCTCAAACTACGTATTTGAAAGACTGGGATCAAATAAGGACCTATTGCGATCTTACATAAGCATAAATGAACTTTATTAATAAAGTGACAATAAAACAAAAATGACTTGGTTTCTTCTGTAATAGTACACACTCATAATCCACCTCAATGTGTCATTAAAGATGGCATTTTCTTCAAAACCTGATCATTAGGAAGGTTTGCTCTGGGGTTGTATGGGATTCGCTTATAAGTAGGTAATTCAACAGCCACGGAAAGCACTCCGTATTCTAGATATAATACGCTTACCTTCTTTAAATTTAAGAGCCAAGCTTGTTTCGGTGGAGTTATTTCTGCTAGATTATTATTTGGGATCACGGGACCGTCTGAGCAGTCTTGTCTGCTCGTCACACTGTACCGACGTACTATTACGTCTTCCGGAACGGGAGCCCTTCTTGTCCCATAATATTTTTCATCGTAATGATAATGAATATTACTTAGTAAATATTATTATGGTATAATTATAGTATAAATTGCTTCAAGACACATTTTTCGCAATTAGAAGTTATTGCCTCGTGGTTAGAAATAAGAATTTAAATAGAAGTTATGAAAATAGAAGCTTGATCATGTGGCCTAAAAAATATTCTTTGGCTGGACTTATTATTTCTCATTATTTTTCAGTAAAGAAAGCAATAAAATAAGCTTTTTATATTGAAAATAAATTATTTTTCGTTAAGTGGGCGTCTTGTAAGTACCTACCATAAAGAGATTAATGTAATTTATTTTTTGCTTGTTTTGTTATTTATTTATAACATTTGAGACGCTTTAGCACAGAAAATCTTAGATCAAAATTATTTATTTTATTTATTTATTGACAGGTATTTCTACAGCGATATAATATTTGATACATAGAAAAATTATAAGTAATTATAATTTATATGGCCAAAAACAGAAATACACAAACTATATAGTAAAATCCATGATGTACATAATAATAAGATTAAAAAAAAAAAAAAAAGAATTTTGAAAATTCCAATTGTTATATAGGGTCTTCTTTATGAAGATCAATATATTTTAAGAGAAGGTTAAGAATGATGTATAGATTCAATTTATGAAAGAATTTTTTATTGTTACAATTAACAAAAAAAAATTCTTTCATAAATATTTTATAATTCTCATAAGTTAACAACATTTTAGTTTAATCTGTTATTTACGACTAAAGCAAGAAATAAAAGTGTTTCTACTTGTGTATAAAGATGAAATTAAAAATGAAATTAACATTAAATAAAAAATAAAAATAAAGTTTATGTTTATTGTATTAAAAATATCTAAATAATCAAAAACCAAGTTAAAAAACATAAAATAAAACATAATAAAAAAACAACATAAGGAAGGTAAAATCTCACCGGTCTGGATGAGTGTGATCGTGTGTGCGTGTGCGTGTTCGTATGTGCGTGTATGTTAATTAAAATGGACCATCTTAAACTACTCAGTATCACATCATATAAAATATCGGAAAATATTTAATACCTAGGTACCTACCTAGTAAATACCTAGGTACTTACGTTATTCAATGTCCACGAAAAGTCTTGAAAAAACGTTACCACGTTTAACGTTACTTTACTTTTTAGAAGTACCTATTTTTCATAGTAGCGAGGCAAATATTTTTTAAGGATGCGTTTGATTCATTACCTATGTAATGAATCAAAGGGCTATATTAACTTTGTACAATTTCAATATAAGTAGTACCTACCTATTATCGTAAAATGAAAATACTGTGAGGTCACTCATGAGATCAATCATAAATTTATGTATATATCTAATAATCTTGTCAGAAATAGAGTCCCTAAAGCCTAAGCCTACTGACTAGCAGTGCAAGTTAATAAAAAAAGTTTTCTTCATCTTATAACAAATGACGAATTTCGTATTTTAAGTTGTAGCCCCAAGTTCAACCGAAAATTATCTCTCTTATTTCATGTTCGTTTTGTCTACAAAACTTGAAATAGGTATATTGCAGAGTAGGCACCTACCTGCCTGGCTTACCTTCTCAGTTTTTTGGATGCAGTTCACTTCACGTTGTTAAGATTAAACTTAAATTATCTGAAGCATTAATTGTCAAACTAAATTTAATATTCAATGACACCAAAATTTATTACATCGCAGTAGGGTCGAGAGCAGATTATAGTTGGAAATTATAAGTTAGGCGTACAGTCTGCGACAGGAATAAAGAAGAGATGGCGCTGCTCTACTCACCACAGCAAGGGATGCACAGCCGTAATTTACACAATTGACTCAAAAATAATAAGAGTTAAGAATGAACATAACCATTAAATTATATAATTATTTAAGTTTTCAGTTACTTTTATTGTAATACCAGAAAGGAAAAAATATGGAGTAAAATAGTTTAAAAAAGGAAAATGAGCCAAGAAGTATTTTTTTACATGGTCCCTGACCGTTTAGGTCAGATTTCTGTATGTAACTTCCTTCGACGGTTAATCGAGTCAAAACTAGGTCAACCACTATACTTTTTAACACTTTAAACGCTTGAATCGCGTCTGGGAAGAAGTTTTTTTACTCTAGATGTAGTATCGTTTTTATATCTTTCATTTCAAGTTAGTACACTTTCTCGTCGGTTGAGCAACTTTATATGGGAGACTGGACATTGGTCATAGCAAGCTCTGGACTTTAGTTTTATTGCCATCTTGACACGCTTGACTACAGGTGCTGTGCCTGATATTGCCGTTTACGTTTACCGTTTGCGAACGCTTTTACCCAAAACAATTTGACCAGCTTACCGGCAGCTTTGAATGGTCTATGTTGAGTCTGATTTCATATAATAATGGGTAATCAGTTCTTCCACTTTCCAAGAGCGAAGTGAAGATCTTATGTTGCTTAGGATATACACTTTGAAGTTATGTCTTTTCAGGGTGTTTCCTGAGGCTTGGTAAAGTGCGAAAAGTTTGACTAATGGATTTCCAACCAAAAATCCTTTAAATGTTATTTTGCACCAGACTTTGGTAACATAAAAAGAAACCGATTTATGTACTAGAGGAGTTACTTCTACGTATGTACCTACTTACATTAGAATACACTACACTCAAGTATTATTTTTTTGTGATAGGTACTATTGTCTTCAGTTTTTACGATTTATTTTATTGAATTAAAGTCTTTTCAAATCTGATTTTTAAAATACCTATTTTAACAAAGTTAGTCTGAGATATTGGAATTCAATTCAATTCAATCATTTTATTTCGGATCATATCCATATGTGTGAAAAATGAAAAAGAAAATGACATGGAAAATAAATTTTCAGGAAAGCTTATGAAAAATGAGAAAGGAAACGATATATTACTTGTGGACGGTTATCCTTTTTACGTTAACTACAAATCACAGAACACTATCGCGTGGAGATGCACAAATACCAAAATTTGCCGCGCTGCTATAACGACGACCCTCACTGACCACAGGACTCTAAGATCTAAGGTGAACCATACTCATGCACCACCTAACTATGTCATTAAAAATGATACAATTTTTCGCATTCGATGATTTGATCCAAGTATAACTATGCGAATGTATCTAATGGATCAAATTAAATAAATATATTGGTGATTAGAGTTGTTTGATTTAAATGTTTTTCATTGGTTTTATCAAGATCGTCGAGTCGGTGACTGTTTATTTCGCTTGAGACTCTTTGGCACTGAACGCTGGAAATTTTTGGTCAAATTTGTCAAGTTAGCTACCTTGTTAATTAAAATAGACATTCTTAAACTATTCATGTGTACACAGTATCTAAATATGGAAATATGGAAATACTTATGTTATTTAATTTTCAAGACAACTCTTGATAAATGCAGATTAGTTGTGTGATGTATGATTAGTTGTGGGTGGCTTTTCTTTTTTCATTGACACAACCCCCGGAGAACAATAAGTAGGTACATTATTGTTTTGAAATGCACAAATAGCCCTCCGCGATCACAGATTAACTATCAAATCTAAGTTGAACCACAATCATCCTCCACCTAACTATGTGATTCAAAACAAAGTATTTTTGTACGTAAAGACTTTATTTAATCTCTGGTACTCTGGTACTGGTCTGGTACTCTGGTACTGGTCATTGTCCGGCTCCCGAAAGATTGCGGGACCTAGTGACTTAGCACGGAATCAGCAGTAATTGTAAATCTTAATTTCAGATTCAATGACACCAAAATTTGGTTCAACGCGGAGGGGTCGAGTGCAGATAGAAGTGGGCACTTATAAGTACAGTCTGAAGTCTGTGTCAGGAATAAAGAAGAGGTGGCACTGCTCTACCCACAACAGTAGGGGATGCAAAGCATTAATTTACATAGTTGATACAGAAATAATAAGAACTAAGAATTAACATAATCATTAAATAAAAGCATACGAGTATATTAAAATTTCAATAGACTTAAATTGTATAGGTACCTATATTATTAGACCCCCTGTCTCTACAATAGTCTCTCTCCATCTTTATAATAGATACCTCAAAATTTTTCAAATGTGACATCAGATGGTCTTGTAACCTCTGGTGTTCTGCCTACCCCATAAGGGATACAGGCGTGACGTTATGTATGTATGTATGTATGAATGAGGGAAAAAATATAGAGTAAAAGGTCTTGAGGAGGTATTGGCTCGTTATTAAGTTTTGTCGTAACGAATGTTCGTTGAATCCATATTTTTTATAATATTTTTGAAAAGGCACGAACCGCCCCTATATAGTTTACCTACTAAAATAGACGACTCACGAATGGCCACCTATTCGAATACCTATTTAACTTTGTATTCATACAAAATAACATAGTTATACATTCCTATTTTATACTTATCCATATTTTTTTCAACGTTCTTTTTAATTGACGACAATAATCCACATTGGAATGATTTCCGTTTCTGAGTAAGTAGTTTTAAATACCTAAGCTTTTTGATAGTGACGTGTATTACGGGAATGTGATACATACCTACTACGTCTACTCTCCCGTATCGTGTGTACGGGAACTTCCTTAATAATGTTGGTAGGTATTATACATATAGAATTAGTAAATTTTTTGTCATCCTTGGATTAGGTTATATTATAAAAAAAAATGAAACCTGTCTGTTATAAATAAACAAATGTTTTATTTTTAAGTATAAGTATGTGTTATGAATCTTGTTTTTTTTTTTTTTATAAAATATGGATGGGACGTTTGACTTCCATGACACCTGATGTTAAGTGAACATGAAGACTAAGGTGGTACACGTCCATCCACGAGAAACCTATTCACTCGACGCTTAAAAGTACTAGGACTATACTGGTCAGGGAAAATAGACGCAGGCAGTTCATTCCAAACCTTGGCGACCCGTATCAAAAAGGAACTGTCAAAGCGGTTAGTTCGACTTTTCGGAATATCAACCACATACGGATGGAAGTTCTGTCTGTGTCTAGTAGTCCGATGGTAAAATGGTGAGGGTTCAATTTGCTCAAACAGAGCACTCGCGCACTCACCAAAATTTATCCTGTAGTACACAGTTAAACAAGCAACCTTACGACGATGCTCTAGGGTCTGCAGTTTTTTGGTCGTAAGGTCGACGTTGTTAATTAGATTACGGGCTCTTCGGTCAACGGAGTCCAGCGCTTCTAGTTGATATTTAGCTGAACCATCCCAAAGATGACTGCAGTACTCCATGCATGATCGCACTTGAGCTGTATATAAGTTAATAAGAAGCTGTGCAGGGCTGAAGTACCGCCGTACCTTCGAGATGATTCCCAACTTTTTCGAAGCTGTATTTCGATCCATATATCGATGGTGTATTTCTTAAGTGCAATAGACCACATTCGCATGCTTCGCCAAAGTATGTGATTAAAGATGGAGTTTATGTAAGAATTTAGACCTGTTTCATGTACCTACGTACCAAGCAACTCATGAAGCTAGCTCAGTGAATTCCGTTGTAAACATTCCTTTCACAAGGTAATGTCCTTAGCCCATGGTCCATGGAATTATAGTTAAGTTATTATAAAAGATTCTTTAGGCTCTAAAAACCCTAGGTTATTGAACCGTCATATAAAAGTAGGTTATAAATACACGACAAAATTAATAAATTTGTACTTTACCACTTCTTACAAATATTTGGGCGTTTTTAGGTATGATATAACGTATTTTCATTTACTTGATTTTTTTAAATACACTATTGAAAGAGATAAATAAACAGAATCCTTGGGTCGCAGTACCTCTTAATGATCTACCTAGTTATTAATAACCTCTTCATAGAAAGTAGTGTGTAGTGGTAACATACATTGCCTTCTATGCTCTGGCATTAATATATATTTCAATAAATAAATATTTCTGACACTCACACAGCATTATCTATCTAGCCCAAATTAAGTTTCTTAAAGAACTTGTGTTATGGATACTAGATAACTGATATACTTAAGACATATATAATATAAACATACATATTGAATAAATACATATTTTTTATTAGAATAAACTTAAATAAACATATAAACATCCATGACTTGACGGCTAATATCTGTGTTCATCACACAAATATCCGCCGCCGCCGGGATACGAACCCAGGACCTCTGGCATAGAAGGCAATGTATGTTGCCGCTACACCAGCTGGTCGACAATACAACGGTTCTGTTATTTCTACTTCAGAAAAAAATCTTAATTTTGTTAGGGTAAAATTAAATCAAAATGGATAATTGTAAGGTTTAACAAAAAGTGGGTCATAGGAAATCATCATAACTCTTGTAATGAATTTATGACCATGAAAGTTTATTTCTTAAATAAAACTTAGTTTTTGTCATTGATTAGATACGTATCTCCTATGTTACTTTTCCTAACATTTCTTGATAGTTTCAGTCCGTCGTCACTCATTTTGTATAATAGTAAGCCAAATTCAGTATTTCTATCAAGAAAAAAAATATTTACAATTACTGGTTTTTAATACTACCTTTGTACAGGTATTATACCCAAAAAATGCAATAAAACCTTATTTTTCTACAGTTAAACTATAGTAAACGAGGCAAACAGCAATTAATAATCTTTTTTATTTATCACATTTTTCATTTATTTAAACAGCAATTGTATCAGGAGACAGTTTCTATAAACACTGTCAATATAAGATCTTGAGTCACGTGTGTCGGATCGGGCGTGGCGCGTTAAAACGTTTGGTGGACTCTGGGTGGGCGCAGCGTCATAGCAGAAACAGAAATACATACCCAGTGAAAATGTCAATTGTCTAACTATCTCTGTTCATGAGAGACAGCCTGCTGACAGTGGAGTCTTAGGGCGGGTTGTACCAAACGGTTGGTTATCGTATCATACGTACGTAACTTTTTGACGATTACATCAGATGTTTAACGTACGTCAAATACAAAGCGTTGTTTCATCACAAAAAAAACTGTTCGTCAATGTTATTCGAGTTGCCATTAAAAAATAAACCATTTTCCCAATTTAAGTGGTTGGGAATGTTTTTTTTTACGATAACATAGAGATTAAAGACATTGATAGTCATAGATAGTCGTACTGTAGAGTCACAAGTATCTGATCCAACGGTTTGACTGCAAAATTTCTGCAATATAGCAATAAATAGAGTGGGCAAGTATGAGACAGAATGTAATTTGATTATGTACCTACTAGGTAAAAAAATAGTCACTTACTTTTCGGTAGATAACTTTATTTCATCTTCGATTTCATGACATAACAAGAGAGCCACTTCCTTAGATACACGGTACCTTGCAATAAATTCTTGATCATCCCATAAATTTAAATTATCGATACGTTTTTTTAAATACTTTTCTCTTCCTTTCAACAATTGAATCATCATCACTATCATTTAAAATATATAAAAATAAAACAGAATCCATAATGTTAAAAGCTTTCAACCAAAGATGTCCTGCCTGTCAACTCAGTTTTCACTAGAAAGTTACGTTAACCAGTGGGTGGATGGACGGTCAACGTAATCGTTAATTTTTGACGTCCGTTAAAGGTGAAATAACCCGTGGCAGTGGTTAACGCCATTTTTAACGTTGACAGACACGTAAATTAGTTGTGATACAACCCGCCCTTAGTATCCAGGTCGTAGTTTAGACCGGGTTGGCGAGGCATGTAGTTTACCTTTTGGAACTACTGTAGTGTGTGACGCGCCGCTTAAGTATGGATGCATTCAATATGTTAATATGGGTACTATTATTTATATGTCTCCCACTCCCATCCTTGCACTACTTGGTGGATTTCTATCCTGATCAAGATCAAAAGACGGCCCAGGAGCCGATGGTTTTAAAATGTATACCTATTATGAAAATTTGCCTCGTAGGAACCATGCATATTCGTTTGGAATATGCATGGTTTTCTAGACATGCATATTCCAAACTTACATATAATAGAAACTGAAAAGATCCTAATGATTTAAAAAAATGCTCAAATCAGTCCGATGCTGTTTTGTTTTATTTACTCAGCCGTTTCTAGTTGGTCCAACACTGTGTTCACGTACTAATTAGTAACCATCTCTCATTTCAGCAGACGAAGTGGTTGTTATACCTTCCAGCAAAGGAAAAAAAGACTTGCTCATGATAAAAGGCTATACATATTCTCAGATCAACTACTCTAACCACTGGGTGTGTTCGTCTGCACGTTCTCTCTCCTGCGCAGCCAAAATTAAGAAGAATCCTGATGGGACTTTCTGTATGGCTAAAGCACACCATTTGCATTCTCCGCCAAAATACATAATGAGAAAAGGAAACTATTTTAAAATTTAAACAAAATAAAAAATTGGCTTCGTTAGATTTGTTAAATATAATCCTACGTGTATTTCAGGAAAGTTTTAGGAAGAATTATTTTATAATTATTTGTAATTTCATTGATGTTTTGAAAATAAATCATTTGAGTTCTTTCAAAGACTGTATTTAATTCCTGAGCTGTCTGCTTTTGATTATTGCATTTTATTGTTATAAATTTACTAGTTTAATCACAATAAGTGCAAGTGCTATTCTTTAGATGTTTAATTTTTTTCATGGAAAAACTTAAAGTTCTAAGAAAAATGCGGTTTTTGTAGTTGAATGGAGAAGACTAGCCTATCGGCAAATTTTTTCTCCAACGAACATATTTGAACACCCTTTTATTGTAAAAGCAACTGTAAAAAATATTGATAACACGTATTTGCAAATCCACGATTCACGTATTTGCAAATTATGTGGGGATAACACAAAAGGGCTAATACCTAAAACGAGAAAAACAAGCAAGATAAAATCTGAGCGAGAAAAAGCTAAGGATAACTATGTTTAGACTAGGCCTTTTGATCCATTGTTAATAAATAAAATTGTTTTTTTTTTTTTTTTTTTATGAATTATGGATGGGACGTTTGTCTTCCATGCCACCTGATGTTAAGTGAACATGAAGACTAAGGTGTTACACGTCCATCCACGAGAAACTTATTCACTCGACGCTTAAAAGTACTAGGAATATACTGGTCAGGGAAAATAGACGCAGGCAGTTCATTCCAAACCTTGGCGACCCGTATCAAAAAGGAACCGTCAAAGCGCTTAGTTCGACTTTTCGGAATATCTACCACGTACGGATGGAAGTTCTGTCTGCGTCTAGTAGTCCGATGGTAAAAGGGTGAGGGTTCAATTTGTTCAAACAGAGCACTGGCGCACTCACCAAAATGTATCCTGTAGTACACGGTTAAACACGCAACCTTACGACGATGCTCTAAGGTCTGCAGTTTTTTGGTTGTAAGGTCGACGTCGTTAATTAATTTACGGGCTCTTCGGTCAACGGAGTCTAGCGCTTCGAGCTGGTATTTTGCAGAACCATCCCAAAGGTGACTACAGTACTCCATGCACGACCTCACTTGGGCTGTGTATAAGTTGAGCAGCCGTTCAGAGCTGAAGTACCGCCGGACCTTCGAGATGATACCCAATTTTTTGGAAGCCGTTTTTGCCATAGACTCAATTTGTTGACCGAAGTTTAAACCGGATGTTACAGTTACGCCTAAAAGCCCTAGATGGTCAGTGATGGGGACAGATACATTTTGGAAAGTGGGCGTAAATGTGAAGGTGCTCTTTTTTGCGGAGAATAGACACGCCTGAGTTTTGGACGCGTTGAATTTGACCAGGTTAGATTCGCCCCAATCGGACACATTCCGCAAGGTCGAATCAACGCGCTCAATCATAGACTCTCTCAAAACCTGGATTTCATGGGCGCTCGTTCGCGCATTGGATATATATCTCTCAACAACAGTGCTGTCATCAGCATATCCAATAATGCCTGGTGTTAGGAGGTCATTAATGTGCAGCAAGAATAAAGTTGCAGAGAGAACAGATCCCTGAGGTACCCCGGCATTAATTGCCATTAGGTCAGAGGAGTAGCCGTCTAAGACTACTCGAATCGACCGTTCCCTCAGAAAATCAGATATCCAGTCGCAGAGCCCAATCGGTATGCCATATGCTGGAAGCTTGCTTAAGAGACCATCGTGCCAGACCCTGTCAAAGGCCTTGGAGATGTCTAAGGATACAGCTATTGCTTCACCATGACCCTCCAAGGCCTCACTCCATAAGTGAGTGGCATACACGAGAAGATCGCCGGTCGAGCGTCCGTTGCGGAAACCATATTGGCTATCGCTTAGGAGCTCGTTGGTCTCGAGGTATGCCAGGAGTCGATTATTCAATACACGTTCCATGACTTTGCAAAGTATGGAGGTGATTGAAATTGGTCGATAGTTGACAGGATCGGCACGGCTTCTCTTCTTCGGTATTGGCTGTACGTTAGCAAGCTTCCAGGACTTGGGGACCTTACCCGATTCCAATGAAAGTCGATAGAGGCGCGTCAAAACGGGAGACAACTCAGCTGCGCAGCGTTTTAGGACCACTGCAGGAATACCGTCTGGACCACTAGCTTTGTTCTCGTCTAGGTGCAGCAAGCATTTAAGAACCTCCTTTTGGCGAATGTAAACGGTACCCATTGTAGGTCCGAACTGAGGTAATTGAGGTGGGATTTTTCCTTGGCAATCTAGACGAGAATTTTCCGCGAAGATACTAGCAAATAAATCTGCTTTCTCCTTAGCAGTGTGGGCCAGAGATCCATCGGGTTTCCTCAGTGGAGGCAGCGACGGGCGACAAAAGTTCGTTTCGACCGACTTGGCAAGGGACCAGAAAGCTTTGCTTCCCGAAGGGTATGCTGCTATTCTGTCTCCGATACGGCCTATGTGGGCAAAACGAGCTCTTTTGATCACCTTTTTGCAGGACTTGGCGGCAGCATTGTATCTTTTCTTAAGTTCATGCGAATCCAGGGCTTTGCTTCTGCGAGCATTTGCCCAGGCTTTGTATGCTTCCCGCTTTCGCTTTTCAGCGGTAAGGCAAGCACTATTAAACCATGGGCAAGCTTTGGTTTCAAGGGATAGGTCAGCGTGGGGAATGTAGTACTCCATTGCTTGAACTATCACACTTGAGACAGCATCAGCGCAGCACGATGGATCGGTTGATGTAAAACAAGTTTGCCACCATGGATAAGATGCGAAGAAATGTCGCATTTCATCCCAATCTGCTGACTTGTAACGCCATACTCGCCTGGAGCCTTTTGGGCGGGTGTCAGGTGGCGAGTGCAGCGATACAGATTTCACCATACAGTGATCGGATGTCCCTAAAGGTGCAGTGACGGACACCGAGTATCTGTCAGGATCAGTTGTCAGCAGAAGGTCCAAGCAATACGCAGTGTGGCCAGCAACGTCGGGGATGCGCGTAGGCTCGTTAACAAGCTGTGAGAGACCATAAGTCAGCGAAAACTTAAAAGCCTCTCTTCCAGCATGGTCAGTGTCCTGATACGGGTATAACCACTGCCCGTGGTGAGCATTAAAATCCCCCAGAAACACCAACTGCGCCGTGGGAAAACGTTGCTGAATCTTATCTGCTGTATTGCCAAGGTATTCCATAAGCCTCGTTGTCTCCCGATCTCCGCTATGTGAACGATAGATACAGGCGTAAACCACTTGGTCTAGGCCAGTATCTATGTGAACCCACATGACTGAAAGGTCCGGCACTTCCAAGTAACGGAGACGCTGATAACAGATCGCGTCACTGGCATACATGCACACCCCGGCGTGCGGGCGGAATAGAGACTCCAGGATATAGCCTGGGTAACCAAGGTATGCCGAGTCTGACGGATCGCAGATCTGCGTCTCCGTTAGAAAGAGTAGGTGTGGTCTCTCCGTCTCAAGATGGTGGTGGACATCATTCAGATTGGAGTGCACTCCACGGATGTTACAGAAGTGCACTTGGTACACAGGTACACAGTACCTACATTCGCTAAACCTAAAAATATAATAATTAAAACCAAAGTAAAAGTGTTTTGTTTTTTCTTTCTAAACCATCTTAATTACAAAGTTGAAACGAATATAAACTATTTCTAATATACCTAACACAAGTAACTTACCTTGGTGCCAAGAGCTTTTCTAGTTGAAGCCTAAGAGTAATCTATTTATTCAAGACAACACCAGATGGATGATTCGCATTAGGTGGTTTTTGATACAATTATCACATACACATACATACCTAACATTTCTACACATGTATTTCCAGTTATTACTAAACCATCGTAGTAAAGTCACGACTTCGTTCCTAGTACGAGTATGTTGAGGTACCATGTTTTAAGAAGCTACTACTAAATTCTACTATCTTTAAGTTCAATGGGTGAAAAACAACAAGGGCAACCATATGATAATATGTGATGGTTACACGTTCTGCTTTCGAAAACTACAAAAGCTTTTCACGTCTTGCAATGCTCAATACGAAGTAAGACAGTGAAATGCTATGCAAGGATCAAGACACTGTCAGACTGGACCATTGTTGCAATCAATAATAACCATTGCCATGAAAAGAAACCGTTCTTAATAAGAGATGGCATTATGACGAGAGTAGCAACGCCTTCATATGAGCGAGTAGTAGGGGTTCCTCAAGCATCCTTATTCCCCAGTGGCAATAATGACCATTATCATGAAAAGAAACCAATATTAATTAGAGGTGACACTGTGAAAAGAATGTCGGGGGCGCCGTCCTATGAGCGAATGATCGGTCTTTTTCAAGCACCTTCAAACTCCAGTCACAATATAGATTGGAAACAAAAACCTCATAATAGGCATATAGAATCAAATCTGAAAATTACAAAATTGTTTAAAAAAACAAAGAGTCCTTAAATAGGCATGACATAATAATTTATCGTGAAATTTTAATGAGAAATCTCATTAAGCTAGTGGTGCATCTCACTCACACCTGCAGCTTTCAAAAGTTGTTTATTAGAGTAGGTATCTAAATAACTAAATCAATGCGAAAATAGTATTAGGTATTCTTTAGTACCTAATATTTTTTCTAGCAGGTACTATGTAAGTCGAGTAATAGTAGAAGGTTTCGTTGTTATACTGCGTAAACTTTTTCAATTGTACCTATTCTAATAAGCTTACACAGACTGTAGTTGACATAGCTTTATCCCAACGTAGGTACTTACATAATATGATTCCAAGCATCCACATCAGTCCGAAAGCATTTTAGAGATGCTTCAAGACGATGCATGATAATGGATTAGTTTTCGTGCTAATAATTTAAATCAATATCATAAGAAAATCGGAAAAATGACAGAATACACCATTCAACGTATTTATGGAAAACGAGTTACGAGTGTTAATAAACAACATTCCACTTCACCCCCAAAAAAATTACCATTTCAACCCCAAAACATTTTTCAAAAAAATTACAAATCATAATTTTTTTATTTCCACAAGAGTGAGAATGGTCATCAAAAAGAAATTATCGAAAATAATTACTAAAAAACTGTCTCGCCCTCTCAACCAATTAAAGGATGATTTCTTATTCTTAGCACAAACACTCCTTAAAACATTGAAAAAAGACCAACGTTAACGTACTACATTAATTAATAATAATAAAAAAAAACAACAACCTAATTAATAACCCCGTACTTCAAAATAACCCCGTGTGTCAACGCAATGATTTGCATAAAGGGTTATGGAATCCTTCCGAGAAGCGCATAGGTACTAGCCGCGATAGTCGAATAAGTGATTCTAGTCCTAAATGTTTTAACGTTTAGATATGTATTTGCTTCCATTTGTAATTTATTTTGTATTGATATTTACTTGTATCTTGTTAAATTAAGTTTTTTATTGTAAATTTGCACACGATGATGAATGCAAGTGTACGTACAAACCTAAGTTGGTTTTTGTTACACTTGTTTTGTAAAAAATTTACTGTAAGTATCTTTTATTAATAAATAAATAAATAAAAAAAAATATCTTAAATTTGACCGTTTCCTGAATGCGCTTATGTTATTATGTTTTCTAAAATAATTATCCGACTACGCATTACAAGTACCTACCTACTGTGACAACCTGTGCTGTGAAACGTTGCTTCGTTGTTCGAGGGCATATTGGTGGACAACTCATAAAACACCTGTGTGTCAATTCTGTCCAGCCAAAGATAAAAAAATGGTTCTAAATAAATAGTCTAATACTTGTTTAGTTATTACTAATTTAGCTCCAGGTTATACTACCATAAATTGATGTCTTTTCATTCCGAAAATAAACATACTGTTTTAATTTATAATTATACAACTCTACATCAGACCAGCTGGTCATTATTATCAAAAAGTTTTACTAACTTTTCTGAAAATAAATAAATCTGAGAATGACGAACCGGAGGCCTTTCTATGGTGTCTAAGCCCGCGTTTGCCCTCAATGTCACCTGTAGTTGAGTGGAGATGAGGTCAAAAGTGACACTATCAAAATTGTTTTGGGGTTTAAGTGGAATTGAAGTACGGAAATATCAGTTTATTTATTTTTGTTAACGTATATTTTTTCGGGGTTGAAATGGAATGAATGAATGGAGTGAAAAGGGGTGTAGTGGAATAAGCCACGTTGACATCACATCAGTGTGGCCACAGAATCTAATAAATTAAAATTAATTTAATGTCTATAAAAACGGCGATTAACGTTGTCCTATGAAATATTTTATAATAGCACCTCTTATTTAATTACAATAAAAATAACGGTACTAAAAATATTTATTATGTTTTGTTTAATATAATATTTTTTTGTAATCACTACGTTCCACCTGTTGATAATACAATAAAGGCCTGCTATTTTTTTTTTGATTTTATATAATCACCGCAAGTTGATATTGCGGTGGATGGTGGAACCTTGTCACATTAACGTCCGCGTCAATCATCAGGACTTGCAGTTTGCATAGTAAATATTGGTTAAAAGTACTGAAAATTCAAAGCGTCTTCTTCGACATCCTAAAGTCACACGCATGTTACCTTTGCAAGGGTCATCCAGGAGCCGATGGTTTTAAAATGTATACCTATTATAAAAATTTGCCTCGTAGCAACGGTTTTCTAGACATGCATATTCCAAACTTACATATGATAGAAACTGAAAAGATCCTAATGATTTTAAAAAATGCTCAAATCAGTCCGATGCTGTTTTGTTTTATTTACTCAGCCGTTTCTAGTTTGTCCAACACTGTGTTCACGTACTAATTAGTAACCATCTCTCATTTCAGCGGACGAAGTGGTTGTTATACCTTCCAGCAAAGGAAAAAAAGACTTGCTCATGATAAAAGGCTATACATATTCTCAGATCAACTACTATAACTACTGGGTATGTTCGTCTGCACGTTCTCTCTCCTGCGCAGCCAAAATTAAGAAGAATCCTGATGGGAGTTTCTGTATGGCTAAAGCACACCATTTGCATCCTCCGCCAAAATACATAATGAGAAAAGGAAATTATTTTAAAATTTAAACAAAATAAAAATTGGCTTCGTTAGATTTGTTAAATATAATCCTGCGTGTATTTCAGGAAAGTTTTAGGATGAATTATCTTCTAATATATAAAATTTTCGTGTCACAGTTTTCGCTGCCATACTCCTCCGAAACGGCTTGACTGATTTTGATGAAATTTTTTGTGCTTATCCGGTATCTATGAGAATCGGCCAACATCTATTTTATTATTATTATTTTATTTATATGGCAAAACAACGTTTGCCGGGTCAGCTAGTTATTTTATAATTATTTGTAATGTAATTGATGTTTTGAAAATAAATCATTTGAGTTCTTTCAAAGACTGTATTTAACTCCTGAGCTGTCTGCTTTTGATTATTGCATTTTAATGTTATAAATTTACCAGTTTAATCACAATAAGTGCGAGTGCTATCCTTTAGAGTCATGAGCAAAAGCTAATCGTTGTACACATAAAAAAAAATCTCCGACGACGGCGACGTTGGTAGCGCACAGAAAGTAGAAAAGGAGAGAAGGCTTACAGTTGAGAAAACAAAAACTTTAAATGTTCTGATTGTTTACATTTTCACGATACAAATTAATTCTTAAATGATCTACTAAACGAGTACACTGATTTACATGATTCAAATGGATAAATTGGTTTTATACCCAGAGCTTTCATTTGACATCAAAATCGTTACGATAACTTAACAAACAAAAAATCTCATTTTCAAGTTGCTCTCGTAATTATCCAATTTGCAATCCGAGTCCCTTTGATGTTGTCTAAAAACCGACAATTCACGGATTGCGTAATTTACTGTTTTTACCTGTATAAACTGAAGTGTTAATAAATAAATAAATACTTACATACATACATAACTTTACGCTAACCTTACCTAATGGGGTAGGCAGAACATCAGAGGCTAGAAAAACCATCTGATGTCACGTTTGACAAATTTGGAGGTAATATTATGATGGAGAGAGACTATTGCAGTGACAGGGGGTCAGCCTGTCGCCCGCAAAATCGCCAATAAATCCTCCGTCCCTTAACTGACTTTTACAGTCTCGGGCAGAGAAGCAGCTGGCACATTCTATGTTTTTCTTTCGCTCCCAGTCCAGCATGGAAGATAAAATAAATAAATAATGTAAGGGGAATCTTTAGCTGATTTGATAGAAAGTTATTTTCTGCTTAACATCCGAATTTTAATTCTATACTAATATACCTATATAAAGCTGAAGAGTTTGTTTTTTTGTTTGTTTGTTTGAACGCGCTAATCTCAGAAACTACAAGTGGGATTTGAAAAATTCTCTTTGCATTTATATAGCCCAACTCTTGATGAAGGTTATAGGCTATATTTTATCGCGAAATGCCCACGGGATCAAAAGTTACGCGGTTAAAACCGCGCGCGGTTGCTAGTATGATAATAAAGGGATATATGAGGTAATTTTTACTTTAGCCTTACCACCTCTGAAAAAACAAGTTGTAAATGGCGAAGAATCTGAGTGACTAGAGTTTTTTGGTAGGTAGGTTTCACATGGCTCGCAACCACCCTTCATCAATATAAATCAATATCTATACTAATATTATAAAAAGGAAACCTTTGTATTTTTGTATGTTTGTATTGAATAGGCTCAAAAACTACTGGACCGATTTCAAAATTTCTTTTACCATTAGATACTTAGAGGGATTCTTCCGAATCCGTATAGGCTACTTTTTATCCTGAAAATCCCGCGGGAAACGAAATTGCGCGGGTAAAACCGCGCGCAACAGCTAGTAGGTATATAAAACTGTTCCGTTACTGACTGAGTGACTGACAGACAACGTACAGCCGTAACTACTAGGCGTAGAAAGCTGAAATTTGGAACATACATTCTTTAGGGGATGTAGGGGTGCACTAAGGAAGGAATTCCCGAAATTCCCACGTGAACGGGAACTATTGGATTTTTTAGTTTGTATGATAAAATCTTATTCTTTGAGTGCACGGATGTGATACTTGGTATAAAGGTTCCTCAATAAGTGCCTGTTTGTATAATGGAAGGAATTCCCGGAATTCCCACGGGAACGGAAAATAGGTTTTTTGAGTTTATGCGTGTACGAAGTCGCGGGCAAACGCTCGTATAAAATATGCCGCCAAATATCACTGGCCGTTTGCATTGTTTTATGAAGAGTTCTTTCTAAGTATAACATTTCTCTATGAGTTCCTTGCTCAACACGTCATGTGATGTTATTTTCAACCTCATCTGCACTTACCATCAAGTGCAACGGACATCAAACGATGGTTTCATCATTAAAAAGAAATATTAGCATTTTCTTCTCTCTCAAACACACAATAAGGTGAACGTTAAGTTGAAGTATTAGTTGAAGTAAGCTTGTATGAATCTGTATACTTACAATAACGATATTAGCACAATGCTACACTTCATTTTTGATCTTTAAATGACTGCAGGATTAAGTAATTATAAATAATCGTTAATAGTAAAGAACTGAAACACCTACATTTTTTTTTAAATTTAAAATGTAAAATTTAATTATACCCGAGCATAATTGTATTTTATTGTCCTTCTGGCATATTTGTAAAGGGCGACCTTGACAATATGGTAATGAATATTTTTTAATATTTCAGATATATCACGACCAATCTTCATTAAGTCAAGGCAAGGAAACCAGCTTATCCAGATGGGGAATTACAAGTTTGGTGTAAACTATAAGTCCGGCGGCATAACTAAATGGCGCTGTCTGCACTATCACGGATGTAATGCAGCTTTATATACAATTGGTGGTGAAATTTTGAAAGTGAAAAGTGAACATAATCATTAGAGACTCATCACTTTATTCTACTTAGCAAGTAACGTTCTAAAATAATTTTTATTCTCAATACGATAATTGTAATGGTATTATAAAAGGATTTTTTCTGTTATTACTTTACATATTTTTTTGTTTACAAGAATTATGGAAAAAAAATGTACTATTCCAACTAGAAAATAATTTTTGATATGACAGATATGCTTAAGGTGTGGATACTAGTTTTTACCTGCAATACTGTATTTCTATATCTTGCTCTTTAGAACAGAATAATTTTCAAACAGTAAATTATTATGAAAAAAATAGGTAGGTATTTAAAATTATAATCCCTTTTAAGGTTATCCCAATACACTGTATACTGAAAAAATTGGAAAAAACAGGTATTGATTGTATTGATTATAAATCTGGCAGTAGAACTAGATGGCGCTGCCACTTTAGACGATGTAAGGGTGCTGTGCATACAATCGATGAAATAATAAATACAATATTTTACACAATTTAATAAAACGGAGCAGCCTTTTTAGAGTTTTTTAATCTTATATTGGTGTAGTGATATTCGGCCCTACGGTCTGTTAGGATGGCAGCCTGTGGGTCCTTTTTAAAAAAACACTTTTATTCACTGCTGATTATAATTTAATTTCACCAAGATGTTACAGGTTCAATGGACAAACTGCTACTGACAATTATTAATTACAAAGGTATAAGGATGACTCTAGAAAGCTAAATTAGCATTATTACGTAAAGATGTGTGTACAATAAAAGGGTTGCTTACTAATCATTACATAGGAGTAAAATAGGTTTATAACAGGTCGAATAATTAGTTTGTGGGTATTATTTATGAAATTAAAGTAAAAAGACATGTTTTTATCTTTGACTCCACAGAATTAATAGAAGAAAAATGTGTGGTAAATGGTGACTAATTTTTATACGTCACTTCGAGTAGTCTTAGATGGCTACTCCTGCGGCTAAATGACAATTAATGCCGGGGTACCTCAGGGATCTGTTCTCTCCACAATAATTCTTGCTGCACATTAATGACCTTTTAACACCGGGCATTATTAGTTATGCTGATGACCGCACTGTTGTAGAGATATACGTATCCAATGCGCGAGCGAGCCCCCGTGAAATCCAGAGTTTTAGAAAGTCAATGATTTGACCTTACGGAGCGCGTTTATTTGACGTTACGGAAAGTATCCGATTGGGATGAGTCGAATTTAGTCAAATTTACCGCGTCCAATGTTCAGGCATGTCTATTTGTCGCAAAAAAGAGCACCTTCATATTAACGCCCACTTTCCAAAATGTATCTGTCCCCATCACTGACCATCTAGGGCTTTTAGGCGTAACTGTAACATCCAGTTTAAACTTCAGTGAACAAATTGTGTCCATGGCTCAATTAGCTTCCAAAAAGTTGGGAATCATCTCGAAGGTATGGCGGTACTTCGGCCCTGCACAACTTCTTAACTTATACACAGCTCAAGTGCAATCATGCATGGAGTACTGCAGTCATCTTTGGGATGGTTCAGTCAAATGTCAACTAGAAGCGCTGGACTCCGTTGACCGAAGAGCACGTAAACGAATTAACAATGTCGACCTAACAACCATAAAACTGCAGACCCTAGAGCATCGTAGTAAGGTTGCTTGTTTAACCGTGTACTACAGGATACATTATGGTGAGTGCGCGAGTGCTCTGTTTGAACAAATTGAACCCTCATCTTTTACCATCGGACTACTAGACGCGGACAGAACTTCCATCCGTATGTGGTAGATATTCCGAAAAGTCGTACTAAGCGCTTTGACATATCCTTTTTGATAAGGGTGGCCAAGGTTTGGAATGAACTGCCTGCGTCTATTTTCCCTGACCACCCGTGCGAGCACAGAACTTTGTCGACTCGTTTGTTTACGAATGTTCGTATAGTATGGAGTCGGTTGCAAGGTTTTAATAACATTTATTTATTTATTTATTTATTAACACTTTATTGTACACATTACAAAAGGAGAAAAAAAAAAAAAACAATGTAAAGACAAACTTAAGAATGGTACAATGGGCGGCCTTATCGCTTCAGAGCGATCTCTACCAGACAACCCCAAGTTGTATACAAAAAAAAAAAAGAAACAGTACAAACATCGGCAATAATAAAGCTTATGTTTAGTTTTATGAATATAAATACTACATAAACAAATAAAAAAATATATACATAATTATAAATACATAGGTAACTAAATAAAATATAAACAAAATATATATAAATAAATAAGCATACATAAATATGTAATAATAAAATACCTACTTAATAAAATACTTCTTCTAATTTTCAATCAGAGAAAGGTAATATTTCTTTAATTTAAATTTGAATGAGTTTAATGAGGGAGCAGATTTTACTTCGTAAGGAAGCTTATTCCACAGGGTCACTGCTCGCACTGTGAAGGATTCGTTAAAACAGTGCGTTTTGTGGAGAGGAGTGCTTAGCATTAAATTATTAGTGGAACGTAGATGTCTACTGTGAGTTTCATGTCGGAAATGGAATTGATCTCCGAGGTAGCTCGGAACCACAGGATTAAACAGCACGCGGTACAGTAAAGATAGAATATGAGTATCCCGGCGAAGGCGAATCGGGAGCCACTTGAGTTTAGTGCGGAATTCGGATATATGATCATATTTACGTAAGCCGAATATGAAGCGTATACAAAGATTTTGGAGCCGCTCAAGTTTATTTAAAAGTTCTTCTGTCAGGTCGAGGTAGCTGGCATCGGCATAATCGAGAATGGAGAGTAAAAGAGTATGTGCTATGGAAATTTTGGTTGATATCGGCAAAAGATTGCGCAAGCGTTTTAAGGAGCTATTGATACCAAACATCTTCCTGCTCACTGCCTCGACATGTGGTTTCCATGATAAGGTTTTATCGAATATGACACCCAAGTTCTTGACCATGTCACTATAACATATAGTCACACCGTCAAAAACTATAGGATGAATCTTAAGAAAATCAATGCGACTAATCATGTTAGAGCTGCCAATAATTATTGCTTGGGACTTCGTTGGATTCACAGTAAGCCCATGTGAATGACTCCAGTCCTTTACTCTAGCCAGATCGCAATTTATTTGCTCTATAGCAGCGGCAAGTTTTTCGAGAGTGCTATTTGTGTATATCTGTAAATCGTCCGCATACATGTGATAGGAAGAAGTTATATTAAGAGAAATTGAGTTTATGAAAATTGAAAAGAGAAGAGGAGACAACACGCCACCCTGCGGGACGCCGGCTTTGAGTTCTGCCCATGATGAGCAAGCATCATCCATGACAACACGTTGTCGACGTCCACGTAGGTAAGTACGAAACCAGTCAATTGCTGATGGAGATATGTTAAGAGAGCGCAAAATTTGGAGTAAAACGTCAAAGTCCACATTGTTGAAGGCGTTACTAAAGTCTAATAGAGTCAGTATTGTGAGGTGGGAATTTTCTTTCTCCTTACGTATGTCGTCTGTTATTTTGACTAGGGATGTTACGGTGCTGTGTCCGGGCCAAAACCCAGACTGGTAAGGGCTCAAAATGTTGTTTTTATTAATAAAATTGGAAAATTGATGATGTATCAGTCGTTCAAGGACTTTGGATAAAAAGGGTAAAACAGAAATGGGACGTAAATCGGAAAAGGACTGGGGTGAGGATTTTTTAGGGAGAGGTAATACCTGAGCGTCCTTCCATTGTGTGGGGAATGTATTAGTCATGATCGATTTATTAAGGATACTAGTGATAATAGGAAGCAGGAAATCGAGTAGGATCATTATCATCTTACGACTTATACCATCACAGCCCATTGAATTCGATGTGATAGATGTAATAGCTCTCTTAACATCACATTCAGTGAATTGACAGAATGAAAAAGGACTGTAAGATGGGGCAGGCAAAGATGAGATGTGGTGTAATATGCTAGACTTAGCGTGGTCATCGATTTGACAAGAAGCAGAGAAATGACTATTAAGATAGTTTACATCGAAGGTATTTGGATCGGTATGATTCGTGTTTTTGCCTACGCCCAAAGTTTTTAGAAACTTCCAGACTTTAGCTGGGTTTTGATCTGTAACAGAATTATGGATATAGCGTCGTTGTGCGTCCCTACACACTGTATTGCAGCGATTTCGCAGTTGTCGGTATCTCATACAGTTCAATTCTGTCGGCTGCTTCTTATAGCGCAGACGTGCACGGTTGCGCCTTGCCATGAGCGTCTTTATGTCATCAGAGAGCCAAGGAGCAGGAAGATGTTTCATTTTGACTGGTCGCACTGAGGCATGATGGTCATAAAGCTGAGTTAGCAAATTATTAAACAATTCCAACTGAGAATCGACGGTTTCAGCATTAAGGACCCCACGCCAATCCAGTTTCTCAGCTTCATCCAGTAGATTATTTAAATTAATACCACCAAAATTTCTTAGCAGAAGAGTTCTCGGCTTAGCTTTTCTGGGATGGATCTTATAAGATAAGAAAAGGAGATCGTGATAGGAGAATGCATCAGCGTCCATTTGTCCATATTTTTGAACAAGATCCGGGGAGGAGACAATTATTAGATCAAGAAGGGAAGGTGCAGAATTGGGAAAATGATGCGTGGCTGATGACGGTAGAATGTTGAGATTGCATGAGTTAACAACTGAACGAAGCTTATGCGATCGACTATCGCTTTTGAGTAGGCAGGTATTAAAATCACCCATGACTATGGTGTGTTCATACACAGGCACTAGTTGTTCAAGCTTATATTCCAAAGTAGTAAAATAGTTTCGGGTTGAAGGAGGGCTATAAATAACACCTAGCAAAACTTTTGTCAACTGAAGTGATACCTCAACGAAAAGATATTCTGCTTCGTCGGAGTTAACTGATGAGTGTGTTGACGCACTCAACACTTTATATGGTAGATAAGATCGAAGATAAATTGCGACCCCACCCCCTGGACGGCCAGTACGATCATTGCGTAGCAAATTAAAGCCGGGCAAAGTGTACGAAGTTGTTGGGAGACAGGGTTTCAGCCAGGACTCAGAGATGAGAACGGCATGAATTCCCTTATAGTCGAAGGATGCCAGCATATCAGAATAATGTGCAGAGATACTCTGTGCGTTAAGGTGTAAGACATTCAAATTATTCAGTAATCCTGAGAATTCAGACTCAATTTGGGAACAGAGAGGAGCTGAGGTACTGTAAAAACTTCCGGAGCTGTCTAAGTCTGTGGAAGAGCATGATACGAAGTCAGGAAATAAATTATCAGAATCATCATCTTCAACAATTTCAGAAGTATTCATTTAATTAAATATAATAAATATTATGACACAGTAAATATATGTATATAGAATATACAAATAAATAAATAAAAAGGTACAACCAAATCAAAGTACCTAAATTATAATATTAAAAAATAAATATAAATATTATTAAATAAATAATGTATTTAAGTATGTAAATAAAAATAAATACCCAAAAAAAATATTATATGGCAAAATATAAAATTTTAAATTAACCTACCAGGTACACACTAATTAATATGTAAACAAAAAAGTTCTTACAAAAGGATTATAAAATAATATCACTCTGCAATTATTGCTGCACTGAATGACTATGAACGTGCCTTAATAGAATCACTGTGAATCGAATTTGACATTGACAGCCATGACATATGACACAAATCTTAGACTGACAGCAGTACTGAATAATTTAAAAACAAAATAAAGTTGAATGAAGGTGATTCTTAAACAATTAAACAAAAGTAAAGTAAAAAAGCGAGGGTGAAATGAACATTAGAAACACAAAGAATATGACTAATGATTTTTTTTTTTTTTTTTTTTTTTTTTTTTTTTTTTTTTTTTTTTTTTTTTTTTTTTTTTTTTTTTTTTTTTTTTTTTTTTTTTTTTTTTTTTTTTTTTTTTTTTTTTTTTTTTTTTTTTTTTTTTTTTTTTTTTTTTTTTTTTTTTTTTTTTTTTTTTTTTTTTTTTTTTTTTTTTTTTTTTTTTTTTTTTTTTTTTTTTTTGGAGGGTAGGCAGTGGAATCATTGGAAGCAAAAATAATCTCTCAAGATAATTTAATAAATTTAATTGGATATCTACATTTATCCATATATTAAAGTACATGAATCACTTGTAAAAGGCAAGTTTTACCTCCCAAGCTTATATTCTCCAACTTCTTTACTTCACTTCACTGTTCATCACATTTTGTTTTTCTCCTTAACCTCACTTCTTGAAAAAATGCAATCCATTGAAAAGTCTGTGGTGGCAATGGCGGACCTTTTCAACAAGGAAATGTCAGAGTTTCGCAAGCAGCTTCACAAGAACACACCGGAAAACCCTGCCACAAGTTCTTCTTCACTAGCACAAGATTTTGATCGATTTCAATTATTCATCACTGGAGCTGTAGAGAATCTTCAGAAGCAGGTACAATATCTGGCGGCTGAACTTGATAAGATCCAAACACACAGCCGAAGAAAATTTCTTCTGTTACATGGTGTACCCGAACACAAAAATGAAGATGTGGCTTGTGCAGCAACAAAAATCATCACGGAACAGATAAAAGTTACTGGATTCGCTCAGACTGACATAAGTAGCTGCTATCGGTTGGGTAGCTATGATAGGCCGGGCAAGGCTCGTCCCATACTAGTCAAGTTTATAAATATGCAAGTGAAGGATAAGGTATGGAAGTCTAAGACGGCCCTCAAAGGTTCCGGTATAACGCTGTCGGAATTCTTGACAAAACTAAGGCATGACACGTTCCTCGCTGCTCGTGAAAAGTTCGGCGTGAAGCGGTGCTGGACCAGGGATGGCTCTGTATTCGTGCTGCTGCCTGATGATGTAAGACATCGTATCGTCACCATGGCCGACCTCGACGCGATATCACTGAATCCCTGCGAGGACGACGATAGAAAATCTCCGGAGCAGTCGAAGCAAACAAAACCGGCAAGAAGTAGACGTCCGACTCGTAAATAGTTATCTTTCCTTTCCTTATTTCTTGCTATGTATGTATAGACATATATTTATTTCTTCTTTTTTTTTTACTAACTTTGTCTGCCACCGTCAAATTGATAACATTTATTTATTTATAATTTGTTGACTACTCATCCATACATCCATCAATCAAGTCAATAAATAATTAATCAATGATCACTCGCCTGTCAGTGACAATGTATTGACAATATTATTGATACCATATATTGACAATCCGTATTGCATACATTTTTTTACGTAAATATTTAAATATTTTTTGTTTTTACCATTTTAATATGTAGCTGGAGGTAGAACATGTTTTTATTTTTGTTGTTTTTTTTTTTTTTTAGTTTTATTAATATTATTTTATTATCTAAGTAGAATAGTATAACAATATATAAGTAATTAATAATTATCTATTGAAAAATATACATGTATTTATCTGATATTGAAGATAATGATGATTTACCAGGCTATGTTTCATGTACTTCACCCTCATCACAGAGTACAGGTAGCTACCACAGTCTATTATCTCCTTCATTAAGTACTAAACTCGACACTCAATTCTCTGGTTATCCCAAAAACTTTAATGTTGTTCATATAAATGCACAGAGTATTCCAGCTCACTATCCCGATATGCTGGCAGCTTTCGATAGCACTAATATACACGCTATCCTTATTTCTGAAACTTGGCTTAAGCCATGTCTCTCCTCTGTTTCCTATTCATTGCCAGGTTTTCATCTTATTCGCAGTGATCGACCAGACCGAACTGGTGGAGGTGTAGCAATATACTTACGTTCACATATTCCATTTAGTGTGATCAATACATCATCCACATCACCGACTAGTGCTGTCGAGTACTTATTTATAGAGATAACGTTGAGCCACACTAAAGTGCTACTGGGGGTTATGTATAGTCCACCAAATGTTAATTACTTCGCGAATTTAGAAGATATCTTAGAAGACCTGGTACCCTCCTATGGGCACTCCATTTTGTTGGGTGATTTCAACACCTGTCTTCTCAAAACTGATTATCGCTCTACGAGACTTCGCACATTAATTAGATCAACCAACCTTAATATTATCCCGTCTAAGGCCACACATCGTTACCCTCACAGTGCTCCTTCTCTTATCGATTTAGCCATCGTCTCCTCCTTAAACCACGTGTCCCGTTTTGGTCAGTTAGACGCGGACGCTTTCTCCTATCACGACCTACTGTTTCTTTCGTACAAAATCCGTCCCCCCAAAGCAAAGCCGAGAATCCTTCTGCGGCGCAATTTTAATGGCATTAATTTAGAAAAACTTATTGATGATGCTTCGAATATTGATTGGTCAGTTGCCCTCTGTAACTTATCTGTTGACGACCAAATAAGTACATTTAATAATCTTATCACTGACCTTTATGACAGACACGCGCCGTTACGTCCTGTTAAAATTAAACATCTCCCGGCTCCTTGGTTGACTGATGATATCAAACTATTGATGCGCAAAAGAGACTGTGCCAAAGCCAAATACAAATTAAACACTTCTGACGAAAATTTGCTAGTGTATAGAAATTTGAGGAACCGCTGCAACACGATGTGTAGGGACGCACAACGGCGCCACATTCATAAATCAGTTTCAAATGGTGATCCAGCTAAAGTCTGGAAATTCCTCAGAACGCTGGGAATCGGTAAATCTAAAAGTGAAAGCTCCCTCAAAAATGTTAATCTGAACTTATTAAATAGTTATTTCACTTCTTCTAGCTCTATAGACGCTTCTACAAAAATCCATACTCTGAATCACATATCTAGTTTACCGACGCCAAATATTCCTTCTTTTTCAATAAGTCAATTTTCGGAATGTGATGTTAAAAGGAAAATACTCTCCGTGGCCTCTAATGCTAGTGGATCAGACTGCATTAGTCGTAAGATGCTCATCCCTATCCTAGACATTATCCTTCCTATAATTACCTCCATACTGAATAACTCAATTGCTAACAGCGCTTTCCCTGATGTATGGAAGCATGCTAACATTATACCACTCCCCAAAAAAGCCAATCCTCTTTCCTTTTCTGATTATCGTCCTATTGCCATCCTACCTTTCCTTTCTAAAGTACTCGAGGGACTAGTTCATCAACAGCTCAGCACTTTCCTTTCTGACCATAAACTTCTCAACCCTTTCCAATCTGGTTTCCGTCCTGGGCATAGTACAACTACGGCCTTACTTAAAATTACGGAAGATATTCGCATGGGCATGGAGCAGAAGAAACTTACTATTCTGACACTGCTGGATTTCAGCAATGCCTTTAATACAGTAGATTTCGACATCCTTCTGCAAATGCTTCGTTCTCTTAACATATCTCCATCGACTATTGACTGGTTTCATACTTACCTGCATGGACGCCGGCAACGTATATCTACTGAGTTGGATGTTTCTGACTGGTGTGATATTAATGCCGGTGTACCACAAGGTGGCGTGTTGTCTCCACTCCTCTTCGCTTTATTCATCAATTCGATTACTCTTGATATATCTTCTTCCTACCATCTGTATGCGGACGATCTTCAAATCTATACACAAAGCAGTCTTGAAGAGCTGTCAAACGCTGTAGTGCTACACAATGCGGACTTGAAATTTATATCGGATTGGAGTCATGACCACGGGCTAACTGTCAACCCTCTCAAGACGCAAACGATCATCATTGGCAGCAACAAAATGATTCCTCGAGTCAACTTTAACACACTCCCTCAAGTAGAATTTAATGGCATTTCAATTCCTTTTAGTGAAACTGTAAAGAATTTGGGAATCATATTTGATCGCACACTTTCCTGGATACCACAGATCACTGAAGTAAGTAGGAAGATGTTTGCCGCGGTGAATTCGCTCAAGCGTCTTCGCAATTTCCTCCCCGTTGCCACTAAAATTGCGCTAGCACAGTCTCTCCTACTTCCTATTCTCGACTATGCTGATGCCAGCTATCTTGACCTAACAGAAGAACTTCTTAATAAGCTTGAGCGGCTCCAAAATCTCTGCATAAGATTTGTATTTGGATTACGCAAATACGACCACATTTCTGAATTTCGATCTAATCTCAAGTGGCTTCCGATTCGCTTTCGCCGGAATACTCACATCCTATCTGTAGTTTACCGTATTCTGTATGATAAAGCTGTACCCGATTATTTAAAAAATCGCATTAAGTATCGGTTTACAAATAACGATCGCAACTTGCGGTCTTCTTCGAATCTCCTCCTAGCGACACCATCACATACCACCACCTTTCTGGGAAAATCGTTTTTTGTTCGATCAGTATCATTGTGGAACGAGCTACCGATGGAGATCCGCCTAGCTCGCAGTCCTTATACGTTTAAACGAATGCTTAAACAACATTACCTTGTGAAACATTGTTTACCTTAATGCTCTCATTGTATATTTTATTTTATTGATTATCATTATGTATTAATGTCACGTGTATGTCATGTGTATTATTAGAATGTACCTATTTGTATATATTAATATGTGTATGTATGTATTATTAGTAAGTATGTGCATGTAATTATTCGTACGTAGTCTATTTTATAGCCTGTATCCCAACGCCCATCCTCATTTCCACTACCTTATCCTGTCAAGACTCGGTTGCCTGGTAGAAATCGCTCTACAGCGATAAGGCCGCCTTTGTGCTAATGTTAAATTAAAATGTATTTTTTAATTTGTACTTTATGTTGGTGTACAATAAAGGATTATTATTATTATTATTATTATTATTATTACAGCAACTGTGACCTCATTGTCTAGGGACAAACAAGCAGGGACCGGAACCGCTTACCCTTAATGAGGTTTTTGATTGGGTTTTTCATAGACTTGTTTTAAAAAACCCTAACAATTTGGTAACCGTATCTAAGACTTACCCTAATTTAAGGCTTACTATATCAATAGAGTTAGCTTCATGTAAGCAGTAAGCCTATCGAAAACCCTATTGAAGGTTACCGATTCAATAGGGTTTTAAAACCTGCAGGCAAATTTAATCTCTAAGAATATCAAATTATCAAAAATATCACCATCTATTCAATCTCGCACTTCGAATTATACTTCCGAATTCAACAGCATGCGCGGAAAAGAGATAGAAATAGGCAACCCTATCACAGGGTAAGCGCATCCGAAAGTAGTTAACTTTATTCAAAGTGTTACCACGTCGATAGGCTTACCATATCATTAGGGTTACACTTCCATATGGTAAGATTTTGATAGGGTTACCCTATCAATAGGCTTAATCAAATAAAGGGGTTTTCCGGTCCCTGCAAACAAGAACAGAAAGAAATTAGAAACTATTTTTTTACTGTGCGGCGAGTTTTAACTGTAGCTTTGTTCGGCTTCGGTATTGGATCGGGCGCAGGCGAGGTCGTAGCTTCAGCATGGCTGATGGAGTCCAAGTCGACGATTGTAACTACTCGATGGCGGGCTCCCTCCGAGTCAAGAACAAAGATGTTTCCATCCCGCGTCCAACACTTTATTACTCCAAAACGTTGTCGCGCCGCCATGAACGTCTGATGCCTGAGTTTTGTGAGAAACTCCGATATTGTGACACCAGATCCCTTTAACACAGTTTTGGCAAACCAAATTTTGCTGCGGGTTTCTTGGTTACTAAATTTTATAAGTAAAGGTCTTGGTTTACCTTGAGAAATAGTTCCCAGCCGCTGAGCACGGATGATATCACTTTGAGGAAAATCAGACAGCTTCATTTTATCAAATAGGACACTCTTTATTGCACAGATTGGATTTTCACCTTCGGATTCTGGTACTCCATGTACTAAGAGCATTTTTCTTCGGCTATACATATCCAGCCTGTAACACTCCTTGGCTAGAAACTCAACTTGCTTTTGCAAATTTTGCATGAATTTAAGAACAAACACTTTGAAGTCAGCAAAATCTTGTGCTAAGGAATTGGATGTAGAGGATTTGTTCAGTTCCTGTTCAAAATTTGCCATCCGGGACCCAAAAAGCTCGTTCATGTTCAAAATAGTTTGTTTCACTTCTTCCATAGTGATAGTGTTTATGTATTGTAAAGTGAAATGAAGTTAGGAAAGTGAAACTGGCAGGTTAAGGACAATTTAATATTGCATAATATATAAAAATATTAAGCTTTTGTATGGTTTAAACTATTTTATTGAATTGTTATTTTTTATTTTACAGTTAAGAGTACAATATGTTTACAAACATTCAAAATTAACAAGGAACACATTTATTTAAGCTGGGCGTGCGGCAATTATTGCTTACAAACCGTCTCCATACTATATGAACATTCGTAAACATACGAGTCGAGAAAGTTCTGTGCTCGCACTGCAGTATGGTCCTAGTACTTTTAAGCGTAGAGTGAATAGGTTTCTCGTGGATGGACGTATACCACCTTAGTCTTCATGTTCCCTTAACATCAGGTGTCATGGAAGACAAACGTCCCATCCATATTTTATATAAAAGGAAAACGATTTGGATGCGGTTTTCAGAAAAAAATTTTTCATGTTTAGGAGAAGGTTTTAGTATATTAACCGACTTAAAAAAATAAGGTTCTCAATTTATCTTTTTATTTTGTATCACAGATGAGATGTTCGGACGAACATGCGTATTTCGTACATTCGACATTTTTATTCAGCCGAATGTTTGATTGTTTTGCCGAATAATTACCGAGTTCTATCTTTTTCAGGCGGTTTTACCTGCGATTTCTGATTAAAGTAGGCAATGTGCTATTCCAGACTGTACATTATTCACTATACAAAACTTTCATATTTATTATATAAGTAAGATTTTAGCTTATTACTGCGCCAATTGCGGACAGCTATGTTTTTGTTTGATTAGCCAACTTACAAAAAGGAAGTTCTTAGTTTAACCTGTATGTATGTGTTTGTCAACGATTATCTTGCCGATTACGATTATCAACCAATGTTGATGCGGTTTTTAAAAGGATATTTGTCACATTTAGGAGAACCTTTTTGTATATTAACCGACTTCAAAAAAGGAAGGTATCAGTTTGATTCGTATGTTTGTATGTATGTTTTTTTGCAACTATCTCACGATTGGGTGCATCGATTTTGATACAGTTTTTTCTGTTTTTAATTTACTTACTTTTAATTTTAAGCTAGCTATTCGTTTTTTGAAAGTAAGTTAGTTTCCATATTTGTAGATATTCGTGATAGATTTTTAGTGATATGTTTTGGATATGTTATGTTATGATATGTTCTTAGCTGACTTTCACACGATGTTTTTCTAAGCGAATCTCTCTTCGCTTGTCAGTTTCTGAAGCACGAGCAGCATGTTGGCGATACCTAGACAAGACCATCTCTTGCTGCATCAAGTCGTTGTTTCTTTTCGTTTGGAGTTTCATTCCTCTTCTTTTATTTCTTAAAGCGTCCGTCTCCGTAGTTTTCTACCTATGCCTACAGGCACAACGTATAATAGTAGGTAGGTCAAAATTATGGTGTTACAGTACCAAAACATTACAGTACCAGCAGTAGTAGGTAGTAACTGATGCTAGTACTAGTCCAAAACTTATCACTAAAAAACTATCACGAATGTCCATAAATGTAAAACCTAATTAACAATAAAAAAACTAATAACTAGCCCAAAACTAATGCCCAACACAAAAAAATATGAAATAAAAAAAAGCCAAAATGAAAGCAAACTCATTATTTCTTTTTCAGAAAAAGTGAACCGCCTTCAAAAAACCGACCCACTAAAAATGTTTAAATATTTTTTATAAACGCCATCCTAATCCTATTTCTATTCCGTCCATATTACTACCCCGTATAGAAAAACCAGGAGAGATGGACCACGTTTTTTCAAATCCTAATAACTTTTTTATTTTTTAAACAACTATTATAAATTCTTATGTTACCTAAACAGACAAGCAATTAATACTGAACATTTCTTACTGTTATATGGCACTATTAGAGCTTCTTCATATGAACAGCCACAATATTTTTAAAATCTACCCTCGGTCCGTCTCTCCCATACTGTAAGGGTGAGTTGGACCAGTAAGAAAGGAGAGATGGACCTCACAAAAATTGACATTTAAATGTCTTAAACAATCTAATAAACATTTAAAATAGTTAACAAAATTATATACGTAAAAAAGAAAATGATATGTCAATTTTATATTGGAAAGTCTCAGCTTAAAAGTTGTTTTGGGTATGCCAAAGGTTCTTGCGGCTTGATACCCATTCTATTGGAAATAACCTTAAACACATCATTCCGTGCCTACTCAAACCACTTTCCTCGGCATGCATCGCCTTTACGTTTAAACAGAGTAAATAATTAAATTTAAATTTAAAATAAAACGCTTAAAATTAACAAACTTAATAGTTAACTCCCCTAAATTCGACCGCTTCGATGTACTATAATCACAAAAATAGATAAAATATTTTAAGGTTAGTTTATCCTTTTCATGAACATAGTAACTACAAAACATCTATTCTTATTGTAAAAACACAATATCTTATACGTACCCTCCTTTCGAAACACCAGCACACAAAAATATCAACCTTCCGATACCTTTCAATCCGTATTTTACTAATTTTATAAACAAAAATAAAACGGATGCGTTTTCATTATGGAGGCAACAGGTCAACTAGTATGTGTCAGCGTGCAAAGCTCAAATTCTATAGTCAGGTAGAAATTGGGATGGTCCATCTCACCCGCTGGTCCATCTCTCCTGTTTTTACCCTATAGTAAATTTATGCCAAAAATGAATTAATACTAAATAATGTAATAAGAACATTAATAATTTATCAGAGTAGGTATTTTCATCGTTTTTGAAGTTACTATACGGGGTAGTAGGCATTTATAAAAATAATTTAAATATTTTTTCTTCCATGCTGGACTGAGAGCGAAAGAAAAACATAGAATGTACCAGCTGCATCTCTTCCCGGGCATGCTGTAAAAGTCAGTTAAGGGACATAAGTTTTAAAGGCGTTTTTGTGGGCGATAGGCTGACCCGCTGTCACTACAATAGTCTGTCTCCATCTTTATAATACCTCCAAATTTGTCAAATGTGACATCAAATGGTCTCATAACCTCTGGTGTTCTGCCCACCCCATAAGAGATACAGGCGTGACGTTATGTATGTATGTATCTGTATGTACATTTTTAGTGGGTTGGTTTTTTGAAGTCGGTACAATTTGTCTGAAAAAGAAATATGTAATGAGTTTGCTTTCGTTTTGGTTTTATGACCTTTTTAACCGACTTCAAAAAAAAGGAGGAGGTTCTCAATTCGGATGTTTATATATTTTTTTTTTATGTATGTTCGTTCATAACTCTGTCAAATATAGACGGATTTGCAAAATTATTTTTTTGTTCGAAAGGGGAGTATTCCGAAATGGTCCCATATAATTTTTATGGCATTCGGTTTACAACTTTTTGAAAAAAACGACAAAAACCAAAAAAATATATTCAATTATTAGTAAACAACATTAGTTGTTTTTTCTATACTTATATTGATGAATTTATATTTGTGGTATTATTAAATTGTATGTAGTTCTTAAAAAAAATATCGGAGACATCAGCTCACGTTGCTCAGCTGATGATGGAGGGTAACTACGTCTCCACAACGGTAAGAAGTTATGGATACGTTTTCGGCATGTTTTGACCTTTCATTGTAGTTTATAACTGATATCCACATGATCCTATGGCAGTTGACCCGTATCGGAAATATGTTAGGATATTTTTTTTGCATCTTGGCTTTGTGTAACCTTGTTGTTAGCGTCAGCGGCAGCATCTGCTATTCAACGTCCTCATATCTAAACTAACATTGGATTGCAGTGGCCTCAAGTCATTTTGTCGTCGCAAAAAACATTCCTCTGCGGTTTCTTCATTCAGCAAAAGCTCGGCTTCATCGCGAAACGGAATGTGGCACACTATTAAGTTGTAATAGTAAGCTTCCTTATCACTATTCAAAGTGTAATACCGAGTGCGTAAAACTGCAGCTTTGTTTCTAATGCGCATTCTAGTATTGTCTCTTAATTTGATGTACCGCGTAGACTCGTTGTCTATTTGTCTCAATTCTGAATCGCCGTCTTCTTCACTCCACATCGTATTTGACACTGTTTCAAAACGCACAGCGAATTCAGCTAAGCTTAAATGCTCTAATTCGTTAGGTCTTTGTACATACCTATCAAAGATGTTGTTATATATTGATGTTTCATTGCCTTCGAATCGCAAAAGCCGGAACCTTTCGTTTGGTCTGCAGCTATTAATAAAAACGGTTTTTCGAGAGCTCATTTTGAGCGGTAGATGACAAAGCCTATAGGCACATTCAGGCGCAATTACCAAGCGTTGAGATAAAATCGCCATTGCGACTGAGAATAACTGGTTCCATACGGTACCACTTTGTCTCTTAGCTTTAGTTATAGATTCTCTAATAACCTCTCCGGTATCATGAGGTTCACATTTGCTTACATATTTTGCAACATAATATGAGATAGCCGTCACGTTCCCACAAGGTTGTACATCTATATTTCCCTTCCATAAATATAAAAGTTCTGCGTTATAATTGTTGATCATGGTTTCATCTGAAGACCTCTTCAAAAGGCAAAATCGACCATTATTGGCCAAGGTTTCATCAGGCCCTAAACAAATTGTAGAGTCATTAGGCACCCTTGGAAAACCAAACCGACAAGTTTGATTTTCTCGGTTCTTGTAGCAAGTGCTTGTATGTTTATGAATTTGTAAATTGTTAACTAGGTCTTTTAATGCAGGGCTGTCTGGGTTTACACTGCATGATACTACTCTTTCAATAACTCTGATACCTTCTGGGGTGGCAAAATCTGGAACATTTCCACACCAAACCAACAAATGAAGATGAGGACTTCCTCTGTTCTGAAATTCGATTCTATGCCAATAATCTAAAACTGGACCTGCTAAGCAACTATCATTTGTTTTTAAATATCTCATTAGAGCATTTACTCGTACTGAAAATTGTCGAGCAACAACTACTGGGTATTTTTGAACCAAATCTAAGCGCTGTTGAAATGTGAGCTGACCGTCTTCGCTTGTATCTCTGTTATCTGCTATAAGTAATGCTTTCATCATATCAGGCCAGTGCAAATCATTACAAGAAAATGTCAAAAACCATGTAGGAGGACCCAATGTTCTCACCATCGCAATAAGTTCGCAGTAAGCAGACCCTCTAATATTTCTCATGGTTAAATGCATATTGTCTACAAGCCCTCGAGGAGTATGTTCTCCTTGACCTTGACGCATTCGACACGAGACAGAAACACTAGATTTCGCTCGAAAATACTCAACCACCGATAGTGCATAAAAGAGATAGTCATTTCTGTGGAAACGTTTATCAGTACCCATCACGCGGCTTTGGAAGTAGTCTAATGGTGTTATATATACTTCTCTTTGCTCATGAAATCCATTTTTACCATAAGGAAAAAGAAAATACCATGCAAGCTCTTCTATTCGACGCTCTCGTTCTAAATTTAAGGGTGGTGCTGTTTTCCGCGTTATTTCTGCCAGTCTTAGTTGGTCAGATTCTAAGTCGGTATTAGATGATGCTATAATGCTCTCTAAATTTGGTACTCTTTCGTCTATATTACAAAGCATACTCGTTGTTTCGATAGTCCTTGTCTCTAGCATTGTTTGGTGCTCCTCAATAGATGATGTATTTTCTAGGCCCTCCTGGCGACTAAGGAGTCTTGGTATACTATTATCCAGAGTGGAATTAATTTCTGGCGTAACGGTCAATGACGTTAACGAATATACATTTAATGTATAGTAACGGTTCACGTTATCTTTGACAAACAAGTTTCTACATAATATAGCATGTAGTTTATCAACATTGCTAAACCGCATGCAACAGGAAGTACCCCTCAAAGGAGCTTTGACACCTTTAGCGCCCCGTGCATGAGAATCAAATACCCAGTACGTCACAGATTCAGACTGACTTCTGCTATGTACTGCTACTGTAGAAGAATTAGTTGTTAGCAAACCGAAAGAATGTTCCCCAAAAAAAAGCGTTAGAACCTTCTTTAAGTTAGGGAAACCGTTTTCACTGTTGTCATTTACTAAATGACCATTGTAGATTGGTTGTTCGTAGCCACTTATATTGAATGTTTGTCTGTTATAAGTAACCTGTGAAATAAGTTCAGTTGCAGCAAGATATTCCGGGTTTAGTTCACCAGTGGCAGGATGAAATGAACCCCGAAGTATTGCTGCATCTTCGTTCAAAATTGTGAAATGACTAACTGATGCAGATGTTCCAGGATTTCGATAAGTAGTTGGTTCGTCAATTACTTGCACAATTTCAGTAATGTCTATGTTACTAATAAAATGCGGACGGACGTCACTGTACAAAGCGTTATTAGTGATTAACCAGTTCAAAGCTGTATTTAATCTATTTAAATCAATAATGAACTCTCTGGAACGTTGAACATTTTCTAAGCTTTCCACAACTAAAATTAGTCCAGCCTGATTAGGCCGAAGTGGCAACTGTTCCGCAATTTCAACAACATTTTGAGCAAATAATATTGCTTGTCCTTTGCACCAATACTGACTGAAACGGTTTTGAAGTTTCATTATTTTAAGAAATGGTACTACTCTACACAAAAATCGTTTTTCGATTTCCGTTAAATTAGCTACTTCCTGTGGAATGGCAGCAACAGTCAACTTATTCCAAAATGCTTGAGGTGGCGTTTTACGTTTCTTAATATTATTACAGCAACGAGAACAAGTTATTATTTTACCTTCAGATACCAATTCTGCAGGTAAAATCGAGCTGTAAATCGTTGTCTGCGAATTGACACGTTGTTGTGGATACAAAGTTTTATTGCATACAGCGCATGGTATGTCTGCAAAAATATTTATTGTTTCCCGAAATTGTTCAGCACTTAATATATATCTTGTATTTCTTGCCGCTTCTCGAACTACATTGAATCTTTCGACTCTGGCTTCTGGCGTTTCATTAAGCAACCTCTGACTGGAACGAGCACGTAGGACGCTCAATCGTTGTGATCGTTGCTCGTCAGATTCATTCGCTAAACGAGCATGTATTAAAGAAAGGCGGTGATCGTAGTCTTCTTGGCTCTCATTAGCTAATCGGTTGCGGATTAAAGATAGACGATGATTATAATCTTCTTGACTTTCATTAGCCAAACGAGTGCGAATTAAATTAAGACGATTATTGTAATCCTCTTGATTTTCGTCATTTAATCTACGTAACATATAAGATCTCATTTTTGACAATCTAATTTCGCGCTGGTCAGGCCTCTCTTTTGAAATGCTTAGAGATTTTCTTTCCTTATTAGCTTTTAACCGTTTTCCTTTTGCGGTTCCGGTTTCAGTTTGACGCAGTTTTCTCATACGAGCAGCATCTTTACTAGGTCTACCCATATTTTGTAATACCTACGTATAAAAATTAAAGCACTAAAAATTTAAAAATAAAAAGCTTTTTAACAAAAAATGAACCGACTTCAAAACTCTTTTAGCACTAAAAAGATTAAAATAATACTAAATCTAATCAATCAAAACTGTAGCCTATATAACCTAACCTATAACAATTTTTTTCAATTTTTGGAGTCGGTGCCAACTGCCAAGCCCTACGCAATAGATCACAATATTAGGTACTAATACGAACTACTATACATACACAAAATATAACATGAAACTTAATGCAATCAAAATGAAATATAATGATTATAAGGTACTAGGTAAAAAATTAAGTAAGAGAAAAAAAATAAATAATAAAGAACCAAATGGAGTTATCAGCTAACTTTGCCCAATAACAATCGAATTTGAACGACTTAACTACTATAAATTAACACACACAAACAATATATTACATAAATCTAACTAACTGCGTCAAGCTAACGATTATTTATTATAAGGTATTAATTTCGATTATAATGTAAAGAGAATAAAAAAAATTCAGAACAACAACGACCAATTACGAACTTCGACCATTTACCAATTACGAAACCTTACGAACCAAAGACACCATTGAACGACCAAATTCTTCATTAATCACTTATACAACTAATTAAAAACAATGCTTGCGTGATTTAATATACAACTAACACCATCTAGTGTCGGAAGGTGAAACTAAAGTAAGATAATTTTAGATATCACACGACGTAAGGACGATTATGATCCATGGAGCCCAAGGCTTACTTAGAAAGTTGAATACTTGGCACCGACTCCAAAAGTTGAAAAAAATTGTTATAGGTTAGGTTATATAGGCTACAGTTTTGATTGATTAGATTTAGTATTATTTTAATCTTTTTAGTGCTAAAAGAGTTTTGAAGTCGGTTTTTTTTTTGTTAAAAAGCTTTTTTTGTTTGTGTAATACTTTGCTAATATAAAACTGGGTATTTAATGTTTTCATTAAGGCTATGGCATTTTCTGCAAAGACATGGGGTATTGACGACTTGACGACCACTTTGGCGCTGGGGTAACACTGTCTGCCTCAGACGCCAGTGGTCGCGGGTTCGATTCCCGCACGAAACAAGAAAAAAAAATGTTCCGTGTCTGGGTGTTTATCTATTTATGTATTTATATTCTAGGTTCCCCCCTAGTTCGCTACATGGTATCCCATAACACAAGCTATGCTTACTTTGGTGCCATGTAGTTGGTGTGTTTGTCTGGGGATTTTATTTATTATTATTATTTATTATTACCACACCAATCGATCAACGGTAGACCGACGGCGCCCTAAATTATTATACCGCTTAGCTTCATTGTATGTTTTTGATAGATCTGTGTTGTTTTTACTTGGTTTTTGTTTTGACTAAATTGAACCATGTAGTGTGATAAGCTTAAAGGAACTTTACAAAAACATATTTGTTTTTGTGGTGTTGGTTATGGAACTAACTTTTGTTGAAAGTTATAATAACGATAATTTTTTGTAAAAAAATTTGATATTTTGGTAATAATGTGATATTAATATTTAGCTTTTTCTTTTGTTACAGTCCAGTATTTAAAAAACCTTCAGCATAAGGATGTTTTAGTGATAAACGGTTACTGTTTTAACGTTTTAAGAAAGAATAAGGATACTATTAACTGGAAATGTGCCCAGAGGTGTCCTTCGAGTGTTACAACAAGTAAAATCGATCAAAAAGTAATTCGATTATACGGTCAGCACAACCACAGACCGCCAAGGTTTATGCAGCAGAAGGGTTTTTATATTAAAATGTAATAAGTATAAAGTGTATTAATTAAAAGTGTAAATATAAATCATAATTTAAAGAACTAACGAAATAGTGTCATTACTGAAAGAGGTGCATGCACAAGTCTTGTGACAGTCTCTAATGAGCGCTTGTCGTGCACGTTCACATAGATTATTTTGTTTAAAATATTTACATAAAGACTTAATTATGCTGTCTTGTTCATTTCGGGGGGTGTAAAAATACAAGTCGCAATACAAAAAAGGATAAAGGTGTGACTTTTCATGCGTTAGTAATTATTATATAATTTAATGCATTTCTCGATTTAGTCGGGCAAAGACGCGGCCGGCCATCAAAGAATAAGTAATCAGATAGTAAATAAAAGATCAACTCAATACTTAATGTAACCTATTAAAATCATATTAATAAATCTTTGAAGTTTTTATTTTTTCTGGCTATTTTATAGAAATAGAAAAATATATTGGTTTACTTTATTCACATATTTTTTATCATAACAGGTCTTAAGTAATAATTTTCTTATTCTTGATTGCTGTAGACCATTAAAAAATATTGTAGTGTATGTATGTACTAAGTAGGTCGTTAAGTTATAGCAAATAAGTTAGACTAAGCAATTATTTATTATAATATCGATTGCGCATCGATACACGGGGCATTCATGTAAAGGTAGCATTAACGTAAACATGTATTTAAATAACGGAATAAAAGTATATTAATATAAAGTGAGTGCTATATTTCCACCTCAACGTCTGCTCGTCACCAACATCCCCACAATATCAATGAAAGTAGTAATATTTGCGGGGAAGATATTTCTAGCACTATACAAATATTAACCCAATACTGCAAAATTATATCGAACATTTTAGATAAAATTATAAACCGAAATTTCCAAGCAATTCGTAGGATACACAGGGTGACTGCTGGGTACAATTTCGGAATTCGAGGACGTGATAGTTTGAGGTCATACTCACTAAATTTTACTTATTTAATGAGTAAAATTAACCGAAAGTTATAGAATTAATTACGCAACGCATGGTTACACTGGTACGGATGTACGCACGATGTTATCAACACAGTATAGGTAGTTAGGTATAGACGGCTTCACGAACGGTCCTCGACCTAGTAAAACTTTTTATTTATGTATAGGGAATTCTACTGAAAAATTAAGTAGAAGGTAGGTACTTAATTTACATAATTGTTATGATAGGAATCGAGTATAGAGTGCTCTCCTTCAATTTCTAAAATATGTCACCAGTCACCCTGTATACTGAGCCCTTAATTTTTCACTAACATTGCCTATAAATGAATAAAGTTTTGTTACTATGTATTTTACTTATGTCTGAGTCAATCACGGCACGTGACCTGGCACGCGGATCGCTGCAAATGCTAGTTTAACTATGCTATGCTATGAAAGTAATAATTGATAATTATATAAATGTAAGACTTCATTATTTACATAAACGAACACAAACAACAGAACGCCAAAAATTAATAAGTAGGTGCTTTTTGCTGGTACTTAAGTTAACAATCCTGTAGGTATGTTTTTAATAAATAAACTATTTATAAATACTTATCTTTATTTTTATTACTCTGAAATCCTTTATAACGGTTTAGGCGTGTTCCTAGCGTACGTTACATCTGATCTTATTCTATGACGTTTGTTGACGTGGACGCGCCGTGCTTGTGTGAGTAAAAATGACAACCTTAAGACACGTACGGGCAAATCTATGGATTTAAATCTTTGATATAAACTATATAAAATGTGAAATTACGTTATAAGTTTACAGTAAAAGAGTTAATGTAAAAGTTATTTTTTCTTTTAAGTGTTTTAAATAAAAGCTTGTTTTAAAAAAGGTTTTTTGTTTTTTTTTTAATGATAACTCCTGAAATCGAACGAAGTTCACTTAATTACGTATCTACCTATTAAGTAGTTTATAAAATCTGGAGACAATCGAGTCCTGAGTCTGTTATAATTTTTAGGTATGTCACAAGTAATGCTAAGTCATGTATGTTTCTTAGCCTTACTAATTCTTTGATAATAAAGAAGCCTTCAAAAAATAAAAGTAGGAAAGAACAGAATAACCTATTTATTTATATTTCAGAGCCGATTTATGTCACGAGTAGCCGAGGGTCTAAATGTCTATTACTCGATGGATATCGATACAATTTGAATCATCAAAATGGACAGCGGACATTGTGGTACTGCGGCAAGAGGAGTAGCAAGAAATGTAAAGCTTCAATTAAACTGTACGGAAAAACTATTATATACTCCGATTTGAACCATTCCTGTCAAAGTTAATCATTATGCTTGAACAATAAAAGTGTGTTCCTTCCATGTTAGACTGGGAGTAAAGTAAAAACATAGAATGTGCCAGCTGCTTCTCTTCCCGGGCATACTGTAAAAGTCAGTTAAGTCAATAGTCTCTCTCCACCACTACAATTCCTCCAAATTTGTCAATTCTTTTAAATTAAAAAAAAAATTACACTATCTTAATATTATTAATATCGTATTAGTTATGTAAGTTCTCGGTAAATGTCCACGACGAGCCAGTTTTTTCCTAAACCCGAGTGCCTGTGAATCTTTGACATCGTCTACCTACACCTACACTTACCATCAGATGGATCAGAAGTCTCACGCGGGCTTAGTCACCGATAAATATTTAAAAAGGCTCAAAATCCAGACTGAAAATGAAATAAAGAGATTTATGTAAATTAATTTCTGCTTGTTTTGTCATTTATTTATCCCGTAACGCTTGAGACGCATTATCACAGAACATCTTAAACTACTCAGAATTACATCATATAAAATAAAGGAAAATCGTGTACCTAAATACTTACGCTATTCAATTGTTCAGGAAAGGTCTTGAAAAACGTGGACGGTTTTCCTTTTTACATTGATACGAAAGCAGGAGAGCAATTGTCTTGAAATACACAAACAGCGTTCGTTTTACCACGTTTAACGTTATTTTAGTTTTTACAACCTGTCGCGGACGCCCTCGAATTTATATTTAGAAATAACAGCAGATTTCGTCAGAATAAAAGTTCGTCATTGTTACACATCGTGCATTGTTATGAGATACAGTCTACGAAAAAAGCGATTACTATTGTTACATTGGTTTTTTGGTCTACTGCAAATCGTTCTACCGCATTGATTGGGCCTTTGTTGAGGAGATGGACATCACTTTTTTATTCCGAGGGGTCCTTGCATTCAAACCGTTTGGGGTATTCAAATAATCCATCGTGCCTTGTGAAAATTTGGGTCAAAACTAGGTCAACCATTATACTTTTTAGCACTTTAAACGTTTGAATCGCGTCGAAGAAGAAAAGTTTTGTTACTGTAGATGTAGTACCGTTTTTATATCTTTCATTCCAAGTTAGTACACTTTCTCATCGGTTGAGCAACTTTATATGGGAGACTGGACATTGGTCATAGGAAGACTTTAGTTTTATTGACTGCAGATGTCTTGCCTGATATTGCCGTTTACTTGTGCCGTTTGCGAGCGCTTTTACCCAAAACAGTTTGACCAGCTTACCGGCATCTTTGAAATGGTCCATATTGAGTCTGATTTTATATTATAATGGGTGGTCAGCTCTTCCACTTTCCAAGAGCGAAGTGAAGATCTTGAGTCGCTAAGGATAGTCACTTTGAAGTTACGTCTTTTTAGGGTGTTTCCTGTAGCTTGGTAAAGTGCGAAAAGTTCGACTAATAGATTTCTTAATAAATGAAAAATGTGATAAATAAAAATTACCCGACCAGGATTTTTATTTATCACATTTTTCATTTATTTAAGAATAATTGAGCATTTTAAATGCGAAAACTTAAAAATATTATTAATAGATTTCTAACCAAAAGTCCTATAAATGTTTCACTAGCGTCGAATAAAAATAAAGTTGCATGTATATTGCACCAAACTTAACATAATAAGAAGCCGATTTATTTACTAGAGGAGTCACTTCTACGAGATCTACGTATGTAGGTACCTACTTACATTAGAATACACTACACTCAACTATAATTTTTTGTGATACTAACGTCTTCAGTTTTTACGATTTATTTTATTGAATTAATGTCTTTTCAAATCTGATTCTTAAAATAGGAACCTATTTAAACAAAGTAAGTCTGAGATATTGGAGTGACATGGAAAATAAAATTTTAGGAAAGTTTACGAAAAACGAGTAAGGAAACGATAATATTACTTGTGGACCTGGTATCCTTTTTACGTTAACTACAAAACACAGAACACTATCGCGTGGAGATGCACAAATACCAAAATTTGCCGCGCTGCTATAACGAAGACCCTCACTGACCATAGGACTGTAAGATCTAAGGTGAACCAATACTCATCCACCACCTAACTATGTCATTCTAAATTATAAATGATTTGATTCAAATTTTCAAGTATAACTATGAAAATGTATCTAATGGATCAAATTAAGTAAATAAATTGGTGATTAGAGTTGTTTGATTTTAATGTTGTTCATAGGTTTTATCAAGATCGTCGAGTCAGTGACATAAATACCGTACCCTTTTATGTGTTCTGTGACCGTGACAGTACTCATCTAGGTCAATTAGAAGCCATTTCGACCCTCTGAAAATTTTGAACTCAAGATACTATTAGACGGCCAGTTTTTAATCAAAAAGCCTTCCCGTTATCGAGAACGGAGACACATGAATCTGTAGATAGTGTATGAAGTCTGTAAAGTGGTCCGGTGTTGTTTCATGCAGAGCCAGGTCCTTCCTAAGTCCGCATGCCGTCCTCCTCACTCGGCTTCACTAGGTACTATCAGACAAGACTGAGGTCAAAGAGGCACAAAAGTCTGATGCTTGTAAAGTTAACAGATAGATATTTTTGTACTTCTACTCTACTATTGAGAATTACATTGTATCTAAAATATATGGAAATATTATGATTGTGAATGCGTCAGTTTGGGTAGGTACTTTATTTCTTATTTTTTGTATCTATTGTTATTTTATGTTCAGGAAAGCTTGTGGGAACTGAAAAAGGAAATTATTTATTACTTGTAGATGGCTTTACTTTTGGCTTCCACTACAAAACAAGAACACACTTGTGTGGAAATGCACGAACAACAGAATTTGCCGCGCTCGTGTCACGACCCTCTCTAACTACATGACTGTCAAATCTAAGTTCAACCACACTCATGCACCACCTAAGAATTTTATTCGAAATGAAGTACTTTTTCGCTTAAAGATTTGATTCAAGTTTGTATGGTTTGTATTTTAATTTATTCGATTTTTTTCTCCAATGTGCCACTAACCTAAGTATTAAGATTTTTTTTACCAACACATTGTGGTTGTATTTCCGAAAGAAAAACATATTATTAACTCAAAGGCAATGGATCAAATTAAATAACAAAAAAACAAATGATTGGAGATGTTTGATTTTTATGTTTTTTAAAACATCTATCAACACTATCTTAATATTAACATTAGTTAAAATCGCAATGGTTATTTCTGTGAGTTCTCTACATATTATTTTATTTCAACGACTCTCGTGTTGATAAATGTTCCGGTAATGTTACATGACGAGCCAGTTCTTTCCTTAGCCCGTGTGCGGACATCTTGTCCTCGTATTCACATGCCATCAGGTGAGAATGACGTCAAAGCGGGTTTAGTCACCGATTAAAATTTGAAAAAGGCTCCAAATCCGTACTTTAAATGAAATAAACAGAGTTGTGTACCTAATTATATTTCAGCTTGTTTTGTTATTTGTTCCGTAACGCTTGAGACGCTTTGGCACTGAACGTCTGAAATTTTTTTGGTCAAATTTGTCAAGTTAGCTACCTTGTTAATTAAAATAGACAATCGTAAACTATTCAGATTTACACAGTACCTATTTGAAATATGAAAATATGGAAACACTTTTGTTATTTAATTTTAAAGACAACTCTTGATAAATGCCTTAGTTGTGGATGGATTTTCTTTTTCCATTGACACAAAACCCGGAGAATTGTTCTTGTTGTTGTTTTGAAATGCACAAATAATGAAATGAATACTTTTTTATTCGTAGTAGGTATTTTTATACACTTTACGAACGTCAAACGCTGGATGAGGGTGGCGCGGGTCCGGACTACATGACGAATCCTGGCGGAGGCCTCCGTCAAGAAGTGTGCATCTCTCGGCTCATGAAGATAATGATCGCCCAATATCCACCAATGTCTTGGTGTTGTCTACAACTACTTCTGCTTCGGCTTTAGAAAAACTAAATGAAAGTAGAACCCTAGGTAGACTGAGATAATTAGACGTTCTCTAAATTTTAAAGATTGATTTAATATTATTACAAAGCCCCCATGTATTGCTGTCTGTCAATTGAACGAACTAGCAACTTGGTGCTGAGAAAAATTTACAATTAACTGGTGGTCTAACAAAAAATGTTTCAGTTATACAAAGAATGTCTATATGCTTGGCATTCAAAAACAATTCAATTTCGAAGATTTTCTCTGAGATGCCTTGAATTGGCGTTTTTGTGGGCAACAGGCTGACCCCCTTTCACTGCAGTAGTCTCTATCCATCATATAATACCTCCAAAATCGTCAAACGATACATCAGATGATATTTTAAAGTTTTTGCATTTAAAATGCTTAATTACTTTTTAATAAATGAAAAATGTGTTAAATAAATTTCTCTTAAAAAAAATTAAGTTCATTTATTTCAACTTTCAAATATTATTAAACATTGCAATGCTTCACTTTAACTGGGATTCACAATTTCTGTAAAGAAATTGGTCTCGGGTGGTCTTAGCTGCAAAGCTATACCATTAGATGGAGCTACGTTTGTTTAAAAATTATATTATCTATTTACGTTAGCAATATAACGTAAAGTCAAAAATGTGTTAAGTAATTTCGAGGCGGACCGCCAGGCCCCGGTAGCTCAATGGGAGAGCACTCGTCCGGCAAACGAGAAGTCCCAGGTTTGTGTCCTGGTCGGGTGATTTTTATTTAACACATTTTTTCGTTTATTTTTGATACATCAGATGGTCTTATTTATAACCTCTGGTGTTCTGCCTAGGTAGCCCACAGCGACAGGCGTGAAGTTATGTAGGTATGTGCCTTTGTAACGTAATAGATAGTTATGTTTGTGGTTAGGAGTTATACATAGGTATATGAAGATTCTTCATTTTTATATTTGTTATTAAAGATAGGTAGATACCCCAATTGCTTTTACCCATTGTAGGTACAAGGTTCATAGGTTTTCTTGTTTATTATTTAAGTATTTTTTGTAGGTAAACTGTGGATCACAATTCACAGCTTTGTTGTAAAAGGTTTTGAAGGAACTCTGTCTATCTATCTGTAACACAGCTAAACTACCGAATCTATTTTTAAGAAATTTAGCATAGTGTAAGTTTGAACTTCAGGGAGGATAGTAAAAAAATATTTATCCAGCTCCGATAACATATATTCACGCGTACAAAGTCACGGGCGACAGCTAGTTTGGTTATAAATAGCTGTCTTCACTTTTGTAAACTAGCAAAGTCACCTTGGTTTGATGCTTTGTTTTAAGCAGTCTAGATGGTGCTGTACCTTGTAAATTTATTCAACAAAAGATGTTATCGGACTCGTTTGATTACTTTGTTTTGTTTTATTGTTTGAAGCATCTGTTAACATTATCTTAATATGATTCAGAATGGTAATTGTTAATTATGTAGCTACTCTTTATATTATTATTATATCACGCTTCTATATCGCGAAAGGGTCGAGAGTAGATTATAGTTGGCCCTTATAAGTAAGGCGTGCAGTCTGCGACAGGAATAAAGAAGAGATGGTACTTGCTGCTCAACCCACCACAGTAAGGGATGCAAAGCCGTAATTTAAACAGTTGACTCAGAAATTTTAAGAGCTAAGAATAAATATTGTACTTCTTGCTTCTTCAGATAAGTAACTTAATTATTACTCGCATTTTCGTTGATAAAAAAAATAAGGTTCAACCATTTGCATCTCTGTCACACCCTTTAGTCTATGCAGAACTATCAGGCCTCGTCATTCACAATTTAGTGCTTCACCACTTAGCACGTAGGTAAATTGTTTTATTTTATTTTCATATTACCTAAGTATTATTTATAAGTGTAATTATACTCGTGTTTCGTCCGAAGAGATAATCTGAAAGAAATTATTATTTAATATGAACTTGTAGTAGTGTACCCAGCGACTACCACATCACACTATAGTTGAGATATCTTCACTCTAATGAAGAATGAATGAATGAAGCTTTTTAATTCCCGGTCCTGTTCCCATCGTCGGTTCCGCTGCGATCCTACGTCATTCTTGTTATTAGTGCGTTAGGTTAGGTACTCACACGCTTAACTTCTTAGTTCTAATTATTTTTAAGTCTTTAAAATGCCTAAGAGGTCAAGTGAAAATGAGTTAAGTAGTCAATATTTTCAAGAAAGTTACAAAAAATCGAAAGACGTTTGTAACAAAATGACTATCCGCGTCGTTCTAGAAAAAGAATGTTACGAATATCATCGACGTCATTTGAAGATTCCTGGAATTCCCAGATACACAGAACAGTAAGTACTTTTATTTCCTTAAAAGAATTAGAATTTTATTCAATAATTTGTTATCTAGATAAGATACGTCATTTTAAAATGATTCTCAATCTACCCTCATTTTATAGGTTATTTTTTTTTGATAAAACCAAATATTATTAATAATATATATTATTAATAATAAAAATAAATATTAAGTAAAACCGTTGTGCACCAGGAAAGTTACAAGGACTGATCCGTCGCATATTGAACATTGCTAATTGCACCAAGCATACAATAGCATACGTTGGTACTTGCACCAGGACTGCCACAAGGACTGCTCCGACGCATACCGCACATATATACACAACTCTGTATTCAGGATATATCGCAACAGGACAGCTTTAAGGACTGATCCGACGCATATCGTACATTGTTACATGCACCAGGACAGCTACAAGGGCTGCTCCGCCGCATAGTTAGTAATAAATTGATTACGTCGGTTCTGTTAAAACTCAGATTTAAAGAAATTATTATCATGTTAAATACATTTGTTAAAGTCTGTCTGCTCTAATCAACATATAAATAAGAAACAGACTTTAGAAAATACAACACTTCCCGTTTGCGTTCGCTCCCGAACGGTCGTGTCTGCGGCCGCTCCCGAGTGTTCGTATTGCGCTGCCCTTGTTCCCTCCCCCGCACTCGTGCGGGTCAGGTGCCAAGTTAAGCTCTTTCGGAAAGTTTTCTCTTGTGGAGGCTGTGTGGTGTCGGGGCTAATTCATCTGCCCTTTTCAGGGCGGACCCGACTGCTGCCGGCCGAAGCATCGCTGGTCAGGTGGATACGTAACCGTGCCAACGAAGCCTGATCGTCCGCCGTTCACCGGCAATAGGTCCGTACTAGGTCGTTTTCTTTTTCAGCGCAGTTTGTCTTCGATAGACTTTCTTTCAGCCCAGCATTATGCCTCGTCACCGTGTACCGAGTACCCAGTGTACCGAGGAACAATGCGAAATCAATCGCCGTCGTATTCATGAGCACCAGGAGGAACAGGCACGCCTGAACCATGAGGCTCATAAAACTTATCGTGAAGAATTGCAAAGGATTAAAGATCATCAATATGAGATGTATAAAATGGAAAGGGAATTATCCTCCCGTCCGTCATCCTCTGAATTCAGTCAGTTGTCCAGCGAAAAACAATCACTGGAAGCTCAATATGCAACCGAGAAGGAATCCCTTCTTGCTCAAATCGAGTCCTTGCGAGAGCAATTGTCCGCTCGTCCTCAGGTCACCTCTTGTTCACAGGGGTTCCAAACCGATTCTCCGGCGTCTCCAGATCCCTCTGAGTACGTCGATCCTTTTTCAGATTGCATGTCGGTAGACTCCACCGCATGCAAACGGAAAACTACCCCGCCAGGTAGTGATTCCGACTCCGCTCCCTTAGCTCCAGAATCTCCTGCTCCGTTCACCGAGGTTCGCAAAAAGTCAAAGTCAAAGAAGAAGAAGCAAGATGCTTCTTCGACTTTATCTCCATCTGTTTCAGCCGCTCCAGCCGCTGTTCCTGCTCCGCAAAATGTCGCACCGGCGTCTGCTCCTGCGCCTTTCGTTTCAGCGATCCCGGCGTCACAGCCTGCGTCGCAATCAGATTCGGCTCAGCCGAAAGTCAAGTCTCCGCCCCCCGTCTTTCTACGGGACAAGAGCCGCTGGACCGAGGTCTCAGCTCTCTGCGGAACGCACTCCCCGAAGATCCAGTATAGTAAGGCATCCAATGTGGGTGACTCTATTAAGGTCGTTGTCTGCTCAATTTCTGATTTCAGGAATTTCACTCGGCTTCTTGCTGACAAGAAGCTCGAGTACCACACTTACGCCCTCCCTGAGGAGCGTAAGATTCGTGCCGTCCTCAGGAACGTGCCGTTCGAGCTCTCGAACGAGCAAATCCAAGAGGACTTGTCTTCTCAAGGCTTCCCCGTCGAATCTGTGCACAAAATGCACAGCCGCCGAGGCAAACAGTTCCCACTTGCGCTAGTAATCTTAGCGAAGAGCCCGCAAGGGCAGTCCATTTTCAGAGGCAAGCTCACCGTGTGCGGTCTCTCCAACATCCGAGTCGAAGCTCCACACAAACGTGGTTTCCCAGGTCAGTGCCACCGCTGCCAATTGTATGGTCATGCGGCGGCAAATTGTCATGCTTCCCCTAGGTGCGTCAAGTGCCTAGATCCGCATGGGACTAAGGAGTGCTCTCGCACTCCCGAATCGCCCACCGCTCCGTCCTGCGTCTTGTGCGGCCAGTCAGGCCACACAGCAAGCTTTCGCGGCTGCCCCAAAGCACCGCGTGCTGCCAGGGCTACCGTGAAGCCCATCGAGAACTGGAGAGAACGACCGCAGCCTAGCTCGGACGCTCCTCCAGTCAGTTCAAAGGTCCCCAAGGCCTTTACTCCTATCGTTTCAGGTCAGCGCAGCCGGGTTGCGACTCAATCGCAACCGGCCGCCAAATCGGCTTCCCAGTGCCAGAACGCAAAAGGGTCTCAAGACCGCATGGCGTTCTGGATCCAGCTCGCTCCCATCGACGAGATCCTGGCTTTCGGTGCCGCTCTCGACGCCAGCCCAGAGGGTTTCAACGGTGCTCTTCCGGTCCTAACCAAGTTCGCTCCCCTTATTAGGAAACTCCTGCAAGCTCAACGTTTCTAAACGTAGTCCTTCTTTCCAGCATTCCTATCTCTGAGTGAGTCTGATCACTCAAGATAATATCTTAGTTTCAGCTTTGTCATTTCTGCTAATCTTAGCTTTGTTTTTCTTACTTTCAGTTCCTTTTGGTGGCAGCCGTCTGGATGCCGCTCACTACGCAGCCTCTCGCTCCAATTGGCTGTCGTTCCGACGATGACTAAGGACCTTAATCAAGGTGAGTCAAAAGGGGGATGTTTAGTGGGTATGCTCAGCCTATCTGAGAGAGTCTCCACACTGTCTGGGCATTCTATTTGCCATTAGCCACTTATGGTTAACAGCTTATAGAATGCCCATTCGTCCGTAATAGGATTCATCCTCCTCCCGCTAAAGCTAGCTTTACTGGTTAAAGTTTTAGTGGGTGCCAAACGACTTTCCTTGGCGGAAAAAAAAAAAAAAAGAAAATACAAATAAACCTACACAGAAGACAACTACACAAATAAATCGTCGGAAAACATTTGCGTCAAACACACTGAGCAAAAACGATTATCCAGAATAATCGCTATCGCCGCTCTCGATACCGAAACTTTTACAACCGCAGAGTAAGCCACAATCACCGCCTTCTAAGCCAATAGCAAAAAATACAGTCGAATGCGAACGACCTCATAATAAATCTACAGAATTTAAGACTGAACTAAATGTAAAGAAAATATATATTATCGGTGGGATACAATGTACAGGTTTAAGAAATAAAGCTAACTTAATCAGGGATAAGAAACCCATACGAAAAATATGAAATTAGGTATTTCATATGTTAAACCTTATGCCAATACAGATGAAATAGTGAAAATGCTGAGGTGGTTCGAACCAAAACACGAGGATAAAATCATTATTTCGATCGGTGAACATGATCGTAACCCATCGAAAGTAATGATAGAACTGGGTGCGGCTTTGAAAACAATCACTTGTGCTGTAAAACAGTGTTCGCTGTTCTAAGTGTTTATGAAAATAAATTTCTAAACGAATTTATTTAAATAACTCGATCCACACCATTTGTAGAAATTTTTTGAAATGTAAATTTAAACTTATTGCATAACAAAAATAACAAAGTTGATAGTTATTAGTTTTATAACACATGTTAAGGTTTTTTTTATTTTATACTTAGTCACATTTGCGTATAAGTATTCTTTGTTTACGGCGAATCAAATGATAATAATCCGTGTTAACCATATAATAATATACTTACAGGGTTGATTTTTCATCACCAGCCAATTTTAAATGTTAGTTTCTTTGATACGATATAAACTTACCTGCATATTTATTTTAGCGTCGCTCAGTACAAAAAAGTAGAAATATGGAATCACAAACTTTTAAAAAAATAATCGCTGTTGATGAACGTAGCTACTAGAACGTAGTGATTGTATGCTTTTTGGTAGCTACTACGACGTGGCATTTCCCTGTTACGACGTAGGTACTACGACGTAGTACTACAAAATGTATGTAGTAGCGCGTAGTCATATTTATTTTAATGGTAATTTAGAATGACCATGCCTTGGTTAATATGTTAGCGGATAAATTAATTTCCTTGTAAAAAAATACTTTTGTTTTCCAAAAATCGATTCTATAAATGATACTTATTGTGTAAATAAAATTTTGCCGATGATTACAAATCAACCCTGTAAATTCACTGCACAATTTATCTTGCAAACATTTTTACGCAATATTTGGAGTACAATGTTTATATATTTAAAGCTCATTCACTTGTAGGACAACTTTACTAATTTTAATCAATAAATAAATGTGGAGTCGATGTTATACTGTGCACGCCATCTAGCGATTCAGATCGATTCATTTCTATTTATAGTCAAAACATAAAATACTCAGAACGTGATTGATTTGTATTATTATGTGATTGAAATTATTTCATTTTATTATTACAAAAAGGCAAACAGCGTAAACTTTGAGAAAAACGTTAGTGGTACAAAAACACAGGGTTGAAGTTATAAATAGATGATTAAGCAAGAACATATAGTACTGCGTACGAATATATTTATTTTATTCGCGATTTGCGCGGCAAATGCCGCTGCACGCGGAAATGGCTATGAGTTCCGAACAGCTCATACAGCCAATAAAGTACTGGCGTTCTTACAGCACGCCATTGACACCATGGATATATATATATATCCAGGATAGTCTCGCAGGAGAGACGAAAAGGGAGAGAAAAGTCTTCAGGATATTATTAATCTCCTGAAGGTAACTGATCCAGACGACGTGCTGACTTTCGTGGCGAAAGACCTCAACAAGCTGCCGCCAGTCACGTTCGACCACGTCGATGTTACCAGGATCCTGAAGGATATAACTACCCTGAAGGCTTCCCTGGCTGCTGTCGAGTTGAAGTTAAAGGCTTCACAAGAAACCACCAGTGAGCTACGGGCTGAAGTTGCAGAGTTGAAAAACACTCTAGCCGTAAGTAGGTCACCTGAGGCTAATAACGTCAACACGCGGCGCGGGGCATTTAGTGCAACATGTGCAAGTTTCGAGTCTGCAAAACTTGACTCATCGCCGGCCGCTGACCCCGCACGTGCAAGCGGTGACGCCTGCGTCGCCCGTCCCCCGCCTCCCCCCGAGGTGGTGTCGTCACCTGTCATCGTCACGTCAACCCCGAGAAGAGACTACGCCGCTGCTGCCACCCACCTGCAGCCCCCCACATACCGTGAAGGGTAGTGGGAGTCACCACGATGAGCACCCTCGTACTGACGTATGCAGTGAACAGCAGAAGCAAGATGGCTTCATTAAGGTGGAGCGGAAGAAAAGAAAACGGCTTTGTCGCAACAATTGCGGCACCGCTCCGACAGGACCTAACTTTCTCCTGCGTCCCGCTGTACCCGTCACGTACGTGTACGTTTCACGTCTCCATTACTCTACGAAGGATGCTGATGTCGTAGAGTACTTGGAGAAAAAGACGAAGTTCCGGCTCAGGGTTGAAAAACTGGAAACGCGCAACAACGTCAACTTTAATTCGTTTGTTGTGCGCGTACCCCGGGACCACGTATCGTTGTTCCTGAAGGAAGAGCTGTGGCCGAAGGGAGTTATCTTCCGCAAGTTCCGCGGCCGCCCGCCGCCCTCAGGAGCCGCCAGACCCGCGCTTCACGCCGCTGCAAAGTGATTTGTGTTTCTTTATTTATATATATGTTAGTTTTTAAGGTATTTATTTTACTATGGGCCTCTGTAATCAATTATCATTGTGTTTTTGTTTATATTGCCTGAAATAAATGAATTATTATTATTATATTATTAAAAATAGAGAAACATGACAATAATATCATGTTTTTATGATAAATTGTTTTCCTCGTCATCTTCGTCACCACTACTTTCTTCAGTAGGTAGGTACCTACTCGTATCTAGAAATGCTCGTATTTTGAAATGTTTCTTAAAAATCGGCTTTTTTTTCAGTTTTCATACAGTCTTTATAAAGTGGAAAATCCTGAAATCAAAATTTTTATTGAGATTTAAAAAATAAATTATGTTCTAAGGTGTATTTTTAAAAGTATGGCAATATGTAAACATTGCAGAGGCAACTTGCTTCTTTACTCTTAAAATTTTATTGAGACGTTAAATTGTTTTTCTTTCTGAAAACAACTTCTTTAATTTTTTAACTACAATAAGTAAGCCCACATTTTGTATATTTTGGCGTATTTCATATCTTAATATTGAATTTAAAAATACATTAACAAATATGAGCAGTAAAAGTTGTAGCGACATCTAGCGACGCTCCATAAAACGATGACGACACGACATAATTCCTGCATTGTCGCAATAAGAACTTTGATCATCGTTTTATGGAGCGTCGCTAGATGTCGCTACAACTTTTACCGCACGTCGGGGTCACCAATGTAAATATGTTCGTGTGGTGAATAATTAAAATACAACTTACAGTTTTATAACGGTATAATTCCACACACACAAACAATAGATTTAGAAGGCACAGCGAAGATAGTTTATACAGAAAGATAGGCAGTAATAATCACAGCATAGAATAGACGGAAAGCACAGGCACAAGCACAAGATAAATTAAAGTTCAGGATACAAATATAAAACAGCGGAAACAAAGAAAACGTAAGCGGCGGCAAGCGATAGAGCGGCGCGGGTATTGCGTCTGAGGTCAAATTTCGACTGCCGGCGACGGCCGGCTCTTTGCGTCATGAGATGCGCTCGCGTCGTTTCGGTTGCCGTCGGAACTTAACGGTCCGCTCGCTATCACTAGGTTCTAACGTGCTGAGGATTCTACGTTTCCAATATACTCGGCGAACAAGCAATACGCCGTGTATGAATAAATGTGATATTATAATTAAATTGATATGTGATATGCTGATATGTTTATAATATATTTAGATATGAGTAAATATATTGATAAATAGATACTTATGCTTATTAAGTATTGATACTAAATATTATAAATACAATATATAGGTAATGAATAAATAATGAGTAATTGTGTGTATGTATGTGGAAGTGTAATATAATAATATTAATATATAATACTTATGATATTAAATATGTGAATATATATAAATAATTATAGTGGGTTCCCCACAAAGTCATGAGGTGACATTTCCCAAGACGGTGGTTTGTTCCAATTTTAGCCACGCGCCAAAAGATCCTTGTCGGACTATACTTTTATTATCACTCACATTGAAAACCTATTTATTTAAATCGATTCTAAACTGCAGCTTTAGATTAATTAACTTTTGTGTAACAAAAATCGCGCGTAATTATAATGCAGATTTTAATTTTTAACATTTAAAAGTTCATCCACGATACAATCCGCATACAATGAATCGTGAAACGAAACCCACTGTTATAAATAAACAATATTCGGAATCATTAGAATGTCAAATCATTTTTTATTTTTAAACTAAATAGAGTATTCTAACCTTCTGTTTGGAATCGCTTGCATAGGTACTACGGTTCACAGTAGTTAAACTACGCGCAAGCGTAGTTGTTATCTAGATACAGAAGAGTCTGCACCCAACACAGAAAGGGTATTTTACTCCTACCAGCTCCTAATAAGCTTAACAAGCTGTAGGAAGCTTCCTACACATTTATCCTTATCTATATTATTTATCAATTATATGTATATTTATATTTCACATTCATCATATTTATTTCTTTAATACAAATACTTATATAATTATTTAAGTACGTACACATATACATATCACACGTTACATAAACACTATCACACAAATAAAGTAAGTACCTATATGTAAGTTTATCATAATTCATTAGTTACCGGTCGGCCGAGTAGCCGGGAATTTTATCGTCGCGCCTATCGACTTTTCCCCGCACTATGCCGAACACGAATAACGGGATCCTGCCACCGGAGGCGCAGGCGCAGCCAGCGTGTTCACCGCTTGCCAGTCGTAATTCGCTTACTACGCCGCCGGGCGCACGCTTCTCGCTTATTTAACCGCTATCTCCAAATTGTATTTTAACTGTTATTAATCCTATTAATCTTAATCTATTGTGTTTCTGCCTATTTGACTGTTGCGTATATATATCTTTTTCTCCAAACTCTTTCCATCTCTTGTGTACTCTTCTACATGTGAACTTTATTTGTGCCTATGTAAAAACCCACGTATAATAATATCTAATTTGTGCTTACGTTTTAACTGAATTTAGTGTTTTGTGAATAGTGTAACGTGTATCAGTACTTGTGAGAACAAACAAATATATGGACTTAACATAGTGAGCTGACTTTCATCTTCCATATTCCATATACCTTGCTGCACCTTCTACAGTATATATAAAGCGTAGCGTATAGCAGCTATCCACTCTATTATAACCAACCTACGCTTTATTATTTTGTTACCTTTATTATTATTATTATATTATTTTGTTACAGTAAAAGTATACAAAAACTGCAAAGGAAACGCTGTAGCGGTTTTGGAAAAATATAGTTTTTACATTCAAAAACTAAATCACAGTACCATAAATTGGGCTTGCACCAACGCGTCTGTTTGCAAGTCGTGCTTCACTTCCGACAAAGATGTCAAGATGATCATCCGGTCGCAGCTGCAACACACTCATAAGCCTCCAAGATACATTATCCGTGATAACAAATATGTAAAAATTTTGCTTCACTTCAGTCAACGATAAATTTTAGCTGGCATTTTAAAGGCATAGCTGGGCACGCAGTTTTAATTTAACTATTTTCCGTTTGAAATACTGCAGTAACAGAGTTCAAATCATATGAATGCCAAGAATTATAATAGAGATGTTTCAAAAATAATAATTTGAAGTTCTAATATAACTCGGCTGTGTCAGGACATGTGCCATTTGTAGTTGCGTGCTAATATTTCTCTGTAAGGTCACATTGTTACGTGTATTAATTATTTACGATTTTTTTTACCTTACATATTTTTTTGATTTATTTCATTTGAGTATTTTTTTTGCGTTGTACCATATGTACAATTAATAAATAGTATGAACTGATACTATCAAGTTGTCCATATAACTTGTAGTTCAGGTAGACATAAAACATTACCTGCTCTATTAAATATTTTGACTAGAAGTGTTCGTGTTTATTTTTTGTCATACATCATTATTTCAATTTTATGAGCTACAATTAAACTTGAATCATATGATAGCGCTTTAAGCACCTTGTAATGACCACTAGCTGTGTTTACCTGCGCTGAGGCAGCCTCGCTTCGCTCAGCCTTAAGCACCGGCTACATTGCTTACTACATGGCTTCAAACCAAGGTGCCTCTGCTAGCTAACAGCACTGTAGACAGCTATTTACTACTACATATTTTTACTTATATTTTGCTTGGGACAAGTTGGGGGCGTGGTTTAGTGCGATCTTGGTTGGACGTTTGTTTGACTCGCCGTTTACAACCGTTTGCACGCCGCGCCGTTTAAATGAAACTCCCGATGCCGCCGGCTGGGAATCGAACCCAAATCCCCACATTCCGAGTGGGCACTCCACCAACTGAGCCACCAATTGTGAAGAATACTTAGTAAACCGATAGAATTCTTAGATATTGTTCAGTGAACATCACAAATTCACTGCTGACCTACCTGAGTCAGCGCGCGACCGCGAGCAAAGTACAGCCGAAAATAGTGCCATGCTGATGCTACTAAAACATCAGCATCTTAACTCTACGCACACTTGTTAATATCTATCACTGTGTATAATAAATAAAAATTGTATATAAACTAAATAATTTCAACAATAAATCACTGTGCAACCAACAGTCGTTTCATTCACATCCACCTTGAAGAGCAGACCCTGAAGTGCCCAGTACCCACTGGAAGAGCAGACCCTGACGTTCCCAGTAACCACTGGAGGAGCAGTAAGAAGTCCCTGGCATCCGTCAGACGAGCAGACTAAGAGGTTCCTGGCACCCGCCAGACGAGCAGACGTCCATTCTTCAGCATCCTCTCACTGTGGCCAAGACACCCTTAGCCATCAGTCCCTGATCAGTCTTGTGAGTCTGCTTGACTGGCAGTGAGAAAACCCTTTCCTGTGTACATTGCACGACGTACACAACCCTTATACCTTCCCCCCATCCGTCTGTTGCCTTAGGTCTCACGGCGCAGATATCCCGCCCTATTTATATATGTATATACACACTTACTTATGGTTAGGTTAGGGAATTAGGATACACACCACTGTAGGGTTGTAGGGATTTGTATAGGGATACCTAGGGTACTAGGGTTAGGTCTCTCTTACGATCGTGTCGGCTAATACTCGCGGGTATTAACCAACGTCGTAGCTATTGTCCGTGATAGGTACGGACATTTTGGTCCTTCGAGCAAAAGTAAAATAAAAACAAGGACATCGAGATCCTTATAATTACAAGTAAATCCTTCAGAGTTTATAAATATATATTTTTTACTTAGTTAACTAACTAAACGGGCTTACGGTGATAGGCGTAGAGGTCCATTACTGTCAGACAAGTCTTTTTTAAGTATAACTGGCTGGTGTATCTCAAAAAAGCATCAGTTTGGTTATATTTTAATTAGACAGTCAAGTACTTTTTTTTCTCATCCTATAGACATCTTACGTCGGTAGCAATTCGGGTGCTGGCTTTCCACAAGCGGACTCCCCCAGTTACTTGAGAAGGTGCATAATACCGAGCCGTAAGGGTAGGTGAAAAAAAAGGTACTGACGGTAGGGTACCTATTAGTAGTAGGGTACCTATTTGTAGTAGGGTATTAGGGATTCTTACATCTAGAAAGAAACCATAGAATTCAAGATGGAGATACAAGACATCAACGAAGTTATTCGAAGACAAGAAACATGCTACAATGAAATCAAACAAATCCTAATAAACGCAAAGAAAGATTCCGCTACCAGAAAAACTCAGAAATACATCGAGGAAAGGAGGTCAAGATTAACTGAACTATTAGCTGAATCTACTGCAAATCACTCGCGCCTAGAAGAACAAGAAGTCCTTTCAACCCACAAATATATAACAAGTAACTATTTTCATTCCATTAAACAAGCTTACAGTCAAGCAATGGAATACCTACAACTATGCGAACAAAAAATTCAAAGAATTACTCAACTATATGAACCTACAATTGAACAACAAGACGAAGAAATAAACTCGCCGAAATTATTTATTCAGCAATTCCGTGTGAACCAATTACAACGAAAACTAGATTCTGCAACGCAAGCACTTGGTGCCGATAAGCCGGCGTGGTATTATGAATCACTAGTTTCCCCTTTAGAAAAACAATGGCAAGAAATTGAATCTGCACATTTGATATGTTTAATGGAAAGTAATACATTAGAGCATCAGTATTTTCAAGAAAATGTATTTGAAAAAATCCAAGTAAGTTACGAACACGTTCTCGAACAACTGCTTTCCAGAATTCATAATAACAAATCAATCGGTTATAATTCAAGAACATCGAATTGTCTACCAAAAATAAATATACCAATATTTACCGGAAGCTACGAGTCATGGGACTCATTTTATGACTTATTTTTGAAAATAATACATGAAGACCAATTTCTCACGCCAACAGAAAAAATGCAGTACCTCAAAACTCAAGTCAGAGGTGAAGCTTTCAAACTTATCAAGCACCTTACGGTGTGCGATGCAAATTATTTGACAGCATGGACACTGTTGATTAAACGCTACAAAAACGAGCGCATAATTGTTAATAAACATGTTGACAATTTACTAAACATGCAGAATATACAAACCGGTACAGCAAATAACCTGAAGAACCTACACGATACCTTTAATGAAAACTTGGAAGCTTTAAAAAGTCAAAACATCGACATACTCACCTGGGATCCCTTCTTGACAAGATTATTAAGTCGATTGTGGGACTCGGAAACTAATGAAAAATACGAACATCAGAATAAAGAACCAAACAAGCTTCAAAAACTTTCTGAAATGATGGAATTTTTAGAAAAAAGGTTTAAGTGTTTAGAAAGCTCCCAGCAAACTAAAAAATGGTCTACGGTTGAAAAAACATATACGGCAGTTAAAAGGAATTGTTGGGTATGCAATAGTGAAGAACATTATGTTTACCAATGTCAGCATTTTAAAGAACTATCCATCGACAACCGCTGGAAAATAGTAATCGAAAGGAAGAAATGTCAAAATTGCTTAATGCACGAATCGTCATTAAAATGTCACAGCTTAAGATTATGCACTTACTGCGGGGAATCCGGTCACCATTCGTTCCTACATCAAGACAATCAAAATAAAAAACCTTATAAAATACCACACTTTACGCCTACACCATCAACAAGTAAGGCGGTCGTACAGACAGCAGTGGCTGAAAATGAGCAGAACAAGTATACCCTACTAGCTACAGCCGTGGTCAAAGTGAACTCAGCCGAGGGAACACCTCAGTTATTACGAGTTTTATGTGACCAAGGCTCAGAAGCATCATTCTGTACAGAAGAAGTTGCTCAACTCCTACAATATCCTCGCAGCAAGATACAAACAAAAATACACGGTATAGCTGACGAAAAACCTAAAACATCAAATTACTGTATTGATGTACAACTACTACCAAGGTTCCCAAGCCAATACAAACTATCTACAACACTGATTATATTACCTAAACTAACTGGATGCTTACCAAGAAAAAACTTACAACAACTAGAAACTCAAAACTTGCAAAACAAATTACTAGCCGACCCAACTTACTACAAAAGAGGCCCCATAGATATAATACTGGGTGCCCAAGAATATAGCAAACTACTACTTAACGGACTACAAAGAATACAAGACGGAACTATCGCACAGGACACCGAATTTGGGTGGATTCTGTCAGGAATCTACAATGACTCCGTATCTAAAACTATGAAAATAAGTAGTATGACTATCCGTACAACGGATATTCAACAATTGCACAAATTTTGGGAACTAGAAGAGATCCCTAATAACCAACAACTGTCTGTAAAAGATCAGGCATGCGAAAACTACTATAAGCAAAACACAACTAGAAACTCTGATGGAACATACACTGTTAAACTTCCATTTAAAAACCGTGACACAGACTACGGAAATTCACGACAAAAAGCTGCTGCACGGTTAATACAACTAGAAAAAAGGTTTGCCAGAGATGCAAACTTACAAAATTCATATCAGAAATTCATACAAGAATACCTAGAAATGGGTCACATGAGAAAAGTTGACAAAAAAGATTACTATCAAGGAAAATACTACATTCCTCATCAACCAGTGATAAAAGACGACTCTTTAACTACTAAACTTAGAGTGGTATTTGACGCATCAAGCAAATCAAGCAACCACCTAAGTCTAAATGAAAATCTACTTACAGGTCCGAGACTACAACAAGATCTTGCATCAATACTACTACGTTGGCGAAAACACAAAATAGTGTTTATGGCAGACATAGAAAAAATGTACCGTTTTATAAAAATCAATGATCAAGATCTAACTTACCAACGCATACTATGGAGAGAATCACCTAGACACCCAATAGACGAGTATGAACTAACAACAGTTACATATGGAATTTCATCAGCACCATATTTAGCGATAAAAACTCTACAACAACTCGCTCAAGATGAAAAAATAGCCTATCCAAAAGCCAGTCGCATAACATTGCAAGATTTCTATGTCGATGATATATTATCGGGAGGAAATGACATTGAATCCACAAAGCTACTACAAAATGAACTCATAAGAATGCTAAAAGCAGGTGGATTCAATCTTAGAAAGTGGTCATCAAATAACAATGACTTACTGGAAAATATTCCAGAATCAAAAAACGAAAATGACATGCTAAGTATACCCTTAGACGAAGCAAGAAAGTCGTTAGGGGTACTTTGGGCCCCGCTAGAAGATTGCTTCCATTTCCAAGTGACCATTAACAAAAAAGAAAAACCTACAAAGCGATTTATCTTATCAGAAATTGCGAAATTATTTGACCCTTTGGGGTGGCTGGCACCAATAATTATCAATATGAAACTCATAATCCAAGAACTCTGGATAAGCAATCCACAGTGGGATGAACCTGTAGATGACAATATCAAACAGAGATGGGCTGAGATACAAGACCAAATTAAATGTATTGAAACAATCAGCATTAAAAGATGGTGTGACTATGAGACCAACAAGAAAGTAGAGCTCCACGGGTTTAGCGACGCCTCTGAAAGAGCTTATGTCGCAGTAGTTTATAGCCGAGTTTATAACAATGATAGTACATATACCGTCACAATGTTACAAGCCAAATCTAAAGTTGCACCTAAAAGTCAAAAAACTACCCTACCCAAACTAGAATTATGTGCAGCCCTATTACTTGCACAACTCATGGACCGAGTCATAAAAACGATGCAATTTGAAAACTCAACTACCTTCTGCTGGACAGATTCAATGATAACTCTTGGATGGATAAAAGGGGAACCTGAGAGATGGAAAACATTTGTAGCAAACAGAGTTGCTGAAATAAATAAAATCCTGCCAAACACAAAATGGAACTATGTAACTTCTGCACAAAATCCTGCTGATATAGTGTCAAGGGGTACGTCCCCAAATCAATTACAATCATCGTCACTATGGTGGAAGGGCCCAGAGTGGCTAGAAAAAGGAGGTATTCCAATAACAAAAACTGTTCCTGAAGTATGTGAAGAAATAAAACGATGCTTTCACACATCTACCAATACTCAGTCAGAGGACAGCAATAATATATTTGAGAGATTTTCAAGCTTCAATCGAATGACCAGAACCCTAAGTTACTGCTACAGATTCATTACAAGGCGAAGAGGAGAACTAAGCGTTGAAGAAATATCACAAACTGCAAAACAAATAATTAAACGAGTACAATCCGAATGCTTCCCCGAAGAATACAAGATGATACAAAATGAAATATCACTCAAGAAAGGAAACAAACTACTAAACTTAGATCCCTTTATAGATAAAGATGGACTCCTAAGGGGGGATTTCACCGATTTCCTTTCGATCCGAGATTGAGAAATCTCAGATCTGATCAGAACAAGATCAGAAGCTAGTTTTGATCGCGATTTACGTGTCACGGATTTCATGGGCTTCGTTGTATTCTCGTTTCATAAAACTTAGTTTAGCTATGATATGTATGACTAGGAATGAACGAAAGAATGATGCGTTCAAAGTGTTGCAATAAAGAAAAATTATTCTTTCTCAAATGACGAAATAAGAAAGTCAGATCACGATATTTTTTAATCTTTAGTTCTCGATGTAAATAATCAAGATATATATAACTGTTTCGCTTATTATGATATTTATTAAAAAAACTGAAATATATGTAAATCTTCGCCAAAACCTAGTGCCAAGGCTCTTTTCATCTTAGTTCTAACAAACTTTAACTTTATACTTTTAACCCATAAACAAATATGGGGAAATATAAATTTAATATAATATAATCCCACTTCAAAATATGCCTTTTTATAAACAAATAAAAGTTTCATATGACACATTGACAATGACAGCAGGCAGCTGTTAAACTCGTTTTAACACGCTAAACGGCGAAAATCGGACGTTTAGGCGCTAATCCAGATTTAAGCTAATCTAAGATTTTTTAATGTCGATGAAAACGAAACTTGAAGGCGGAACTCGTTTTAATATGTAATCTGAGTTCAAATCGAATTGATCGCGTTTTATTACATCGGTAAAATTGGGGCTAAGAGTTGGAGGAAGGTTACAAAACACTAACATACCGTATGATCAAAAGCATCCAATTTTATTACCTTATAACCACCATGTGACATCAACAATACTGAATGACGCTCACATAATAACATTACATGGAGGAAACCAACTGACTTTGTCATACACTCGACAAAAGTTTTGGATATTAGGAGGCAAACGAATGGTTAAAAGTCACATAAGTAAGTGCGTTAAATGCATAAGATTCAAAGCATCTACTGCTTCACAGAAAATGGGTGCATTACCGAAAGCTAGAGTAACAGAGTCATTTCCGTTCAGTCATACCGGCGTTGACTACGCAGGTCCAATACAAGTGAGAACTATGAAGGGAAGAGGTCACAAATCTTATAAAGGATATATCTCGGTGTTCATCTGTCTAGCTACAAAGGCTATCCATCTAGAACTTGTAGGTGATCTATCGACAGAAACATTCATTGCAGCGTTAAGAAGATTTATGGCGCGAAGAGGTCCAGTGTCACACATGTACAGTGACAACGCAACAAATTTTGTAGGTGCTGCGAACTTTCTACATCAAGAATTGTTACAAATAACACAATCAACACACTTTCAAAATACTATGACAAACATTGGCACACAATGGCATTTTATTCCCCCATCATCTCCTCATTTTGGTGGAATTTGGGAAGCTGGAGTAAAGTCGATGAAACATCATTTACGCCGAGTAATTGGTGATCAAACCCTCACATATGAAGAACTATCAACATTTTTACATCAGATAGAAGCATGCCTCAACTCAAGACCACTATGTGCACTGAATGAGGACATAAACGACAGTATAGTATTAACGCCAAGTCATTTCCTAATAGGAAGAGAAGCAGTAGGAATTCCAGACCCACTGTCCAACATTAACACAGACCTGCTTAACAGATGGAAACAAATACAAAAGATGAAAAAAGACTTTTGGAAGTGTTGGACAAAGGACTACCTGCACCAATTACAACAAAGGTACAAATGGAAATCAAATCAAGACAACTTAAAAGTTGGAGCATTGGTAATCGAAAAACTAGATAACATAAGTCCCACGAAATGGCCGCTAGCAAAAATTAAAGAGATCCATACAGGACCTGACAATTTGACTAGAGTGGTATCACTACAAAGACCATCAGGCGTCATCCAAAAACGGTCGATACATCAATTAATTCCACTACCTATTACCACAAACACAATAAATACAACGAAAACAACGGAAAATGCGCAGTCTAATGTTACAACAACATGTCTAAACAACAAAACTAAAAAGGGAAGTTACTGCTCATGGCTACTATGTCTACTAATGCTAATGCTTCAAATATTTAGCGCTTCTTCAACTTACACTATAAAGAACATAAATCCAGGATTCTATGTCGAACATATCGGTTCTACAACTATTAATCGGGGAATATTTAGAATAGAAATATGTTTTTAGCAAGAAAACCTTAAACAAGATTCTAAGATTATAGAAAACATAATAACTCAATTTGATCAATTATGTACTAACGCATCAGTTGTAACACAAGAAACGCATTGTCGACAGTTTTTCCATCACCTGAAAGATGAACAGTCAAAATTTAATTTAATAAAAGATTACCTAACGGAAGTAAATAAAACCAGAAAGAAAAGAGGCTTACTAGGACAATTTCTAACATCAGTTTTTGGAGTTAATGAAGAAGTGTATAAAAACATTGATCTACTTGACCGCAATCAACAACATTTGATAGACGCTGCAAACCATCAAACTAAGCTTATGATTTCAACTGTATCACAAATCAATGGAACAGAAGAAAAAATAAGACAGAAATTAGAACGATATCAAACCAAACTAAACCAAATCATTGATTACATGGAAAACTACAATCATTGGTATTCAAGAACTGACTATAATTATGTTAATATTCAAATAATGCAGACATTTCAACTAGCTCACAATTATATAATAGAGATTAAGGAAAGTTATTCAGGACTACTCGAAATTTATCTAACCCATGCTACAATATATAGCATAATACCACCTAAGAATGTAAGTGAAATAATCAAGATGACAAATCAGAAACTACCTTCCAACCTGAATATCATACAACAACATATACTAAAAACAACAATATCAGAAAATGAGACACACATTCAGGTTTACGCATATTTCCCGATACAAGATAAAACAAAATTTACCTTAATGCAGATAACTGCAGTACCAAAGAAAGAACGAGATAATTCATTTCAAATAATTGAAATAGGAAAATCTTATATTGGATTAAACTACAACCAAGAACGTTACTTTGATTTAAGTTATGAAGAATTCAAGGACTGTCTACATAAAGACGAGGACTTTATTTGCTTTCCTGGAGCTGTGAAGAACATGCAATTACAAGAAAATTGCATTGTTGACCAAATATTCGTAAATAGGACAGCCACAACATGTAGTACGAAAAGCTTCAATATTCAAACTCATATCCTGTGGAAACGCCTATTTGCGCAAAATACCTGGTTATTTGTAGCAAAAGACAACATTTTAACATCAATCATATGCGATGGGCAACGACAAGAAGTAGAACTTCGTAACGTAGGCATAATACAACTCTCGGATAACTGCATGATTAAATCTTCAAACCAAATACTTGCGGCTCAAAGAACCATCACCAGTCAAATAGTTAGATCTTATTCCAAGCATATAAATATATCAACTGTCAGTACCGCCCGAAAGTATAAAATCTTTAATATAACTAAAGAAGATGTAATAGATAGTTCACAGAGTATTCTGGAACACATTAGTGAAAGTGAAAAAATATTGGATACAGAAGTAAATAACACAATTTGGACACAAGTCCGTAAACACACATACATGACTAACTGTATCTCATCAGTTATAGTATGTGTTATTATTTTAAGCACATTAGTTTGTGTTCCAAGGATAATAAAACTAATTCGGGCAACCATTCAGCTCCGATATCCTAAACAAGGCTCCCCGAAAGGATTAAGTGGAGTCTACACCATCCCAACCAGAAGGCCTGAGCCACCCACCAGATCTACCAAACCATCCACCGAGAGCATCGAGCTGTACGAGCTGGAGTCACCTGTTCCTGAGAGACGGCAGAATGTTCAGTGAACATCACAAATTCACTGCTGACCTACCTGAGTCAGCGCGCGACCGCGAGCAAAGTACAGCCGAAAATAGTGCCATGCTGATGCTACTAAAACATCAGCATCTTAACTCTACGCACACTTGTTAATATCTATCACTGTGTATAATAAATAAAAATTGTATATAAACTAAATAATTTCAACAATAAATCACTGTGCAACCAACAGTCGTTTCATTCACATCCACCTTGAAGAGCAGACCCTGAAGTGCCCAGTACCCACTGGAAGAGCAGACCCTGACGTTCCCAGTAACCACTGGAGGAGCAGTAAGAAGTCCCTGGCATCCGTCAGACGAGCAGACTAAGAGGTTCCTGGCACCCGCCAGACGATCAGACGTCCATTCTTCAGCATCCTCTCACTGTGGCCAAGACACCCTTAGCCATCAGTCCCTGATCAGTCTTGTGAGTCTGCTTGACTGGCAGTGAGAAAACCCTTTCCTGTGTACATTGCACGACGTACACAACCCTTATACCTTCCCCCCATCCGTCTGTTGCCTTAGGTCTCACGGCGCAGATATCCCGCCCTATTTATATATGTATATACACACTTACTTATGGTTAGGTTAGGGAATTAGGATACACACCACTGTAGGGTTGTAGGGATTTGTATAGGGATACCTAGGGTACTAGGGTTAGGTCTCTCTTACGATCGTGTCGGCTAATACTCGCGGGTATTAACCAACGTCGTAGCTATTGTCCGTGATAGGTACGGACAGATATTTACTTATTATATTATGTAATACTTTTAATATTATGTTTAATTCAATAAAATATATAAATGGCTGCAGGTTTATTTTAAATACATTAATTAAAATAAACCTGCAGCCATGAATAATATCTATAGACATGACAGCATGAAGCAGCGGGGATCAAACTGCAACCTTTCATTCATTTTTCATGGCTTCAGGTGTTTGTATTGTATTATTTTCAAACAATAATTTGTTACATTTTAATGATAAAATTTCATTTTAAAGAAAAACAAACTGTAAGTAAATTAAGTTAATTAGTTTATTCGAAGTAAGAGATATTATAATGTCAGAGCGTTACGCGGGAAGAAGCAATGATAAGGCAGAATAGCTGACAGTGACACGACGTTGACAGCTGGTGTAGGTGCGTTCCATTTCAACATCCTCCCAAACGCACCAAGCCCATTTTCATTGAACAGCTCTCCAGCTTGGGTTGAGGTGTCCCCTTGGTCAGCACATCAGCAACCATTTGACTGGTATCTACATACTTTACTTTGATCCTCCCAGCTTGTACTTTGTCCCGGACAAAATGATGTCGTATGTCAATGTGTTTTGTACGGGGCCTGAAACTATTAGACTGAGTAAGATTAATTGCACTTTGGCTATCGCAAAAAATTACTATTGGTAGAGCCTTTAGGTGTGGCTGAAATTCTTCTTCCAATTGTTTAAGCCACATAGCCTCTTGAGTACATGTCGACAATGACATATACTCTGCCTCTGTTGTCGATAGAGCAACCGTTGGTTGTCGGCGAGAACACCACGAAATTGTACCACCTTGATGTATGAATACATAACCAGTACAGGATCGTCTATCATCCTCGTTGCTGCCCCAGTCTGCATCACAATAACCAAGTAACATTTTATCATCCTTTACATAGGTTAAAGTTAGGTTTTCAGTATATTTTAAATATCTTAAAACTCTCTTGAGGGCATGCCAATGTACCTCATCTGGCTTAGAGTTAAATTGGCTTAGAATATTTACTATATAAGATATGTCCGGCCTTGTCCCTTGGGATAAATAAAGTAGGCATCCAACTAATTCCTGGTATGGACATTTATATACCTCTTCTTTTTCAGATTTCAAAAATTTTGTTTTAGGATCAACAGGTGTCCTAACGCCTTTACAATATGCCATTCCAAATTTTTCTAAAACCTCTTGAATATAAATCTTCTGATCAATGCTCAACAAACCTTTCTGTCTGTCTCTATACACATGCCATCCCAGGCAATATTTCAATTCTCCTAAATCTTTCATTTCAAATTTTCTCATTAATTCTTCTTTTATGTATGTCTTCATATCTTTTGAACTTGTAAATAATATTAGATCGTCTACATATACTGCTAAAAATGTTATATCTGTCTTATTCTTCACTTTATAATAAATGCATGGATCAAGTGTTGATTGTGTCAAACCAATTTCTTTCAGTGCATTATCCAGTTTTTTATTCCACATTCTACTTGCCTGTTTTAATCCATATAAAGATTTTTTTAATAAACATACTTGATTTCTATTTTCTTCAAAGTTAGGAGGCTGACACATATATATTTCCTCTTCTAGATCGCCTTGTAAAAAAGCACTTACCGCATCCATTTGGTCAATGTCCAAATCATACTTTACTGCTAAAGAGAGTAAGTATCTCAGGGATGTATATCTGATTACCGGAGAATATACTTCATTATAATCAAGACCTTTCTTTTGTGCACAACCTTTGATGACAAGCCTCGCCTTGTATTTAACTATATGTCCATTCTCATTCCTTTTCTTCTTAAAAACCCATTTACAAGATATGGGCTTTTTCTGAGATGGTAAATTACATAAAACCCAAGTATTATTTACCTTTAAAGATAAAAATTCTTCCTTCATAGCTTGTCTCCATTTCTGAGATTCCACTCCAGATAATGCCTCCTCGAGAGTCAACGGATCTTCAATTATTGCCATACATGCATATTCAGGCTCATCCTCTTCCACATGACCTGATCGGTTACCACGGGGTCTCAGGTTGATGTGACATGGGGAGTTGGTAAGACTACAGTCAGTGCTAGGAGTGTATGTAGCATCATGTTCTTCCATAGTAGAGTCAAAGCTATCACCCGTTGTGACAGCAGAGTCCTGACAGTCTTCAACAGCAGGGCTGGAGGTTTCCTCAATCTGATTGGTAGGCTCGTCTAATGACATCTGCAATACATTAGTACTGGGCTGTATATCTGGCAATAAAATATTTTTATTTTCACAACAGTCTTCTAAAAATGTGACATTCCTGCTCTTAGTAACTTTCTTAGTTTGTGGATCCATCAGTCTATAGCCTTTTGTATTTTCACAATATCCCAGAAAGATCATTTCAGTAGATTTTGGATCCCACTTTAACCTCTTTTCTTTCGGCACATGCACCATGGCTTTACAGCCAAAAATTCTTAAGTGAGAAATGTTTGGTTTGATACCTGTTAATTTCTCCAACGGTGTTATGTAGTTAAGAACTCGAGTTGGGGAACGGTTAATTACATGAGCTGCTGTCTCTATTGCCTCTGCCCAATACCTCTTCCCTAGTCCAGCGTCAAACAACATACATCTGGCTCGTTCAACTAGGCTGCGGTTCATTCGTTCTGCAAGGCCATTTTGTTCTGGAGTAAAGGGTGCTGTTGTTTGATGCTTTATACCATACCTTATCAAATATTCATTTAATTGCTTATTTATATATTCTAAACCATTATCAGTACGTAATATCTTTATTTTATTTTCATATTGATTTTCCATTTCCTTCTTATAACTTTCAAAAACTTCTTTTATATTAATTTTATTTTTTAGAAAATAAACATTTACTTTTCTCGAATAATCATCAATAAAAGTTATGAAATATCTAGCACCAGCCATAGATGGTGTTTCCATGGGGCCACACAAGTCCGAGTGTATTATTTCTAAAGGTGCAGTACCCCTTGTACCAGTATTATTAAATGGAAATCTACTCTGTTTTCCTTTCAAACATATAATGCAATTGTTGTTACTTTCCTTATTATTAACAAATTTTACACCTTCAGTACATAATGGCAGTCTATTGACATCATTATAATTCAAATTGGCCATTCTCCTGTGCCATATATCCAAACTATGAATATCAGAGGTTACAAATGCACTGCCTCTAAAAGTATTTAACTTATACATGTTATTAGTCAGTCTTGCAGTTGCTACTATCTGTTTCCTTTTATTAAGTATTACACAGCCATCTTTACTGAAAATAACTTGACATCCATTTCTTGACAGCTGACTAACTGATAACAAGTTAGCACTCAATTGTGGAACAAATAAAATATCTCTCACCTGGATATGGTTAACTTTACCATCTGTAGTCAGGAGATCCAGATTTACATTTCCAATCTTCTGTACAGCAACGGATGTGTTGTTGGCTACCATTATATTTTGTATCGGAGGTGCCCGGACATCATACATGCCATCAGAACTGTTAGTCATGTGTAATGACGCTCCTGAATCTACAAACCAGTCCACACTGTTCATATTTCCTTGAGTGGCTGAGAAAACTGCAGCAAAACCTTTATCATCACTTTTCTTTTTATAATTACAAGTTTTGCTTATGTGTCCATACCTGTTACAATTGTAGCAACGGGGACCACTGGACTTATTACTTTTTAGATTATTTTTAGGATTATTTTTACTGTGCTTTGTGTAAAGAACAGAGACATTTGATTCTTTGACTTCTTGCAGTAATTTTGTTTTAATGGAATCTGTGCTTATCTTTACACCAGAGCTTTCAAGTCCCATTATCATAGGCTTATACTGGTCAGGCAAGCCTGCTAACATCAATGTGCCTAGCCATTCATCATCCACATTGAATCCAATGTTTCGCAACTTGTGAGCTGTAGGTACAATTTTATTCACATACTCTTCTATGCTAGAACAACTTTCCAAAGTAGTGTTGACTAAATCACGGAGTAACCCCACTTTTCTTGTTAGACCTGAGTCCTCAAAAGCTTTCTGTAGATTAAGCCATACCTCCTGAGAAGTCTTTGCATCCTGAACGTGTATATAATTTATCGGATCCACGAGCAATATGATTTTCGACTTAGCTTTGAGGTCACGTTTCGGATCTACAGTCATGTCACATGGCTCCACACATTGCCACAAATCTTCGTGTTCTAGATATGTTTGCACGGCAAATTTCCATGTACTATAATTCTCCCTTCCTTGGAGTTTGTCAATTTGAATATTGGACATAGCCATTATAAGTATTCGGATGGCTTCGGTACACAATGAGATTGCAGATTTACTATGTCCACCTAAAAATCCACAAAACACTTCGCGGAACTATATTTCTACGGATTTACGTTTTACTGCCCTAAAATATGGGATCTGGGCCCATAACCTAAAGAAAAACAAACTGTAAGTAAATTAAGTTAATTAGTTTATTCGAAGTAAGAGATATTATAATGTCAGAGCGTTACGCGGGAAGAAGCAATGATAAGGCAGAATAGCTGACAGTGACACGACGTTGACAGCTGGTGTAGGTGCGTTCCATTTCAACACATTTTATCCTAAAGTAATCTATTTTCAATTTTAATGATATTTTTCCCTGAATTCAATAAAACTTGAAGAAAATCTAATAATACATGCACGCTAGAGACGCGAAAACACCGTCCATTATTGGACGCTGTTCAATTATGGGTATTTATAACTTTACTATAATAGGCGATAATGCAGCTTATGTGGGCTGAAAAACAAAAAAAAATAGTAAACTATTTTAACTATAATTATTTTGAAATAAATTGAATGAACGAACAAACTGTGTGCTGCTTTTTTCAAAACATATACACGCATTTTTTCTTATCACTAAATATAACAAAAAAATGTTTATTATAGTAACCGAAAAATTTGATTGCTTAGATATGTCATTTTTGGTATAAATATTAGAGAAGAATGAGAACCCCACACCTACCTATGTTCTTCTAAGAAATAAGTCAACATTTTAACCAGTACAATATACTTAATGTGACATTAAAATACTAAAATAATAAAATCCCCAGACAATCACACCAACTACATGGCCCCAAACTAAGCAGAGCTTGTAATATGGAATACTATGTAGCGAACCAGGGGGGAACCTAGAATATAAATACATACAAAGATAAACGCCCAGACCCGGAACCTTTTTTTTATTTATTTATTTACACTTTATTGTACAGTAACAAAAATCGGAAATACACAATATGGAACAAAAGGTACAAAAGGCGGTCTTATTGCTCTAGAGCGATCTCTACCAGACAACCTTCCTTGTTCCGTGCGGGAACCGAACCCGCGACCAATGGAGTCTGAGGCAGACAGTGTTACCCCATCGCCAAAGTGGTCCTCTAACTAACGTTGAAGTGATATAGTAGGTACATGAAGTGAGCGGACGACATTATGGCATTATGTGTTTACAAGCGACATTCAGGTCCTTCCCAAATAAATAAGATAAAATGTGTCCAACTGACCGGTAAATGTGAAGTAAAACTCCATAGGTACTAGAAAATTGTGTAGGTATTGCCGTTTAAAAAAAGGTATAAGCGTCGGTATGACTCCACCTCAGCCGAAATATATTCGTGAATATTGAAATGTATAACTTTAATTATAAGATACCAATAAGGCGAATAATTTACTTTATTTGCAAATAAGTTTTTCATATTTTTTTAATAGCTATAACTAAATGGTTACATTATTATTATTGGATTTGTTGTTTACTGTATGGTTTGTTGTTTAAAATTCTGATATTGTTTACTTTGTTTTGAATAATGAATAACCTTTTTTTATGGTATGTTTACTATTTGTCTCATACTCAAGTAAATAAAGTATAAGGCAGTCTTTATTGCACACACCATGCAATGAAACTTATAAAGTAGAGACTTAAAAAATATTCTTTAGTAAAATATCATTTATTTGCTATTAGTTTAGTATGCTATCTTAGCTATTGGTAATAAAGCAAATTGTATTAATTAGTTTATTTCTTTTGTAAATGTATTTTTCTCCAATCTTATTTATTTTTATTAATAATATTGAGTAGTTTTGTATTCATTTAGGTTTATTTAAAAAGTCAGTCCTAACTGTAACCACTCTTTTCAGGAAGTGGATCACAAGCAGGTTCATCTAATAACGAAACTGGTCTTGCAATAATTACATCCCAGAGGGGAAAGTCGGTGCTACTTCGTGCAGGGCATAAATACCACAAAGCCCGAGCAAATAAAGACGGTTCCTGTATTTGGAGGTGTTCAAAGAGAAGAGTATGCAAAGCGAGACTTATGATTGCTAGCAATAACTGCATCACACGAGATGACACGCACCATTGTGTGCCGCCATAGGGGCGTACTCCCTTTAGAGAGAGAGAGAGGGAGTTTTGAAGTAACTCGTAATAGATTTTAAGAGCTTTTTTTTCATTTTTTTATGTTGTTAGTATTGAAAATGGTCCAGAAAGATTAGAATGATTAATATCTAATACGTTTTATTCACTAACAAATAAATATAAATTGTGACGAAAACATATTGATCTCAAGGCTTTGACTCGCTTGATTCTCGCGAGAATGTGGAGCGGCCTTAAATCATATCATGCGATCATTATTTGGTATACTATGTAGATTGAATACAATAACCCCAATATATAATAATAAAGTATTTATTTATGAAAGCAAACGAAATGGAAAAACACAACTGAAACCAAGAAACAAACATAGAGGTGGGTGCGATCTCATCTTTTACAATTGACGATTTTTAGTCATAGATGATCATCGAAATTGTCATTGCAGAAGGTAATGCAGTGCCTCTTACATACAAATGTATAGGGAATTCATTTATACATTATGTCATAATTGTTGATCATTGTACCTATCATAGAAATCTTGTTTATCATGTCATGTCATGAAAGAACCGTAATAGGCCTACTGGTTAATCACACAATAAAGACTTGATGGACTAGCGCAAAAACTTTCCACCTTTATAATAATAACTGGTAATAATATATAAGTGCATTTTTTTTAGATTTTACAAAGGGACTTTATCCCTTTTATTAACCACAACATTAATGTCTACTTTTGTTCTATGAACGTACAATTAGTGAACTGTCGCTATTTTGTTTCAGCTATTTAATTTGTTCCTAGTAATAAAGGTGGAATGGCCATGATGGTAGGTGACTAGAGGTTTAATAAAAAACATTCATCCTCGGGTTAGGCTCAAAAAATATTTCAAGTGCACAGCCAGCACAGCCTACGTAATTACTGTCGAGGATAAATTTTGTTAGCTACATAATGTCCATAATCATTAGGTAATGTAAGTTTGAAGTACGTCTAATACTGGCATCATATTATTGCCTATTTTTGCTACAGTCATAATGTAATGACTATTAAAACATGTACAACGTTTACAATAAAATGACGACTTTTACCTTCATAATCCTATTCCTGTTCCTTTTGTGTTGACTATCTGTGTAGTGACTGGTACATGACCTGCCATACGAGTAGAACGTTTACTAATACCTAAAGCCTTCCTTAACGGGTAAATTCTATATCGTAAACGTCCAGTCATTGGAAACTTAAGGTTCTTAAGTAGGCATTTATTGGTTCACGAAAACAATTAAAAAGCTGCGAACTAAAATTCTTATTATTTTTGTAGATTAATATCTATTTTTGTTGGTGGTGATAGGTTTTACAATTTTTTTACATATTCAATCCGTGTTTTACCTAAACTTCAGGTCTCTGCAATGTTTAGTTTTAAAGATTTACGTGGCCGCGCGGTTCGCATTGTTTCAATGGCGCGGCCACGTTCAAACCCTTATAACTTTTTAACTATACCTTTTACAAATTTATGTTTTTAGGAATCGACTTTTACAAATTTTTACATGATCTTGGCATGGTTAGATGTAAGAAAAAACGCCGTGGCCGCGCGGTCGATACGGACACATTATTATTTAGTCTTAGCGAATATATTTTGACATTGGGATTTTCTGTATGATAAAGTTGATCGTGAAATTAAATTAAATATTTAAAATAAAATAGTTTTTTTACCTCATCTATCGCGTATTATTATATTTTACATTTTAACTTGAAGTTTCAATGTCTTTCAGACCTCGTGAAGCGGTAAATCCGGGTAAAAAGAGTTTTATTTTATAGATAAAAACACCAAATAAAATCAATCCTGGCTGGGACTCGAACCTAGATCTCTTGCATATCTTATATTCGATAATGAATCGTGAAAATTTAAGAAAATGTTATGAAATACGTAAATTTAAAAACTTAGAACAAAAACAATTTACATATTTCTAAATTAAAGGTGATAAAATATTAATCGGTCGTATTTGTACAATCAACACATCATCGTGACGATCTCCGTGGCGCAGTGGTCACACGCTACTGCGCCAATCGTGAGGTCGCGGGTTCAGTTCCCGTACGGAAGAAGAAAAAATAGATCCGGGTCTGGGCGTTGTTTCTACATATGTATTTATTATATCTTAGGTTCCCCCTAGTTTGCTACATGGTCATAGCACAAACCCAAACTCTTTCTTCGCTCACTCCAGGGCGACACTTAGAAATAAGTTTAAAGAAATGAATATTCTTACCTTTGCCTCACAATATATCTTTGAAAATCTTATGTTCGTAAAAAAGAACTTAAACATGTTCCATAGAAAATGTGACTTGCATAATGTTAATACTAGAAATAAGTACAAGCTAGCCGGCTATGACAGTAGACTTCATAAAGTCACTAACTCATTTATGGGTCAATGCATACGTTTTTATAATAAGGTTCCCACAAATATTCAAGACTTACCACTTGATAAATTTAAAGAAACTATTAAACAAAAATTGTGTAGTAAAGGCTTTTATACAATTCCTGAATATATGGACGATAAAAGTCCTTGGTTGTAAATTGTTTTTCTAATATTCTCAATCTCCAACTCCATCTCCAACACCATCTCCATTTCCTTCTCATCCAACGCCATCTCCATCTCCTTCTTATCCATACAACAGCAAGAACGTCATGCTCCCTCAGGCGGCATGGCTAGCGGTAGCGTCGGGTGTCGGGTCACCCTCTTCCCTAAAATATGGTTGAGGAGAGTGATGGCTGGTGCTTGCGTTATACTCGTGAACGGGTGCTGCTAGCGGTGCCAGGTCGTTTTGCTGAAGACTTTATGACTATGTTACTTTTTTGAATTTGACTCTGACTTCCCCATCTCCATCCCATTCCCCCATGTTCACGTCCGTGTTAGTGTCCAGTCTCTGTCCACGACTATCCTCATCTCCATCCACATTATCTGTAATATCTCTCACCTCTATCGCTACATCTATCTACTTCTATCTTTACCTCTATATCTATGTCTACGTTTCTGTCTAGTACTTGATTGCCTAATGTATAAATATAATAGTAGACTCCAGAAGATCACCAACTCGTTCATGGGTCAATGTGTACGCTTTTATAATAAAACTCCAAAATATTTAAGATTAACCCTTCGATAGATTTAAGGATAAGCATAAAGTTTTATTATAAGATATCCGGATGCAAGAAGATTGTAAATTGTTGTTGTTGTTATTGTTATTGTGTATTTTTAAAAGATGATTGCTGTTGAGTTTCTTGCCACTTCTTCTCAACAGATCGACTTTCCGAAGTGGTGGTAGATTCAGTTCAATTTGTAAATTGTGACTTATTTCAAATGTATTTAAATACTTACGAAATAAAGATTCTTTTGACTTTGACTTTGACTTTGACTCTGTGGCCATGTAGTTGGTGTGATTGTCTGGGGATTTTATTTATTTATTTATTTTGGAAAGCGCTATGCTCGGAGTTTCCCTGCGGGATCGAATCAGGTATGAGGAGATTCGCAAGCGAACCAAAGTCACCGACATAGCCAGAGGGATTGCAATAGGCAATGGGCAGGGCACATATCTTGCAGAACAGATGGCCTTTGGGGCAGAAAAGTTCTGACGATGAATAAGGGCGGCGCGTGACCGAGCGACGTGGAAAAACTTTGGGGAGGCCTATGTCCAGCTGTGGACGTCTACAGGCTGATGATGATTTATTTTTAAATATTTTCAGACCATCCTGTTCTTTCAAGAATTTTTCAAGTGCCCTTCAAGTTTTTCGTTCTTTTAAGTTTACCACCATAATAATCGATTTTTTTCCTGACCACCGCAATCACAAAAGCTATTCTTTTCAAAGATTAGATAAAGATGGTCGTCGTACCTACTTTGTAGCATACATTGCATATAAAAAAAACTAAACAAAGACTTTAATATTCATTTTAAAACCTACTCGCTGCGACGCTTTTTATAAGTCAAAGTACCTGTTTTTATAGACTTTTCTTGTGTTACTTTCAGAGCTGATCCAATATTTTTAATAAGCTGGCCACTGCTTTTAATAAATATCACAACCTTATAGCGTCATTCTAGGTGACTGCTACGCCAGTTGTAGTATTCTGGTAGCATTCTGGTAGAAAGCTATTATTTCGATGCCCAGCTCTTTGCAATACTTACAATATAAGTGAGATGAGTTTTATGACTATCTAATAATGTACGACGGGATATTATGCGCCTTTGGTAAATGAGAGTGAAGTATGTTAGTTAATGTATCCGAAAAAGACGCCACCCATCTATTTTTACTGCTACCAATTGTTCATTCTCTAGGAATTCCGTCTGCAATTTTCAGTGGTATTCTGTTTTAGTTGGAGGCAGCCATAGGTGGACACGCGTTACCATCAGGGGAAAAATTGAACATAACTGTTTTGGAGTCTTTGCTACCTTGATGAATTTCTTGATCATTATTAGCTGCAACTTTACCAATTTTCAGGCATAATTTAATTCCACTTTCATCACCACTTTAACTCCTAAGTGGTTCATTGAAAATATGTATAAAGTTGTTTTGTGATCAGGTAGTCTTGAATTTTAGAAAACGATCGCCTTCTAATGCTAAACAAACGTACTAGAGTGCATTTATATCTTCACTGGTATGGTATACAAAAACTAAGTGTCTTATGAATAACGCTTTAACATCCTTGTACTTCTTTGTTCGAAAATACAGTTACTGAACACCTGTCCATTAATTAGATTTCACTAAAAATAAAAACTAGTTATTGGACAGTCCGTTAAGAGCCCATACTACTCCAGCTAGAATCTGAATTTCGCCCCCACCTCACCGCCCGGCCGTCGGAGTTATCTTACTCACTCGCGTTTTGTTTTCTCCAACTCTGCGTTTTCCGTATCTTATTTCTTTCATTTCCTATTTTGAAATAAAACACACCACAAATTTATTTATGGAAAACACGATATTTACGTGATGTTGTAGCGGCGGCGGCAAGCGTGAAAGCGACACAGGTTCCTCGTACGAATGCCGGAGCGCAACTGAATCCTTGAGCGGGCGCAGCTCACCCGTCGTGCCAAACACATTATTTTAGATTTAAGATTTATAATAAAAAAATAATAAAATTATTTTAAAATCAGATCATATAGTACACGTATTGTCATACCTTGAAACTAAATACCAAGTTACATTAGTGTAGGTTAAGTACTAATTAAGTAATAAGGTTTCTTTGTTAATTTTAGAGGTAAGTTTGTGATTTTTTTCTATCGAGATTTTTTTCATTAATCGTGTTTTTAAAACATATGGTTCTTAGTTCATACTCTTAACTTTACTATATGTTTTTTCTAAAATTATTAGTTCAGTACTCTGATAGATATTTGAGATTAAAATTTGGATTCGTAGCGTGTTTGAGGTAGTGTAGGCCCTTAAAACATATAAATTATATTATAGGGTTCCAATTCCTATTAAACTCTATGCATTTTATGGTGCTTCCAACAAAACATATTATGATGAACGTAAAAAAAAATTGCTATGAACTATTATTGTTGAACTTACCTATTTCTTAATTTTTCACTTGAAAGACGACTGAACTTCAAGGACGCCCCGCAAAAATATATTATTAAAAGTTATGCTGCGATTTATTGGATTTATTCAAACATTTTGGTACTGTTATAATACAGAGTTTAAATGAATACCGACCGTAATGTTCTAGTTTTTAAAACAACCTGAATTATACGTTAATTATTGTTTACTGTCCAATGACTCGTAGTGTCCAATGACTAGTAGTTTACCCTACCTAATTTTCGAAATAAGCATGATTTCATACTTTTTTGATTTTTTTACAAAAGTATGGTTTAAAACTTACAAATGCATGTTTTTTTAATATGAACAATTGTCACCCTTGTATAAATTAAGTCGTACTTTAGTGGAGTCGTTTTAAAATCGTATTGAATCGCATAATATTCTCTTAACTTTTAATGACGATTGTTATATTAAAAAAGACTAGATGTGGAATTTTTTAAATAAGTTAAATGGTATGAAAAACAATGCATTTCATTAATTTCAGACATACTTATTAAAATCTACACAATCGATGTAAGGTCCGTTTATAATAGTCAACAATATTTTAATTGCAGATTACGAATGATGAGCGGATGCGAAACTAAAAAAAACATTTTTATAAAAAAAAACATTTTTTTGCTTGGTGGTAGGATCCCTTCTGGGTCCGCCTGGCTAGCGACCACCCTTTATATAAAGTCTGCCGCCAAATGTTACCGCTCCGGCGGTAATGTGTTCCGGCAATATTGTGTAAAGAGCCAGTTCCTTCCTAAACCCGTGTGCTTTCATCTTCGACCTCATCGTCACTTACCATCAGGTGAGATTGAGGTCAAACGCGGGTTTAGTCAATTATAAAAAAAAAAAAAAAAAAAAAAAAATCATATATTCGTAGTTCTTTTTCTTTTTGAGTAAAATTTAAGTTTTATCCATATTTTATGACTACATACAAAGAGATGGAAACTTTTTTATTACTTGTTGTGTAGGTAGTCATAAATAACAGATTAAACTTAAATTTTGATTAAGTTTGAAATTTTTTATATTTTCATTAATGAAAATATTAAAAAAAATCTTTCGTACTTTAGACCCACTTATTATTCTTAATCTGCCATTAAAATATTATTGACTATTATAAACGGACCCTATATTTATAGAGTACAAATTAATTTGTTCAAATAGTCGGAATAGGACATTCCCGAACTAAGTGCTATTTCACCGGCAACAACGAAGGTGGCGTTGTATCAAAAATAACAGTAACAGCCGCTTAGCCTTCAAAACCTCAGTTGGCATGCTTACGTTACGTTCGTTTTCATCAATGCTGAAACAAAAATGCAGCAAAAGCAGGATGAGTTAAAGGAAGTCTCACTAAAGTTTGAAATTGTGTAGCATAATTGTGTTATTGTTTGTTATAGACCATTATTTAAGAGAAATTGATAAATTTTCTTGACAAGTATTGTTTTTTTAATGCCAGGTTTCTTCATTTTCAGTTAATTACTATAAAAAATCTATAAAAATCTTATAAAAAATCAATAAGTATAAGTAAGCACTTGGTTAAGACTTGGCAGTCAATCTTTTACAATAGTTTGTGGTGTATTTCAGTGACATTCGCAAAGAACATGTACGGCAAGACGCTGGCGGTGATGAATGGGTACAGCTTCTACTCGGACTACAGGCACTCGGGCGGCAAGCTGCGCTGGCGCTGCACGTACGGGCGCGGGTGCAGGACGCGCTTCACGACGCTCGGCCGGCGCGTCGTCGACCTGTACTGCCCCACGCACGCGCACAAGCCGCCTGCGCTCTCGCTGCTCAACGGGACCATCGTCAAGACAACTAAAAAATATCAATAGCTTCTACTCGGAACTATCGGACAGGTTAAACTATACATTGAAAAGATCTTTTTTAGCTCTAAAATCTGTATTTCAAATCTTATTTGACCCGGTAATTTCCTTTAATCATGTTAGTTATCACATCTTACATTCTTAATTAATAAACAAATAAATTATTTAAATAAAATAACCATAATTGTAGCCAATTAATAAACAAATAAATTATTTAAAAAAAATAACCATAATTGTAGCCAATAAATTTGTTATCGAAACTACGGGAGAATCTTTTAATGTTCAAATAGCCACAGGGATTTTATTATTAGAAACATTATAGATTTGTAGCATGATGCTAAATTCATGGGCATTTTAAATAAAGGCCAATTTATATATTTAAAAAACACAAACACAACACACGTAAAAATATAAATTGGCAATAATCTCAAAATACAATTTATTCAGGTAACTTATTGTAAGAACTTTCTTTATACGTCAACTCTACCCGCGCTTGAAATCTTTGATAAAATAAGTGAAAACCTAGCCGTAGCCCTCGGTTCAGGTAGCACTATATTTCGGAAAAAGTAGTTTAAACTTTAACACGCCTGGAGACGCGATTCTCCTGAACCCTATAAACGGCCGCCGACCGTGTCCCCGAAAAGTGGACTGTATATGCGGCAGGTGGTAACAATAAAATAAGACTTCGACAGGGGCTAACTTAGGTAAACTCCACGTACCTCAGGCTGGTCTTCCAACTGCGCGTTCAGCTGTGGGCTGCTGCTCCCGCGCTTCTTGCTTCGTACGGCCCACAGGACCGTGAGACGTGAACTTAACACTAACTCCCCAGGGAGGGACGCAGACGGTGCTAGTCTATAGAGTTTATCACCAAACAATAACTTCACAACAGCAATTTTACAAGGCACAACCAGGGTGGTCATGCAACTTGGAGCGCGCGCGGTCAATCAATCACACGTCCAGTTGTAGCGGGATGCGTGAACGCACTGCCTCTCAACCCTTCGGTAGAGGGCGCGGTGGTGACAACCTAGGTATTGCGGAGAAACAAAAGCAAGCCCCATCGACTAACTAAATCAATTTAACTTAGTTCTAACAAAAATCAATAGATGGCGCTAACATTTCCCCCGGCCTTAATGGGTTGCCATTAAAACCTACCTAGATGTCTCGATCTAGAACAAACTTTACCTAAATATCGCGGCGGTTACCTACATACTAATTAACAATCTAAAGAATCTAGATACTGCGGGCTAATACTAATGAAAATCTAAAGTATCTAGATACTGCGGTTATCTAACTACGCTAAACTAATTCTACGCGGTATACTACAAAACTTATATCTAACATGTACTTTAACATCTACTTAATACAATTCTATTGGTTCGGCAACGGACACAACCGTACAACCGGACGCAAAAATTTTCCTTTCGCGGTGCGAACTGTAACGACGCGAACAGTACCGTCCTTGGAGGGATGGAGCTGCTCCACTACTCCTAGCGGCCAGGCGAGAGGTGGCGCGGTATCCACTATAATCAATACGACCGTGCCAAGAGCTACAGGCGCAGCGGTCGTGTTCCACTTCTCTCTGGTTTGAAGCGCGTGCAAATATTCAAGTCTCCATCGCTTCCAGAAAGACTGCACTATTTTATCTAACAATTTATAACGTTGAAGTATACTAACGGAGTTTACTTCAGCCGCGGGAAAAGAGCACAACGGCGCGGTGTGCAAAAAATGACTCGGAGTCAACGCGGTAGGTTCAGCTGGATCCGAACTCATAACTGTGAGAGGGCGCGAGTTAAGAAGACACTCAATTTGTGCGAGTACCGTAATGAGTTCTTCATAAGACAATAGTTGCTGACCTATGACCTTAAACAAATGATTTTTAATAATTTTAACCATGCTTTCCCAACATCCTCCGAAATGTGGGGAAGCGGGTGGAATAAACTTCCACTCTATTCTACTTTCTGACAAGCTTTCTTCTAAGCGCGGGCGAAGCTCATTATTTAAAAACTTATACAAATCCTTTAAGTACGAACTGGCACCTACGAAATTCGTACCATTGTCCGTGTATAGGACCTTAACCGGACCTCGGCGCGATAAGAACCTTTGCAGTGCAGCCAGGAAGCTCACTGTGCTGAGATCCGTCGCACACTCGATGTGCACCGCGCGAGTCGTCAAACAGGTGAAAACACAAATGTATGCTTTAAGAGCCTTAGCACCTCGGCGCCTGATCGGTGTATAAGAAATTGGACCTGCATAATCGCAACCTGTATGCGTGAATGCCTTAACTACCTGGCGAACCCTAGTGTCCGGCAGATCGGCCATCAGCGGAAAAGATGGACGCGGTTTCCTTCTAAAGCAAACGTTGCATTTATGTATGCGTTGTCTAATTATGCGCCTTGCGGACAAGATCCAATATCTCTGTCTCAACAAACTTATAACTAATTCAGGACCGGCATGTAAGTACTTCTTGTGGTAATAATCTACAAGTAATTCGATTACGTGACCTATACGAGGTAAAACAATGGGGTGTCTATTATTAAAATCTAAGCGTGAATTTGACAGTCGACCTCCAACGCGAATCAATCCGTTATCCAAAAACGGTCTAAGTTTTATTAACTCGGGTGAACAATTTTTAATTAAATCATAACTGAAATGTTTCATTTGCAAAGTCATAAGCAACTTCCTCTCAACAAACTCTAAATCTGACGCGGTTACACAAAAATTCTCTCGACGCGGTAAAATCTTTAAAACGCGGTATACAATAACTAAACTTCGCAGCAACTTGCTCCACGATGAGCAGCGGTTAGCTAGCGCAAGTATCACACTCTCTTCGCGGTTCGCGGCTGACGTAACCGAGTGCGCGAGCACCTTGCCTTCGGGTACATCAGTTGGAATGGATTCGATATCCGTAAGCGGCCACTGTGAAGGATACAACGAGGCCCAAGGTGGCCCGTGATACCACAGTGGGTGCGAAATCAACTTAGCGGGGGTCAAGCCACGAGACAAACAATCAGCGGGATTGTCTGCACCTGAAACGTGGAAGAAATCTTTCGCGGGTATGTTGTCGGTCAGCTTAACTACGCGGTTCGCTACGAACGTTTGCCAGCGGTGCGGAGAGCTCTTTATCCAGTACAATGTAACCTTTGAATCTGTAAAAGCATAAATTTTCAAACCGGGAACATGTGCAACATATGTATCTGCGACAGTGCGAAGTAGTTGCGACAACAAGACTGCCGCACACAACTCCAAACGTGCGATAGATAAAGGCTTCATTGGCGCGACTTTCGATTTAGCGCATACCAAGCGTACAACGTTTTCAATATTATTCGAGACATGCAGGTACACTACACCACCATATGCATGCTCACTTGCGTCAGCGAACCCGAGAAGAGTGACAACACTACTAGAACCTACACCTAAATGTCGCGGAATCCTAAGTTCATTTAGAGATGGTAATTCCGAACAGAATTGGTGCCATCGTCTTATGACATGAGGGGGAGGTTCGTCATCCCAATCGAGCTTCAACTGCCACAGTTGTTTTATTAACAATTTAGCAAATAGGATTGTGGGGGCAACGAATCCCATCAAATCCCAGAGGCGGGCTACGGTGGACAATATAGAACGTTTTGTGCACCTTTCTTGAGGGGAAGACACCTTAAATCGGAAGGTGTCATCCTCGGTGGACCACTGCAAACCTAAAACCTTATGCTGATCCGACCTATCAAACTCAACTTCGCGGCGAAGTACGTGAGACGCGGGTAAACTATTTAAAACGACCGTCGAATTGCTATTCCACTTGATCAAATCAAACTTTGCGCTCGCAAATAACTGTATTAGCTCAGCAGCAGTTGCGGTGGCCTCTCCTTCTGCAGGCAGTGAGAGCGCCACGTCATCCATGAACAGCGCGGGCGCCTGCAGCGCGGCGCGCGCGCGCGGCCAGCGCTGGCCAGCGTCGCTCACCAGCTGCGCAACTGTGCGCAGTGCGTGATATGGACTCGATTTCAAACCAAAACAAACTCTGCTGAACTCATACAGCATAAGTGGCTCGTCTGGACTAAACCGGTATAAGATTCGTTGATATCGACGGTCCTCTTTCCTGACTAAAATTTGGGAAAACATCTGCTTACAATCTGCAGTCAATGCTACAACGTGTAACCTAAACTTCAAAATAATTCTAAAAAGATCACCCTGTAAGTTGGGTCCGCTATGAAGTATGTCGTTCAACGATACTCCCGAGCTAGACCTACAACTAGCATCTAAGACGATGCGCAACTTGGTGGTGACTTTATCCTCGCGGACGACTCCGTGGTGCGGGATGACGTACATCGGCGCGTCTACGTTGCCGTCAGCGGGCGCGGGCACTAGGTGACCTTGACGCAGGTGATCGCGTATCACCTGGTCGTAAGCTACCCGAAGTTTCGAATTAGCCTCTAGCTTCCTCTCTAAACAAAGGAAGCGCCTACGCGCAGTCTCTAAAGATCTACCTAACTTATTCACCGATTCGCGAAATGGCAATGACACAATATATCTACCACTCTCAGCGTCGCGGATAGTGGTAGCGCGGTAAAACTCCTCACACTCGACATCGTCGGGGTGCTGAGGACGCGGGGTCGGGAGCTCCTCTAGCTCCCAAAACTTACTAACGAGCTGATCTATAGGCGGCACCTGCGTTACAGCACAACAGCAGGTGGACGCGTTCGTACAAGTATCTATATATATATATATAGAGGCGGATATTGTACGCGCGGGGTGCGTGGGCGCGTTGCCCAGCAACACGTAACCAAGCGCGGTGTCGACAGCCACGACGTCACTACCGGCGCCGGCGCCGGGCGGCGGGCGGCGCGCGCGCAGCAGCCGCGGCAGCAGCGCTGCGCCCAGCAGCGCGTCCACCGCGCCGGGCGCGCCCAGCGTGGCGTCCGCCAGCGGCAAGCCCTCCGGTAGGCCCAGCGACGCCACGTCCACCGACACACTCGGCAAGCTGTCCGTAATGCGGTCTACTATCAAAGCGGTCAAATCAAAATTCACGTTCCGTTCAAACCGTGAATGAATTCTAAAATTCGCGGAACCCCTTATAACTTGCTCGGAGCCACCTATTCCTTTAACTACGATGCGCGGTATATCGTTCGGTCTCATACCTAAACGATCCAAACACTCAGACGTAACAAAATTACTCTGAGATGCACTATCAAGTAAACATCTAACCAAATGTTCACGACCTACACTATCGAAAACTATTACTTGCGCCGTCGCAAGTAAAACCGTCGAGTTTACGTTACATTGCTGGCTTGCAACGGGTGCGGTGCAATGCGTAGGCGCGGGATGCGAGTCGGAAGCGGCAAGCGACGTCGTACACAACGATACATCAGCGCCCTGACCCGCGGTGGTCGCGCGTGATCGAGACAGCTCACTCGTAGATACCGAGCCCGATGACTCGGCGGAACGCGGCGTGGAAGTTACATGGCCTAGGTTCAATTCTCGTCGGGGTATCTTTTCAAAGTGAAGCGAGCTATGGTGTTTGCGTTTACAAATATTACAAAAACTATTCGAATTACAATTTACAGAATAATGTTTTAAACTTAAACAATTAAAACATGCACCTAACTGCTTCGCGGATTTAAAACGAGTATCGGGGGATAGTTTATTAAAAGCGGGACACTTATACAAATGAGAATGAATGGTCGAATTACACAAGCATTTCTTAGAATCTACAATATTAACAAATGTGTGTAACTTCGGAGGCGGGTTATTAGCGCGCGGCTTAATACTTTCTATGTTCCTTATATTCCAATATTCGAGGCGCGCTCGGAAACGGACGTGTCTCGTTTCATTACAGTCTGAATTTAATTCAATTCGCGATACGCGCGGCATTAGCCGCTGCACGTCACTATGGCTATGGGTTCCGAAAAACTCATAGCCAATGAGTTGTTGGCGTTCATCCAACACGCCATCGACACGATGGATGAAGTCAGTATCTTGCAAATCTGCAAGTCTGGCTTCACTCAGGACGAGATCAGTAGCGGTAAGGCGCTGCTGTACCAGACGCTCGGCAAGACCGCGCAGATGCCTTCCCGCAGGAGGGATGGGGGTGAACGAAGTCTCCAAGATATCATCACCCTACTGAAGGAGACAGACCCGGACGAGGTACCCGCATTCGTAGCGAAGGATCTTAATAAGCTGCCAAGCATTGGATTCGACCACGTCGACGTAAGCAGGTTACTGAAGGACATTACGTTCCTGAAGTCAAGCCTAGCTGATGTTCAGAGGAAGCTGGAAGCATCAGATTCTACAATCGGTGAACTTCGTACAGAATTATTACAATTGAAAAGTAATAACTTCGTATGTAGGTCACCGGAGTTCGAAGAGTGTAATGTCAACACGAACCGTCGCGGAGCGCAAGTTGCATCCGTCAGCAGTCCGGCGGCGTCGGCATTGCCGATGACGCAGGTCGTTGCGTGCGACACCCCGCGCCCCGCCGCCGCCGGCTCCCCCGCTTGCAGCGCCCCGCGCCCCGCCGCCCGCTCCCTCGCAATGACGGAGCCCACGACTCAACGCGCACCGACTTCCCGCGCGTATGCTACCGCCGCCGCCGCTGCTATTCCATCACAGCGGGCGATAACGGAGAAGAGGAAAGATTGTAGCGGGCCCGCTCGCAACACTGAACCTCCGCGTCCTACGCAGGACAAGAAGTGCGATGAGGAAGGCTTCATCAAAGTTGAGAGGAGGAAGAAGAAGCCTACCGTCCGCAACCACCGCGGCACCGCACCGCCCGTGCTAGGTCAGCTGATGCGCGGTGAAGTACCGTCGACGCAGTTGTACGTGTCCAGAGTACACTGGTCTACGAAGGTCGAGGAGGTCGTAGATTACGTACGAAAGAAAACCTCCTTTACTCTGAGGGTTGAGCGTTTGGAACCTCGCCATAAAGTGAGTTTCAGCTCTTTTGTGGTGAGAGTGCCGACCCAACATCTGCCAACCTTCATGAAGGAGGATTTCTGGCCGCAGGGAGTCGTCTTCCGAAAATTTCGAGGACGACTGTCTTATGACTCGCGTCACACGTCGCCGACTTTACGACAATCTCAAGTGTAGTTTTAAGTATTTTTATATATTCTAGTTTAAGGTATGTATCTGTTTATCTTATATGTATGTTAGACTGTAAGGTATTTATTCTATGGGCCTCTGTTTTCAATTGTTAAGATCTCATTGTAAATATTGCCTGAAATAAACGAATTTATTTTATTATTATTTTTTATTTTATAGGAACCGTCGACGAAGAGCGTTGTAAAATCTTAGATTGATTTACGATAAAATCAACAAAGCATTCAAACGTCGGTATCTCCGTCGAACTAACATTCATCTCAAACGAACGAACAGTCGAACTATCTATTTTCTTTAAGCGATATGCAACAAAATATAATTAGACAAATCTTTTAATTTCAAGTTATTTAAAGCGCGGACGGAAGTTACGAATCTATCAAGAAACAAATCGAAATTGTTTGCGGAAGCACAAGTTAGCGGTTTAAAGTCAAACAATTGATTTAAATAAGTCGAAGCCAACATACGCTTATCTTCATACTTATCAATTAACGCCTGCAAAATAAGCGAATAATTATCTGCACTAGGTGTTATTCCAGCACAAACCGATTGAGCCTTACTACCGATTTTACCTAATAAATAGTACAATCTTTCTGAATCGGTAAGCGACGGATTGTCATGAATAGTCGACTTAAAACTTGCGTAAAACAACGGCCATGATCGAATATCACCGTCAAATGACATTAAATCTATGGGAGGCAACGAGGGCCGGCCCTTCAGCGGCGGCTGCTCGTGCTGCGGCGGTGCGGAGCTCGTGGACAGCTGCACCTTGCAGCTCTTCACACGGCTATACAACTGCTCGAACGCGATCATACATTTATAACTAGGTGTAGCTTCGGGTTTCACAGAAAGTAAACGTCGGTTATAACTATCTAATATTTCAATATAATCGGTTCTTAAGCGGTCAATATTAGATACCGAACTCAAAAATGTATTCTTTGCAATTTGATCACTACTTTCAATAGTATTTAGCGAATCATAAATTTCTTGCAAATGTTCAAAAATCGCATTACGTTTACTTTCTAGAATAGTTAACTCGGCGTCAACTACGTAACCTTTAGTTCGTTCAGTCATTTTAAACTTATTTTAACAAACTGATATAAACCTATCTCAGTAACAATATTCCCCAAATTCAATCTTAACAAAGCGTAAGTATACGATGCGCAAGTACAAAGTCCTACTTTGCAAACAAGCGCGCTGCGCCACGGCGGCGCACGAAACTACCCTCAAAGAGAATGAAAAAAAAACAATCTAGAAAACACTTATTCACTATAAACTAATTAAAAATGCGGTTTCAACAAATAACACTCATACAACTATCGCGGATATACTTCAATTACGTATGTACGTACGTCCAAATGTGCGTATATACGTATTTCAAACTTAAAGCAAAGCGGTTTTGTTAACTAAACCAAGTACTTATAGGCAAACCCAATAAGAACGCGGGAAATCAATAGGAATAGTAACTATTTCTAAACAACACTGCAATGGTATAGGTATTACTAGGTACTGCAATAACTAGGCGCGGAAGGTCAAACTATAGATCCGGCTCGAAGGACCACAAACTATGGAGACGCGATTCTCCTGAACCCTATAAACGGCCGCCGACCGTGTCCCCGAAAAGTGGACTGTATATGCGGCAGGTGGTAACAATAAAATAAGACTTCGACAGGGGCTAACTTAGGTAAACTCCACGTACCTCAGGCTGGTCTTCCAACTGCGCGTTCAGCTGTGGGCTGCTGCTCCCGCGCTTCTTGCTTCGTACGGCCCACAGGACCGTGAGACGTGAACTTAACACTAACTCCCCAGGGAGGGACGCAGACGGTGCTAGTCTATAGAGTTTATCACCAAACAATAACTTCACAACAGCAATTTTACAAGGCACAACCAGGGTGGTCATGCAACTTGGAGCGCGCGCGGTCAATCAATCACACGTCCAGTTGTAGCGGGATGCGTGAACGCACTGCCTCTCAACCCTTCGGTAGAGGGCGCGGTGGTGACAACCTAGGTATTGCGGAGAAACAAAAGCAAGCCCCATCGACTAACTAAATCAATTTAACTTAGTTCTAACAAAAATCAATAGATGGCGCTAACAACGCCTACTTTTTCTCTACAAACAGGCTATCTAATGCAAAACAGTTTTCCCAAATTGGACTAGTAGCTTCTAAGATTTAAAACTCAGGTACCTACTAACTCTCTAGTCTAATTAAAGTATATTACATCGTTCAATAAGTCCCGAGACTAACTTGGAAATGGCGTATATATTAAAAACTCATTTCATTTTTGAAAGGTCCTGGCAATCAATAAAATATGTGTACGTGTAAATTTTTAATAAATGGAACCAATGAATCCAATGATGAAGTCATCTCGCAAACAAAGAACTATTTTGAGGACATCGACAAATCATATTTTTTGGAAGGGATAAAACAAATTGGAGAAGCGTTGAACAAAGTGTATAGAGCTCAAGGGAGACAGCGTTTAAAAATAAAATGATTAATTTATCAAAAAATCTGTGTTTTATTCCAAAAGTCACGGACTTATTGACCCGCCCTCGTATTTTGAAGCCACATCATTCTGCACGGATGAAAAAAACGGGATTAAAAGTAAGAAAAGCGTAGGAGGGACTGTATCGCTCTTGGTTATGACTGCGTTGAAAATTAATTTTATAACAAAAACCTTGTTTAGAACTTAGTCTCGGGACTTATAGAACCAGGTGTTATAAGATGAATTTATTGAGAACATTGACAAAATACGGCAGCACATTTGATTAAGCTTTACAACACTTATAACTTTTAGAATCAAATAATATGATGACCAATCAAGTATCTGAAGAAGATGAAATACCCTGGGATCATACAATTATTATTCAAAGAACTAAACCAAGTAATAAGAACATTGTAGATCTTGAGAATGGGTAACCATGCGGTCTTGAGAACCTTTTGCGTTCTGGCACTGGGAAGTCGGTTTGGCAGCCGGTTGCGATTGAGTCGCGACCCGGCTGCGCTGACCTGGAACGATAGAAGTAAAGGCCTTAGGGCCCTTTGAACTGACTGCAGGAGCGTCCGAGCTAGGCTGCGGTCGCTCTCTCCAGTTCTCGATGGGCTTCACGGTAGCCCTGGCAGCACGCGGTGCCTTGGGGCAGCCGCGAAAGTTTGCTGTGTGGCCAGACTGGCCGCACAAGACGCAGGACGGAGCGGTGGGCGATTCGGGAGTGCGAGAGCACTCCTTAGTCCCATGCGGATCTAGGCACTTGACGCACCTAGGGGAAGCAAAACAGTTTGCCGCCGCATGACCATACAATTGGCAGCGGTGGCACTGACCTGGGAAACCACGCTTGTGTGGTACTTCGACGCGGATGTTGGAGACACCGCACACTTGCCTCCGAAAATGAACTGCCCTTGCGGGCTCTTCGCTAGGATTACTAGCGCAAGTGGGAACTGCTTGCCCCGGCGGCTGTGCATTTTGTGCACAGATTCGACGGGGAAGCCTTGAGAAGACAAGTCCTCTTGGATTTGCTCGTTCGAGAGCTCGAACGGCACGTTCCTGAGGACGGCACGAATCTTACGCTCCTCAGGGAGGGCGTAAGTGTGGTACTCGAATTTCTTGTCAGCAAGAAGCCGAGTAAGATTCCTGAAATCGGAAATTGAGCAGACAACGACCTTAATAGAGTCACCCACATTGGATGCCTTACTATACTGGATCTTCGGGGTATGAGTTCCGCAGAGAGCTGAGACCTCGGTCCAGCGGCTCTTGTCCCGTAGAAAGACGGGGGGCGGAGACTTGACTTTCGGCGGAGCCGAAACTGATTGCGACGCAGGCTGAGACGCCGGGATCGCTGAAACAGAAGGCGCGGGAGCAGACGCAGGCGCGACAGTTTTCTGGGCAGGGACAGCGGCTGGAGCAGCTGAAACGGATGGAAGTAAGACTGAAGAGGCATCTTGCTTCTTCTTCTTTGACTTAGACTTCTTGCGAACCTCTGTGAACGACGCAGAAGATTCTGGAACTAAAGCGGAGTCGGATTCACTACCTGGCGGGGTAGTTTTCCGTTTGCATGCGGAAGAATCTACCGACATGCAATCTGAAAAGGGATCGACGTACTCAGATGAGTCTGGAGACGCCGGAGAATCGGTTTGGAACCCCTGTGAAAAGGAGGCGACCTGAGGGCGAGCAGCCAATTGCTTTCGCAAGGACTCGGTTTGAACGAGAAGGGCAGCTTTTTCTGAAACCAACTGATTGAATTTATCGGTCAACTGACTGTGTTCTGACTCTACAGCTTCTACCTCCGCCACCACTGTTTTATGCTTGATGTAGACTTCATTAGAATATTCCTCAAAGTATTTTTTATCACGAAAGATCCGATCGCAATGAACGCACTCAAGCCCGGTGCACTTAGGGTGACGGGGCATGATGCTGGGCTGAAAGAAAGTCTATCGGAGACAAACTGCGCTGAAAAAGAAAACGACCTAGTACGGACCTATTGCCGGTGAACGGCGGACGATCAGGCTTCGTTGGCACGGTTACGTATCCACCTGACCAGCGATGCTTCGGCCGGCAGCAGTCGGGTCCGCCCTGAAAAGGGCAGATGAATTAGCCCCGACACCACACAGCCTCCACAAGAGAAAATTTATATTAAATATTTATAATTATATAATATAATTTATATAATATAATTGTAGACATCTTTTTTTAATTGAGACTTATCTAATCGATATTTTAATAATAATAACGGAAAACAAATAAAATATGATTTTTCAGTAATGGTGGATTTCCTATTATTATTGTTCTGAATTTCAACGTCTCTATTAAAAATCCGACAGCAATGATAGGAAGATTGGCATAACTTATAAAGAAAGAATATGTACAAATTGAAATTTAATAACATTGTTTTATCATTAAATTTCTTTTTAAAATAAGTTGTTTAATTTGTTATATTCTTAACATGTATGAGTCCAGCTACATTAACATACTTAATCTCGGAAATCAGCAAGCTTTTTTTAAAAAAAAAATTCAATTCAATCTGTTTTGTTTCAGTTAAACATTATAAAAATGCAAGAGGAAAAGATGTTATCGTCTTGAATGGTTATAGCTTCTGCATAGACAAACGTTCACCTAAGATGATACATTGGAAGTGCACGAACGGCAACGCTTGCAATGCGCGAGCGACAACAGATACAGATATAACTTATTTAGTTAAATCATTTTTAATGCACGCGCATAAAGCTCCAGCATTTATTATAAAAAATAATGTACTTTTAAAAGTTTAAGATAATAACAATAATAATAAACTCTTTATTGTACACCAGCATGGTTACAGAGGAAAAATTACATTAAATGATGACAATAAAAATACATTGTATGATCGATTGTATGAAGTATTTTTATCTATAAAACATCTATAAAAGATAGTTTTATAGATAAAAATACTTCATACAATCGATCCCGGCTGCAACACAAACTGAGATCTCCCGCCTTCCGAGCGGACACTACCAACAGAGCTACCGGCGCTGGCCGGGGCTATCGAAAAGATTTAGTAAATTGAATTTTGTGTTAAATTCTAATGTAGCTTTATCTCATCGTATTGATTTGCAGTTTAAGTCAAACAAATATTTTTGAAAAATTCGATTTCATTTAAAATTATTATCTTTCAAATTATATTTAAACCTTTAAAAATAATTGTTTGATGTGGTTGTTGTTTCTAACTCCTACTTAAATAAATTAAAGAATATGAAAAAAAAACTTTTAATATAATTGTAGACATCTTTTTTTAATTGAGACTTATCTAATCGATATTTTAATAATACTAACGAAAAACAAATAAAATATGATTTTTCAGTAATGGTGGATTTCCTATTATTGTTGTTCTGAATTTCAACGTCTCTATTAAAAATCCGACAGCAATTTCCGATAGGAAGATTGGTAAAACTTATAAAGAAAGAATATGTACAAATTGAAATTTAATAACATTGTTTAATCATTAAATTTCTCTTTAAAATAAGTTGTTTAATTTGTTATATTCTAAACATGTATGACTCCAGCTACATTAACATACTTAATCTCGGAAATCAGCAAGCTTTTTTTAAAAAAAAAAATTAAATTCAATCTGTTTTGTTTCAGTTAAACATTATAAAAATGCAAGAGGAAAAGATATTATCGTCTTGAATGGTTATAGCTTCTGCATAGACAAACGTTCACCTAAGATGATACATTGGAAGTGCACGAACGGCAACGCTTGCAGTGCGCGAGCGACAACAGATACAGATATAACTTATTTAGTTAAATCATTTTTAATGCACGTGCATAAAGCTCCAGCATTTATTATAAAAAATAATGTACTTTTTAAAGTTTAAGATAATAATAATAATAATAAACTCTTTATTGTACACTAGCTTGGTTACAGAGGAAAAATTACATTAAATGATGACAATAAAAATACATTGTATGATCGATTGTATGAAGTATTTTTATCTATAAAACATCTATAAAATATAGTTTTATAGATAAAAATACTTCATACAATCGATCCCGGCTGCAACACAAACTGAGATCTCCCGGCTTCCAAGCGGTCACTCTATCGACAGAGCTACCGGTGCTGGCCGGGGCTATCGAAAAGATTTAGTAAATTGAATTTTGTGCTTTATCTCATTGTATTGATTTGCAGTATAAGTCAAATAAATATTTTTGAAAAATTCGATTTCATTTAGAGTTATTTATTATCTTTCAAATTTTATTTAAACCTTTAAAAATAATTGTTTGATGTGGTTGTTGTTTCTAACTCCTACTTAAATAAATTAAAGAATATGAAAAAAAACTTTTAATATAATTGTAGACACCTTTTTTTAATTGACACTTATCTAATCGATATTTTAATAGGAATAATTAACAGTATATTTGTCTCAACGACCGGGCTCGATTTCCAAACAGATTTCTATTTTAATTTATCTTTAGCTGCCCAAGTCAGATTTGGATAGCATTTCATTGATCCTCTTCCCCAAAAATATTTAAGGAAAATATTTTACATTTCACGGAAATAGAAGTCGCTGCTTTTGATGAATAATTAAAATAATAAAATCCCCAGACAATCACGCCAACTATATGCCTTCAAAGTAAGCAAAGCTTGTGTTAAACAAAGTAAGCAAAGATGTCATGTAGCGCACTAGGGGGAAACCTATAATATAAAATGCATACCCATAGAGAGACGCCCAGAACCAGAGCATAAAAATATTACTTAAATTATAGATGTGAATGTTTTGATGTATGGATGTTTGTTCCTCAATCACGGCAAAACGGCTCAACGGGTTTTAATGAAATTTGGTACTGTAATAGAGTACAATCTGGAATAGAACATAGGCTACTTTTTATCCCGAATTTCCCACGGAAATCGAAATTGCGCGGGTAAAACCGCACGCAATAGCTAGTACTTAATAAGATCGATCCCGGCTGAGACACGAACCCAGATCTCCCGCGTTGCTGGCGGACACTGCCACTGAGCCACAGTTGTTGCCATCGAAATGATTTGCTATGTTGTAATTTTCCAAGCTAAGGTAGCTCGATCCTGTGGCGATTCTTTGCAGCTTTCCATACGAGATCAAATTTCTTCACAGAAATTTATTTAGGTTCTGTTTAGATGAGAAATTGTATCAAACATATATAAATCTCACGGTGGAGGAGTGTTTATTGCAATCCACAAAGATATTATTGGCATAGAACCAAATGCACACAACTCCATATTAGAATCTCTTTGGGTGAACATTCGTTTGAAAAACGTAAATATTTCTATCTGTACTGTATACCTACCATCCTACTTATCATATGAAGATTACACCGATTTTTTTAATGAATGTGAACGTGTGATTGACTCAACTTGTGATAAAATCCTCATTATAGGTGACTTCAATTTACCTGACTGGTCTACATCTTATACGACTCCATCTTCTAATTCTAAAGTTTGTGACCTACTTGATTTTATAGCGAGGACGGGTCTAAATCAGGCTAATGACATTGTGAATAAACAAAACAAAATTCTTGACCTTGTACTACACGATACTGACACTTCATATGTTGTCACTGAAGCAAAAGCTATTAGTCGTTGTGATACCTATCGCCCGCCATTAAATTTACTTGTAAACATCCATAAATACAACGCAATAAAATATAACACAAAGCCTAAACGAAATTTTTATAAAACTGACTTTACAAATTGTAATAAAGAACTCTCCAAAGTGGACTGGAAACAGTATATTCATCTTGACTGTGATGGCTTTGTCGAGATCTTTTACAATAATCTATGGACATGTATAAAAAAACACACTCCGATCTCAAAAAGTAAAATGTCTCATCCACGTTGGTTTTCGCATTCTTTAATCAAGATCTTAAAGGAGAAAGATAGATTCCACAAAAAATATAAGATTTTCAGAAACCCAAGAGATTTTGATACATACTCAATGTTGAGATCTAGAACTAAAGAACAGTTTGAAATATGTTTCAAAAAATACATTTCGGGGATTGAGGAAAACTTGAAAAAGGACCTTAAATCTTTCTGGAACTTTGTTAAAAGTAAAAAGAATAACGATCAAACACCCAATCAAATGTTCTATAAATCTGAAACTGCAGACAACACCCAAGACATTGTTAACTTATTCGCAAAATATTCTTCTTCTATTTACAGTAATATTAAAAATATAACCTATACTCCTGATTTTCCTGAATCACACATTGGTTTATCAACAATCTTTATAGCAGATCAAGATATTAGAAAAGCTTTACGCTCACTTGATGTGAAGAAAGGGGCCGGACCGTATAGAATACCTCCATATTTCGTAAAAGCCTGTGCTGAACCTCTCGTAGAACCATTAAGCATTATTTTTAATAAAAGTTTAACGTCTTGTACATTTCCTGTGAAGTGGAAAAGATCCCGTTGTGTCCCTATTTATAAATCGGGCAATAAAATGGATATCAAAAACTATAGACTGGTTGTTATCATCTCCTGTTTTGCAAAGATTTTCGAAAGTCTAGTGTATGAGCATATTAATCACCATCTTAAACATATTATTAGCCCAAACCAACATGGTTTTGTATCATCTCGATCCACCACAACAAATCTTTTGACTTACTTTCACCATCTTAGTACAGCATTCAATGAAAAGGGCCAGATTGATGCACTATATACAGGCTTTTCTAAGGCATTCGATAAGGTTGACCATGATATACTTTGTAAAAAAGCTGACCACCTTGGCATTCACGGTTTTCTTCTTAGGTGGCTCAAATCATACCTAATTAACAGAACACAGTTGGTCTCTATATATGGTTATGAATCTGATCCATTTATTCCCACATCTGGAGTTCCTCAAGGATCAAATTTAGGACCATTGCTGTTTTTACTATTTATTAATGACCTCATATCGACTTTTTCGTGTCATAGCCTTGCATACGCTGATGACATTAAATTATTTACATATATTAAAACCCTCGCTGACTGTAAAACACTGCATGGCGATATGGATTATCTCTGCCGGTGGTGTGCCAAAAACAATATGACTCTTAACATTTCTAAATGCCATGTTATTACTTTTACGAAAAAGAAATTACCTCTAGTTTTCAATTATAAAATTAATAATATAGTCCTTAGTCGACAGAAGGTAATTAAAGATTTGGGAGTATGGTTAGATTCGAAATTAACCTTTACAACTCATTACGAGCATATTATTGCTAGGGCTAACCGATTGTTAGGTTTCATACAGAGAACAGCAAAACCATTTTGGAACGCTAGCACTACTATAACTCTTTATACAGCTTTAGTAAGGAATATATTGGGGTATGCTTGTGTTGTTTGGTCCCCGTATTACAAGGTTCACATTGACAGAATCGAAGCCATACAAAGGCGTTTTGTGCGTCATCTATGCACCAAATTTGGAGTCAGAAGAAAGCTACCTGAATATGAAAATAGGCTGCAAAATTTCCAATTAAGTACTCTCCAATCACGTCGTACAATATATGACTTAGCAATGCTACACAAAATAACTTACGGTGGCCTGGACTGTACAGATCTATTAAATCATTTATCATTTAAATTGAGTACAACGCGGCTTCGAAAACTATTCTTTATACCTACGTGTAACAACAACGTAACAAATAATGACCCTATGAATCGTTTATGTAGACTGGACATATTTTTGGATTTTAAGACTTTTATCAATAATTGTAAAAAAAATATTATTCTTTACTAAATTTTAATAGTGACATCCTGGTTTTTATTTATTTAGTATTTTAAATAATTTGAATAACCTATTAATTATTAATTCTGGTTTGTGTATTGACTTTTTCTCTTTGTAATTTTAAATAATGTGAAAAACTTATTATTTTAGTTTGTATATATACCTATTTGCCTTTTTATTTTTGACATTTTGTGTTTGTATTTTTTTTTTTATTTTAATTTTCGATCTTTTTTATAACTTGCACCTAATTTTGGAGTTGATTAACTTGACATTATTATCTAATGTTAGTTCAATTTTTTTTTATTTTATATTTTGCTGTTTTATTTTAATCAATAATCATTAACATTATTATATAAATGCTGTGCGTAACTGTCATCTGGTTACAAACTTAAATCCTTGCATGTAACATTTAATTAGAATAAGAAAATAGTTCGTAATCTGTTGTTATGCCTAATAAATAAATAAATAAATATTTTTTTTTAAAATTGAAATATAGTTACCCAATGTTATAGATTGAAACACTAAATAGAATTCAATGTTCATGTTTCAGCAAGGATCGATTTTATTTAGTTGTAAAATAATATTTTAAAACAACTTTATAAAAGTATTTGTTTGGTATGGTTGTTGTTTTAGCTCCTACTAAAATAAACTAAAATAAAAAAAATACATTGTAGACTTCATGTCAAATAGTTTATTTTTTATTGAGACCAATCTAATCGATATTTGAATAGGAATCATGGAAAGTTTATTTTGGACAACGTCAAAAATATAATTTTCATAAATATTAGAAAAATCAAAAAAATAAAGTAATAAATTTGTTTATAAGTTGTTTTATTTTATTTGTAGAGGCAACTGTACGACCTACCCATTCCTAGACAATGTTATTCACGTATAGCCATGTTCATGTTAGCCACGTATAGCCAGCGCCTGCTTCGGATATCATTTTAATAATAATCTTTATAATCAGGTAATTTACACTCATTTCCATTTAAAATTTTAACTATACGAGTATGTACGCCTATGGCCTCATCTCTGAAGCGCACATGGTTCTAGATCTATCGAGTCATAATTAACACCTATTGCCTCACCTTTTCGGAGTCTATCCATAGCTACACGGCAAAGGTGTCCAAGACGTCTGTGCCAAAGCTTAAAATTTGTTACATCAAGTTGAGCTGGAGCGGCTAATTGTTTAGGTAAATCAATATCTAAAGTGTACAAACCATTACTAACAGAACCATGCAACACCTTCTCACCTTTACAAGAAAAATTGTTATAAAAAGTGCAACCATATTTATCAAAAACTACATTAATTTACCTTTATCACAGATCTTTTTAACTGATAACAAATTACAATTTAGGTCAGGTACAACTATAATATCAGAAATTATTCCTGAACAATCGTTAGATTTAAAAGAGATATCTGCTAAGCCGGCACAGTTTAATTTTTCACCATTGGCAACTGTAACAGAATTTTTAAAACCAATTAAAGGCTGTATATTTTGCATCAGATCAGTATCGCAACTCATATGGTTCGTAGCGCCTGAATCTATATACCACTTTGACGAATTATTTTCAAATGTAGATAAAGCGCTTCTTAAACTTACGGTTTTAGCCTTCTCTTTTTTCCTTTTCGGGCAATCTGGTCTTTTATGACCATATTCTCCACAGTCGTAACACACTATTTGTCCTTTTTGTGACTTCTTGGTATAATTTCTCTGAGGTTGTCTATTTTTGGAAGTTGACTTCAGAGCTGACGATGTGGGCTCTTCGTCCCATCTAAACTTGCTTAAGAGTTTCCCTTTCACTAGCTCGCTGGTGATCTCAACGTTCGAATTTTCCAAGGCCATTACTAAGGGGTCAAATTTAGGACCTAGACCACCAAGCATTATGGCAGCTATACTAGCATCTTCTATTACTTTTGCTATGTCTGCCAAGTCTTGCGCAGTGCACATGATAATATTAATATATTTTTCAATATCACTGTCAAAATCGTCTAGCGTGTATCGATACAATTTCTTTTCTAGAGATAATCTTCGTCCCATACCTTTGTCCTCAAAAGCGGCGGCGCGCGCATCCCACGCTTGTTTTGCTGTTTTTGCACGTCTTACATGGGTGATTGCACTTCCGTCCAATGTAAGACAAATCTTGGATAACGCTTTTGTATCAATAATAGCTTTTACTGCAGCACTTGTGTCGTTTTGTAGTGGGTACCCAATGATCGCCTGCCATAGGTCTTCATGTAACAAGTACATACGAATTTTAAATTTCCATATACTGTAGCCATCTCTATTTCGTAGAGGCGTTATGGAATTAAAACCCAATGAAGAACTTGCGCTAAAGTTTCGCGATGTCCTGGTGAACCCTTCGGGTGGATTGTCCTGCATACTGTTTATATTATGCACCCAAAATAAATGCCCGGTATAAAGACTTTACAAACTTAAAAAATATGTATAGGAAATAGTAAATTAAGCAAATTCAGCTTTTTTGGTGCTGATAACGAATGTTGTAAAAAATATACGTCTCACAGTTTTAATTGTTTATTTTGAAGTAAGTTTGACATGCCTAATTGTTAGAATTTGAGATACAGATTAGAACACGAAATATAAAAAACTAAATCAAAGGAGTAAGTATTACAACACTAACCAATAACTATCTATTACATTACAAAGGCAAATTCTAGGTAAAGCTATATTACTGTAAAGTTTCATAGAAATCCATTCAGTAGTTTTTGCGTGAAAGAGTAGCAAAAATCCATCCGTCTAGCCATTACCAGTATAATATGTTTAGTAACCTATATGTTTGGCTGTTTTTCACGGTCAAACGGCTTAGCCAATTTTAATGTAATTTGGTATGGTAGTTCAAAAAGTCCTGTGTTGAGTTTTGACGTCATCTAGTCATCTAAGTCCGTAAAATAAACAACACGGAATTTAAATACACGAATCCTCGGTATCCTTTGCAGCGTAGAATATTCTAATTCATCCAATTGATTTACTCGAGGGTGGTGAAAGAGGCCCATATCTACACCACTTTTTATTCTGAAGAATTCTACGGGTTCTTTCTGACTTCCAAGAGGCAGAAACGATCAATAAAGAACCGATAAAGAACCTAAACTATATTGAGTTCCATTATTTTACGTTTAACTTTTTTACAATATATCTCTGTATGTACACTACCTACATTAAATCTAGCAAGAACCTTTATTTATTAATGATTTAGCTCTATCAACATAGCAAACTTATCTACTACATACCAACTATTTTTCGGATTTATTATAATATCATATGTCAGCCACAGATGTCAGCAGAATAGAACAACAAACAGACACAAAAGACATTTTTTTCTTTCAAATTCTTACTTTTTTTTTCATTTCTTAATAACCTTACATATTTTTTTTGTAAAAATATTTCAAGTTCACACTTTATTGTTTACGGTTTTATATATAAATATGTATGTAAAGATAGATGTATGGTAAAGATAGATACAAAATATAATAAAAAAAAATTACGCGAGCAGGATCGATCCCACGACCTTAGACTCATGGTCGGTTTACGCGCAACTGAGCTATGAGTACTTCTGACCTGTATGCCGAACATCTCCACCATATTCTAGTAAGTTTTAGGCATAACTTTTAAAAATCTATTACAATTTTTTTAGATCCTAGATTTTTTTATGTCTGCAGAATCTGCTCATCATCCTGGACAACGTTTGTTAAGGTATCATATCTATATTTCTTACGGTTTTTTGCTCGCCTCCCGCCTTTTTATACCCTACCGCCGCGAGCCGTGTCGAGCGCGGCAACCGTTACGCAAAAATAATCCTTATATCATTCAGTATTCACGCGCGATGGGTTATTAGCGTATTTCGTGTATAAGTTTGGTGTTTCTATGCCGATTTCTATGATTCTTTTTCTATTGAATAGTTAATAATGTTATTTTTTTTTAATTAGGGATTAGTGAGAGTATTATAAACGTAAGAGTAAACAAATATAATCAGAAAGCTCCGAACTGCTAAGCTATCGGGTTTTACACGTGCTATTGTGAGTCAACCACAAAACATAGACATAACTGTTGTGGGATATTTTTTATATAATTTTATGAAGAATATTTCTGTCATACATGATTTCTATGTAGCTTTAACCATTAAGGCTGCACACGCGACGGAAGCTTAAAAAATGAAGTAATTTCTCCCGTTTTCCCAACATTTCCCTTCACTGCTCTGCTCCTATTGATTGTAGCGTCATAATAAGTATACTATAACCTGCCCAGGAGTATGAAGAATAATTTTACCAAGTTTCGTTAAAATCCGTCTAGTAGTTTTTGTTTCTATAAGGAACATACAGACAGACAGACAGACAGACAGACAAAAATTTTACTTATTGCATTTTTGGCATCAGTATCGATCACTAATCACCCCCTGATAGTTATTTTGAAAATATATTTCATGTACAGAATTAACCTCTCTTCAGATTTATTATAAGTATATAGATAGATAGACAATTAATTACTTAATTTTATTGTTTTTTCTAATATAATAGTATGTGATGGATATTCTTCATAATTATAGATTTACCTATTCATCTATTTACAAAATTTCTAAATCGTCCCATTATTTTTGTCGCATATCTGATAGAGACGTTGAAATTCAGTACAAAAAAAAAATATATTTACCATATATCATCATCATCACAACTCCGTGTAATGAGCCCGCTGCAGGGCTATGAGTCTCTCCTCTGGGTGACGAGTAGGCTTAGGACAGGCTATCAAGTGCAAAAATATTGTTTTCAAATTAGACAGATAGCAGAAAATTGCGCGTTCAACGAAGCAAACTCTTCGGGTTTATTTATATTAGTATCTACAGATTTTTATCTATAAAATAACATTTAAACTTTCAAAAATATTCTTCGACTAAGGCTGTAAAGTAAATCACAAGATATGATAAAAAAATATATAAAAAAATCAAATATACTAAATATTTTGTATGGTCTAACTATCCTAAATTTTAAAAAGTATGTTATTTTTACCCACGACGGAACGGAGATGGTATATGCGTTTGGGGTGAGAGGGTGTTTGTGCAAACCAATGTTACAATTTATCTCCAGAACCACTGGTCTGATTTTAATGCGGTTTTCAGTAATCGCTTTGGATTTGATTGGTGCATGTTTTTAGATAGCGGTAACAACTCACCAGGGGGCGCTGCAGTAAACATTTGTTTGTAAAAGCCAATGTTACCGTTTATCTGCAAAACCATTGGTCCGATTTAAATGCTGTTTTCAGTGATCGCTTTAGATTTGATTAGCGCATGTTTTGAGATAGGTGTTACGGTAACAGCTCACCAGGGGGCGCTGCAGTAAATATTTGTTTGCAAACCATTGGTCCGATTTGAATGCCGTTTTCAATTATCGCTTGGGATTTGATTGGTATTATGTTTTTAAATAGGTTTAACGGTACCAACTCATCAGGGGGCGCTGCAGTAAACATTTTTTTGTAATAACAACCATTAATTCTGCAAAACCATTGGTCCGCTAATCGCATTAAAATCGGACCAGTGGTTTTGAAGAATGGTAACATTGGTTTGCACAAACCATTCTACGTAATATGATATCGAGTTACGTTACAACAAAGCCCCAGCAAAGTTGAGCCACCAGCAAAGTTGAGTTGTAAATACTTATTATAATACCTCACTATTTTATTTTATTTTATTTTACTTTATTCAGGAAACAAACAGTCATTATAGTCACTATGTATTTAAATAAACTACATAGGTTTTCCAGCGGTGGTGGGGACATTAGAGGGCTGATGAGGAACAAGGTGTTGTGTAATGTAATGTATGGTACCTATATTATGGTCTTTAAAAAGTTTGAAATAAAAAACAAAATAAAAATTTTGAAAAACCCACGACGCGACGGTTAAAAAGTAATTGAAAAAGAATAAAATAATTTAAAATCCCCCGACTGAAATGATTTCTGTGACGAGAGATAATTAACGTGAAAAGCTTTTTTAAAAGTTCACTTGGTCTCACACAGAGTCGGTCATATTATGAACAACATACTATTCGTTTTCATAGCACTTCCCTACGCTTACCTATTCGGTTCTCGAAGATGTAGATGTCGCAATAACATAGGTATTCAACTCCCTATGAACTTTATAAGAAGAGCAAGAAAATCCGTCGAGGGCTGCCATCAATATTTTAAATTTCAATATAAAACTACAAAACGAATTCATTCAATGGCAGCCTTAGACGGATTTTCTTGCTCTTCTTAAAAAGATCTATAGGAAAAACTGCACTGTTTGAAGAAGTACTGCTTAGAAATCGAAAATAAAGTACCAAATGGTTTTAGTCGTTTGAATGGTTAATTAGACTGAGGCGGGATGAGCCTGCAAACGTTTATCAGTTAAATAAGACTAGCGCATTAAATTAATAGGTTGATAAAGGTTGTACTCAGTTTTGGATCAAACTGGTACGTTTTGAAAAATAACGCTTTCATTTCGTGGATTATTTCGTAGATTAGTCAAAAATACCACTACCTATTTGACATACTGAATACATGACATGAAGAATATTAACATAACATAACCTCACGCCTGTTTCCCCTTAGGGTAGACACAGACAAGGGAACACCAGACATACCTCTTTCGCTTTCAGCACATTCATTAATGTGTCAGGGGGTGTGCTCTGCATTGGTCTATCCGACTATGAAAAAAAGGCACTTGGGTGAGTGATCCCGGCCTCCCTAGCTATTGCGTACACTACAAACGTCCCCTCCGTGTATGCAGTATCCTCATACTACCTTTTTCCTTTCTCTCATTCATAATCCCCTTCAAAATTCCCCATTGTGTCTGGGGAGGCAAAATTCCTGACGGCGAAGTGCGTCACTTCTTGTCACGTCTCGTCACGTCTTGCCCCCCAAGCAGGCAAAAAAAAGGGGAGGGGAGTGCCTATTTGCGACGTTGAATGTTGGTGGAGGAATAGATGATAAGATTTACGAAATATGCGAGGTTATGAATGCCAGGAGAGAAAAGATTAATGAACGTGGAAGAATATTATTAATAAAATAAATGTTTGATATCCTTTCATTTATTCTAGTAGGTTCAAAAAACCAAATAAACATATATTATTTTTTTTTAAATATATTATTTCTTATTACAAATGATGGTGCTTTATGAGAGTGAGTTAATTTTGATTTGAGTAAATGTTTTATGTTTTTATCCGTTGTAATTCGCGCATTGCAAGCGGAGTGGTTCCTGCACTTCCAATATATTCTCTTTTGGGTACGTTTGTCTACGCAGAAGCTAAAGTCATTTACGATGACTATATCTTTTCCTCTTGCATTTTTATAATGTTTAACTGAAAGAAAAAAAAAGATTGAAATTAAATTAAGACTAAAATAACCCTCCTTTGCGTGCCGCAGTCGGGTAAAAAGGAATTTACAAATAACTTAACTCGGTAATAAAGCCAGGTTCACGTATTATAAGAATTATTGGCCATACAGGGTGTACATTTTTTTTAAAGTACAAATTAACATCAATAATCACATTTTTTTCTTAAATGTGTTAATTTTAATTCTCAGGTAATTTTCAATGGGAGTTGAAACGTGGTGTTTTAGGAATATTTAAAACATGCACAACTCTATTTGTGATTTAAGTACGGTGCGGCTATACGACGCAGGCGCTTACTATACTTGGATAACATGACCTCGACAACATAGTGTAGGGATGCTTATAATCTTCCATAATTGCCTGAAATAATAAAATGAAACTGCAAATTTCAAAAAGGATTTTATTATTTAAACAATGGTATTAAAACACTTTTTGAAATAACAGTTCCTAAATTTATTAATTACTTTTAATAGATATTCTTGTTTTTGCATGTTCTTTAGCTTATAAAGAAATACCTCTCGTTCCATCACTTTTATTAGATATGTATGACAAGAGCGATCTAAGTCAGTACAAAATAGCAATAAGATATAATCCATTATGAAAATATAATTTTCATTTTGAATCAAATACATTGTTTTTATATTCTTTGATTTATAATTTTGTAAGTATTTAAATTGATAACTCTTATCTAAACAGTATATTATTTTAAATTTAAAATGTTGGAGTATTACGCGAATGCGATCAATTTGATATCAGAAAATATTGTTTGTATGTTTATATCCGTTGTTATTCGCGCTCTGCAAACGGCGTGGTTCGTGCATTTTATTTGGAACTTAAGACATTATTACGTAGGTACCTTGAAGTAGCAAAGACTTTCTGATTTTGGTGACATCAATCATATAGGTGAAAATTGTTAAGAGAGAGAGATATTTAAAACAAAGTTTGCCAATTTCACAAATACCTAAATACATTAGTAGCCATGCAAGATTTTTCGTCAATGCTTTGGACTCTTGGTAGGTACTCCAGCAGTTGTTTTGGAAAAAATAGAAATACACTCTAAATTAACATTAGGAAAGGCCAATTTTCTTACTGGGGCTAGGTTGTAAACAGCACAGAAATACCTCCTTTTCGTACTTTAACAATATTAGGTATTTTACAAACTAAATTCTAACGTTAAACTAACGTCAGTTTTTAAATTTGTATTTTTTTCTTATTGGTACGATACATGCTACTGACCCGAAACAAAGCAAAATGGCCTTTAAGTATACATTACAGCACAGCTTAATACAAAAGTGCACATACGATTTGATTACACACACACAACTCTAATTGATAATTGAAAGAAAAATATTTCTTAGCAAAGTCGATCTAAAATGCTGACTGGAATGGCTGGTTCATAGGATTATGAACACCGTAAGTGCTAAGAGATTCAAGTTCATCATGATTATGATCGAATTCCGTGCTATAAAGAAGAACGGTTTCAGAACCCATTTCATAATGCAAGTGTATCTCCGCGGCGCACTGCGCGCCGATGCGCTTTGCTCTATTGCAGCGGTAGAACCGTTTGATGGCCGTCTTGGTTCTCCGAGTGTATTTAAGGGACCAAGTCTTTTCATCTTTTACTGCTCTTTCTGCAATTTTTTTATTGGGAAATCTTCTTATTTCTATCCTTTCTTTTGGATTATTTGGCTTCCTTTTGTGTGCAGGGTTCTGTAAGAAAATTAACAATGTACTAACTGTTATATAATAACTTAAAATATTACAAATATCAAATTTGGATTCATTTATTCTTTTTACAATATATGGGTGAAATAGTCGCCTTACCTTGATCGCAGTAAGTGTTAAAAGGTGGTATTTAAGCAAGTTGTTGAGGGTTCGCCCACTTCAAAAAAGGTTCGACCCGTATGTAGGTATCTAATATGTTCAGAACTGCCCAGTTTTCGCATATGTTAGTCTATATCAGCGTGTGAACAAATGCGCCTTTCAAAAGTGTATGTATGTAATTATGTATGTATGTTTGTACCTATGTTTTTTAGTTTTTTAGTCTGGTAGAGATCGCTTTATAGCGATAAGGCCGCCTGTTGCGCCTATCTGTATGTTTTTTTTATTGTATTTTTATCCTTTTGTTATGGTGTGCAATAAAGTTTGTGTGCAATAATGTTTTTATGTTTGTGTCCGCATATCTCCGGAGCTACAAGTTCGATTTCAGTAATTCTTTTTTTGTTGTACTAGGCAGTGTTCAACTTAGGGAATACTGTTCATCAAAATCGGTTCAGTAGTTTTTGAGATAGGCAATTTTTCGTCCAGGAATTTATTTCTTTTTGAGAAAAAACAAGTCCAAGCTTTTCCTTAGTGGAAAATTCCTTAATATTTGTACTGATATAATTGAACACATAACCAGGTGTGGCTAATAGATATATTTGTAGCTTATTTTTTAATTATGTCTAAATTAGTGTTAAGCTCTGGCAACAGAGATGACAGTATCATAAATAAATTATAAAATAATGGAATATTCTAGGGCGATAACACTTGGATGGCTATTTTTAAAACAATAATAGTGAAATCATACTTTGACATAAAGCCCATTTTTCACAATGAACGTGGAAGGTTGGTGGTTATGCTGTAGGTTAGAGTGAACAAATTTTTCATGGGCTTTTCTTGTTGTAATACTCGCAGGACAGTTGAGGTGCTTGCTCTAGCATCGCCATCTTATAGTTTTTTTTTTAAATTTTGATGTATATTGAAACTGTAACCGTTTACCACCAACACGTCCTTATCGCGTATATTTTTTTAAAATTGCATTGTAACAAATCGTAAAGTTTAGTTTTGGCCTTAATAATCATCTTATCATAAATCAACGCTTACTACGCTACGAAACGGATAACTATTTGAACAATATCATTAGCCCGACCGACATATTGTGATCATCGGAATCCAATACGTCGCTACAATCAGCTTTCGAACTTTCTAACGTACATATATTCTGCAACAGAATTATGTATATCACCCAGTCTCCCGCACACATACAATATGCGTATGTATTGTATGTTTTCTGAAGACTGGGTGGTAAACTAATTCTGTTTTAGACTGTACATCGTACTTCGATGCTGCTGAACTTAGGAGTACATACATCCTGCTGTCGTTATTAGAAGTACAGTAGCGAGGTGCTTTGACTGAATGAAACATTTTATTGATTTAAATACAAGTGTTTTATTTGAATCGAAAAAACTAACAATTTTTGCTTAAACTAACATTTTAAATCATTTATAGTACTTACATACTACGAGCACAACTGTTACGTTGGAAACGTTCAGTATTTTAGTTCAAAAATAATTACACGATCTTTATTGCAAAAATAAAAACTAGTTAGTTTATTTTTATTTTATTTAATTATTTTTCAGAACAGGTTCCGTATTATCTAGAGCGTTTGTTGATTCGTCAAAATTTTCCATAAGATATTATGAAACAAATAATCAATTTTAGTGTTAGCTGTAGATAAGTTGGAGATATTTTATCTATTAAGGCTCAATATATGGCGTCTGCTCGTGACGAGAAAGATGACTGAATCAAAATGTATTATAAGCGACTAGATTTTTTTTAAATGCACTATAACAAAGCATAAATATAAATTTGATGACCCAATTAAATTTTCGATTCAGAAAATCGTATGTAAAATAATAAATTAAGTGTGGTTCAAATTTGAAATTCAGAGATGGCAGGTTTGAGCTAAGCCATTTATTTCTTATTCTAATAAATTCCATTTCGCACCAAAAACTTTGGCAGTATGCGGTTGTGTTTTAGTTTGTAGCGAATTACTTTTTCATCGAGTTTGTATCGCCATCGAATAGTTCTGCTTCGCCTTTTTTATGCAATTGAAATTGTTTCGATTGTTTTTAAGAAACTGCCTAACATAACAAAAGGTTAAATATTTGACCTTCAAAATATTCACCATCTCAGATAAAATAAGTTTTTAACCTTATTATAGGGTGATGCCATAATCGTGGGTACCGAAGGCGGCAGATCAAGCGTTACATTACCTGTCAAATTTCCCCAACCAATTTTAACATAATGTGGGCGGTGAGTTCAGATTCAATTACAGTGACTTGACAGATTTGTAACGCTAGATGTGCGGCCTTCTGTACATGAACCTGGTTTTTTATAGTTCTCACGACACCAATGGCAATAAATAGATAAGTGCTAATCTCTCAGTTTATCAGAAACCCCAATATTTACCGTTATAGAATACTTGACTACTGTTGCATCGCAATAGAACAAATAAATGAACGCTAAAACTATAACCAAAAATTTTTTTATTCCGATTATTATACTCTTATATATATTCTATCTCTCTCGACAAATATTGGCGGTTTGTGGTTGTGCTGGATGTTCAAGCGAAGCACGGTTCCGTCCGGGTCTGTCGTGACAATCGCGGGACATCGGAGGTGCTGGCTGTGGCATTGCCACCTCACGGTGCTCTTGAATGTTCTATGCACGTAAAAACTGTAACCGTTGGCCACAAGAACTTTCTTATTCCGAAGAGTTTTTAAAATTTTCACTGTAGAAATAAAAAAAAAATTAATAAACCATTACTTAATTTGACCATTCAGGTCAGATCTTATTGTGATCAGTCTAAAAGTGAAAAAAGTCTAAGTACGAATGGCAAAATAAAAAGTTTGTATTTCCCATTGATTTCCCATTTAGTAAAATAAAAAAAACTTAAGGCAATATAATAATGAAAGTTGGAATCATACTTTGTTAAATCTGTGCAGGATACATATTATGCATCAAGCTTTATTTGATTATCGGTTTAGGCGTCTGTACTATTGCAAATAAAATTATATGTATCGGCGTAAAGAGCATTCAGTTCGGGGACCAACACGCTGCAGAGCAGCGCAGTGACTTCTGAAAACCATTTACTATACATGTGTAAGGTACCAAGAGCCACCCCCAGAACTTGTCTTGCAAAGCATGAGAGTCCTCATGATAAATGTCAACTTTTTTGTTCAAGAGCTGTGGGCTATGTAATAAATAAATAAATAAAATAAAAATAAATAAAATAAATTTATTAATGTAAAGGCAGTCAACCGTTCTTGAACTGGCCGAGGCTACCTGGGCCCTATTTCATAAAACTCAAATCGACTGACAATTGTATGTCGACAATTCATTGTAAAATTACAAAAATGCGTTTCATAAAACCCTGACAATTCATCCAACATTGTGACATAATGTGTTTCATAAAACAATTGTAGCGACAGGCGGTCTACTGACAAATGTCATACAAATCGCTATGAATTGTCGTTTATGAAACGACTGTCATGTGTAAAATTGTCCTGATAATCCGACAGGCAAGCGAGGACCCGTCGACGACTTACAATTGCAAAAAACGAAGAAAAATGATAATAATTGATACAAAATAATGATAATGGTGGCCATTAAAAACTACATTAAGTAGCAGAACCATTTATGCATTTTCTTGAGAAGTGTAATTTAGATTGGTGACCCTTTCATTTGGATTTAAATAAGTATTAAGGAAGTACGTATGTGAAATAGAGATATAGAATTTAATGATTCACAAATTGAGATGGATGGAAGGATGACGATGAGTAGGTACCTACATGCATGAGGGACGTCGCTTTAAATTGACATGCGTTTCGAAATTGTAAATACCCTTTTCTAGTTACTTTTCGTTATCAACAAAGGTGAGTGAAATGAGGTATAAATGGATTCTAAGATTTTACATCTAGTAACACTTTAAACCCTGAAAATTGTCGTGACAATTTTTATGAAACGCTTTTTACTGACACTTGTATGTCACCTGTAGAATTGTAGTTTTATGAAAAGAAAGAAAATCGCTAACAATTGTCAGTTTACCACGAATTGTAGCTTTATGAAATAGGGCCCTGGCCTAATAGTTCGAGCGTCTAATGATATATACTTAATATCACCTTGAAACTTAAGACAAGCAGATTAAGCTGTTTAAGAAAAAATATACACTCGTACTTAAATTTAAGACCATATTTTAAATTAATTATGTTTGAAATAAGAGATTTGTAAAATATTTAAATGTAAATCGAAAAATATATACTACGTAAATACTTGTTTTGTCAATGTGCTATTAGGTTTTATTTAAAAGTTAAAAAACGTAAAAACTACATATTTAAAAAAAGACATAGGTATAAGACCCCTACAATGACCCCTACAATAATGATGAATCTGTGTTTCCCTGTATTTCATTACCAGGTTTCCTGAGAAGGTCTTTTCAAATATTGGTTCTGAAAATCAAATTCTAGTATAGTTCCCCAACCCATTATTCATAGTATAGTTTGCATGGTGCTGATGGCAATACTAAACACTCTAAGCCCTAGTAAACTCTAAGCCATAGAAAATAGGTATCAATACTAAATTTTACGTGATACTACCGTCTTACTGCCTATTTTTGAGGAAAGAAATCTTATAACAGTTTCTGTTGCAATTAAAATTCTATACATAGATAAGTAGTATTTTATGATTAGCATTTAAAAAAATAAGTTACCCATTTTTTTTTTTTTGTGGATAGTGAAGCTTATTTACGAAGCTTATGTACGAAAGGGAAACAATCATGTATTAAAAATAATAAATTAAACATAGCTAAAAAAGCCTTGGTCCTGATCTTTGCGTTGTGGCAGCACTGGCAGGATCGCCATGTACTAGTGGTCGAGGGAGCTTTATCAAACACGTGTTGTTATGTTCAAAGATGACAGTATATTAAGCATAAAACAATACAAAACGAGGATATGCGCCACACTACACTTTATTAATATATTTTTAAGAGAAACATAGGAGGTCTTTGTCCAGCGCTGGGTGTCACCAGGCTGATGATGATGATGGTCTATTTGTAGCCTCTATGCTAGTCATGGTCATTTTCAATAAAGACCAGCTTGACAATAGAAAGACATAGTTGAAAATTTCATAAACCAATATTCAATGGCGCGAAGACATTTTATAATTTCAAGGAACTAAACTCAAATTATAAGTTATGGAGCGTTAAATAAAAAGTCCAAACAATATTGGGTGTCACAGAACACTTCATATTTAATTAAATAAAAAAAAGTAGTCGTAGCACCGTGGTTACTGTGCATATTATCATACGATATCGCAGGTTAAGCGCGCTCGGTGCGGCCTCTATTAGGATGGGTGACCGCCGGCCATTCATTTCTCACGACGACTTCCGTGCTTCGGAGGGCAGGTTAAGCAGTCGGTCCCGGGTGCTGTATACTTGTATACATTAGTCGTTAGGGTTTGTCAGAAGCCATTTCGGCACCCTGAAATATCTGCCATCCACCAACCAGCACCGAGCCAGCTTGGTGGATTACGGCCTAAACCTCCTCAGCACCACGAGGATAGACTCATAGCCCTGCAGTTGGCTCATTACATGGAGTTGTGATGATGATGATGAAATATAAAAAAAACACTAAAACTGACGCAACAATTATATGGCCCAAACAGGGGTAACCCAAACTAGGGTAAATCCTAGCACAGTAGAGCTAGGATTTACCCTAGTATACACCCTGACCCAAAACAGTTAAGAAGGTCGTTTCCCAAACTTGACTGGTTGGTAATCGAAGCCAGGATCAATCATACCTCTTTATAACACTCGTCAACTCTCACTAACTCGATGCACCATGGATTGTATGATTATGTAACCATTAATATTAAAGTCAACTAATGGTGGGTTCCAATATTGAATCTTAATGCAATATCCAAACTTTTTCATTCAAAACAAATCTGGATTTTGCTTGCCATGACAACGACCATATATCGTTAACATAACAAGTGCTTACAAAGAAGAATTTTGGATTGAGATACTAACAATATTGAAACTTACCATAAGAGATCGATCATAAAGCAGGCACACTGGGCAGTTACATCCCATAAGAGGATGATCACTACCACTCACGTGTATGTCATATAGAGTTGACCTACAGTATTATTTTACCTTCTTCAGGTTTTTAACGTTGGAAGTAGGTAATATAAACCTTTAACGGTTCTGGTAACAGAGATGGAAAGCTTAAATATTTCTAAGCTAATGTCTCAGATATCAAAGGCGCATTCAACAGTTGAATAACGCGTGAAATTTAACAGAATTCAATAGCGATAAACGTAAAATATGTTTATCTTATCAAGAAGTTGTTTCTCTTAGTTTATTGTTGTAACAAGTAGTCCAAGTCTACACATAATTGTTAATAATAATTTGTAACTTAGTATAACCAATATTTAGTAGGTACTAAAACGGGGGGATCGTGAGAAGTTAAAGATTTAGTTATCAATATATTATATTTATTTATCGAAATAGCACTTTTTTTACAGAAACAATACAAAGGTTAACACTTGGAATACTTTTATTTGAATATGGTGGAGCGGTACGATTCGCGGATTATAGAATTCAGAGATTTTCTCCGAAATAAACATTGATCTGCCCTTTCTGAAGGTTGGGGCGAGAATCTCTAACAAAACTCAAGCGTTTTTCGTCAGAACGAAAATATTTCAAATTAAAATAAAAACATGACATACTGTCAGTTCGCGCCATAGCCGCCTTTATTTCTCAATATAAGGCGCGCTCAAGCAGTATGTTACGACCCCCCTCACGTTTAAATTTATTTAATCCGATGAAGTCGGTTAAATAAATTTTAGTTACATAGTCACCTTAATTCTACGGTTGGAATCTACCTATTTTGGGAATATACAGTTTGTACGGGAGTACTCATAGATGAGCCCCCTACCGCTAGAGTTTCAAGTGCAACCGTTTCAACTTAATAGACAAACTATCATACAGTCAACTCAAATCTTTGTCAGTAGAGCCTTGCCTAAAAAACCCAAAAAAATAAGACAAGATCCCGTCTAGCTAAGCTTTAATCAAAAAACGTTGTTACAATATTATCGACGTTGTAAAGTGAATTCAGATTGACTCTACAGTCCAAAATACAATAAAGTGACAAACGCTAGAATATCATACAAGTTATAGATAGATACAAAACAAAAGACTTAATCGGGGTTGTAAGAATACAAAATGGATCAACCTGGGCGGAATGACATTGGCCAGTATCCATTATATCATATGTTGTGGAGGTCTGTCGAATCCACCTATATCAAAGTGAGACATATGACATTACAATAATCACAAGTTAGACCAAAATATTTACCTACCTAAATGAGATTTTACCTGCCTACACTAAGTTCGCGGTGAACTTACCTACAAGAAGTTCGTTATCGCACAGAACCTAATGTTCTGATAGATAACTTCATCCCGCACTCGTAACTACATGCGAATCTCCGCCGTATAGCCGAAACAGCTATCACCCTCTCTCTGATGGAGATTCAATGGGCGTGGCCTTGACCCCTCATGTAATCACTTGAACGAGACATAACCTTTATAAGAAAATTTTTCGTAGGGCTTCGGTAATACTGATTAGTGTCAAAGACCAAAAATCAAAATAAGTGATCCGCCCCTTTAAGGAAATTTTCTTATAAAAAAAAAAAATTAAGGAAAAATAAAACACTTATAAACTAATAGTTAAATGAACACAATACCCTACCCATCTTATTATAAAAAAAAATTAAAATTATCGGCTTGGATCTTCATCGGCAGGTCTTGCACGATGAATCGGTCCAACCGCCAGAGGAGTCTCCTCATCAGGAGTCGCGACATCTTTGTTGGTGTCAGCGGTCTCGCATGATGAGGCGCTCCCAATTATTACATGAAAAAAAATCATTAGCATTATCCTCCAAATATTTCATTAATAGTCCAACGAAATTCTAATCGTTGCATACAATCTAAATAAATGGAATGAGATAATATTCTACTTACTATAATACACATAACATTTAAATTACTTTGACCTCAAAAGTAAAATCAACATTTGATCTCAAATTACATGTATCGGAACACCCTTTATCATACAAATGTTAAATTGAAATTTTTATAATATTTTTTTTTATATATAAACTATCATTAATCAATAGATAAAAATAATTAGAATCATATTAATTTTTAAACAAAAATAATCCTTCAAAGATTTATATTTGCCAAATTACCTGAATTGAAATGGTTTCAATCTATTAACATGCACAATCATTTCTTGGTTATTTTGAATTCGTTTTACCAAATAATTGTCACGTCCTATATATCTACATACACGAAATAGACCTTTATATGGTTGGCAAAGTTTCTTATTTTTGCTAGATATCCCTTTAGGATCATGTAGCGAAACAACTTGCCCTAAACGTAATTGTACGTTTGAAGCTTTCATAGATTTATATTTAAAATTTACTGTACGCCAATCCTTATGGTTTATTCTACCATATTTACATGATGAATGTGAATTAGTGTGATACTGTTTTTCTACTAAACTTAAACTTTGTTTACTTGATACAATATTACTCGATGTTCGGGTTCGAACCGACCTTACTTTATTGGTAGATTTATTTTTGCTCTGAAAATTACTACATAAAACATTAGGAATTACATTAGTTTTCTCATTCGATTCTACCGTAATGCTGAGCGATTTAGATACGCATTTATTTAGGACACGTGGATTAGCCACATATTTTGTGTCCGCATTACAACAATACTGTTTTTGTGTTGGCTCTTGATTTAATTCTATCTTATTAGTATTTTTTCATTAATTAATAACAAAAACCGGATTAATGTATTACTAGAAGTTAAGCCTACTAGCTAAAATACTTTCATTATCACTTCACTAAAAATTTACAAGTACACTTATCACAATGGAAAACACATCTCTCAAGCAAAGTTTTTGTGAATTACAAGAAATGTTTAACAGCCGAATGACCAGCTTTGAGCAAGAATTTCTTGGCAAGAATCAGTGCACATCATCTACTTTGCCAAAAGAATTCCTGGACTTCAAGGTCTTTGTTCAGAAAACATTGCTGATTTTACAAGGGCAAATAGACCATATTGCCAAAGATTGTGATCGTCTGGAGATGCAGGGACGCAGGAGAATTCTTTTATTACATGGAATATCTGAAGGAAACAACGAGAGTACTGCTGCCATTGCCACTAAGCTGTTTCAGACAACAATGAAGATTACTCCTTTTAAAGAATGCGACATCATGCGTAGTCATCGTTTAGGCCAGCCGAAGGAAGGTAAATGCAGACCTCTTTTGATTGAATTCAATGAACTGTCTGTACGGGATAAAATTTGGTCAAGCAAGGTTTCGCTTAAGGGCTCTGGTATCACGCTGTCTGAATTTCTGACGAAAATGCGGCATGATGCCTTTGTAGCCGCGCGCCAGCGATTCGGTGTTACAAAGTGCTGGACTCGCGGTGGTACCGTCTTCGTATTGAGTCCTGATGGCACTAGGCATCTGGTATCCTGCACAACGGATTTGGACGCCATACCGGATGACAGATCTTCGAAAGAAACTTTACCGCAACCAAGTACAGAGCCACAAAATAAACCCAGTAATGCAGCAAGACGCCGAGTTATTAAGAAGTAAGCCGCCTTTATACTATAGTATAAATAGTATAGCATACTTTAATTATAATATCAGTGATTTACTATCACCCTCAACAAATTTACAAATTTATTTTAGCTACTATTAAAATTTCCTAACTGACATTGAGTGACTGACAGAACTGTCAAAGTCTGTTTATAAGTTAGCTGTCTAGCAGGTTACGTTCATAACATAACTTATGATTGTAAAGTTTTTTTTTTGTTTTTGATTTCGGCTGTTTAAGGCTTCGTTAAAATTTTCATTAAAGTTGTTTATTTATTATTATTATTATTTCATAGTACCGTTGTCTGGAAGCTGTTATGCTTATTGGTTGTATCTTTTTTTTTTGTTTGTAAATTTCTTTTAAACAGCTAGTGGGTTAGAACTTTATATTATAAATATAGGTTTATACAGGGTGACTGGTACCAAACCCGCCATAGCAAATTAGCATATAGAGGAGGTCATTTGCTAATTATTGGACCTTACTTTCCCTAACTAAAGTTTTATACTTTAGGAGATATGTCAATTTTTATACATTATTGAGATTTTTCCAAAATTTGACCTTAAAGCATTCGTAACTTTATTTTTCGTCATTAGTTTAGAGTTTTTTTATTATTTCTTGGTAGTCATTAACATTTGTGAATAAAATACGTCGGAACTTCCCTCAAACTAGGGTTAAAAAATAAGACGCTTATGCTTTAAAAAAAAATCAATAAAGAAAAATTACTTTGCGATCAAATTCAACCGGAAATAATAAAAAAACTACGGCGTTTTAATAATTTATTCTACTCTAAATTAGTTCTCTAGTTTGTCACCTTACCAACGGTACTAAATTTGCAACGGAAAGTTTGATTCGCTAAACATCGGTAGGATTTTCAGGTCAACCAGTCATTTTGATCAAAAATAGTGAAGGTCCCAACGACAGGATAAAGCTAATTTAGCAAAGTAGTTTTTGCAAATTTATGAGTAGGTATTAGATAATAGAAATTGAGTGCTTAGTGTACTTAATTTTTTTTTTTACTTTTACCATGTAAAGCAAGAAATCAGGAAAAGATATCGAGCATCAAAAGAAAAATTTAAATAGAGTTAAAACTAAAAATTCTGCTCGAATTGCTGCCCGCGATTTCTGATACATGCCCGATATCTTTTCCTAATTTCCGTGGTGGTAAGACTGAGTCTAATTTCTTGTTTCATAACAGAAAATGCATTATTAAATTTTTGAATTAACTCATCTTTTGTGGTTACTTCTTCATTGTAGACCAACTCTTTGGCCCGGCCCCAAACGTAGAAATCGAGAGGTGTCAAGTCTGGCGACCGAGCTGGCCATTCAATTGGCCCACCTCTACCGATCCATGAATCGGGGAATGAACTATTTAAAAGTTCTCGGACGTCCAGCCTGAAATGCGCCGGGCACCCATCGTGTTGAAACACAATGGGCGTGTCGTCGGTTATTCCATCCAACAGCAGATCAGGCAAGACGTCCCTTAAAAATTCTAAATAATTTCCCCCATTTAAAATGTCTGGTAGGAAATAGGGTCCAAAGATATTACGACCAATAACGCAGGCCCACACATTAACAGAAAATTTCCGCTGGACCGATGTAACCCTCTTTTTATGGGGGTTATCATGGGACCAGTGGTGCAGATTGTGGAAATTGGTGATGCCTTCTCGGGTGAACTGTGACTCGTCGGTCCAAAGGATACGCTCCAGAAATGTTGGGTCGTCGACATCGGTGTGAAGAACGAGGCGACAGAAATTCAACCTCCTTTCGTAGTCGCCATTTTCAAGCCCTGCCAACACTCCATTTGTTAATTATTTACGTAAATGTTATTCTAAAGACAAAATTTGATTTGGATTATGTTACATCGAAGCTCGTCGTAATATTAATAATTTCTTTAATTCTAAAGATAACACTGGTCGCTTTAGTGTAAGTAGGTACATAAATAAACTCAAAATTACCTTGAACTGGCGTGTAATGATACGGGTGTTGATGGTCCCCATGCATCACTGACCAGACTTTCCACTGGCTGACGCCCAAAGCGGCAGCTACCACTCTGGTGCTAGTCGTGGGATCTTCTTCAAAAGCTGCCAAAATCTGCTGATCAATTTCAACAGGTAATTGTCGCACAGCTGCTTGGGGTACCCTGACGTTCAAGTTACCCGTTTCTCTAAACCGACGATATGTGGTAGGAAATGTGTCACGGTCAGGTAAGCGTCTATTTGGATATCGCTCCTGGTAAATTCGCCGCGCTTTGCGGGCGTTACTGTGTGCAGCACCATACGCCAGCAGCATGTCGGCGTATTCTTCCCTTGTGTATCCCGGCATTTTAAAACGAAATGTCTTATTTATTTATACCTGTGTCTACTCAACTATTTGTGAAAGCACACGAAACGGAAAGGAAAAGCATATATGACAACAACTTAAATGTCATAGAGATGGGTCCGACCTCATCTTTTTCATTTGACGTCTAAAAGTCATTGAAACTGTCATTGCAAATGAAAAGAGTTGGTCTACAATGAAGAAGTAACTACAAAAGATGAGTTAATTCAAAAAATTAATAATGCGTTTTCTGTTATGAAAGAAGAAATTAGGCTCAGTCTTACCACCACAGAAATTAGGAAAAGATATCGGGCATGTATCAGAAATTGCGGGCAGCAATTCGAGCACAATTTTTAGTTTCAACTCTATTTAAATTTTTCTTTTGATGCTCGATATCTTTTCCTGATTTCTTGCTTTACATGGTAAAAGTAAAAAAAAAAATTAAGTACACTAAGCACTCAATTTCTATTATCTAATACCTACTCATAAATTTGCAAAAACTACTTTGCTAAATTAGCTTTATCCTGTCGTTGGGACCTTCACTATTTTTGATCAAAATGACTGGTTGACCTGAAAATCCTACCGATGTTTAGCGAATCAAACTTTCCGTTGCAAATTTAGTACCGTTGGTAAGGTGACGAACTAGAGAACTAATTTAGAGTAGAATAAATTATTAAAACGCCGTAGTTTTTTTATTATTTCCGGTTGAATTTGATCGCAAAGTAATTTTTCTTTATTGATTTTTTTTAAAAGCATAAGCGTCTTATTTTTTAACCCTAGTTTGAGGGAAGTTCCGACGTATTTTATTCACAAATGTTAATGACTACCAAGAAATAATAAAAAAACTCTAAACTAATGACGAAAAATAAAGTTACGAATGCTTTAAGGTCAAATTTTGGAAAAATCTCAATAATGTATAAAAATTGACATATCTCCTAAAGTATAAAACTTTAGTTAGGGAAAGTAAGGTCCAATAATTAGCAAATGACCTCCTCTATATGCTAATTTGCTATGGCGGGTTTGGTACCAGTCACCCTGTATATTATTTATAAAAATATATTTGTAGTTTATATATATACTACATTGTATAGTATATTTATATTAAATTTATTACTTTATTTATTTTATTAGTAATATATGTATATTTTATTTTACTATTGTAAGTAGTTATTTTAAGGTAAAATGAGTTCATCGGATATTGAAAGTGATGAATTTTTGGATCCTCTTTCCTACTCATCGGATGGATTGAACAGCTCTGCAAGCTTTCACAGTACCTCACTTCCTTTATCCCAATATCTTGATTCACAATTCTCAGGTCAACTGAAAAATTTCAATGTAATTCATATCAACGCCCAGAGTATTCCGGCACACTACTCCGATATGCTAGCATCTTTCGATTGTATGAATGTTCACGCAATTCTCGTCTCTGAAACATGGATGAAACCGTGTTTACCAACGACTTCCTATACCCTGCCCGGTTATCACATGCTCCGTAATGACCGTACCCACCGTACAGGAGGCGGAGTGGCTATTTACTTACGATCCCATATACCTTACAATATACTAAAGACTTCAAATTGTACATCGGGATCACCTAACACAGCTGAATACCTTATCGTTGAAATCACGTTACTGAATACAAAACTTTTGTTAGGTGTAATGTATAGCCCAAACTGTACAGTAAATTATTTTTCGACTATGGAAGAAATCTTCGAAGAATTTGTTCCCCTATATGAACACATTATAGTCATGGGCGACTTTAATACCTGTTTGTTAAAGAACGACACTCGTTCGCAGAGACTTAAGTCCGTAGTCAAGGCAAGTAATTTAAATATTATCCCGTCCGGTGCGACACACTTCTTTCCAAACTCTGCCCCTTCTCTTTTAGATCTAATGATTGTGTCCTCTTTAGACCACGTTGTAACCCATGGGCAAACTGAAGCAAGTGCTTTCTCATATCACGATCTGATCTTCCTCTCCTACAAAATTAAAACTCCTAAAGCCAAGAAAAGTAAGCTTCTGCAGCGATGTTTTGGTGGTATAGATCTAGATAATTTAATTCATGATGCACAGGAAATCGACTGGGGTGCTGTAGTAAATGCCGAAAACGTAGATGATCAGATTGCTATATTCAACTCTCTACTCGTTCAACTTTACGATCAGCATGCACCAGTGCGACCTGTTAAAATTAAGCATCTTCCTGCTCCTTGGCTCACTGAACAAATAAAAAAATATATGAAAAAACGCAATAATGCTCGATTAAAATATAAAAAGAATCCAACCGCTATAAATTTGGAAAAGTATCGAATGTTGCGCAATCGCTGTAATACTATGTGTAGGGACGCACAAAGACGCCATATTCATGACTCTGTTTCGAAGGGAAATCCGGCAAAAGCCTGGAATTTCCTCAAAACCTTAGGTGTTGGCAAAAATAAAAACATAGATCTTCCTAATAACTTTGATATTAATGCACTTAACAAGCATTTCACATCTCCCGGCATTATTGAAGCCCAAACAAAACACCAAACGTTAAATCGACTTTCAGCTTTGCCAGTGCCTTCCTATGAACAATTTACTTTTAATCAATTTACTGAATGTGATGTTAAGAAAGCAATTAATTCCATAGCCTCCAATGCCATCGGGTCAGATTTAATAAGTCGGAAAATGATAATTCTCCTGCAAGATCTCCTCTTACCAATAATTACTATTATACTTAACAAGTCCATTTCTTCGAACAAGTTTCCGACTTTATGGAAAGATGCCGAGATAATTCCGATACCCAAAAAAACTAGTCCTTCTTCTTTCAATGACATCCGACCCATCTCCAAACTGCCTTTCTTATCTAAAATTCTCGAGCGTCTTGTCCACCTTCAATTGACTAAATTTATTGCGAAAAATAATATTTTGAACACATACCAATCCGGATTTCGATCTGGACACAGTACAGTCACCACTTTGACCAAAATCACAGATGACATTAGACATGGCATGGAAAATAAAAAGCTCACCGTGTTAACATTATTAGACTTCAGTAACGCATTCAACACAGTTGATTTTGACATTTTGTTAGAGTTGCTGCGCTCGCTTAACATATCTCCATCGGTAATTGATTGGTTTCGTAACTACTTGTGTGGACGCCGGCAGCGTATAGTTGCACGAGATTCTTTCTCCTCTTGGGCCGAAGTACATGCAGGAGTCCCACAAGGTGGCGTGTTGTCTCCTCTCCTTTTCTCTATTTTTATAAATAATATTTCTCAAGAACTTTCTTCGTCCTACCATATGTATGCAGATGATGTTCAAATATACTTTCAGTGTAGCTTGGATAACTTATCTCAAACAATTAATGCTGTCAATTTAGACCTCTCAAAAATTATGTCTTGGAGTACGCAGCATGGTCTAATGTTAAACCCTTCTAAGACGCAGGCTATAATAATTGGTAGTCCAAATTTAGTAAATCGGATAGACTGGTCACTCTGTCCAAAAATTGCAATTAACTCAGTCACAATCGAATACAGTCGGAGTGTCCGAAACCTAGGTCTGATGTTTGACAATACTATGACATGGAATACCCAGATGAATGAAGTAAGCAGGAAGATGTTTTCTGCTGTAAACTCACTCAAGCGCTTGCGTAATCTTTTGCCTCTTCCCACCAAAATATCAATCGCACATTCTCTTTTTCTCCCCATACTTGACTACGCAGATGTTTGCTATCTGGATATCACCGAAGACCAACTAAACAAGCTTGAGCGCCTTCAAAATCTCTGTATAAGATTCATATTTGGATTGCGTAAATATGATCATGTATCTGAATATCGCACTAAGCTCAAGTGGCTTCCTATTCGCTCTCGCCGGAATATTCATATTCTTTGTCTCCTGTATCGCATTCTGTTCAATCCCATCATGCCAAGTTATTTTCAACAGCATTTTAAATATCGCCATGCTCAACATGAGCGTAATCTACGATCAACTAATAACCTTATGCTTAGTACACCTATACATTCAACGGACTACTTACGAAAGTCTTTTATGGTTCGTGCAGTAAATCTATGGAATGAGCTGCCTCTTCAGATCAAATCTGCAAGTTCTCTTCTAAGCTTCAAAAAACATTTAAAACTGCATTTTCAGTCAGCATATGAAGTCATTTAACCTATAACTTCATATATATATATGTAGCGTTTATATATTTATGTATGTATGTCTATCATAGTACATTATTTGTGTATATTCTTATTTAGTGTATTTATAGTTAAATTATGCATGCCTTATCCCAACTCGTATTTCACCAGTTCTATAACCCGGGTTGTCTGGAAGAAATCGCTTGATAGCGATAAGACCGCCAATTGTTATACAATAAGATACATATAATTCTTCTTATTTGTAATCTATTTTGTAAATTGTATGCAATAAAGAGTAAATAAATAAATAAATAAAATAAATATATAACTTCATTTCTCACTACATTTAAGTTATCAGATGGCGTCTCCTTTACATTAGACATGAAATTAATTGAAAAATTCTTAAAAATTATTGATCCATTTGCGAAATTCATTATTATTTTGTTTTTCGCAAGGAAATCCTGTCCTAGGATCATGTCTTGAGACATTGAATCTAAAATATAAAATCTATTATTAAAAACAACATTATCAATGACTATATTCAACGTTAAGTGTCCAGCTACTGGCACCGACGTTCCGTTCACTATCTTCACATAGAGGTCACTGCACATTGAAACGTTATGCTGCAGCTTCTCAGCGAACACTTTACTAATTACGGAGACTGACGCTCCGGTATCGACTAACGCAATTCCACTTATATTCCTACATAAAAACGGAACACTAGCACCGACCTTTTCCTCATGCTCCTTCATGTCATCCTTGATCGAGTTAATTACGCCCAAATCACTTCGTTTGTCCGGATTTGGACCTCGATACTTGTTATCCTCCTGCTGTGGGCAAGGCTGCAAACATCTTTTTCTGTCTCTGAATAAAAAATTGGGCTGATTATTATTTTTTTTATACTTATAAAATTCACCAGCATTCTCTCGTGGTGATACAGTTTTCACACACGTAGGCTCTGCAACATTATTTGTCGTCATTGTTGCCGACGTGATATGGATTGGCAGGTTGAGATTAATTTCTTCTCCTCCCCCAAAGAGCTCCTGTATCTGTATTACAGTCTTTTTCAAAACCATTTTACTCTCGTAGACTCTTGTAGCGAGTCTACATTTATCTGTGTACGACAGGTTCCGTAAATAATGTTTCACGAAAACTTCATCCGTAATGATCGGACCAGCTTTGACTGCGCAGGCATCTAGGGCATAATAAAAGGTGACGAGGTCTTCCCCTGCTTGCTGTTTCCTCAAATAAAATTCTGCCACGTAGTCAACGTCTTTAGAAAATTCTGCAATAAATTTTTCTTTTAATTCCTCGAAGCTCTGGCACGAATCGATGACGGACCTGTAGAAATGTAGGGCCGGGCCCTCTAAATACGTTTGCATGACGATCTTCTTCGCTGCATCATCATATCGGTTCACGACGGCGATGAGATTATATTGATTAAAAAACTCAGAAACGCATACAACCTTATGACCGCTAAATTTCTCCATGTTCAGTGTTTTCCTTTTCGGTCTCTTTTAGCAATTATTGGGCGTTACTGCTTGGCTGCGAGAGGTGTATGTTTTTTTTTTACTCTTCTTGTTGCCCTTCCTTGGGCGAACTCTTCCTTCAATCGGTAGGGGTAAATAGAAACAAAAATAATATTAGTACGCCCTACCTAAAACCACACGCGCGGCTCCACCATACAACGGGGGATCGTGAGAAGTTAAAGATTTAGTTATCAATATATTATATTTATTTATCGAAATAGCACTTTTTTTACAGAAACAATACAAAGGTTAACACTTGGAATACTTTTATTTGAATATGGTGGAGCGGTACGATTCGCGGATTATAGAATTCAGAGATTTTCTCCGAAATAAATATTGATCTGCCCTTTCTGAAGGTTGGGGCGAGAATCTCTAACAAAACTCAAGCGTTTTTCGTCAGAACGAAAATATTTCAAATTAAAATAAAAACATGACATACTGTCAGTTCGCGCCATAGCCGCCTTTATTTCTCAATATAAGGCGCGCTCAAGCAGTATGTTACGGTACCTATACAAAATGTATATAACAGATTTCAGGCGTACCTACATTAAAATATAATAAGCACATTTTTGTTACATCGACAACTGATTCAATTATGAGAAAATTATATTGCAGTGAAAATGTAGTAAGTGAATAATAGCACAACAAGCTCGGAAATATTCAAGAACAGTTTTGTTGAGATTATTCATATTGAATTAAGAGTGACGTCACATTGAATAAAGAGTGACTACCCATTTTTTCGTATTATTTTCAGCAAGCCCTTTTATTTGATACCCATATTATAGAGTGACGTCACCTTGAATTTAGATTAACGACAAATTTTTTCGTGTTTTTCTGAGGAAGCCCTGTCATTTAACACCCATATTGTTGGAATGTTTAAAACTTCTCCGCCATATTGAATTAAGAGTGACGTCACATTGAATTAAGTGTAAAGTTAAATTTTTTCCATGTTAGTCTTAGCAAGCCCTATCATTTGATACCCATATTGTAGGAATGCACTAAAACTCATTGCACTAAAAAGCCTCATTACCATCTTGGGCATGGCACCATGGTGGATTTAGAATGACGTCACATAATTAACCATGAATTGTCTTCTAAACTGAACGTGTATACAAAATTTCAGCTCAATCGGTTTAAGATATCTGCTTCAAACTTGAGTTGCAAGATTTCACCCGAACATACTTACATACATACATTGCAAGTTAAATAAAAGCTTAAAAAATATATACACATACATGACTTGACGACTAATATCTGTGTTTATCACACAAATATCCACCGCCACAGGAATTCAAATCCAGGACTTGTGGCATAGAAGGCAATGCATGTTACCACTACACCAGCCAGTCGTCAATTATTTCGTCATTATATTTCGTTTCTGGCATAATTTACAATTTAAGTAAATTAAACATTCAATATATGTTACTATCACTTTAATGGTTGTGTTCAGTTTTAGCTTTTATTATTTTTGAGTCAATTGTGAAAATTACGGCGTTGGATCCCCTACTGCTGTGGGTAGAGCAGTTCCACCTCTTCTTTATTCCTGACACGCGATGCATGCTGTACTTATAATTGCCAAATACAATCTGCACTCGACCTCTCTGCGATGTTATAAATTTTGGTGTCAATGAATCTGAAATTTAGTTTAGTAATTACCGCTTCAGAAATTTAATAGCCCAAGCTGGAAAACTTTCAAAATCACGTCTACGTCATGCGCCAACAACATTAACAAATACTAAGTACCTAATAAATCTAAAAGAGCAATACAATTGCATATTTCATCGCATGTTTTCTTATGATACCCTAAAATATTGCGGTATTGGCAGAAAAGAAAGTCACAAGTTAAATCTCAATAACGTGAAGTCAACGGGCACTCTGGAGTATATTTTATTGACATAACCAACATGAAATAAGAAAGACGATTTTCGGTTGAACTTAAAATACGACATTCGTCATCTTTGTAAGATGAATAAAACTTATTTTCTTAACTTGCTCTGCTAGTCATAAGGCTTAGGCTTTAGGGACTCTAATTCTCACAAGATTAAATACATATTAGATATACCTACATAATTTTATTTTAAAACTCGTAGTATTTTCATTTTATGATGATAATAATGTACTGTAATAGAAAGTTTTATTGGAGCTTTTGTTTTTGGGCGTAAGGATGACCCCTTTCACTGCAAAAGTCTCCCTCCACTATTACAAAACCTCAAAATTTATCAAAAGTGACATCAGACGGCTTTATAACCTCTGGACTTCTGTCAACCCCATAAAGGATACAGGCGTGAAGTTATTTAAGTATGTTTGTGTGTATAATAGAAAGTGTACACTGTACAAAAAATTTCGCATCCTTTAACAACATTTGCACAAAGTAACTTCTTTTAAAAAAATACTTAATAGTAAAAAGTATAATTAATTATTAGTTTTTAGTTGAAAAAGTATTCTGACTAATATTGTCTTAAGTTTTCGCGATTCATACTATTAATTTATCGCGGTTTTAAATTTTGACCCGACGTTTCGGTGTCTTTGCAGACCCCGTGGTCGCTCGTGAATTCCGGTTAAAAAGTGTTTTATTTAATAAGTATTCTGACTGACTGCTAAGTTAATTACTGTAAAATAAATATGAACATTTAATACCAAAATCTCTTTATTATACCAATTACATTATCTCTTGGGTAATGACAATGAAATGGAAAAGCACTAATAACGTTTTTCCTCGTGTCGACAAACGCGCGGGCCTTACACCCCTTGCCCGCAGAACATATCCATCTCACAGAGTTTTTGCCTTTTCTTTGTAAGGTAAAGCTGTAACCGTTAATAACAAGTACTGGCTTCCCGCTAAAGTTTTTAGCCCACGTTACTTCAGCACCTGTAAATAAATCATGTTTTTATTTGCTCAAAACATGCAGAATTAATTCTAGTAATAGATCAATATCTATTCTTTATTATTATATTTGCATTTTATTGCGATTTATAGCATATATTTAAGTTAAAATAAACTAAATATCCCGTTTATAAAGTTAATTTAAATGTTAATGACCATGAAATTTTAAAAAACTTAGTGCATAGGTACATTTAAACTAGCCGTTGCGCTGCTGTTTTAAGCACGGTAGTCAAGAGTGTTGAATGGCGTCTAATTAGAAATGATGTGACAGATGATCTCATTGACAGTTATAACTAATATTCTAAACGAATTTTTGCATTTTATAATACTTAAATATAATTTCTTACATAAAAACAGTGAATAAAATCGATCCCAGTAGCTCAGTTGGTAGAGCGTCCTAACAAAATGCGGGAGATCTGGGTTCAAGTCCCAACCGGGATCAATTTCATTTAGTACGCGCTTTTTTCTGCAACTTAGTACCCTTCCTGTGGCTTTTTTTTTAAATTTTTCATAAATGAAAATTTGAAAATTCTTCTTAGTGAATCAAATGTGAGACAATCCAATGTCCCCTTGGTCACAAGGTCAGCCGTTGTGAGTTGAAATTTCAATAAGAAACGAGCTACATGTGATTTAAACATAAAAAAATCAAACAATGTCACTTTATTATACAAAAATGATTATTTAGTACATCACTTCATCCATCAATCTAACGTTGCTCAATTCGAAATCAACCCAAACAAACACAAGGTTTTCGAATAATTTTGTTATTCCAATTACAAATTGTGCATTACAAAAAGGTTAGTAGTCTTCATTTTTATATAAATATTGTTATCACATATTGTATTAAATTATTTCGGTCCTTTAAAATTCTGGAATTCTCAGGATGATAAAAAGATATAGCAAATTGTCCATTTCAAAAACGATACGTGGAATGAAATAAACGCTAATTTAGAATTCAAAAAGTATATTTCTACTGTTCCTGCTATCAGGGCGGACAATGTATGAAGCAAATGTATTTTTAAAAACACTTCGTAGTAACTTGATATAATACCCAAATTGACTTCAAAGTGAAAACCTTGATATCTTTGCACTCAAAATTAAACTAATGTTAATGTGATTTTAAAACTTTTATTAGGTGCTTATAGTTCTTGGTCACTCTTATGAGTGTAGCTTAGTAGAGAGGCTTCTTCACGCCAAAACCACTATTTACAGCAGTACAGCCGCTGTTGAGATCAAACCATGAATTCGTGGTTTACATTTTTATATACACTCCATCCCGCACTATGAAATTGGGTGGCTTATGGTTGTGCTGTAGGTTCATTCTAATCACTGTACCATCATCTTTGACCGTGGTGATATTCGCTTTGCAACTCAAGTGAGTACTGTTACATCGCCATCTTATTGTTCTCTTATGTTGCATTTTTATGTTGAAACTGTAGCCTTCCACCACAATAACTTCCTTATTTCGCTGAGTTTTCAAGAACATCACTGAAACCATTTTTTTTTTTAATATTTGACTTTGAAAATACATAATTTAATTTAATATATAAATATATAATTTTTTCATTTCTCATACTCGGAAAGTAGTCTATGTTTGATTTGATCCAAGTATCGGTCTGAAAATGCTTCAGCCGACCCGAGGGTCGGAATGTTTCATACAAATTCATTCCGAACCAAGGGCCGGAATAGATTTCAAAAATAGAACTAATACATTTCTTGTGAAGCCAGCTATCAAAAATTTAGATTTTTTTATGATTTTTTTTTATTTTAGAAGTCAAGTTAATTTAAAAAATGATATTTGTCTATATTTTGTCACTATCATTTAAAAAAATATATAAATATATAATTTTTTTAATTATATATAATTATTTTAATACATAGGGTTGTTTTATGTAAAAAATGATATCTGTACCTACATAGAAATATGTCACCGATTTATATGTGAATAAAAATGTCACTTTAAACTTTACGAATTGTTCGAACTTTTCCATTAATTTTAAATAAATATTTAAGAAAAATGTTTTTTTTTACTTTCCTTATATTCGAAATGAAAAGTAGAGTGTTCCCCGCGGGTGGATGACATCAATTCATACTCGGATTATATACACCTAAACACCTCGTATGGGAAATGATGTCATCCGACCCTAGTTTAACAATCTACTATTCCTTTTGTCCCAATTGGACAAAAGTTTAAAAAAACTTGCTTAACCTTGTTTGATGATTCAGCAAAACAATCAAGTTTCAAATATGATGCTATTTTGATAGTCCGTGAGTATGTATTAGATTGGATCGAAGAATGAAAGTGGCTGTTTTGTCAGTGATGAAGTGAGCTGGAGACGTTCGACACCTGGTGCACTGCCATCTTGTTGTCGTAGTGTTATTGTTTGTCAAGTTTAAACTATATCAAGTTGTTGTGCCCAACAGGGTCCATTATGTATGTACTAATACCTTAAATTGTTACCTGAATTTACCACTGTGGAATGCAATAAAGAATTGAATTGAATTGAATATCCCTTTACTTAAAAGTTGTGTTTGCCTCTGTTGATTTCCACTAGTTGAACTAGAAAAAATAGATTAATTCCTTTAAATCACACATATGCCTGAGTCTGCATTCTTGGAACTCAGTAATCTTTTTCAATGGTTCGGGGTTTCAATACCTCATCATTAACATAGCTACAACTTTTCAAAGATAAAAAAGTTATAGCAGAATAATCTGGTGAAATAGCATTATACGAACTTAAATAACTACCGTTTACAACTAAATACAGTCTTCAATTTTAACCGGTTACCGTGATTATAAAAGAGGAATATATTATACAGGGTTATTGGTAATTAGAACGGAATGTTTTAAATTGACTTAGGGGAGGTAATTTCCGGACCGGACATGGTTGTTTCGGTCACTACCTGCACAGGGTCGCCCGGAGGGAGGTGACGACAGAGTGTTAACATTGTGGAGCGGCCGACGACACGGCGGAGCACACCTTAGCGGTGTGTCCGGCGTGGGGTCGGCTGCGGCACGAGTTGACGTCTGTCGTCGGAGGGGACCTCTCTCTTCCTAGCGTGGCTAAAGCCATGTTAGGGAGTCGAGAGGCTTGTGCGGCCATGACCTCCTTCTACAAGGACGTTAGTTATGTCGCAGAAGGAGGCGGCGGAGCGGTGCCGGGAGGATGACGCCTCTTCGGCACCGATCTGCCGTAGGCGGACGGGGGGGACGGAGAAGGAGATACGCTCACCTTCTCCCTCCCGATAGCCAGCCGTAGTGGGTGAGGGACCTGCTACGGCTATTAGGGCTATGTGTGGGGAAATGGTCTCGTGTACTGGACCATTTCCTACGTTGGGGGCGCTCGGCTAATGCTAAGTGCAATCCTCCTGGGCTTACGGGTAATGCCAATGGTGGTACCGTAAGCTCCATCTATGGCGGATGAGGTACACCCGGAGGTTTTTAGTAGGTAGGTCTGGCCTTCTGCCGGATCATCCCCATATACCCCGCCGTTCCCCCTTGTGCGGTCGGGGACGTGATAGTACGTTTTCCTCCAGTAAAAAAAGGGGAGGTAATTTCCAATCATTTGAGCCCATATCATGTGCCCATCCCAAAGTATACCGTTTTTTAAATATTTGGGGTTATTCCTTTTTTTTCTGAAAATCTACTTTTTCTCCTTCAAAGATTGATGCATAAAAACTAATGGTCCTATGATATTTCAATGTTCTTTTCAGTTTTAGAAAGGTGTTAAACAAATCAATATTTAACCATAATAATATTGTTTCAATGTGATCCCAAACAGAAGCTACAGGAAGTTTAATGAAATAAAAAAAGCCCTCCGGCAACAGTTGCCGACAGGCGGCCCATAAGTTGGCGACCAGGCGCGGGGCGGCGGGCTCCGTGTGTATTGCGTTTAAGAGAGTTATCTGATCTATCATTTTCTAAAATTCGATATTGTTGATTTTGTATTTTATGATTTTTTTAAATTTTAAATGCTACATGGCCATATTTAATATTATGGTAGGTATAATATAAAGATATTATTATTATTATTTAATTGTGATAAAATTTATTTATAAATCTTACAAGTTTTGTACGTGAAGCACTTTCTTGTTTTATTGTATGTAACATAACAAACACTATTATTTCCATGCTGGACTGGGAGCGAAGAAAAAACATAGAATGTGCCAGCTGCTTCTCTTCCCGGGCATACTGTTAAAGTCGGTTAAGGGACAAAAGTTTTATTGGAGTTTTTTTGTGGGCGATAGGCTGACCCCTTGTCACTGCAAATGCTCCATCTTCACAATGCCTCTTTTGAATAAAATTTTATGACATTTGATTGAATATCAACTCGCCGTTTCAGTGGTTTCACACACTCTTTCTTTTAGGTATTTCAATGTTTTGTGAAACATACCACTAATCGAAATTAAATGTTGGTTTCTATTTCACAAGTTTTTACCTTGTAGTTTAATATTTGTCAGGACCTTTATAAACGACTTTACCTTTCTGTAATATGCGAAATACTTACTTAATATTAATTTTAATTTTTTTTGCTTAGTAAGCATATCTTTTAAAGGGTTAAAGTGAAGCATTGCAATACTTTAATAACATTTCTGAGTTTTTTCATTTGTTATTTAATTTAGATATTATCTTTATCTTATAATAAATCTGTTGAAGTAAAAATTCTGTGCATTAAAAATATCAAAAAAATAAATGTGTTACTAGACTGACAATGAACCCAAAAATGTGATTAAACATTTTTTGTCTGTCTGTCTGTTTATTCAGGCATCACGAAAAACTACCAGTTTGAATACGATGAAACTTAGTGTATTTATTTTTTAATATTATGGGCACCACACAGGGTAGTTTTTATCCCGAAACAATATAAAAACAATTACATTAAATTTTTACATATAAACAATATAAAAACAAACTTAATTTTTCGGCTCGATCCGTAGACCAGATTAGTGTGCCAACCGCAAATAATAAGTTTGTCGTAGGTTACGTCACCCGCAGTGGAGTTCACTAAGTTCTAAGTTATGCTAAATAACATAACAATAAATATATATAAATTACTAAGTACAGTTTAAGGTCCTTATTTAGGTTTATTTTTATAAGTCATAGCTTAGGTATACATTTTAATTTTAAATTATAGCTAGTGTATTTGATATTGTAGGTAGTGACAGTAGGTTATTTTATTATAACACGAATAAAAACAGCAAACAAAGTTTGCAAGTTTGCACCGTATTATTATTGTGTACAATATTATATACATTCCTTCCACACCTTAAAAACTCTTTAAATTTCACCTTGTTTACTCATGATTATGTATGTACAACTTTCACACGAACAATTTCACCACCGATTGTATACACAGTACCCTTATATGCTCTGAAGTGACAGCGCCATCTAGTTCTACTGCCAGATTTATAATCTATACCATACCTGTTACTTGCAATTATTAGTGACTAGCCTTCTTTTCTTGACTTTATGTAAATTCTGAAATTTGGCATTTTTCATAATTGCATTGAAATTTAAGTATGCAGGCTTTAAAAGTGATGATAAATATAAATACCTCTTTTTTAATATTCATTTATTGTTTATATTTTAAAAGGCTATGAAATACAATTATACTGCAGATACAAAATGAGTATGCAAATTAATTGAGAGCAATTAAACATTATATTTTAGTAGTTGGGACAGTACAAAAGTTTCTTTTTAATCCTAAGGCTGTATCTTTGAAATAAATACGTGTAAGGTAATTGCTTGAAACAAAAAATATATATATATATTTTTAATACCATTATCATAATAGTTATAACTGGAGAAAAAAGGTATACTTATTACATAACGTTATATGGTGATTGGAACAAAGAGATGAGTCCTTAATGATTATGTTCACTTTTCACCTTCACAATTTCACCACCGATTGTATATAAAGCTGCTTTACATCCGTGATAGTGCAGACAGCGCCATCTAGTTTTGACGCCGGACTTATAACTTACACTAAACTTGTTATTCCCCATCTGGATGAGCTGGTTTCCCTGCTTTGACTTTATAAAGATTGGTTGTAAATTATCTGAAATATGAAAAGAAAATTCACTACTATCCTGCCAAGGTCGCGCTTTACAAATATGTCAGATTGACGATTTATTAAAATTATACTTAATTAAATTTTACATTTGAACTCGATATTTCACAGTAATTATGTATTCCAGCGACTAAAGTGAAAGCCGTCAGGTTCACATTTACTTAATTTATTTATCATCATTCCCATCTCTCTATTTTAGTAATGGAGCCCCTTAAGTACCAGGCTGCCTTTGCCGCGCAGGCTAATATAGAAATAATCATAATTTCCATCTAAATTTCAGTCAGAGAGAATAGCATACAGGATTCACATAAAAAGTGCTGACAGTGTTTTAATATTGTTTATGTGAGAGAGAAGAAAATAATGATATTTTTGTACCGATGAGGTCGAAAATAAAATCACATGTAAGTATTTAGCAAAAAAACTGGGTCATTGCAACCGATGCAGTAATATTTGGCGGCATATTTTATACGAAGGGTGGGTGCTAGCCAGGCGAAACCTGCTGGGTCCTAACAAGAAGCGAGGTCACTCGCTATCCTCGCCCTTTTACAACATGTTGATTCAAGGGTGGTAAGGCTATATTAGGCCGATTCTAAACCTCTACAATCTGAAAATATTCTAAACTTTACTTAAAAAAAAATACCTCGTACAATATAGTCCCATTATTATCATACAAAAATTCGGATGGTAAATAGAAAATATCCTTCAAGTCAGGTTAAAATTTCCCTTACGTTTCTTTTCAACATTTGAACCTCTACACAAGAACAACCATAATTGGAAACTTATTTGACAAGACTAGCATGTCATCAAATGGGATGGAGATTGACGACCGGCTGGTGTAGTGGTAACATACATTGCCTTCTATGCCAGAGGTCCTGGGTTCGAATCCCGGCGGCGGCGGATATCGGTGGGATGAACACAGATATTAGCCGTCAAGTCATGGATGTTTATATGTTTATTTAAGTTTATTGTAATAAAAAATATGTATTTATTCATACATATGTTTATATATTTCTTAAGTAAGTATTATCATTTATCTAGTATCCATAACACAAGTTCTTTAAGAAACTTAATTTGAGCTAGATAATGTTGTGTGTCAAAAATATTTATTTATATTTATTTATTATGTGTTTTCAATGATTGTGAACGCATTTCATAGTAACTAAATAACCAGCAATTGTATATAAATATGCTTCACACCCAGCCTTGCTCAGACAGCGCCATCTAGTTTTAATGCCAGCCTTATAACATGCACCAAATTTGTAGTTTCCAATCTCGATGAGCTGACCTCCTCGCCTTGACTTTATGTAGCATGGTTTTGAATTGCCTAAAGAATATAAAAATGTTTTTAATTACCTTATTGTGAAGTTTGCAAAGATTTGAAGTAAGATAGCAGAAAACAATTAGATTATATAGGTACAATAAGAATAAGGATATGATTCTATACGAGCTGAAAAACTGGAAAGGAGGAGAAAAAATCATTTTGTAATTATTTTGTACGACCACTTCTGGTTCCTAACAATAATTTAGGTATTTAAATTATTTTTAGTAACCAGAAGTGGATTTGATTAAAATAACACAAAGTTCTAAGCTATAAACAAATTTTAATCATAAATTCAATAAAATTCATATCAAATTAAGTTTATTTTACTTTATTAATTTATTTTATCACACACATATAAAATCACACTAAAGTAAAATACAAAATAAGTACACTAAATAAAAGTAAAACACAAGTACCTACTTGTTGCTTCCATGCTGGACTGGGAGCGAAAGAAAAACATAAAATGTACCAGCTGCTTCTCTTCCCGCGCATACTGGACAGAGGTTTTATTGGCATTTTTGTGAGCGATAGGCCGACCCCCTCTCACTACAATAGCCTCTCTCCATCATTATAATACCTCATTTGTCAAACGTGACATCAGATGGTCTTATAACCACTGGTGTTCTGCCTACCCCATAAGGGATACAGGCGTGAAGTTATGTATGTATTTATGTATGTACACAAGTACTTAAATATAAAAGAAATGGAAAAATAGGCAAGATCTCACCGACGACAGAGCAAACCTCTCAGCTCTCCACTGGCCATTCATATACAGGGTGATTCAAAAATGTGTGACAATAATGAAAGGTGAGAAACTATAACCGATTTTGAATCATACACATACCTGAATATTCAATTTCAATTCAAACCTTTTTTATACAAATAAAAAAAAATGTTTTTTTGGTTTATTTTGTGACAGCCTTAACAAGTTGAATAAACTAGTGGGACTAAAATTTTGTTAGAAAATACCTAGGCACCTATTTGTTAGTTCCGGGCTAAGAAAGTACCAAAAGTACTAGATAGATAATTCTAATTTCTATGCACCTATTAATAATAATAAGTTTTTGTCAGCCAATGCTGATAAGAATTTGGGGTTCCACATGTTACAGTTCACGTAGAAGTTTGACTTGGTATACGATCTGAAATGCTGAGGGTTGGGGACCTGATGGGATGGATTCTAAATCAATTTAGGCGTGCGCTGTTTAAATATTGTCACACCTTTTTGGATCACCCTGCTTAACCAAGTAAGGAGGTGTTCGCTTCATTGAAAATAAAGTGATATACTAATAATAGCATCAGTTCCAAAATACTATACCTATGCAAAGACACTGTTTTGAAGAAGATTTTAAAACCTTTAAATTTTCTTGTCAGAAGGCAGTAGGAAATGGCTAAAACGGCGAAATGGACATGGTTTATCAACTCCAGATCCCAGATCACGAAGGCATACATGCACTTCCGATGTATAAATTTAAATGATGTGGAGTAATATTTTAATTTAAAAAAAGATCAGTACAGATTGATAATTACACATTTTACATTCAATGGTTATGCAAAAAATTTGAGGATACAATTCCCTGACCGACGGTAACCGCAGAAGCTTTGCATCTCTTGCTCGCATTTCCTGATTCCTTGCAGAACCACCTGGTTATCACACCTCGTTTCTCTTTACGGCAGTAAAACGTATATTTTCCTATTTTCATAATCTGTCCTCCAAACTTAGTTTCTATAAAGCATGGCTTTTCTGAAAAAAAAAATGTTTGTTATAATGGACTGTAAGGAATGGGATATTACGCGGATTATCGCCACACGCGCTTAATTAATTTTAAATTTAACTGATCGTTTAGTAAGTAACTAACAAGGTGACAGAAATCAGGTCGGCAGTTGCATAAATTGTCAATTATCATAGTCTAAGTCATACGTGTTCGCAATAAAACAACGCTTATATTGATATAATTTTTGTTCCATTATCGAGCAAGTGAAGGTAGCTGGCATCTATGGCCACCTTTTAGCTCCATTATCAGACCCTCGTTACCATCTAGTATCAAAGTGCTCGTCAAGACGAATGAAACGAACCCAAACTCGATGGGGTTGCGTCGTTTAATTACGGAGTTCTTATGGCCAACTTCCGCCTCCATCATCAGATCAACTATATGTCATAATAATATTGCACTGTCATGCGATTTACACATGCATGCCAAATAGCTCAATCAGAAACCTGGAAGTTGATCAAAAACTTGTAAAATTTTATTACAGACAACGGACAGCTGAAGCTTAATAAAGGCTTTTAAAAATAGTCTATCCAGGATTTTAGGCAACCCATTCTTAACATATTTTCTAATATACTAATTTTGTTATAAAATACGATTCATTCTATTATTATGGTCTCGGTGAAGATCTTTTCAAGTTCGGATCTCCTACTCTATCTGTTTCTCGGTCTCGCTCAGCTAGGTTGCAGTAGTATCTAAAACCGTGGTGGATTTAAATTAAAAAATAAATGAACGTTATAGAATTCGATTAAAACGCATTTTATACATTAAGTACCTGCGAAACTTTTAAAAAAACATTCTCAAAAATATAGGTACCTCATTATATGTCTCAAAAGTTTCATTATCAAATGCAAAAACATTGTGAGATCTGATTGGTAGTTTCAGAGGTAAGCGCATTCAAAAAAACTCTTCGCTTTTAATATCAATGTTAATTTAGCTGTAGAAGCTACTCGCAGTTTTACCCTCATAATGTCTGCTCCCGTAAGGCTGCAAACTGGACGGCAGCGGTAGCGAGAACGACAGCGGCGCGGGCAGTGACGCGGGCAATCTGGGCCGTTCTCGACGACGCCGCCAGCGGGCGCCCGAGCGATTTGTCACGGTTTCATACAAACTCTACAGTTTCTATCGTGTCGCGGAAATCGCTGCCCGCACCGCTGCCCGCGCCGCTGTCGCTGTCGCTACCGTCCAGTTTGCCTTAGAATTACTTTTAAAAATTTGGCCAACAACCAAAACATCTATTGAAACTAAAAGAATGATTGACCAGAAAATCATAAGGTAACAAACTCAATTATTAAATCAAACCAAAAAACAAGGAAAGCTCAACTGTATGTTACCTACGCTACGTTAAGTTGTCTCGTTGGGTCTGCAGTAGAATCAGTCCGCCGCAAAAGCTATTAACGGAATCAAACATCTAAAACAACAGAACACCCAACGAACCATAACACTTTGTAGTGAAAAGGGCGTAAAATAAACAACTTATAAGCCTTCATATTAAACACTAGCTGCTGCCCGCGACGTCGTCTGCGTGAACGCTATGCAGCACCAAACGCACCTACGATTATAACACTGCTAGCGTGATAATATGTAGCCTATATGTTGACCCGACTTCTTAACTATCTTCATGCCAAATTTGAAGTAAATCCATGCAGTACTTTTTGAGTTTATCCCGGAAAGACAAACAGACAAACAGACAAACAGACAAAAATTCTAAAAACTATATTTTTTGTTTCTGTTTCGATTGTAGATCATACCCCAAGTATTCTTTTAAAAAAATATTCAATGTACAGTTTTGACTTTCCTACCATTTTATTATATGTATAGATAACGCAACTGTATCATAAGTTCCATAAGTCGCCGTTTTGATTTTGTAAAGCGAATTATGTGGGTGACTGTGCAAGCACTATTGCACTATTTTCGTTAACCATTTTACAATGGAATACTTCAGAATCTTATACTTCTAAGTATTAACTATTCTTAAAGATATGAAACTTTTCCTACCGCTTTGGCATTTTGCTTAGAAAGACTTCGGTCTTAAAATATAAAAAAGATATATACTGAGATGATTGTTATATCGAACGTTTATAAATAATAAATAACGGGCTCTATTAGAACCATTGGTAGTTTCTTTTATAGCTTTTAATAAATGCAAAATATACTTTAAGTTGTAAAAAATCATTGCAGACAGGTCTGTAATGATTTTATATAGGGTACGATAGCCCCTGAATGCAAGTCTGTGCGTTATATCTTCTAATATATAAAATTCTCGTGTCACAGTTTTCGTTTCCATACTCCTCCGAAACGCCTTGACCGATTTTGATGAATTTTTTTGTGCTTATCCGGTATCTACGAGAATCGGCCAACATCTATTTTTTTTATTTATATGGCAAAACAACGTTTGCCGGGTCAGCTAGTATAGTAATAACAGTATGACCAACTAACAAACTATATAAAATATTTTTAAACATAACCCTAATATTTAATTTGTTAGGAAATAACGGGAAGATGTTTTTCGACAGCTAAAATGCATTAGGCGCATTCAAGTTTTAGGATAGAGCCCACAACAGATAAGTGCTAGTGAAAGATTATACGCATAACGCAAATATTGTGGTGTATGCGGTATGTGTCAGTGAAATCAAACTACACGTACCTAGGTACCTACAGTTTTCACTAATTGCTGTTCATCAGCATAAAATTACACAAACACGAATTTAAGAAAAATCCAGTTAATTAATGACTATGGTCCTGCCGGTAGTGTACAATTGTATTATCGATGGTGAGAATGAAGGCTTTTCATCCGGTGCAGGCCTTGCCACAGGCCCACCGTGCTCGCGATCCTTTGCTGCCCGACCACTTGTTAAACCGATATTTACCTATCTGAATGACGGGCCGGCTTTTGCGGGATACTGTATAAACTGGCTCTATTAAAAGATAGTTTCGTTATAACAGAGTTTATAATTTTTTAAACACACATTTCAATATTTGACAACCTTAACTCAATAATGTTACAGTGAACTATAGAATATAGTTAGGTACATTTAAATTCCTTTTCATGAATCAACATCAGAAAAAGCTTCCGTAATATCAAAAGTGGGTGAATTTAACTATATGTATAACTTAACATTTCTAGTGACCACTCACTTGATCAAATATAATAGAAATATAAACATGAAAGCATCTAGACACAAAAATGTCGAGTTCAATGCACAATCTATTTATTGAATTCAAAATTGACTTAGGCTAAATTCAGAGAACCATCGAGCCGATTTAAATTAAGGTTTGAAATCTATACGAAATGGAAAGTTGACTTCAGTTATTTGCTCCGCATTACATCTGGTCGCCAATTGCGCCAATTGTACGTCGCGTCGTGAAGCGCGCCCTGCATTCGCGCCCGCGCGTGCAGCTCCGGCGTTACTTGCCGTCTGAGTGCGTATAATCCGTGTAGAAGCTGTACCCCTTTACCAACGCCAGCGTCTTACCTTTCGTATTATTTGCGATATGTCACTGTAATGTCACTGAAATAAAACACAAACTATAGTAATACATACGTACCTAATCCATGGTTTAATTATGTCTAAATTGTATGAGCTAGCTGTATTTTAGGGTTACGTAACATTTGCTAAACTAATTTACTGCACTCGAAAATTTTAATAGGTGAAAATTGCCTGCATCGGATATAAATTACAACAGTTCGTACACTATCAAGGTTTCTTAAATCGCGGTTGATCACATTCGGGATAAACCGTTGACGTTGTACCTACAAAGCTCCTCAAAAGGTATTGGCCAAACGGGTCAAAAGGGTCGTATCTCTGTGCACGCTAGAATGCTTTAAATTGAACGATCAGTAATTATTGATATCAGAGTTTAGCATGACATTTATATTACAGCAATTACTAAATCCAAGGAACACTTAGAGGAGCCTAGTCTTAAGTGTTTTTTAAATATCAGTTTATACGAACAAAGTCAGTTCTCTCATGTAGCTTACGAATAAAATGTCTGCGCAGAGTGCAGAGTTCAGAGTTCAATTTGAATGCTTGTCCATCATTGATCGCAATACTTTACAATAGACATCTGCTGTCACTGTTGTGCCATTCGGTAAGAAGCTGTGAGGTACATGCCACCAGACAATAACTTTTAACAATAATATTTAGCGGAATGATAAGGTGTAAACCCTGGTCCACCCACTAAGACAAACAATTACGTTTTTTGTAGGTACAAGATCCGATTTTCATCGCAGGTAATTCGATTTAGAATTCTCTCATTGCTATGCCGTATCAGTAATGCTATGAATGCTTCGAGGCTCGCTGTTGGTCGTTAAGTTCATGATCTGTTTCTTACATCTATTCCTCGGGATCGCACCGCGAGGCTCACTCTTCAACTCAAAACTTCCATACCTATTTAAAACGATTGAACCAATAATAAAGCATGTTTATAGTATATTATGATGTAACTATATGTTACCCAAAAACTGTATAATTTATGATACCTAGGCAATGTATAGAATACCTATGGGATTCAGGCAATGTATGAAATATGATGAATTCGGTATGATTGCATCCTTAAACAGAGCACTAGGTCTCTTCTATTTCCCCCCCAAGTAGAGTGTGCCTTGTCGTGGCGGGAAGGCTACTGGCCCGTCGCAATCCAGCGATCGGGTGAAGCGAAATCACTCTTACGGCGGCGGTGGCGCGTTGCGTCTGTCCGCATCGGGCGGCAGCTGCGCCTTCCCGGGGTGGTCCTCTCGGTACCTTTCTGAGTAGCAGAGTGGACCGATGAGGACACAGAGGCGGCTCCGGTCGTGCACCACCGGATGCTCTGGGGTCGGTGGTCTTGTATTGCTTCGGCATCCGGGCCGTCGTATTGGGTTAGGTTACGTTTTAGGATAGGTTTTAGATTAGGTTTTTGGTAAGGTTTTAGATTAGGTTTTTGGTAAGGTTTTAGGAAAGGTTAGGTTAGGTCTTAGATTAAGTTTTAGGTTAGGCTGGGTGGAGGGTGGGATGGAGAAGAAGACGCCTTGTCCCTCCCGATAGCTAGCCGTGGCGGGTGCGGGCTATACAGGCTATGAAAGAGGAAATGGCCGCGTGTACTGGGCCATTCCCCACTTGGGGGGCTCACGGCTCAGGCTGAGCGCAATCCGCCGGGGCTCGAGGGCAATGCCACTGGCGATACCGTGGGCTCCAATTATGGCGGGGGAGGTACACCTGGAGGTTTTTAGTGGGTCGGTTCGGCCTTCTACAGGATCATCCCCACATACCCCACCGTTCCCCCTTAGGCGGTCGGGGACGTGACAGCACGTTTTCCTCCAGACAAAAAAAAAGGTCTCTTCTATTTAATTTGAGGGAGTTGAACCACGGAACACGTGTTCACTCACAAGAGTTTAGTACCATTTGCCGTTTGTTATTGAGATATTATTTAAGAAAGTTTTCCATTTAAAATAAATATTGCTTTTAGCAGAGGGTATGTAGTCTGAAAGGATGGGATCTAGGCTGAATGTGTGGGTTAAGAATGATTCCGTGATGCCGAGCTTCTGATGCTAGGTCTGTCATTTCAATACCAAATAAGTATTCTAACGTGAGAAGGTAACCACTGGATGCGCAGGTTGTTACATTTTTATACAGGTATGTGTAATAAAATAAAATATTAAGGGGTAGGTACGCGGCATATCATATGTATACCTACGTTTTATTTTATTAAATTTTTGATTACCGTATCATACATTACCATCTGTGCATTCGGTATTGTATAGAACACTTAGGCAGAGCATAAAATAAATAATATTTCGTACATGACCTGCACGTTTTAGGTATTCTATACATTACATAGGTATTGTATTGTTTGACTCATGTAAGCAGTGTTGGCCCATACACATAATTAAAGTTTCGTATGTTTTTCGCAACGGGTCATTAAGGACAAATTTCAAGTTTATCCATAGCAAAAACAATCACAAATTGACAAAAAAAAAACATTAACTAAATACTACTATGAATTAAAAATAAGAATACGATTTCAAATACAAGAATATTTTAATATCGAATTTAATTTAATCTAACAATGCTGGTAGGTAAACCTATCATTTCTAGAAGTTTATTTTGTTTTTTATTTTACAGTAAGGAGTGCTCTTTCATGGCTGTTGATTTATAAGCGAAACCCGTACAACCCCAGAGCAATGTCTTTATTATCAGGTTTTGAAGAAAATGCCATCTTTAATGACATACTGCGGTGGATTATGAGTGTGTACTAAGTAACGGCGAGTTATGGTGCCCAGATTCTTAGTGGAGGCGAGGCGGGCCCGGCACGGGAATTTGCAGTTTGTACATTTCCAGTTGAGCGTGTTGCGGCACTGCTTTACTAAGTTGAAGCTGTAGCCATTCACCAGTAAGACACTTTTGCCCTTTGAGTTCTTGAGTAACATCACTGTAACAAATGTCATACAAAACTTTATATTCCAGCAACTAAGTCATTTTTGTTTTATTGTAACTTTATTAATAAAGTTCATTTAAGTATACTTATTTAAGATTGCAATAGGGCCTTACTTGATCCCAGTCACTCAAATACTTAGTTTGAGCGCAGGTCAGTTGGGAACTTTTCTATGCTGCCTCAGGTCTGTGTTTATAAGTAGGTACTTTTCTGTATCACAATAATAGAAATCTGTTTATTGAAATGAAATGCATTGGTTGTTCGGACGAGACTAACTTTATTATAAAATAAAATAGAGAAATATTTTAGTAGGTATATCTTAAAATTAAAATAACAAATATTTATTAAATTCTTTTAGCAGATGTCCAGGCTAAATGAGAGTAACAATTATTGAACTGCCTTAAATAGCTAACTAAATAACCTATGTCAGGGCGAGTTAGGACAGCAAGATACATCAAACTTCCAATTTTTTTTTTATTACAATTTCCCTTCACAAACATTTCACTTTTCAACAATCAATTTACATTTATTTATTTATTTACTCTTTATTGTTTATTAAAAAAAATACAGATAAACATAAAAGGTTAACAATGTACAAAAGGCGGTCTTATCGCTCTAGAGCGATCTCTACCAGACAACCTACATTCTATTGGGGTTTCTGCAGAATTACAATCAGAAATAATAATGTTTTCAAACAATTATTGTTCTCATACCTAATGCTCATACATACATACATACACACAACTTCACGCCTGTATCCCGTATGGGGTAGGCAGAACACCAGAGGTAATATAACCATCTGATGTCACGTTTGCCCCTCTATTATACCTGCCTACTAGCATTTAAATTCTTATCAACATTAATTTTTATGCCCAAATATCTCTTAACTTGGCCAAAATTTTTAATTTTGATTTCCTGACTCAGATTTTTTTATCAAAAATCAGTTTCAGCTTTACAGTTTGAAAACATAAAAAAATCATTAACATAAATACCAACAATTGTTTTTTTATTGTAATCATGATTTTTAACAAATTCTAACCTACTTTTACTATTATCTGAACTGCACAATGTTCCCTCTACTCTCTTATACCAAACAAGAGTCAACTGCTTCAAGCCATACATTGCCTCTTTTTAATTTTAAAACTTTAGTACAAGTATTTAAAGGAAAACATTCTGGAAAATACATGACAATGTCTTCATCTATGTGACCATTCAGAAAGCAGTTGAAATATCCAAATAAGTAAAATCCGTACCTGATCTTAAATAATAATAATAAATAAATATAAATATTTGTGACACTCACACAACATTATCTAGCCCATATTAAGTTTCTCAAAGAACTTGTGTTATGGATACTAGATAACTGATATACTTAAGAAATATATAAACATACATATTGAATAAATACATATTTTTTATTAGAATAAACTTAAATAAACATATAAACATCCATGACTTAACGACTAATATCTGTTTTCATCACACAAATATCCGCCGCCGCCGGGATTCGAACCCTGGAGCTCTGGCATACAAGGCAATGTATGTTACCGCTACACCAGCCGGTCGTCCAAAATCATATTATCTTTTAATGTCTTCTTTTTATGTCATATCGTCTTATCTTAGGGGAAAATGTTTGTTTACAGTCAACACCACCTTTTTGTGAAAAGTTTTTAGCCACTAACCACACACTATTCTCACTCTATTATCAATCTCTAAACATTTTCTTAATAACTACTAACCACATCTTAATAAACACTACACTTGCATTACTGGGTGTACTGATCACTTCCCATACTCAATTTTCTTCAAAAGACTGCGGCTCCTGCTCTTGTATCATTACATCTCTCCTTGTGGAAACATTGTTTCTTGTTGGGTTATTAATTTATATACCCTTTCACATTTGCTCAATAACCAACGAGTAAGTATGTGTTTCTTGGGTTTTTTATCCCATTTTGTTTTTTTTTTAATACAGGTAAGTACCTAAGTATTTACCATAACTCTCAGCCATACCTATATAAAATTTGTCCTAAGTTCATGATACAATATTTACTGGTAAACTGGTCGAATTTAACCTTATCATTTGCTTCATGTGCATACCTACTGGCACCTGAATCTACATACCAGTCACATTTATTTGAACTTTCCACTAAGAAAAACAACGCTGAAAGCATTAATCTGTTTCTCTTTTTATCTGGTTTTTCGTTTAAAAGTGGAAATTGGATTTCGATAATGACCAGTTGTTTTTGGTTGGAACATGTTTGTTTGTTGTTGTTTTCGTCGATTTCACATTGACATTTGCATTTGACATTAGCGTTCCGTTAGTCGATCAGTGTTCCGGATTCCGGAAACAAAAGTTTGGGAAAATAATTTCTAAAAGAAAGTACTACAGTTGATATATGTAATAGAGAAAATATTTACCCTTTATTAACAACTATTGTAATTTGTAATAACTAAGAAACGTCAATACGTAAGTAAATGAAAATAGGGTGAGTGGGGGCAAGATCGAACGGAATTTCAATGAGATGCGGAGTGTTGTTTTTGAATACATGTGAAAAACTACATATTTACTTGAAGAAACACGCAAAAAGTCAGATTGTATAATTTTGTTTAACCCTAGATAGCTAACCTCCGTCGATTCGACGGGCAGCGTAAAATAATATCGCTAAGTATAATATCTTTTTAACGGTGCATTCAATGGTTTTGTTTAACCTAGCCAACTAAGTAGTCACCACTGGCGTTGTAGTGGCGCACGCGTTGGTAAGGTGAGTGTCATAGGTTCTAAGGTACAGGACCTTTGCCCGTCGTTTCGACGGGTGGTTAGCTTTACTGTTAGTTTTTAGTGTGAGTGTGTAACAAAATCTGTTATTTATTTTTAGATTTTTATTATGTCTTCATTGCAAGATGATGCAATAGTTAACCTGCTTTGGCAAGGACTTAGTGATGATGCTCTGGATGATAGTTCAGCCAGTGAGACCGAAGATATTGTGGTGGAAGACGAGGTACAAAGTGATGAAAATTATCAACCGTCTGATTCCGAAGAATCATGTGTGATTCCATCTCAAGACTTAAGCCCTGATACTCCTGCTTCTGAAACTTTGGAGAACAACATCATTCAATTGCCTCAAAGGAATATTCGAGGTAAAAATCGATATGTTTGGGCTACTAGTAAAGGAAACATCTCGAACAGAACGTCGGCGAGGAAAATTGTCCGCACTGCAAGGGGACCTAACCGTTCATGTAGAGGTCTGGTGAAGGAAGTATCTTTTTCGGAAAGTTTTTCACAAACGAAATTTCGCGAAGAAATCGTGAAATGGACGAACGTTGAAATATCTGTGAAAAGATGTTTGTATCAAACTGTGACCGCGACACAAAGCGCCAGTCCATCCGATGCATCCATCCACCAGCCGAGACCTGCAGGCATCGACTTCCACTGCTGTAATACCTGAAGAGGAATCACCGGCGTTTTCTCATGAAAATTGCAAAAGAAAAACGTGTGGGAAATGCCACCATAAGAAAAAGCGTATGACTAAAAGTGTCTGTGCCAACTGCAAGTTACCGATATGTAGGTAGTGAACGTAAAGTTGACTTTTGTGTCACTTGTGCTCAAGAAAAATATATTTTTTTATGTGATTAGTACTGCTTGTGTTCCTATGTGTCCAATTATGGCAAAAAAAATACATGTGCTTAGAATAATTTTTTTAAGTTTGCAAATTTAAATTATAAATTACAAAAAGTTCCTTTTTTTTAGATGTTTAGAAAAAGTAGGTATATTCTAATAAATAAATAAATAAAGTTGATTAATAAAACGAGTGTTTTATTTAAAACAATCAGTTTTAACCATATAGTTAAATAAAATTTAAAAAAATTAAGTAAGGTGAGTGGGGGCAAGATCGAACGGTTTTTAATGAGATGTGTAGCAGCCGCGCAAAGCCGAAATAGCGATGGCTTGCTGCTACCCTGGGTAGACCGTAAGGGTCTCGATTAACACGCTAAAATGAAGTACAGTTCTTTGATCAAGGGCAGTAGGTGACAAAATAAATACGGAAACGTACCTTTGACTGCCGCTGCCCTCGCGCTGATCTTCACCTCGATGTCTCCAGCCGGCTGGTGGTGGCTTTGCTGATGAACTAAGAAGGCTTCTCCTCACGACACGCTTAAATTTGGTTAACTATTTGTTTTGTTTTGTGATAAAGATTTTTCGATGGATCGAAAGCGCGGGCTTCGGATTGAATCCTTAAGTCGTAATGGTACGTTCCGCATGACAGTCGAAACGTCAACTGTCACTGTCACCAACTTGACTGAAGTAAGAACTGTACTGTAGGTTACGTTCCAAATTACGTTAAAGTTAAATTGATGTTGAATGATGATAACGAAACATACCGCCCACCAAAATACCTGTGGTATTTTCTGATTTACAAAGAATAACGATTAAAAAACGATTATTTGAGTAACGAATGCTTGTGAATGATAAACTGAATTATGAACTAACTTAAAGCTAATAAAACTAGAAAAATGTTATTGATTGATGTCATCCTCTGTTGGAAGAGGGCACAACTTTACCAACGGACGAGTGATTAATTGATTTTTTGCTGTTCTGATAACTGCGATACGAGCTACTCCATCAGCACCAGATTTAAGCGATAAAACGCGACCAAGTCCCCAATGCAATGGGGCGCGAGTATCATCCTTAATTATCACTATAGAACCTATAGAGAGTGGTTTGGAATCTTTAGTCCATTTTGCTCGTTGGGTTAATGTATGAAGATATTCATGCTTCCATCGAGACCAAAAATTCTGATGAAACGCTTGTAACATCTGCCACCGATTAAGCCGAGAAATATTAAGTTTGGAAAAATCTTCATCGGGGACAGAAGTCAAAGGTTCTAATGTGAGAAAATGGCCCGGAGTTAAAACTGAAAGGTCATTAGGATCAGAACTTATAGGGCACAGAGGCCGTGAATTTAAAATTGATTCGATTTGACTAAAAAGAGTTGTTAGCTCTTCAAAAGTTAATACTTGATCACCTACTACGCGGTATAAGTGAGATTTAGCTGCCTTTATCTGAATCTCCCAAACGCCTCCAAAATGTGGAGCGGACGGAGGATTAAATTTGAATTCTATTTGTTGAGAGCTAGACGCTTGCTCCATAAGACTGGAAAGTTGATTTCTAGCTCCAACGAAGTTGGTTCCACAATCCGCATGAATAACGCTACAGCGACCGCGACGCGAAACAAAGCGACGTAAAGCTGCAATAAAACCTTCGGTTGACAACGTCGATACTACTTCGAGATGGACACCTTTAGTTGTAAGACACACAAAGAGACAAAGATACGCCTTGTCTATCTTAGCACCGCGATGTGAACCTAGTTTAATACGGAATGGGCCTCCAAAATCGACACCTACAACTGAAAAAGGCTTAACTTCGTTTAGGCGATAGGCTGGAAGATCACTCATAAACGGTTGAAGTGGTCTCGGATTAGTTCGATAACACTTAAGGCATTTAGATAAACAGCGCCGTACGGTACGCTTAGCAGATATGATCCAAAATTGTTGCAATAGTAAAAAATGAGTTGTATTAATACCAGGATGGCAATAACTACGATGAAAATTATCAATGATTAGGAAAGTGAGTGGATGGTCAGACGGTAAGAGAGCAGGATGCTTTTGTTCGAATTCTAATCCTGATCGTGATATTCTGCCGCCCACCCTGAGAACTCCCTGCTCATCAAGAAATGTATTAAGTTTCTGAAATGGTTTCGGTAAAGTTTGATTCGATTTTAGTTTCGATATTTCCTCGGAAAAAATACAATTTTGTACAAATTTAACGATTCGCATTAAGGACTGATGACGTTCGACATTGTTCAAGAATACGGTTTTATTAGCCTGGGTTGGGTTTCGAGTATTATTTATAAATCGGTACATGTATGTTAATATATTAATAATTTTATTTAATGAGGAAAAGCGACTTAACATGGTATCAAACATCGACGCTTCTACGGTGCTGGTAGTAGTCAAGATAACTGATTTACGTGATTCGGCTTGAACAATCAAATAATCGTTGGCTGTTAAATCATTTGGTTGTAATGGCCATGAGATTTTATCTTGTGCTAACCAACCTGGTCCCGTCCACCATAAGGAATTGGAGATAAGGTCATGGTTAAATAGCCCTCGAGAACAGATATCTGCCGAGTTATGTTCAGAGCATACGTGATGCCAACAGTCGACTGGTGTTATGTCTTGTATATGACTGACGCGGTTAGCTACGAACTTAGCCCAACGAAACGAATGAGATCTAAGCCACGACAAAACGACAGTCGACTCTGACCACAAATAGACAGCTTCTATAGGTATTCGAGACACGTAGGTATCACGGACGAATTCATACAAATCAGCGAGTAAAACAGCAGCGCATAATTCTAATCGCGGTAGGGATGTGCGTTTTAAAGGTACGACACGTGCTTTGGAACAGCTTAGAAAAGTTTGCGTGAGACCGTCAATTTGCGTAACGCGTAGATAGATTACCGCATCATAAGCTACCTCAGAGCTATCGCAAAAGCCGTGAATTTGATACGATTTAACGTTAGTACAAGTTATATTCCTATTAATTCTGAGTTGCCCAAGGTCTGGCAATTGATCGCGATATTGGTTCCATGTACGAATGACCTCGTCAGGAGGAGTTTCGTCCCAGCCGATTCCGATTACCCAAAGCTTTTGGATTAAGCATTTCGCTTGAATTGTGATCGGGGACAAGAAACCCAACGGGTCGAATATCCTAGCGAGTTCGCTAAGAATAGAACGTTTAGTACATGGCCGAATTGTAGATTTAACATCGAAAATAGGGTCAAAGACGAAAAGAAGAAAAGAGGCGTTAAAGACGACACGAAGACGAGTGGTCGTTGATTCAGGGCGTAAGACATAATGATAAGGAATGTAATACCTTCCGTTTTTAAGTTTATCAATAGGTACTAACGACATATGACCAGTTTCAATGTAATCCGACATGAAATCTGCGTACTGTGCTTTTATTGCAGCATCACGTGATAATCTGCGTTCGATAGTATGAAAACGTCGTGATGCGACTTCGCGTGAGCCTTCGAATACTGGATCAGAATCTCTGTTAAACGGTAAAGCAACTACATATCTACCAGTTTGATCCCGGTGATGTTCGGTAGGAAACTTGTTTTCGCATAAAGTTTCATCCGGGGACATTAAGCGGACATTTGGGAGAGTGTCAAGATCCGAAAACTGTTTTGCTAATGAATTTAATGAATTATCAGTCTCTGACATGAAAGATGTCAATAACGTATTAGAAGCTAAGCTAGTTTTACCGAGAAGCAACCACCCGAAGATAGAATTGAATGCGGTAGGTTGATTAATGTTTCCTTTTATATGTTGACTACGGATTGATTCTGCGAAAACATCTGCAGCAAGTAATAAATCGATAGGGCCAGGAATATCGAAGCCAGGGTCTGCTAAAGGCAATGTTTTTATATGAGACCATCCAGATGTATTTAATTTTGCTATTGGCTGATCGCCACATATTGTTTCAATAACGTGCATGTCTAAATCGAAGATAACACGATCGTTTGTGCCCACACCACACGTAACATTACCGAGTATAGACGCAAAGGCCTCACCGAGACCACTTATTTTAGCATTAGATTGAGTGCATTGCAGATTTAAAAGCTTAAGTGCAGATTCAGTGATAAAATTACTTTGGCTGCCGGTGTCGAAGAGCGCCCGAAACGAAAGCATTTGCCCGGTGCTGTCTCTGACTTGTACGATAGCGGTAGCAAGCAATACGGTGGTATTTGTCATTGACCTTGAAACTAAAGAAGATGCTGACTCAACATCGTTTTCACTATGGAGTAAGGTATGATGCTTTCGCTTGCAGACACGACATGAAAAAATAGATTTGCAGTTTTTTAATTGATGTGAGGGCTTAAGACAATTGAAACACCAGCGTTTTTCATTAGCGATTGCCATACGTTCCTTGACTGATTTTTTAGTAAAGTCTGAACATGATGTGATCGAATGTGAATCATTACAGAAACTACAACTGAATACCCTTGTAGCTATGGCGGGCGATTCGGCAACCAATGTGTGCGCAGTGTAATTACGTTTAGGCGGTTGTTGTGGCTGCGGCGAAGTTAATTTCGACATAAGTTTATGAGGTTTATGCAAATCTGAAAAGTGAGTGTCCCGTAACAAAGCTTCACATTTAGATTGTAAAAAGGTTTTCAATTGTACATAAGTAGGTATCTCGATTTCTGAATAACTCTCTTCAAAACTACGACGTAAGTTTGGTTCCAACTTCGATAAAATATGATAGATTAAAACAAAATCCCAACTTTCAATAGGTAAATTAACAGTTTTTAGAATACACAAATTTTCTTCAAACATGTCTAACGATTTTCGAAACATGTGAGGATTTCTGCTATCGAAGTTAATATTCAAAATATCCCGCCAGCATGTAAAAGCTAATTCGCGCTTGCTCTTATATCGTGCGACGAGCGCTCGGTACGCGTCGAGGTAATGCTCGTGAGACACGGGGAAGGTCTTCACTATGGACAGGGCGTCACCACTTAGAGAAGCCACTAAGTAATGAAACTTCTCAGTATCAGAAAGAGAATTAGAATTATGTATCAAGGCGTTAAAAGTATCGAAATATTCAGGCCATTGTTTAATATTACCAGAGAAAGAGGGAAGCGCAATTTTAGGTAGGCGTATGTTCGAAGAATGGCTACCACCCTGTATATGAGTCGATTCAGATCTACATATTTGACGCTGCATAGATGATATTTTGAAATACATTTCGTCGAATTGTTCTTGCATACTTGTTTCTTCATTCTCAGGGTCGTTTAGAATTTCTAAAATAGTAAGGTGCGCTTGTTCAAAATTAGCAGCTATTTGTTTAATTTCCTGATGGTATGATAAAAATAAATCCCGTTGCGATGTGTCATTTATAGCCAATAACCCAATATCGAACGCCTTGGCTAACCGTTTGTAAGCAATAGTCCGCTTTCGACGAAAAGATGCTAAGTCCTGTGCAGTATACTCAACGTCCACAGATCTAGATTTCGCTTTAGTAAAAGCACTTCGTTTGCGACTCGATTGTCTAGTTAATAATGACATGTTCGTATTTTAATTCAATTTCGAAACAAAAAAATATGAAAACCAAAATAAATCGCAGTCAACAAGAAATCCTCGCCTTAAGTAGCAATTAATTCAATCTATCAAAATGTCCAATATTGAATTTCGCTCGAAAGTGTTTGTTTTACAATTATATGATATTAGGTAGCGCTTAAATAAAACATTAACTGACAAACAGCCTGGCCTTTAGTTCAATGAATTCATCAAATATCTAAAAGTTTGTTACGATATTAGAATATTATGGGATTAAAAAGTACAAGTTTAGTATAAACTTCTATTTCTCGTGTTCGTTTTTTAACAATCTGCAAACGTACGATATTATATTCACAGGTTGAACAGTCTACAGCACTATAACACACGCAATGTGTATGGGAATGTACGAAGAACGTTGCGCTGCATATTGCTGTATACCGAACAGATTGAACAGTCTTAAACACTAGGTGATGCGCTATTAGTATGGAACTGTATGAACAACGTTGCGTTTTGTTTGTTGTACACCGAACAAATAACGAATATTAAAACTGAGTTAAAGTTGGACAAGGAATGAAGACACTTCTGATTTTACCCTCAAAATAATTTTTAAAACATATAGTGGTTTTTTCCTATAGTAAATTGTTGTACGAATGAAACTTGATTACGATTTAGAAATAAGGAGATTTAAGTCGTAAAGATGAATAGGTAGGTATAATATGTGATATTAAAGTAGGGCGATAATATTGAATATGCACCGATTACTTGGAGACTTATTTGAGTTCCTACAATAATTATAATACCTATAACCGATTTGATAAGATACCTTAAGTTCTTTAGTGATAATTAGCGACTAAGAAAAGAGACTGATATAATGCCGTAGCCTTTTCTGGCTCTGATGGAGAGAATTAGATATAACTTACCGATATGAAAAGATTGTTTAAGTTATACCCGTCGATTAACCAGAAAAACCACAAGCATTCGTAAGAGATAGGTGAAAGATCCCTGGTTTCGGCACCATAAAGATGTAGCAGCCGCGCAAAGCCGAAATAGCGATGGCTTGCTGCTACCCTGGGTAGACCGTAAGGGTCTCGATTAACACGCTAAAATGAAGTACAGTTCTTTGATCAAGGGCAGTAGGTGACAGAATAAATACGGAAACGTACCTTTGACTGCCGCTGCCCTCGCGCTGATCTTCACCTCGATGTCTCCAGCCGGCTGGTGGTGGCTTTGCTGATGAACTAAGAAGGCTTCTCCTCACGACACGCTTAAATTTGGTTAACTATTTGTTTTGTTTTGTGATAAAGATTTTTCGATGGATCGAAAGCGCGGGCTTCGGATTGAATCCTTAAGTCGTAATGGTACGTTCCGCATGACTGTCGAAACGTCAACTGTCACTGTCACCAACTTGACTGAAGTAAGAACTGTACTGTAGGTTACGTTCCAAATTACGTTAAAGTTAAATTGATGTTGAATGATGATAACGAAACAAGATGAGTAGTGTTGTTTTTGAGTCCTTGTGAAACACTACGTATTTATCAAAATTTAAACTTGATGACTTGTGGATGACGACCAGAGAGTATATTTTTCAACTAGTTTGTTAAATTTCATTTAAATCTATAAAGTAGTGAATACCACACCAAGCATCATTTGCAATGGACAAAAATAAAACAGGGGAAAGACGGAACGGTGACGGGGAAAGATCAAAGTATTTTCTAAAATCGTTTAAGAGAATGACATACATTCTTGGTCAATACTAGTCTATGGAAAGTAATGCCCTGAAAACAAAATAACAGCTCAAGCGTCAAAACGCCTAAGGAAGCAAAGACAAGACAAATATTTTGATTTTTGTATTTCAATCTTACCCCACCGGGGGAAGATCGAAGTGGATGTTCTCAAACATTGCTGAGCGATTGTTTAAAGTAAAATTTATGATAAAAGTTAAAGGCAAAATCAGCCACAAATAAAAAATCTGATTATGTTACATTTGTCATATTTGGTAGCATAATATTTTTCCAAATATCTTACTCGAAAATTGATATGTTTATCTTACCCCATCAAAATGTAATGGGTAAAGATATAAAATTGTGTCAATCCCTACAATACGAGTAATGGCGAAAAATCTATTTAATAACTCAAACGTAAATAAAAAGTAATTATTAAGTATCCAAAAGAATCAGTTGTACCTAGCTTTTAATGAAAGTTACAGGATGCGGGGTAAGATAAAAATACTTGAAGAAACACGCAAAAAGTCAGATTGTATAATTTTGTAAAAAAAAACATGTTTCTTTGCAATAACCTTCAAGCATTGACCATGGCATAGGAGAAAATTAAATAGCGGCTTAAACAGTGCTACAAACACTTAAAAAAACTCTGCTAGATGTGGCGTTATTGTTGACTTCCTGTCTTACCCCGTTTTTCATCTTCCCCCCACTCACTTACTTCATAAAAAAAATAAGCTTTTTTAAAACACCCGTCGTTTCGACGGATGGTTAGCTTAAACAGGTTTCGCCAGAAGGTTAGCTATCTAGGGTTAAAAAAAGACGTACGTGGCACTCGGAGACTGCCGCGGTAAAGCTATTGTAAAGCATTTTTTATCAACTTATGCAATTATAATCTGTGCCGGTGGGAATGGGGGGTGTTAGGTTTTTTTCGTAACGGAATTTCTGGATTCGGTCTACACGCTCAAGGCCCGCGATAGAAGCTATGCAATAGCTTAAAAACATGTTTCTGTGCAATAACCTTCAAACGTTGACTCAGGCACAGGAGAAAAATAAATAGCGGCTTAAACAGTGCTACAAGCACTTAAAAAAATCTGTAAGATGTGGCGTTATTGTTGACTTTCTGTCTAACCCCATTTTTCATCTTCCCCCCACTTACCCTACATCATTTGCTATATTATAAGTTTAAAGTTTTAAGCAATTTCTTGAAGAAGGTGAATTAATCACGGCGAGATTGAACTGTGAATATAACAATGAGTTATTGTTGTTGTAAGTACTTTATTAAAAAAATTCATCTCTTTCATTAAAGATGACCAATTATATTATCGGTTGACGCTCGTCACGGCAGTCGCTCGAGACCACAGTTTCTGTATAGACACCGAAACATATAATTAAAATAAACCCAGTAAAAGCAGGTAAAACAGTTATTTTATCTGAGAAAAAGAATCATAAAAACTAAGAACAAACATGTTAATGATAAATTATTTCATTATAAAATGTGCAACAAGCTGAAGTGGCTACTTGTCTTTGTTTTTCAACCGACTTCCAAAAAAGGAGGAGGTTCTCAGTTCGTCTGTATGTTTTTTTTTGTGTCTTTGTTACACGATATTTCGGACAATTATGAATCGATTTCAAAAATTCTTGTTTCATATGGTCCCATATAAATTTCATCGAAATCGGTTGAGTAAGTACTATATTTTAATCAATTTTATAACGATTTTGTAACGTATCTTGGCGCGTGTGATTGATGACTGGGTGAGTGTGATTCAAATCTTTTCGCACAATATTATTCCTTTTGTCAAAAATGATTTTGCTGGTACATCTGCTTGTCATCGTGCACATCCATCTGCTATAGTTCGGCCGTTCAGAGAATGCGTTCCTGACACCTGTCAGTTAGTCACGACTAGTGATGGGCACAACATAACACTGAGTTCGTTACCGTTCCTCCAAAATGAAACGCCGTGTTATTTTTAAGATTATTTTCGGTTTTAAATTGGCGGAATTATTTAAAATTTGTATTTTAGTAATTTAAGTGGAAACCAAGAAAAGGTAATATTAATTTAATAAAATTGTTTTATTTATTTTTTGTTACAAAGTCACAATCTGTATTTCTATGCAATAAAGTATATTGAATTGAATGTGCGTACAGAATATTACTCAGACTCCGATTCGCTTGAGGAGGTAGTTTCTTCATCATCATCTTCGCCTACATGTATAATTATTTTATTATCAATAACAGTTTCAATCCTAATATCTCGGTCAAAATGTTCCATTATCAGGTTTTTAGTCTTTCAACAACCTTTGTTATCTTATAGTCCATTATTTTCAAATTCTTAAAAAGAAAAACGAAACGTATTATTTCATAAAGTATACCTGTTTAAGAACAGATTACGATACTGTTATTATTAGCACAGCACTACAAATATAAAGCTTTGACATAACCTTGTAATAGCGCAGTATAGATTTTGAAAAATATTGTTTACCAAGTCATTTGACACTCAGTTTGGCACAAAATTATAAAATTCATTGATTATTGATATAATAATGTTGTTTTAATGCTCATCAATTGTTAAAACGGTAAACAACCAGCAAAAATATTTTTTATCGTAACTGCAACGCCATTACAAAGTTACGTCGTCAGTTCAATCGCGATGTGTCAGGAACGCATTCTCTGAACGGCCGAACTATAGTACTGACACGTTCGGTTTGTTTGAAGAAGGTGTATCCATTAATCACGGCGACATCTTTGCCGCGATGGTTTTTGTACCATTGAACTGAAACTAAACGATAGGTACGTTAAATATTGTTAGTTAATCTTCTTTGTATAGAGGTTTATTTTATAGAAAGCGCTGAATTCATTGAATGACTGAATGCCATCGAACAATTACTGTATCACATTGTATTGTATTGTTTCATATTACTGTTTTCTCTAAAATGACAAAACAAAAGCCACGAAAAAGCCATTTGTTCTTTTAGTTATTTTTAATCATAGTTCTGATCTAATCATAATCCTTACTTTATTTTGAACGAGCTTTTTCCCGCGACTTCGTTCGCGCTGAACTCTGTGGTAATTTCGGGCATATCTTCCATAATACAACCAGACACCCAATGAAAGATCTTTTATACATGTTTCACACTGAGAGCACCTCAAATTTGATTGAAAAATAAGATTTTTCAAACAAATTACAAAGTCCTATATTTCCCGTCCCGTGGGAATTTTGGGAATTTCCTTCCATTAATACAACCGAACACCCATTGAAGAACCTTTATACCAAGGTTCACATACGTGCACTCTGTACATAAGATTTTTAAACAACCTAACAAGTCCAATATTTTCCGTACCCGCGGGAATTTCGGGAATACCATCCTTAGTGATCCTCTATACTCCCTAAGAAATGTGTGTTCTAAATTTCAGCTCTCTACGACCAGTGGTTATAGCTATACATTGTCTGTCAGTTACTCAGTCAGTAACGGAACAGTTTTATATATTAAGATAATATACTCGATCTGGTAACGAATCTTGGAGCTGGGTTTGTGTGACCATTGAACTGAAAATAAAACGATCATTTAACTACCGTTTTATTCTTTCTTAAATTAAAATATTTGCTTGATTGCAATGTTTCTTCCGAACTAAGAACGAATATGAATGACCCCCGCTTGGTGGCAGGATTCAGTCAGGGCCCGATTATCAGGCCACCTTTAACTTCATACAGTATAAAATCTGCCGAAAAATATGACTGCTCCGCCGGTGATGTGCTCCGGCAATATTTTATGTTGAGCCAGTTTTCCGAAGCATTTTGAAGCTCATCTTCACTTACCATCAGGTTAGATCGAGTTCAATCGCGGGATTACTGTACAACATAAATATATTATACAGGGCTAATTTTAATTAGCGCATTACCTCTTGCAGGGAGCCTCTCCACATCAAGCCCAACAACATTTGTTCTACAACTTTTTAAAATTAATAGTTTTTAAAATTTTAGTTTTCCTATAAAAAAATATTTATAGCCTCTGTTTAGAGGCGTAACTCTATTTACTCTGAGCCTAGGTATGCCACGCACCTTGCGCAGTAAAATATCGCTTCATAATAATAATAGGTACTTCTTACAAAATGGATCAAAAGGAGTAAAAGATTGTTTGTTTTTATTTTTTGTGTTATTTGTCAAGATTTAAAAAAAGTCGTGGAACAAATGTTGGGATTGATGTGGAGAGGCTACCTGCAAGAGGTGATGCATAATTAAAATTAACCCTGTATACTTATTTAATAAGCAAAGTGCTGTAGTCAGTCATGTACCTTCGGTAATCTATTTAGATACTAACTTTTAGTAGATATAACATCACAAAAATATGAATAATGAAATGCACAAAATCCTGCAACCATTCTTTATTTAATATAATCAGTAATGAAAATGTAAGTAAATATCATGCGATTCAATACTTTCATAAACGATTTTGCAATGGTAAACATAAATAATATGGTACCTATTTATTTATTTATCTAAATAAGCAACTATGTATAAAATTCAGCAACTATGTAAATACGTTACACAAATAAAAACTTCGTGAGATATTTAAATTTTTAAATATAGTAGTCTCCACAAACAGACTAGCCACATTTCCTATGGCCTCGATTAGACTATTACGTAGAGCCAGCTGTCTATAAAGACACTAAAATAGTGAAATAAACATTTGATTAATCAAAACAAAGCAAAAAATATCAGAATTTAAAACAACAAACCACACAGTTTAAGTCATCAAACAAAATCATTGTTAAGAACCGTTTAGTTATAGGTATAATATAAAGTTAATTCTTCGCCTCATTATTAGTTTCTCTTAAAGATTGTCTTTTACAATTAAAGTTAAAAAGATTGTTGTGGTTGATAGTAAATGTCAAGCTATTTCAATATTCACGAATCCATTTAGGATAAGATGGAGTCATACCGACGCTAATACATTTCTTTAAACGGCAATGCCTGCAGTATGTTCTAGTATGGAGTTTTACTTCACATTCGCCGGTAAGTTGGACACATTTTTCCTTTTTTTTGGTCTGGACCTGAATGTCGCTTGTAAAGGGACTTGCATGACTCGCAGCACATAATGCCATAATGTCGTCCGCTCACTTCATCGTTGCATACTGGACATAATCCATTAGGCCCGTCTCCACCTGTTTAAATGAAAAAATAACCTGTTTAGTAATACTTTATCTAATTTTTAAATATTCATTTATTAAATAAGGTTTTTAAAACCTTCTGTTTGTATCTGCAGAAGTAATTTTCCTCGGAATCAACTAGTAATCAGCTGAAATAGCTACGATTTGAGTGACATCATGCCCACTCTAATCATCCCATAAACTACCATTATCCTATAAGCGAGTTCGAGCACCTTTCTTGTATACCTCATACAATGTCACATTATATTGTACTGGTTGAATGTGTTGTGTTAGTTTAAGGGGATTACAAGAGCTAGCTGACCTTGAATTACGCATGCACACATTGACACAATCGACGTGAACGCCATCTAACGACGACTCTATAGAACTAACGGTTGATGGAGATCACGCCGATAATTATTACTAAAAGCATTTTTCGATTTTGTCGAGCAAGGAATCGCCCGGCCGCCAAAGAATAAGTAATCAGATATAATATCAACTCAATAATTAATTTCAACTATTAAAATCATATTAGAAAACCTTTTGAGTTTTTATTTTACTGTACAAGCCTTCGTATTTTTTGACCTTTTAATGTAAATAGAAAAATATGTTGGTTTACTATACTCAAATATTTTTAATCATAACGGTTTTCAATAATAATTTTATTATTCTTAATTGTTGTAGATCATTAAAAAATATCAATGAAACTAGTAATATTCGCGGGGAAGATATTTCTAGCACTATATTATTTGAATTTTATCTTTAAAATTGAATCAGTAGGTACTTTACGTGTACAAATAAAAAAACCAATTGACGGTATTGCCATAAACTCCACAGTTTTAAAAAATGGCCGTAAGTAGATACTTCCTGTATGTACGTACTCAATCTACCAATAAAATGTGTTCTAAACCTTTGGAAATATGTCTTTTGTTCTTAGAATATAACAAAAAAAAACTTAAAATTATATTATTCTAGTTTTTTTTTATAAAAATTATCTTTTATCTGGCCAAGTTGAAGTCAAAAACATAGGAATGTCAGTGAAAATATGACTTAAATATGGCGTCGTCAGTCACCTGCAGTCTTTGTCGATTCAAGTAGTTTTCTATACTAATATTATAAAGAGGAAACCTTTGTATTTTTGTATGTTTGTATTGAATAGGCTCAAAAAGTACTGGACCGATTTCAAAATTTCTTTTACCATTACTTAGAGGGATTCTTCCGAATTCGTATAGGCTACTTTTATCCCGAAAATCCCGCGGGAATCGAAATTGCGCAGGTAAAACCGCGCGCAACAGCTAGTTCTTGATATACACGAAAAGTAACAAACATACATACATACATAACTTCACGCCTGTATCCCTTATGGGGTAGGCAAAACACTAGTAGTTATAAGACCGTCTGATGTCACTCCTCCTAAAAGCTCCTGGAAGTACCTAGTACCGAGACTTTCTTATAATAAGGAAATATTTGCAAATATCAAAAAGTTTCTTCTTGAAAAATGTCTGCATTTATTTATAGTTAAGCACATAGGGACATTATTGTAACTTCTTTATTCGTTTTAGAAAATGTGGAAAAAAATAAGAATATCTAGAATTTTTATGTTTTGTTATAATAAACTGAAATTATCGTGATTTTTCAATAAAGAGTTTTTTAAAGATCAGGTTCCTAGAGTATTTACTTCATTTAATGTCATGTCATTCATGAAATTTAAGACTTATTTAATTACCGTGCCCAGAATTTTATTAAGTTTCATTATCTCGAAAACCACTTAAAACCCATTAAAATGTCAAATTGATCGTTGAATGTGTATCTTTGATATTTTCATATTTTATGGAGTTTAAGATTTAGCGAAAAACAAAAAAAGGGTACGGTAATTAGGCAAAGAACGTTTACTCCGAGAATGGCCAAATTGTAATTTCAGTTATAAGAGGTTCAATATTCTAGTCAAAAATATTTATCTACTTACTTTTTGAAAAAATAATAATGTCCTATAGTAAACCAGCAAATTAAAAAGCTAAACATAATGTCTGGTCCATAGGAATATCGACGCTGTAACTCTGTAAGTATTAAGAGATTCAGAAAAGAAGAACGTTGTCGGAATTCGACTCTAATACTGATTTCCGAATTACTGAACCTCGAATAACGCTACCAGAAAACACGCAACCACGAATAATTAGTCCCCGAAATAACTTTACCACGAATTTTCAGGCAACAAAATAATGCTGTATAGAATATTTATATATAGAAACAGCATTATCCAATATCACCAGGCTAAAGTTTAAAATCACTTCTAATTTTAAGGATTTTGCCTGAAAGCAGAAACAGTGGAAATATATTTATTGTATTTTAAATTACTATTGTTTACATCTCGTGTATCTTTCATAAAACGGACTATTTGCTACATCTGGTTTTTACCCAAAAATTACAGATTTGAGGGTTATAATCGCCTAGGCAATAAAAAATAAAATGCACGATCTCATGTAGTAATATTTCTTACTATAAACAGTAGTCATTATGATTTGGGAGAAGCCATTTCCGAAAAATCTGACATCCCTCAACCGGCACTGGGCTAATTTGATGCATTACGGCCTAAACCTCCTCATCACCCAAAGGCGAGATTCATAGCCCTGCAGTGGGCTTATTACACGGAGTTGTGATGATGATGATTATGATGATTTGTAAAGTGATAGACACTAAATAACAAAAGTCATTTGATTCACTTACTGACTCCGATAGTATCCATAGAATATTCGATAGATCGATATCAATTTCTTACATCAGATAATACTGATTTCTGAATTCCCATTTCATTGGGGACCATTGTTTCTGTAAAGAGTCGCAAATTTTTGAATAAATGACAATTTAATTAAATTAAAAAACATTAGTTGAAACATACTAGTAATTTCTAAAAAATACAAAAAGATATTCATCCGCTGAACTGTGATAATAAAACAATGAAAACTAAAACGTAATTACCTGTAACAAAAATTTCGTCATATTACCAATTATAGTTATTTTCTTTACAACCATGGTGCCATTCAACAAGATAATTAATAAATAGTTTATTGAGCATTCTGCAACATATACCACCCAGTCTCCCGCACGCATACAATATGCATGCAAATTGTATGTGTGCGAGAGACTGGGTGGTATATATAATTCCGTTGCAGCCTGTACATAAAATATTCACTTAATACTTATTAAAGAAAAAACATAATATCTTTCTTTTAGTGGAATAGTATATTATGCTAAAATTAATTATTATCACTAAATATCTATCGTGGTCATGTATGTAATTAAAAAAGGACTTCAGTTAATCTTATATTTCTCAAAGCACAAAGGTAAGGGAAAACACAAAAGGCAGCTTTCAACTAAATGCTCGACGGCAGAGCTAATTATGATTTAATTGTAATTATGACTATGAGTCAGAGTACATCTAATAACGACTTCATCCTGCAGCCTGGTATTGACCGTCGCCTTGCAGCCCTGCGAATGCTTGCTGCAACGCCACCTCTCACTGGTATTGTTCCTCATGTGCAGTCCGAATTTGTGGCCCTTCAGAATGAGGCACGGTTTGGACCCTCTTATGATGTAACATGATAAGCCTAAAACATTTTGTTGTGAGTATTTTAAAATAATATTTGAAATGAATAATTATTTCAGTACAGATGTTTTAATTAACATTTATTCCAATTTTGTAAAAGCTGCCGTGATTCAAATATTTATACTAATATAATAAAGCTTAAGAGTTTGTTTGTATATTTGGTTGAACGTGCTAATCTCTGTATCAGACATTCTGATTTGAAAAAATGTATTTTACATTTGATAGCCTAATTCTAGAGGAAGGTTATTGGCTTTATGTAATCCAAAAAATTCTAGTAAACCACCCTGAGTATTTTTTTATGGAACGGACTTTTTTTACTGGCTAGGGTTTGACAAACACAACCCTTGACATTTTTACCTATACGTTTATAACCTGAACTCGACTGTAACTATTCATCCAAAGTGTAGATTTAACAAACTTTTTACAAATCTCAATTAAATTATAAAATAAGGATGAGCCGTTTATGTTCCATGACACATGGTGTTATCATGCGGACTTGTCACTGGCACACGTCTTTCCACGAGAAACTTATTCGCTAGAGATGCATGAAAGTACTTGGTCGATGAACCCTGTTAAAATACTTGTTGTTTTATTCTGGATGTTATTCAAAGCTATTTCAAAGTACTGAAACTATGGTTATGCACTTCGTAAACATATTTTTGAAATTTAAAACAGAGATAAACTCTTTCCTTTATTTAGACCATGAAGGCACAATTTCAATTAATAATTTTAATTATAAAATCTAGTAATCACACTTAATAACAGATTCAGTCGATGTTATCATCTGAATTTGTTATGGAATCTATCAAAAGGTTTTTTGGATTAAAATTGTACAAACAAACAAGCATTTATAACTAAAATGATAAATAAGAAAATAAACAACCATGAGCTGAGAGTTAATATCTGTGTTCATCACAATATATAAAAAATATACCGCCATGAAAGGCTATTTTACCAGTGTATCCGGTCATCAATATTTGGATTTTCCTCCGTTGCATTTCCAAAAATCATGTGTCAATACGTTGATCCATTTTTGTTTGTCTGCTTTTTACGATATCGATGTCTGGATAGCAATAAAATGGTTCCTCCTCTTTGAACCTTAGATTGTCCAGGGTTAGTTGAAACCGTAAAATATAACGTTCTCACACGACGTTCTCGTCGTCATGTTCCATCTCTGTTTAACGCACCGCAAGCGACCTCCAACTATGCTCGTAACGCTCCAAGATCACGTTTGCCAACTACGTAATAAAGTTTTCTCAAATATTGACATATTCAATACAAATAAAATCTCCTTTAAAAAATGTGTGATAAAAAATGTAGAGGACAATAGAGAAGTATAATCATATGCAAATTAAATCAATAAATTAATCAAATCTTAAGACTCAATAAATCAATAAACGTTAGTTTTTTCTATTTTTTAATGCATATTAAATAAATAAATAAAATATTCATGTGTGTGTATGTATGTATAAAAAAACTAACTATTTAATTAACTATATAATTGTTATAATACTATCATTGACTTTTTTTGTGTTACTTATGTCACTTTGTATAAATCTCTAAGTATCTATTTTACATAAAAATAAATATATTGCGTAATAAACGACAACATCAATAAAGATTAAAAAATAATAATAATAATTAAAAAAACAAAACATAAATTTGCATGTGATGATATTTAGGAAAGTAAAGAAAACAAAAAAAAACTAAAATTAAACAGTAAAGCCAATATCTTTTTCCTTGAACCACACAACAATTCAAAATTACCGTCAGTACTTATTTGTCAGATCACAGGATAGTTTGCCTCGCCGTTGCGTTGTATGTCGTCTAAGAAATGTATGTTGTGCAGGGTAGGTTTATTTTATAATAGTTTAGATGATGGATGCTGTTGCTATTGAGCTAATTAATTCTGTTTTGGTGTTCTTATTTTATTACTTGTCATTAGGAGTTTTAGTATATGAATAATGATGTCCTATTTAAGGGAAACCTATAATTAGCCTTATTTATAGTATTTATCAAACTTTGTATTATTGTATGCTGTAACGCTGTTGGTTTTCTAAATAAAGTAAAATAAAAATAAAATGAAGAGATTATGAATATCTAATGGTTAGATTGATGGTCAAATGTTCAATTTATTTGATTATACATAATATGTTACTCCCGTAATAATGAAAAATACGTGTTTTAAAAAACAACCGCCTATAACTGTTATCATCCAAAAGATTGAGAAAAGCATCTTATCTAATATATAAAATTCTCGTGTCACAGTTTTCGTTGCCATACTCCTCCGAAACGGCTTGACCGATTTTGATGAAATTTTTTGTGCTTATCCGGTATCTATGAGAATCGGCCAACATCTATTTTTTTTTATTTATATGGCAAAACAACGTTTGCCGGGTCGGCTAGTATTCTATAAAAAGAATAGCAATTAAATAAAACACTTTTTAACCGGATTTATCGCGTATATTTACATTTTAAATTTTGACTCGACGTTTCGGTGTCTTTGCAGACCCCGTGGTCACGAGCGACTGAGGTGTCAAGCGTCGGATTGATAGATTGAAAAAGTATAATCATCTCCATCTGTTTCGCAGTCTCCGAGCGTAGCGTTCTGGATTGACACAAAACGAGCTGACAGTATCTTGAGTTTCAGGTCTTGCAGCTTGCTGGATGTTAGATTTTATGTTTTTCAGGATAGGGTCCCATGTCGGTGATAGTTTCCAACCATCTTCTCTATTGAAATTAGGGTGTTTTTTAATTTCAATCGCTTCTCTGATCATTCTAGGAATGTAATGCTTCTCTCTAGATAAAATTTTTATAGAGTCAAACCTTAAGTAGTGGTTGGGCTTGTCAATGGAATACTCACAAACTGCAGACTTTGAAGCTCTTCGATTTTTAATATCAGCTATGTGTTCTTTTACGCGGGTTGATACGTTTCTTTTTGTTTGACCAATGTAGGAAAGCCCACAGCCGCAGTCAATCTTGTAAACTCCTGGGTCTTGTAAAGGGATGCTACATTTAACTGAGCGAAGATGTACATAAACATAAGTCTATAAAATAATAAGCTTAAAGAAATAAGTAAGTCAGAACTGACATATCTAAAATTAAAACAATAGTGAGATCGTACATCAACCATAGTTTTCAATATTAATAACATTATATTAGCCGAGTCACCTTTTTTTTTGAGCAAAGGGAATCATTGTTTTTTTACTCAAAAATAGAAATGAAAATTTATACAAAGTATCGTTTCCCTTTGCACATCGACTCGCTATCACGATAGAATTATATGCAAATTTATAAGGTTAATTTATTTCATAAGTTTAATAGCAAATAATAACAAGAGTGGCAACAAGTTCGAATATTTAAAATCGAATCTAAGAAAAACCATGATGAGAATGGAGAATACTGAAATCTATCATTCTAAGATTAAGTCACATTATTAAAATATACAATATGATACGCGATCTTGAAGCCTTTAAATTCGTTTAGCAATGATGCCATTGATCTAGATCAACAAGGAGTTCAAAAGTTATATTTTCTATGTCACCCAGGACAAGACGAAGTTTTTTAGATCTCTTCAGCAATCAGCTGGGTTTTTTCCTGTTTCCAAGGTAATGTTATTTTCTGTGTGATTTTTTATGTAAATAGTACGAGCATATAGTGGCTTTCAGCGAATTGATCAGCACCTTACAAACATTCCATCCAAAAAGCATACAATCACTACGTTCTACTCAGGACTTTGATTTTGTTGGTGAAATTGACAAATGATACTTGACAATTTTACTTGCCAATTAACTTTACTTTAAAAGTTACTAATCAACGCTTTACTTGAGGATCGTGAATGAGGTCGAGTAAATGGTGCCATTTGAACTTAATATAGATCTAATATAGATTTGAAATTATATATACCCTGCTGTCGGAGATCACAAATGTATGAAACTGACTTACCATCCATTCGTATAGACTTCGGTTAAGATGGCATACACCACGTTGAACTCAAGACTGTGCAATTTCCAGAAAAATATAGCCACGGCACTAGAGAACGCAGAATGCTGACAACTATTCTATGTTGAGCTTGTACACTACATAAAATTTAGGGTAAGCCATTCCATTTTATACTAAAGCTCAAAGCTCTTTGCTGCTAGTCAAGCATACGTGGCCTTGAGCAGGATGAAATCATTAGAAGGTCTACATAATGAAGAATTAGACAATTAACCGGTTTAAATGACTATGCAATAATGACGCATTGAATGAGATGAACAGACTGAGAAACATTTCCAGATAACTAAAAAGTAAAAATAAATTAAATAAAAAAACCTTTTTAAAAACAAGCTTTTATTTAGATGCACTTAAAAGAAAAAAAAAACTTTTACACCAAAACTTTTACTGTAAACGTATAGCGTCATTTCACATTTGACACAATTTATATGATGTAGCTAGTATAAAGCTTGTCGCGAGATTTAAGTAGGTACTCGTGTTAACTGAGTTTGTAAAATATTGACATCAAATTACTTAATTTACATGTTAAGTATGAATTAATAAGTGAGCCGAGCGCCAACGTCGCAAATGGTCCAGTACACAAGATCATTTCCCCACCATAGCCTTAGTAGCCGCATCAGGTCCCTTCACCTGCTACGGCTGGCTATCGGGGGGGAGAAGGTGAGCGTATTACGGCGGTTCCGTGCCGAGGCGGCGTCATCCTCCCGTCACCACTCCGCCGCCTCCTTCTGCGACATTACGTCCTCGCAGAAGGTGGTCATGGCCGCCCGAGCTTCTTGACACCTCAACATGGCCTTTACCAGGCTGGGGAGCGAGAGGTCATCCCCGACGACAGACAGTCAATTGGTGCCGCTGCCGACCCCACGCCGGACACACCGTCCAGGTGTGCTCCGCCGTATCGTCTGCGGCCCCACAGTGGTGACACACTGTCGTCACCTCAATCTGGGCGACCCTGTGCAGGTAGTGACCGAACCACCCATGACCGGTCAATACCTGCACCAGGCGAAAGGTCAGACTGCCCCACCTTCGCTGCACCCAATCAACGAGGACCGAACGAATCGCATCGATCGTCCAGGCTCCGTAAGCGGGTGCGGTGAGGGACTCTTCCTACCCCCTGAGGAGTGCCCTCCTGGCACTCCTGCGAACACGCGCCAGCTCCTCGGGACAAGGGCGCTCACCCACATCCGTCGTCTTGTTTTATTCAACCTACTTAATTCAAATCAGATTGATCACCTTATAATAAACATGCTTACCATTCGTTGTAACTACCATATTAAGCCTTATGAAAACAAACTTCAAACTTTATTGTTTCTATAATTTAAAATAAACTCCATTTTTGACAACAAATTTGGGAGGAGGATGAACGTGGTTGATACGACCGTGTAAAATTGTTGTGTTGTCCAGCGTAGTTGTGATTATAGCTTTGCAAATGCTGTTGTTTGTACACCTCCAGCTAGTTGTGGTCTTGCGGCGCGCGTTCACTCCAAAGCTATAACCATGTATAACGAGCAGCGGTTTTCCTTTTGTAGTCTTATAAATGTTTGCTGAAATAAAATACTGTTTTGTTTATTATTTTTACTTAATACTTCTCACCCAATATAATGTCACTAATGGCAGTGAGTTAAAACGGCGAACAAAATAAATGAAAATCGAAAATATGGTTTAAGGTTTCTATTCTAGGATTTTGTGTTATAATTTATCATTTATGTCCGCTATAAACATATTTTTTTGAGTAACTGAAAAATATGATAAATAAAATCACCCAACCACGACGGGTCATATACCTAGGTATAACTTCACGAATGTGGGGTAGGCAGGCTCATTCTATAGGGCAGGCTATCTATAGGGGTAGGCAGAGACTGGGGAACGCCATTTACTTTGTATTATCGAACAATAGTCAAGTTGCTTTTCCAGTTTCAATTCAAGTTGGCAGCTATTATAAAGAGATAATGCTATCATGATACCAGCCAGTCAAATCAAAGCATGCCTGTTTAACCAAGTAGCTAAGGTGGGTGTACCATGGAAGGCCACCTTAACAATTAAACCGTTTTAATTCGTTTATTTACGAGATAAATAAAAGAAACAAATTATTGTTAAGTAATACTTTGTTTTATTGTCTACTATAGAATTAAAATATTTTTATTTTAGACATAATCTCTACTGAATAAACTTATGTTTTATAAAGGTCTTTTATTTGGCCTTACTAGGAACAGGGCTCCAAAGAAGGCCAATATTATAAATCGGTCGTTCAACTTAAAAATAGAGTTGTAAAAATAAAAATATCTGCCGTCCCTAATTCTACAGAACAAGCTTTTTCATTGAAAAGAGACATTAAATGTCGTCTTAAATCATGTAATTATCTAAAAAACTCATTGAGCTTACCTAGGACACCATAGCATAACTGAGAATTTAATTACGGAATTGATATGAGAGTAATAATTGTCAGCATTATATCGATATCCAATAAGTTGCCAAAAGGTTTTAGAATTGAATTATAATTTTATTTTACATCCATAATAGCCTTCTTAAGGGTCCGTTCTTTGTGAGGCCAAAATGTTCCTTAGAAGGCTAATCTATAAGTACTAATATATAAAGCTGAACAGTTTGTTTGTTTGAACGCACTAATCTCAGAAACTACAAGTGGGATTTGAAAAATTCTTTATGCAATTGATAGCTCAACTCTTGTGGAAGGTTATAGGCTATATTTTATCCCGAAATTCCCACGGGATCAAAAGTTGCGCGGGTAAAACCGCGCGCGGTGGCTAGTATTTAATAAACTGACACAGATATCTTCTATTCAACATTGTCACCTGCATGACAGTAGCAGTTCTTTTCTGTGCCGTTTTATTTTAAAAAGTTATAAGTATTTTCATGATAAATAGATGTTCCTAGTAATTTCCATGTAGATACTCTTGCAAGGCCAACCGTCCAAGATTTGAGTGGCCTTATAAAGAGCAACCGGCCTTCCTGGGTAAAATTTAAATAGAATAGAATCGAAACTTTATTGTTTTTTAGGTAACATAATTAAACTTATTTTATTTATTTTATTTTATTTTACAATATTCGGAAAACTTACAGCTGTATTATAAAAAATAGACAGTGTTATAATGAGTTGCAGAAGGCCATTTAAAAGTTTTCAATAACTTATAACTAAATAGTGCATAACTCTGATATTTCAACTAAAATCGAAGCTAATTTCGAACTAATTCTTAGATAACAAATCACAGTAAAAAAATAAGACAATGATTGGTTATTTTACTTACGTATTGCTATTAACGTTAAAATTCAACGTCTTTAAACAATAATAAAACAATTTTAACGTCTACGACAGAAGTCTACGAAGCGAGGGACCTCACGAACAAAAAAGCGACTCCAGCGATTTGATGCTGCTCCTGTGTTCTTAAGTTAAGTGGGTCTAAGTGTGAGTAGAAGGAATTTGACATCAAATGACTATAACACCGACTTTTAAATAGTTGGCCTTTCAAGGAGCATGGCCTTACATGGCACACCCACCTTACTCATTGACATGATGATCATGTAGATACCTAGGTAATATTTGGGGTCATAGTGGTTATTTGCCATCAAAGGCATTCGTTACAACTGCAGCGGTTTACACTTGTAGCGACATCTAGCGACGCTCCATAGAACGATGACGACACGACAGAATTCCTACATCGTGCTATCAAAGTTTATATCGCGACTAGCTATATATACAACATCCCGACATCAACCGTCGCGTCGGGCCGTGGGCCGCGGCCTGCCATCCCTCTTCTGGGGATTGGGAATGAACACCTTGTTCCCAAAGTGGTGACCCCGACGTCATATGAACACGCAACCTTCTGATCTGGAAAAGAAGATCCCAAACACTTGTAAGAAATAAAAAGAGTTGAGCAGTAAAAAAAGTTTTGTAAGCTTTATATTTTTATATAGACGCCACTTGTAAGAAATAAAAAGAGTTGAGCAGTAAAAAAAGTTTTGTAAGCTTTATATTTTTATATAGACGCCGTTACGAAGAATGAATTTTGGTGGATTATGAGTATGCTCTAAATTGCAACGGATAATGACTCCTTCTTCTAGCTTCTGCGGCATGGATAACTAGAGTTCGTGCACTGCCATAACAAACTCTTCTCTTGTCGCTTCACCAGGTTGAAACTGTAGCCATTCAGTAGTAATATATCTTTTTCTCTCGAATTTTTCACTCGCATTACTGGAATGATAAAAAACTCACTTGATAATAAAAAATAAAATATGAAAACTAAGGAAAATGTAACATAAATATTCTATTAGCATCATATTTTGTCAAAAAACCATTTTGCATTGTATACTCGTAATTTTTTTTTGCAACAAATTAAGATCTTTAATTACATCATCATAGCAAAGATCATTCTAGCAATGACCCAAGCCAGCAGTGTGAGCACAGAACTTTATCGATTCGTATGTTTACGAATGTTCGCATAGTATGGAGACGGTTTGTAGGAAATAATTGAAATCTATCCATTGCCGCACGGCCATCTTAAATAAATGTGTGCCTTGTTAATTTTGAATGTTTGTAAACATGTTGTATTCTTGAATAACTGTAAAATAAAGAAAAAATTACAATGTTACTAAAAACATGCAACCAACTCCATACTATACGAACATTCGTAAATATACGAGTAGACAAAGGTGTGTGCTCGCAGCGCTGGCTTGGGTCATAGCTAGGATACGGCCTAGTCCCGCTGCGTGGACTTCATGGCCAAATAGTTGTTGTTTGTGTTGGTAATTTATTATTACGGGGGTAAAAGTGTGCTGTTATTGATAATCTAGACTTTAATTAAATTAAACAATAAAAAAGTACAGTTATATCTTAATCGCAAAATAACTATATTGCGATTAGTTGTGATTGTGGGGTGTATACAACCCACAACTCTCCCGGACACAGTCGCAACTCGCGATTTACAACCTCTGTTTCTTTGGTTACATCGCCATCTTGTGACTCCGCTTTTCGGATTTGCAGTTTCAATATTATAACGATTGTTACACCATAATAATACTTTATTTCCTTTGCGTGAAACACTCTCTGAAAGTATAAAGATATGAGCGTTCAATAAACTGGTGTATAAAATATTTAGATATGGAATACTTTCCTATTTCATTCGATCATCTTACGTATTTTTTAAATTAAATTAACTAGGTACTTACTTACGGATATTTCAATTTAAAATAGTACTCGTCAATTGTAACACAAAAATTACAGACTTCTTATTGTGTCGATGAATAGTAGGTACTTAGATAAAGTATTGAAATTACCTATATTTTTCCCGGCCAAAAACTTTATCCTTTAACCTTTATCGCGTTGTCGGTGGCTAGAACGAGGTCCTCAATAGCAAGTACTGCATATCGGTATAAAATTTTTAAATAGTAATAGTAAAATTTTAGTACCTTTATTAGTGTAATGCCTCATCACACACAATGCCTGTTCGAGTTATTAAAATCTAACTTAATTATATCAATACCCAAGTAATGTATACTGGATTAATTTCTGTCGATGTTTTTAGGGGTTAGTTTCGCTATGGGATAGCATCGCTATAGCACCCTTCCTAATTATTTGTATACCTTGCTGATCCCATTTTTCTTTTTTATTTGTCTTATAGAGAAGATGGTTTAGATTATCTTACGACAAAACTTTAGGAATTAGCACTACAATGAAACGCAAGCAAAAGCAACAGCCGTGTATATCTGAATAAATATGTATGGCATTATCAAATATACAGTAAGGTTGTTATCAGTTGAACATTTATTACCAATTTTTTATACTACCACTCGGTCAACATAATAAGGTGCGCCACATATTCCCCTCGCCAGACCGTGACTACGGTCGCTGAAATTGTGTGAAGCGAACTCTTCTGCCGCTGCGGGTCCTCTTCTCCTCCGAAGGTGATGGATGGCGCAGCGGAAGTGGTTTGGAGTGCGCCCTCTTCAGTAGCGGTGATAGGCGTATGGTTTTGAGCAATCTCAGCCATATATGCCGGTTTTAGCCTATCAAGGCTTACAGTAGTTGGCTTGTCCTTGACTTATGTGGTGAAGAATTTTGACTTTGAAGACAGAAAGAAGAAATACATGCGAAGAAGTTTTCAAGTCGTGTGGCACGTAGAATGGTGCAGAAGTGTGCCAAGTAGTAAGTCGAGGTGATAGTTGTTGAATGTGGCGTCGAAGGCGTAATACCCGACCACTGACGACTTGACGGCTGTCATATCTACAGGATGAGAACCTTTTACCTTTGGGCCAGCTAGTGCAGCGTTTAACGGCGCTTGAAGTTTTGTTGCGTTCGGTATGAAGCTACGGTAAAAATTTATCATACCCAGAACGCGTAGTAACTCCTTAACTGTTGCGTTAACTCCTACCGTTGCTGGGAGTTTGTATAAAATACAACTTATAAAGTTTCTTGGGAGATCTAAATAATAATAAATAATAAATATTCTTTATTTCTTTAAAACACAATTTAGTTACAAGTTCAAGGTTGGTGCCTCCTTTTAAGCTTAAAAAAGCCTGTGCCAGGAGACACCGCTCTTCCATGGCTACAATACATCTGCTTAAAAACTAACATTAAATATATAAACATAATTTTTAAACAATTTTGAATACAGGTTTTAAAATAAATAAACTAACAGACAAATTAAAAGTAAAAGTTAAACAGAATAGGAAATACATAGCAGTAACAGTACTAACAGTATTAAATTTATTTACATTTTATTCTTATTTTTTATATTTTATAAGCAATTTGTTTTAAATTTGCGATGGAATTTGCGATGTGCTCACATTTTGCATGTAAGTGTTTGTGTGTGTGAGTATGTGTTTGAGTGATTATATGGGTGTTGTGTAAGCATGTGTGTGTGTGCAAGTTTATATATAGGTATTTTTTATAAGGAATGAAAAAGAATAAACAGTTATCAGATTTTCGGTTCCAGCAATTTCTCCGTTTCCTCGTAATCCTTTGATAACAAAAATTGGGCTATTACTTTTTTACATTCCTTATACGTCTTATTATATAGGTCTAAGTGTTTATTTAGTATATTATACAAGGAGGCTGAGCGTTTTTTATACTGGTAGCTTGCAAAGGCAGTGATTGTCTTAGGAACTTGCGCTACTATGTCTTTTCTTCTTTTGGTATTACATCGTGGATCGTATGGTAAGCTTTTGTGTAGTTTTAATAAAATAAATGTTATATAAAGTTGCCTCACAGTAGCCAAGTTGCATAAACTGTATAAAATATTGGTAGGGAATCTTCTGGGTTTAAAGTACATGACTTTTATAAGGTTTCGTTGAGCACGTTCCACCTCAAGTAGTTTCGTCTTTGCTGCACCACCCCAAACAGGAATGCAATATGCTAGCACCGACTGTACCAAACTTATATATAGGGTCTTCTTTATGAAGATCAATATATTTTAAGAGAAGGTTAAGAATGATGTATGGATTCAATTTATGAAAGAATTTTTTTTTGATACAATTAACAAAAAAAAATTCTTTCATAAATATTTTATAATTCTCATAAGTTAACAACATTTTAGTTTAATCTGTTATTTACGACTAAAGCAAGAAATAAAAGTGTTTCTATTTAACTATTTATATTAAGAAATACGTTATACATAACCAAACAATAACTTATACTACGCGAAACTCACTCACACACACAGAGAAAAATCGCACTAGGCATAGGTATGTAGGTATTCTCTGACGGCACTATCGACACCGAAAGTCAAGCGAGCCGCCCGCGCCGACAACACTCTGTTGGCTTGTCGGCGCGGCGCAGCGGCGCGGCGGCGACTTTGTTTGAACCAAACGCGCGCGACCCGAACACCGCTCGGCGAGCGCTCGCCAGTCTGTAAAAGTCTGTCTAATGATACGCGCGCGTAAATTAATAATTATCAAAATGCCTAATTTCGCGTACACGAACCAAGAATATCTTCAAATGGCTTTGTGCTAGTGCTGCGAGTGAGAACCTGTCACGAGCTCGTGACACGTACGAGCAGAGACATGGAAGGCGTCCCGCCCTCCGAACAATTCTAGGAGCTGTGCAGCGCCATCGAGATTATGGCACATTTACTCCACGTGCCCCAATGTTGTGTGCTGCCAATGTTATTAAACGAACAAGACTTTGTGTATCGCAAATAGGTAGTCATGTGCAGCAGTTACTATAAAGTGCTTGTGTATGTGTATTCGTGTGCTGTGTACCTAACATCATTGACAGGAAGCAATATGTAAGTTATTTTTGTACATAAACTGTAAATAATAATAGTTGATAATAAGGTGATTCCATTTAAACATTCAATTGATTGTAAAATACATTTATTCGGTAAGACAAACAGCTCAAGCACGAAAGCTTTTTTTAAATTTATTTCTAATTTAAACATTATCAAAGAAGTCAACATTACTAAAACGGTATTTACAATTAGTTGAACGTTAAATTGACAGTTGAAGTGTGATGGGACATTAGAATCAACTTTTATACGAAATAAGTATGATATTACAACAGCTGATTGTTACGTCATACATCAAGCTAAGTAGGTCACGCATCGTCCGGGCGCGCGAGGCATCGACCTTTGCTCGCGTGGATAGGTAGGTACTAACCGCGTAAGATCTTTATTTTAGTGAAGTTATTTTCTTAAAATAAATAGATAGGTTTTTTTTTACTTCTTGCAAGGTTGTCGTAAATAACAGATTAAACTTAAATTCGGTGACTTAAAAGATTTGAAAATTTCAATAAAAAAAAATATAGTATATGTATATTTTTATTTTTTTCATAAATTGAACCCATACATCATTCTTAACCTTTTCTTAAAATATATTGATCTTCATAAAGAAGACCCTGTATATTTCCCTAAGTACGTCTCTAGATAAACCCTGAGGTCCAGCAACTGCTCTTGGTACAACATGTCATAGTGTTTTAAATATCCAGGTAAGCTTTCTTATTCGACTGGTAACGTGTTCGAGATGTAAATACCATGAGAGTCGCTGGTCTAGAATAACACCCAGATATTTAGTGTTTTGTACTTTCTGTAATTTAGGGCAGTCGCAGTTCCTGTTATGGTAAGTGTCTTCACAATAATGAATTTTTATGTTCAGATCCGTTTGAGGTTGCGATTTATTATGTATCCCAAAACAAATATAATTGGTTTTGTTTGTATTTAAGGAAAGTATGTTATTCCTTAACCAATTGCTTATAACACGTAAACCACGTTCAGCGCTAGTTTTTACGGCGTCCCACGTGTCACCAGTGAAGACTATTGCCGTGTCGTCGGCATAAGAGAAGATGTTAGCGTTATCAATGTGCAAGTCGCATAGATCATTAATATATATAAGAAATAGAGTCGGCGCTAGCACACTCCCCTGCGGCAATCCGTATGACACATCCTCATCCACGCTATTATATTTTCCTACTTTAACTTTTTGTTTCCTATCGAATAAGTAATCCTTGAAAAATTAGTGTATTACCCCTTATTCCTAATCTTTCTAGTTTGTGTATAAGGATGGGTAAGGAAACGGTGTCAAAAGCTTTTTGTAGGTCTAAGAACACTGTTAAGCATTTTCTTTTATTATCAAGCTGATCTATAACCAAAGAAGTTAAATCAGACACAGCATCTTCAGTTGACCTACCTTGCCTGAAGCCGAATTGATTCTGGGATAAGATGTTGTATTTGTTTAAGTAGCTAAGAAGTCTTTTATTTACTAATTTCTCCAGTATTTTAGAGATCGCAGGTAGAACTGAAATAGGTCTATAGTTGCTTATTTCATTTTTGTCCCCACCCTTATACACTGGTGTTATAAGTGCTCTTTTGAAAGAAGACGGGAAAACGCCCGTCTTGAAACAGAGGTTTGCGACGTGTGTTAATATAGGTACAATTTCAGTTTTTGCAAGTTTTATAAATGATGTAGAGATATTATCCCAGCCCGGAGCACTATTTGATTTCAGATTCATTAGAATCCCATCCACCTCATCATTGTCTGTTTCGAGTAGAGCAAACGAGTTTAGTTGAGATGGTAAATTTTGCAGGTATATATGTTGTTTAGTTTTTGATGGGTGGATTTTTTGGGCAAGTTGTTTTCCAATGTTTGCAAAGAAACTATTTGCGTAGTCAACTGATTCAGAAGGTGACGATTTTAAATTTATTAATTCAGAATTTGGACATGTGTTTTTATTTATATGCATTATACTTTTTATATTTTTCCACAACATTTTATTATCTTTTACATTTTCTTTTATAAGTTCCCTCTCATACTTTCTTTTTAGCTTTTTGAGAAGTTGATTGCAAAAATTTCTGTATCGTACGTAGGTTATTTTATTTATTTCATTTGAAGGATCACTAGAGGCAACTTTTTGAAGTTTATTTCGATTACTAATACAGCGTAGTAACCCTGGGGTTATCCAGGGTTTGATTGTACGAAACTTCTTGTTTATGCTGGTAACAATCGTGTTTTTTTCTAAAAGTTTGTTGACTATGTCTATCAAATCGTTCATAATAATAGAGGGTTCATTGAAGTGTAATAGATACGATATATTTTTTTCTTTTAATTGTTTTAGAGTTTCTTCAAAGTTAATAGTAATTTTAGATTTACTTGCAGTTTCTCTAGATTTTATTTTGGATAGCGATAACAAAGTAGAAAAGTGATCAGTTGTAGTTGTCTGCAATACAGCTATGCGGGCAGTAAGATTATTTGTTTTAATTTTTAACATGATGTGATCTAAACAGTTTTTGCCTCTTGTGGGTATAGTATGACCCGCTAGTATACCGTGCAAGGATAACATACTTAAATATTGAAATATTTGAAGGTGTGGGTAGTCCACAATAACAAAATCGAGCTCCTTGTTTTTATTTGTTTATAATTAATTTAAGTATCAAAATTTCAATCTCGAACTTAATTTATTCAGTTTTAATAGTAATACTTATGTGTAAATGTTTTGCAAGCCAAGATTCGAGATACAAGTTTCTTATCTAACACAGTAATATTGAACCCTTTGTTTGTTGTTGTCAAAGGATTTTATTCAACAGAGTGCAAATCTAAAACAGATTACAAGAAAAATAATCTCAAAAGTGAAGTTGGAACTTTGTGTATAGTGAATATTAAGAAAAACCAGATATAAAATAAATATACCGTGAGAATTTTTTAGTGTAACATTTAATAATAAAAAAACAGTGTGATTGTGATCCTTGCATTTAGTGTAAAAAAGACTATATAATAAATAAATAATAAAAATAATAACACAAATTTAAATATAAAAACAAAAAAATAAAAAATAAAAAAAATATTGGACGCTGGCTTTGGGATTTGAATCTCGGGTCTGGTGAGTGAGAGGCTGAACGTGTACTGTGACGCCACGCCTGCAATAATATTAATAGTAAAATAGCGCACTATTATCTACAGTATAATGATTCGATCGCCTACCGAACGCGTACGAGCTGACTCGGAGTCGGAGTCCAAGATTGCCACGGTGGCGGCGCCGGCAGCGAGTGCGACCGAGTCGACTGATGCGCAGACACCGCGATCGCTTGTTACTTCACGACAAAAGCGGCGCCATGAGGTGGTTAAGGATGACTTATCTGCTTTTAGAGTTGAAATCAAAAAGATGATAACAACGCTTATTTCAGAACAGTCATCTAAACTTAACTCAATAGAAGAATCTTTAAAAGAAATTAAAAAGTCTAACTCAGAAATAGAAAAAGCTTTTGAATTTATTAGTAGTCAATACGACACAATGACAACAAAAATAAAAGTTTTGGAAGATGAATCAAAGGCCAGCAAAATAATTATTAGTTCTCTCCAGGAAAAGGTAGAATTTTTCGAAAGAATGCATCGGTCCTCTAAAGCAGAAATACGTAACTGTCCCGTAACACCTAGCGAAACAAAGACTGACCTGGTCTCAAAAGTGCAAAAAATAATAAATACCGTATCCCCAGAATTAGGTCCATCAGCAGTTCTGGATGTGTACCGGATTCCCGGAAAAAAAGACCAAAACAGACCGCTAATATTAGATTTTTCTAATCCATCCACAAAAAATATTTTTTTACAAAAGACGAAACAATATAATAAAACCCATAAGGATGCCAAAATAAATTCGTCGCACGCCGGCATAGCTGCCCCCCCGGTACCTATCTACATAGCCGACCACCTCACGCAGCAGGCCGCGCGCCTTTACTACTTGGCGCGGAAACTCAAACAATCCGGAACTATTAAGTACTGCTGGACTAACGACGGTCGGGTTTTAATTAGGAAAACTGACACTGCACCGGTAATACAAATTAAACATGAAGCCCAGCTCAATGAAATGTCTCCAGAGCAATGACTACCTACAAATAAGCCTATCTCATACTATTATTTTATACTTAGTTTTAATTTTTACTTAGTTGAACTTTTATTTACGATTTTATATTCACACTGTGAGACTGCAATTATAATATATCTAAACTACTTCATATTTAAAATTGCGCGCCATTTAATATACCTAATAACTTTAATAAGCTATATTGAAAATGATTATATATTTTTGACTATTGTAACTATCATAATCTTCCCTACTAGAACATACATTACCTACTCACCCTGCTTTGCCCAAACAGCCAACATAAATTTTATATTCTTATTGATCTCATCCTACATAAAACCTGTTAGTATACACTTTACACCTACTAAAACCTCAAACTATGACGTCCAATTAATTTTCCCGTGGATTTTCTACTGAGTACATCAAATAATATAGATGAGCTATCCATATCAAATTCCTATACTTGCGCTCCGGAAAACTGCCTTCAGTACCTAACAAACCCTGATAAGAACTTAAAAATACTTACACAAAATATCAGATCCCTAAATAAAAATATACTTAGTCTCTATACCTTGTTAGAAAGGCTACCAATAAAATCAGATGTCATCGTACTTACCGAAGCCTGGCTGCCCTGTTTATCAAACCTCAATATACCGCAGATACCGTCCTACAAGTCGTTCTGTACTAAAAAACACCTAAACCAAAGCGACGGCGTGGTAGCTTACATAAACTGTGAACTAACCACGTTTGTTGAAGAAATTGACCTTAGCGGCGCATCAGGGCTTTGCATTAGTATAGGCAATGACGTGGTATTGATATGCATATATCGCTCTCCTTCTATCACATCCACGGATGACTTTCTAAGTTCACTTGAAAACTACGTTCAAGCAATAAAAACTAAAAACGTCGTTATAGTAGGTGATATAAATATAGACATTCGACCATCAAACACCGATACATGTGCTCTAGAATACCTAACTTCCCTAGCTTTTCAAGGATTTCTTCCAGCTCACTCTTTACCCACCCGTGGTCCAAGTTGTCTGGATCACGTGATGCTAAAATCAAAATTACCATCCACAACTCTCATTATTGACACCTTCATAACTGATCATACAGCTACTTATCTTTTCCTTGATACATATACAAAACGTAACTATGCTAACATTCCCAAAACAAAAATTGACTATGATGGCTTAGACAAAACTATTTCTGAACTTGATTTTGCCAACGTTTTTAATACTATTGACCCTAACCAAGCCATGGATATTTTCATATCTACACTTCAGACGGCCATAACCAAAAACACAAGTACAATTATTACCACAAGAAAAGGACGTATTCTAAAACCGTGGATTACACCCGGATTATTACGCTGCATGCGGCAAAGAGATAAAATGCACAATGATTTAAAGAAAGACCCTGATAATGTAACCCAAAAAACTATATACTTAAGATATCGTAACTTTTGCAATAACCTTCTCAAAAAAGTTAAAAGACAGTATGATAGGGATCAATTTACCAAAGCGGGAAACAACACAAAAACTATCTGGGAGACAATAAAAAAAGTAACCAACATGAACAAACCCAAAGATTCTTCTCTAGAACTGCTGAGCTTAAATTCATCTCCTTTAGAGTCTATCAATAAAGTAAACGAATACTTTGCCACGATTGGCGAAAAGCTTGCTAGCAATATATCTACGAATAGCGATAATATTGAGAACTTTTCCTACAGCCCAACCAACAGTTCAAAATCATTTGTTCTACTACCCGCAGACTATGATGAAATAAAAAATACAATAAACTCACTAAAACCTGCTGCAGCTACAGGGTGGGATAATATATCATCTCATATCCTTCAGCGCTACTCCACAAAGCTTGCAGAACCCCTTACTTTTATTTTTAATAACTCATTCAATTTAGGTATCTTTCCGAGTTCACTTAAAAAGGCAATAGTGCACCCTATTTATAAGTCTGGGGATAGGAATCGTGTTGGGAACTATAGACCTATTGCTATATTGTCTTCGCTGTCTAAAATTCTGGAACGTTTAATAAACAAAAGGCTCATAAATTATTTAGAATCAAATAAATTAATTTCAACTAATCAATATGGTTTCAGACGCCATAAATCTACTTCCGATGCTGTACTTAAATTGACGAACCATATTGTTTGCAACTTAAACAAGTCAAAAAAGGTTATTTCCATCTTTCTAGATCTCGCGAAGGCTTTCGATACGGTTCCTATACCTAAGCTCTTATCTAAACTAGAGCGCCTGGGAATACGAGATGTTCAGCTTAAATTGTTTAAAAGTTACCTGCAAGACAGATTCCAACAAGTCAAAATACACAATACACTTAGTGACAACCTTCCAGTTACTATTGGAATCCCCCAGGGTAGCATCCTAGGACCGACGCTATTCCTCGTTTTCATTAATGATCTGTCAAAAACCATACTGGACGATGGTCAAATAATTTCTTTTGCAGATGACACAGTTCTCACTTTTACAGCTGACACATGGCCAAAAGCGCAGACTGCGGCTCAATGCGGACTGAATAAGATAATGATGTGGCTAAAAAATAACACCCTTACGCTTAACACGTCTAAAACTAAATACATTACCTTCTCCATTCAAAATAATTCACAACCCAACTATCTCATACCCATAACTGCCCACTCGTGTTCCACTCCTTCTCTCTGTAAAAACGCATGTCCAACACTAGAAACTACACCTTATATTAAATACCTTGGAGTTTTAATTGATTGTCACCTTAATTTTAAACAACATATACATATGGTCTCATCTAGACTCCGAAAACTCATCTATATATTTAAAACTCTTCGCCACATAGCTAACAGTAACATCCTCAAACTTACCTACTTTGCTTTATGTCAATCACTAATAACCTACTGCATAACCTCCTGGGGAGGCATATATACATCCAATTTGCTAATCTTAGAAAGAGCCCAAAGAGCACTATTAAAAGTTAGCTTCTTTAAACCACGAACTTTTGATACGACTCAACTCTACACAGAGACCAAAGTCCTAACTGTCCGACAGCTATATATACTTTACACAGTACTGTCGGTGCACGTCAACACACCATTATCACATAATAATGACAAAAGAAGAAACCACAACGTCTGCGAGATTCCTTCACCTAAACTAGAATTTACTAAACACTATAACTACTTTCTTGGACCAAGACTATATAACGCAATCAATAAACAGATTAAAATAAACTCCCTTCCCTTTACTCTGTGCAAAAAAGCTGTATGTTCCTGGCTTGTGGGCAAGTGTTATAAAGATACAGAAAACCTGATAACATCAAGAACCTGATACTTTGATACTTATGTTATTGTTATTTTTTATTAAGGCTTTTATTAATTATTATTAAGGCTTATTAATTTATAAATGCAGTCAAACTATACTATTTATCATTATTTAATAATCATTTTAATGAATTATTAACTACCTTGCTTGTGATATTATTGTACATTTCGATCTAAATTCTGTTTTGGATTTTCATTCTGATGTTTTTGCTTATGTTAATTTAACTTTATTAATTTTTATTTAAAACTTGTTCTATATATTCTTTATTTTCTCAATGCAATTCTTCTAACATAGGGGTAAGTTAATTTATTAAACACAGACAGAACTAGATTCTAATGAAATGAAGCAAATGATAAATTTTTATTACTTTAAATCCTATTGTTATAAATATTATTATTATTATTTTATTTTTTTTTTTGAAAATTTTTGATACTTATTATAATTAGAAAATTGAATCTAAAATGCTTATTCAACAACTGTAAATATCCACTAAATACCCCACTAAAACCTGTTATCTAACCATCTAATGTCGAATGCACTGCGGCCCTAAATACAGATTATCTCATAATCTAGTTAGGGCAACAGTAAAACAACTTGTAATCATAACGATTTAAGCCTAAATTGTTTAAGCATGAAATGTAATATACATTGTATTCTCAACTTGGCATGAATAAAGAAATTATTATTATTATTATTATTAAATAGTTGGTTCGGTTTTGAAATTCATAATGCGGCTCTGCTGGTTTAAGGTTGATATTAATGTTAATATCTCCTGTAATAATGATGTTCTTACTATTCCATTTTATACTATCTAGGTGAGAGTTAAGCGAGTTTATAAAACTATCGGCATTAACATTTGAGGGAGATCTATAGATACATAGGACGTAACTGTTAAGTATATCAAGTTGAATGCAAGAAGCCTGGGATAGATTTATTTCCTTGACTTTGTGATTAAATGTGTTTTTTACATAAATAACGACCCCGTCATTCTGATTCAACTGGCGTGTGGTTCCATAAACATGATAATTAGGTAATTGAGGTAACAGTTTGTCGGCGTTGATCCTACATTCCGTTAAAACGATAACGTCAGTGTCAAAAGTAAGGCTTGATAGTGTTGCCAAGAAGCTATCAAAGTTACAATATATACTCCTTATATTTTGAGATAAGATAGTAAAATCATCTTTTTTAACATGTATAACTTTTTTAAGCTCAGAGATATCACATTCATAAGAAGTCGCTACATCCAGTTTATCAATTTGATTCAATGTATTTAATGTATCATTCATTTATTTTTTTTAAGAAAGAAAGCACGTCGATACAACGGGAACTGTGTGAAGTTGTGGGAAGTTATTTTTAGAAAAATGTAGGTTAGATAATTAAGGAGGTGCATCTTTATATATTTTTTTTGTATCTGCATTGAAAGGTGTTAATTTATTTGTTTGTTTGTGTTTTATATAAAGCTTAGAATAGAGAATATATGTGTTTGTATTTTGATATCTTATTGTAGTGCATAATGATATGAAGTAGTTTATATAAATCATTTTTTTTGTGGTTACGTTTTGAGCTTTTGAGAAGTTGTGTGTATGAGCATAAGTAGGTGCAGGGTAATATAAGAAAATATACATGTTATATAGAAAAACGAGATATATTGTAGTAAAATTATAGACATAGAGTATTGAGGCATGTAACAGTATATGGTAGTTAATGTATAGTTTATTTATGTACATATTTATTACTGCTTCAGATTTTTTTTGCACATAGATAAGTAAATATATAATGTTTGTAAGTTTGTCACAGGGTGTGGTGTTTATATGTGTGATATTGCACATCACAAGACTAATTTCAGATATAAGAACAACAATTATATAGCGCTTTTTTCCAGTTAACTGAATTAAATATACTAAACATTTAATTTTTAAGAATGAGAGCAAAAACATGCTAACATAACATTTTAGAAAGGTATAGTAAAAATTAAATAGTAGATGAGAAAAATTAACAAAACCAATACCTAGTCAGTCTTCATGCATGAGGCGGTGTACCTGCTGTTCGCTTCTTATCTGGACGATTGGCGATTGTTCACTCTTTCGCACGTAGACCTTCCCGTAGTTAGTCCAGCAAAACTTGTATCCTTTGGATCTCTGGAGGTCACGGGCTAGGAAGTGAAGGCGGGACGCATTAGCGGTTAGGTGCTCCGATACATATACAGGTGTGTCTTCGTTTGTTTTAAAGCCCATATGTTTTGCGCATAATTTAGTTTTGTTTTTAGTTTAGATCTAAAGGATACAATGTTTTTATTGGAAAAACTGAGGTGGAAAGAACCCGAGAATATTCATCGAACCGGTAAACCAAGGGAGAAATTTGGAAAAGAAATTCGGAAAAGTTCGGAAATTGAACCCGGACGTTGAGAAAAATAAACTTTCCATTATTCCAATTGAAATATCGATAAAATAGGTTTCAATTAAATTAAATCTGTTTGACACGATGACTACAATGAATCAAATGTACTTTTTTATATCCTTTAATTTATTTAAGTAGGACTTAGAAACAAAAACTGTCTCGAACCATGAGATAGATATGTACACATATTCGAAAGTTAGAAATACTAAATAAAATGGATCCCGGCTGAGACACGAACATCGATTTTATTTAGTATAAGCCGCTTTGCCCGCGTTTACCTTTTTTTTTTAATTTTGATCCTGTGGGAATTTCTGGACAGAATATATCCTTCAACTTCCTCAAGTGACAGGCTATCAAGTACAAAAATATTGTTTTCAAATTAGACAGATAGTTGCTAAAAATTGCGCGTTCAATTAGTACCTGCAGATTTTTATCTATAAAATAACATTTAAACTTTTAAAAATATAGTTCGACTAAAGCTGGAAAGCAAATCACAAGATATAATCAAAAAAATATAAAAAAATCAAATATACTAAATTATTTCTATGGTCACGGCCAGGACGCGTATTTACAAAAGCTATACCATTAGAGTGAAAGTGCAAACTGAACTGGCTTAGCTTTTGTATGACAAAAACTTGCCCAAACCCTAATCCATTCTAGTACAGAAATTGACCGAAGTCGTGTAGACTTTGTGAGATAACTTCAATTGAACATTGCAGCAACAAAAGCTATCCCATTTGATATCGATATTTACCGATCGTTGGCTTCAATTTGATACTTAAATGGCAATTGTTCTGATTTTCAAAGATAGAAATAAAATGTGCATGCATTATGACCATCGTTATTTTGATGACTTAACGTTTGACTTTTGACCATGTCGGGATTGTCCAGGGTTGACTATAATAGCTGACCAGGTTTATGGCGCTTCGCCGGCCGCTGCCGCGGCACCGCTCGCTTCGCTCGCTCGGCTCGCGCACGTGTATAACTATATGCAACCTAACATGCTCCTCCTCGCTGCGCTCGTCGTCGCACCTAACCGTACTGATTCCGCCTTCCGGTGCGGGAGCCCTTCTCGTAGCTTATCTCTTTCATCGCAATGTATATCAAACAAAGATATACCTACTTTTATATATGCAACCTAACATGCTCCTCCTCGCTGCGCTCGTCGTCGCACCTAACCGTACTGATTCCGCCTTCCGGTGCGGGAGCCCTTCTCGTAGCTTATCTCTTTCATCGCAATGTATATCAAACAAAGATATACCTACTTTTCATCTTGACAAAACCTTATCTATTTGAGTGAATATGTATTATACAGTACTAGGTTTTGTCATTGCATTTCTTTGAAAATTACAAGAGCAAAAGCTAATCCATTTCAGTCAATTTTTTTACTGAGTTCGATTAGGTATTGTCGTGTAATATGCATAAACAAAAGCTCCTCTATTAGAGTCTGACTCGTGACTCAAATAGTATAGCCTTTGTATATTCGCGGCCAGGACTCGGTAGCTCTGTGGGTAGAGTGTCCGCTCGGAACGGCATGTAAAACTATCCTAAGTCTTAAAAAGTATGTTATTTTTTATTACAAACGCTGGAGCTTTATGCGAGTGCATTAAAAATGATTTAATTAAATATCTTATGTTTTTATCCGTTGTTACTCGCGCTCTGCATACTTTGTCGTTTGAGCACTTCCAATATATTCTGTTTTGTGAACGTTTGTCCACGCAGAAACTATAACCGTTAACAATGATCACATCTTTCCCTCTTATATTTTTAAAATGTTTCACTGAAACAAAATAAGGATTGGATTTTTAGTAAATAAGTGAATGAAGAACATTTAGGAAAACAAGTCAACCAATAGATACATCCTGCGATAAAGTTTATTTATTTAGCATTAAGGAGTGTTTTCTATATGAGGTTATAGTTTAAGCCTTTAAATCACATAGATTTTTGTCAATTGGCGTGTCTATAGTACCAAGCCCTGAAATAAAAATATAAGTTTTCTACGACAAAAGGCATTGTGCAAATGAATAATGATAATATCGATAAAAAGTACCGCAGTATGCTATGATTACAGATGAAGTAAAATAAAATTGCTAGACCTAATTGTACTAAACTTGCTGACCCAAATGGGAATCAATCACAAAACAAAACATGTGAGTAGGTATTTATACAGGGTGACTGGTGGGTCACTTTTGAAATTCGGGGACGTGATAGTTCGAGATCATAGATGAAGAGAAAGAAATATAATAAAAATAAATATTAATTATTTACTGAGTAAACTTAACCAACAGATCTAACGCCATAGATTTTTCATAAATTTGTTGAATTGGTTTATAATTGCCCATTTCTACACTTATTTGGCTGACAGAGATAGTTTTTTTATTTGCTTAGAGTAGCATGTCCGGCATGTAAGAACCACTTTCCTCCCAATCTATTTTTCGCAGTCGTGATTGCGCTCGCGAAAGTTAGATGGTCCTGCTTCCGACATGTTTGAGTTTACATGAAAAATAAGCCATTATGCTATATGCAAAATTTGAGTAAAAGAGAAACAAAGAAAAATTAAATAAGGTAAACACAAAGAAACTTAACTAGACCTCCATTTTTATCGTAACTGGTTAATGGACATCTATTTTTTATCGTAACTGGTTAACGCCCGCGCCGGTAGTTTTTCACGCCTTTCACGTGCCTCGAGTTTGAAACATAAATTGTTTTTTAAATTGTTAATTAATTTTTTTTCTTTTAGTTTGTTTTTATAGTATAGTATGGACATATTTGTAATATGTATTTTAATATACTATTTAATCAAAAATGAAGTTCTTAGTGAAAGTATGATTCGAATAAACTAAATTATTTAATTAAATAGAACAATTTTAACCGGATTCATTGCGTATAATTACATTTTAAATTTTAACTGGACGTGTCGGCGTCATTGCAGACTCACGCGAAACCTTAAGACAATATGAAATCATTTCAGAGAAATACCTTTGAGAAATTCTGTTAACTGTACAAGTTGAAAACAATAGGAAAAAGTATAAATTAAAAAAAACCTCTGGAACCCATTCTTGGGGACCAGGTCCTTCCGGGTCATAGCACTAGTAAAAATTTCTTTCTTTCGGTTACGATAACGCCACAGGTGGGAGTATTCATCCTTCCACTTTAATCTATGCCTGCCATGAAAACCAAATTCCAGATATCTTTTGTACGCTTACAACAAAATCTTGGATTGAAAATAAGATTTAATATAGAAATCCACTTTTAGCAAACATAACTAGGGATGGGCATTTGCTTGTACCTGAAAAAAATATAATTAAACTCCTTATTATTCTTCTTATTATACAAGCTTGCCGCCACCAATAAGATGCGAAGAAATATCGCAATTTCATCCCAATCTGCGGACTTGTAACGCCATACTTGCCTAGAACCCCTTGGTCGGGTGTCAGGTGGCGAGTACTGCGATACGGATTTCACCAGACAGTGATCAGCGGGGCTAGCATGCTACCGTCGACAACGATAAATCGGGCCTTTTATCGATATTTTCTGAGAATATGGTATTTAGATTATGTAATTTATTAAGATTATGACATATTTGGTTCTGTGGTCTTAATCATGGTATCAAATCGAGTAATTCTATCTATGATGGTGCGCATATTAGCTTACATAATAGGATAAAATAACAAAATAATATTTATCTTGTCGATTCGACTATTTATCGATGGTTGCATGCTAGCCCTGCAGATGTCCCTAAGGGTGCAGCGATGGACACCGAATATCTGTCCGGATTGGTTATCAGCAGAAGGTACAGGCAGTAAGCTCCTATTTCTCTTGAACGTGAAAACGTACTTATTTATCTCCAAAATCTTTTTTCCTTTTTCGTTAATTGCCCAGGTTACTGAAAACTAATACAAATTAACTGTAATAAGTATATTAATGTTATATGAAGCTTAACTTACCTATCACTACCGATCATAGATGGATGGGCTAATGAAAACTTACAAACCAAGTCATAAATGTCATTTATCGTTTTACACAATTACGCAGTACACTATTGTAGCGCCAGCAGGCTTGTGTGAAGTACTTTATGACTCACTTCACACTTTTGTCAAGATAATTTTTGAATTAAGATAATAATATAGGCAAGTATACGAGCTTGACTATAATAATATTAAAGAAGATTGGAACGTTACCAAAAATATACTACGAATATTGAGCAGTCTGAAAAAAAACTTTAAAATATGATAATTACTATGTAATTAATTGTTGGTGTAAATCTAACTTCTCCTCTTATCTTACTTATATTATGAATGAGAAAGTTTGTGTGGATTTATGCATGTTTGTTCCTCAATCACGTTAGAACGGCTCAACTGATTTGGATGAAAGGCATAGTAATAGTGTACAAGTCTGGAATAGCACATAAGCTACTTTTTATCCCAATAATTTCACGGAATTAAATATTGCGCAGCTAAAACTGCTTGAAACAGCTAGTAATGAAATAGTTTATAATAACACAATTAAAATAACTCGCACACTATTCTTCACATTCTTAAGTATATAAATAAATAAAAAACGTAGTAATTATTTTAAATTAATTTAGTAATAGAAAATAAGAATCCATAAAAAATATTTAAAAAGTAAACATAAACGTTTTAAATACACATTTTGTTTTTAAATTATTTGTAAATATAAAAATCTTATTACTTATATATTCTATTTTGACAAAGCTACTGATTTATATTTTCTTAAATAAAGAATTTCACGTATTCAATGGAATTACTTAACATCAGCAACTTATAGGTAAATGATGGCTTCGGTATTCCACGATTTTGTCCTCGACTGTGGTGATAGTAGATTTGCATCCAACGCAGGCTTTCACGCAGGTCCACTTAGCGCGTGGCCCGTGACTGTCGGAGCGTTTGTTGAATCGGTATTCACCTATTTGGATGATAGGTCGACCTTTCCGTGATACTCCAAAAACAGCTTCTGTAGAAATAAGTAAAAAGAGTTCTTAGTATAGGGTTACAAATTTACGAGTAATAAAACTATTTTTACTTACTATTTTTATTTAGAGAATCGGCAACAAGTCCATGTAAATAAATTAAAAAAGTTAAGGATACATACTACCCTTAACTATGAGAAACATTGTAGCTAACTGGTTGTCATAAATAACCGATAGCATGAATTAAATAACAAGAAATAATTATTTACTTATTCACTGTTTTATTGATGTGGATATGGATAGGAAATATCAAAGTAACCAACTGAATTTGAAATCCAAACCTTGGAAGCCTAAAATTATTATTAAAACTAGCGTGAACGACGAAACGAATGTAAAACGTAATTTATCGAGCATACCGGTATTAATACTTCCGTCCCGGCGTGGGCTCTTTGTGGCTCACAACAATAGAAAGCCAATATATTGTGTCTCATTAGCGGTGATTAACAGGGTATATGATAACTTTGTTCGCGGCATCGCTCGCGTTCTGTAAGTTTTTTGTATTAGATGTCTACTTAGGTACCTGTTTAGCAGGATAACCGATAGCGAAGCTGGCGTTCATTGCATCGAATGCTCGAAAAGATAATGGTAACGACAGATAGTCACCGTACGGCATCAATTGAGAGCTTCAGTATACACGACATTATCAGTGAGCTCGTCCGGAATATGAACATAAAGGCTCCTTGGACTACTCACGCTAAAGCTGAACATGTGAAAAACAACTCACAACTAATCAACTAAGATCGATGCGAACAACGCGAAAGTCTAACCTTGTGCCTTATTTATTGTCATAGTGTAAAATAAAGCTACTGGAAACTGTACCTACTCTCTTAAACTGAAATGGGAAATTGTTCGGAATCAAATGAATTCTAGGAATCAAAACACGTGAATGTTCCAAAGTTATATACTTAATCAAATAATCTAAATAATATAAAAAATAAAATAAAAATAGAATAAAAGTATGAAAGTGTGATTTGCAGGGTGTAGTGGTTGAGTGTAAATGTGTATGGTGAGTTTGTGTTTTGAATGTTGCATGAAAATTACAGATATCTTTAATTAAGTCTTCAGTCATTAAAGAAGAGACTGAAGCCATTCCGTGCATTTCAATTTGCAGCTGTATTTGGACAGTGGATAAAAAATTTAGTATTAATTAAGCGTGTTATATTATAATTTTGGACTAACAAAATAATAATGTTACCGTAATACTGATAATGTCGTGTATTCTGAAGCTCTCAATTGATGTCGTTCGGTGACTATCTGTCATTACCATTATCTTTTCGAGCATTCGATGCAATGAACGTCAGCTTTGCTATCGGTTATCATGCAAAACCGGTACCAAAGTAGAAATCTAATACAAGAAACTTACAGATCGCGAGTTATGCCGCGAACAAAGTTATCATATACCCTGTTAATCACCGCTGATGAGACACAATTTATTTTATTGGCTTTCTTTTGTAATTAGCCACAAAGGGCCCGCGCCGGGACAGAAGTATTAATACTGGTCTGCTCGATAAATTACGTTATACGTCGTCCACGTGAACGAAGTCGCGGGCACAGCTAGTTTAAAATAAAATACAAGGCATATTGTGAAGTTCGAATGAGAATAAATATTTAAAATATCAAGTTTTAGCGGTTTTGCCATTTCAAACTTCTTTCGATACGCTAAAGAAGATCATCCACTTCTTTTAAAAGCTTCTTCCTTGCATAATATCGTTCAAGATTTTTTCGTTTCGTTTCAGCCACTTTTTCAGGGAATTTTTTCCTTCTTTCACGGTAGCGTCTCTGCTTTTCTGCCGCGGACATTGGTACTCTTCTAACATTACTAATACGTATGCCTAAAACCCGTAAAATTTGTTATTAGTTCTAAAGCCTTCTTCTGATTCCCAATAAAACATAACTTTGCAATATATTTGTATGGTACTGAACAAATATCTTTAAATAATATAATTTTGCTAGTTTTATTTTAAAACAGTATAAGTTGCATTTTTTTTGTATTCAATAAAGGCACCGGAACTACAGTTGAAATAAAACATAGAAACTGCGTTTTCTTACTAACAAAAGTGTATTAATGGTATGAATTTTTTTCTTCTTTTTTTTGTCAATTTTGGCTATTTGAGTGTCGTCGTGGATAATATATTTAAATGGTGATGTCCACATATATACCGACACGATTGACTGTCGTCACCGAATTTTTCTTCGCATTGGCGAAATATTGTTGACAGGACAAGAAGCAATCGTTATAATGAGAACAGGTAGATTAACTGACGATAAATTTACCGTAAATATATACTGTATCCCTATTTCTAAGCTCTATTGATTTGATTACGGTTAATCAATAGCGCTAATATCATTATAACGTTTCGGTACTAAACAATTATTAATTGTATTATTGGCATTAATGTTTTGTGATGATTCTGAGCTAACTTAGTACTACACATAACCAGTTTACATCACAACTTGTGGTTAAATCCTACTTCTAAATATAAATGTTACCGGAAAATAACAAGAACTGGAAATTTATACTTACTTGGAAATTTATAAATTTCCAAAAGATAAATCGTATTATTTTACGCTCACATTTTCGCAAATTTATCAATTTGCGACGTCTCGTGGTAAATTTACAAACTTACGGATATCCTTTCGTAAGATTCTAAACAGTTCGACCAATCACAGCAAAATAGTTAATTTTATTTATTTTTATATCAAGGAGACGTCAAGGAGACGAAAAATTACAAAATTTGGCTAGTCAACACTAATGGTTTACGTGTGGCCTATTTGCAAATTAACTTCTGCTCCTCGCAGCGCTCGTCGTCGCACCAAACCGTTCCGACTAGGTCTTCTGGTGCATTTGTTTATTGAAAATTGAACACGTGACCTATTCAACCAATCAGAGCTTACTTATTATTTTACGCGTGAGTTCGGTAAGTTTATCAATTTGCAAAAATATGGGCGTACAATAATACAATTTGTCTCCCGTTTCGAATCCTATGGAAGTTTATAAAGAATAGTGGCAGAAATTTGTCTAGGTTGTTTTGGAATAATTACCTGGAATAAATTATAGGCTATGTTGATTTCCGCTCTGTATTCACACATAAACGGAAACTACGCAGGCAAAACTAGTGGGTACAGCTAGTAAAATAATGAAACAAGAGTTAAGTGTTAATAATAAGATATTTATTTATACAGGGTGACTGGTACCAAACCCGCCATAGCAAATTAGCATATAGAGGAGGTCATTTGCTAATTATTTGACCTTACTTTCCCTAACTAAAGTTTTATACTTTAGGAGATATGTCAATTTTTATACATTATTGAGATTTTTCCAAAATTTGACCTTAAAGCATTCGTAACTTTATTTTTCGTCATTAGTTTAGAGTTTTTTTATTATTTCTTGGTAGTCATTAACATTTGTGAATAAAATACGTCGGAACTTCCCTCAAACTAGGGTTAAAAAATAAGACGCTTATGCTTTTAAAAAAAATCAATAAAGAAAAATTACTTTGCGATCAAATTCAACCGGAAATAATAAAAAAACTACGGCGTTTTAATAATTTATTCTACTCTAAATTAGTTCTCTAGTTCGTCACCTTACCAACGGTACTAAATTTGCAACGGAAAGTTTGATTCGCTAAACATCGGTAGGATTTTCAGGTCAACCAGTCATTTTGATCAAAAATAGTGAAGGTCCCAACGACAGGATAAAGCTAATTTAGCAAAGTAGTTTTTGCAAATTTATGAGTAGGTATTAGATAATAGAAATTGAGTGCTTAGTGTACTTAATTTTTTTTTTTACTTTTACCATGTAAAGCAAGAAATCAGGAAAAGATATCGAGCATCAAAAGAAAAATTTAAATAGAGTTGAAACTAAAAATTCTGCTCGAATTGCTGCCCGCAATTTCTGATACATGCCCGATATCTTTTCCTAATTTCTGTGGTGGTAAGACTGAGCCTAATTTCTTCTTTCATAACAGAAAACGCATTATTAATTTTTTGAATTAACTCATCTTTTGTAGTTACTTCTTCATTGTAGACCAACTCTTTTCATTTGCAATGACAGTTTCAATGACTTTTAGACGTCAAATGAAAAAGATGAGGTCGGACCCATCTCTATGACATTTAAGTTGTTGTCATATATGCTTTTCCTTTCCGTTTCGTGTGCTTTCACAAATAGTTGAGTAGACACAGGTATAAATAAATAAGACATTTCGTTTTAAAATGCCGGGATACACAAGGGAAGAATACGCCGACATGCTGCTGGCGTATGGTGCTGCACACAGTAACGCCCGCAAAGCGCGGCGAATTTACCAGGAGCGATATCCAAATAGACGCTTACCTGACCGTGACACATTTCCTACCACATATCGTCGGTTTAGAGAAACGGGTAACTTGAACGTCAGGGTACCCCAAGCAGCTGTGCGACAATTACCTGTTGAAATTGATCAGCAGATTTTGGCAGCTTTTGAAGAAGATCCCACGACTAGCACCAGAGTGGTAGCTGCCGCTTTGGGCGTCAGCCAGTGGAAAGTCTGGTCAGTGATGCATGGGGACCATCAACACCCGTATCATTACACGCCAGTTCAAGGTAATTTTGAGTTTATTTATGTACCTACTTACACTAAAGCGACCAGTGTTATCTTTAGAATTAAAGAAATTATTAATATTACGACGAGCTTCGATGTAACATAATCCAAATCAAATTTTGTCTTTAGAATAACATTTACGTAAATAATTAACAAATGGAGTGTTGGCAGGGCTTGAAAATGGCGACTACGAAAGGAGGTTGAATTTCTGTCGCCTCGTTCTTCACACCGATGTCGACGACCCAACATTTCTGGAGCGTATCCTTTGGACCGACGAGTCACAGTTCACCCGAGAAGGCATCACCAATTTCCACAATCTGCACCACTGGTCCCATGATAACCCCCATAAAAAGAGGGTTACATCGGTCCAGCGGAAATTTTCTGTTAATGTGTGGGCCTGCGTTATTGGTCGTAATATCTTTGGACCCTATTTCCTACCAGACATTTTAAATGGGGGAAATTATTTAGAATTTTTAAGGGACGTCTTGCCTGATCTGCTGTTGGATGGAATAACCGACGACACGCCCATTGTGTTTCAACACGATGGGTGCCCGGCGCATTTCAGGCTGGACGTCCGAGAACTTTTAAATAGTTCATTCCCCGATTCATGGATCGGTAGAGGTGGGCCAATTGAATGGCCAGCTCGGTCGCCAGACTTGACACCTCTCGATTTCTACGTTTGGGGCCGGGCCAAAGAGTTGGTCTACAATGAAGAAGTAACCACAAAAGATGAGTTAATTCAAAAAATTAATAATGCATTTTCTGTTATGAAACAAGAAATTAGACTCAGTCTTACCACCACGGAAATTAGGAAAAGATATCGGGCATGTATCAGAAATCGCGGGCAGCAATTCGAGCAGAATTTTTAGTTTTAACTCTATTTAAATTTTTCTTTTGATGCTCGATATCTTTTCCTGATTTCTTGCTTTACATGGTAAAAGTAAAAAAAAAAATTAAGTACACTAAGCACTCAATTTCTATTATCTAATACCTACTCATAAATTTGCAAAAACTACTTTGCTAAATTAGCTTTATCCTGTCGTTGGGACCTTCACTATTTTTGATCAAAATGACTGGTTGACCTGAAAATCCTACCGATGTTTAGCGAATCAAACTTTCCGTTGCAAATTTAGTACCGTTGGTAAGGTGACAAACTAGAGAACTAATTTAGAGTAGAATAAATTATTAAAACGACGTAGTTTTTTTATTATTTCCGGTTGAATTTGATCGCAAAGTAATTTTTCTTTATTGATTTTTTTTAAAAGCATAAGCGTCTTATTTTTTAACCCTAGTTTGAGGGAAGTTCCGACGTATTTTATTCACAAATGTTAATGACTACCAAGAAATAATAAAAAAACTCTAAACTAATGACGAAAAATAAAGTTACGAATGCTTTAAGGTCAAATTTTGGAAAAATCTCAATAATGTATAAAAATTGACATATCTCCTAAAGTATAAAACTTTAGTTAGGGAAAGTAAGGTCCAATAATTAGCAAATGACCTCCTCTATATGCTAATTTGCTATGGCGGGTTTGGTACCAGTCACCCTGTATAATTAGTCGACCACCATACCAAATCTAAATCTTACACATCAAACATACTGTCATCTATTGCCCCAGGCGTATCTTGCCGAGAAGTAGGTACTAGGCAGACAGCAATCTTCTGATTCTGATTCAGACTCACTGCTGCAGCTGGTATCCTCACCGATACTTACAATTATTTTTTCTATTTTTTATACAGCCTGGGATCTCTCTCAATGTAATGTAATCGTTTAAAATTTTTTGACATAGTCAAGATCGTCTGGTTCTTTTCTTGGTCATCCCTTTCTATTTTTTGCAGGAGTACTTAATTTTCCTTTAGTTTTGGATCGTTCCGAAACTAGGCTGCACCTGAAAATAATAATTGTATGATTAATTATCAAAACCATTCACACGAACTATAAATACCTATGTGTTTTATTTTCATTACCTCAACTGTAAATATCAAATTAAATATTTCATGAAATGATCACTCTTAAATTAGAGATTACTATTTAAAGGAGTGCTAAGTGACGTAAAAGTACAACATTAATTCATAACTTACCATTAAGATCCGCTGTTCAATTATAAACGTCTTCAATCTGCGTGAGCAATCTGCCGGCTTGGAATTCGGCTGAACATCACATAAAAACTTTGTTTATCATTTCACGAGTGCTGCTGCGGATTGTTCTTTTTATTTTTCAAATGTTTATATAAAGTTTTTGGATAAAAACTAGAAAATAAGCAAGAACTCTTATGAAATCAAACAATGTTTAAATGTTTATGACTAGCAAGTGACAAGATTCACTTTTTATGAAGTGTTATAGCCACAGAATATATTTAGTTTCACAAACATTCGTTTTTACTCTTTTTAGACAGACTGTAGTTTTTCTATCTAGTTATTCCTGGCTAAAAACGTATACTTCTCGACTTTTAAAATATGACCACTCGAATTTTCATTTATGAACTGCGGCGTAGAATCATCTGTCAAAAATAAATAGTTTAAAAGTTTTCGCATTTTATTATGCTTATATGATATTTTTTATAAACATAATTTTATCTATTTAATTACACCATAGCAATTATTTTCATTTATTCATTACATTAAATAAACAAAAGTATGAAATTAAAAAAAAGCAATGTATAAAATTATTTTTGTTGACATATTTATTTAATATATTATTATACAGAGATAGATTAAAAGTTTGACAACATATCACTGTACTTTTTCAATCACATATTTTATCTGATTTATGATCATCATCATCTTTGACATAAAATGTCGTATATTACGTAGTACAATGAACCTACAACTTATTGATTTATTTTTATGTACATAAAATTTGTCTCTTTTACCTATAACGTCTTTTATTTGTGTCTTTTTTAGTTCGTTTTCTAGGCTGGCTCGGCTGGGACTAGAGTCCAGGACCTGCCATGCAGCAGCCGAAAACTTTTTTAAAACAAACTAGTTTCTATACAGGGTCCTCCTAAAATATTATGTTAAGAATTCCGTGTGGGGTTATGACAAAAAAGTCGGAATTATTTCGATCTCTCTTGTTTTTGGGTCTTGCTCAGTATTTTTCCGCCAACTGTTCTTGACTTTTAGCGTCTTAAGACCAAACCAAAACACATTTACCTTTATTTTTATATTATAACTTAAACGAGATCAAATAATGCAATATATTACAAAGATTTTAATTAGGTATTGCTGATAAATAAAATAATATAAGTTGAGGCTCAGTGTGAGTTTCTGGAGTTCGGGGTCGTGTGCTCACTTGCACCTGAAGAGGATAACTTTATATAGGGACCCAACATTGTGTTAGATTGACAGATTTCCTTCGGTTTTGCTGTTTTTTTCTAGCATGGTACCTTGCCTGAGCTTTTTGTAGTTCTGCTTTATATCTCAACGGATCCAGTTTACATCGTTCTCTATATCTTCGTTGTTTTTCAGCTGCTGTTAATGGCCTTTTACGAGTACCTTAAAAAAACATTGACATAATCAAATAAATTCTCTTTTACTAATAGGTTTTACTGGCGTGCACATAATAAATTTAATGGTTTTTAAAAACGAATCAAACGCCACTATTGTTTATTTCGCAAAAAAAAACATTTGTTTACGTAAAAAAGATGTACGAGTATACAGGGTGACTGGTGACAAATTTTAGATATTGAAGGAGAGCACTCTGTACTCGACACTGATTATTAATGTGATATATTCAGTATCGAGTACAGAGTGCAGGAGAGATATAATATAACCAGAATTCCCTAAACACTTTTCCTGACACGCCGCCGCCGCCGCAGTCAACACGCACACAGTAGTGTTCCCGCCACAAGCGCACCACCACCCATTACAACTCGGTCACATTATCTGTGCACCTCGCTGGAAGGCGGAGCCCCTCCCTCTACCCCTTTCATTTCCCCGCGCTCGCCCTTCATGCTCAGTATGGTCAGCATCTTTGTTGTCGAAGCTTTGATGCAGTGGATTCAACCAATAGTTTATAGTGACAGTGATAATTAATTTTTTTTTTCACTCATTAAAAATGATTTAAGTATTTGTTTAATACGATTTATTGTTTTATTTAATTCATTCAGGCCAGATTTTTCAATGGTCAGATAAAAGTTATCTAATGAATACAGATATTCGACAGCTTTAAGGTCGTCTCAAGTTTATTGTTACAATTATAAAACATTGTAAAACGACTTTATTTATCTATTTCATACAATTTAAAACATCAAAAAACAACTTTTGTTCCGCTGAGTCAGATAACATTAACTTTAATTCGACAATTGAAAACAGGCCTTCACAAATTATTCATTTAAAATGCATTAACATTCAAAAAACACAAAAATATTTAATTCCATTGTTGTAAAGCAAAATAAAAAGTAGTTCATTCACATTTCTAGCGATGCATTTTTTTTTGTCAACCATACCAGCAATACCAGCGCGCAAAGATGACGTCATTGACGCCAGGCGCACAGATAATGTGACCGTGTTATAAGTATCTATTGTACGTACCTATTACGCAAGTAGGTAACCATGCGTTGCGTGATAAATTCCTTAACTTTCGGTTAACTTTACCCAGTAAATAAATTAATAGTTATTTTTTATTATATTTTTTTCATTTTATGTATGATCTCAAACTATCACATCCTCGAATTTCGAAAGTGACCCACCAGTCATGCTACCTTTGTGTTAGAGACATGAGTAAGTCCCAGGTTATATTTACTTATAAATCATAGTGATTGGTAGCTTGTAATATGTTAAAACCAAATCGACGCGACGATTAAAGTAGTGTCATAAGTTAGAAACTGCATTTATATTTAGGTAACTTTATTTATTGTAAACATTACGAAAAAAGTGAAAGGAATTTTCAATTTTTTGGAAGCTAAGGGTTAGTAACAATAACTAAATTTGTAAATCGTTTTTTGAGGAACAACTTTTATAAGCAACATTTTTTTTATTAAGTCAATAGTTAAGATTTTACAGCGATCCGAAGTGAGTCCGAAACTATTTTTCAGTACTCTTAACGAGACTTATATTATACGTGTGTACTAATAATGTGTCATCAGTAATTGCTTTTTTTTTTGTTTTTATTTACTATTATAATTTTTTTTTTTTTTAAATTCTAAATAATTATTGACCCTTTTCCACTCCATTACAGAATTTGACAATTATTGATTTTTAAAATAATTGTAATCCGATGGCCGTTACCGAGAATACTGTCCAGGTAGAAAATACCCAAGCGACTATAATGGCTCGGCTACACTACCGTGATATGCCAGTAATTATTGCCATAATTTAAACAACACCTAGGTGTAACCACGATTTACGGCCATAATTTTACAATGCCAATCAATATGGCATATGGCGGTAGGCAATAGCTCCGGCGGCGGTCTTTTTTCGCACATCAAAGAAGATTACCGCAGTAATTATAGCGTTTGTGGCCACACTACCGTTTGTCCAGTGTGCAATATGAGCTCACCGGCGACGCACGTATCGACCGACATGGAGTGGTCAAATGAAAAAGCGCTCGAGTTTTTAGAATTATTCCAATCCGAACCGTCTCTTTGGGATACCCTGTTTTGTCTTCTTTTAGCTTTGTTGAAATTTAAAAGATTCATGTAAAAATAATTGGCACTCATAAAACACAACGCCGCTGCAGCTTCGACCTCCATCTTGAAAAAGTCATATTTACCGCCAAATTTAATGCCATAATTATTGCCGGTAGACGGTAAGGTAGTGTGGCCACACCAGTTCATGCAGTAATTTAAACGGTAATTTAATGCCATAATTATGGCGGTAACAGCCCGGTAGACGGTAAGGTAGTGTGGCCGTAGTATTTGGGAACTAAAGAACATCTGCCTGCTATTATTATTATTATTATTTCTAACCTTTCTTATTGTAAAAATAGCTGATGATATTGTGTTGAAGTTGTCGTTCAACTTATACCTTTTAGTTGTGCTACATATTTCTCCATGTGCGGATGTATTTTATTCTGTTTTTAATTGTGAAGACGATTTGAAATGATTTTAGATACGATTTTAACTTCAGTGAAAATTATTTTTTTTCGACTAGCATTTAGACTTTTTAAGCGTGCTTTTTCTATTATTTCATAATAAGTGATTGCTTTATTTGTAAAAAACCTTTAGGTGAAAAGAAAATAAGAACTGTGAAGGCAAAAGGTGTAAAAACTTTACTAGACCGAGCTGTAGCAAAAAATGATGAGGCTAATGAACAATTTTTACGAACTGTTTCGGAAGTTACTGTACATATTGCGTGTTATTGTTATTGCGTGGACAATCGAACCGATAATGTTATTCGTCGTCGCAGCAGCAGCTCCAGTAGTTTATCGTCATTTTCAGAAGCTCCAGAGCAAGACTTTGATTTTGCGAACAATTGGTTCATCTGTGCCAAAGCGGTTCAGGATCCAAGTAATTCGCGTACAAGCCGACAAGCGCGGGTTTGTGTTGTACGTAATGAGAGTACAAAATAGTATAATACCTAGTTATGTGCAGTTTCATACACTACTTTATCTAATCTCATACACTGAAGATATTTATTCCCGCAATTATCGCGCATGCGCCAAAACGCGCCGCGCGGCCACAGAATGTAATCTAGCGCGGCGCTCGCAGGACACAGATAAAAAAATGAAATCTATGGTCTGTTATCTGTATCGAAATGAAAAAAAAATGTATTATAACATTGTATTGTTCGAGGTAGTGTGTTATAATTTAACTTTTTAATTTCATTTCGTTATACTATTTGAAAAAGTATGTCAATATAAATTCGTTCTGAGTTTTATATTTTGAATATTATGATATGAGAGTAGATAAACAAGTATTATGGACCTTATAAACAGACTTGCAGCAACGTAATGGAGCTCTCAGAATTAATAAATGAAAATGACATTGATGATGAACCGCCAACATTAACACCCTTTCCTACTCCAGTTATCCCACTGATATTTAATTTAGAAAGCCGATCAGATGCTGAGCCGCAGCCTGGTCCATCGAAAAGACTGAGGACGGAGTAGTTCGAATTTAGAAATTCACCGTGGGTTATGCCTATTGGGGATACCACGTAAAAAACGCGCCTCTAGACTACTACCTCGTGGGTGGTGGGGAAAAGAGTCAATAATTAATTATTAATAATTAAAAAATATATAATAATAACATAAAAACAAAAAAAAACAATTACTGATGACACATTATTAGTACACACGTATAATATAAGTCTAGTTAAGAGTACTGAAAATTAGTTTCGGACTCATTTCGGAGCGCTGTAAAACCTTAACTATTGACTTAATGAAAAAGTGTTGCTTATAAAAGTTGTTCCTCAAAAAACGATCTACAAAAATGGTCTGACATCATTTTTTCGTAAAATGATAAAAAAAAGTTATATCAAAAAATATAAATTATTTTCTCGAATTTCTAAACATTTTCGCTTATAACTTTGTTATTTATAGTTCTACGACAAAAATTTACTTGACCAAAGTTGTAGAGGATTTAATTTGCAACAAAAAATATTTATAATTTTTTTTATCAGATAAATAGTTTAAGAGATATATAGTAAAAACCATTTTAACCCCTATTTTCAAGATGGCGGCCGTAGGACAAGCGTGGCGATCCCACAAACTTGGTTTTAGCTTTATACTGACCCCCCCTATACATCAAAAAAATAAAATTGCGTCCTCTGAAAAACGCAACCCCAATTGTAACTTTTCAATGGACTACTTACGATATCACAGTTTAAGCAACGTTCGGCGCGGTCGGTACTTGGATGGGTGACCGCCGACCATTCGTTTCTCACGGCGACTTCCGTGCTTCGGAGGGCACGTTAAGCTGTCGGTCCCGGGTGCTGTATACTTGTATACAGTAGTCGTTAGGGTTTGTCAGAAGCCATATCGGCACCTTGAAAATTCTGACATCCACCACTCAGCACTGGGCCAGCTCGGTGGATTATGGCGTAAACCTCCTCGTCACCCAGAGGAGAGACTCATGCCCTGCAGTGGGCCCATTACACGGAGTTGTGATGATGATGATGATGACTCTCCAATTCCAAGTCTCTCCAATGCCAGTCCGAGAGGCTTCGTGATCAGTTTATTTAGCAATCGTTGACGTTGAAGTACCCTCGTTTGAAGTAAGAGAGACCTAACATTAGGGAGTGTAATGTCCACTTGAGCTCCTGAACAATTTAGGCAGTTTTCTACTGAAGGTACTTTGGGCTAAAGGTATGTGTGAAAATCTATGTTTCATTTTAGTTTTGCAGTTGTACCAGATTTACATACACATAACTGTTCACTAAAGGTCATAATTACAATCACACTTGGTTGCAAACAAAATATATCAATTCCTTTTGAATTTTTTAGGTGACCTTATCAACCCATAAATAAAAATGGGAACATGAAATTTGAATACAGTGCAATCTTATGCTTAGAATTAATTTTGAAGTGCACGCCATTAAAAATACACATATTTTTTATAAAATATTACACAATAAATATTACAAAGTGTTCTCGATAATTCTTCAATTATCATTATCAAAAGTTGGTATTTCACATATTATAAAGTATTGGCTCTCTTTTGGCGTAATAAACTCCATTACTAATTATAAACTTTGAAGCAGTATGAGTGTGGGTTAGTGCTGATCGCAACATCACGGCACCTGAAGAATCTGTGGTGACGCGCGCGCGACATTTGCCGTTCTTTGAACATCTCCAATATATCCGAGAAGGATAGCGGTGATGTAGACAGAAGCTATATCCATTAACAATTATCATATCGCTTCCCTTTTGACTTTTGCAAAATGCCACTGAAATGTAAAGATATCAGATTTTAATTTATTTGGGAAATTTAACTTATAATGTATAACAGAACCTAAGGAAATTTGCCGAAGGCATTTTTATAAACCAAACTTTACTTACTCATAAAAATAAATATCTACTAAAAGTGTTTCAATAGAGTCTGTCAAATAGAAAAAAAGCAATCTTGGTATATTAATAATATGTTTTCTTTTTTATCAGAAAGTGACCTTTATCTATCACGTCACCCGATAGAAAGATATAATGAAAAACAAGTAAGTAGTTCACGTCCATCCGTGAAGATCTTAACTACTCAACGCATGAATGCTTCAGTTCTATAGCGGTCAAGAGAAACATAATAGGCAGTTCGTTCCACACCTCTGTGATTCGTAAAATCAAAAACACTGGAAGCATTTGGTTGACTTATTTGGATATAAAGGGTGACTGGCCACAAATTTTAGATACTGAAGAAGAGCACTCTGTACTTGATTCGCTTTCGCGTTGATCGCTGCCAACGCTAGTGTAATTAATTCTATATATTTCGCTTACGTTTCTCAGTAAAAAAATACTTATGTTTTATTATAAGTATTTTTTTTATTCATCAAACTAAAAAAATCTCACGTCCTCGAATTACAAAAGTGACCCACCAGTCACCCTGTATTCTGTACCTATATTGATGGAAATACTGTCTACGTCAAAAAGTGCGATGGTGAAAGCGTTTTAAGAATTGCATAATCTGGATTGTTCTAAATGTAGGTACCCTGAAATATACAGCTAAAATATATAGCAACCTTACGTAGTGTCTCAAGACATTGCATTGATTTTATTTATACTTATATGTATTTGTTGTTAATGAATTTACCGGCTCTTCGACGAGACTGAGTTGATATTTTCTTGATTTAGTCGGCTGAATCATGACAAAAATGACAGCGGAACTCCATGAAAGATGGATCTTCAAACTTCGAGTCGAGGTTAAAAGAAAATTAGAACAAGCAGGTACGAAAAATATGACAATTGTATATTCAAATTTTTATAAATGTTCCATCCCTAATAACGAAGTTTGGAGCATTATGGGTATGGTCTAATGTGGCACGGAGTATTGTAGTGACGGCATCGTCAGTTTTGCGGCGCGCGTGGCACGTTTTGGTATCCTTACATCGCCAAAGTGTACCGCCGCGCCGTTGCTTTTCTTATCTTGATGAAAGCAGTATTTATTTACTAACAGTAACGGATTACCTTTTGTAGACCGCACAACCTTAACCGAAATTAAAAACGAGTATAATGTAAGTGGAATATTGTCATTTGTTGCTAAAACTCAAATTTACACTTAATTTAATAAAAAAATAAATACAAAAAAATCTTTATAGGGATATACACAATTTAGTCCATTGAAATGTTACATTTTTTAGGCCTAACCTTGCGTTTTTCAGAGGACGCAATTTTATTTTTTTGATGTGTAGGGGGGGTCAGTGTAAAGCTAAAACCAAGTTTGTGGGGTCGCCACCCTTGTCCTACGGCCGCCATCTTGAAAATAGGGGTTGAAATGGTTTTTACGACATATCTCTTAAACTATTTATTAATTATTGACTCTTTTCCACTCCATTACAGAATTTGACAATTATTGATTTTTAAAATAATTGTAATCCGATGGCCGTTACCGAGAATACTGTCCAGGAAGAAAATACCCAAGCGACCATTAGGGAACAAAAGAACATCTGCCTGCCATTATTATTATTTCTAACCTTTCTTATTGTAAAAATAGCTGATAATATTGTGTTGAAGTTGTCGTTCAACTTATACCTTTTAGTTGTGCTACATATTTCTCCATGTGCGGATGTATTTTATTCTGTTTTTAATTGTGAAGACGATTTCGAATGATTTTAGATACGATTTTAACTTCAGTGAAAACTATTTTTTTTTCGACTAGCATTTAGTCTTTTAAGCGTACTTTTTCTATTATTTCATAATGAGTGATTGCTTTATTTGTAAAAAACCTTTAGGTGAAAATAAAATAAGAACTGTGAAGGCAAAAGGTGTAAAAACTTTACTAGACCGAGCTGTAGCAAAAAATTATGAGGTTAATAAACAATTTTTACGAACTGTTTCGGAAGTTACTGTACATATTGCGTGTTATTGTTATTACGTGGACAATCGAACCAATAATGTTATTCGTCGTCGCAGCAGCAGCTCCGGTAGTTTATCGTCATTTTCAGAAGCTCCAGAGCCAGACTTCGATTTTGCGAACAATTGGTTCATCTGTGCCAAAGCCGTTCAGGATCCAAGTAATTCGCGTACAAGCCGACAAGCGCGGGTTCGTGTTGTACGTAATGAGAGTACAAAAACAAGTATTATGGACCTTATAAACAGATTTGCAGCAACGTAATGGAGCTCTAAGAATTAATAAATGAAAATGACTTTGATGATGAACCGCCGACATTGACACCCTTTCCTTCTCCAGTTATCCCACTGATATTTAATTTAGAAAGCCGATCAGATGCTGAGCCGCAGCCTGGTCCATCGAAAAGACTGAGGACGGAGTAGTTTGAATTTAGAAAATCACCGTGGGTTATGCCTATTGGGGATACCACGTAAAAAAAACGCGCCTCTAGACTACTACCTCGTGGGTGGTGGGGAAAAGAGTCAATAATTAATTATAAATAATTAAAAAAATTATAAAAATAACATAAAAACAAAAACAAAGCAATTACTGATGACACATTATTAGTACACACGTATAATATAAGTCTCATTAAGAGTACTGAAAAATAGTTGCGGACTCATTTCGGATCGCTGTAAAACCTTAACTATTGACTTAATGAAAAAATGTTGCCCATAAAAGTTGTTCCTCAAAAAACGATCTACAAAAATCATTTTTTCGTGAAATGATAAAAAAAAAGTTATATCAAAAAATATAAATTATTTTCTCGAATTTCTAAACATTTTCGCTTATAACTTTTTTATTTATAGTTCTACGACAAAAAATTACAAGACCAAAGTTGTAGAGAATTTAATTTGCAACAAAAAATGTTAATATTTTTTTTTATCAGATAAATAGTTTAAGAGACTTATAGTAAAAACCATTTCAACCCCTATTTTCAAGATGGTGGCCGTAGGACAAGGGTGGCGACCCCACAAACTTGGTTTTAGCTTTATACTGACCCCCCCTACACATTAAAAAAATAAGATTGCGTCCTCTGAAAAACGCAACCCCAAATGTAACTTTTCAATGGACTAATTGAGGTAAATTAGAAACAACTGCGGTTTGCCATGTAAATGACAGTAAAATAAATCAATACATATAATAAAACAGTAAAAAAAACGTGTCTGTACATTTAATATTTTTACAAAAAAAATTATGTAGGGTTATAAAGAAAGGAAAAAAGAGTAAGAATCTGAAAAAAAAAAATTGTCTGTTTGTTTGTTTGTAAGTTTGTCTGTTTGCACACGCTAATCTCTGGAACCGCTGGACGGATTTGAATGAAACTTTTTTTGATGTATAGCTGTGAAGCCGGGGCAACATATAGGGTATATTTTATTTCGGTTACTGGAACACCTGATGCAGAACCCTTAAGGGATCATCAAAACCGTAAGAAATATAGATATGAGGCCTTAACAAAAGTTGTCCAGGATGATGAGCAGATACTGCAGACATAAAAAAATCTAGGATCTAAAAACTTTGTAATAGATTTTTAAAAGTTATGCCTAAAACTTACTAGAATATGGTGGAGATGTTCGGCATACAGATCAGAAGTACTCATAGCTCAGTTGCGCGTAGACCGACCTAAGGGTCTAAGGTCGTGGGTTCGATCCTGCTCGCGTAATTTTTTTTTATTATATTTTTTTTTATTTTGTATCAATCTTTACCATGCATCTATCTTTATATACATATGTATATATAAAACAGTAAACAATAACGTGTGAACATAAAATATTTTAACAAAAAAAATATGTAAGGTTATTTAGAAATGAAAAAAAAGTAAGAATTTGAAAGAAAAAAATGTCTTTTTGTGTCTGTCCGTTTGTTGTTCTATTCTGCTGACACCTGGGGCTGACATATAATATTATAATAAATCCGAAAGATAGTTGGTATGTAGTAGAAAAGTTTACTATGGTGATAGGGCTTAATCATTAATAAATAAAGCTTCTTGCTAGATTTAATGTAGGTAGTGTACATACAGAGATATATTGTAAAAAAGTTAAACGTAAAATAATGGAACTCAATATCGTTTAGGTTTTCTTTATTGATCGTTTCTGCCTCTTGGAAGTCAGAACCCGTAGAATTCTTCAGAATAAAAAGTGATGTATGTGTCATAACTCAACACAGGACTTTATGAGCTACCATACGAAATTACATTAAAATTGGCTAAGCCGTTTGACCGTGAAAAACAGCCAAACATATAGGTTACTAAACATATTATACACTGATAATGGCTAGACGGATGGATTTTTGCTACTCTTTCACGCAAGAACTACCGAATGGATTTTTATGAAACTTTACAGTAATATAGCTTTACCTAGAATGTGCCTTTGTAATGTATTGGTTAGAAGTTATACCTACATATTATATGGGGACGAAGTCGCGGGCACCATCTATGTAATAAACCTACCTACATATAAACCTACTCTTATACATACCCCCATAAGGCTGCAAACTGGACGGCAGCGACAGCGAGAGCGGCAGCGGCGCGGGCAGCGATGCGAGCAGCGATTTCCGCGACACGATAGAAAGTATTGAGTTTGTATGAAACCGCGACAAATCGCTCGGGCGCCCGCTGGCGTCGAGAACGGCCTAGCAGGGCTAGCAACCATCGATAAATAGTCGAATCGACAAGATAAATATTAGGTATTTTGTTATTTTATCCTATTATCTATACTAATATATAAAGCTGAAGAGTTTGTTTTTTTGTTTGTTTGTTTGTTTGTTTAAACGCGCTAATCTCAGAAACTACAAGTGGGATTTGAAAAATTATTTTTGCATTTGATATCCCAACTCTTGAGGAAGGTTAAAGGCTATATTTTATCCCGAAATTCCTACGGGGTGGCTAGAGTAAGCTAATATGCGCACCATAATAGATAGAATTACTCGATTTGATACCATGATTAAGACTAAAGAACCAAATATGTCATAGTCTTAATAAATTACCAACACTAAATACCATATTCTAAGAAAATATCGATAAAAGGCCCGATTTATCATTGTCAACGGTAGCGTGCTAGCCCCGCAGATTCCCCGCGTCGCGTCGCGTCGCTGCCTGCGCCGCTATCGCTCTCGCTGTCGCTGCCGTCCAGTTTGCAGCCTTACTTTTACCCAGTGTGCCTTTCGTAGGGTATTCCTGTTTGGTACATACTTTTTGTAGGTTACTTTTTCTATTTTATTTTTTGTAGGTCTTTTTCACAAAACCTAGGTGAAACTGCGAATGACAGTTTTGTTGTAAAAGTTTTTTAAATAACTCTTTCTGTTTATCTATCAGTAACGCTTTCACAGCTAAACAACTGAATCGATTTTGACTTTGAACTTCAAGGACGATATTATAATATTATTTTCAACACACTTGCTCGTAAAGTGAGCGTTATTCTATTGAGTTTAGAACTATAAACTGGGCTATAAGTCACGCGTGCATAATATAATGAATCCTACAAAGTTGAATTGTACCTTTGTGCAAATAACATGAGAGAAAACAGAGCATATTTTATTGGTCCGGGTTATACACTAAATATTTTCAGAAACAACAAAGAGGTTTTATACCACTTCAAATCCATATACATTTTTAAATGTTTGCGCCTTATATTAGTAAAATAAATTTGTATATTAAACAAATTATTCACAATTTACAATCATTTGTCATAAAATATTAAAATATTTGCATTTACCACTCCAAATTAAACAGTTTCACTTAAAATAGGCTGTATATGCTATACAGACATTGACACATTTGACGGAAAAAAAAACCTACGCGCATGCGCGTGGTTCGGCGCCATTTTTCAATCACAATTCACAGCTTTGTTATTAAGTGTGTTTGTTATTTTATGATCACGTATGTCTGTCTTTTACTCACAAGTGTGTTGAAAAACGTCGTACCTATGTACGTATGTTGCTAATTAGCAACTTCGCTCACTTGTTACATAATATACTATTATCCAACTCCCATAACCGGTATTCACGCGGACGAAGTCGCGGGCAACAGCTATTATACAATATTACATTAATATTACTGAGAGAGTTACGGATGTATAATATTAGTTTCTGTGAAGTAAAAGACTTTATGTTTCGTATAAATTTATTTGATTACATTCTATTTTATTTTTAAGTTTTTGGATTTGATAATGCTCAATTATTCTTAAATAACCGCTGGCCGGACGGGTGCTCTTCAATCTGAGCTACTAAGCCCTGGCGTTACGCCGCGCCATTGGAATTACTTCGCATATAATGTTTTTACAATAGGTATATTGCTACCGTAGCTCCAATGGTATAGCTTTGCAGCTAATACACCCGAGACCGAGTCCTGATTAGCTGATTTTATTTAGCATATTTTTTTTCAGTTATTTAAGAATAACTGATCAAATTAAAAAAAATATTAAACATTGCAATACTTCACTTTAATTGAGATTTACATTTTCTGAACAGAAAATATTCTCGGGTGGTTTAGCCGTCCGGCAAGAGGGAGGACCCCGGTTCGAGTCCTGGTCGGGTGATTTTATTTAGCAATTTTTTTCAGTTATTAGAGGTAAAGTGGTTAGCTATATGGAAATATTTAATATATTAGTTCTGTATATTCAAGGTCAGGCTTAAGCTCAAGTAATTATTTCATGACTTTCCATAAAAATAAAACCACATTACCAACGCCATTAAATTGGGGTTACGCTATTAATGGTTATGATCAAATTTAGTAAAAATTACTTCTTTCCTACAGTATACACACAAGCTCGGCAGTTCTTATATTGTTCTTTACAGAACCATCTAATCTTCAGGCCACAGCTATCTCCACGGCAGTAGTATGAATATCTTCCAAGTTTCAGCATAGGCCCTCCAACGCTCGATACTGTGAATATCGGCTTGCCGGATTCTGAAAACAAAAGTTTAGGAAAATAATTTAAAAAAGAAAGTAATATAATAGAGAGAAGATTACTTCATGGCGTTTCTTAGTTATACCACTATTGTATAACTAAGAAATGCCAATAAGTAAGTAAATAAGAATGCATCATTTGCATCATCATCAATGACGACCGGCTGGTGTAGCGGTAACATACATTGCCTTCTATGCCAGAGGTCCTGGGTTCGAATCCCGGCGGCGGCGGATATTTGTGTGATGAACACAGATATTAGTCGTCAAGTCATGGATGTTTATATGTTTATTTAAGTTTATTCTAATAAAAAATATGTATTTATTCAATATGTATGTTTATATATTTCTTAAGTATATCAGTTATCTAGTATCCATAACACAAGTTCTTTAAGAAACTTAATTTGGGCTAGATAATGTTGTGTGAGTGTCAGAAATATTATTTATATTATTTATTTATTATTATTTGCCATCTTACAAGTATAAAGTTTTACTTAAGCAATTGCTTTAAGAACTTGAATCTATTAATCACGGCGAGATTGAACTGTGAATAAAACGATGAGTTATTATTGTTTGACTTTATTTAAAAAATATAATCAAAAAAATTAAAATCAAATTAAAAAAAAATTAAGTTAATCATAAAATTTAATTCCTACTGTTTTGTAGGAATTTGACCAACTTTATTATCGGTTGACGGTTGACTCAGTCACCGCAGTCGCTCGAGACCACGGTTCCTGTATAGACGTCGAAACATCGAATTAAAATTAACCCAGTAAAAGCAGGTAAAACAGTTATTTTATCTGAGAAAAATAATCATAAATACTAAGAACAAACTCACATTTTAATGATAAATTATTTCATTATAAAATGTGCAACAAGCTGAAGTGGCTAACTTGTCTTTGTTTTTTTTTTTCATCTATAAAACGGTACTTACAAATACTCAAAATTTTTTTTACACAATAGTTGTTAGTAAAATATGTAGTTACTTACTACTACCGAAGAAAATAGAAAAGAGAAAACTCTTTCGTAAAGGTAATAGAACAGAAAACAAAAAGGAATAATAATATTTTGCTACCGTTCTATTTTGGGGCAGGCCTATGTCCGCAAGTGGACGTCTCCGACTGAATGATGATGATCATACTGTTCTATTATTTATAAAATGTAATGCATATCTATATTTTAATCAATACACCCGATTTTATAACGTATCTCGGGGCTGGATGAGTGTGATTCAAATCTTTTCGCACAATATTATTCTTTTTGTCAAAAATGATTTTGCTGGTACATCTGTTTGTCGTCGTGCACATCCATCTGCTAGTACTGACATTTTCGGTTTGCTTGAAGAAGGTGTATCCATTAATCACGGCGACATCTTTGCCGCGTTGGTTTTTGTACCATTTAACTGAAACTAAACGATACGTTACTTAATCTTGACTGTATAGAGGTTTATTTTAACAGATTGCGCTGAATTCATTGAATGACATGGAATAATTACTGTATCACACAATATTTTCTATTATTGTCTTAAGTTTTCATAATTATAATTAATTTAAATAAAACACTGCTTAGCCAGATTTATCACGTACTTATAATTTATATTTTACATTTTAACTCTACGTTTCGGTGCTTTTGCAGACCCCGTGATCACGAGCGATAAATCCGGCTAAAAAGTCAGTCCCAGTAAAATGTAAAATAAATCCGGTTAAAAACTGTTTTCAACCGACTTCCAAAAGAAGGAGGTTCCCAATTCGTGTGTAGGTATGTTTTTTTTCGTCCTTGTTATACGATTTTTTGGACAATTATAAATCGATTTTTAATATTCTTCATATGAAAGAGGATACTTCATAGTACTTTATAAGTACGGAGAATATTTACCTTGACAACCTTTTACTTCAGCCAAAGTTTTACATGAATTCGGTTTTTTCTAATGCTCTGCATTCGTTGGTTATATTAAATACTACAACTACCATTCGTAATGCAACACAGAAAAGAGATTTCAGGATAAAATTTCAGTTAACGGAGTTTTAATGTGATGTATTAAACACACAGTCTCAGCTAGTTTTTTTAAATTAAAAATACAATTTGAGTTTACTCTTCCGATTTGAAATTAGTTTTTAGTTTTAGTTTTTCATGACATAGCTAAATAAAATACGGAAAATGAGTGCCGCTTGTTTTTAATTATCATACAGCCTTATATTTTATACAATACACCCGACTTGATAACAAATCGCGGCGCTGGGTGAGTGTGAATCAACTCTTTTCGCACAATATTTTTCTTTTTGTCAAAAATAACTTTGCTGGCACATGTGCGTGTCATCGTGCACATCCATCTGCTGGTTTTGCTAAATTCCTTATGCTTAAGGAAGGTGTATCCATTAATGACGGCAACAACATTGCCGCGAGTGTTTTTATACCAATGAACTGTGAAAAATATAAGTCAGTGATTATTTGTTCCATCTTTCATATTGTATCAAGCGCGATAATGACTGTTTTTAACCAAAGTGTCACTTCTTCGCCTCCGTATAGCACACGGTTGGAGGAGAGATATTTAAAGCACAGTTTGAATTAATATAAGAAAGATCTTCTTTACAATTAGATATTGATATTTTGGCATAGTTAGAAGCCATGCTTGCGACCATACCTCTATATAAAATTTACTCGTAGCCAAGATGTAGATAGAGAAATGGGTTTTTATAAATCTTTCCTGCGACGACGTTTTTCTATTTGATGGAAAATATGCAGCTTATTTTGTTTCTTTTTGATTATAAGAATTAAATACAAAAGTTTATCAAAATAATTTACATTAATGCACGATTAAAGTTTTAAGAACATTATGGACTGTTACTATGTATATTCAAATATAACTTTTTTAAAACTAGTTGTTAGCAATAATGTTTCCAAGTTTTTGCATTTAAAATGCTCAATTATTCTTAAATAAATGAAAAATGTGATAAATAATCCTGGTCGAATCCTGGTCGGGTAATTATTATTATTTATCACATTTTTCATTTATTTAGATGTTAGCAATTCGGCGAATCTTTTCAGGAAGATCTGCAGAGCTGCACCCCACCAGAAAACATGTCAAAAACAACTAGTTATAACCATAATTTTCACCTACGCAATACTCAGATTGAATAAGCCAATACAATTACGCTCGGCATCATTATTACTAAAACACTCAGCACAAAGATGTAATGACTAAATTGGTAATAAAAACAAAGTATACTGATTACAAACAGCAAATAAAATTTCTATAACGAAAACTTGCACAGCCGAATACAATTTTTGCTATTTATTACTTCTCCTTTTTATTATAGCCTGAACGTTTGGTAGTTCTGAAATGTTACAGTTATTGAGGGTCAGAACCACGTCCCGCAGCCTTTGATCTGGCATCTCCAAACCACGCTGCCGTTCTTGTTGATTCGTTTCCTGTGGTACTTCTGTCTAGCAAGCAACAGAAAAAGATCAAAGTATTTTAATAGAAGGTTAAGAATGATGGGTGGATTTAATATATGAAAAAAAAATATATATATTGATAAGTAAATTGATATTTTTTAATTCTCATAAGTTAACAACATTTCAGTTTTATTTGTTATTTAATACTAAACAGCAAGAAATAAAAGCGTATTTCTACTATTTCTATTAAGAATCCGTTTTTTTCCCCCGCCCGAAAGCCCCGATTTTTCAATAGTTAGAAAAATTTTATCTTTTAAAAGCATTGTAAAATTTCAATTTAAAAAAAAATATTTTAATTATTTTTGTCATAAATTTAACCCACACATCAATCTTAACCTTCTCCTAAAATATTTTGATCTTCGAAAAAATAACCCTGTATAAACTATGCTGAGCTCATTTGAACTCATTTGAATCAATTGTTTGAAAGTATTTTTATTTAACTAGAGTAATTATTATGTACCTAGGCATTACGATGAGGAAATCATTGCAAATTTTTATGTCAATATTTGACCTTCATAGAAGAAATAATAATAGTAATTTTACTGTTTTTTGTGTTGCCTTCTAAACATGCAATGAAAATAACGTCAAATTGGATCGTGAATGCGGCCCGTCTGCACTAAACTTTGATCCTAAGTTGATACTTACGTCTGTAGTCTGACGTGCAACGAGAATTGATTGATTTTTACTGTCATAAATTCGATAAAGTATTTAATATTTGGATAACCATGCATTAAAATAAAAGACTGAAATACTTCAAAATACATATTTTAATCTTAAGTCTAGTTTAAGTTTAACATTTAAATAAAGTCATAGGTACAAGATGTCATGTTTTTTTTTGTACAACATTGTGAATAGGTATTATTTATTACTACTTATAATTCCCCCGGACACATTCACGCCTCTTTAGCAATGTACTGCATTTTTGCAAACGATACGATAGGAAACTATTATACCTAATATTTGGTAAGGCTGTACTTTCCTAGGCCCGTGCGCTTTCATCTTCACTTAACATCAGTTGACATTGCGGTCAGAGGCTGGCTTAGTCTTTGGTAAAATAATAATAATAAAAATGAAGCAACTACGCCTATTATAGTTATAGGGGTTGCCTGGAAGAGATCGCCTTGAAGTAATAAGGCCGCCAAAATTCCATTACTTCTACCTATGTCAACTTTTTACTGTAATTATTTTTATGATTTTATGTCAACGGCAATAAAGTGTTTTTGTATAGTATCGTATAGATAAAGGTAGGAATGAGCGTGATCGTATGACGAGCACACTAGTCAAAAGTTTGAATACAGCGTTGTGTTAATAATCTCATCTAACGTGACTTGGCCTAAACCTAAACCTGGTCTAAACCCCTGGTGACAAGGGCTGGTTTTTGCCTAGTACTTCTTACCTCAAAAAGCTGGCTCGGACTGGCAGTCTTAAATTATAATCATTAAAGTCGAATATAAACTCCATTCTTAATAACATAATTAGGCGCGGGATGAGTGTGATGGCCGTAGATACGTACAATGTTTCCGTGGAAGTCGGTAGTCAAGGTTGATCGACAAACATTGTGCTTTGTGCACACCCATCTAATAGTTGCTATATTTCGTATTTTCTCGTAAAAAGTGTAGCCTTGGTAGATTATGATGTCGTTGCCACGTTCACTGGTAACTCTGATTACTGAAAACACAACATTCTTGTTAAACACATATTTGAATTTTCTCTAAAAGATTTACAACACAATTGCTATCAATCAAAATGTGCACTTATTTTGCAGGTATCAGGCATCAAGACCATAAATCTCTGCGTAACAGGCATCTGTCAATTTCCTTCTGCAAAAAGTGAGTTAAAGCTACAAACTCTTCAGAGGCATTTTGTTCTCTCTCAAACAGGAATACACACACAGGATTGCCGAAGAGTAAGCGTACGATTGATGACACAAAACTTACAATAGCTCTTGTTTTTGTTTTTGGACACCGGCAGCATTGTGAGGTCAAAGTTGTCGTGAAAAAGTGGCGGGGATAAGCAATTCATCAAATCTGACAGAAATCACCGAGCTTAATTTATCGTAATATATAGAACTCTTCCGTTACTGACTGAGTGTCTGACAGACAACGTACAGCCAAAACTACTGGCCGTAGAGAACTAAAATTTGGAACATGCAATCTTTAGAGGATGTGGGGGAGCACTAAGGAAGGAATACCTGAAATTCCCTCAGGAACGGAAATTATTGGACTTTTTATGTGATACTTGGCATAAAGGTTCTTCAATTTCAAGTCTGTTTGTAGTCTTTCCTTGGCGGAGAAACAAAAAAGTCTGTTTGTATTATAAAAGGAATTCCCAAAATTTTCACGGGGTCGGTAAAAAAAGAGTTTTCTGTTTATTCTGTTTATTATGTACGAAGTTGCGGGAAAAAGCTCGTAATAGAATAATAGCCAATTAACTTGATAGCTTTTAAACGAAAATTGTCTTGTGTACTGCATTTGCCTAAATATGCAGATACTAACATTCAATTAGCTAATAACATCATAATTAAATGAATAAATTATTTATAATTTTAAATTTTGGCGGGTTATGATTGTGGGTTAAGTTCGATTTTTTTATAGAAATCATATCTGCATCTGTGACGATTCGTGCACGACAACCTCCGTAGTGGGAACAACACCAATATATCGTAGAAGATTGGCGTCTGTCTATGCTGAAACTGTAGCCTTTTACGACGATCACATCGTTGCCTCTAACGTTCTTGGCATGCAAAACTGAAACAAATGAAACAACACTTTTACATTTAGTGTCTAAAATCCTAATGTGCTTTATATTTTCTATGAAGTTGAAGAAGTAACCTTTTTTACTTCAAAATTAGTTTGTACTAAAATGAAGTGTTGATGTTTAAATATAAAAATTTCCACCCAGCTTATATAGCAAACCAATTCTATAAAAATAATTTAAGAATTTACTTAATTTAATATACATCAATTGCACATTAGTTGTCAAATGCATATTTGTTGTTGAAATACTGAATATGTCTGTTGTTTGAAGTTAAATAGATGGAGCACATTATCAATATTGAAAACCAGTAGATAAGGTACCTACTTTTATAATTTAATTTGACACGTTATACTAAAAATGCTTTTATGCAAAGAAAAAAACTTTAACCATGTAAATGCGTTCAAAAGGCCGAGGCAATCATGACCTTAACTGTGAATTCACAGCATTTGTATGCGATCCCTTACTGGAATATAACTATTTTTAATGGATTAAGGCCTTAATAAAACACAGGACAAAAGTATGATCCTTTTATTTTGATTACGATTTGATTGACATATTATTAAGTAATTGAGTAGATTTTATATTAAATTATTGTAAATTCACACAGCAGATATCATTCTGACTTTGAACTCTGATAGTCAAACCGGCGTTTAGGCGTAACTGTAACATCCAGTTTAAACTTCGGTCAACAAATTGTGTCCATGGCTCAAGTAGCTTCGAAAAAGTTGGGAATCATCTCGAAGGTACGGCGGTACTTTGGCCCTGCACAGCTTCTTAACTTATGCACAGCTCAAGTGCGATCATGCATGGAGTGATGCAGTCATCTTTGGGATGGTTCAGCCAGGTATCAACTAGAAGCGCTGGACTCCGTTGACCGAAGAGCCCATAAATCAATTAACGACGTCGACCTTACAACCAAAAAACTGCAGACCCTAGAGCATCGTCGTAAGGTTGCTTGTTTAACCGTGTACTACTGGATACATTTTGGTGAGTGCGCGAGTGCTCTGTCTGAACAAATTGAACCCTCACCCTTTTACCATCGGACTACCAGACGCAGACAGAACTTCCATCCGTACGTGGTAGATATTTTGAAAAGTCGAACTAAGCGCTTTGACTGTTCCTTTTTGATACGGGTCGCCAAGGTTTGGAATGAGCTGCCTGCGTCTATTTTCCCTGAACAGTATAGTCCTAGTACTTTTAAGCGTCGAGTGACTAGGTTTCTCGTGGATGGACGTGTACCACCTTAGTCTTCATGTTCACTTAACATCAGGTGTCATGGAAGACAAACGTCCCATCCATACATAATAAAAAAACCGGCATGGGCAAAGTTTCAAGTTTCAAGTTTCGAGTTTCTTCCTGGAATCCTGGGAAAAGGAGTGTCTCATTACTGTAGGTACAGCAGTAAGCTCCTCGGAGAAATCATCTGCACCTATCATCAGTTTTGATAATATTGAGATCAACTTAAAAAGCTACTCAAATTACCTACTAATTTATTCAGTTTATTCTTAGTGTTTATTTAAATTTATTTATTTTATATAATGAAAAGTGCAAAGAAAACAGAACAAACGAAGAAAAATATAACAAAAAAGAATATCTATACATATAATAAAATGGTAGGAAAGTCAAAACTGTACATTGAATATTTTTTTAAAAGAATACTTGGGGTATGATCTACAATCGAAACAGAAACAAAAAATATAGTTTTTAGAATTTTTGTCTGTTTGTCTGTTTGTCTGTTTGTCTGTTTGTCTTTCCGGGATAAACTCAAAAAGTACTGCATGGATTTACTTCAAATTTGGCATGAAGATAGTTAAGAAGTCGGGTCAACATATAGGCTACATATTATCACGCTAGCAGTGTTATAATCGTAGGTGCGTTTGGTGCTGCATAGCGTTCACGCAGACGACGTCGCGGGCAGCAGCTAGTATTTAAATAACATTTAAAAACGGGATATTTACCATGTTATAGTTAATTTAAAATCTTACATTAATAAATTGTTTAATTACCCTCGTATTAAACAACATATATCATAGTTTCCATGATTTATTAGATAATGTTTAATTTTAAACTTTGCTTCTGTTCAATAAATTGTTTTTAATCTTTGTGACTGTGCCAACCGTTAACTTTGATAAGGCGATCGTTTTCTGTGACGGCGACACAGTTGCATCCGGACCATTTCTTGGAGCATTTCCACCATGTCTTGAAATTCCTCGTCAACTTCTTCGTGAAGCGATATTGTCCCCACGCGAGGCATGCGTTGCCGTATTTGGTTGTCACATATCTTATAGCATCAAAAGGCGGATGATCTGAAACAACGTACCTACATAGTAGATTTCGACCTCCTTGTTATTTTCTAGAGAAAAGTTAAATACTTGTAGTATTGTTAATCATTTGTAAGCCACCTACTGTTTATTCCACCTAGAAATCTTGATAATCGTAGTACCATAATCGAGCACCAGTAAGAGGCCTTTTAGTAACAGTTTGATAAAAGTATGCTTCTGTAAAGGTAAAAGAAGATACATACATAACTGCATCAAGTGTTTTTTTTGTGAAATTCCTAAGATGAATAAAACTTTTTGAATTTTGAATTTTGCACGCCCTATGGGGTAGGCAATAAAAACAGATGTACTCAATTATCTATAGCTAAAGGCAAAACCCATCTAATACCATAACACCTTTTCCGATAAAACAGATACCTGTATTTCTAGGTGGAATAAACAGTAGGTGGCTTACAAATGATTAACAATACTACAAGTATTTAACTTTTCTCTAGAAAATAACAAGGAGGTCGAAATCTACTATGTAGGTACGTTGTTTCAGATCATCCGCCTTTTGATGCTATAAGATATGTGACAACCAAATACGGCAACGCATGCCTCGCGTGGGGACAATATCGCTTCACGAAGAAGTTGACGAGGAATTTCAAGACATGGTGGAAATGCTCCAAGAAATGGTCCGGATGCAACTGTGTCGCCGTCACAGAAAACGATCGCCTTATCAAAGTTAACGGTTGGCACAGTCACAAAGATTAAAAACAATTTATTGAACAGAAGCAAAGTTTAAAATTAAACATCTATACATATAATAAAATGGTAGGAAAGTCAAAACTGTACATTGAATATTTTTTTAAAAGAATACTTGGGGTATGATCAACAATCGAAACAGAAACAAAAAATATACTTTTTAGAATTTTTGTCTGTTTGTCTGTTTGTCTGTTTGTCTGTTTGTCTGTTTGTCTGTTTGTCTGTTTGTCTGTTTGTCTGTTTGTCTTTCTCTAGGTGGAATAAACAGTAGGTGGCTTACAAATGATTAACAATACTACAAGTATTTAACTTTTCTCTAGAAAATAACAAGGAGGTCGAAATCTACTATGTAGGTACGTTGTTTCAGATCATCCGCCTTTTGATGCTATAAGATATGTGACAACCAAATACGGCAACGCATGCCTCGCGTGGGGACAATATCGCTTCACGAAGAAGTTGACGAGGAATTTCAAGACATGGTGGAAATGCTCCAAGAAATGGTCCGGATGCAACTGTGTCGCCGTCACAGAAAACGATCGCCTTATCAAAGTTAACGGTTGGCACAGTCACAAAGATTAAAAACAATTTATTGAACAGAAGCAAAGTTTAAAATTAAACATTATCTAATAAATCATAGTTAACGGTTGGCACAGTCACAAAGATTAAAAACAATTTATTGAACAGAAGCAAAGTTTAAAATTAAACATCTATACATATAATAAAATGGTAGGAAAGTCAAAACTGTACATTGAATATTTTTTTAAAAGAATACTTGGGGTATGATCTACAATCGAAACAGAAACAAAAAATATAGTTTTTAGAATTTTTGTCTGTGAAGTCGGTTTTTTAATGCTCTGCATTCGTTGATTATCTTATCCTGCTCTCCAATCCGGCAAAGCAGTCCGACGGTTTAAAAAAGACTTGGAACCTATACAGACCAGCTACATAAAGAAAGAAGTTTAGATAAAAAAATTAGCAGACTAAGACTTTTTGTCTCAATTCATGGCCCAGACCAGATCGCTTGATAATCGTAGTACCATAATCGAGCACCAGTAAGAGGCCTTTTAGTAACAGTTTGATAAAAGTATGCTTCTGTAAAGGTAAAAGAAGATACATACATAACTGCATCAAGTGTTTTTTTTGTGAAATTCCTAAGATGAATAAAACTTTTTGAATTATGAATTTTGAATTTTGCACGCCCTATGGGGTAGGCAATAAAAACAGATGTACTCAATTATCTATAGCTAAAGGCAAATCCCATCTAATACCATAACACCTTTTCCGATAAAACAGATACCTGTATTTCTAGGTGGAATAAACAGTAGGTGGCTTACAAATGATTAACAATACTACAAGTATTTAACTTTTCTCTAGAAAATAACAAGGAGGTCGAAATCTACTATGTAGGTACGTTGTTTCAGATCATCCGCCTTTTGATGCTATAAGATATGTGACAACCAAATACGGCAACGCATGCCTCGCGTGGGGACAATATCGCTTCACGAAGAAGTTGACGAGGAATTTCAAGACATGGTGGAAATGCTCCAAGAAATGGTCCGGATGCAACTGTGTCGCCGTCACAGAAAACGATCGCCTTATCAAAGTTAACGGTTGGCACAGTCACAAAGATTAAAAACAATTTATTGAACAGAAGCAAAGTTTAAAATTAAACATTATCTAATAAATCATAGTTAACGGTTGGCACAGTCACAAAGATTAAAAACAATTTATTGAACAGAAGCAAAGTTTAAAATTAAACATCTATACATATAATAAAATGGTAGGAAAGTCAAAACTGTACATTGAATATTTTTTTAAAAGAATACTTGGGGTATGATCTACAATCGAAACAGAAACAAAAAATATAGTTTTTAGAATTTTTGTCTGTGAAGTCGGTTTTTTAATGCTCTGCATTCGTTGATTATCTTATCCTGCTCTCCAATCCGGCAAAGCAGTCCGACGGTTTAAAAAAGACTTGGAACCTATACAGACCAGCTACATAAAGAAAGAAGTTTAGATAAAAAAATTAGCAGACTAAGACTTTTTGTCTCAATTCATGGCACAGACCAGATCGCTTGATAATCGTAGTACCATAATCGAGCACCAGTAAGAGGCCTTTTAGTAACAGTTTGATAAAACTATGCTTCTGTAAAGGTAAAAGAAGATACATACATAACTGCATCAAGTGTTTTTTTTGTGAAATTCCTAAGATGAATAAAACTTTTTGAATTATGAATTTTGAATTTTGCACGCCCTATGGGGTAGGCAATAAAAACAGATGTACTCAATTATCTATAGCTAAAGGCAAATCCCATCTAATACCATAACACCTTTTCCGATAAAACAGATACCTGTATTTCTAGGTGGAATAAACAGTAGGTGGCTTACAAATGATTAACAATACTACAAGTATTTAACTTTTCTCTAGAAAATAACAAGGAGGTCGAAATCTATTATGTAGGTACGTTGTTTCAGATCATCCGCCTTTTGATGCTATAAGATATGTGACAACCAAATACGGCAACGCATGCCTCGTGTGGGGACAATATCGCTTCACGAAGAAGTTGACGAGGAATTTCAAGACATGGTGGAAATGCTCCAAGAAATGGTCCGGATGCAACTGTGTCGCCGTCACAGAAAACGATCGCCTTATCAAAGTTAACGGTTGGCACAGTCACAAAGATTAAAAACAATTTATTGAACAGAATCAAAGTTTAAAATTAAACATCTATACATATAATAAAATGGTAGGAAAGTCAAAACTGTACATTGAATATTTTTTTAAAAGAATACTTGGGGTATGATCTACAATCGAAACAGAAACAAAAAATATAGTTTTTAGAATTTTTGTCTGTTTGTCTGTTTGTCTTTCCGGGATAAACTCAAAAAGTACTGCATGGATTTACTTCAAATTTGGCATGAAGATAGTTAAGAAGTCGGGTCAACATATAGGCTACATATTATCACGCTAGCAGTGTTATAATCGTAGGTGCGTTTGGTGCTGCATAGCGTTCACGCAGACGACGTCGCGGGCAGCAGCTAGTATTTAAATAACATTTAAAAACGGGATATTTACCATGTTATAGTTAATTTAAAATCTTACATTAATAAATTGTTTAATTACCCTCGTATTAAACGACATATATCATAGTTTCCATGATTTATTAGATAATGTTTAATTTTAAACTTTGCTTCTGTTCAATAAATTGTTTTTAATCTTTGTGACTGTGCCAACCGTTAACTTTGATAAGGCGATCGTTTTCTGTGACGGCGACACAGTTGCATCCGGACCATTTCTTGGAGCATTTCCACCATGTCTTGAAATTCCTCGTCAACTTCTTCGTGAAGCGATATTGTCCCCACGCGAGGCATGCGTTGCCGTATTTGGTTGTCACATATCTTATAGCATCAAAAGGCGGATGATCTGAAACAACGTACCTACATAGTAGATTTCGACCTCCTTGTTATTTTCTAGAGAAAAGTTAAATACTTGTAGTATTGTTAATCATTTGTAAGCCACCTACTGTTTATTCCACCTAGAAATACAGGTATCTGTTTTATCGGAAAAGGTGTTATGGTATTAGATGGGATTTGCCTTTAGCTATAGATAATTGAGTACATCTGTTTTTATTGCCTACCCCATAGGGCGTGCAAAATTCAAAATTCAAAAAGTTTTATTCATCTTAGGAATTTCACAAAAAAAACACTTGATGCAGTTATGTATGTATCTTCTTTTACCTTTACAGAAGCATACTTTTATCAAACTGTTACTAAAAGGCCTCTTACTGGTGCTCGATTATGGTACTACGATTATCAAGCGATCTGGTCTGGGCCATGAATTGAGACAAAAAGTCTTAGTCTGCAAAATTTTTTATCTAAACTTCTTTCTTTATGTAGCTGGTCTGTATAGGTTCCAAGTCTTTTTTAAACCGTCGGACTGCTTTGCCGGATAGGAGAGCAGGATAAGATAATCAACGAATGCAAAGCATTAAAAAAACCGACTTCATGTCAAAACTTTGGCTGAGTTGAGAATGTCATCAACGTAAACATTCTCCGAAAACATACATATTTTTTCAAAAGTTATAAATTTTTAATGAAGTACGTAACCGATTTCGATTAATGTTGGTACTGGGACTTCTATCATTGTACTGTTTTAATTGCATTAGGTGTCCATGGCGTTGGTGGTTACTTAGACTCAGGAAACCCACGTGCTCGTTTACTCACTTTTTATTTTCAATATAAATATTAATCATTGAAAACTAGGCTACAAATGACAACAAATATGATTGGATTAAAGGACATGACCAAAAGCAGTCTCAAAATGTTGCACGTATGAAAACTAAATAATTATAGAAATTATTGGTTTATTTTTTACAAGCTTTTCACGTCAGGAATTTGGTATTCGCATCCGGAATTATGATTTTGAGATAAACAGTAAATTAACGATTTATATATATTCATTCCCGTATAATAAAGTCATGATTGACGTTTCGTTCTTTTCATTGTTTTTATTTGAACGAGTTACGTAAGTATGAGCTTGATGAACCTTTACACAAAAACCAGACAAAAATGATATTAGACTCATAAATAGCTAAATAATTAGTAATATCATAACGTAGGTGCTGTATGTGTATTTATTTTATAGTACCGTTGTGAAATTATTTATTTTTGTGTTTTGTTTCACGCAGGTGCAACTGTCAAGATAGATGTCATCTTCCACTGTCATCATTCATAAGCCGGCGATTGCAGTAGCCGCCATTACTGTTTATTTGTCGATTGAGAATAGTCACCGTGATTATTCTCTCCACTTAAATAGTAATTTTCCTTACGGAAATTCGTTAGTGTGTTTGTTTTAAAAAACTAAGCGTGTTTCATGTAACTTACGACAGAACGTTTTGAATTTAATTGTTTTATTACGTTTTGTGTTGTGTTTCTGAACTCTTGAGTCTACTGTACCTAATCAATCATGTCGATGCTTGATTCTGATCAACCAATGCCAGTGATAATGAGAAGCCGATGTGTCAATTGTTCACTTTTGATACCCAGAAATCACCCGGCATTCTTGTTCTAATATTAAATACACCTAATGACCACCTACATGAAAAGTCTGTTCATAGTTATGTGTTTTATACCTTTGTATACATTAGGTAGGTAACTTATTTATTTGTCCTATAGATCTGGGATAAATCGAAGTTAATAAAATATGATCTCTATCTGCCTGAAGTTGTTTTATTTCCATGTTGTCACATCAATTCTGCAAGGCCATAAAAATACGATAATTATGTTTTATTTTTCAATAAGAAACTGTTCAACTAGAAACTCTTGTTTTGCTTTTACCTAACTCTGTTTTTTTTTGTAACTACATGAGTGATTTATGGTCATTTTATAAGTCGCGAGTAGTTACGACATAATTTCTAGGTTATCTCAGAATTTGTTGGATTACTTCAAATCTCGGGTACTTGTGTGAAAATTAACACTTTTATTTAATAGTTTATAAAACGTAGTCTATAATTAACAAAGATTTATTGTCATTCAACTTGAGACGGATTTCCATACATCGTTGGTCATGATTCTTTAATATAAATTCCATTACGGACAATGAAGTTTTGCGGCTTATGATTACTGTGTCGAAGGTTACTCCGGACCACTTCAGCCTCAGTTCTGGTTGTGGTCACACTCGCGTTACACCTCGTGACGCTACTGCTACATTGCCATCGAATAGTGTTGGGTAATTTCTTGTGGACCCTAAAGGAGTAACCTTCTGCAACGAGTATTTTTTTTCCCCGAAGAGTTTTTAAAATCATCACTGTGAAAGAAAGATAAATTTATTTTATTTACTAAATCTTAATATGATTGTTCTTTTTTATTCATTTAATGTACCAGTAGTAACCGAAAAAATAGCAGTATCTTCGTATACTGCAAAGGCGAAATAATTATTTAATAAGAGTAGGAAAAAAGATATACTTAAATATAATAAAAGAAAAGAAATGAAGTTGATGTTCTTATATATCCAGTATTCTGTACATAATTTCAAGAGAGAAATAAAAAAAAGGTTATTGAAATAAAAGAAAATTTATTTTTTTCTTCTTCATAATAGTTTTACAAATAAAATAAATCTCAACTAATTTGTAGCTACGACCAGCTTCACGACAACACTGGTCATTCTTGCATTTAAGTGATATATTATGTTATTAAAAAACTCTTAACATGATCAAATAAGTATCTAATGCAGTATCTTCATGTTTTGTTTATTTTCTTTAAACTTTTTTATGTTCATCGATATGTATAAGGTTCTGATAAAATAGCTTGCACTGCATGGCACATATTCACAGTAATTTTGGGAAATTAGGCAGTAATCTCTTAATTGAATGACGAGGATGATGAAGAGGTAAAATAACCAACATTATAACTGAATACAATGTACGAAAATTGAATATAAATAAGTAGTAAAATTTTAATTATATTTTAAAAACGTATCCATTCCTCAGCACATAGTTTGGTGGATCATAGCTATGTGTCAACCTAGCCCGAGTAATGCTAGTGATGCCCTTGTCTGTGGTGAGGCTCGCGCGGCATTTCGGGCATCTAGGTAGTGCACTTTCATCAGATAGTCTTCACATGATTAGAAGCAAATTAAAAGATAAATCCATTTAATAAGAGGATCTGTTTAAATTTTTTGCCTTTTGCCAGCACAACTAAAAATAACAATATTCGTATTAATGATATTAATGAAAATAAAAATGTAAATACGATATTTTTTGGCAGCAGTCTTGCTTTTTCTTGTTTCGTTAGTCTTGGTTTGGCACCGACTTAAAAAACTGTGTAGATACCTACTCAGATAAATTATCATTATTATATTGAGTACTTAGAATTGATTCATTTTTGGGAGAAATTTGCTACACGTGATAGAAATAGGGACGGAATAGGAACAGGACTAGGATGGTGTATATAAAAACTATTTAAAAATTTAAGTGTGTCGCTTCACTTTTTCAACCGACTTCCAAAAAAGGAGGAGGTTCTCAACTCGTTTATATGTTTACTTTTTGTTGTTTTATTTGTGTCTTTGTTACACGATATTTCAGATAATTATGAATTGATTTTGAAAATTGTTTATTCATATGATAGAGGATACTTCACAGTGGGTCCCATTTAAGTTCATCGAAATCGGTTAAGTAGTGCATAGAAAATTTCTAACTTTTGAAAAAAATATGTATGATTTCGGAGAATGTTTACGTTGATGACATTCTCCACTCAGCCAAAATTTTGACGTGAAATCGGTTTTTTAATGCTCTTCATTCATTGATTATCTAATAAAGAAACAGTTTGCTTTCATTTTCGTTTTGGTTTTATGACGTTTTCTTTTACTTCATACTTTTTAGTGTTAGGTTTTTATTTCGGGTTATTTTTTTTTAGTGAGTTAAGCTCTACATTTATAGAGATTAGTGATAGGTTTCTTGGTGAAAAGTTTAGGACTAGCACTGGTATCAGTAACTACGGTCGTGGATCCATCTCTATGATACGGCACCGTATGCCGTGTAACTGCCGTGGGGTACGCTGCACGGCGATCTGCGCCGCGCACACGAACTAAAATAACAGTTTTTGGCTTGATATGGATCGCGAAAGACGTATCCTGCTCCTGTTGCTGTTGAAATGAGGAATTAAGAAAAAAACATAATCAAAAAAATATTGGGTAAATCCATACTTTTACCATAGGGTGAATGGTGGGCCACTTTCGGAATTCCAGGCCGTGATAGTTTGAAAACATATATGAAGAGAAAAAATAAAATTAAAAATAAATATTAATTAATAACTGAGTAAACTTAACTGAAAGTCAAAGAATTAATTACGCAACGCATGGTTACATAAGAGTAATACAATAGATACCTAGCGGATGGTAGTGTGCGTGTGGCGGGAACACTACTGTTTGTGTGTGACGGAGGCGGAGCGTCGGGAAAAGTGTAGTAATGTCTCTTTATTTATGTAAAGGGAATTCTGGTGAAAAATTAATAACCTAGTTTTATTATATAATCATGATCAGAGTCGAGTGCGGAGTGCTCTCCTTCAATAACTAAAATTTTACACCAGTCACTCTGTATAATGAACCAAAGTGGACATAACTTTAAGGGGAAATATGAAGCACATTATTATAAATGTAAAAATTTGGAATGGCCTGGAATGGCACGTAGGCTACTTTCTATCCCGATATTCCCGCCGGAAATTGCACGGGGCGAAATAAAAGTGACCAATCATAAAGCGCTTCTAAATCGGTTCAACCAAAAGCGAGATAATCGCTGCAAACCTATATAATTACAATTCAAACTGAGAACCTCCTTTTTGGAATTCAGTTAAAAATTTTGTTCTGACTTATAGATAGTCCAGAATGCTCTGACCCCAATGCTAAAGTGAAGTTAATGACCTCTACAAAGAATACGTACCTAGAATCTTATAACTTTTGGTTCGTGTGATTTTTTATTCATTCTAATTAATGAACAAAGAAATAATTTAAATAAAACAACCATAATATTAGCTTATTTTGTAATCGAAACTAAGGGAGAATCTTAAACCAATATTCAAATAGCCATAGGGATTTTATTAGGGAAATAATAAAACGAGCGACTAAAAAACAAATTTGGACTGGAAATAATAAAACGAGCGACTAAAAAACAAATTTGGACTGTCTTGAAAAATATATGAAAATGAACGGTTTTAAATATTAATATTGCGACTGAATTACTAAGTGAGCGACTAAAACACATATACATTGCGATGAAAGAGATAAGTTACGAGAAGGGCTCCCGCACCGGAAGGCGGAATCAGTACGGTTAGGTGCGACGACGAGCGCAGCGAGGAGGAGCATGTTAGGTTGCATATAGTTATACACGTGCGCGAGCCGAGCGAGCGAAGCGAGCGGTGCCGCGGCAGCGGCCGGCGAAGCGCCATAAACCTGGTCAGCTATTATAGTCAACCCTGGACAATCTCGACATGGTCAAAAGTGTTTTTAAGTCGCTGTTTCATTGATTCTTCGTCACTCGCTCTCAGTCGCTCACTTAATTAAAACAGTAAGCCAAATTCATTATTTTTGTCACCTAAAATTTTTATTTACAGTTACTCGATTAAATACTACCCATTTTATTATTACTGACATTATCAATTTGTAGCATGTATGATGCTAAAGTCATGGGCATTTTAAATAAAGACTAACTTGTAATTAACATATAACACACACGCAGCCATAAAAGTATCCGATAATCTCAAAACACAATTTATTCAGGTAACTTGTAGTTAGAACTTTCTTTTTACCCTAATTTAAAACTCTTCCGAAGCTTGAAATCTTTCATAAATAAGTAAAACACTAGCCTTAGCCCGCGGTTCAGCTAACACTATATTTGGGAAAATTTTAACACCCTTTTCTCTACATGCTGTCTTATGTAAATCACGTTTCCAAAATCGGACTAGTAGCTTCTAAGATATAAGCTTTTTTAAACTCAGGTACTAACTCTCTAGTATAAATAAAGTATACAAGATGAATTTATTGAGCACATTAACAAAATACTAAAATATATTTGAATAACTACAGATACTACAGATAACCTTTAGTATCAAATATACTGCTGACCAATCACAATATCTGAAGACGACAAAATTCCTACCCTAGGAACATTAAATTATTATTCAAAGAAGTAATGTTAGTATTAAGCAAATTGTAGATCTTGAGAATGGTTCTTACTTAATAAAGATAAAAAATGTAGGTATATTGAATATCAAGACCAGATAAGGTCGTTAACAATACAGCTTAGTTTCGTAAAATGTTGTTTTAGTATTAAAATACGTAAGTAAGTAAACCGAATAGTTTGCTTGCACTTTAGACTTTATGTCTAACGACAGTACGCAGCTGAAAGTCAAATTAGGTACATCAGAAATACGCAAACTTTTTCCGATATTAAAAGATAATAAAAACGATAAAAACACAAAAAACACCTCACGGATACTGCGTTTAGAAGAAAGTCCTAATATTTAACAATACTCTTAATCTGACTGAGTCGCAATAATAATAATTATGGCATTAACGTATTTTAGAACCAAACATCAAATTGGTTAATCAAATCAAAATAAAACATTTGTTTGATTATTTAGGAATGAGGAATGTCGCGGTTTTATCACACATATATATGATATATCATACATATATAGTCCAAAAATATCATGAGCTTAAAACACTGAGTAGAATGGTAATTTAAGGGCATGATTTCCATAACTATCATGGGTCTGAATTTGTTCATGATCATGGTCAAATTCCGTGCTGAACAGAATGACGGAATCAGTTTTAACTTCATACAGTAAATAGATTTCTGCCGCACACTGCGCGCCGGCCCGCTTGGTTTTGTTGCAGCGGTAAAACCGCTTCATGCCGGCCTTGGTTCGCCGCGTATACTTCAGGGACCAAGTTTTTTCACCCTTTACTGTTTTCTCAGCTTCCTCTTTACTATGGAATATTCTTATTATGGACCAATTTTTTCCATTGAACCGGGTTTTCCTAAATTGCTGATTATCTGCAATAAATAAGTCTTGTTAATGATAGTGACAGATTAATCCTGTTAAATAAATTTTTAAGCTGAATAAACTTTAGAATTGATATACTGTAGATACGGACCGAATTAGAAATAAAACCTTAGTGCCCAGTAATAGGTTGTACACGTACTTTCAGCATATGGATTCGCTGATGAAAAAGTTATCTCATTCTAAAACGTCGGAATTCTGCTTCAACAGAAACTAGGACTTCAGTTAGGTATACCGCTACATAGTTACAACCTTTTTAAGCCAATATTCGATGCTGTGAAGACGTTTAATAATTTCATGGAACTCATCTCAAGTTATAAGTTATGGAGATTTAAATAAAAAGTCCGAACAAGATTGCATGTTACAAAACACTTTATATTTAAGTAAATAAACATAACACTCAAACTGACGACGCACCAATTATATGGCTTCAAACTAAGATTATCTAAAGTGTCTGTGACGGAGAGGACGACACAACACAACAGAACTAGGATTTACCCTAGTACAACTATGTACTGACCACCCTGCATGACCACACCTACAATCCTAGTACTGACCAAAACCAGTTTAGAATGATTCGTTTCCCTGACTTGACCGGTTGGTAATTGAAGCCAGGACCACTCACACTGCTCGTGAGAGTTATAACACACGACAACTCTCACCCGATAAGACGTGTATTGCGCACGAACTGAGCGTTCAATACGGGCATTCTGAGTAAGATTTTTTCCGTATTTGGTCGCGAGCACGGTCCATCGTCACACACATTCTTTTTAACCGACTTCCAAAAGGAAGAGGTTATCAAATCGTGTGTTTGTTTGTTACTTGATTAATTGGTCACTTATGAATCGGTTTTTATAATTCTTGTTTCATTTGATAGATCACAATATGTCAAAAAAATTGCCGCGTTTTTTGCTCATAACTCAAAAAAACGTTTTTGTACTTAACGGCATTTTAGCTTGAGGACGGCAGAGAGGTGGCCCATACAAATTTAATGGAAATCGATTCGAACCTACTTAAAAACACAATTAAACACATACGTATGAAAGCGGAGGATATATACCTACATAGATGATATTTAATTCAGCCAAAGTTTTGACAAGGATTTTAAAATGTTAGTGAAGCCGGTTTTTTAATGGTCGGCGTTTGATAATACCTCTCTCCGCGCGACACTTCACGAAATAAATAGATCAGACGAGATTTCGAAGACCTCATTCGTGCTCTAATATTTATCAGAGCTTCATCAGTATCATACATACCTATATTAAAACTTGCCTGAGTGACTGATAAACAACGTACAGCCATAGCTACTAGTCGTAGAGAGCTGAAGCTTAATCATACATTCCTAGAGAGATGAAGGGGTAGGAGTGCATCAAGGAAAGTAACCTGAAATCAATGGGTGTCTGGTTAGGTAAATTAAAAATCAACGAATGAAGAGCATTAAAAAACTGACTTCACGTCAAAACTTTGGGTGAGTTAGAATGTCATCAACGTCATCTCTGAAATCATACATATTCTTTCAAAAATTTGAAATTTTCAATGAAGTACTCAACCGATTTCAATGAAATTTATATGGAACCAACTATAAAGTATCTTAAAAGTATAAAAAAAGAATTTTCAAAATCGATTCATAATTCTCCAAACTATCGTGTAACAAAGACACAAAAAAAAACATACAGACGAATTGAGAACCTCCTCCTTTTTTGGAAGTCGGTTGAAATTAATTAATATTTCCAACGTTCACATCACATTATCTAAGCCAAATAAAATTTTCTTAAAAATTTATGCTATGGACCCTAGATAGACAATGTTTATTCGCCAACGGAGTCACGAGCAAAAGCTAATCGTTGTACTCATGAAAAAACTCCGAAGACCCCGATGCAGCGACCTTGGTGGCGGCGCACAGAATTGTATAAAGGGACTACAGATGATAAAACTAAAACTTTAAAAGTTCTGGTTGTTTGCAATTTCACGATACAAATTAATTCTTAAATTGTCTCCTAAACGAGTAAACTGATTTACATGATTCAAATAGCTACAATGCTTTTATAGCCAGAGCTTTCATTTGACATCAAAATCGTTCGAAAACTTAACAAATAAAAAATCACATTTTCAAGTTGCTCTCGTAATTATTTAATTTAAAATCTGAGTCCCTTTGATGTCTAAAAAACCGAACAATTCACGAATTGCGTTGAGCAGGCTACGAGCATCACGCACACAGGAGCAAGTCTCACTCACACTGGCGCAATTCGAGCTCGCGAGCGGTGCTCGCGCAATTAGGACGGGTGCACGAACGCCCGTCCAAATTGAGCATTGAGCATTTTTTGATGTTATTCAAAAATCAGGAAAAGTACGTATAGCTTAGAACAGGCCACGAGCGCGCTCTACTGCGGCTCAGTTCGCGCTCGAGAGGCGTCCAAATCATGGGAACTTTTTTTGCAGGTTACATTACTAGTTGCATTACTAGCACTCTGTACGCACCACGACGATTCATCGGTGCGAGCACAGAACTTTATCGAATCGTATGTTTACAAATGTTCGTATAGTATGGAGTCGGGTGTAAGTTTTTAGTAACATTGTAATTTTTTATTTAACAGTTATTTATGAGTACAACATGTTTACAAATATTCAAAATGAACAAGGCACACATTTATTTAAGCTGGCCGTGCGGCAATGGATACATTTTAATTATTGCTAACAAACCTTCTCCACACTATACGAACATTCGTAACAATACGAGTCGATAAAGTTCTGTGCTCGTACTGCATATTAGATTCAACTAATAGATCACAAAACAGACACACTGGGCTATTACATCCTTTTATGAGGATGATAACTACCACACAAGTGTCGATGTGTACCTATGTCATATAGAATTGATCTACAGTATTTATTTACTTTGTGCAGGTTGTTTCACCTTAGAAATAGGTAGATAGAAACCTTTAAAGGTTCTGTTAAAAATGATGAAGAGTTTAACTATAGCTTATGTCTCTCAAGCTATAAGCTCAACGATTGATTCACTCCGTAACGTCAAAGATATTTTCAGTATCGGTTAGCGGTGGCGTGTGCGGTGAAGTCGTGGAAGCCCCAGACGCGCACGATGGCGTCGTCCATGGTGTGCAGCGAGGCGCGGCAGCCCGCCTTCGCCTTCACGCACACCCAGCGCGTCTTGTTTCCATTCACTTGCATCTTGTTGAACCGATACTGACCAATCATTATCACCGTATTACCACGCTGAGACTTCGCAAACACTGGCTTTAAATCTGAAACATTTACGATTTTACAAATTATTTTCTTCTCCACATTTATATGAAACAATAGGGTTTTTCTTTCTTTGTCTTTGTCTTTCTTCTGTCTTTGACGAAGAGCTCTTAAATATATTGTTCAGAATTTAGTAATAAGGTTCAAAATGTATAACAAACTTCGTCCTAAATGGAAAATTTTGGAAGCTGGTGCTCATGCTGTAGACAACACCTACAACTTTACGTTACTTGTGTCTGTGATGATTCGTGCATTGCATATTTTGTTTGACTTGTAGCACCATATTGTTGTCGTTTTAAACTCCGTTTTCTCATATAAACTGTATCCTGAGAAGATTATCAATTCCATGGGGATTTGCCACTACCTGCACTGTCATATGTGTTATAAAAACTTATCAATATCAATCACTTCGACCACTTCAATTTCAACTTCATAGTTAGATAATATTTTTATCATATTAACTCCAAATATCATATTTTAGGTCCTTGTAACAGTGTATTTTTTGGGAACAGCAAACAGCTCGCGCCCTTAAGGATTGGTTGGGTTTATCGAGTAGTATCATCTGGTAGGCTTCGGTGGCGGATTGACACGCTCAAACGAAAAAAAAATTGGGCTTGTTCATATAAATACAATTTTCAGCAGATAAAATTTATTTATGTCGGGGAAAACAAACAAAACGAAAGGAAGCGTTACTCATAAAACACGATAGAATTAATCACTGGACAGTTACTTAGTACCGAGTCTGTGGGCTTGGGTATAACCCTGGCTTAGTTACAACGCCAACGCAATTAATACCGAGCTACTATCGACCGTCAGTCCGAGATACGTCCGCGCACCTAGCCGTCCTAACCGTATCTCTGTCACTTGCCATCATCCTACTTCAAGATACAACCTATGGCGCTGCAATGGAATGTCAGTCATTCATTGCATTTAGCGCCCTCTTTAACAGTACTACCAACATACTTCCGCTACCATGAAGTCATACAAACATCTTAATATCGCAAACTCATCGTTATCGCCAACATTTAGTAATTTATTATGATTATAACTAAAAAAAATATTAATTAAATGTTATGAAATCAAGTATTACAAGTAAGAAGTAAATTAACGAACAAAATTGTTTAAAACATAATTACAATAGTAGATCAAGAATAATATCAAGTTTATTGTGCTACATTTATTTTACATACCAACGCAAATATCGTTATGAAATATTGTTACAAAACTTATTGATATAATTCTAAGGTACACATTGAATAATTTCAAATGGAAAAGAACGTAATTTTTCTTTACATTTTAATTAATATTTGCAAAGGTAACATGCGTGTGACTTTAGGATGTCGAAGACGACGCTTCGAATTTTCAGTACTTTCAACCAGACTTGGGCAAAAAGTAATCAGATTAATGATTAAGGATTGCGATTACAATGAGTAATCTTTAATTACGATTACAGATTACCGAAATTAATCAAAAATGTAATCAAATTGGTGATTAATGATTATTAATCAGTAATCGTAATCTTGATTACTTTTATGATTGATTTAGTTAGATCAACATTAGGAACGTTAAAAATTAAAACAACATATTGTATAGCAATAATCATCTTTATTTTTTTAATCAGTCTTATAATATTGTGTGCGAAATATGATAATATTATGAAATGAAATGAAATGGAAATGAAATATGATTATATTTTTGCATATTGGATTGGAACCACCGGAATATTATTTATGATGTACAGTTCAAATTAGACTTTAATAGCACCCTCTTTTCAAACATTTCATCTGAAAGTCTGTGTGATTTTGGTGAATTTGTCATAGTTGCATACGAGAATAGCCTTTCAACTGGACCAGATGACGGTAGAGGTGTATTATATTTCTTAAAAACATTTTTGATCTCTGGATATCTATTTAACACGGATATATCTTTATTTTGATCCGCTAAATAATGAGAAATAATGATTTCTGCCCTAGATCTTTGGATTTGGTGAATATCTCCTGTTGAATCGGTCTCTGATGAATCAGTGTCAAATTCGAAATAGCTGTCTTCGTATTTATTATTTGAGGTGTCTTGATAAGTTTCAGGTGCTTCATGAATTTCTTTGACAACCGCTCCCTTGAAAACTGATTTGATTTTTGAATGATATTCTAAATTTATACAAGTCATCCATTTGTCCTTGAACCTGGGATAAGATATTGCAGCAACTACCGCATTTTGAGCAACCTTCGAGGAGACATCAAAAAACTCCGAAAATCGCGTTTCCACACTTTCCAAATACTTCTCCGCCAACCTTTTACAAAAAAGAAGTGGTTCTCTGTTGAGTTTCTGCAACTTTTTTCGCAGAGATACTAAACAGGGCAGCAAAATACCGTAATACATATTTTTTTCGCCTTGTATTATATCCAGGGCTTCTGCTATTGGTTTTGAACAACGCAAATATTCATTTATGTATTGAAAATCATTGGTACGTAAAACGTTTGTTAGTCCCAATGCCACGTACAACTGGACACTCTTGTCTTGTATGGATGAAATTTGTTTTAGGCTATCATAAAGACTGTTCCATCTTGTGATTCCCGGCCTGGAAAGAGTATGTCCAACTATACCTTGTATTATTTCAGCTGATTTAGGGCGGCTGGCCGAGTTCCACAAATCGTTACATTTTTTTATAACTTGATGATGAATATCAACAGTAGTTGATTCATTATTTCTTAACACTTTATTGGCATCTGTAGTTGCACATAGATTCAACTTGTGAGCAGAACATCTTAAGTGTACCGGCAATTCTAATATAGTTGTTTGTGGCATAACATTTTCGACAAAAACGGAATCATTTAATGCGTGTGACGTAGAACTGCGCTCGGAGTCAAAATCCTCGCCGATGATAGGACCCTCTTGGGATTCTGAGTTGCCATCAATGCCATCAGCAAAATTTTCTAAATTATCCAACTCGACGCCAAATTCTTTAAATGCTTTAACAAAATTACTGCCGCTATCAGTGACCGTGGCTAAAACTTTTCGTGAATTTAAACCAAATTCAGAATGTATTGCTTCAAGTAAAAAAGCTATTCGGTCATAACTGTGAGAACCTGAAAATCGTCGGCATGCGAGTGTTTTAGATTTTCTTTCTAGGTTTGAATCAAGCCAGTGTACCGTGACGCCCAGAAAACTTCGACATTTTCCTGACCAAATATCAGCAGTTGTGCAGACTTCGTTGGCATTGTGCAATTCATTTTTGATATTCGTAATTTCTTTTTTATAATATTCATCTATTAAACGCCCCAAGCTCCTCCTACTGACAACATTCAATCCTTTGGTGCTAATATAAAAACTGTCAAATATTTTTTTAAAATACGGATCATCTATTGCTTGTAAAGGAATCATCGAATGAATAAAAAACTTTAAAATATTTTCATTAAATTGCTCTTGCGTAACCGGTACCCGGCAGATTTATTTGTATTGTTCATAATTTCTGATTGACGACTGTAAAAAGTTCTTGAAGATGGTTTGTTTTTCTTTACACATTTTAAATGAGTTTGATACTCTTTGTATATGTCTTCTCCGTGTCGTCGTTTGAGGTGAGTAACAAAATTTGATGTAGAATTGTTAAAGCCGCAAATTTTAACTTCTTTTGGTTGACAAGATGTACAAATTGCAACTTTTTTAGTGCTAGTGGACTCCGTTTTAGAAAATATAAAAAACTTGCCGTCAAGAATGCATGGTAACGTTTCTTCTGCTTGCTCATTCTGCAAATCTTCCGATTCAGTGCTATTGGATGAATATGAAAAAGAACTTGACGCCATATCAAATCCAGAACCGATCAAACTTATAAAAACTATATTATATTACGCAACAAAAATTACGTGCGCTCCTTACACTCAATTCGCTTGACTGTGCATCGCGTTAATCAAAATGGCGCGTCCACGCTTGTTTTCACTATCGGCAACGCGTACGCTGCGATTGGCTAACCGGCGATCGTATGAACCCTGTCCCCCGCACCCTTACCGCGCGAGTTACGTAGTAGAGGTGGGCATTAAAAGTTATAACTTTAACATGTTATATTAAAAATAATGTTAGTATTGTTAAATTAAAATTCACTAAAATGTATTTTTAATTATGGTTTATTTTTTGTTATTTTATTAAAATTATCCAAACTTTGAATTTCTATAACACTGTCATCTATATATTTTTTTTAAGTATTAACTGTTAAAATATATGCTAGATGGCCTGTACTGCCCATATAGCGTGCTCCTTTATCAATGAGCCTTTGTGATTACACAGGATTTTTATTCGTATTGTATTAGTGATAGATTCTTTTTAAGTCAAATGTATTAGTCTATATTTGACTTAAAAAGAAAAAAATAGCAGTCTTGGATAATAAGGTAAATTTTGTGTTGATTAAAAAAATTAAATTTTACAATAAATATCGTTTTAACATTTCAAATTTCAAACAAAATAAACTTCATTCATTTTGTTTCGCTGTATGCTATACATGAGAAATAACTTTGTTTGTTTCGCTCAATTTGTAAAGTTATCTAAGAAGTATAAATTACATTTAATCCCACCTCTATTACGTAGAAGTTAGTTCAGATATATTAATCCGTTAATACAGAATAATCATGTAATTTAGATTACTAACTACTGTAATCAAGATTAAAGATTACATGTGCAATCTTGAGTAAAAGTAATCGTGACTACTTTAATCTGATTGAAAGTAATCATAATTAATTTCAATCAGATTATTAATCCGATTACAAAAGTAGTTGATTACGTCCAACTCTGCTTTCAACCAATAATGACTATGCAAACTGCAAGTACTGATGATTGACGCGGACGTTAATGTGACAAGGTTCCACCGCAATGCCAACTTGCGGACTATTGCGGAGATTATACAAAAAGAATAGCAGGCCTTCATTGTATTTTCAACAGATGTAACGTAGTGATTACAATATTAAACAAAACATAATAAAATATTTTATGTTCCGTTCTTTTTACCCACGACGGAACGGAGACGGTATATGCGTTTGGGGTGAGAGGGTGTTTGTGCAAACCAATGTTACCATTTATTTCCAGAACCACTTGTCCGATTTGAATGCGTTTTTCAGTAATCGCTTTGGATTTGATTGGTGCATGTTCTTATAAGTGTAGCAGTAACAACTCACCAGGGGGCGCTGCAGTAAACATTTGTTTGTAGAAGCCAATGTTACCGTTTACCTGCAAAACCATTGGTCCGATTTAAATGCTGTTTTCAGTGATCGCTTTGGATTTGATTAGCGCATGTTCTGAGATAGGTGTTACGGTAACAACTCACCAGGGGGCGCTGCAGTAAATATTTGTTTGTAATAACAACCAGTAATTCTGCAAAACCATTGGTCCGATTTAAATGTGGCTTTCAGTGATCGCTTTGGGTTTGATTGGTGCATGTTCTTAGATAGGTGTTATTGTAACAACTCGCAAAAACAAACATAATAAAACAAACTTTTCAGTGCAGTTGGGTGGATTAGAGTCAGGTACTATTTGGCAAATGTCGATTATATTGAAGTGAACATTCGAATAATCAATTTGTACATTTCTGTACAACTGATTGTTTTCTTAACCCCTTATAAGAAGAGCCTGGCGATATAAAAGATCAAATGGTAACATTGGTTTGCACAAACCATTCTATTTAATATGATATCGAGTTACGTTACAACAAAGCCCAAGCAAAGTTGAACCACCAGCAAAGTTGCGTTGTAAATACTTATTATAATACTTCGCTATGTATTTAAATAAACTACATGGGTTTTCCAGCGATGGTGGGGACATTAGAGGGCTAATGAGGAACGAGGTGTTGTGTAATGTAATGTATGGTACCTTATGGTATATTATGCTCTTTAAAAAGTTTGAAATAAAAAGCAAAATAAAAAATTTGAAAAATCCACGACGCGACGGTTAAAAAGTAATTCAAAAAGAATAAAATAATTTAAAATCCCCTGACTGAAGAGCAAGAAAATCCGTCTGGGGCTGCCATTGAATGAATTCGTTTTGTAGTTTTATATTGAAATTTAAAATATTGATGGCAGCCCTCGACGGATTTTCTTGCTCTTCTTATAAAGTTCATAGGGAGTTGAATACCTATGTTATTGCGACATCTACATCTTCGAGAACCGAATAGGTAAGCGTAGGGAAGTGCTATGAAAACGAATAGTATGTTGTTCATAATATGACCGACTCTGTGTGAGATCAAGTGAACTTTTAAAAAAGCTTTTCTCGTTAATTATCTCTTGGCACATAAATCATTTCAGTCGGGGGATTTTAAATTATTTTATTCTTTTTTAATTACTTTTTAACCGTCGCGTCGTGGGTTTTTCAAAATTTTTATTTTGTTTTTTTTTTTATTTTTATTGTAATTAGGTTAATAATAGTTAGGTACTATTATAAAATAATTCATAGTATGAGTATAAATAAACAGTTGGTAGTGGATCAGTATCCGTTACCCACTACAAATGAATTATTTTCTAAACTTTACGGGGGTCAGTAGTACACGAAACTGGATTTAAAAATGGCGTATAATCAATTGGTTTTAAGTGAGGAATCTCAAAAGTATACCTGCATCAAAACGCACCGCGGTCTACTTGCGTATACGCGGCTCATGTTCAGGTTGGCTCCAGCGCCGGCCATCCTCCAGCGCGTCATGGAGAGCCTGCTGGCGGGAATCAGTGGTGTGCTGTGTCTGCTTGACGACGTGTCGATCACAGTGGCTGACCGTGCAGAGCACCTGAGTAGGCTGCATCAAGTTTTACAAAGAATACAGGTGCATCCTCGTCCAGGTCTCGTATTAAAAAGAGATAAATGTGAGTTTTTTAAAGACGAAATCAGCTATCTCGGTTATGCCATTAACAAGGACGGTTTAAAAAATCTCCGGAGAAAATAAGAGCCATGGTCGAAGCGCCTATTAAACAATTACAATCATTTTTAGGTCTTATTAATTACTACAGATGTTTTGTGCCGAGCGCGTCAACTATTCTGTCGCCATTATATGAGTTATTGAAAAGTGACATAAAATGGCAATGGTCGAAAAAAGAAAATGATGCCTTTTTAGAAATAAAAAATAAATTAACGTCAGATCTAGTCTTAGCTCATTTCAATCCAAATGCTTAAATAATTTTAACAGTTGATGCGTCTTCGACCGGACTCGGCGCCATTTTGTCACAAATAGAGTGAGCTCGAAAAAACGGTAGCCTTCGCTTCAAGAACACTAATTAGCGCTGAGAAAAGTTAAAAGAAGCTAGGGAAATTATAATTGGGGTTCACCGTTTCCATCAATATTTGTATGGAAGGTCTATACCATTCATCGCACGGATCACATCAATTTTCGGACCTAACAAGGGAAGTATCGGACCTATTCCGGAAGTATCGGCAAACCGTCTGCAAATGTATGCGCTATTTTTATGCGGCTATACCTAATTATAAAATCGAGTATGTCAAAAGTAAATACAACTGCGCGGACTACCTGTCGTGAGTTAGTCAGCCGCCGCCGCTAGAGGGCGCGGCGCGCGCGCTCAGCAACCACCTCGCGCAGCCCGACCGCGCCGCCTTCAACAAGTCTTGGTACCTTGCCGATAACATTACAACAGTTGAAAGATGAGACAAAGAAAGATGTAGTGTTAAGTAAGGTTATTAGGTTTGTATTGGAAGGATGGCCTAAGAAAAATAATGACGAAGCAATCAAACCATTATTTTTGTGTAAATCTCAATTAGCCTATGAAGGTGGATGTCTAATGAGGGGCCATAAGGCCGCAATACCGTTATCTTTGCGTAAACGGATCCTTAGTGAATTTAATTCGTCTCATATGGGTATAGTTAAAACCAAAGCGGAAGCGCGATCTAGGGTTTGGTTCACGTGCATTGACGAAGCGCTTGAAAAAATTAAAGGTTCATGTGAGACGTGAATTGTAACTCGGGCCTCCCCCCCGCGCGCCGCGCTGTCGCCGTGGCCGCAACCCCCGCGCCTTCCACAGGCTTCATCTGTATTTCCTCGGTACTCTAAATGGTCGCATCTTTTTAGTTATAGTCGATGCGTATTCGAAATAGGTTGAAACGTATGAAATAAAAACTTGTACATCAGCGGCACTAATTGAAGAAATGTATGAGTTTATGTAAAGTTTCGGGCTTCCTCATGTACTTATTAGTGACTGTACAGCATTCTGTTCACATAAATTTAATAGTTTTTGCGCCCTAAACGGTATTTCAAATTTAACCTCCCAACCTATCACGCTATCACCCAGCCAGTAGCGGCCAAGCCGAAATCTATGAGAAAGTTGTAAAAAAGGATATCAAAACCAGTATTTTAAGTTCAACGAATGTTCGTGATAGTCGAAATAGTTTTGACGTACAACATATCCTGCGATCATTATTCGGTATTACTCCTCGGCAGAATCTCTTCGCTAAGCTCTGGCCATGAAGACTGAATACAATAACCCGAATATATAACAATATAGTATTTATTTATAAAAACATTTGAAACGGAAAAACACAAATGAAATCAAGAAACAAACATATCATAAAGGTGGGTGCGATCTCACCTTTGTCAATTGACGCTTTTAAGTCATAGATGATATCATTGAAACTGTCATTGCAAAAGGAAATGCCTCTTGCATGCAATGTATTGCAATGTAAGTATGTATATGTATTCCTTCATTCATTATATCATCGTTGTATCATAGAAGAATAGAGTAAGAATTAAGCTATATATACAACGTGTAACAAAATGGAGAAATAAAACTTAAGGGTTAGCTTCTATACCATACGTAGAATATACAGTAAATGAATTAGCATGATCAGTGCTGATATATATAGACTTTTATACAAATTTATTTAATTATTTTACAACAAAATATTTTGACAAACCTTGTCAACCTAATAAGCTAAAACAAGACTTGTGCCGCCGTCAGTGACCTTATGACTTTTCCCGCACCGGCTGAACGTTGTAGTATCTCTCTTAGTTACCCATCACTTAATTTTTACTCCATCTGTTATCGAATAGATTTCATGAAAAGCTAACAGCTGTTTTTAGGGTTGACACTTCGATATTCTGATCTAAACTTTGAACTTGTTTTTCAGCCAAACCGTAAGGACAACAAGTTTATGTTACTGTTGCTTATAAACTACATCCACAAACATATGATCCCCTTAAGTATTATCTCTTCATTATGTTACACGTTGTATATATTAATAAAGTATTTTTATTATTCTAAGATAGAAATCTTGTTTATCATGTCATGTCATGAAAGAACCGTAATTATGGCCTGCAGGTATGGTTATCATTGCGACGTAATAATAATTCATCGTAAAAAACGACAAAGGCTTTACATCCCTTGCGCCGTCTCTTCCTGCAGTACCACAACGTTCGTCGACCAGTCTTATTTGTTTTCCAGAAACGATAACCATTAAAAATCAACCCACCGTCAAGGGTCTTTTCGAAACGCGATTCTGAAAAATGTATAAAATATAAATTAGCAAACTAACTACTACCACAGCTACTACCGAGGTAAAGTTATATCAGCTTGTGTTGAGGCCACGCAGAGGAACTTGATGATATCTTAACACACGCTGAAAGCGATGGAGCACATTGTGTTCTCAAGAGAACAAGATCTTCATTATACATACTATGCCAATATAATAAATACTAGCTCACTTTCTATGAAGGGGTAATTAATAACTGGGCAGTTCATTAAGAGGTTCTGCGACCCAAGGACTCTGTTTATTCATCTCTTTCAATACGGCATTTAAAACCAAGTTGGTGAAAATATTATAGTTTTGTGAAAATGTTATATGATACCTAAAAGAGCCCAAATATTTTTAGGAAGTGGTAAAGTAAAAATTTGTTATGTCGTGTATTTTTAACTACTTTTATTTGACGGTTCAATAAGCTTGAGTTTTTAGAATCCTAAAAATATTTTATAATAACTTAACTATAATTCCCTGGCCCATGGGCTAAGGACATCCTTTTGAAAGGAATGTTTACAGGTCTAACATCTTACATAAACTCCATCTTTAATCACATACTTTGGCGGAGCATGCGAATGTGGTCTATTGCACTTAAGAAATACACAATCGATGTCGGTAGTAAGTTCAGTTTTGCATATATTATTCTTCGTACACGCCCAAGTTATGTATTTCTCGTTTCTCCATTTCTTTTTAAAACAAAAACTGTATCCTTTGTAAAGTGCGACCTGTTTCCCACGAGGATTTATTAGTTTCGTTACTGAAAGGTAACAAAAAAATATTAATTTTATGTTTTCTTACAAGGGGTGTTTTATGTTGAATCTAAATTTTCAATCCAACATTATTTCCTTCGGAATAGAAATCTGATTTATATTTGTCATGACAAAGATATCCTACAAAACCTTATAAGAAGTCTTTTTGAAAATAAATTCTCATTTTTCCTGCTAAGATATGTGATTAGAGGTGCGAATTAATCATCGATTATTTTACGTAAACAAAAGTATAATATCAATCAACAATTTAGCACCCGTTACTAAGGCATACATAATTATATCTTCTCTTCACGCCTATATCCCTTATAGAACTATCTGATGTCATGTTGGAGGTATTATTATGATGGAGAGAGACTATTGCAATGTCAGGGGTTAAGCTTATCGCCCATTTTATTTTTAATTTAACGTTACTTAAGAACTGTTAACACTTTTAAGTCTAGTTGTTCCTTTCATGGTACTGTCACACTCCCAGAGGTCCCAGGTTCAAGTCCTGGTCGGGTGATGATTTTATTTAGCATATTTTTTCAGTTATTTAAGAATAATTGAGCATTATTAAAAGCAATAACTTAAAAAATATTATGAGCTTCACACTCTGTTGGGCGTGGAGTGCGCCAGTGGATCGTGCAGGGCGGTGACGCGGACGATGGCGTAGTTACTGGTGTAGATGGTGACGCCACACCCGCCACCGCCTTCACGCACACCCAGCGCGCCTTATCTCCGTAGTTATGGGCGCGGTTGGATAGTTTTGCCATGCTGAGATTCCGCAAACAGAGGAAGTGAATCTAAAAACAGGAAAAAGTAAAACACCTTCAAGGAGGTATATCATCACAATCCTTTTTCATGCACCTACTGTAAGGCTGAGAAACAGTGAGATTTTATGAGGCTACGATATACCAACATAGCATGAAACACCTTTTGGAAGACATACATCAGCACACAATGTTACATTTTGCTCCGGCCGGCAGTTAGTAATCTACCTGGGCGGGTCAATAAGTCCGTGACTTTTCGAATTTCTGACCTCTTTACTGAAAAAGCAACACTACTCCTATCAACAGAATTTGAAAGTGCTCCGTCAGTTAGTTTGTGTCTGACAACTATCTTTATCAGACTTCCTATCTTTATAAAAAAGTGAATTTCGTGTGCTTATTAAGCATTATTTTTTGCGAAAAAAAACCATAACCGAGACCAAGGCTAAGCTTGATAAATACTATGCGGACTTTGCACCATCGATTTCAATGGTAAAAAAGTGGTTTACTGAATTTCGTTGTGGCCGTATAAGCACTGAAGATGCCGAACGTCCTGGACGCCGTTGAGGTCTCTACACCCGAAACAATCTAAAAAAATTATAATATGGTGTTGGCCGTCCGAAGATTGAAAGTGTGAGAGATTGTGGAAGCCAAAAAGAAGAAGGTTTAAATTTTGAAGGATAACTTGGGCATGAGAAAGCTTTCCGTAAGATCACAGTTTGCTCATAGTCGACCACAAACGCAACCGTGTAACAACTTCACAGGAAGTTTTGGCGTTGTTTAATCGCAATATGTAGGAGTTTTTGCGCCGTTTTGTAACCGTGGACGAAACATGGATCCATCACAACACACCAGAGACCAAACAAAAGTCAAAACAGTGGGTTTCTAAGGGTGAATCGGCGCCAAAGAAGGCCAAGGTGGGTTTGTCAGCCAATAAAATGGCGACTGTTTTTTGGGATGCACGCGAGATAATCCACATTGACTACCTTCAAAAGGGAAGAACAATCAATAGGAAATATTATACCAACTTATTAGCCCGATTCAATGACAATTTGAAATATACCGAACTCATTTGGCCAAGAAAAAAGTTATTTTCCAGCAAGACAATGCAAAAGTGCTCACATATGCAGTTGCCATGGCAAAAATCCATGACTTGGGCTATGAATTGCTCCCTCATCCACCCTATTCTCCAGATTTGGCTCCGAGTGACTACTTCTTGTTCCCAAACTTGAAGAAATGGCTTGGTGGAAAAAGATTTGACTCCAATGATGAAGTCATCTCTCAAACAAAGGCCTATTTTGAGGACATCAATAAATCATATTTTTTGGAAGGGATAAACACATTGGAGAAGCGTTGGACAAAGTGTATAGAGCTCAAGGGAAACTACGTTGAAAAATAAAATGATTTATTTATCAAAAAATCTGTGTAACCCGCCTTCGTAATTAGAACGATATCACATGTTACCGCTACGACATGACGAGTTCTTTGAGAGGTTACCAATTTGTAACAGCATGTAATTTTGCAAACATCCACCAATCTACAAATAATAGAACTTTATTCCATTCTCAGTCAACGCAAAGTTCACATTTAAATGAAATAATATGAAATAATTCATATCTACTACCTTATCACAGAAGAAAACAAAAACACCTATCTTGTTTAAAAAAATTACAGTTTAATGAGAATACCGTTTTTAATTATAAGTTTAGGAGGAGGATGGCTGTGCTTATTTGGATACCGTAGAACTGCAGTTTTGTCAATGGTGGTGGTGGCTCGAGCATTGCAAATGTGATTACTGGTACACCTCCAGTATAACGTCTTTTTGTTGTTACTTTGCTTGCCAAAACAATAACCTCCCATAAAGAGTACTAATTTTCCATTTTCACTCTTCAAGATTTGTACTGAAATATAAAAAGATGAGAGTTAAATTTTTTTTTTTACTTTTTACACCTGAGATAAGCTGAATTCCTACAAATAACATAGGTCGGTAAACAAAATTTAAATGAAAAATCTTTTGCAAAAAGTGCTTTTAAATGATAACATACAGAACTAATACCGAGGGGCTAAATTAAAAAAAACTTAGCCATAGACTTTGTCTACATCGACCTTTTTTTATGGAATATTAAGAAAACAAAAAAAATTGCTAAAAGAAAGAAGCAACATTATTTAAAACATCAACATCACTTAAATTTAAGGCGTCACATGTCTCTTTATGGCCATTAAACTTTACAATACTCTTATTTCGAACAGTAACGGTGCTGTTGTAAAACCGCCTGTTAGCACACTTCCACTGTTTACAGCCACTTTAATAGGATCGTTCTTTTTTATCGTTATTTATTTATGGTATTTCCAGTCAGAGCATATTAGTAACAGCTCTCCTCTTCTTGAAGCTGTAATAGTATCACCTTATGTTAGCATTCTAGTCGTTATCATCGCACAACCCAATATGCTGAAATAAAAGGTCTTAGAAAAAATACTTTCAGTACCTTCCAAAACCAAAATCCTTAGAAAATGGATATATTTTTTTACTTGCGTGTGTGTGGATGTGTTGAGACTGTATGACCATGGAAACAAACATGGAGACGTTGGTATCTACGAAAACGTATATGTATACTAGACTAGTAACTCCTTATTGGACTAATGGGCTATAAAGAACAAATAAACACACATAAAAATACTGCGAAACTAATAGGTATCTTAAGAGTACATTAAATCTATGATAGCTTCAATTGAATCGTGGTAGCACTAATAATGTACTTATTTAAAAAGAAAATTGTGGAGATAACAACATACGGGACAAAATAAAAAGAAACAGAAATCATTCAAAAACATAATTTTACAGCATTCTGATAAACATCGGTGCTTCAGAGCCATTTTGATTTAAAGCCTTTTGATTGTTTTACAAAAGATTATGAGATACAATTAGTAATCAGCTGGAATAGCTACTATTTGACGTGGCATCGTGCCCATTCCATTCATCCCATCAGCTACCAGTTTCCTACAAGCGAGCTCGAGCACCGTCCTGATATAATACAATATCACACACAGTATTCTGTACTGATTGAAAACGTTGCATTAGTGTAAAAAAATATTTCTTATAAGAACATAGGTAGTTTTTTTATTATATAATTATAGTTGCTCATTCTTCTCAGATATCTATAGCAAAAATTACACATCTAACACAATCATTGTTCTTTCCTTGGGACCCACAAAAAGGGCAATATCGCCTAAAAAAGTTATAAATACCTCATCATATCATAATACAATATCACCTAGCAAAGTCTACCATCATAGTCACCACGAGCACTACTATGAACAGTGGACAGCATAACTTTTTTCGTGTAGCTAGCCCTGAATACATGCATTATTAGTTCTTCTTCAAGTTTTATTGAATTTAAATGTAATCACAACCCTGTTTAACGAGCCTAATGCAGCGCCATGAGTCTCCGCCCTTGGTGACGAGGGGTTATAGGCCGTAAATATAGCTAGCCTATACCCTGACAAAAAATTCAATGCAGTAAAATGATAGTTCCAGAGTGCCCACTTTAGGGAAGAAAAAAAATAGAGATGTGGTGTAAGTGAATGAATGTTATTATTTTTTAAATAATAATATCGTCATGTATGAAGAAAAAATATTTTGGCTCACAAGATATTTCTTTTTTTATGGTGCTGTTAGCAAAGGGCAGCTATTCTTGAATTTTCAATTTTAACGACAAAGCGAGCTTAAAAATAAAGAAGTTATCAAGTCGACTTTACTTCTACTGTAACCGTTTTAAAGCACTAGCTATGTTTGTTAGTTAATTATTTCCATAAAAGTTACTTTAAAGATATAGCACACGCCTCAAATTCAATTTTTTATAAATTTCTTAAAAAAAATATGCAAAACGAATGACAAAGACTTGTTCGTTTTCAATTATTTTCATTCAGTACTTACACTACGAAGTTCATAACTGGTATCACTATTTTTCTATTTGTCATGTCAAACTGTCAGTTTACTGTGATGAATTATTTGTTAGAGTATAGTGATGTGAGAATTTACAGGGCGCAAAATGGCTTCAGACATATCCTTACGACTAACGGTATACAAGAACACAAATTGATAATGCTCAATAATTCTTCATCATCATCATCATCACAACTCTTTGTTATGAGCCTACTGCAGGGCATGAGTCTCTCCCCTGGGTGATGAGGAGGTATAGGCCTTACTCTACCAAGCTGGCCCAGTGCTGGGTAGTGGATGACTGAATTTTCAGGGCGCCGAAATGGCTTTTGACAAACCCTTATGTCTACTGTTTACAAGTATACAGCACCCGGGACCGACTGCTTAACGTGCCTTTCGAAGCACGGAAGTCGCCGTGAGAAATTAATGGTCGGCGGTCACCCATCTAAGTACCGACCCCTTCGAACGTTGCTTAACCTGCGATATCGTATGATACCCACAGTAACCAGGGCGCCACGACGACTTCTAATAATCAAAAATTTATTTAGTATATTTATTCAGATCTTACAGATTATTTGAATAAGATTGAATTAAAACTCGGAGTTAGTGGCAATTTTTATAGCCGAGATCGATCTAGGAAAGCCTTGCCGCCAATCACTGGATAAATGTCACATGAAACCCTTCACGGTTCGTCTGCCTAGCGACCACTCTTCATATAATGTCTTAGGTTCAATATCATTTCTCCGTCAGTGATGTGTTCCGGTAATATTTTATGAAGAACCAGTTCTTTCCTAAACGCTTGTACTGTCTCAAACTAAATATAGGCTCGGTGCTGCCAAACAGGCTTTACGAAAACTTTGAATAATTGTTTTTACAATGAAAACAAAATGAATTAAGAAGTAAAACTATATTTATAAGTTCGGAATTTTTTATTGTACCTATACATCTTTGATGTCTTTTTTTAAACTTACTTAAAGCAGCTGTGTGAGTTTTTATAAAAAACAATCCTTTTATCAACCATAGCCACGGAGGCTTTACATTTTTGGCGTTGTCGTTTCATACAGTACCACAAAGAGCGCAGGCCGGCGGTACGACATTTGTTGAAACGGTAACCGTCGACCACTAAGCACGTGCCTCCGCGTTGCGATGGCACCAATCTAAAATCTAAAAGAAAGTAATACAGGTGTGTAAAAATAATCATCATCATCATCATCCACAGCCTGTAGTCGTCGGTCCATCGTGCGGGGGGCCTGCCTACGCTGCGTCTCCCAGTACGTGGCCGCCACTCGAGAACCAAAAATAATATTCAGTTTTAATTCTCGAAATAAGCCACATATACGCTACCAATAGGTAAACACAACGTCAAAGTTGAATTGTCAGAGCGTGAAATCCAGCAATTCACATTCAGCTACATCTTCACTAATCATCAGGTTAGATAGAAGTGTAATGCGGATTTATAAATAAATTTTAGCTACATGTAGTTTCGACTAAAAGAAGCTTCTCCACCACTAGATAGGCGTATCGTAAAACACGACTAATCCAAGACCTCTAAGCAAACCGCTTAGAGGTAGTGAGTGTAATTTCTAGAACACAATTATTGCGTCAGCACAGCGAGTACTTTTGTTTCAAGACACGGACATTTCTTGAGAAATACTTAGTATTTCTCAAAAAATGTTTTTTATGAATAAATAATAATAAATAAATAAATGTTTAATATAAAAATCAAAAGATTACAATGTTATCTGAATTGCATTGTATAGAAGTTTTTATTTATTCATTATATTGATGAGGGCTTGTTATTAGCCACTCACTGCTATTATTTATAAATGAATAAATTCAATTTATAAATACCAACTATTTCTAAATAATATAAAGAACGTCATATTAGATAGAAATACTTACATAAAGCAATTGTGTGAGTTATTTTAGAAAACAATCTTATTGACAAACAAAGCCACATACGCTTTACATTTCTTGCGATGTCGTTTCGTACAGTACCACAGAGAGCGCAGGCCGGAGGTGCTGAACTTGTTGAAACGGTAACCGTCGACCATTAAGCACGTGCCTCCCCGTTGCGATGGTACAAATCTAAAACCTAAAATAAGTAAGAAACGTACGTGAAAATTATAAACAACACATACTTATTTATAACTAGCCACCACGCGCGGTTTTACCCGCGTAACTTTTGATCCCGTGGGAATTACGGGATAAAATATAGCCTATAACCTTCCTCAAGAGTCAGGCTATCAAATGCAAAAAGAATTTTTCAAATCCCACATGTAGTTTCTGAGATTAGCGCGTTCAAACAAACAAACAAACAAAAAAACAAATTCTTCAGCTTTATATATTAGTATATAGATTATTTAACATGCTAACTGTTACCCGCAACTTTGTTCGCGTTTAAGTTTTGATTAGTGCCGTTGCGTAAAAAAGTCAAAGTTGAATTGTCAAAGCATGAAACCGAATTCTTTCTTGATACAAATATTTTATTTATATACTTAAAAGCCTGTAATTTTTTCGGAACAAAAAGTAGACTTTGTGCTATTCCACTGTATAAACTAAATATGCGCAAATAGTAGATTGTTAAGCAAGGGCTGTATGACTTCAATTGCATACGAGGTTTTTGGCGCCCGAGCGCAGCGAGATAAAGATATAATTACATCCGAGGTAAACACTCTGCTTTACATATCGACTGTGAGGTAAGTAAAAAACAAGATAGCAGGTTTCTATGAACATTTAGTAAAGAGAAATATTTGTATTTAATTAAAATTAATAGTGAAATTAAAACAATTTGTAAAAGATATAGTCAAATTATTTTTTGGAATATTTACAGTTTGCGTATGAATTTGTGATGATAAGACTTGAGTTTGAGTGACTTGTGGCTCTTGCATCGTAAATGGCGGCAGTTGACTGGTACTATTTTCTTCAGTAAAAAATGGCTCAGATGATGTGTTTTGACGAGGCGATTTCAAGTTTATATTTTCTGTTATTTTAGAAACAATTTTTCTTTTGTTTTCCACCGAATCTTCGATATAACCTTCGGCCACTTTGCTGGACTTCCAGCCGCCGTGCCTTTTGAACAGAGTGAGGTTGGCGCCAGAATCAGCCAATAGAGTCGCAGATGTTCTGCGAAAGCTATGCCCGGTGTATACTAGTTTTAAATATGTGGCTATTTGCTTTGGCATGCCTGCAAACTTGTTTTTTCCTATTACTTGTCTGTAGCATTTTCCTTTACTGTAATTAAGAAAAAAAACGATTTTTATAGATGTTTGCAGGCCGAAGAGCTTGATATTTTTCAACATAATTTGCAAATTGTTCATGCACAACAAATGACCGGTCAATTATAGTTTTCGTGTTAGGCAGTTTTATGAGTAGTACTTTGTTATGTTTTTCTACATTTTCTATTGTCTAGTTTGTCAACGGTTCTGCAGGCACTCGATATCCAAAAATTGGAACAACCTGTAAAAAAAGACACAATTTGTATTATATGCACCAAATCAGCATAGTATTTTTATGAAATATTTTGATAACTTATTAAAAAGGGCAAGTAAATACGTTTACGTATATTTATTGCTACATAAATTTCATCCGGAGCTTCGTTTAAAAAATTTTATACTTCTTCTGCAGTTCGATTTCTTTTTTTTAAAGCCGTCAGACTGCCTTTTCAAGAAAGGCAGTCTGACGGCTTTAAAAATATTTCACGTCATGTTTTGTCATCATTGTAGTTATTAGCATGGAATAAAAGCACCATAAACTGGAAGGTTGTAACTTCTTAGATATTTCATTAAAATATGATATAAAAACACTTTCAGAAAGAGATTAAACTTTTCTTTCTGACCGCCGCCACTTCATAAATTCGTCGTATGCCTTCACATATCTTTCTTTCGAGTTCGGCAATAGATTTTCTAAAACTGTTTTTGCTTCTTCTTTAATAAAATCGGGGGTTAGATCCATTGAGAAAAAACTCCAAAACACGAAAAAAAATTACTTTCGCGCCTAGCTTCGACTGCCTTTTTTTACTTTTTTACAAGCGCGTCAAATCGTGCTGGCTAGTTTGATTTTTAAACCGATTTCAAAAGCGGCTACACACGACCCTAAAATCACTGGCAATATCGGGACAGTGGTGGGGAGGACCCTAGATCATATCATAAATCGTCTCGTCTGTAGGCAAATCCTACCCGATTTTTATCGTCCCTAAATCGTTCCGAGCGAGCTCACGATTTAGGGACAATTATCGTCTAGGGAGCGTTGTCAGTACGTGTGTAGCGAAATCAGGATTGATTTCTACGCAGTCTGCGCTTGAGTGCCGCGACGATACGACGACGTGCTTGCGGCTATAATTGTTTATTTCGCGCGAAAACATGGCGAAGGAGAAAGATCGAGAAGCGTGGACCAAAGCTATCGATCTATTCAACGATTTACCATATTTGTGGGATAAAGAACATAGAAATTGAGGAAGGTCGAACGGCAGAAAATGGAAGAAGTATTAGTACTGGAAGTAAATTAAGTTCGAGAAGGTAATATGGGGTACTAGTACTGGAGAGTTTATGAAGTTCGAGAAGATGTTATTCGAGGAAGTAATTATTGGCATGGAATTAATGTATTTGAAGAGTTGTTCATAATGGAGCGGCGTAATAATTCAAGAAGAAAGCACATTACTACAGAAAAGAAAAATTTGATGAAAACCAGACAAAGATAATTCAAAAATTAGAAGGATGTCTGTCTTTTAAAAATAAACAATTAAGGGGGTGAACGTAAGGATATAATTGTTTATTAATGGAACTTAAAATAATACACAACAGCAAAAGAGTAAGCATTTATTTTGATAAAGAGTTACAACTGTTTTTTAATATTCTTTTATGTCTTTTATAGTTTTGTTTTATTGTTATTTTGCTTTTAGTCCTTAGGATGTTTAATTTTGATTTTATAATAAAATAAATTGTAAACATGTGACAAGTAGTGAGAAAATTTAAGAAAAGTGGTTTTTGAATTCAAATGAGTTATGGTATGATATCTTAATTGATTCTTTTTCGTCTCTGGTTAGGTGGCACCGTAGTAAGTGCCAAAACAATGCCTATTTTCTGCTGTTTTGTAAGTGTCGGCGGCATCTCGGAACAACGAGCAGTCTGTTGCACGGTCGGTTTCGTACTGACTGGCAGAGACGTGTGTAGAGTAGTAGCCGATTTCATCCCCACTACCGCTGTCCCGATATCGCCAGTGATTTTAGGGTCGTGTGTAGCCGCTTTAACGTATGATGTAACTGCGAAATAAATAGTTCGATATTTAAAATAAAATCTTCATAAATTCTAATATAAATTGTCATGATTCCGATTTGAATAAATAATCGATACCGAGAAAAAAAAATTACTTTTTAAAAGTATACTTCTTGCAGTAAAAGTATGACAGTTTTTTTTTTTCAAATTCCAAAACCTATGCTGTAATGTTAACATTAATTACATGGTAGGTTTTGAAACCTATGCTGTAGTGATATCCATACACCCCGGCATTCAGGGAATTAAGTGACTTAACAGTAGGTATGCCAGTATTATTATGAAACATCAGATTTCAATGAAAGCATTACTTTCCATAAAGTTAATAAAGGGCAATGACAAAATTATTTAATATTTCTGGAAAGTAAGCGATAGTTAGGTAAACTTCCATGACTTGACGACTATTGTCTGTGTTCATCAAACAAATATCTACCACCAGCAGAATTCGAATCCAGGACCTCTGACAAAGAAGGCAATGTATGTTACCACTACACTAGCCGGTCGTCAATTAAGTATATCGTCAATATATTTAGTTTCTGGCATTATATACAATTATAGTCAAATAAAACTTCAATATAAGTATGTTTTTATCATTTTAATGGTTATGTTCATTCTTAGTTCTTACTAGTTTTGAGTCAACTGTGTAAACTACGGCGTTGCATCCCCTACTGCTGTGGGTAGAGCAGCGCCACCTCTTCTTTATGCCTGTCACGCGATGCGCGCTGAACTTATAATTGCCAACTACAAGTTGCTCTCGACCCCTCTGCGATTTCATAAATTTTGTTTTCAATGAATCTGAAATTTAATAATTACTAGTTACTGCTTAAGAAATTTAATAGTCCAAGGTGGACAAATTTCAAAATCACGTCGATGTCAGGCACCCGCAACATTAACAAATACTTACTTAGTAATAAATATAAAAGAGCAATACAATTGCATATTCTATCGCATGTTTTCTTATTCTACTCTGAAATATTTCGGTGTTGGCTGAAAAGTAAGTCACAAGTTCAATCTCAATAACGTGAAGTCAACTGCGTACAAAAATCTTTGAGTAGGTAAGCCAGTGTAGCGGGTACTCTGGGGTATATTACACGTTTTTTATAGACATAACCCACATGAAATAAGAAATACGATTTTCGGCTACAACTTAATATAAGACATTCGTTCTTTTTATAAGTTGACAAAACTGTTTTTCTTAACTTGCTCTGGTAGTCATTAGGCTTAAGCTGGATTCCAATTGAGCAGCCTCGCGCTGAGCAGCCTCGTCTTATACGAGGACACGAAGCTTTAGGCTTTAGGGACTCTATTTCTCACAAAATTAAATACATATAAGATAAACGTAAATTTATTTTTGATCTCATAGTATTTTCATTTAATGATAATACCTACTAAAAAGAAAAGTTACATTGTTTTTAGTTCAAGAAGTTGTACTCTGATTGACTGCTGAATTAATAACTGTAAAATAAAAATTTACATTTAAAATCACAATCTCTTTATTATGCCATTTTCAATTACAGTTTCTCTTGGGTAATGACAATGAAATAGAAAAGCACTAATAACGTTTTTCCTTCTGTCGACAAATGCGCGGGCCTTACACCCCTTGCCCGCAGAACATATCCATCTCACAGATTTTTTACCTTTTCTTTGTAAGGTAAAGCTGTAACCGTTAATAACAAGTACTGGCTTCCCGCTTAAGTTTTTAGCCCACGTTACTTCAGCACCTGTAAACAAATCATGTTTTGATTTGCTCATAATTCTTATGTAGATTAAACTTTATTAATAGATCAATTAATCTAAAAGACGTCTGTTAACGCATTCGATTCGATTTATAGCATATTGCTTTTTTTGGAACGGTGGTGGTCACGAGTGGTTAAGTTGAATTCCGTCTTATTTAAATTCATGTGACAGGTGTCTAATTGACAGTTATAACATACATTTGAAAGTTTTTTTTGCATTTTATAATGCTTTATTATAGGTATTTTATGGATAAAATAGTACATAATATCAATATTGCAGTGACAGGGGTTCAGCCTATCGCACACAAAAACTCCAATAAAACCACTATTTCTTAAATGACTTTTACAGTATGCCCGGGAGGAGAAGCAGCGAAATACTAATTCAATGCAGACGAAGTCGTGGGCACCATCTATGTAATATACGTGCCTACCTACCTTTGATTATAGATAAATCAAAGCTACCTAGCTATATACCTAACCTTATACATAACCCCATTAACCGCAACTTGCGGCGCCAAAATATTTGCGGGAGAGCGCCTCTTTGGAGACCCTTTGATACTTGGTTGGTGGATGAGCGGGAGTACTTCTTCTGTTCCTGCGTGGGTGCGGACGAGTCCTGCACGGTGAGGCGGGGGAGGATCTGCATAAAGGCGTATTGCAGGAAAGGTGACATCTACGTTTGTGATGTGAAATAGTGTTTGTGTGAGTGAGACAAGCAAATCGTGAGATAGAGATAGAGAGTTAGAGTTATAGACAATTAGAAGAATTTGAACCTTATTGCTTAGTAGTTTTAAACTTTGAAGATTGTTATTAAGTTAAAGATAATTTGATAAATTTGAACTTTATTTCTTAATAGTTTTTAACTTTGTCTTTAGTAATGCATGTTATTTGATTTAAGATTTTAAGTGCTAGTTGCATGTCTGGGAAACCATAAAACTGTTGCTACGGGGAACCTGTGCCCATATTCGTATAGTTTAGTTTATTTCAAACACTTAGAAAAATTTACTTTTCTTGAGACAAAAATTTCTCCGTCTTATTAGTTTGTATCACTGAAACTTATAATTATTTTAAAAGTTTGGTTTGAATGCTTGTTTATTAGAGTATTGTTAACATATAAGTTGAGTTAAAAGTTCAATAAATGCTAGGATTTGAAATTATTTAGTTTCAAAATTAGGTTACTTCTTATTTTGTTTGCTTTTTTGTTTAGTTATTGCCTTTTGTATATTAGTTTAATTATTGAGAAATGTCGGAAAATTACATTAGAATACAAAAAGATATTGCTAGTAAAATTGAGAAAGCTCGGTCTAATTTTAAAAAGTCACCGAAAGATAGTATAGAGCAACATTGGTTTGTTAGCACACATCGAAAACTTATATTTGAAGTAAAACGCGAAGAGTTGGAAAAGTCTAGTTAATAACATTTATGACCAAACCGAAGAAATTTATATCGAATATAAATCTATGTTAAAGGAATTATTATTAAGAATTACCTACGACTGTGTAAAGTTTTAGTGTTGTTCGGCGAAGCTGTGACTATATCGCAAGCAGGGACTGCATATCGGTATAATTTTTTTAAATAGTACTACTTAGTAAAATTTTAGTACCCTTATTAGTGTACAGCTTCATCAAACACAATACCTGTACAAGTTATTAAACTCTAACTTAATTATATCCGTACAAATAATGTATACCGGATTAATTTCTGTAGATGCTTTAACTACAATAATATTTTAATCTGTTTAATTTCTGTACCGAAATGTATAGGTCAGCATATGTCCCTACGCTTCATAGGCTTGCAACTAAACTATCGAGCATTCTACATTTATTTAAAAATAAAAATTTAATATCAATATTAATACCGGAAAATTTCAGTAAACTGAAAAAAATCAGTTATGCTACAATTATAAAAAAGATACATAATTATTTCAGTATGAATTCCTGTACTGTTATTTTCAAATACACCTTATTTAACGGTATACCGTGATACAGAATGTGTAATAATTCTTACCGGTATGCAGCCTGTCGATTCACGAGCGTGCTCGAAATGAGCATGCTTATTTTGAGCAACATTCTGAAACCCATGCTCAATCGAAGCATGCTTTCGTGCTTGAAATGAGCATGTGTAGCATTATGTCACTAATGACAATAAGTTAAAACGGCCAACAAAAGATATGAATATCGAAAATATGGATTAAGATTTCTATTCCAGGATTTTGTGTTATAAATTATAATTTATCATTTATGACTGGTGTAAATATACTTTTTTGAGTTACTGAAAAATAGTCATGCTAAATAAAATCATCCAACCATGACGAGTCATAGGTAATGCGTTTGTTTCTCTTTTAGGTAGGCAGAGACTAGGGATCGCTATTTACTTACTTTATATTATTTGAAGAGACTCAAGTTGGTTTTCCTGTGATTACTTAGATAGTTAATATTTGTGGTCTATGTTACTATGTTACTTACCATCTAAGACATTCTTTACATTACAACTTATAGTGTTTTTTAAATGCGAGGAGTCCTGTGACACATAGCAACTTTCCGACTTTGTAAGGGATTTCTAAAATCGCGATATAATTAAAAAAATTAAATATTAGGTACTTATTGAAATATTTAACGAAAATTGTGTCTACTGATTACATTTTATCTGAATCCGATAAAAATGATTAAATTTTTAAATTACGCAATGTATGAAACGGAACAGATTAAAGGAGGGAAAGAACATAATAAATAGGCTCTTAAACTGTCAAACTTGAAACATCACAGGACTCGTCGCATTTGAAAAACACTATGAGCGGTTTACACTTGTAATAAAAAAAATTGAGCAGTACAAAAAGTTGATAAGCTTTAAACTTTTACTAGCTGTTTGGCGCGGTTTTATGGCACATTCTATGTTTTTCTTTCACTCCCAGTCCAGTATGGAAGTATCGACATTCTAATATAAAGACCGTCTCTAATACAATACGCCTTGGCTTCGTGACAATGTGTCAAAGAAATCCGAATCACTTTGGTGATGAGCGTGTCCGTAGTGAGTCGCGCTTTGCAAGGCCTTGTTGTACATCGCCAGGAGATAGTGCGCTGCAGTTTTCTCTCAGTGTAAGAAACGTAGTTATTAACGATCAGCAATGGGTTTCCACGAGAATTTTTCGTAAGTCGAACTAAAAAGAAAAGTAGTAAAAGTAGTTAGGGTATTGCCCCGCGAACTACGGCCGTCAAGTAAGGGCCCATTTAAATAATAAATTCCCTGGTCGATGGATCGGACGAGCAGGCACAATCAGTTGGCCTGCTCGATCTCCCGATCTAAATCCACTGGATTTCTTTTATTGGGGGTGTATGAAGTATAAGGTGTACAGAGAGGCTATCCAAAGCTAAGAACACCTTCGACAACAGATTGCTACAGCAGCCCAAGAAGTATCGCAGATAAGTTTAAGCACATTAAAAAAATCTTTGACTAAAAATTACTAAATAAAATTAAATGATGTTTTTACTCAAACATTTGTATTTTATATTATCTTTCATTTATTCAAATTTAATATGAATCAGCCCCTTTGGCACAAAACTGGCAATTTCTTATTTTTCTACAAAAATATGGCCAGTATTATACCTTTCTGAAATCTTTATTAGATGCGTAATTTATTTGTTAAATGTGCAGAGATAGTCCAGTACATTTTTTTTCACCACCGAATGCCTAAGCTGAGGTAAATATTTTTTGTAGAAAAACATAATGAGAATAATAATTTTTTCTCAAAGATACCTAACTAAATTTATCAAAATGATATTTGAATATGATAGATCTACTATTCTAAAATATTTACAAAAAAATAATAAAGTGATATCTGTTTGTTTGTACACACAGCAATAAAAAAACTGACCAAAAGCGCATTTTTCGAAAAAAAATTAAAGTCGGGAATATCTCGAAAACGGTGACACTTTTACTGAGGTAATTTTTTTTATCTGGTAGAGCACACCTCAGTCTTTCTTTCATTTCAGTTTGTCGTGCAAGTTACGGGACACCCTGTATATGCGTGGTGAAAGGTTTCTTTCAGGGTCTGCCCCGCTAGTGGGTACCATTTTAAAGACTGCCACAAATGTTACCTTCTTCTTTCATTCCTCATCTGCAGTACTATTAAGTTGGCTTAAGTTGAAAAATATATTATTATAATACAACGTCAATTTTTATTCATGCGAAATCCTGTACTCGGGTCAAATATTTTCGTTAAAAAATTGGTGTAGGTACAAAAAATCTATGGTATTATCTTAAAAACTCAGCAAGTTTCAAGCCTCTGGTAGTCAAAGTCAAAAGACAAAAGAATATTTTTTCGTAAGTATTTAAACACATTTGAAATAAGTCAAACAATTGAATTGAAATTGAACTGAATCTACCACGACTTCGGAAAGTCGATCTGTTGAGAAGAAGTGGCAAGAAATCCAACAGAAATCATCTTTTAAAAATGCACAATAACAATTAACCCCATCTTCTTGCATCCGGATATCTTATAGTAAAACTTTTTATACAGGGTGTCCCAAAACTCGACGTCAACCCGGAACCGGGTGACAAGGCAAGTCATGCTGGTTATCAGAAAAATATTTAAAAAAATCTAAGTCACGTGTTCTCAAAATTATTGGCATTTTAAAAAAACACGCAAAATTTCACACCCTGTGACAGTGTTTTTGCTGCTGTTGCCACAAATGTTCACTTTTGGAAACTTTTTTTTTTGATATGTAACCCTGAATAATGCTTCTCTAAACTGTTATCAACATTTCAAATCTAGCTCCTCGAGCTTGCATAAAAATAGGACTTATTTCCAAGAAAAAAATTAAAAATTAAAAATGGCCTAGTTTTAACTGTCTGCAATGAAAAAAAATTGTACTACGCGAGTTTGGCAAGTTGTGACAAAAGTTGGCGCATTTAGTAAGGATTCCAAAATGGTATGACACTTGGCAAATTGTAGCTGCTATCATGAACAAAAAAAAATATTTCCATGAAAACCCATTTTTAACTTTTTTTCTCACTTGGTTAAAATTGCAAAGCTTATCGTTGGTTACATTGGAGCCGATTCCAATGTACACACTGATTAAATTTAACTGAATTGTACATTGTACTGATGTACTCGTCTATCTTTATTGAATGAACAGATTGTTCACTTTTAATTTATTTTTTTTAGTGTGTGCATTGGAATAGGCATTTATTGTTAAAGGATTCAATTTTAAATAAACCAAAATTTTAATACCAAGGTTTATTAATAAAATTTACAATAATTCTTAAAATGTTAAAATAAGTGTTCGAAATGCCTTCCTTCGGCGGCAACACAAGCGCGACATCTTTTTAAAAAAGATCGAGCTATCTTTCTAGCGTATCGTCCATTATTTACAAATTGAGCTGCTTCAGCTATTCTCTGCCGTAATTCATGTTCACTCCCAATGGGCTTCTCGTAAACTTTTTCTTTAACAGCTCCCCAGTGAAAAAAGTCTAAAGGATTCAAGTCCGGTGAACAGGCCGGCCGCGAGATTGTTCCAGCCCGCCCGATCCATCTCCCAGGAAGCTCTTCATCTAGGTACTCTCTTACGGGGCGAGCAAAGTGCGCTGGGCACCCATCTTGTTGGAACCACATTTCTCTGTAAATGCTTAGCGGCACGTCTTCTAATAAATTTGGAAGATGCTTTTGAAGAAAGTCTAAGTAAACCTCGCCAGTTAATGCATCAGGCAACTCAAAAGGACCAATTATTTTGCCATTCAAAATTCCGGTCCACATGTTAACTTTGAATCGGTACTGGGACCGATCCTGTCTCGTTAAATGAGGGTTTTCAACACGCCATTAATGCAGGTTGTGCATGTTCACGTAGCCGTCCTTTTCAAAAGTTGATTCGTCCGACCATAAAATTTTTGTTAGAAAAAGTGGGTCATCTCTGTACCTCTCCAATATCGTCCGGCAAAAATTCACCCTATTTTGGTAGTCACCGGGTAATAATGTCTGTACTCGCTGTACGTGGTATGGGTGTAGGTCATTTCTTTTTAAAATACGGTGGGCTGAACTTTTGGGCACTCCGGTGTTCGTTTCAATAGCTCTTACTGAAGTACTTGGGTCTTCTTCGACAGCCTGTAGAACTTCTTCTTCCATAGGGTTGGTGGGTCTGCCTCCACCATGCGTTTGATTTGGGAGGCGGCCTTCTGAGAAGAGCAACCGATGCACATTCGTAAACACCCGATGATCGGGGTAACGAGCAGCGTTTGGGTACCTTTCGCGGTAAAGTCTGGCGGCAGCACTGGCATTACACCTGCACTCACCATAAATAAGGTGCATATTAGCGTATTCGCGAGTGGTATACGAAGACATCTCGGTACTTGTCACACACTCACACAATAGTCCAGAGGAAAGCAAAGGTCGTCGTTAAGAGAAAACAAACAGTCCGAATCTAAATCGCAAGCAATCACAAGTCCATAAACATAGCCAAAAGTAAACAGTACGAAATCAACACAAACGAATACGAAAACAAGCGCAGTAAACGAAGGAACGTAACGTACTGACTGGTTTGTAATGTGTATCTACAATAGCGAATACCTGGCGTCACTCTCTGTCTCTCTCGCACTTGGTAAAATGACTCTCCATCTCAGTCACTTTAGCGTCCATACCTGTCTCGCTCGCACTTGAGAAGGTGACTCTCTCCGTCTCACTCAACCACTTTAGCACAAATACTATCTCGCCTACACTTCCTAGAAAGACTCCTTTGTCACAACTTACAATTTACGACTCTTTGGAAAACCTTGGGCCCATTAGAATATTTTTTAACCAGGTAAGAAAAAATTGTTGAACGCTGGATTTTTACGAATTTTTTTTTTGGTTATGATAGCAACTACAATTTACCACGTGTCGTACCATTTTGGGATCCTTACTAAATGCGCCAACTTTTGACACAACTTGCCAAACTCGCGTAATACAATTTTTTTTCAATGCAGACAGTTAAAACTAGGCCATTTTTTATTTTTTTCTTGGAAATAAGTCCTATTTTTATGCAAGCTCGAGGAGCTGGATTTGAAATGTTGATAACAGTTTAGAGAAGCATTATTCAGGGTTACATATAAAAAAAAAAAGGTTCCAAAAGTGAACATTTGTGGCAACAGCAGCAAAAACACTGTCACAGGGTGTGAAATTTTGCGTGTTTTTTTAAAATGCCAATAATTTTGAGAACACGTGACTTAGATTTTTTTAAACATTTTTCTGATAACCAGCATGACTTGCCTTGTCACCCGGTTCCGGGTTGACGTCGAGTTTTGGGACACCCTGTATAACACTTATCCTTAAATCTATCGAAGGGTTAATCTTAAATATTTTGGAATTTTATTATAAAAGTGTACACATTGACCCATCAACGATCTTGGTGATCTTCTGGAGTGTCTTGCTATTGACGCGCGAGTGAGAACACCATGCTCGCGGCTCTTGCGCGCTACCGCTTACGTACGACGGAGGTACCTGCATCCTCGATACGATATGCGTGCGAGTGAATGTGTACTTTGGAGAAACTTTTGAGAAACTTACTTTTGAGTGTGTGGCTTTGGAGAAACGATACCCGTTGATTATCAGGGGACGAATTGCTGAAATACAGAATTTAAATGTTAATCTAATCTGTAGGGGGACAATTAAAGAATTTATTTATTTTGGTAAATTTAAACTAATTACGGATATACCATAATAGTTTCCTATCAATAAGCTGTGATCACTCGGATTAATCGCCTTTTACGAAACGCATATGCAGAGATACAAGAGCTATTTTGAACAGACGGTTCACGATAAAAATTCATAATACCTACAAATACATGATCCTAAAGTGGACAGACGTCTAAATGGTAATTGAAAGAAATGGTAGGTAAGGTAAAAAATATATACAGTTCTTTATTTGTAAACGTTTCTTTTTATAGTGAGAATGTTCAATCATTTATAGAGTGTCTACATTCTCGGTTGTCCAATAAAAAATTACTGCCAAAAATGGAGGCACAACCACTTGGGATTGGTTGGGATTGGGGGTTGGGAGGCATTGAAAACAGTTCCTCCTACGACTGTAAATTAAGAAAATGAAAAAAATATTAATGATTATGTTTGTTATTGTAGGATAATATAACATCTTCGTAGGTTTTGACAAAGGCTTTGCATCCTTTAGCGTTGTGTGTGGAACAAAGCCAACGTCGACGGCCCTTTTGACTGCGCTGAACACAGAACTTGTACTTTCCAATCTTAATCAGATCTCTGCCCCGCTGCGATTTCACAAACTCAACTCCTGAATCTGTAACAAATATGAATGAAAAAAAACCTGTGTAATCATTTCAGAGTTATTAAAATAAACAAGAAGTTGATGATGGCTCACACACAGTAAAAAAATCGTAAAACTTTTCCACGCCATATAATATTTAAAATTGAAACTATACCCGTTTAATAGAAATACAGCAAGTATTCCGGATGATATTTTTAAAATTCTACATGTAATCAATAACTTTATATTTATATGATACAAAATTCGATGCCATACAAAATATGAGAATGTTGTATCGCCTAAGAATACAATTGAAATTAAGTCTGTAAGTAAAAACATAAGCGCTGCATAAGTTTTATATAAACATACATTGAATATTTATACAGATCGAGACACATGTATATTATAATCAAGGCTTTTATTAAAAAATTCACTATCGGTATCTGTGTATACCACAGCTTTATCTTTTTTTCTTTGGAATAAGTTTGTTTGCCCAAATCTTAAGGTTAGCAATTGTGTACTTTATAATAAATTAAAATCTTATCATTATACATAACCACGGAGGCCTTGCATTGCTTGCAATATCTTCTAGTGCAATACCACAACGTGCACTGGCCAGACTTGCTGTAGTTGTTGTAGCGATAATCATCGACCAACAAACGAACGTCTACTTTTGAGATGGAACAATAGTACCTCCAAAAATAAGGAGTAAATAAGAATTTGTAAAAATGCCATTCTTAACAGTATAATGAACAGGTTTATGTGAATAGTAGAGATTAGATCTCAAGACCCTGGTATTGTTAGTGTCGGTAGTAAGTCGCGCTCGACATGTCTTACTGTTCGTGCACTGCCACGAGATCGTCTTCTTGTTCTGGACAACTATGTAGAATGAGTAGTTCTCCAATATCAGTAATGGTTTGCCTTTTAAATTTCTCACAATTTCCACTGAAATTAAAGTTTCTTTTTTAAATATGCCAAGGAATTTAATAGTATTTTTTGTAGTATTTAATATTTATACTCTGTCTTAGTTTAGAAGTTTTTTTATAATGTACCTGTTAATTTTGATTCTACGATGGCTTTACATGTATTTACAATTTTAAATCAGGTACAAGCAGAATTTTCTGAAGTATCTAAATCACATGACACGTGGGGGGCCCAAGTAGAGTGTGCCTTGTCGTGGCGGGAGGGGGGGGCTCAGTAGCCCATTACAATCCAGCGATCGGGTGAAGCATAATTACTGTTACGGCGGTGGCGCGCTGCGTTTGTCCGCATTGGGCGGCATCTGCGCCTTCCCGGTGCCCTGCTTTTGACTCACAGTGAGCGGAAGTAGCACCCCGGCAGCGTCCTCTCAGAGCAGAATGCACCGATGAGGACGCAGAGGTGGCGAGCTCTGTTGCTGCACCGGATGCTCTGGACGATTTAGGATAGGTGGGATTTTAGAATAGGCTATGTTTCAGAATAGCTTAGATTTTAGGATTGGTAAGGATAGATTTTAGGTTAAACTTAAAGCTAGGTTAGGTGTTAGGTCAGTTTAGGTCTAAGGTTTTAAGTTAGATTAGGCTAGGCGGAGGATGGGACGGCGATACCGTGGCCCTCTCATGGCGAGGGAGGTGTACAGCTGGAGGGTTTTTGTGGGTCGGTCCGACCTTCTGCCGGATCATCCCCACATACCCCACCATTCCCCCTTGGGTGGTCGTGGACATGACAGCACGTTTTCCTCCAGATAATAAAAAAGGCCACATGAAACGTGCGTTAATATAATTTTCAACACACTTGCTCGTATAGTGAGCGTTATTCTATTGAATTTAGAACTATAAACTGGGCTATAAGTCACGCGTGCATAATATATTATACCCTAGTGCATAATATAATGAATCCTACAAAGTTGAATTGTACCTTTGTGCAAATAACATGCGAGAAAACAGAGCATATTTTATTGGTCCGGGTTATACACTAAATATTTTCAGAAACAACAAAGAGGTTTTATACCACTTCAAATCCATATACATTTTTAAATGTTTGCGCCTTATATTAGTAAAATAAGTTTGTATATTAAACAAATTATTCACAATTTACAATGATTTGTCATAAAATATTAAAATATTTGCATTTACCACTCCAAATAAAACATTTTCACTTAAAATAGGCTGTATATGCTATACAGACATTGACACATTTGACGGAAAAAAAAACCTACGCGCATGCGCGAGGTTCGGCGCCATTTTTCAATCACAATTCACAGCTTTGTTATCAAGTGTGTTTGTTATTTTATGACCACGTATGTCTGTCTTTTACTCACAAGTGTGTTGAAAAACGTCGTATGTAACAAGTGAGCGAAGTTGCTAATTACAGTCGAGGCTGTGATTTGAGCCCGAGCCGCAGGCGAGGGCTTAATAATGAGCCGAGACCGTAATTAGCAACGCTCACTACAATATACTATTGTTACCTAGTAAGTACCGTTTCTTGTTGTAGGTGATAATAATAACTTTAATTTCATTAAAACTTACATTTAGAATTAAACTATAGTATCTAATAAAATTCATTTATTTGAAACACTTACAATTATCACAACCTTTTTCATTGCATTAATTAGTCATTAAATGCTGTGTATCGAGGAGGTTTAGACCGTAAAACAGTGGGCGTGCCTAAGGCTGGTTGGTGGTTTTCAGAAGATTCTAAATTGGTTTTGACAAGCCCTCATGACTATAATAATAATACAGAACCACGACCGCTTGAATTTTTGCCTAATAATTTTAAGCTGACGCTTAAATTTTGGAAGCACTGAAATTAGAACCACTTTATTAAAGGTCACAAGAAAGGTAATAACAATTTCAACACCACAGCCGGCTGGCCAGTTGGCGTATTGGATAAGTGTATGCTTCTGAAACCGTAAGTCCTAGTTCGAATCCTGTTATTGTGGACAATTTTTTTCTGATTTAAAAGGTATAATTTAAAATGAATTACAAGATTGGTGACTTGGTCACACACCAAAAGTTTATTCTAATAGGCGCGACAGGTGGCGCTTCGCAAAAGTAAAGCTCGAAAGTTCGCAAAGTAAGTTTAAAACTCAGATGGTGAGATAATTCATCACGGGAATGCACACAACTTCAAAAGTTTTAAAATAAACTAATCTTATTCGTAACATTTTGACTGTGTCAAATTGCATAATATAATCACACGATAACAGAAAACGTATAATAAACCCTTTGGGCACCTTAAATGGAATGAGCAAACCTAATTAATGGTATTGGCATCAATGATTGATATGTAATAAAACGCTGAACTATGTCATGCCTGTACTACACAATACACATACATAAACATGTATATTCCTCTAAAGATAAGTACTCGAACAAAATTAACGTTGGAAATTGGCCATAATAATAACTTTAAAGTTATTTGAATATATAACAAATGTAACCAATTATAGAACAACTAAATTGCTATCACTACCTATACAGAGAAATCTTTTAAATCTGTGCAAAAATTTAGTTATCATTCCTAAAACGAATTCATACTTTAATATAAATGCCGTGTCTAATGACAAAGGTAGGCGGTCGATGGGCGTGATAAAGGTAACTTTTACAGCACAATATTCTGTTGTCAGCGTTGCAGGTAGTGAAGCGGGCCTTGCAGTAGTTGTTGTTGGTGCAGCGCCACACGGTGCGGTGCGCGCTGTGGTTGTCCACGCCGTAGCTGTACCCGTCGAGGACGGCGATGCGAGTACCTCGCTGGTTTACCACTATGTGCAGGCCTGGAAACAAATTATTCGTTGCTGCTTGAATTATTGTCTAAAGCAAATCATGGATAAGAGGTTACTGCAGTTATGTTAAGTCAGTATCAGAAGACTTCATAAATAAAAAACTATACAGAACAATACCGCTACAGATAATGGGTATAAATACCTATAATAACAATAGCACTCCCGATATTCCGTTTCTAAACATTTTAGAGGTTGCCTTAAGAAAAAACATTAATCAAGTAAGTATATTTATTCCACATTGATAAAAATGTAACAAAAATAAAATATCTGTAATACTTCAAACTTTTCATTTTGACGACCACTATGGCGTTGGGGTAAACCTATCTGCCTCAGACGCCAGTGGTTGCGGGTTCGATCCCCGCACGGAACCAGAAAAAAAATCCGTGTCTGGGTGTTTATCTATTTATGTATTTATATTCTAGGTTCCCCTCTAGTTCGCTATATGGTATCCCATAACACAAGCTATGCTTACTTTGGGGCCATGTAGTTGGTGTGATTGTCTGGGGATTTTATTTATTTATTATTATTTTATATTCAGACAAAACCCCGATGATATTGAAAGCGTATATGTTAGGTATATGTTCCAGTATATTTTTTTTCTACTACTAGGTAGCTAATATCACATAACTTATACCCGGACAACTCTATAACATTCGATTCCAAATTCAAATCTCAGCTCGCATCATTCATGGATATAATATAGTTGTTGTTTACATATTTTCCCAAAAACTGAGAAGTAAATAGCCTTGCAGCCATGCTCGTTGCACCGCCAGCGTACTCTGCCGATGCCCTGGCGGCGTATTTACAAAGACTATACCATTTGAGTCACGAGTCAGACTCAAATAGAAGAGCTTTTGCCTATGCTTATTACTCGAAAATACCTAATCTATCTCAGTAAAAAAAATGTCTTGATATTTTCAAAGAAATCCAAGGTCAAAACCTAATTCTGTATTATACATATTCACTCAAATAGATAACCTTTTTTCAAGATGAAAAGTAGGTACTTATATCTTTGTTTGATATACATTGCGATGAAAGAGAAAACCTACGAGAAAGGCACCGGAAGGCGGAGTCCGTACTGTTAGTTGCGACGAAAAGCACAGCGAGAAGAAGCATGTTAGGTTGCATACAGTTATACACGTGCGCGAGCCGAGCGAGCGAAGCGAGCGGTGCCGCGGCAGCGGCCGGCGTAGCGCCATAAACCTGATCAGCTATTATAGTCAACCCTGGACAATCCCGACATGATCAAAAGTCAAACGATGACTTAACATCAAAATAACGATGGTCATAAAACATGCACATTTTATTTCTATCTTTGAAAATCAGCTAACGGTCGGTAAATATCGATATCAAATGGGATAGCTTTTGTTGCTGCAATGTTAAATTGAAGTTATCTCACAAAGTCTACGTGACTTCGGTCAATTTCTGTACTAGAATAGATAGGGTTTCGGCAAGTTATTGTAATACGAAAGCTAGGCCAGTTCAGTTTACACTTTCACTCTAATGGTATGGCCTTAGCAAATACGCGCTCTGGCGTTGCTGGTAGAACTTATTGGTTCCGTCGAAAATGTACGACTTGCCTGTCGCAGAAGTAAGAAACATCGCTGAAACGAACTATGTATTATTAAAAGAAAATTTTTAATTTTATTGAGAGTATGTATGTCGGACTCGGGTGTTAATTAAAATTGTTTGCTTCATATTTATGTAATAAACTACTGTTTTAAATGCTATTAACGTGTGTTCGCATTATGAAATGTATTTTCATGTATATGACATGAAAAATAAAATACCATTTATGAAGGCAAAAATAATTTGCAAACCAGTAGGTAACGTACCTACACCGTAACAGCCCGTTCACACATGGTCCGTTTCACAGGATACGTTTTACCGGGTACGTTTTTTTTAATCGATGGCGCATGGAGTTGTATGAACGACTTCACATATGGCACAGTATTCAGTATACGTATTTACTATACAAAAAAGGTATCCAGTAAAACGGATCATGTGTGAACGGGCTGTAATTTAACAATTTAGTGGTTATGTGCATTATTTATAGATATTATCTCATCCTCTATTGTTTTTACAGAAGCCTTGCATCCTTTGGAAACATGCGTGGAGCACTGCCAGCGACACTTTATTCCGTTTCTTATATGTTGCGCAAACGTGTACGACCCGATCTGTAGAAGGGTTCTTCCACGCTGGGATTGTATGAATCTCGCACTGTTACGGCAATAAGTGTCTGTAATACAGGATGCATTGTTACTAAAACTTGTGAATTGAAGCTTGAAGCTTTTTATGGACACTTTAAAAAAATAACTGTAAATAAAATAAGTGTCTTTACTTATCTTTATTTAATTATGTATAAATAAGTATATTATATTCGTTACACTATAAAAATATACACACTTGATAAAACCAAGAAACTGAGACATCGACCGTAATGCCGATTTTCCCTACATGAAGTAAAGATTAAACAACTCTATATTGGTAATAACAAGTATACAACAGCTAAAAGTTTGCTTTGTTTTATAATCATGACCACTATTGTATACAAGGTGTCCAAAAAGTACTTTGCAGAAAAATAGCCTAGATAGGGCTAGTCTTCCCCATTCGACTATAAAAACTGTTTTTTATTTGGACTTATAGTTTTTCCATCATAAAATTCTTAACATTTCAAGGAAAACGCGCGCGCGTCCTTTCACCTATCCAGATAACGCGCGCGCCTTAATATTCATCAATATTTTCATTGTATTGTTGTGATTTTGAGTGCGCACGTGATAATCGAACAATTTCACTAACGATTGTATGCACAGCACCCTTATATCCTCTAAAGTGGCAGCGCGCGATTTATTTCTACTACCAGATTTATCGTCTATACCATACCTGTTATTTTCAATTGTTAGAAACTCGCCTTCTTTCCTTGACTTTGTGTAAAGACTTTTTATAATCGTATTGACGACCGGCTGGTGTAGTGGTATCATACATTGCCTTCTATACCAGAGGTCCTGGGTTCGAATCCCGGCGGCGGCGGATATTTGTGTGATGAACACTAATATGAGTCATCAAGTCATGGATGTTTATATGTTTATTTAAGTTTATATTCTAATTAAAAAAAATGAATTTATTCAATATGTATGTTTATATATTTCTTAAGTGTATCAGTTATCTAGTATCAATAACACAAGTTATTTAAGAAACTTAATTTGGGCTAGATATTGTTGTGTGAGTGTCAGAAATATTTATTTATTATTTAAATTAAAGTATGCAGGGTACTGGGATAGCCTTAAAAGTGATGATATACAGGGTTAATTTTAATTAGCGCATCAAATTAACCTTGAATATTCATACTTGTTTTGTTAATATTTATTTATTGTTTGAATAGGTTCTTTAATAGGCTTAGTAATGCTGGTCCAAAATGAGTAAGTATCCAAATTAATAAAGAGTAAGAAAAAGACCTTAAACATAACTATCTGTTATTCCAACCATTATTTAGTAGTTCGGACAGTACAAAAGTTTCGTTTTCATCCCAAGGCTGTTTCTTTGAAATAAATACATGTAAAGTGAATACTTGAAACGAACAAAAACTTCTTATATGATAATGGTATAAGATGTTATACCATCATCATTATAGTAATAACTAGAGAATAAAATATATTAAATAACGTTACTTGCTAAATAGAATATAGTGATGAGTCCTTAATGATTATGTTCACTTTTCACCTTCACAATTTCACCACCGATTGTATATAAAGCTGCTTTACATCCGTGATAATGCAGACAGCGCCATCTAGTTTTGATTCCAGACTTATAGTTCACACTAAACTTGTAATTCCCCATCTGGATAAGCTGATTTCCCTGCCTTGACTTTATGAAGATTGGTTGTGATTTATCTGAAATATGAAAAAAAAATATAAAGACAATGTTTTGAGTTATAGATCTTGCAGCTTATATCCGTTGCATTCAGTATTTAATTTAATATAACAATAATTCGTGAAAACTAAAGACGATATTATGTCAAGGATGGTAAGTTACTCGCTGGAAATCTAAACATTAAATTTTGCATCGTTGTCCTATTACAAAATTACAAAAACGTGGGTTTCCGATAAAATGATATGTAAAAAACTTTATGCGTTGTAACAGTTGACCTTGAAGTCATTAAAACTCAAAATACAGTATCAAACAAATGTTAAATACGACTTCAATCTGAAGTTCACCTTATTGTTTGTGTGTGAGAGAATAAAATACGGACATTTTTTCAACGATGACTAAACCAACGTTTAAATTCTTTGTTCCTGATGGTAAGTGCAGATGAGGTCGATAATAAAATAACATGTATTTTGACGACCGGCTGGTGTAGTGGTAACATACATTGCCTTCCATGCCAGAGGTCCTGGGTTCGAATCCCGGCGGCGGCGGATATTTGTGTGATGAACACACATATTTGCCGTCAAGTCATGGATGTTTATATGTTTATTTAACTTTATTCTAATAAAAAATATGTATTTATTCAATATGTTTGTTTATATATTTCTTAAGTATATCAGTTATCCAGTATCCATAACACAAGTTCTTTAAGAAACTTAAACTTAAACTTTTTTTTTAATTACCATAACCTGACTCTTCATAAACCATTGCAACCGGTGCAATTATATTTGGCGGCATATTTTATATGAAGGGTGGTAACTAGCCAGGCGAAACCTGCAGGGTCCTACCTGAAAGGGGTACCCAGAAGCTGGGTCACTTGCAATCTCGCCCTTTAACAACATGTTTATTCAGAGGGGGCAAGGTTAGTCAAGGCCGATTCTAAACTTCTACAATCTGAAAATATTCTTAGTCTTACTAAAATAAATGACCTCCTACGATATAATCTCTTTATTATCATACTAAAATTCGGATGGTAAATAGAAAATCAGGTTAACATTTCCCTTACACTTCTTTTCAACATCTGAACCTCTACACAAGAACAACAATCTAGCGAGTTATCAAATGGGATGGAAAGATGAGAACACAATGATTGTGAACGCATTTCATCGTAACTAAATAACCAGCAATTGTATACAGGGTGACTGGTACATGACCCGCTATAGGAACGGAGCGTGGATCATTTGCAAGTATTTAAAGCCTAACTTCTATGGCTTTTAAATTTTTCCCAAAAGTTTGCCTTTAGACTCGCACAACTTTTTTATTAATTAATAATTTTTATAAAATATCGTTAGTGAGTTACATTGGTTTTTGCCGGAAATAAATTCCCCCTTGAAAAATCACAAAAGGATGAAAAAAGTCTCGAACAAAAGTTTGAACACATTTTTTTTAAATCAGCATGGTTTTATTAATTTAAACTTCTTTAGTTCATAAACTTTCCAAAAATACTAAATTTAAAAGACAAACATATTTCATTTTAACTTTCTTTTAAGTGAATAACGACACTCGTTTTGCATATGATTTATTGCTAATTGCAAAGTAAAGGGACATTTCTCGTATGTAAAGGTTAGGTAATAAGATTTTATGTTTTGTCTTTTTTACGCTAAAGTTAACCCTATGCCACCATTTTAGGACTACTAATTTTGGCATATTAGGACTGTTGTTAAAAAAAGTCCTACTAGTCCTATTTGATCTCTAAACAGTGCTGAAGTGCTTTGTTTTCTGTCGCCATTAGGTACTTTGTTTTAGTTGACCTGCTGTCTGTTATCTGCTGTGCTATTAAGTGTTATCATTTGTTATTGTTTGCGTTAAGGTTTATTATTTTACATCTTGAAAATACTTAACTTTACCAACGACGAATACGTGTGTATTAAATAACTTGACCGTTAATTTGAAGCCTAATAATACTTGAGAGAGATACCATCGTTCTGTCCTTTTTTCGCACGTTCTATCCTTCATATACCTACTCTATTGCCTTCTCTTTCTTTACCCCACCACCACACAGGTAGCAGCTATGCTGAATGCGTTAGGATTTTGACTCATTGACGTCGTTGTTCTTGTCCTGACAACTTGTCTATATCAGAGAAGACACAGTGTTTACTGAAGGTACATATTTATCTTTTCTAAAACTTGTTTCGGATTAAAGCTGACATTGGTGAGTTCATTTTATCTTAATTATTTTACTCGCCTATGTGTTTTCTTTGATAAATTTCGCACGGCTATTGTTATTTATAATGCAACGTGTTATAATGTATAATTCAATTTTTATAATCATGTTATATCACAGCAATCCCTTTGACTTTGTTTTATAAATCGAGGTTCATACAATAGAATAGTGCAGTGGAAGCATTTTAGAATAATAATTTTAAAGAGATTTTTCTTTTCACAAAACTAGATTTATTATTACCTATTATTGTGTTAAACAATATCGAGCTTAGTGTATGAACGAAATTAATTGTTTATAAATAGAGTATTCTACCTGCTTCTAATGCGTCACACTCTCCAAAAAAACACAATGCTCCAAAATAAGTTTAACGTTGTTAACGTTCGTTTTAGAATTGTTTTTAATCTACCTTTTAGTTCCCTTTGGTAAGCGAAATTTATTATTTGCATCGTGGTTTAAAAATAAGTGATCAAAACAATGTAGTACTAGTACTTCATATGTACAAACTATCTCAAGGACGACGAATTGAAGTAGTTCTTCGTCTAGTAGTTCTGGATCAGAAGCTCGAGTAATTCTTCTAATCAAAAGCGTTCGCGCCGTTACCGTCAGAATCGAAAGCGGAATCATAATTACGGCATAATAGGACAGTTAATCTAAGATGTAGCTTTTTTAAAGAATCTTATCTTAATCTTGTTCGGTTAGACATCTTTATAATGATGATCCTATAATCGACGAACATAATCTGAACGATCTGGGATTCACAAAACCTACAGCTACATCTGTAGTTTCAAAAACACCTCATAATTATTCTGAAATTCTTAAAGTTATACAAAGCCTTGACAATCCTGATTGGACAAATATTAGGTTATTTTAGCTTCTGTCAAGGATCCTTTAAATAAGGTCATGTTAAGTAAAACTCCTCCCTCATGCCATCACTTATCATAATGTTAGAAAGCCCTTTCGAGGTCGTGGAAGTAAGCAAGCACACGGTCGTAAATTTAACGAATCTTCACAAGGACTTAAAGGCTCTTCCTCATCCCACTGGGATAGGACAGGAAAATCCAGACTATACTGACCGCACGGTCGTAAATCTAACGCAAGTGCACAAGTACGAAAAGGTTCTCCATCATCCCTTCGGGATAGGAGTCGTAAATCCAGACAATACTGACCGCACGGTCGAAAATCCAACGAATTTGCACAACTACGTAAAGGTTCTTCCTCATCCCACCGGGATAGGAGAGGTAAATCCAGACGATACTGACCAAAAGGTCGTAAATCTAACGCATCTGCACAAGTACGTAAAGGTTCTCCCTCATCCCACCAGGATAGGAGAGGTAAATCCAGATGATACTGACCAAAAGGTCGTAAATCTAACGCATCTGCACAAGTACGTAAAGGTTCTCCCTCATCTCACCAGGATAGGAGAGGTAAATCCAGATGATACTGACCACACGGTCGTAAATATAACAAATCTGCACAAGTACGTAAAGGTTCTCCCTCATCCCACCAGGATAGGAGAGAAAAATCCAGACGATACTGACTCTTCGAGTATTTCCCACGAAAAACTTTCACAACCGGTGGAAAGAAAGGGGTAATTTCTTGCGACCAACAGCAGAGTAGACAATAAATCGAGCCGAGAATATATACGTAATATATTAATTTATGAACGAAAATAATTGACAGCTCCAGTGGGTGCATTTTGAATGCTGGCAATTTTGAACATAATCTTCTTAGTCTGTGGTTAAGTTGATCAATAATCAATCCGTGATTGGTTGTTCTCATAGATTAATATAAGTACTAAAGTAGTTGTTCTATCCAGGTTATGACGAAGTAATACATTTCAAATTATTATTGGCTTATGAGAATTTAAAGATATTAAGTGAAATTGATAATCAATGTTCCTCTTGCTTGCAGAATGATATCCGCTGCCACAGATTTGTGTTGCAATTCGCTGCAGTGGATGTGATTCCCTTTATTTACTCAACAAGTTTTCAAATTTTCATGTCGGTTTTGAACTGTTTTCTAATTGTTTTGTGGAGAGCTTAATAACATGCTGTTTACTATACGATACCGTGGACAAAGGAGTTGGCTGCCCTTCGGGCTCAGCTTTGCACTAGGGGACTTTGCTTGTATGCAATTGGGTTGCCCAGAAATTTCGAGAGCACGGAATACGCGCTATGGTGTATTTAGCTGCTTCTCAATTGATATTGAAATTAAACTATCAGGGCTGGAGATTTAAAAAAGAATTATTTATTAAATTGATACAGCTTAATTAATTAGCAGCAGCTAGTTGCTAGGGTAGCTACAGTGCTCCCCCTCAAGCGAAGCCTATTGGTGGTTTGGCGACTCGTCACTTCGAGTAGTTTGTAGTGTCGTATGCTGCGAGGTATTGCGGTCGGGGCTAGGACGTCGTCATGCGGCAGTGGTGAGGCGATGATATACGCTGGTTTCAGTCTATCGATCGATAGCTATAGTAGTTTCTCGAGTCGGTAACTTTATCGGGAGAACTTTTCTGTTTGATTTCAGTATAGGAAACGGGCTTTTATGTGCCGGTGCGAGTGGTGTCTTCACTGCGTCGCATCTTATGAAAACGTGATCGCACGATGACAAGTCCGAGTGTCCAAAAATACTGCGCTTGGTTGCGTGCGGAGCTAATGTTGGTTTCAGTTCTTTCATGGCGCGTAGCTGGTTAATCTAATCGTATTCCGTTACTCGTAGCGTATTTTCATTATTTATTTTTTCGACAGTTCGCCTGATAGTCGTATAGACCCGAATGTCTTGCACAGATGTTGCTTCCGGCCATCGTGTACAGCAGTCTATTATTGTAACACAGTATTTGTAGCCATCACTCAATGTAGGCAACAACGGGCCGATGATATCGATGTGTACATGTGCGAATCTTTCCACTGAATGTTGTGTAAATAGTGCTGGCTCACTCTTTGTATGTCGTTGTATCTTTACACGTTGACAAGGTATCCAGGTTTTCGACCTAGTACCAAAGTCGATATTCATGTGTGGGCAAAAATACCGTGACTTAACTATAAGGCGTGAACTTCTAATACCAGGGTGGCTTACATATAAAAAAAAAAAGACGTGTGGCACTCTGAGACTGCCGCGGTAAAGCTATTGCAACGAGATAAGGTGTTCTGCTGCGACACGTCATACAGAGCTAGGACGTACTGATCGGGCGGCCGGCCTGCAGCAGCACCGCCCCTGAGCCACGCTGCTGGCGTCCACCGACACCAGCACCGGCTGCGACACGTCATACAGAGCTAGGACGTACTGACCGGGCGGCCGGCCTGCAGCAGCACCGCGCCCTGAGCCTCACTGCTGGCATCCACAGACACAAGCACCGGCTGCGACACGTCATACAGAGCTAGGACGTACTGACCGGGCGGCCGGCCTGCAGCAGGCCCGCGATAGAAGCTATGCAATAGCTTAAAAAAAAAACCGACAAACTGGTCAGAATAACAAAAATGGTTGCTCATGAAGAGTCGGTGAGCTTCTACAATAAATAATTATAAACCAGCGTGGTCAAGTGTAGTCCGTGGTCCAGCAAGTGTCTGTACACGAACCAACTGGCTCAGATTAAGCTCAATTTCTGGCAGAACTGCATCATAATATAAAAACTCTCTTAATAATAAAGCCATCGTCGTCTCCACGCTTTGTAGCCCGGAACGAACTGAACGACTGAGAGGACATCCTCTTGTCAAGCGAATCCTATAATCTATTGCACTGGTCGCGACGAAAATGCACCAAATCATCGATCTGGAATATTGATAATGTTATATTTTTATTTTTTCTCCAGCTAAAATCCTAATACAGAAAATCCTTTTAAAATATAAAAAAATAGATGCTTGGACCCAGTCTATTGGGTAAATAAGTCCATTTTAATTGGAAAAGACATAACAATCAAAAGTAAGTGTGATAATGTATTTATAACTATACGTGGGAAACCTATACTAGCCTCTCGCAACCTAGTCGGGTTATATTAGTATATATGTATATATAAAAAAAAAGTGCTGGTATCAATGCCTCAGCGACAGCTTCCGTTCCGCTGTGGCAAATTTGGGTGGAAAATGGTCCGTTGGATGAAATCCTCACTAGAGATAACTGGCGTTCTGAAAATACATTTGAACGATTTTATTGTAAATAAGTAAGAATGTCAAAAGATCAAAATTCAGTTACAATTTAATGCAGTGGATGAAATATATTTTATATTTCTATTTAATTTAAACTAATTATAGTTTTTGTCAGCAACTGTTGCTTATTCCTGTGTATTTGAAAGGTAATTGATATTACGTTACTGAAAATGCTATAATAGGTTATTTTTATAAACATCTCCCTGGCATTGTAAAACAATACCACAAGTCAATTTATTTTATTAACTTTTATTCGTATTCACATTGACGTCACCACCACACCAGGCGATATCAAACACGTCTCTCAAGTATTATTAGGCTTCAAATTAACGGTCAAGTTATTTAATACCAACGTTTTACCTAAAATTAAAACGTAAATTAAATCACTTACCTTAATTTGAAGCCTAATATTTTTTAATTCTGCCTGGTTACACAACGACTTCAATGAGTCAAAATCCTAACGCATTCAGCATAGCTGCTACCTGTGTGGTGGTGGGGTAAAGAAAGAGAAGGCAATAGAGTAGGTATATGAAGGATAGAACGTGCGAAAAAAGGACAGAACGATGGTATCTCTCTCAAGTATTATTAGGCTTCAAATTAAGGTAAGTGATTTAATTTACGTTTTAATTTTAGGTAAAACGTTGGTATTTTATAAATATGCTTTACACCCAGCCTTGCTCAGACAGCGCCATCTAGTTTTGATGTCAGCCTTAGCAAGCAAGTATAAAGCAATACCCAAAAGCACCAAATTTGTAACTTCCAATCTCGATGAGCTGACTTCCTTGCCTTGACTTTATGTAGGTGGGTTTTAAATTTTCTGAAGTACCTACATAAAAATGTTTTAATTAACATAATGTGGAGGGTGCAAAAATTTTTGGTATGGTTATACCAGAAGACAACCTATACAATCTAAAAGACAGAAAACTGGAAAGGAAATGACAAAATAATTTCCCAACATTGAGTGAGCACGCAGTAGTTATATATTTAAACTATTATTAGAAGCCAAAGTGGATTTCATATAAAAAAAAAACAAGTTCTAAGCTATAAACAAATTTTAATCATAAATTGGAAACAAATATTTCAAGTTAAATTTATTTTAGTTCACAAATAAATTTTACTTGTTTCGCAATATAGTAAATACTTAAAAAAACCACAAAGAGCTGATTAGGTATGTATAGTTATGAAAATCACACAAAAGTTAAATACAAGATAAATTACACTCAATAAAAGTAAAACATATAAAAGAAAATGGAAAAACAGGAACGATCTCACCGACCAGGACAAACCTCTCAGTCCTCCAACGGCCTTTATACCCAAGTAGGGAGTGTACTAATATCATAAGTTCCAAAAGCCTAAGTATGTGCGAAGTCACTGTTTTGAAGAAGATTTTAAAACATTCAAATTTTCTTCTCAAAAGGCAGCAGAAAATGGTTAAAATGGCGAAATGAACATGGTTCATCAGCACCAGATCCCCAGATCACTAAGGCATACAAGCACTTTCGATTAAATTTTTCCGAAAAAATATTTTAATTTAAAAAGAAACAGTTCAGATCGAAAATTCAATGATTATGCAAAAAATTTGAGGATACAATTTCCTGACCGACAGTGACCGCAGAAGCTTTACATCTCTTGCTCGCATTTCTTGATTCCTTGCAGAACCACCTGGTTATCACACCTCGTCTGTCTTTATGGCAGTAAAACGTATATTTTCCTATTTTCATAATCTGTCCTCCAATCTTGGTGTCTATAAAGCATGGCGTATCTGAAAATAATTTTTTGTCATAATATATTATAATGAAGCGTAAGGAATGGGCTATAACGCGGATTTTCTCCTTATTGGTTATATACTTTTAAGTCATTATAATAAAACATGCGTTTCGTTTAATTTCAAATACTGAGTGACTGGTGGGTCACTTTTGAAATTCGAGAACGTTATAGTTTGAGATCATACATGAAGAGAAAAAATATAATAAAAAATAAACATTAATTATTTGCTGAGTAAACTTAACCGAAAGTTAATGAAGTGAAGACGCAACGCATGGTTAGACTGGCGTTGGCAGTGATCCGCGTGCCTTTGGGGCTGGCATGCTACCGTCGACAACGATAAATCGGGCCTTTTATCGATATTTTCTTTCTTAGCATTTCAGAACGATTATTAATTTAGATACATGAGCGAGTGTCAATTTAGATACTTCGTGTTGCTAATTAAAGGCATACGCCTAGAAAACAATAGTGCCTTGAAAAAAACTAAAGTCAGGAACCACGTACTTACAATTTTTGTATGATAGTCTTCAAAACACGGCTTTATAATGCATAAAGTTTTTATGCATGCCTTACACTGCCATTTCCTTTTAAAGTGGCAGATGACGCATCTCAGCTGTTTTTTAATTTTTTTGGGGAAATGTCCTTCCCTCGTTTGTGCTGAGTTGCAAATTGAGGTCCCCACCAATTTTGCTGAGTTGCAAATTGAAGAACTCGGCCGCACCAGTTTAGGTTTCCTCCACTGCATGTTGTGGTAACCAATGAGCTTGTGGTGAAGATGGTTCAATGAGGTAATACATTCTTGTTCTGTTAAAATAAGCATAAGAATATAAGAAAGTAGGAAAAAAACGGGATCTGAAGATATACAAGCTGGTTATAGGGAGTTTTGTATCCCAAAATCATCACTTCATTGAAAAAAAAACAATGTTAAGTATACCGTCAACCTGTGTACTATATTTCGAATGAATACGTGAAAAGGTAAAATAAATATGTTCTTATAAACTTTCACATCAATGGAATAAAATGGTGTCATAATACCTCGTATTGAAAATATACAATACAATACAAATACACTTTATTGCCCGAATCAAAAGGATATAAACATATTAAAATATTGTACATAGAAGGAAAACCGGATTCAAGACAATTTATTCGGCCTTATCACTCATGAGCGATCTCTTTCAGGCAACCTATATGTACAAAAAAAAAAGAAACATACTAAAAATGATTAAAATATATATTTATGATATTAATATTAAAATTTTATTCAAGGAGCCATATAAAAGATACCTAGATAAATAAAGACCATCTTTGTGTTTATGTTCCTAAAACAGACTTAAAGTTAGTGTAGATAAATAATAAAACATATAGCTACTTACCCACAAAAAGTAAGTACCTTTTGCAATTTTTCATCACTAACAAAGTGTAAAACATGTCAGCGATATTTAAAAACACTATTTTTGCACGTCCCAGCTTAGAATAAAAATCAACTATTCCGAATGACACTTTCGTTAATTCCTTAAATGGTTAAATCTCTGGCCAGCGATTACTATTTATAAAAGACTGCCAAATATCTTAATTTCATAAATGATAAAATATAGCTTAATTACAAAAACCCTAAGTGTTAAATTTAAAGGCCTCCTATGTTCATTTTATTCCGATTGCTCACAAATTATACATTCTGAAGAAGAAACTTCTCGTGCAAAGTTAAAATAGGCATACAGTTCTTTTGTTTATTAGATGATTCATAAAAATCCGCAGTATAGCGGTCGTAGAGATCAGCATCCAAAATGTCATTTTTCGATTTTAAAGTATATCTTGTATTTGATATCTTAAATATAAAACTGTTCCGTTACTGACTGGTTGACTGACAGACAACGTACAGCCATAACCACTGGGCCACAGTACAGACTGGGCGTTCCACGAAATTCACGGGAGAATGGGAAATATTGGACTTTTTAGTTTGTATGAAAAATCTTATTCCCTCAGTGCACGGATGCGGAACAAGGTCCAAATGTTCTTCAATGGGTTTCCGGTTGTATTATGAAAGGGATTCCCGAAATTCCCACGGAAACGGGAAACATTTTATACTTTTTATATTTATACTTTTTAGTTTCTTTGAAACATCTTATTATGTGAGAGCACGGATGTGAAACTTGGTATAAAGGTTCTTTCTATGCGTATCTGGTCGTATCATGGAAGGAGTTTTTGAAATTCCGACAGGAAAGGTAGTTAAGCGCATACGAAGTTTCGGGAAAAGTTTGTATTGAATAAAATCTAAGTTTAATGATTGTGTTCGTTCTTCATAGACACAATTTCACCTTCGACAGTGCACAATATCGCGCGACACCCAGTCCGGCTGACACATGTCCATCTTGTCTTCATCCCGCAAGATGATTGAACGCCAAATTTGTATTTGCCTATTTGTATGAGTCTGGTGCGTTGCCGTGACATTACATATTTTGGGGCCGTAGGATCTGAAATAAATACAAAACAGGTTTTACGATCCATAGGTACTTTTCGTGTACCGAACCCAAAGCACAAAATAAATTAATAGCTAATGAAATATGATCACTAAAATTATTTTTCTTCCCACTGGATCCAATTTGTGATTAGATATTCATTCATGTGCCATTTGAATTATATAGTTGTTATATAAATAAATCAAAATTTACAAAGTTATAAAGACAATAGATCTAGAGTCTATTTGTTGACATTTACGAATTAATATCCGTAAGTTTATAAATTTAAGTACCACGAGACGTCACAAGTTGATCAATTTGGGGAAATGTGAGCGAAAATTATTTTATTTTATTTTATATTATTTGGGTGGCCAACAGCTTTTACTTAAAAACTAGGTTTAACATATAATGACGAGTAGGCCATTAACAAGCCTCCGCAGATACATGAAATTTACCTCTCGTTTAGAATCGTGCGCAAGGAATTTCCTAGGAAATTTATAAACTTACGGTTCTTATTATTTTCCGGTAACATATACACAAAACATGGCATTATGTGAAGCTATTATAAGGAGAGCACTAATCACGCGGATGGAACCGAACGTAGCTGTTAGTAGTTAATAAAACACCCAACTTGAAACTGTTCAATGTAGGTACTTTAGAAAACAATAACATTTGTTATTTTATAAGGCACTTATACTTACATCAAAACAATTTCGCAAATAAAACACAACAAGAACAAAAGAAACACCTTAGGTACTCCTTATTTATGTTTAACAAGAACATAAGAAAAAATACTGTTCTTGATTGGACTAAACGATTTTATTTGGTCCGCTTAGACTTCATTTTGACCTAAATGACGGTTAAACAGGAGATAAAATTCATAAAATGTTATACAGGGACACAGTTAAAAGTAATAATTCTCAGCAGCTTTTATAGAAATCTGCCTTTTTTGGCATGTTTAGTCAACCCTACCATATAGTAACAAATAAAAACCCCAATAGCAACCCTAAAGGTCAACGTTGCGCGGGTCGCGGTTTCAAATGCCTCGTCCGTGGCCCGCGCGGTCGTTTTTTTGCAAGGATCCGCGCCCGCGTAAATCATAAAAGAAAACAATGTTCTACAAATAAATTTGGCGAGAATCAATGGTCGTGTTCACCAGCGACGTTGACAATGGCATCTCAAGTAGTGACGAGTCTCACAGCCGTACAGTCTCGTCGCCAGCACCGCCAACGTCGTTTACCGTTACTCCCCTCATTGATCAGCCAGAAGTGTTCTGACCCAGAACACTTCTGGCCCAGAACTTCTCCTATCCAATAATTATCATAGGCCGCTTTTTCTGAGACATGGTGTAAACCGGAACTGGAAAGGATTTTTATGAAATAAATCTGATATTATTAAATGGATAGCAGACTTCTTAAGAAATTATTTAACTACCTCGCTAAAACAAAATTAGGTCTAACAAAAAAAAATAACAAAAATGGGAGGAGTGCAGGGAAAATTTACATGTATCTAACTACCAACTGCGATACATATTCAATGAAAAACACTTTGGTATTTAATTATAGGCGGTATTTTTATTGCAATATATTTCCACATCTTAAAAAGTACCTAATTATTAAACTTACGTAGGAACCATAGTACCTATGGATAATTAAGAGATTCCTTCTGCGCTAGGTACAAAGAGGTATCTACTAAAGGTGGGACTAAAGAGGAAATAAAGAAACCACAACCATACATTTACATAGACATCGCAAATGCATGTACTTCGCGTGTGCGAACCCTGACCAAGCGTCAAGGTTGGTTGCCGCTGAATTCAGTCGCGGCCGCTGGATTCAGTCGCGCGGCGCGCATAATATGTCTGTTAAAAAATCGATATCACAATATAGATATCGTCCTTCATAATCGATTTCATCGAAAGGGATACAGGCGTGAAGTTATGTATGTATTCATAACATTTCGCATATCTTCTTTGGCTGAAAATTAATTGAAATTTGTTTCTGTGACAGGGGGATGACTATGTTTATTGTTGCATATAAGAATTTCATTTTCTATTGTATGTATGACGGCGGAACATTTCCTGTAATGGTGAGTGGCGCAGTACCAACGAGTTTTTAATCCTTTTGACAGGTGCTTCACAAATCTGTATCCTTGATATACGATGCAGCGCGCTCCACGACTTGACGTTACAAAAGTAGGACCTGAAAAGATACTATATTAATATATTTAAGTAACATTTAATTATAACAGTGCAAGTCTAATCTAATTTTGAAAGACAAAAAAGGGTAAAATAATAAGTTAAAAAATTTGTTAATTATAAAATAATGTGATCAGAATTAATAATATACCTAATATAGCAGAAATAATTTTAATATGATTTATGTTGTACAGCTTAAAAGTCGTGTTTAAATAAAAATGAAACAGTTTTCTGTCCACAGAATTACAAATTATTTTCTTAAAAAGTAAGTACTTACAAGAAGAATTAAATTTAGTATAAGTTAATTGTCTTTTTCTGACAATACCAACGCTAAAATCAATTAAGGTTGCTGCAAAAATGCGATTTTATCTATAAGCCAAATCTTTATATTTTTTTCTATAGGTGTCATTATATTTCAGTACAACTGTCACTACCGGTTTGCAATTACAGGTAAGCTTTCGGTAAGCGTGTGCTTCATCCTTGTATGCCATTGACCGCCTTTATGGATGCTCCTCTCTAAACAAGAGTCCCACTACTCGCTGATTGAACAGCAGGGCTTACTTTGTGAAGTGACATCATACTATCCGGGCCCAGAAGAAATAGCTGAGATACCACTCCAGGTTCGTGTATGGGTTGATGCTCCTTCCATGGTAAGTTAAGCATAGTTCTTTTGTCGCAGACAATTCTATAACATGTCGGCATTATGGGCATTTACTATTTGTCAAAGCCTTGTGTTCGCCTGAATTTAATACGGCAAGGTTAGTAAAACCATGCCACAGGTGCAAATGCATCCGGTAATCTAGTCAAGATCGATCTTTGTATGTAAACTGAGTCGTCAATTGCCAAAGTTTCGCCATACTTTCGACTTCAAGATAGCAGTTTCTTTATTCTCGGTTATTTACTTTACTTTAGACTTTTCTAAAATCACAATTTAATAACTATTATACACCGATATAACTATTTTCATTTTATATCGGTGTTCATTCATGTTTTCACGTTTAAAATACTTATAGGCTGCAAACTATTTAATGCTATAAAAATAATTATGATTTAAAGTTTGATAAAGATTCCTTTATTGATGATATATTTAGGTGGTAGATGCGTGTGCAGCAACCGTCCGTGGAAGACCCTCGTAGGCGGTTTGTCAGTAGTCACTCGCGCCTGACATCTGCCTTTGCCTCCGTTCGTACACACCCAGTTTATTGATTGTGTACAGGTTCTCTGGGCAGTGAAAGTATAATTATTTACCAACGCCACAATATTACCCTTAGAGTTCGTGTATGTTTTAACTGAAACAAATATATCGGTCATTTTAACTTATAAAGTTTACTTAGAATCCACAACCGTACTAATATCTAAACCTATAGATGAAAAGAAAAAAGCGCATATAGGAGCGAAATAATGATGACTTGTGATTTATGCTTTTGTTTAGATTTTAAATATTTATGCTAGTAAGTTAGTAGTTACAGAAGCGTCGTAGCCCGTTATGTGCTATACTCAAGCCTGTCGTAGTATGGGTCCTTTAGAGGGATATTTGATGTGATCACGATGTGATAATATCCGTTCATTGTTAGGACAGAAACAACCCTTTTTGAAGTTAAATACACACCTGTGAATATTTAAATATCTTTGTTCAAATTCGACCTGGCTCCAGGCAATCTAGATTGTTAATAGTAATTATTATTTGATTTTTATAGTACACACCACCCCGCTGTCCTCCGTTATAATCAAACTGAGCGCAATTCCAAAAGTAGGTGCTCTCCACTCCACTCCGCTCTGCTCCGCTTCACTACGCTGCTCTGCTATTTTCATATTGTAACGGTTACTTATTTACGATATTTTTATATAAGCCCCACGATTGATAATGTACAGAAGGCAGCAGATCAAGCGTTCCAAACCTGTCAAAAAAGCGTCCGTATCGAGCGCGCAGACATGACGTGTTTTTTTTAATCGAACCATGGCAAGATTATGTAATATTTGTAAAAGGCATGGTTAAAAAGTTACGAGGGTTTCAACGTGGCCGCGCCATTGAAACATGGCGAACCGCGCGGCCAAGTAGACCTTTCCAACGAAACATTGCACCAGAGGTACAAAAGGAAACTAAAAAACTGGTTAAGAGGGTTCAATTAGTTATATCAAATAAAAAAAAAACAATAATTCCTTACACCCTCATACACATACTTTCCCAATATACTAACTCAATTACTGAACATGCCACCTCATAACTCAATCACTCAACTTCACACCTAAACTACATACACACATACATACATGTAATATTATAAAACCTACGCTATAAACTGTAATAATTAAAATATGTTGCAAAGAAATAGCTAACTTTACTTTTTTGTCAGATCGAAAATGTTTTGTAGGTACATATAATATTTTTCATATGATTCAGCCCAGTATAATACTGACCTAATATCATTTAATTCTACTGTCATCATTATAACTAATAATATTACAAATTGAAAAAGTTGAAGATCGATAGAATGATGAGAATTATTTAGCTTAATACTTTATACTATACTTATATTATATTATACTAAACTATATTAAGATTTTCGATTGGCTTTATTGTACATTGTTTTATGTTTAAAGAGGACTTCACAATTTTATTAATGTTTGCTTTGATAATTATCTCTTTAGATTGTTTGATTTGTGTCAATTTAATGTTGTTATTTTAATCATAATTAGTACTGCAATCTTTAAAAAAAACTAGCCACAACGCAGGGAATCCTAGTGTGGGGGCTGGTGTGCCCAAATAATTTTAATTAACAGTAATCAACGAATGCAGAGCATTAAAAAAAAGACTTCACATCAAAACATTGGCTGACGAATAATGTCATCACCGTAAACATTCTTCGAAATCATACCTACATATTAATAATAAATATTTCTGACACTCACACAACATTATCTAGCTCAAATTAAGTTTCTTAAAGAACTTGTGTTATGGATACTAGATGACTGATATACGTAAGAAATAAATAAACATACATATTGAATAAATGCATATTTTTTATTAGAATAAACTTAAATAAACATAAAACATCCATGACTTGAAGACTAATATCTGTGTTCATCACACAAATATCCACCGCCGCCGGGATTCGAACCCAGAACCTCTGGCATAGAAGGCAATGTATGTTACCTCTACACCAGCCGGTCGTCGAACACATATTGTATCAAAAATTTGAAATTTTCAATGAAGTACTCAACCGATTTTGAAAAAATTTATATGGGACCAACTATGAAATAGTTTCTATCATATGAAACAAGAATTTTTAAAATCTATTCATAATTGTCCGAAGTATCGTGTAACAAAGACACAAAAAAAACATACAGACTAATTGAGAACCTCGTCCTTTTTTGGAAGTCGGTTAATACCTACTTATTTTGTTGCAACTAGTTATAAGGTAGATACGGTTTTCTACACAAACTTAATTGGAGAAATTGAATAAATTATTATTATTGAATTATTATTATTAAAACCTGAAGTTTAGGTAAAACACAGTTTGAATTTGTAAAAAAGTTGTAAAAATATAGAAAAAAATCCTGGATTTATATTTTAGAAGCTGTAAGATTATAAAACCATGGCCGCGCCATTGAACGGTAAAAAATACGTTATCGTCGATATATCGCTGAAAAAGCATCGCAGAGGTCAGAAGTTTTTTGTAAAACCTTGATTTGAAATTGTAAAAACTAGTTTTTAAACACCAGAGGCTATCAAACCATCTGATGTCACGTTTGACTATTACTATTTTAATATTACATTTCGATAGAGACTATTACAGTGACAGGGGGTCAGCCTATCGCCCGTATAAACGCTAACAAAACCTCTGTGCTGTACATTGATCGTACTTTTATTGAAAGAATTTACTAATTCGAATTCGAATTCGAATTTCTGTTGTCTTCGCAATTACGATGAAACTCGCTTCCTTGGTTGCAAGTGTGGGTTTACGTCTTCTTTTACAGCGAGAGCGACAGCGGTGCAGTCTGATTAACGCTACCGCTGTATGTAAAGTAAATAAATTGTAACATAGTGCTTTAGTAAATAAATTGTAACATAGTGCTTTTTTACCTATGGGGAATTCTAGTGAAAAATTAAGTACCTACCTACTTTTATTACATAGAATCGAACACAGAGTGCTCTCTTTCAGTATCTAAAATTTCACCAGTCACCCTGTATAAAAGTCATGTCAATGAAGAAACATATCAGCTAACAATAGAGAACTATTATCAACCCAAGCATTATATCTCATATACCCAGTTTATGCGGCTACAATTTATAATTCATCATCAAAAATTAAAAACATGACTAAGTACTTAGGTACATAATTCGTGTAGAACTCAACAATAAAAAAATAACATTTCTATTGACCTTGCGAAGCCCACATCCTAGCAATGCAATCAGTAAAGACCAAGTATAACAATGAACGCATAACAGTCTTTACATACCTATAGGTAGGTATTACATAGTGCATTAATTAAAGTACCTACATTTTCAAAAAAAAAGACACGATGTTCAGATGAAATGATTTAAGTACGTGTATCCTGTTATCCCATTTGAATGCTAAAAACGATTTTATACTAAGAGTCCTATAGTGATTTGGATAAAATAATATAAAAAAAATGTATATCCAAGTCCTAAGTACCCGTGTGTCGCCATTTTAGACCTCATCTTCACTTAGGTACCATCAGCGCGAGCTTAGTCACCAAAAAAGTTATTTTTATTTTTTTGAAACTGAAAGATGTATGCATTTATGCAATTGATTACTACAAAGATTTAATGCAAGCGACAACAAATGCAAGTACGTGACTTAGTGACGAACAGATATCACAAAAACCTGTGAGAAAACTGAGTAAGTAAGTAGGTACTTACTCTGGGCATTTGAGTAGCGGTTCTAAAAAATATACCAGAAGATAATTTTTTCAAGAATTTCTTAAATTTAATTTTATACAAATCGATGTAACGCCACATTACATATAAACTACTCGCAACTTTCCAATAAAGATACCACAGTGTCTGAAGACAAAGGTTTTGACCAGTGTGTGTTGCGAGACACTGAGACGTGGTCACTAACTATGGGCCTTATAAACAAGCTTAAAGTCGCTCAGCGGGCAATGGAAAGGACTATGCTCGAATCCCTGCGGGATCGAACCAGGTTCGATTCAGATTCCGATCATAACTAAAGTCTTGTTCATTAATTGAATGGGGCTACAATTTTTTTTTTCAATAAAGACTAAATCGATTAAAGCCTCTGTTTGGCCCTAATCTCACCTAATGGTAAGTGAAGATGAGACGATCGATGAAAGCACTCGGCTAGGAAAGAACTGACTCTCCGTAAAGTATTGCTGCAACATCGAAATAGAATTTTATTTCATTGTACAATTCAAATTATTAAAATGTATTATAAAATATGACAAGTACTTATATAGGTATCTACTTCAAACTTGTTTCAATTCGCTCACAAGCTAATATGCCAATGCTTTTTTGGGGATCAAAATGTTTTTCTTTCGTAACCATAACAAAAAGCTATACTTTTTAATTTACTTTAGTCTAATTAACTTATCATTTTATAATTTTGTCCCTTTATTCAGGTAAGAAACTTCAGTTTGTGCCCGAAACAAGGGAGCATGGTAACTGATAGGTACATTAGTTGAAACCATTAGTGAATGCTGCACTGCCTATGAAAAATGTCATATTAGAATCTGATTCTTATTCCAAACCTGTTAATTTACCCAATATACATGTGCCAACTACAAAAGTACTAAAGGTATAGGTAGGTACAAAAATCCGAACAAGAGTACCTACATTTCGAATCATAGCAACTGCAGAATTCTTCTAGGTCACTAAGAGGTCTTGAATTTCATGGGTTCTCGAGTAACATCACTGTAACAAAATATCATAAAAAACATTATATTACAGCAACTATGACTTATCCTAATGTTTGTGTTATGTAAGTATGCAGTAGGTCCATGTTTGGTGCCGGTCACTGAAATACTTTGAGTGCTAGTCAGTTGGAACCTTCTATGCTGCCTCGGCTTATTATAAACACATAATAAGTACTTTGCTGTATGACCACCAAAATAATAAATTAAAAAAAAAATGATTTATTGTTCGCACATAACTTTACATAAATTAATGTCTAAAGTATTTTACATTATAATAAATTTAGTTACAATTGTGACCCTGCCCCTTAAACTAGGAATAACTCCTGATTCTTAAGGAACAATGTTCGACCGAGAAAATGCAATTTAACACAATTTATGTGTATCTCAGATTGGGTGCATAAAAAACCTTTGTATTGAATTGAAACATGCTGGTGGTTTGGATAAGATTATCTTTATTATTACATAGAAAGTAGGCGAAGGAAATTACACATTATAATTTTGACTTGGTATTATAATAGGTGTGGCATTACTGAGTATTACATAAAATGTTTTGATAACCTCTCAACACCCCCACTTTACCGAAACAAAAAAATCTCACAATACTTAATTACCTGCTTTGCACATACCTATGTATAATAACTACACAAAAAATATAAATACATTAATTAGTTAAGTATGAGACTGTAATATTTTTACTATATCAAGGGCTTCTATGTAAATTAACTTATAATGGTTAACATCTGGAAAACCTTTTACATAATAGTTTTATTACATGAACCTATTAATTCTAGTACAAAATATTGTAAAAAAATTGCTTCAAGATATGCTTCTTATTAGGCTGTTCCTGTTTTCTGTTTCCTACTCTCCCATGTTATTGGAGCACTTAGCTTTACACAACAAAAACCTAATAAGGTGTCTGTCTGTGGGGTCACTAGCCTAATCAGCGGTGAAAGCAAAGAACTTTATCTACTCATATGTTTACGAATGTCATATAGTATATAGGTTGCAAGTTTTTAGTAACATTGTATTTTTTTATTTAACAGTCATTTAAGAGTACAACATGTTTACCAACATTCAAAATTAACAAAGCACACATTGATTTAGGCTGGCCTGAATATGAGTCAATGGAGTTCTGTGCTCGCACTGCAGCATCTAACATATGTATGTCTGTTAAATATTTTTTATATCTAAAATCCTAACTTGAAAAGATCTTCACCGGGCTGATAGAAAGTATGTTTTTTATTGTTATCATGATTTTTAACAAATCATGTGTATTTGTTCTAAATTATTTTTACTACAACTTAAACTATTTCATCAGTGGAAAGGACAAAATGCTAAAGCGCCAATTTGGCCGTGTTGAGCCATATTGAGTATATGCAGTCCGACAGCATTTTTTTTCTGTGTCATCTGGCTAGGTTTCGTAGCGATCTGAGCACTATTTTGGCGCTTTAGCATTGCAAATTTTCAACAGATTGCCTTAAAACATCGCCAGCAAAATGACTAAAGCGGTGTTTTTCGGGCTTTTTTTTAACAAAAGTCGCTTAAGAACTTTTTCTGTCACGCTTCTGAGACGTCAGAATTTTTTTGTTGATTTTAATTTTGATAATTGAGACAGGTTTAGCAATTGGTTGGCCTTTCATGTTTCTATACATATTACTTGGCGCTTTAGCAAAAGTTTGCTGAATCTTACTTATGTTAGAAATGTGAAAGTTTTGATGTATGGATGTTTGTTCCTCAATTACGGAAGAACGGCTCAACAGATTTGGATGAAAACTTGACATAGTGATAGTTTAAAGTCTGGAAAAGCACATAGGCTATTTTTTATCCCAAAATTGCAGCAGGATTCGAAAATCGTAATATTCTAAGTATGAATGTCACTAGCTATTCCTCATATCATTTTTCAATGCTATACATGTGTTATGCAGGATACTATGTTTAGTGAAAAATAAATTATGCTGTAAGTTATTTACGAGGATATGGTAATGATTAGCAATTTTTCTTAAAATTACATTACCAGTGCAAGTATTAGATTAGCAAAAGTTTCATCATTATAATTTGACACCTTCAATAAATTAATAAAAAATAAATATAAATAAATCAAGTAGATTAGTATTTTCCGTTGAATGGATAAGACACTATTGCCGTATATTAGCATAATTTGTTGATGAATTGGGTTTTCAAAGTTGATAGAGTTTTACTATCTTTTCCTGAACATTTTGTTCTTACTTTTCACCAGTTTTTTGTCTAAAGCGAAAATTATTTTAGTAATGGAAAGAGATAGATACTCCCAGTTATGCTGAATATTTAGGAAAAAAAATTAATTATATTTTGTCTCAATGAAACGTCTCTCTAACTCTAGCAATATCAAAGGTATAATTTTTTTTTCAGCATTTTATCCTTTCCACCGATGATATAATGTTTCCTCTACTCTCTTACTGCTTCAAGCCATACATTGCCTCTTTTTATTTATAAACCTTCATTACAAGTATTTAAAGGAAACCTTCTGGAAAATACATGAAAATGTCTTTATCAAGGTAACCCATTCAGTAAGCTGATGAAACATCCAAACAAGTAATATTTGTACCTGATCTTAGGGGAAAATGTTTCTTTACAGTCAACACCACCTTTTTGTGTAAAACTTTTAGCCACTAACCGCACACTTATATCACTCTTTTATCAACATCTAGCTATTTTCTTAACAACCACTTTCACTGCACTACACTTGCATTACTGGGAGTATCAATAACTTCCCACACTCAATTTTCTTCAAAAGACTGCAGCTCTTCCACCATCACCTTCAACCATTTTTGTTTCTTGTTTTTGTTTTTGTTTCTTAGGAATGCCAATAGCCTCTGCAGATGTTTCAGAGCAAGAGGCTATTGGCATTCCTAAGAATGCCAATATCCATGTTGGCATATCCTAATCATCTCCTCATGTTGGCATATCCTAATCTCTCTGGAGTCTTCTTACTCTCTTTTCAGGTAGCTCTAATAAATTGAGTTCTGTATGTGATGTTTCCGTTGTTGCTTTTGAATTGTGACTACTGTTACTGTTCTGTACATTCTGAGAACTTTTTGGACTTACTTCGGAAAGTAGATCCTATGTGTCTAAATAATCAGATTCACTTGAACTTGATTCATTCAGTGACTCTAACTTCACCACAGATTCTTCTACTACATTCCCAACTGACTCTGTGCTCTCTATACTGACAATCACTGTATATTGCCTTAGGGTCTACTCTTGTATCATTACATCTCTACTGATAGGAAACATGGTTTTTTGTTGGGTCATTAATTTATACTCTTTCACTTAATCAATATATCCAGCAAGTATGTGGCTATTGTATTTTCTATTCCATTTTGATTTTTTTCTCTTGGTATACTATCAGCTACTGATGATGTTAACACTGCTTTGAACATATTTTTTTTTATGAAGCCTCTACCTGGTCCAAAAGCAATACTGTTTCCGTTGCGATCTTAACAGTTATCCTAACTGATAAGGGGTTAGTTGTGAAGCTTGACATGCACATTTTCAGCTGTGCTTTATAGTTATAATTTGACCTAGGATCTACATCACCCAAACATGATACTAAGTAGTACTTCCTACTTGTAGTATTTTCATTTGCAACAATAATTTCTGATAAACTTGTCGAAGTAAACTGTTCTTCAACCAAACTTCATTTGCAGTCATGTGCCTTACTGGCACCAGAATCTACATACCAGCCACATTTATTAAACTTTCAACTAAGAAAAACAACGCTGAAAGCATTTGTCCGTTTCTTTTTATCTGGTTTTTTTATTTAAAAGTGGACATTAATTAATGGCGGTAATTACCAGTTTCCTTGCAGTATTGTAACAAACACACTTTGTTTTTGTTTGTTTGTTTGTTTTGGTCGGTTTGACATTGACATTTGCATTTGACGTCACGTTCCCTTAAAGTCGATCCGCGTTTAATGCTATTTTACATTGCTTCTTCTTCTGCCAACTTTGTATGTTCTGAGTTAGAGCTATCTTAATCAGCTACCCTTCGCTTCATTTGAATATACATTTTCCATATAGAATAATTTTGTTTTTTATGAAGTCTGTTGTAATGTTCATCCCTGAAGGCTCAAATGGCTCAATGACCATAGTCATAGACATAAACTTATCGGGTAAGCCGGGTAGAAGCAATGAACCAACCGATTCGTCGTTAATTATTTATAATTAATTAATTACTATTAATTATAGCAGAAGTATCCACTACTTGCGTCACATAATCGTCAAACCATCACAGTTTTCTGATTTGATGTAAATAATTGGATTAAGCAAAATGAGTTACCTACTGAAGTACCTAAGTACTTTATTCTTCTCGAAAATCCTGAATAATCGATCTCTTTAATTTTGTCCACAATTTCTTCGCACTCTGTGTCTCCTTTGTATGCACTTATTATAATGATGACTGATGAATCGATTATTAAATAAGATACTCCTGAAACTATTTTGCATAAGTACATACATAACTTCACACCCTGTCTCGCCTTGGGCTACCCCAAGAGAGACTGGGGAACGCTAATTGCTATGATCCAGAAATACCTATTTCCATCCGACTTCCCACTATTTTATATTTCAGAATATTTTATCGATAACACAAAACGTATTTGCCGTAAGCAAGGCTTGTATACCTGTTAAATTTATAAACCGTTATCATGTACCTAGTTAGCGTAAAGCCTTTATATTACGTTTTTGTTCGTGAAACCGTTACTTTTTTATTTTTTATGTTCGATTTACCGGTTAAGAACAAAGAAATTATAAAAAAAAAAGAATAAAAATTCATAAACTTAGTAAGAATAGAAGCGTTTATATAATAAATCATTGTGGAATATTAAATTGATATGCATATATTATTTACAAAGTGAACAATTAAAATAAAAATTATTTTACTAACACAAATACGATTTTTTTCGAAATGGTGGAAATTACTGGCAGCACTTTTGCCTTGTGAAGTTTTGGTGGATGGATGGATGGACGCCACCGAACGAACGAAGCCGACGAAACTCAAGTTACATTCATTTCATTTCATTCAAGATTCAATCAAGCACACGTGTGTACTGTGTAACTAGGCAAACATTATATTTTTATTAGCAGATGTTTCTATTACCGTTACAAGAGCACAAATTAGGATAAAGGTGCGTACTTGAGCTCAATCGAATTTTAAATATCAGTGTAATTTTTTAAAGTATTTGCGATTCTAACCTTTGTTTCTTTTGTGCAGCCGCCGCCATGGCGTCGTCGGATGAACAATTTTCATTATGTTGGAACAATTTCCACGCGAATATGTCAGCAGGCTTCCACGGCCTGCTGTCGCGTGGAGATTTAACGGATGTGACGTTAGCTGCCGAGGGCAGATTACTGCAAGCGCATAAATTAGTTTTATCAGTATGTTCTCCATACTTTCAAGAAATGTTCAAGTTAAATCCGACTCAGCATCCCATAGGTAAGTAGTCAACCTGTCCTTTTGAGATTTTTATAGTTCGAATTGCCTTCAAGCTTCTCATGTTTTTTTTTGTTTTCCTTTCAGTATTTTTAAAAGATGTTAGTCATGCTGCATTAAAGGACTTATTACAATTTATGTACCAAGGAGAAGTTAATGTTAAGCAAGAAGAGTTAGCGTTGTTTATTAGTACCGCGGAACAACTTCAAGTTAAAGGTTTAACCGGTAATCAAAATGAAGAAAGTTCCACACCATCTAAACCAAAGCCGACCTCAAGGCCAGGCCCAAGGTCGTCACAGCACAGGCAATCAGTAATGACTAATTTAGAGACTGATTTAGATTCTAAGCCCTCCTCAACTCCAATAGCAGTTAAGCGACCGAATAGGCCATCCATAGCATCAAACAATTCCTCATCTTCACAAAGTGGACCTGCGAAACGTAAATGTGTTGACCCGCTGGAAGCCGGACCTTCTGGTTCGACCAAAGAAGAGTTTGTTACGATACCTGATGAAGATGAAAATAACGCTGTAGCACCAAAAATGGAACCTGAATTTGTCAATGAAAGTATGTGGGATGAGGATGAAGAGGGCACTAATAATGACGATACAAACTTTGGCGAAGACGACTCTAATATGGAAATGACTGGTAAGATAACTTGTTACAAAGTATGGAAATAGGTTTTGTATGGTAATGTTTAGTATATAACCTAAATCAATAATTTCTTTTTGATGCAGGATTTGATGGCTCGGCAACTGGTGATAGTAATATAACTGGAGGAGGTGAAGGTGGAGCTGTAGGTGATGCGCAAGGTAGGTTTTCAAGATGACTATTTTGGGTTAACAATTTGTAATGCCCAATATGAACAAACACAACTACATCCTAGATGTGCTTTATTATTGAATGTTTCCTTAATTTTATTATTAACTCCTTTTGCACAGAAAAATGTTGTTGTGGTTGTTTTTGCACTAGATGTAGGAATGAAATTTTTAAGTCTTAGATTAAGATTTATTTGTATTTATAGAGAGTATGTAGATTTTAAGTTTTCTCACTATTTTTGATTGGTAAAATGTAATTATGGTAAAAAGGTTTTTGATGGTATAAAGGTCAAAATGGTAACGGCTAAAAGTTCATGGAGATGGTGGTGTAAGGTAAAAAATAAAAGCTGGAATTGTAAATGGAATGAAGGAAGAGTTTGGTATGGAAACACTTGGAAATAAGGTAAACAATAATAATAAAAAAAAAGTTATTGTAAATGGAATGAATGAAGAGTTGTATGGTAACAGTGGGAAACCAGGTAAGCTTGTAAGTATAAAACACATCTTGTAAAGGTAATTTCAGGGTTCCTGATAGTGGTAATAGGTAATTTGACGATGTTGTCATCTCGACATTGTTCGTCATCTATGTTAGGTTGTGCCAAGGCGATGGTCTAATTTCGCATTTGGTGGCAAATTTTAGGAACGTGAGTGTCTACTTTATATGGGAAAGTGGAACTGTGTTTCTATTGGGTCCAAATCTGAATTTAAACCTCGTTCTGCTTCATTAGATATTAAGTTTACTTACTATTTTTGATTGGTAAAATATTATGATAAAAAGGTTTTTTGATGGTATAAAGGGAAAAAAGGTTCATGGAGGTGATGGTGTTATAAGGTAAACAATAATAAAAGGAGGTACCTGCCTAACTACCTATTGTAAATGGAATAAACGAAGAGTTCGGTATAGTAATAGTTGGAAACCGGGTAAGCTTGTAAGTATAAAGCACATCATGTAAAGGTAGTTTCAGGATTACTGATGAGTTGTACTAGGTAAATTTCGTTCAACAATTTACTATAGACAACTATATGAGTTAGGTACTAGCTGTTGCCCGCCTGAATATCGCTAATGAATTTTCTGGCAGCTCATAAAGATTAGCAAAAAACCTCTATAGATGCCACTTTTAAAAAGCCGAAGGCGTTAGTCCATAGATTAAAATAAGTACTAAAGTATAGATGGCCGTCTCGCCGATTTTGCACTAGGGCGCTAACTAGGCCCCGGGACCGGAACTAAAAAGCGGGGAAAAGGTGCGGGCGGGAGATCCTTCATCTAAAATACGGTATTGAAAGTTTTAGAACTACTTGCAGAACTTCAGGCTAAATGGAAACAATCCTCGAACTTAAGAATAAATTTATCCTCGAACAATAATAATGTGAATTGGTAAAAAGTTGAAAACGCAAACGTATTTCACTTGAAAACCAATGGATTCTTAGTGATACAACATTTCTGAATCGCATAGTACGTACAACAACACAAAATTTGTGTTGCCAGATTTAAAAAAATATTCCTCCCAGCTATTTATACCTACTCATTCAGTTTAGTAGATTTTTTTTATTTGCTCACAAAAGTTGTTTCAGGAAACATATGAAAAAACACCAAAGTTTGAATTTATAAGGGACAACTCAGACCATGTTGATCTGTAAAATTGTAGCCATAGATATGCTTATTCAAGATTTAATAAAACAAATATTACCTACTCAATAAAATAGGTGAGTAATAATACGTGTTTTGCATTAGGCCAGCTACAATAGGTTTATTTGAATTAAAGTGAATAGCTTAATAGTGTGTTATGAAATCTACAATTGTTTTTTTCTTGAGTGGCAGCTCTATTATGAACGCTACCTATTTGAACGCATTTTTTCTATTCGTAATAGTTCCGAGCCCAAGGGTATGGTGGCGTTAGTTTATATCAGAATTTCCCAATTGTATGGAAGACAAACTAGCATGCGTTAGTCTCACTGACCTCTATATTTACCACTGGACTGGCGGCTGTCAAAGTGCTTTTGTGCCCGTTTAATAATCGCAATTTTGGCGCTGTCAGACGTAGCGAGTGTCCGTGGTACTAAAACTAGTCGCTTACAATATACACATGTCCTCATTCTTGATAACTTTTATATAATGCTTATAACAATAACAACATAAAATTCGAATTAATATTTAAAAAATATAAAATCACTTAACATTAAGCAAGCACTTCTCTGGCGGCCACTTGCAATATACGTCAAAATTTGTTCTGCGGACACTCGCTACTTGCTAGTGGCGCTTCAAATAGGCACAAAAAAATAGCTGTCAAACTTACGGAACAGCCAGTCCAGTGGTAAATATAGAGGTCAGTGGTTAGTCTGCATACTATAGTCAGGCCTGGCTCACTCCGCGCGGTACATCCGTTATTTACCTACAGCGAAGCGCTCCGCCGGCGTATTTCGAATGGGTCGTGTGTCACGCGCGCGCCCTTCGTCGGGACGTTGTAGATACCTACCTACCTAATAACACTCACAGTAATTCTATGATCGAGGTCGCAAATAGTGTTTAAAAATGGACATAAAAAGAAACAAATATTCAATTAGATTATGTTTAGATTTGATTATGTTCAATTTAGCAAACAAAACATAGCTAGTATTAGTACTAATTATTCGTCGTAACTTTTTTTTCATTTTGTACTTTAGGTAAGTTGAAACAATATTTTTTACAAAGGTAGAATAACAGTAATACCTACATCGGTAGATACTTAATTACAAATAAGGAGATTAATTATTCTTCACTAGGCAGCAACCCTAACAGCGTAAAAAAAGATAAGAGGCATGCGATAGAAAGAGACAAAACTTCTAGGTATATAAATTTGCAGGTACCTACGTAATGCTGTGCGAGCTGAATTCCACCGTATCGCGTCGTAGCAAGACTCGAATTTATTTAGATCTTCTTGCGGAGTAATTCTTCTGTACCAACTATTACTTATTCTGTGCTATAGTGTAAGTGAGTGGTATTATTATCTATGGTTAGGTAGGTACTTATAAGTTCAATTTCTGATACAGACGTCGATTGATTTCTTTACTTTTAAAAACGCAGTGTAGAATAAATGGCTATATGACAGACAAGACTTCGCCTTTTGTAAAGCGCCGTCTGTCGAAGCCTTTTGTACCGTTTTGTTTTTCTAATGAGCTGTCAGAAAACCTCGTTGCGATTGGATAAATAATATTACTAAAGTGCGGCCGTTGCGTGAATGCGTTCCTGACAGCTCCTTATATCCACTGACTAAAGTTTATTTCCGATTCGAAAGTGAAAAAATGTAGCTATGATTTTGACAGCTGTCAGGAACGCAAACTCCCACCGGTCGCCCTATATGTCCTTGAAGTTAAAGCTTATTTTATAGGTATTTAATTTATGTGGACTGTCAGAAAGTGTTACCTACTTGAAAAACTACTATCATCAAATAAAAAAAAGCAAATCATTCATGGTTCGAGCAGTAAGTTTGTGGAATAAACTCCCTTTTAATATAAAATCAGCAAAATCACTCCATTCATTTAAAAAACTTCTAAAATCCCACTATTTATCAGCAAGTGAAGTTATTTGATCACTTATTTAGGTACTATAATGTGTATGTGTTATGTATATTTATTGGTATGTTGAGTATATCCATTTATGTATTTTTATAAATATCATTTTTGTATAGTTTAAGTGTAGGTATTTTTATGTAGTGTATGTTTTATGTAGGTTTATAGGTATGCCCCAAGCTAAATTTTCGAATATTCTACATCCATGGTTGTCTGGTAGAGATCACTTCACAGCGATAAGGCCGCCAATTGTAGGATATCTTTTTTTTTAAGTATGTGTTTAAATTTTTTTGTATTTTTTGTAAGGCATACAATAAAGTGTAAATAAATAAATAAATACTATACCTACGTACTCGTAGATGACATTGCTGCGCCGTAGTACCCGAGTTTGTGGAAGAGACGTCCAAAAAATAACTAACTATACAGTAAAAACTGAAAATAAAACACGGGATCAGAAATTCCTACTTAAGGATTTTTTTATTTCTGGGACTTATTAGGATGCAAGGTTATTAGCACTGTCGACTGTGCTAGATTAGTCAAAACTATTTCTAACACGTATTTTTAACACGATTTTTTGGACAATTATGAATCGGTTTTAAATATTCTTCAGAGATGGCCCTATACCTATAAAAATGAAAATTGCTTGAGTGGGTACTTCATGAAAAAATTTTAATATTGAAATGTACGAGTAGGTGCGGAGAATATTTACATTGTCGAACTTGAGCCAAAGTTTTGGAGGTGAAGTCGGTTTTTTTATGCTCTGCATTCGTTGATTATAGAAAAATAATGTAGCTTAAGTCCATTCTCAAGACCTCCATTACCCATGAATCCACAATCATAAGAATCGAACCAGTGGTTAAGATGTAGGTACCTATTTGGATTTTTCTCCCTTAAGAAAATATACCTACTTAACCCTATAAATGGGGTGAATATCCAAAAATACTTAAATACGTGTTCATTTATTTTTTACTTAAGGCAATCAATAATACAGATTTCCAAGTCAATCAAATTATCTTCTTACAAAATTTGTTTCCCTATTCCACCACATCACTTTATTACCTTTCTCGAGATCATTTCTATCCGTAGGTATATCGAAACTCATAATCGGTTAAGCGCTTTAGGCGATAAAACGTAGTTATAAGACAGACGTGAGATATTGATTTCTGCAAAATGAAGAAGCCTTTCTCCTGTCTCGAGATCATTTAAATACGTAGGTATATCAAAAATCGGTAGAGCATATGGATATGGATTGATGTAGCATTACTTTAATTGTAGGCCTAACTGTAGTATTTGTGCATCTGTGACATGTTAAGATTGACTCGAATTACGGCTCACGTCGCCAAATTTGTGTAGGTACATAATCAAAGGGCTGTGAATAAATTTTTTTGTGTGTTTTTATTTTTTATCCTAATCTACATAAAAACCCTAAATTATCGGTTTACATTTTGATAAAATAAGTCGTGATAACGCTTCATTGGTTTTAATTTATTTTCTCGGCCGATTTTTTTGTTTTCTGATAACTCGTTAGATATATATTTTTTTTCATAGGTATAGTGTAAGAAGCAATGTTGATCTACATTAAATGCATCGTATCATTTAATCAAACGTATTTACCTACTTGGATAAGCGTTAATACTAAATTGTTAAAAATTAGGTTCGCAAATAACCCATAATTTTATTGTAAAAATATGTAAAAGCCAAAAATGATTAAGTATTGTAAGTTGTTCTTGGAAGATAAACATACTTATACTATCTCGGACTTTTTTGTAGACCTATTAAAGAGGTAAGTACAATCCCGCCATACCTACATTATTTTTGTGTAACTCAAAAGGTTATGGCAGCGTTTTCGAGGAAAGATTCCGACCAGCTTAATTTTTTCCGACATGTTGATTTAATGTCGTCGTAAAATCGACAGTTTGCATAAAACCTCAACTCTTTATACCTACACTAAAACCTTCCTCAGGGATCACCCTACCTGTTGTTCAAAACTGCATGTAATTTCATCCCGTGCTTTTCTTGTTTATCGCGAATAGAGCGACAGACAGACGCGGCGGGGGACATTGTTTTATAATATGTAGAGAAGATGTTAGATATATCAGCTCAAGTAGATACGTCTTAATGAGCTTTAGCGACATATTTTATACCAAAATTTGTACCAAAAACAATTTAAAACAACCTCGCTTCTCGCACTCCTCATAAGATTAATAATTAAAAAAAATATCCAAGTGTTATCTTAATTTAGGTTTTAAATAACCATCTTTTCTTCGATTGAAAACAGTGCCACCTATACGATTATGGACGAAACTAATGGTCTCTTCACGCACCGCAGACTTGAAATATCGTAAAATGCCGATTTTAATGTAATTTGGTATGGTAGTTTATAAGGTCCTGGACTAAGTAAGACAAAGAAATCGACGATTAAAAGATAGAAACGATATTTGTTTCCCAAATTTTAGTTTGCTTTTTATTCGATTTAAATGATTTAGCCATATGAACTTGTAGACTTGCATCGTTCATCTTCATTTTCACAATTATTATATAACTTAGTAGGGTTCTCTGATTTTGCCTAAAATTTTTTATTTTGATAAAGATATGGCTCTGCAACGAGTAAAATTAGGTACTACCTAGTAAGTATACTTATTCCAATTCAACAGGTATTTCTTAGAACCGGTTCGTTTTAAATTATGGTTTTTGTAAAAAAAGCATTATTGTGCTGTGATTTATACTTTATTTTTAACAGTACTTGACTATGTGTGTCATTTTCTGATTCAAATTTTGTGTAAAATTGTTTATTTTATTAAAGATTTTGGTTTTTGAACGAGAAATATTGGGAACTAGTGTCCGTTACTGTAGCTGGAAAGTTGCTTCTAGAGAGCTGTAATTGGGCGCACAAATGGGTCGTAATGTGCTGTAATTGTGCGCCAAATTAAAAATTAGTGGTAAGTATTTTGTTTTGAAAAAAATGATTCCTGCTAGGGTAATGCTGTTCCAGCTGGAAAATTCTAAACGAATAGTCGTAGTGAGAAATATTGTGCCTTATGGGTGTAGGAATTAGTGCGCTGAAAAAATAATTACCTAGTGGGTCTTCAGGTTCCCGAGATATTCAGTTTCCTGCTGCGGTAACGTTTAGGAAAATCGTGTATCTCGACAACAATTGAATGTGCGGCTGTAAATAAAATATGCACGAGTTATTCTTGATTTGTGATAATTGTGCGAGAAATAGCGTTCAAAAACTATTAACGGTTTTCGTATTATAAAATATTACAGTAAACCAAAAGACAAAAAGTAGGTACTTACTTAATCTACGGAAGTAAAATAGTTAAAAACTTTGTCCTCATGTTATATCTTGTAATAAACTTTTGAACGCGACTGTATTGCCAACAAATTAGGTATAAGACATTCTATTAAGAAGGTCATTGGTATGTATGAAACGGTTGCTTTTTAGTAGACATTCGAATTTGGTCGGATAATCAGTATTTTTTTTATGGTTTATTACAACAGGTATTTCTTGAAACCGATTCCTTTTCGATTAGTAATTTTGTAAATTAAGCATTTTACAAAAAAATCTGGCTAATGAAAGTAGAGAATGAAAAAATCTGGCGAATTTTTAAAAATCCCATCATGGTGACACCGACTAAGTACTTAGCACGACGTACGACACTTAGGGCGCAGTACAAATATCTACAAGTAATTCAACTCGGCCGCATCTTTGAAATAAATGTCTACTGCGCCGCGGTCCGTTCACATGTGGTATCCAATGGCTGCCCGCCTTCAGCATTTAAATCGCATTTGCCTACTTTGTGTTTACTTCCATTTAGTTTTGTGAACGCATATATATTTTTTTATATAAACAAATAAAATACTTTGTGAATTGAGTAGGAAGTGTTCAACAAAAATACGTTTCATGTCAAAAAATCATGTTTACGTTTGAATAACAAAACGGTCTTATAAATTAGCGACCGAAAAATACTTGCGCCTCGACTAAGACGTACGAAAAGACGTATTATTAAATTTTAAAGTACTTATAAACAATCCGCATATTAACGTAAAGCTCAATCAACAATTGAAGTTGAATTACTGTAGATATCTTTACTGTGCTTAGGGATTAAACAAACAGGATACTTGATATTTTTTTTAAATAAAATTATTGTAAAAAATAATAATATATAAATAAAATGATGGGTAAAAAATAAAAAATAAAACAATAAAATACAATAATTATTTTTATATAATCTCATTCGGTAATGTTCTAATTATGAAATGAAATACAGACTTTTATTGGCATATTTTATTTACATACTTCTATAAGAAAATTAAAAAAGTAGGTAAATTAAAGCATTATTCTCTTAACAAAACAATGCTTTAAAACAAGGCGATGGTCACCTGTGATCGTACGGCTACGGGTAAGTCACGAGTCAGTACGCGACTCGCTAGCTGTCTGGGGTTGTGTCCACGCAAAAACTTCCGGATATTTTAATGGTAGAATAGGAAGGTGCCGTACACAGAGGTATGACGTTACGGTTCCTTCCTACCTTATGACGGTATGCCAGCGGTAGTCGAGGTTCTGGGTACGACTCTCAGACGTTGACGGATGACGGTGTCCTCTGTAATGTTCATATATCGAGTAGTTAGGTACCATGGGTACCTACTATCATTGGGCTCCTTTCGATAGGGTTCGCTAGCAGTCTGTACCTACTCATCCAATTACTAGATACCTACACATTTTAGGCACATAGGTACTGACCTTATGAATACAAGCTGCACAAAGATCGGCTGCGGTTGGACATTTAAACATAGGTATAGGTCGGTCATAGGACCGCAGATTTTTGGTTTCGTGGTTGCCTAAGAACATACCTACCGACTTTATTTAGCATACCCATACCTCAATGTAAACAGTGACTAGATACACTGTAGTGTTTAAGAGTCTACAGCGCTTTTTCTCTATCACAGTGTGATTTTAATTTATAACTATGATGAACCCGAAGAAAATATCTAGCGCATTATGCGTGTCTATTTCTGGATCATTGTCCGGTGTTAGGGCGTGGACCTATGTCCATGGTGCGTCGCCGACAGACGATTACAAAATTGTTCTGTTTCAAAAACTGGATAGCGCTGTAAGACATTATACGTACTACGAAATCATATTTTGAAAACAGTAAAGCGATAATTTTGAAGAGGTTAAGGCGCACTCATAGATGCTGGAATATGATAAAAAGAACATTATTCAATATGTTAAGTCAGCATCACTATCACAACCCTTTGTAATAAGCCCAGTGCTAGGCTATGAGTCTTTTCTGGGTGAGGAGGGGGTTTAAGGCCATAACAGTTCAGTTCAGATAGCACTTGAGAGCAGACGTGTTATTAGTATTAATTTTTGAACTTTTTTTCTATTGGTTAAATCCTAAAATCGGTACTTCTCTTACTATTCTTTTGTTGTTGTTCGACAAACTCCTCCTTGTGGGCGTTTAGAGTGAGAAGAAAGAAACTTGGTCCAGCCAGTTGATAGAGCTCGAAAATCACACAAAAAAAACCTCGGGCCGTTGCGGACTCGAACCCACACTCTTCAGTTTGAGAGGTCAGTGTTCTACCACTATACTACGCTGTCTGTAAGTACGAAGACAAATTAAGCGGTTAGATAATTATATCGTTACGTCATCTATCCAATTTATTTAGAACTAAATTGACACTCTCGATAACTAAGTGTTATGTGTCAACTAAATCAATTTATGTGCTGCCACTCACCGATAGATGGCACTACAGACCAAAAACGGATGATTACATGCATAAATTGTCAAGGATTATATCAAACAGATTGTACTATAATTGTAATTGCAAATCCTTCAGTGATTGGGCTACCACAGGTATACATATAAGTAGAAAGCACCTATATTGTTTTAATGCTTCTAGATTGATGTCTCCACAGGTTATTTCCAAATATTAAACATTAATCACTATGTAGGCAGCTTGGCTGTGACATGATAGTGGCAAGCACGAATAGCTGTCTTCTGTTTGTTTGTTCATGTCATAGCAGAGCTATATTTCTGCCAAATTTTACCTATAATAAGCACTTTTTACAAAAGAGTGCCGCGAGTTTTTTTTCCGCCAGCTTTTTACCTTTCGGTCTAACGAAAACTTAGTTGATCGAACGCGCTTTGATATTGCACCATATTTACCAGAGAATAAATCATATTGAGCAACCAGTAACTACAGAAAGTATAGAAGAGTAGGTTCGGGATGAAAAATGAAATGCAGAGTGAGCAATTGAATTATTAATATATTATACTTATGCGCAGCAAGGAAGATAATGTCCGACACCTACTACGTACAAAGCGATGTAAAGAAGTAAGGATAGATACAGGGGTTACAAGACCTTTTATAGACTTGTGAACAGTGTTGCCAATACATAGGTAGATTTATTTCCAATACTAAAATAACAAATAAATTTTTGCAACACAAAGTCTATAAATTCAACACGCCCCCTCAAAAATTTATTCTAAATATATTAAACATAACAAACAACCTAAACAGATCATATCTTTCCTTGTGCTTCTGGGAAAATTACAATGATAATGGTCCAGCATTTGCTGCACAGGATTAGGGAAAACCCAGAAAAACCTAATCAAACCATTTGATTCTTAAACTATGCATTATTTAAATTTACAATGTAATTAACAATAATTTGCACTTATAAAATCATGTTTGCTAATAGCATGATTATTAATCACAAACATTTACATACACTATGTAACCTGATGATTTTAGGAATTATTTTAACACAAATACAAAATTAAGTTTTTCCTATTACAACATGAGTTAAATCTCACATAATACAACAAGATTCATATATTATTTGCATTTAGTATTTAACATGGAAATCAAAACTATGCAATATTTTCATCACTTGTTTTAACAGAAACAAATAAAATTATTTGCATTTGTTATATACAATGGAAATCAAAAATATGCAATTAAGTTCAATTCAAAAATAATCTTTAATTATTACTTAATCAATTATTTATTTATTTTCTAGGGAAACATACATAGTACATGTCACAACAAAGTTTCCACTAATTAAACTTTGATTTTTAATTGAACTTGAACAAATTAAACTATTTATTTGCTAATTTTAATTTTTAAATTTAAATCAACTAATCATTTTCATTTCAATTATAAGTAAAAGTTATTAAATTAAATTAAATTAATCATTGTTTTAAATTTCACCAGTGTGGCACATGACACTGGTTTAGTTAATGTGTCCGCTATCTGCTCTCCTGTGGGAATATAATTTAGTTTTATTATATTTTTCTCAACTTGTTCTCTGGAGAAGTGGTACTTGATGTCAATATGTTTAGACCTTTTATGACTTGTTGGATTATTAGCAATACTAATACAGCCATTATTGTCCTCAAATATAATAATTGGTTTATCAATACCAATTTTGATACTTTCAGCTAGCGACTTAAGCCATAATGCTTCTTTTACAGCTTCATACAATGCCATATATTCAGCCTCAGTCGAAGAGACCGCCACAGAAGCTTGTCGCTTAGTACACCAAGTTATAGTACAATTATCAAACATTTTAAAAATATAGCCAGTTGTACTTTTCCTATCATTGACATCACCACCTCCCCAGTCAGAATCCACATAACCACTCAAAATATTAACATAATTACATCTTTCAAATGTTAATTTTAAATTTTCAGTTCCTTTAAGATATCTCAGTACTCTTTTTAAACATTTCCACAATACTTCATTATTTTTATTGCTATATCTGCTTAACAGATTTACACACAAACACAAATCAGGACGAGTACATAACATGAGATACATTAAACACCCGATGAGATTGCGACAGGGAGCTTTGGACTGACTTTCCACACTCAATGCATTATAGTCAGGTTTACATTCTAAGGGAGCATTTATTGGGTTACAGTTGGACATATTAAATTTTTCCAATATTGTTTTGATGTAAGCACTTTGATCTAATGAAATTTTACCTTCAGACCTGGTAATTTTTATTCCAATAAATAATTTAATTTCATTTAAGTCAGTCATTTTGAATTTACTCATAAGATAACTTTTAACTGAATTCAGAAGTTGTAAATCCGCACATATCAAAAGTAAATCGTCTACATACAGTACTATGTACATATTTTTACGGATATCATTGTTATCTAAAACATATATACACCTGTCTGCTGCAGAATTTTGGAAACCTTTCTCAAGAAGAGACTGTTCCAATAACTGAAACCAACATCTAGCTGCCTGTTTTAGCCCATATAAGGCTTTATTTAGTTTACAGACATTATTTTCATCCCTATTTTCTACACCTTCTGGAACTTTCATATAAATTTCCTCTTTTAATGTCCCATTTAAGAAGGCAGTTTTGACGTCCATGTGATGGACTAATAGGTTATATTGGTTAGCAAAACTCATCATAAATCTAAAACTTGCTACTCTAGCAACAGGTGCAAATGTTTCACTATAATCACTTGGATATTCCTGACTAAAGCCTCGAGCTACTAAACGAGCTTTATATTTGACAGGTTGACCAAATTCATTATTTTTAAGACTGAAAATCCACTTACAATCGACAATATTTTTATCTTTAGGTTTTGGTACTAATGTCCATGTATTATTTTCTAATAGAGAGTTCAACTCTTCCTTAATAGCACACTCCCATCGAGTTTTATCGTCTCGATTTTTAATCTCATCAAATGAAATAGGAACTTTACAAATAACGGATTGTGCACATAATAACATATCACTGACCTCATGGTAGGAAATAGGGGAACGACCTTTTAACCTTTCACTCCTTCTCAATCCACAATTATTATCCATTGTGTGCATATCTTTAAGTTCATTTCCTGATTTTAATAAGTTGTTATCAGATATTTTACGTTTTTTACAAGGGCTCATTTCAACAACAACATTTTTCGAATTGGAACTGTCAAAGTTGTGCGACTGCGATACTAACTTTGACATTTCGTCACTTTCGTTAGTTTTGTTAGGAGAGCGTTCATAATCACGCTCTTCTGAGTCTGACCGCATTTTCGGTCTAGAACTCAAAAAAATAATCTCATCAACTATGACATCTCTTACGGTAACAAATGTTTCACTATTTACATCCCATACTTTATAGCCATTAGGTAAATAACCTACCAGTATTCCCTTCCAAGACTTTTTATCAAATTTTGTTTTACTGGTTTTATTATGAACATATACGGTAGATCCAAAAACCCTCAAATATTTTAACTGTGGCTTTTTATCATGCCACATTTCATATGGTGTTTTCGACAATATCAAAGCACGAGTTGGGGTTACATTAATCAAATGTACCGCAGTTAAAACTGCTTCACCCCAAAACACCTTTGACAATTTAGCACCGTGTATCATAGCACGAGCTTTTTCAGTAATGGTTCTAACCATTCTTTCAGACACACCATTTTGTTGAGGAGTTCTCGGCACCGTAAAGTGATAAGAAATACCATTAGACACACAATAGTCTTTCATTTCGGTAGATAAGTATTCCCTACCGTTATCACAGTATAGGTTAACTAATTTTAAATTAAATTTAGTTTGAGCCTTTGCAACGTAATCTTTGAACGCAGAAAATACATCCGATTTATAGGTTATAAGATATGCTACACAATAATGCGTAAATTGGTCAACAAACAGAACAAAATAATTTTTATTATCCACAGTAGAAGGAGTGATTGGTCCACACACATCGGTATGCACAATATATAATGGTCGTTTAACATGAGTTTTATCTTTCTCACTATTAAAAGGCAATCTGGTCTGTTTCCCTTCCAAGCATGCTTCACATAAATTATCACTAGGAGAAACTAATTCAATTAAATTATTGTCATCAAACATATTATTACGTTTTAATTCTATAAATTTTTGTTTGCCAATGTGGCCTAAGCGTTGATGCCACAATTCATAATTAACTTTACTATTACTTCTACATACTTGAGAAACAGACCGATTGAATTTAATCTTAAAATCTACTGTAATTAAATTATTAAGCGGCTTACCTCGCATCACAACTTTACCATATTTACCGATAGTTGTACCTCGTTCATCAAAAGTGATAGTCATACCAGCATGTTGCATTTTAGACACGGAGAGTAAGTTGTATGGCACCTCGGGACAGTACAGTACGTCCTCTAATACTCCTAGGACGCCGGTGTTGCTCGTAACATGTATGGATCCCTTCTTGGTAGCTGAAATATAATGACCATGCTTAGCAACTGAAATTTTCAAAGGTACATCTAAATTTGTAAAATTATAGAAAAGATCTTCCCTGTTAACCATATGGTCAGATGCACCGGAGTCCAGCAAAAATGTGACTGTATTATTTTGATCATCACACTCGACGTAATCAGAAGTGAGAAAAGCAAATCCAGAGAAATCTTTTGACGTAGTCGCCGCTCCATCTTGTGATACCTCAATAGTTTGTACAGTCCTAGTTTTATCTGCATTCTGCTTTTCTTTTGAGTTATTTGCCCGTTGATACTGATTTGAGCGTTTGAAATAGTAACAGTCGTTTTTCACGTGACCCTTGCGACCACAATGATGGCACTTAGTAAATGATTTCTTCTTGATGTTATAATTATTAATATTTTGTTTTCTATAAAAATTCTTCTTATTAAAATGATTATATTTTGCAAGTAACACTTTACTACTAGTATCATTTCCTTCATTCCTCAATTTAACTTCGTGATCCAATAGTCGTGTTTTTACAAAAGCTAAAGTAAGGCTATCTTCCGTCAAAGTTTCTATTGCAGTAATGACCCCGTCGTAGGAAGTAGGCAACGTCAAAAGCAAATGAGCCACCTTATCCGTTTCATCTAACTTTGCTCCCGCAGCCATCAATTCGGAAATGAGTTCGTCGAAAATTGTAAAGAATTTTACTAAAGGAAGGTCACCTTGAAGTTTCAAACTCAATAATTTCTTACGTAACGCCAACTGGGTTGCGAGACTCTTGCGCTCGTACAATGCATCCAAACTCTTGATTATTTCTTTTGCTGTACAATCTTCTTTCGCAAAACAAAGAAATGAATCAGCTAGGTACTCAACGATAATATTTTTTGCAATCTTCTCATTCTTCTCCCAAACACCATCGCGAAAGATCGGTTCTTCATCTAAAACTTTAATTAGGTCCATTTCACTTAAAAGGGCGCGAATTCGAAATTTCCACACGCTATATTTCTCGCCGTGAAACGGTACGATATTTCTTTTAATCTTTGACGTGTCCATTTTTTATAATACAAATTGTAGGTAGTTGCAAGAAGATAACTTTAACTCTGATGAACTTTCACTTTAACTTTATTGTTTAAATTACTATTAAAACTGGTCCCATAACCTCTAGAAGAGTAGGTTCGGGATGAAAAATGAAATGCAGAGTGAGCAATTGAATTATTAATATATTATACTTATGCGCAGCAAGGAAGATAATGTCCGACACCTACTACGTACAAAGCGATGTAAAGAAGTAAGGATAGATACAGGGGTTACAAGACCTTTTATAGACTTGTGAACAGTGTTGCCAATACATAGGTAGATTTATTTCCAATACTAAAATAACAAATAAATTTTTGCAACACAAAGTCTATAAATTCAACAGAAAGCAAAAAAAAATAAAAACTGTTCAGAAGATGTACGAAGATTTTAGTTCTCAATACTCTAAGATAACTAAACCAGAACTTCTTAGTTCCTCACCTGAAAATTTTTAGAAACTGAAAACGCTAAGTACCTACTCATCTAACTTAGACAATTTAAATATATCGGTGCAATGTGATCGCGGACTTGCTTCTGACATAACCAAACTAAAATTCGACGGAAAGTCTTGTGTAAGATCTTTTATACAGAAACTTCAGGAATTTCGTGCTGCCAAAAATATTTCAGATGAAAATTATTTTCCTTCGCATTCGAAATTTTTGTCAGTGATACTTTGCACTGGTACCGCGCTATTAAGACTGACATAGATAGTTTTGCAATGCTTATTGATCGTCCCCGTGATGACTTTGATGTTTTCTACTATCATTACCGAATGATAGTCGAAAACATCAAAGTCATCTCCGAAGGAAAGCCGGATGACCAGTACGGTCAGCGTCAATAACATAAAGCAGACTCAAGCGCTCGGACCAGGACTGGAACAGGGGAGTGTTGCTGGAGTTACGTTGTTGAGTGCCAGTGAGAATACCTACCTACGACTCTGATTACTTCTTTTGTTGTTTTTTTTTGTTTAATAACTATACCTATTATAATTTTAAATACTCAATTTTATTTCTATCTGACGAATAAATCGTGACACCACGTACCGTTTTCAAATACTGAACTGTAAAAAAAGCTTCATAAGCATGGATTTGATTTTAAACCAATACAAAAGCCATCAAACGCACCATTTATACCTACTGAAGAAATATTAATTTTAAAAGCATAATACCCAAGCACAGAAAAAGGATGTCGTTTTTCTGACTGATCATTACACCGGGAATGTCTAAATAGGATCAATCAATTAACTTTTCTATTATAAGTAAACGGAAACTTTTGCTCACAGCGTCACTAAGGTCTATTTCTCATAACTCGTTAATAACTTACAGCACATAATATCGAGATTTAAACAAAAAGAATTTAAACATACCTACGTTAACTACTGTTTTACTTTTCTCTATATTGAGATTTTTTCTTACAGAGGGCGCTGAATTAATTAAATGACTGAATGACATTTCATTGACCCGCAGCGCCGCGCCGCGGTGATAGTTTTTACTTGTAGTAGGAATCTGGCAATTATGTTTCACGGCTTAATTCTTTGCGATATGTTGTAGTAGTACTTCCAAGCGTCAGCCTTGCACGGTTTTCAGAGATACGTTTTTGTTTTTTTTTTTATTTGGCAACCCTGATCCCCGCTCTTGAACTCCTCTCCACTTACTTTCTCTCATCACCCCTCCTCAATAATCATTCTGTATTTCCGTGCTCAAGCCTAATTTATTACTTAAATTAAAAGTTAGATAGATAGTCTTATACTTAGTTTAAAAATTTAAATCTCAACTTATTATTTGTCGTTCGTAAAAATGGGGAAAAGGAAATATGAAGACATCGAGACCATACGCAAGAAGATCAGAAAACTGGAAAAAAAGCTTCAAAAGAAGCAAATGCCAAGTGAAATTTGTACCTTATCACTATCCATGGCTCTTTACATCGCATAATTGCGTTACGAATCCTTATTCGAAAACAAAGTTCAATGATCTTTATCACTGAATTTGAATGAGCCGAGTTTAAAACTCACAAATTTACCTAGTGAGAATCTTTATTCGAGACGATGGTAAATTTCTTTGTTTAGTGATCATTATCGCTAAAATGACTTTTCGAATCCTTATTCGAAAACAAAGTTCAATGATCTTTATCACTGAATTTCAATGTACCGAGTTTAAAACTCAAAAATTTACCTAATTCGAATCTTTATTCGAGACTATGGAAAATTTCTTTGTTTAGTGATCATTATCGCTAAAATGACTACCCTACTTTTTGCATTTTATGCTCGTAGGTGCTAAAAACACTTCTTTCGAATTATTATTCGAGACGCTGACTACTTTCGTCTTTTCAGTGCCATCTACCTCAAAACATCCACCAGTAGATGATGTTGAGGATATAGAATTGGATAGCGATATCTTAGAGATGTTGGGAGATGCTCCTAAGATTGCTGAAGAACTAGGAAAACCTTTACATAAGGAAATTTCAACCCGGTGCGGTGGTCTGAAATCCTTTTAAAGGGACTACCCAAAGATACAAGAGAAAAAATCCTAGAGGATTATCTTATTCCTAGTAATTGTCAACTACTCCTTGCCCCTGCTCTGAATCCGGAAGCAAAAGTGGCAGTTATCGAAGCGGTCTCTAAACGGGATTCCTCCCTCATGTTTAGGCAAAGACAAACTGGTGTGGCTATAGCAGCTCTGGGAAGAGCTACCGAAACACTCGTAGGATCATCTTCATTAATACCACAGAAGCAACAAATAATTAAGCCGCTTAGTGACGCTTGTCGCATTCTATGCGACTTGCATTTTAATGAAACCCGTACACATAGAAATTTCGTTCTTTTTTCTATAAACGCTTCACTTAAAGAAGCACTAATAGACACAACACGAGACAAGTTGTTGTTTGGAGACAATGTAACCGAAAAACTAAGGGCTACTAAGTCCATTCAGCGGGCAGGAGAAGAGCTGAAAAATACTCGAAAACCTCCGTTTAAGAATAATATGTTTCCGAAGCCCAGTTACCATGCCAATAATAATAAGAACCATTTAAACTGGAAAAGTCAACACCGCAAGACTCCCAACAAGCCGGAGAACTTGCAGCGTCGGCCTCCACCCTCGACTGCTCATCAGCAGTTTCGCAACAAACAGCCTTATCAACGACCATCGGAAGAGCCTTATCAGGGGAGAACGCAGAGGAGATAAATATCGAGGTATGCTATGCCGGTCGGCTTAAATATTTTGTTAATAAGTGGTCACAAATTACTAAAGACCCCACTTTACTGTCATGGCTGTCAGGTTATCATACCATTTACATCAATTCCATCGAATTCCGATTGTCACTGTCAGTCTGTTTTTTCCAAAATCCACACAAGAGAGCTTAGATTTCGACCAATCATTACACAACCTAATAAGCAATGGTGCCATCTCGAAATGTACTTATATTGAAGGTCAATTTTTATCCAGTATATTTCTTGTACCTAAGCCTAATGGTGATAAAAGGTTTATATTGAATATAAAAAAGTTAAATAAATTTGTAATTGCTAGTCATTTTAAAATGGAAGATTACAGAACAGCGTCAAAATTATTAACTGAAAACTGCTACAGGGCAACAATAGACTTAAAAGATGCATACTTCTTTGTTCCGACAAATGAAGCTCACAAGAAATATCTTCGATTCAAATACAACAATATATTATATGAATTCAATTGTTTACCGTTTGGCCTTTGTACCGCACCTCTCGTGTTTACTAAATTAATGAAACCAGTTATAGAATACCTGCGTAGTCGGGGTATGATTTCAGTTATTTATTTAGATAAATTTTTTTATCGGAAAGACTTACTCGGAGTGTGTCACTAATGTAGCTACAACTATAGATCTATTACAGAGCTTGGGTTTTTTGATTAACTTTTCAAAAAGTTGTTTAATACCTAAACGTGAATGTAAGTTCTTGGGCTTCACTTTCAACTCAAAGCAGATGATTTTAAAACTACCCGAGGAAAAGAAAATAAAATTGAAAGATTTTATAAATAGATTTCTTTGTATAAAACGATGCAAGTTACGCGAATTCGCTAAACTCATTGGTTATTTAATTTCCGCATGTCCAACAATAACTTATTCGTGGTTATATACAAAAAAGCTTGAACAATATAAATATAATTGTTTATTAAAAAATCCAAACTACGATCAGACAATTGATATCTTAATTACCCTACATGAAGAATTATATTGTGTTGGCGATAACGATGAGTTTGCGATATTAAGATGTTTGTATGACTTCATGGTATGTATGACTTCATGGTAGCGGAAGTATGTTGGTAGTACTGTTAAAGAGGGCGCTAAATGCAATGAATGACTCACATTCGATTGCAGCGCCATAGGTTGTATCTTGAAGTAGGATGATGGCATGTGACACAGATACGGTTAGGACGGCTAGGTGCGCGGAAGTATCTCGAACTGACGGTCGATAGTAGCTCGGTATTAATTGAGTTGGCATTGTAACTGTAAAGTAACTGACGGAACGGACTCGCGAATTAAGATTTTGTTGTAATTAAGCCAGGGTTATACCCAAGCCCACAGACTCGGTACTAAGTAACTGTCCAGTGATTAATTCTATCGTGTTTTGTGAGTAACGCTTCTTTTCGTTTTGTTTGTCTCCCGACATCAGAAGTGGGATAAGCCTAAATCCTAATATTAATTAGTGTGTCGAATTATTTTTGCGAATAGTCTTCTCGGATCTGCCCAAGCTTAACTTTCGTTTGTGATTAGAGTGAGTTGTGGTAACCTCCGACATACAATCATAGATCTGTTGAACTAAGGCAGTATATTTCCTAAGAATAAAGGTGTATAACTGAAACTTATCGGATGCTGCCTAAGTCTAAAGGAGCTATCTGACGGAAGGATCTGTGGTTGTGTGATTATCATACGATCATAGATCTGTTGAAATAAGGCAGTATATTTCCTAAGAATAAAGGTGTATAACTGAAACTTATCGGATGCTGCCTAAGTCTAAAGGAGCTATCTGACGGAAGGATCTGTGGTTGTGTGATTATGGAGAGAACTATAATTAATCGCTGTCTAAGTCTAAAGAAGTGATTAATTATGGAAACAGTTTTAGAGTGAGAGTCGGTGATTAGAGTAAATTCACGTGCCTAAGATAGTTCATCATTTTTGTTAGTTTTGTATAGCTTGCACAGATGTGATAAGGTAAAATTGTTTTGAAATAACGTACGGTTTGTCTAGACGTATCAAATGGTTTTTCGTAACTTTAGTTAATATAGATGAATTCAATTTAAGGCGAAAGATAATATTCAAAACTTTTGATATTGCGTTTTAAGTACTTAATGATGATGAAAGTAAATTTAACGTTGAAGTTGTAGATTTTCTTTCTGATTATCGTGTATCCGTGACTCGGTAGAAATCGCTTTGTATCTTGCCAATCTTAGATTATTTTGCTGCGATTCTTAGGAGACACGTTTTCTTATTTTATTTATTTATTTAACAATTTATGTACACACAGTTGAAATACAATTAAGAGACAATGAATAAAAATAAGTACAAAGGTACAGCTTATCTCTTAAGAAATTTCTTACAGCAGACCCATGACTGGAGAGTTTGGTTTGAAAAGCAATAATAGTGTGTACTAAATAGACATACATATGAATTAATATACATACTAATACATATACATATTATTATATATACTTTATACATATACATACATTATTTTATATATCTTAATATCATATAGATAGTAATGTTACGATGTCGTCGTGGCGCCGTGGTTACTGTGTGTATCTTACGATATCACAGGTTAAGCAACGTTCGGCGCGGTCGGTACTTGGATGGGTGACCGCCGACCATTCGTTTCTCACGGCGACTTCCGTGCTTCGGAGGGCACGTTAAGCTGTCGGTCCCGGGTGCTGTATACTTGTATACAGTAGTCGTTAGGGTTTGTCAGAAGCCATATCGGCACCCTGAAAATTCTGACATCCACCACCCAGCACTGGGCCAGCTCGGTGGATTATGGCCTAAAACCTCCTCGTCACCCAGAGGAGAGACTCGTGCCCTGCAGTGGGCCCATTACACGGAGTTGTGATGATGAGTAATGTGGGTAACATAGCTTACAGTAGCGAATAGTAGTGATCTTTGACTTTCTTTTTAAAAATAGATATCGTTTTAGACTCACGAATTACATGAGGTAACGAATTCCACAATCTGACTGCATGGACAGAGAAAGAGTAGGAATAATAATCGGTTTTATGAGAAGGCATATGTAAAAGAGTACGCAAATGTGCTCTACATGGCGTATCCTGAGAGTGAGAGTATGAAAACCTTTCACGCAAATAGAGAGGAGTAAGTGGGTTATTAAGGATATTAAAAAGGAGGCAAAGGATCCTAGTGTTACGCCGGTGCCGAATCGGAAGCCATCGAAGTTGCCTGCGATATTCAGAAACGTGATCGAATTTCCTCAAGCCAAAGATGAAACGAATACAAAGGTTTTGAAGACGCTCCAATTTGTTAATAAGTTCCTCCGTGGCATCCAAATAGCAAGCATCGGCGTAATCAAGAATGGGCAGAACAAGCGACTGGGCAAGGGAAATTTTGGTTTTGAAGGGTAAAAACGTTTGTAAGGTCTTTAGAGAGTGCAAGGAGTAGTGAATCTTACGACTGATTTCACTGACATTCGCGTTCCATGTAAGATTTGAATCGATAATGACTCCTAAGTTCTTGGCTGTGTCAGTGAAAGCAATCGTAACATTGTCCATGATGATTGGAGGAATAACAGAAAAGTCAAGGCAACCACGAATATAGCGACTGCCTATGATCATGGCTTGTGATTTGAGTGGGTTGATCAGAAAACCAAAAGACCTCGCCCAGTCACCTATTCGACACAAATCTGTATTAATTGCCCTTACAGCAGAATTAACATCAGAAACAGCAAAATGGCGGTAGATTTGCAGATCATCTGCGTAGAGATGGAATTTGGAAGAGATGACTTTGGTTACTGAGTTAATGAAGATCGAAAAAAGGAGAGGAGATAAGACACCACCCTGCGGCACACCTGCAGATAGATTACACCAATGTGAGTAACTCTCATCAAGGTGGACCACCTGCGAGCGACCACGAAGATAGGACTCAAACCAAGTCAATGCCGGTGGGAATACATTTAAGGATTTAAGGATACCCAGTAAGATGTCGAAATCAACAGCGTTAAAAGCATTGCTGAAATCAAGAAGGATAAGTAAGGTAAGGGATTTGTTTTCCATGGCCCAGCGAATGTCATCAGTTACGTGAATCAAAGCTGAAACAGTGCTGTGGCCAGGACGGAAGCCGGATTGGAATGGGGTGATGATCTCATTGGAGGTAAGGAATGCTGACAATTGTTTATGCACAATGTGTTCGAGAACTTTCGAGAGAAAAGGAAGGACTGAAATAGGGCGGATGTGAGTTACGGTAGTAGGATTAGGGATTTTAGGTAAAGGGATAATGTGCGCACGTTTCCAGGCAGTAGGGAAGGTACCAGAAGATAAAGAGTGATTAAAAATGTGAGTAAGGATAGGTAAAAGATAAGGTAATATCATAACGATCATTCTCGAGCACAATTTGTCATCACCAATCGCAGCTGAAGATATGGAAAGGACAGATTTCTTGACTTCATCTGAAGAAACAGCTGTAAAAGAGAAAGGAGAATGTGTCATGTGCAGTTTCGACAGATGATCCAAGGTGTTAGCTTTAATATTCGGATTTAGTATGACGGGAGGTAGGGAGAAATGATTGTTCAGAGCGCTCAAATCGAAATCTTTAAGGGATGTGTTGGGAGATTTTTAGTAACAGTAAACTTGTTATTATTTTGGCAATTGAAACGTAATATTACGATAGTGTGTGTTTAATGAATCACGGAGATAGGTAATAACGTCGAGATTGAAAAGATTGAAAATGCGTTGAACTTGTTGCGATTGACAAAAGAGCTGGATTTTACTGTCGAACTGTTTGCAGTTGTCGAACAATTTTAGTACTTTGTTGTTGTGAATTATGAAGTACAATGCAATGCTCTTATTGGTTTGATATACGCCATAACCGGATGGAGGTTATGAGTGTGAGGTGATGTAACCTAGTGGAGGTTACATTACGTTTTGTGACGGGATGGACGTCACTGCAGAAGAGCTTTGCATTGTTTGCTAATTAATTGGGTTATTCTAGCAGCTTATGCTTGCTTTGTTTATTGTTCGACCGCTGTCAGATTGTTTGATGTTACATTCAAAGTAAATTTCATTGTTTAATGTGCGGTTTTCTTATCGAAAGTATTGTGGTTCGTACAATGCGTTGACGTTAGCCGATTCCTACTGAGTTACTTGCTGGTTCTTCTCAGTAAATGGATCTTCCGAACCAGTGGTAGATTTACGTAAATTGTCAAATCGTGGATTTAGAATTTTGATGGAAATATTAAATTGAAGTAAAATTTAAAAAAAATCTGTAGCGGTTAAAGTTTTGAAGTTGCCAAAAGTACAAGTATCCATTGCAGTTGTAAAGAAAGATGTAATTTCTGGTTTTGGAAGAGATTTAATGTGTTGTGGATACAGGTTCTCGTTCGTTGGTTTTGTGACTACGCCAGAATGATTCTGGGTAGTGTGTTGAAGGAGTCATTGGTTGACTCAGGTTTTCCGTGGGGAAATGATGTAATTGCTGTTAACCACGAACGATATACCTTGTTGTTAATAATGAAATTAATGGATTTCAATGTTTGATTTGGAGATAATTGTTACTCAATGGTGCTTGAAGCTTGGTTAACTAAAACGGTATTTTTGTTGTTGAGTATTCTAAAAGATTTATAATGTAAAGAATTCAAACTTGTGTTTTTTCTTTTGAGAATTAGCTTGACTTCATTGTCAGGAATGGCCAAGCCGCCACTTTGGTATGATTGTTTCAGATTAACACACGAGGACGTGTGTCATCGCAGGATGGCCGTGTTGGCGATAACGATGAGTTTGCGATATTAAGATGTTTGTATGACATCATGGTAGCGGAAGTATGTTGGTAGTACTGTTAAAGAGGGTGCTAAATGCAATGAATGACTGACATTCGATTGCAGCGCCATAGGTTGTATCTTGAAGTAGGATGATGGCAAGTGACACAGATACGGTTAGGACGGCTAGGTGCGCGGAAGTATCTCGAACTGACGGTCGATAGTAGCTCGGTATTAATTGAGTTGGCATTATAACTGTAAAGTAACTGACGGAACGGACTCGCGAATTAAGATTTTGTTGTAATTAAGCCAGGGTTATACCCAAGCCCACAGACTCGGTACTAAGTAACTGTCCAGTGATTAATTCTATCGTGTTTTGTGAGTAACGCTTCTTTTCGTTTTGTTTGTCTCCCGACAATTGGTGGTTAGAAAACATAGATATAGGCCATTCATCACTCAAACCGAACAACTTTGTTTTAGAAATTTTTTCTGATGCCTCCTCTACGGGATGGGGAGCGTATTGTGATACAGTTAGATGTTGTGGATATAGGAAAGACAACGAAACTTCTTGTCATATAAACGAGTTGGAACTAAAAGCAGCCTTTCTAGCTCTGAAATGTTTCGCCAAAGAATTATCTAATTGTGACATCTTATTAACAGAATGGGCAGTATTCAATATGATCACCTAGATTATATATCTAGAAGTATGTGGAAATGGTGCGAAAAACGTAGAATAATCTTATTCGCTTCTTACATCAATACTAAAGATAATTGTGAGGCAGATTCATTATCTCGAAAACAGTTCAAGGATACAGAGTGGGAATTAAATCAAATTGCATTTAATGAAATAGTTCGCAACTTTGGTCATCCCAGTATTGATTTGTTTGCAAACAGATACAACAACTAAGTGTAAACAATATGTTTCGTGGAGAAATGATCCCGAAGCATGTGCTGTTGATGCCTTTACACTGCCATGGACCAATATGTTATTTTACGCCTTTCCACCATTCTCGCTTATAGTAAAATTAATGCAGAAAATCATTTGTCATAAGGCAGAGGGTATTGTTGTGGTGCCATATTGGCCAAGTCAACCTTGGTTTCCTATGTTTAAAAAGTTGTTTGTTTCAAATTTTTTGTATTTTGGACCAGATATTGACCTTCTAACATCTCCTTTCAGTAGATTGTAGATTGTGTACAGAAGAATCTACGCCTTGTTGCCGCGAAATTATCAGGCAAGCATTACTAAGGAAATATTTATCGAATAGGTCAGTAGATATTATGCTAGCTTCGCTTGCAAATAATACTTACAAACAGTACGATGTCTGCATAAAATCTTGGATAATTTACTGTAGATTACATAATTATGATTATTTTAATGCTTCTATTCCAATTGTAATACATTTTTTAACCGATATTTTTGATAAAGGCGCTAAATACGGGACCATCAATTCTTACCGCTCTGCCTTATCTCTTTTGTTAGGTAATAGCTTAAATGATGATCGAGTCAAACGTTTCATGAAGGGTGTTTACAAGTTGAGGCCCACCAATCCAAAATATAATACTTCTTGGGACCCAAACATAGTGTTAAATTATTTGGCCACTCAATGGCCAAATGAAAGCCTTAGTTTAGAAGATTTCTCTAAGAAACGCTGACTCTGCTAGGTTTGGTGACAGCGCAAAGAGTACAAACATTTTCTCTCATTAAAATAAATAATATAACTCAAAACAGAACAGAAATCTTAGTTAAAATACCTGACTTAGTAAAAACTTCAAAACCAAACTCCTTTCAACCCCTTCTAAGGCTACCATTTTTTCATACAAATCCTGCAATATGCCCTGCCAGATGCATTTTAGATTATATAAATAAAACGAGTGGTTTACTCACAAAAGACCTCACTTAAAAGTTTCGTCTCAAACTTTGAGTCACTGGATCAAATATACTTTACAACGCAGTGGCTGTGTTTAGCGCGCACAGCACGCGCCATGCGGCCACTTCCACTGCTAGCAGAGTCGGTGTCAATATTGATGTCATACGGAAAACCGCAGGATGGAGTAATACATCCTCGGTATTTGCCAAATTCTACAACAAAGAAATTGTATCGGATGCCAATCAATTTGCAACTAGTATTTTATGTAACTCCTTAGAATAAATAGATGTATATTTGTGATTTATTACTGTTGGTTATACTCTAACAATACAGTTTTACTTATACCTATACTGCAAAAATAATTCACATTAAAATACTCTGAACATCCTACAACATGTTAACATTAAATCGCAAAGAATTAAGCCGTGAAACATAATTAAGGATCAAACGAACTTACCAAGTGAAGTTCGATCACAATTATGTGAACGGCTTAATTCGAAGCGATTGATATAAACCCGCCCAAACAGTATTCCTTTAAAGTAATATCACCCACCCATAATTAATGTGAATTATTTTTATGGGTACTACTTATTTTTATAGTACTTGAGGAGGGATGATGAGAGGAAGTAAGTGGAGAGGAGTTCAAGAGCGGGGATCAGGGTTGCCAAAAAAAAAAAAAAAAAAACGTATCTCTGAAAACCGTGCAAGGCTGACGCTTGGAAGTACTACTACAACATGTTAACATTAAATCGCTTCGAAATAAGCCGTTCACATAATTGTGATCGAACTTCACTTGGTAAGTTCGTTTGATCCTTAATTAACAAAGACTCAAGCGTGGTCCAAAATATCAAAGAATCCAACAACATATTAATGGACTAATCATATCGGTGTAGTACTTCAAGTTTTCTTACTACCAGTGTTTGAGAGGAGTTCTATATACGAAGCTTTGGTATGATGTACAAAAAAAAACAGTACCAGTGCCTATATTTTTTACGGATTCTTTGGAACCACTCAATGTTTTCTCTAAAAAAGCAAAACAAAGAGCACGAATAAGCAATACCATTTGTTTTTTTTGTCATAGTTCTGAATCCTGGTTTTATTTTGAAAAATATACCCGATTTGTTGACGAATCTTGGAGTTGAGAAAAATAAAACACAAGAATTAGGTATCGCTTGGTTTTAATTATTATTTCGGATGCTTACTTATATTTTAAACAATATACCCGACTTGATAATAAATCGCGGCGCTGGGTGAGTGTGATTCAAATTTTTTCGCACAATGTTGTTCCATTTGTCAAAAATGATCACGCAGGTACAATGGTTTGTCCGCGTGCACACCCACCTGCTAGTACAGGTGTAATTGCTATGTTTACGGAAGGTGTATCCATTAATCACGGCGATATCTTTGCCACATTTATTTTTATACCATTGAACTGAAAATAAAACGATTAGTTAACTACTGTTTTACCTTTTCTTTACTCATCTTTGGAATGTATATCAGAGCTAACGTAAGTTAGTCATGAAAGAAGTTTATATTTACACTTCAGTTTACAATAAGTACAGACAATAAATAAAAAACAGTCTATTTTCTAAGTACAACTAATTGCTGAAGAGCGATTTCTTCCATAAACCCTGGTAAATTCAAGGGATACCAATGCCGCAATAATAATTTTAACTTTGGCGATTCCCCACACTGACACCGCACTTAACGCATATACGCGCATACTACGTACACTTGCGGTATCGAATTGTCTGATATTAGTCGAAATGCACTTTCGCAAGTACGCACGTAGATACATCAGTGCGGCAGCAACAAGGGAATCACCTCATAGGAGGAATCTGGAAAATACTTAGAACCAGGCGCGGTCCCAAACTGAAATTTTGGGGGGGGTCACAACTGAATTTGGGGGGGGGGGTCACGACAATTTTTTGTATCAGAAGTATCTTTTTCTTCCTCCTTTTCTTTTAAGGGGTTCATCTTTTCATGATTTTGGGGGAGGGGGTCATGTCTCCTGTGACCCCTCCTGGGACCGCGCCGCTTAGAACAGGTTTAAACTGTAAAGTCCAAAAAAGTCCAACTAACCATATGGGTGCAACTTTTCAAATTTTCAAATGAATAAAGTTTAAAGAAGAGAGATTTCGAAATAAAATTTTAAGTAACGAAGTTTTGATGTGAATTATAAAACAAACAATGCCAATTTTATTATTTTATAAAAAAAATAAATAAATTATATTACAGCTATCGATTACAAACTCTTTAGAATCACTTTAAATTAAAAGTTATAATATAGGTAGTTGAACAAGATAGGTAAAGCAATAAGTAGATACCATTTGTTTATAGTCATCAATTTGAATGCTCAATTATATTTTAATCAATACACCCGACTTGATAACAAATCGCGGCGCTGGGTGAGTGTGAGTCAAATCTTTTCGCAGAATAATGTTCTTGTTGTCGAGAATTATTTTGCTGGCACATTTGTTTGTCAGCGCGCACACCCAGCTGCTGGTTTTGCTATGTTCCCCTTGTTTAAGGAAGGTGTATCCATTAAAGACGACAACAACTGTGAAAAATAAGAAAAGTTACTGTTTACTTGTCCCATATTTCATTTTAAAATGAATAAATAAATAAAAAAGCGATCATGATAAATATTAAACCCTATTGTCACATTTTCGCCTGTCTGTGTTCGCCTGATATACATCACATGGTGAGTGTAGCATCTTAAGCAGATGTAAACGATGACGTTTATTAAACACGATAGAAATAATCACAAGGCAGTTACTCAGTCCTGAGAATGTCGGCTTGGTCATAATACCGGCTTATTCACAATACAATCTTTATTGGCTGTTACGTTCCGCTATTACTTTACCATTACCTACTACGCTAAAACCAATTAATACCGAGCTACTATAAACCGTCCGTTTGAGACACGTCCGCACGCCTAGCCCAAAAAGCATACAATCACTACGTTCTAATGGTGCGTACAGATTGCTTGTAATCGAACCTGTAATGTAATAACCAGCGCTCGATGCTGCGCTCGGTGTATTTGTACGTGTATTTCGCACGAACTGAACATACACTGCGAGCATCCTGAGACAAAATGTTTCCGTATTTCGTCGCGAGCACGGTCCGTCGACACGCGTTTTTTTCTGTCCGCCAGACTTCAGAAAATTATAGATCACATGGATTGCGAAGACCAGTTAGTAGGTAGAGATCGCGCCAAACATTGCCCTCTGAAGTTGTTGCGGGGATTTTCGCGCGGGTTTTTTACTTACAAAAAACCTTTTATAAGTTGTAGTAAGTACCTAGTCCAAATATACGCAAATTTCTAAAAAAAAAACTCAAAGAACATAAACTTCTAAATACTTAATACCTAAAGTTTGCGCTAATTGATGAATTTCTATTACTTAATAACAAACATATTCGAAATACAGATTTATAACAAATCATAATTCTTGTCAAATGAAACAATTCAATCGATTTAAATCCAAACGTAAAACAAGATACCTACTTATTCATTTTCTCTCAATAGGTAGGTATAAAGGTTAACTCTCACATTTATTTAGACATACACTATTGGAATATTATAAATATGAAATAATCACAATACCTTTTTATCGTAATAGCCTGCATAACAACTCGACACGATAAAACAATATCAAGTAGGTACCTACATACCTTCAATCAAAATAAGACATATAACCATCTATCTACATCGGTAATTGTTCCAAGAACAACGTAGGTAATAAGATTTTACCGCGTCGGCCATAAGATTTATAATAATATTGTTTGATATATTCTAGATATATCAAACAATATTAAAAAGAACTCAGTTTACAGCTTTACAGCTACCACATTATAACTAAAAATATAGGTTCATACAAACGTTGGCTTCTCGAAATTTCTACTAGGTATCTCAAATTTCCGAAACAATTGTTGATTGAGCTTTACATTAATATGCGGATTTTTTATACTTTAAAATGTAACAATACATCTTTTCGTGCGTCTCAGTCGAGGCGCAAGTATTTTTCGGTCGCTAATTTATAAGACCAATTTGTTATTCAAACGTAAATATGATTTTTTGACACAAAACGTATTTTTGTTGAACACTTCCTATTCAATTTACAAAGTTTTTTATTTGTTTATATAAAAAAAGTATATTTGCAGTCATAAAATTAAATGGAAGTAAACACAAAGTAGGCAAATGTAATTTAAACGCTGAAGGCGGGCAGCCCTATCACATGGTGTGTGAACGGACCGCGGCGCTGTAGGCATTTATTTCAATGATGCGGCCGAGTTGAATTACTGTAGATATCTGTACTGTGGTGTAAGTATGATATTGAAATATCACGTCCTCGCATTTGGAAAGTGATCTACCAGTTACCCTACATATATGAAGTTTCACCACAGCTAAAGTTTACACGAGGATTTAAAAATGTTATTGAAGTCGGTTTTTTAAATACATCAATATATAATGATAAATCATCAATTCATAAAAAAAGTGCTGAAGATCTAGACGTTGGTTGCGGCGCACCACATTTTATAAAAGGAGAAAAGGCAGAGAATTGCTTACAGTTGATAAAACAAAAACTTTACAAGTTCTGGTTTGTTTACATCTTTACCATAAAAATTAATTCTAATTTATCTCCTAAACGATTAAACTGATTAACATCATTCAAATGGATAAATTGGTTTTATGCCTAGAGCTTTCATTTGACATCATAATCATTAAGATAACTTAACAAACAAAATATCACACTTTGAAGTTGCTCTCGTAATTATCCAATATTTATGAAATGCAAAACAATAAAAAATAATTCAATATGAATTGCAATCCGCGTCCCTTTGATGTTGTCCAAAAAACCGACAATTCACGGATAGCGTAATAATAATAATAATAATAAAACTCTTTATTGTACACCAACATGGTTACATAGTATAAATGAAACAACAATTACAATTAACATACAAAGGGCGGCCTTATCGCCGAAGCGCGATTTCTGCCAGGCAACCCAGGCATTGGAGGAAATTTACGTGGGCGAGGTGTACGCCTAGTAAGATAAACTACATACGAATAATTACATACATTTACATAAACGTTTACATATATAACTATATACTATATAAATAAATAAAATATTAATACATATATAAATATCTATATTATGTCGATAGCTAAGATGGACAGTGTTTCACCTGATAATGACGTTTAAGCATTCGTTTAAAGATGCGCGGTGTGCGAGCAAAGCGGATCTCAGTCGGGAGCTCGTTCCATAACGACACCGATCGAACAAAAAAGGACTTACCTAAAAATGTGGATGTGTGAGATGGTGTCGTCAGGAGTAAATTTGATGAGGAACGCAAGTTACGGTCGTTATTGGTGTACCGATATTTTAAACGGTCTTTAAGATAGGCAGGTATCGCTTTGTCGTACAGAATACGGTAGACTAGAGAAAGAATATGAGTATTCCGGCGAAGGCGAATGGGGAGCCACTTGAGATTATTGCGGAAATCAGATATATGGTCGTATTTGCGTAATCCAAATACAAACCTTATGCAGAGATTTTGAAGCCGCTCAAGTTTATTAAGAAGTTCTTCAGTTAGGTCTAGATAGCTGGCATCAGCATAGTCGAGAATAGGAAGAAAGAGAGATTGTGCAAGCGTAATTTTAGTGGCAGTAGGGAGGAAATTACGAAGACGCTTGAGCGAATTCACCGCGGCAAACATCTTCCTGCTCAGCTCAGTGACTTGTGGTTTCCAAGACAACGTGCGGTCAAAGATAACTCCTAAGTTTTTCACAGTCTCACTGTATGGTATCGAGATACCGTTAAATACTACAGGAGGAACTGTGTTCCAGTTAATACGTGAAATCATGTTGTTACTTCCAATTATAATTGACTGAGTCTTAAGAGGGTTGACTGTAAGACCATGTTTATTACTCCAATCCGATATTCGTTTTAAGTCAGCGTTGTGTTGCAGAATAGTTGCTGGCAGATTCTCGAGACTATTTTGTGTGTAAATTTGGAGATCGTCCGCATACAGATGGTAGGAAGAAGATATATGGAGAGTAATCGAATTGATGAATAGTGAAAACAGGAGAGGGGACAACACGCCACCTTGTGGCACACCGGCTTTAATATCACGCCAATCAGAGAACTCCGTCTCGGTGGATATACGTTGCCGGCGGCCATGCAAGTAAGAATGAAACCAGTCAATAGTCGATGGAGATATGTTAAAAGACCGTAGCAATTGCAAGAGGATGTCAAAATCTACTGTGTTAAAGGCATTACTGAAATCTAACAATGTTAGAACAGTAAGCTTTTTCTCCTCCATGCCCATACGAATATCTTCGGTGATATTGAGCAGTGCAGTGGTCGTACTATGCCCAGGACGGAAGCCAGATTGGAGGGGGTTCAATAATGTATGTTCTTGTAAGAAAGTGATGAGCTGTTGATGAACGAGTCCCTCGAGTACTTTGGAAAGGAAAGGTAGGATGGCAATAGGGCGATAATCAGAAAAGGAAGAAGGATTGGTTTTTTTAGGAAGAGGGGTGATGTTTGCGTCTTTCCATGCATCAGGAAAGACACCACTAACAACACAGTTGTTCAGGATACAAGTAATAACAGGAAGGATAATGTCGAGGATAGGTATGAGCATCTTACGACTAATGCAGTCTGAGCCAATGGCATTTGAGGCAATAGAGAGCATAGTTCTTTTGACACCACATTCCGAAAATTGACTTATAGAAAAGGATGGAATATTTGGAATCGGTAAACTAGTTATGTGATTCAGAGTGTGAAATTTTGTATCAGCATCTAAAGAGCTAGAAGAAGTGAAATGAGCATTTAATGAGTTAAGATCGACGTTTTTAAAAGAACTATCACTCTTAGATTTACCGATACCCAGGGTTCTGAGAAATTTCCAAACTTTAGCTGAATCGCCGTTTGAGACTGATTTGTGAATATGGCGTCGTTGTGCATCCCTACACATCGTGTTGCAGCGATTCCTCAAATTTTTATACACCAATGCGTTTTCATCGGTTGGATTTTTTTTCATTTTGACTTTTGCACGGTTTCTTCTTTTCATCAGTTTCTTGATGTCATCCGTCAACCAAGGAGCAGGAAGATGCTTGATCTTGACAGGGCGTAGTGGTGCGTGTCTGTCATACAGGTCAGTGAGGAGTGAATTGAAGGTCACAATTTGGTCGTTGACCGATAACTTATTGACAGCAGCTGACCAGTCGGTATGATTAGCATCGTCAAGAAGTTTTTCTAAGTTAATGCCATCAAAATTACGCCGCAGAAGGGTTCTCGGCTTTGCTTTGGGAGGGCGAACTTTGTACGAAAGTAACAATAAATCGTGATAAGAAAAAGCGTCCGCGTCTAATTGACCAAAATGGGATAAGTGATCTATGGAGGAGACAATAGCTAAGTCAATAAGAGAGGGAGAACTATGAGGATAATAATGTGTGGCATTAGACGGGACAATGTTAAGGTTGGTTGCCTTAATTAAAGAGCGAAGTCTTGTGGATCGAGAATCAGTTTTCAGAAGACACGTGTTAAAGTCGCCCATTAAGATGGTGTGACTATATAAAGGTACCAAGTCCTCCAACACATGCTCCAAAGTAGAGAAGTAATCAGTTTTTGGTGGGCTGTACATAACTCCTAGAAGCACTTTAGTTTGGCACAACGTAATTTCCACAAACAGGTGCTCGACTGCACTAGTCGGTGACGCTGTTGATGTGTTGACTACGGTAAAAGGAATGTGTGCTCTAAGATATATGGCCACACCACCACCAGTACGATTAGGACGGTCACTGCGTATCAGGCAGAAACCCGGCAGTGCATAGGAAGTAGAGGAGAGGCATGGCTTAAGCCAAGTTTCTGAAACTAGGATAGCGTGTATAGCTTTGCTATCAAAAGCTGCCAGCATATCAGGGTAGTGAGCTGGAATACTCTGCGCGTTGATATGGACAACATTGAAGTTTTTAGGAAAATCTGCAAAGTGGTTGTCGAGCGCAATATTTAGAGAAGGAGTTATACTGTGGTAGCTACCTGTACTCTGTGATGAAGGTGAGGAACATGAAATATAAGACAAAGGTATGTCATCTTCGCTATCAGAAATATACATAAATGCTAAATAAATAAATAGTGCTTCGATAAAATATTAAAATACTTATAAGATAAAATAATTACTTAAGATATAAAACTAAAATTATACTAAATAGTAATAGAACAAGCTCTACCTCCGGCTAAATTACTAAACTTAAACAAGAAATAACATAATTTAATATGTAGAATATAAGATTGTCAATAATATTGCAACTAGATTATTGTCAATATTGATTGAAGTTGTACAGTCACTCACTCTCATTACAATGAAAACCAGGCCAAGAGTGGATTGACAGTTGAAAAACTACTTAGATACATGTCAAATGTCAGTCAATCAATCAATGTATGAAATGAAAGTAAACAAATAATAAATAAATATCGGAGGTAGAGAAAAATATAAAGAAAGACATATATCTACACATATACATAATGGAACTAAAAGGAAATGAACAAAGATTATTTACGCGTTGGACGCTTACTCCTTACAGATTTAGAAGGCTTCGTCTGCGCCGGGGATCCAGTATCGGCTTTGCTGGACTCCGGGTTCGGGATTGCACTGAGGTCCACCATGGTCACGATTCGATGCCGCACATCATCAGGTCCAAGCACGTACAACGAACCATCCTGGGTCCAACACCTTGTCACCCCGAATTTTTGACGAGCAGCAATGAAAGTTTCATGGCGAAGTTTAGTCAAAAACTCCGATACTGTAATGCCTGAACCTTTGAGAGTCGTCTTGGCTTTCCACACTTTGCTTTTTATTTCTAAATCTGCAAACTTGACCAGAACTGGACGTGGCCTGTCAGGAAGAACTGAATGACCCAATCTATAACAGTTTTTTATGTCGGCTTTAGTAAATGCTGCAACCTTCATGTTTTCACTAATTACTTTAACTGCAGCCGAGACCACATCTTCATTCTTGTGCTCTGCCATGCCATGTAGAAGGACAAATTTTCTCCGGCTGTGCATCTGTATTTTGTCAAGCTCAACTGCCAGAAACTGCACCTGCTTCTGAAGATTATCCATTGCTTGAGTTATAAATTGCTGGAACCTGTTGAAGTCCTGGGCAAGTGCGGATGATTCAGGGTTAGCTGATGAACAATTCTTGTTCAGTTCTTTCCTAAACTGGGACATCTCATTATTGAATAAATCTGCCATCGCCACAACAGTTTTTTGGATGGATTCCATAGTGAGGTTAACTGGGTGATATAACAGTGATGTGGATTGTTGAAAATAGAGATGTGTAGAATGGAGATTTTTTGCCTTTGAGGTAAAGCTTGCTTATTACTACCAAAATATGAACATTAATTACAAATTTATTGTAAATATCCAATTAAATGATTTAAATTAAGATGAGTGCTGTTACTGTTTCTAAGGCCTACCCTCAAAAAGAGAGCGCGCTTCGAGCGTCACTACACAGGTGCAAGTCTCACGCACACAGGCGCAATTCCTGTTCGCGACCGGTGCTCGCGCAATGTGAACGGGCGCGCGAACGCCCGTCCACATTGAGCATCGAGCATTTTTTGATGTTATTCAAAAAACAGAAAATGTACGGATAGCTTAGAGCAGGCCACGAGCGCGCTCTACTGCGGCTCAGTTCGCGCTCGAGAGGCGTACAAATCATGGGAACTTTTTTTGCAGATTACATTACAGGTTCCATTACAAGCAATGTGTACGCTCCATAAGAGACCCCACTGAACGCATGAATGAGCTAAGAACAGGAGGCTACCAATTCTACTGCCAATATTTTAATAAAAAAGTATGGCCAACTTTAGGAAAATACTAGGGATGTGGTGTTCATTATCGATAGTTAGTGATGTTCACGGTCGATAAAAGATTCGATAAATAGCAGGTACAAAAAGAACTACAAAAAAAAACAATAATTATAAACATTTTATTGAAGCACATGGTATATTTACTTAAACCTATTTAAGAAACAATAAAAGAGATAAGAAAAGTGATGCGATGAAAAAATTGTGACATTCAAGTTATTTTAAAAGCATTTTTGTTTCAATGTTAAGCATGCATTATTGTAATTAAATATGTTGTTATATTATCCATTCTCCTTGTTTAATTCATATTCATTATTCTTGCGGTAAAGTTTATAAAAAAATATAATAAAAAAATATTACAGTAACCTAGTTAGAGTTATTGTGTACTATACTTTAACAAAAAGTAAATGCATAATATTTATAACAACAATATACAATATTTAAAGAAAAAAGTTATTGAAGATTCATAAAGACTAGTCAAACTGTTACGTATTGCTGTTATTTATATAGGAATAAACAAAGTATGTCAGAAAATCTTTTGTTACAATTTTGCTACTTGAACAGCATTGTGTTTTAGAAAGGCTAACACCAGTCGAGTAATTAATTATAAATATTTTAACTTTATTAAGTCAACATACAATCTTTATATCTTTATGTTTAAATAAAATATAGAAAAATAATTAATAAAGAATATAAGCTATATTATCAATTATACAATATCAAACAATAAAAAAAAGCTTTCCGAAACAGTACAATTTTACGTATTTTAAGTTCTCAGGAATAAAAATAATTATACCTATATATAAAATACTTCTGAGTAAAGAGGATAAAATCTTATTACTAAGAGAATGCCTCTATACCTAGTCTCTTATTAATGACTTGCTAGTGAAGCTTATCTTATGTAAGTTATTACTATTTTGAAAATGGTGAAATATTTGCAATCGCTCAATAATGAAATCTTTCATTATTTTTTTTATTGAGTCGATCTGTATTCAACCAATACTTTGGCAATGCGAAAATTAAAGATTTTTTTCGTATGTATTTCAACAGACCCGTGCAATAAGTAATATTTTAAGTAATATTTAACAGCTTATTGCCACAAAATGGCCCAGACATTTCATAGAAACCATTTTTACATAACATTTGTTTTAGACTACCTTTTAACTAAGCTTAAATAATTAATATTTTTAGTCACTTTATTATAAAAGCTTACAAATTGACCAACGAATGACATGACAATGCATTTGACGATTTGAATTTGGTGCAGGTATAAAAAAATCATTATTTAAAATGCTTTGGCTTGCCAGCTAACCTAAATCCTCGGTTTCTGGAGATTTGAAAATGACTACTAGCTTTATACATGATTTGAAAATGACTACTAGATTTTTTATTTTTAAACCTACAAAATAAATAATTTGTGGGCAGGATGTGGCTGATTGATTTCCCGACGAAAATGTGGCTTATGTTGAAAGGCTGTGGGGCGTTGTTGTTTTTTCCGAAAAATAGTTTCCAAATGCAATCATTGTATGTAGTTGCTCCACTGTAATATGCTTCTTATAAACATAGATCTTCCTCACGAACTGCTTTTATTCACTAAGGCAACTGCAATCAGAAATAAATATTCTTATTGTTAAATCATTAAAAAAGTTCATTTGAGTGTTTTACTTCAAAAGAAAACATATACCCTTGAGAAGATTGAAAATTAAAAATTAAAATGAAAAATGTTTTATTTACTTTTTACTTAAATCCTTATAAAATAAGTGGCTAGTGAACCCCTTTAAATACTGAATGTTTTTGTTGGGAGACACCGCTCTTCCGTAACATAAAATAAAACATGAACAGATATAATAGATTACTTAACTGCTATCATCTAAGAATTAGATAAATACCTACATAAACTGGGTTTTAATAACTCCACACAACTCTTCCCACACATTTGATATTATAATTTGAGATGTTAATAGAATTTGTCTTGAAAGGGTGTCGTAAAAGGCGTTTCTGGCTAGCGACCACTCTTCTGCCGCTAAATATCATCGCTCCTTCGGTGATGTGTTCCGGAAATATTTTATGAAGTGCCAGGTTCTATCAAACCCGTGTGCTTTCATCTTCGACATCATCTTCATTTTCCATCAGGTGAGATGAGGTCAAACGCGGTGTCAATCACCAATAAAGAGCTCATATTACTCATATCTAAATAGGAACAAAATTATGAATATAGCGTCTAGAAGAGAAGTTAATTTTGTATGTTTAATTTTGTCAGTGGTGGCCTTTGGCCAAAATATCTTTATGATAATGAAATGGTCTTATTTACATACCACTTAGCATCCGCTGGAAACGTGGGTCATAATACACCAGAGCCAGGTTTCTTTTGAACTTTACAGATTTCGCATCTCCAAAATCCATGAGATATCTCGGTCCTAGGAACACGATTCATGATATCAGTTATTTTCAATGTAGCTGTAAATTTTATTGTGTTATATAACATATAATAATCAACGAATGCAGAGCATCAAAAAACCGACTTCACGTCAAAGCTTTGGCTAAAGTATAAGGTCGTCAAGGTAAATGTTCTCCGTACCTATACCAACATATGTTTTTCAAAATATATTTTTTTCATGACGTACTCAATCGATTTCGATGAAATTTATATGGGACCACCGCTGAAGTATCCTGTAACAGAATATTTAATATCGATTCACAATTATTGTCCAAAAAATCATGTTACAAAGACACTAAAAAAACAAACACACGAATTAAGAACATCCTCCTTTTAGAAGTCGGTTGGATATAGTGAGAGAAATTACAAAGATTTATAATAAAATGAATACCTACTACCAAAATTTTAAACTTAAAGACTCTGTTCCGCACTGTTCTTCTGTGGCGTGAGAGTTCCTGGGTTCGAGTCCCAACCGGGACAGTTTAGGAAACGAACTTTTCTTAAATCTTAGTGGATACCCTCCTTACTTCCGCTGTATAGTCTCCATAACAGAAGCTTACTTTGATAATAATAAAGGTTCACTTTGATGCCACGGTTGATGTTTCAGTTTAACTTAAAAAAATACTCACCATACACTAAATTAGTTAGTTTTTCCTATTCTAAAGACGTTTAACGTAGATTTGATGAACTAGCTGTGTAGGTTTGGATCAGTATAATTTCCACCTCTGAAGGACCAGTTCTGAGTTCACCTGGCTAGCCTTACAACCTGGCTAGACACACAATTTGTCACGAAAAATGATCGCTTCGATGATGATCGATGTGTTCCAGGCAGAAATATATCGTCTACGACCTGTGGAAAGGTTCGCGATGGTACTTAGTATATAAAAATTACCTGTAACTAAAAACAATCTTCTTGCATGGGTTCTTACATCTTTATTGATGAATTGAAAATTTTTAGTTCTTCTTCTTTTGGTTTAATGGCAACCAGCTAAAATTTAGTTATTTTTAAAATAATTTATTTATAATTAAATTCATTTAGACATCAATTGACAATTTGTCATCGTCTCATTTTGACAATTTCAAATATCTAATAGACTAGACAAAACTGTTTTTTTTACTGTCAAACGTCTTTATAGGCCTTTCGATACACATTGCGATTCTAGCACGACTTCCGGGTGCCAACCTTATAGCAGAATCATCCGCTATACGTTTACAAAGTTTAAAGACTTCATCCCGAATATCAGAATAACCTATTCAAAATAAAACCTTATTTCAATCAGTTAAGATATAGAATTGCAAATATGCGGTCACAGTTGGATCGCAGGCGGGCAAGGGTTGTGTCTGAACCCTGGCCTAGCCTTCCTAAACGTCTATGTGTCACTTGCCATCACCCTACTTCAAGATATAACCTATGGCGCTGCAATCGGATGTCAGTCATTTATTGCATTTAGCGCCCTCTTTAACAGTACTACCAACATACTTCCGCTACCATGAACTCATACAAACAGATGATTGAAGTACTTAATATACGATAAGTGATCTTCGTGATAAATAGTCATGGATATTTTGGCATAGTCATAAGTGCCATGGTTGCGTAAAGTTAGGAATGAACTGGCTTTTTATACATCATGGTCGGGATGACCACTTGAGCTCCACATCCGTATCTACCAAGGTGCCCGAATTTTTTGGTGATATGATTTAAAGAACGAATAGAAACGATAGAAACGATTGATTGAGTTGACAGTCTTCAACTTAAATTCAACACAGTCGCATTCAGTTTGACTGAGAAAAATAAAATAAGGTTTAATAAATTACTGAGAAAAAGAATTGAATTATTAAAAAAAACTTAAAAATCAATATTATATAATATATGTCCAAATTATCATTAAACTAATAATATAACTAATTCTACTACCACTACAACCGTTCGTAATATTTCAAACAAGGATGTATAAAACGAACAACTCAGTTTTATTATTAAAAAATATAATTTGAGTTACCCATTACAAATTATTTAGAACCATTAAACAATTAACATGAAAAAATAAAATAAGAAAAATGGGTACCGACCGCTTGTTTTATGTTATGATTCTGAATGCGGACTTATTTTTATTGATACCAAATTTCGGCGCTGGATGAGAGTGATTCAACTCTTTTCGTAAAATATGTTTCTATTTGACAAAAATGATTCGGCTGGTACATTTTCCTGTCATCGTGCACACCCATCTGCTGGTTTTGCTATATTGCGTATGCTTAAAGAAGGTGTATCCATTAACGACGACAACATTTCTACCAAGTGAGTTTTTACACCAATGAACTTAACAAAGATAAATAACTGTTTACTTGTCCCATATTTCATTTTTTAAGTAAACTAGTTTATTTTTAAATTTGTTTATGTATAAAAATAATATTTTTCAAAATTATTGACATAAATCTATTATTACCTATATACGAGGGTGGATTGAAAAGTTCGCGGCCTAGTCAAGAAAACAGAATAAAGTACATACAAAAATATTTTTATTTTTCGACGTAATCTCCATTTAGCTCTATGCACTTCTTCCATCTGCTTTCCAGAGCTTCCATACCTGTTTTAAAAAAAGATTCCTCAAGGTCTTCAAAATACAGGTTAACAGCGGCTTCGACCTCTTCATTCGTTAAAAATTTCTGCCCACCGAGGTGTTTTTTCAGGTTTGGAAACAGATGAAAGTCCGAAGGTGCCAAATCAGGAGAATAAGCTGGATGTGGCAACAATTCGAAACCACAATCACGAATTTGAGCCATAGACTCGACAGACGTGTGGACTCGGGCGTTGTCCTGGTGAAACAACACTTTCTTTCTCAGTAATCCTGGGCGTTTCTGTTTAATTTCTTCACGTAAACGGCGCAGAAGGGTGCTATAGTACGCAGAGTTTATTGTTTCGCCTTTTGGAAGGTAGTCCACCATAATGACACCCTTAGCATCCCAAAAAACCGATGCCATCACCTTGCCAGCTGACAGAATTGCCTTTGCTTTCTTCGGAGTTGGTTCACCTGATTTTTTCCATTGTTTGGATTGTTGTTTTTATTCTGGGGTATAGTGGTAAACCCAGGTTTCATCCATTGTCACAAATCTGTCAAGAAAACCTTGTGGATCAGCCTCGAACATCTCCAAACAGTCGCGAGAAATCGTGAGTCGAATTCGCTTTTGCTCTACTGAAAGCAATCTGGGGACCCACCTAGCCGAAACCTTAGAAAAGCCGAGTTCATGGACAATGATGTTTTGCGTTCATTCATATGAGATGCCTATAGTGTCTGCAATTTCTCTGATAGTCAATCTACGGTCTTTCAATATGAGATCACACACTTTATTGATGTTTTCTTCGGTCGTAGACGTCATTGGCCTGCCGGAGTGAGGGTCATCTTCGATGTTCTCTCGTCCACGTTTAAATTCTGCAACCCATTTTTTCACAGTGGTATAAGACGGGGCAGATTCCCCTTATGTTGTTTGCATGTCATCATGGATCTCCTTTGGTGTTAATCTTTTTTTAAACAAATATTTAATCACAGCACGTTGTTCAAATTTCTCCATTAGTGAAAATTTGTTCTACACACGTATTTATATTGTTCGTAAAATTTTATTTAAACAAGATATCAAATTGAAAATTCGCGGGCTGACAATTGAATAATGACAGTTCAAAATGACGGCAGAAAAAATAACAAAAGTTTTTTTTTTAATGGCCAGGCCGCGAACTTTTCAACCAATGTAGTAAAAGGCTAAGTTGATTGACTGAGGTATCAGTGCACAGCCAAAACTACTGTACATAGAAACTTAAAATTAGGTACAGGAGTTCCTCTTAATATATGATGTCGGTTAGCACTAAGATTTTTTAGAAAAATAGGGGGGCGAAGCTTATATTGAACTTTTTCATTTCTGTTCTCAGAAGTATTAGTATAAAAGTTCTCGATTACGATTAAAAATGACTTGTGTCGATAAAATGGACCAAATTACCCTCAAAAGGGTAATGTATGAAAAGTTTTTATATTTCTGGACTTATCAGTATAAAACTTGGAATGTAAGTTCTCGATTGCATTTAAAAATGAACTGAGTAGATGAAACGGAGAAAATTTTCCTAAAATGGGGGGATGAAGTTCTTATGGAAATTTTCCCATTTCTGCAGTCATTAGTGTAAAACCCGGTATGTAAGTTCTCAATTGCTATTATAATAATGATTTTTAAAGATGAAATTTACGAAATTTCTCCCTAGCAGAGTAAAATGGGGCGGTAAAGTAAATTTTCTCATTTATAGATGTAGCAGAATGAAAATTGGAATTAGAGGAATAGTTTTTTATTAAGTGAAATTTTTATTAAAGTGGGTTCGCCCACGTTTATCCTCCATCCACCTGATGGTAAGTGAAGATGAGGTCGAAGACGAAAGGACACGGACCCAGGAAAAAACTCACTCTTAATAGAATATTGCCGGGACACATAACGCTTGCTAGGACACATAACACATAACGCATTTTGCTTGGTGGTAGGATCCCTTCTGGGTCCGCCTGGCTAGCGACCACCCTTTATACAAAGTCTGCCGCCAAATGTTACCGCTCCGGCGGTAATGTGTTCCGGCAATATTGTATAAAGAGCCAGTTCCTTCCTAAACTCGTGTGCTTTCATCTTCGACCTCATCGTCACTTACCATCAGGTGAGATTGAGGTCAAACGCGGGTTTAGTCAATTATAAAAAAAAAAAAAAAAAAACGCCGGAGATTTGATATGAAGCCAGGCAGTCGGGGGTCACTCGGCTAGTCGCCTTTAGAACACGCTTATCCAGGGCTATTCTAAGTAAGGCCTTCACGGACAAACATTACAAATCAACATGATCTGCGCAGGTAAGGATAAAGAAAGAAGGAGGAGCTTTCTACTTATTGGGACTTCCTTATTTCTAGACTTAAAAATATGACGGTCAAAATTTAAAATGATTCGTTTGGCGAAATTGGCGCCCTCAATGTGAGAGGGGATTTCTGATACAAAATAAACACGTAAAATGTGTGAAATAAAGAAGTATGGCAGGCGTGTATGAGAACTCTGTATCGCTTTCTGGAACTTCACAATTTTATGTCAAACATGTATATTTTATAAATAATATGTATGGTCAATCATGACAAAAGTTTACAGATTTTCAGAAGTTGGGATTTAAAAGTTATTCGCATTTTAAATATTGGCATCGTATTGTTAGAAATCCTGAAAACAACTTTTGAACGTGAACGTGAGCTTGTGATATAAATCGTTTGTCAATGTCATAACTAGATGTCACAATAGTATATATTACTAAAATGGCTTTACTGTTTTTGTTGAAATGAAACTAAATTGTACTACTGTAAAATGCTTCGACGAAGTTTATAAAAACACGTACGAAAAGCTTTTACACAGACGAACTCCAAAACGCTTTTGATTGATTTTGATTGAATGAAGATGAAGGTGGGTGACGTAGTATGACATTTGAGTTGTCAGATTTGACACAATAAAAGTTTTCGTTTAGTTTATTGTCTACATTTACGTTTCGTTATTGAATTTGTGTATGAAAAACAAAAACTATTCAAATTGCGATTTTTCTTTTCTCCGGACTTTTAAAAATGATCTAATTGCTGAAAAATGAAGATAAGAATCTTCTTACTCAATCGTGTAAGTTTAGTGCCAAAACGTTGACCTAAACAGGCGATACACCATCCCGCATTCTTCTTTGCTAATAAGTTTACTTATAAGCAATTACTTACTTAGGTTTTGTAGTTTTTGTGTGATAACTGTGATGATTCTTACTTACCTAATTGTAAAAAATATTACAAACACTGCGTTCTAGATATGATTCCGGTTCTTAAGTAAGATTTGGTCCCCACCGGAAGCACACGATATAATTAATTTACTTTTCTGCTTTGCATAAACTTTTCATAAATACTTTTAAAAGTTAAGTTTCTGTAAACAACTTTCTAAAATAGCCCTTATTTCATTGCATTATAGTTGCTTTAAGGTGGTTTCCATGAGTATAACATTATATCAAAAGGATTGTCTGTCATTCGATTCAGGAATTCTAAAGAGTGTCTTGGTTGTATGAGCATAGCTACCATTTTCACTCTAAGAAATGACCCAGCAGCGGTTAAAAATGAGCTATTGCTGAAATCTTCTCCAGGGGATGAGGTGGTGAACAGTTCTATAAGACTCCGTGTTCAATGTAGATGACACAGGCAGATTTTCAATTCTTACTTGATTTCACTTAAACACTCAGGTCTTCCATGTCACCAACTAACCTTGAAAGTTGGCACACCAGTTATGTTGTTACATAATTTAAAACCACCAAAGTTGAGCAATGGGACCAGATTACAAACCAGCGCAGCACTTATCACCGACTTCATATCCTCGATCGATTGTCCCTAGAAAGACAAAAGTTCAGCAAGGTGTGTTTAGTGGGTAAGGGTACACTTATGCGTCCCCTATGCAGGGCCCTGTCGTATTTTGGAGTAGTCACCTCCTCCTATCTTGAGATTCCCTTAGAGAGTCTCTGTTGGAAGTCAAAGGTTCTTTGGCGGAAAAAAAAAAACAGATTTCAAATAAATGTACATCAAAATATACTCGAGGCTCAAAATTAACTGAATGTTTCAAAAGAAAAACGATTATTATACCTCGCACGCATTCCCATGATCCCAAGTGCTCTGCCATCAAGTTCAAAAAAATAAGTCCTTGTCTGCTTTGATATCAAGTTCATAAAAACAAGTCCCTGTCTGCTGACCATGACCATCAACAAATCACATGGTCAAACTTTAAAATTCGCCGGAGTAAATTTAAGAGGGGGGCGCAAATTTTTGAGCAATTCCCAAAACAATACCCTTTCTAGTAGCTTACTGCTTAAGGTGCACACTTGGCTTAGGCCCCTGTGTACATTAACTCCGGCGCTTAATGAGTACCGAGGACACTTAATGTTTTAAATAAAATAATAATAAAAAATCATTATTGTACACCAACAGTATACAAAGAAAGTAAAAAAGGTACATTTAATTTAGTATAAGGCGGCCTTATCGCTGTACAGCGATTTCTTCCAGGCAACCGAGTCTTGACAGGTTTAGGTAGTCGGAATTAGGATGGGCGTTGGGACACAATCTATAAAAATAGGGTTGATACAAATAATTACATAGAGATACCTAAATATTAATAACATATACATGTTAATTCTAATAATGCATACATATGACATATACTCATATTGATAATCAAACTATATCTATATACAATGAGAGTATTAAGATGAACAACGTTACACAAGGTAATGCTGTTTAAGCAGTTTTTTAAAGGTGTGCGGATTTCGAGCTAAGCAGATCTCCATCGGCAGCTCGTTCCATAATGACACCGATCGGACATAAAACGATCTGCCCAAAAATGTGGAAGTACCTATGTGATGGTGTCGCTAAAAGGAGATTCGAGGAAGAGCGCAAGTTGCGATCATTGTTGTTGCACCGATAGTTAATCCGATTTTTCAAATAATCGGGTATAGCTTTGTCATACAGAGTACGGTAAACTACAGATAGGATGTGAGTATTCCGGAACTTCCTACAACGAAGAGTAGATAAATATTTTTTTGCACTAGTTAATCATAATCTTCATTTTTACCTATGAAATACTCACATATAAAATAAGCTAAATTAATTACCTACTCTCGGCAATATTATCACTTGGGAACCTAGCGTAAAAATGTCATGAATAATTAATTACAAAATAAACTATTATAAACAGCAAATACATTTCAATAACAAGAACTTGCACGGCCAAATAAAATGTTCGCTATAATTTATCTTTTTTATTAGAGCATGAATGTTTGGTAGTTCTGACAATGTCAGAGTTATTGAGGATGACAACTGCGCCACGGCAATCTCTGATTTGGCAATTCCAAACCACGCAGCCGTTTTTGTTGATTCGTTTTCTGTGGTACTTCTGTCCAGCAAGCAACAGCATCAACTCACCACGCTGAGTTGTAGTGAAAGCAAAATCATCGTTTATAGGCACTTCTGGAAAATAAAAATAAATTGGGATTCCGGGAGGTGATTATATAATTTTATGGACATTTCCAGCGGGCCGTGTGCCAATAGTTTTAGTCAGGAAGGTGGAGCTATGAGCTGTTCTCTTCGGCTTGGTCGCAGGGAGTATTTCGTAGGCATATCTACGCGTTTTGTTTAGAATCCTGGATATTTTCTGACGAACTTACAAACCTCTAGCATATAAATACATACATGGAAGAGTAAGAATTTGGAGTTGTATGAAGTGAGGTCTGCAAGTGTATGTTTGTTTTATATTGACTAGAATTCGTATTTCTGGGCCGTTAACACAGATGGCGCATCCAGAGGGTGAAGCCGTAGCTGAGCGAATCTTGCCAACTTTACTTGAATTTTATGAACATGTTCTTTCCAATTTATGTGTGCGTCTATATCTATGCCTAAAAATGTAAATTTATTTCAATTTTTGTTTCAATTTTTGTGTTTTTAAATGTCATCTATTGGTTTTTTTTTGTTGTGGGTGGAATGTTAGTATTTTTGTTTTCGTTAAGTTAATACCTAAGTTGTGATTCTGCATCCAATTGTCTATTTTGTGAAGGATAAAGTTTACGTTTTCATTAATGCCTGAGGTATTATTGCATAATACACGTGGTTCATCCATGATTTTAGGCAATTCATTAATGTATATTAGGAACAGAAGACAACCGATTACACTGTCTTGCGGGATTGATGCTTTAATTGCTGTAATATCGGATCTTACCATTTGTATTTCGTAAGGAGTCGAGGTAAAATATTCTATTTCTACTAATGGTTTCCTACTTGCAAAGTACAAAGTGAACTAAGACAATCAATAGAACTCTTAATGACGATGCTTCTATAAATACATCGACATAACTTAGCAAGTAAGGAAAGATCTGGCTTTTTTAAAATAATGGCCGGGCTGACGGTATTAGCTTCACATCAGTAACTATAAATAAAGCAAGATACCTAAATTTATTTGTGGTCTGTATTGTAGCTTTTTTTATTGTACCCGTAATCAGGTTTATAAATAAAAAATTAAAATAAAAATCGTTTATTTCAGACAATTACAGCCCATACACAACATAAAAATTGTAGTTTAGAAATTATTATAAGCACTTAATATATTAAAGATAGAAACAAACCAGATCAATTAAACAAAATAAATATAACAAATTTGATAAAATTAAGATTAAATTTACTCACGGAAACAACACCCTAATTATAAAATTATACGTTATATTAAAATGTGTATAAATATATTTCATTTTATTATTACAGAATTAATTTGAATTTAGGCAAATGTCAAGATTAACAAATTAGGTAAACAAATTATAAAATTAAATAAGAAAAATAAGCAAGTCAAGTCACAAAGTTATATAAGATTTGATGAAATTTGAGATCATACACACTATGGAAACGATTGACTGAATTGACTGTCATCAACGTAGCCGGTTCAAACGCGCTAGTCCAAAACATTATGAATTAAATTACTTTTACCATTCGCAATGTTTCAAAGTAGAGATATTTAACAACAAAAAATCACTTCACAAAGATTTGGTGTGACAGTCTTAATTAGTTTTTTTTTTTAAATTAAAGTACAAATTGACTTACAATTACTTATAGATTAAACAATCTTTGGAACCATTTAGCTTTTTTCATGATTCATCATCATCATCATCATCTCAGCCCGCGCTAGTCCACTGCTGGACGTAGGCCTCTCCCAACGCGCGCCACCGAATTCGGTCTCTAGCGCTGCGCATCCAGTCCCTGCCAGCCGTCTTCCGCAAATCGTCTTCCCAACGTGCCGGGGGGCGTCCCACACTACGCTTGCCTTGACGTGGCCTCCATTCGAGAACCTTTGGACCCCAACGATTGTCAGTTCTTCGACATATATGACCAGCCCACTGCCACTTTAGCGTGCTGATCCGGTGAGCTATGTCGGTTATTTTTGTTTTCTGTCGGATAACCTCGTTTCTGATCCGGTCTCTCAGAGAAACACCTAACATAGCTCTTTCCATAGCGCGCTGTGTGACTTTAAGTCGGTGAACTAGCCCTACTGTTAGGGTCCACGTCTCGGCTCCATACGTGAGCACAGGCAGGACGCACTGATTGAAGACTTTGGTCTTCAGGTTTTGCGGAATAGGCGACGAGAAGACGTGACGTAACTTCCGAAATGCTGCCCACCCCAACTGTATCCTCCTGTCGATTTCCCTCTCGAAGCTGTTTTTACCCAGATGTATAATCTGCCCTAAATAGGTGTATTCGGTAACAACTTCGAGAGGCGTATCTGCGACGGTTATCGGCATTGGGGTAATATGTTTGTTAAACATGATTTTTGTTTTATCTAAGTTCATTCCCAAGCCAATCCGCCGAGAAGACACAGCTAAATCGTGCAGCATTTCTTGGAGATCCTCCAGCGATTCTGCCAAAACGACAATATCATCCGCGAAGCGGAGATGTGAGATGCGTTCGCCGTTGATGTTGATGCCACGTCCGTTCCAGCTGAGCGTCTTAAATGCGTCCTCCAATGCGTTGGTGAACAGCTTCGGTGAAATAATATCACCCTGCCTCACTCCTCTTCGCAATTGGATAGGACACGATCGCTGATTCTGTACTTGGACGAACATTGTGGCGTTCTCGTACAGGCATCTCAAAACATCTATGTATCGCCAGTCAACTTGACATCGCTGTAAGGACTCCAGCACAGCCCAGGTCTCGATCGTGTCAAAAGCCTTCTCATAGTCCACAAATGCTACGCACATAGGCAGATTATACTCGTTGGTTTTTTGGATAATCTGCCTCAGCGTGTGGATGTGGTCCATGGTGCTGTAACCCGACCGAAACCCGGCCTGTTCTGGAGGTTGGAAGTCATCGAGTCTTCTCGCTAGACGATTTGTGATGACTCTCGAGAACAGCTTGTATACGTGGCTTAGGAGCGAAATTGGTCGATAATTCTTCAATAGGGTTTTGTCACCTTTCTTGAAGAATAGGACGACGTCGCTCTGACTCCACGCCATTGGAGTTCTCCCGTTGTGAATGGCGGAATCGAAGAGCTTTTGTAGCTCGATCAGTATCGGTGTATTACCGGCTTTGAGAAGTTCTGCTGTGATTCCGTCATCCCCTGGGGCTTTTCCATTCTTAAGCTGTTTGAGAGCCAAACGCATCTCGTCTAAACTGACGACGGGGAGTTCGTCGGTGTAGTGGCGGGTCAATGTAGCACGGGGGTCTGTGATTGTGGGCACCTGCCGTGATTGCTGGGAAGCATACAGTTTGCCGTAGAACTGCTCTATCTCGGAGAGGACTTCAGGTCTAGAGGTGACGGTCGTGCCTTGTGATGTTTTGAGAGTTGTCAGAGCGCTTTTGCCGAGCTGCTGAGCAAACACTTTCGACCCTCGGTTCTTCTCAATAGTCTCCTCGATGAGAGTCGTATTGAACCTCCGAAGGTCGCGTCGGATCAGTTTCCTGATCTGTTTGTTCAGCACTCGGCGCTCCAACAACGTGGCAGAGTGTATTTCCCGTCTAACCCTCATGGCCTCCAAGGTCTCATCCGAGAGTTTGCCCTTACGGCCCGTTTGCCGTCCCTGGCAGATTTTCATACCCACTTCCCGTATGGTGTTAACTACATTTTGGTAATCCTCATCGATGTTGCCAGTAGTTTCCAATGCACCGAATCTATTACTTAGTTCCAGTTGGAATCTTTCGGATCCCAAGGAACTTTGGAAAGCAGACGGGCGGAGTATCGGCTTCATTAGTTTGGCACGTTCAAGCTTAAAATCGATATTCAGGGTGCCGCGGACGAGGCGGTGGTCACTTCCGGTATTAAACCTGTTAACCACGGTGACATCCCTGAATATATGCTTTTTGTCCGTAAGAATGAAGTCGATCTCGTTCCGTGTTACACCGTCCGGGCTCTGCCAAGTCCACTTTCTGTGAGGCTTCTTTTTGAAGAAGGAATTCATCAAATACAATCCTTCGCTCTCCAGAAAGTTTACTAGCATCTGCCCCCTCTGGTTTCTGCTTCCATATCCGAAGGATCCTATACTAGATTCGGTGTGACTGTGTACTCCTACTTTGGCATTGAAATCTCCCATGACAACACTGTAGTGAGCCCTTGTGGTGTTGTGCAGTGCCTTAACGATATCTTCGTAGAGCAATTCTACGTCATCATCTGAGGATGTCGAGGTCGGTGCGTATACTTGTACAACCTTAAGGTTGTACCTTTTGGTGAGCTTAAGTACAAGATACGCGACCCTGTTCGACACGCTCGAGATTTCTACGATGTTGTCAGCGAGAGATTTGTTGATGAGGAAACCGACACCGCCTTGGGAGAGTTGGTCGCCCTCTCGAAAGTAGAGAACATGACCCGATGGCAGAGTTATGGTATCCTCGCCCTCTCTTCGGACTTCACATAACCCAAGTATGTGCCACCGAATCTTTTCCAGTTCTACTTCGAGTTCCGTTACACTAGCGTCGAGCCTCAATGTTCGTCCGTTGTACGTCGCCAGGGTCAAATGTTTTTGGTAGCCTGCCGTAGCCCGGGGATTCTTAGCACCCCCTGTTCCACCGTTACCTAAGCCGCTACCTTGGCTAGGAATAATGGAACTACCGGGAACTGGGGGCCGATCGGGGACGGAACTTTCCATTTTGGGAGGATTTGCCTTTAATCGCCGCGCTGGGCAAATGCGTGTTGGCGAGATTTTGATTTTTTGATTTTTCATGATTAAGTAGAACGAAATACGCAAAGGGAAGAACCATTACATTTTGTTTTAAGTCATCAGTTTGAATGCTTAATTACCTATACTTTAATCAATACACCCGACTTGATAACATATCTCGGTGCTGGATGAGCGTGATTCAACTCTTTTCGCACAATATTTTTCTTTTTGTCGAGAATTATTTTGCTGGAACATTTGTTTGTCAGCGTGCACTGCCATCTAGAGGTTTTGCTATATTCCCCATGTTTAAGGAAAGTGTATCCATTAATGACGGCAACGTCTTTACCGCGTATGTTTTTGTACCAATGAACTGTGAAGAAAAATATAAGTTAATGTTTGCCTACCCCGTGCCGTGTTTCATTCTATAAGTAAATTAATAAACTTTCTTAAATAAACAGTTAACCCGAGAGCCACTTTTTGGGCTGCGTATACTCAAATGTGTTGAGTCACATGGTTTAGTACTGAGGTATACGAAGCAGACGATTGAATTAAAAGAAAGATGATCTCATTCATATAGAGTTACGGATAGCTAGGCACAGTTAAAAGCACCTTGCTTGGGTACATACTACTAGCGCCATATCTATAGAAAACTTATTTGAAGCATATTTTTAGAAAAGAACTGTCTTTTAAGAAGTCTTTGCAGCTATAACTTTCAGAGTAATAATAATTTAAAAATATATTTATAAAACTAATATATGGAGTACTGCAGTCACCTTAGGGATGGTTCTACCAAATACCAGCTCGAAGTGCTAGACTCTGTTGATCGAAGAGCCCGTAAACTTACTAATAACAACAACCTTACAAATAAAATTTGCAGACTCTAGAGCATCGTCGTAAGGTTCCCTGTTTGGCAGTATTTTATTGGCTACATTTCTCTTTATGACCAAGAAGTCATTATTTTTACCACCGCACTACCAGACGCAGACAGAACTTCCATCCGTATATAGTGGATTTACCAAGAAGTCTAACAAAATGCTTCGATAAAGCAAGGTGTGGAACGATCTGCCTGCGTCTGTTTTCCCTGACCACTATTAGTCCTGGTATTTTTAAGAGTAGAGTGAATAGGTATCTCATAGATAGACGTGTACCACCATAGTCTTTATGTGCACTTTTCATCAGGTGGCATGGAAAACAAATGTCCTATCCTTATAATATAAAAAAAGGATCGACTGTAAGGCGGGACGAAATTTGCCGGCTGAGCTAGTTGTAAATAAAACAAAAAGATTTTAATATTTTTTCTTATGATAGAAGCTTCTCGTGATCAATTTCTGAGCACAAGAAGCCCGTTATCAGCTCGCGATAGTGAACACCATTCACGGTAGCTTCTTGGACAACCTCGGCCGTATCGAGCATAGGCCGATATTTTCTTTCATACATTATTGTCATAGATCCTTCTATCATAATAAAAAATATTAAGATCATTCTCTGATTTTTTTGTTTTATTTACAATTAACATCGTGCGTTTTGCTGGCTGTAACTATGTATATTCAAATATAACTTTTTTAAATTGTTTATTAGCAAGTCGGAGACTCTAAGTAAGAAAATCCGCACCCAACCAACAAACATGTCAACAACAACCTCATTCTTGTGTTCTTGCATTTAACATGTAGTTATAACCTTAATTTTCCCGTAATACTCAAATTGAATAATCCAAAACTATTACTCGGCATTATAACCAATGCCATGACTAAATTGGTAATAGAAACAAAATAAATTATAAAAAGCAGATATATTTGTACAGCCGAATAAAATTACAAGTTCTCCTTGTTAACAGAGCATAAATGTTTGGTAGTTCTGACTATGTTTGAGTTATTGAGGGTGATAACTACGCCGCCGCAACCTTTGATTTTGCATTTCCAAACCACGCTACCGTTCTTGTTGATTCGTTTTCTGTGGTACTTCTTTCCAGCAAGCAACAGCATCAACTCACCACGCTTAGTGGAAGTGAATGCAAATTCATCGTTAATAGTAACTCCTGAAAACACAAAACGTGCTGAACGGCGCTTAAAATGTAACACTATTATTTAATCTAAGAAGGCGGTTATTTGGTAACTCTTTTACGGGTTTTTTGATGTAATGTGGCAAAACAGTATTTACAAAAACTAAAAATCCAACTGCGGAATACAGTAAGTCTCAAAGAAAAATCGCAAGGCAAGCACATAAGACTATATGAGCTTTTAAATAACATTTGTAAAAATAAATAGAAGTGGTAAGCAGGGACAAGCAAATAAAGTGTACATTTTGTGATTCTTTGCTAATATAATGCTTTTAAACTAACATGTCTGTGAACTATAAAAGGTTTATGTTTACGCATAAAAGATAAAATGAAAGACTGAAATACTTACTTTAAAACATATAATTTAATATTAAGTCCAGTTTTTAAGTTCAACAAGTTTAAATAAAGTCATACAAGATGTAAGTACATGCCGAGTATTGTTTATTAGGTACTACTTATGATTTGATGATGACGTTATATCTAGGTACATTCACGCAAAATTGAAGTACCTGCATTTACCGAGGTACTACAATTTTGCAAATGATATGAGAAGGAACTATTACCATTATTTGAAATACCTACGCCATAAATTAAGCAGCTACGTCTATGACGGTTAAGTATAGGAGTTGCCTGGGAAAGATTGCTTTGAAGGAATAAGGCCACCCAAATTCCATTACTTTTATGTTACCTTTTTAATGTAACTGAAAGGTATGATTTTATGTTAATGGAAAAAAGTGTTTTTGTATTGTATCGTATACCTACCTACTTAAAGATAGAAAAAGTGCGTGATCATATGCCGAGCAATAAACAAGTCAAAGGTTTGAATAAAGCGTTGTGTCAATAATCTCTTATTTATCGCTTTGTGGCAAGGGCTGGTTTTTGCTTACAACTACTTACCTCTAAAAGCTGGCTCGGATAAGCGACTTGCAGTCTTAAGTTATTACCATTAAAGTCTAATATAAACTCCATTCTTAATAACATAATGAGGCGCGGGATGATTGTGATGGCCGTAGATACGTACAATGCTTCCGTGGAAGTCGGTGGTCAAGGTTTGAGATCATACATGAAGAGAAAAATTATAATAAAAATAAATATGAATTACTTACTGAGTAAACTTATTGCTATTCTATTCTATGGATAGGCAATTCTAGTGAAAAATAATGTAGGTACCTCCTTTTATTATGATCAGAAACTAGTACTGAGTATCTAAAGTTTTTGTCAGCAGTCACCCTGCATACGATCTATCACTGAAAAATAAGGAGTAGACTCCTTCGTAATTTTTTTTGGGTATTGTTGGACATATATTCTGTTGGGGCTAAACTTTTAGCCCTATTAAATTATGTACTAAGCAGAGATTTCAGCACAGATGAATCCAGGTATATGGTAGAAGGGTTTAATTAAAATTTGTTTTTACATTGAAAAAACTTATGATCAAGTGACACAATAACATTTGTAAAAGAATAAGACATAGAACGGTTGCTATCTAAACATAATAAAACTAACATGACAACAGTTCTATTTATAGCCAGTCTTGCTTCGCTAACAAGTATACTCATAAATAGGTCTGAATATCACATTAATATCACTGTAAGCGCTTACTTGGGTCTATTTATCTAGTGGTGTAATATGTAGTTATAATTGTGTATAAAAAATAATAATAATAATATGTATATTCAATATATTCATCTAGCCCCATCTATCCCTAAAGTAAGCACACACATTGTTTTAAAGGTATTAGACAACGGATAACACACTAATACTAAATTGTTTTCGTAAATATATAGATATAGAAAAAGAAAATTCGAAAAGTAGATTCAAAAGACTTCAACGCGGATGGCGAAAGTAAAGTCTTTTGAATCTACTTTCTCATTATTTTGTGATTAACATTTTATATTATTTTGAACTTGACACCTAACTATCAATAGACATTAGTCTTATCATGAATAAGTATGTTTTGTTTGAACATACAATTCGGATGACTGCTCGAATCTCATATCTGCCTTTCAGTCTGTCGGTCACTCTTCACATAAAGCCTGCATCCAAACATCACGGCTTCACCCTACCTTACCTTCTCACAGCCTTTTGCTCCATATTTTCCCCTCCAATAATATTCCTAGATAATTTAAATCAAATAAAACTACAATATATGTTATTAGAAATTTAATGGTTATGTTTATTGTTAGTCCTTATTATATTTGAACCAATGGTGTGTATTGCGGCTCTGCATCCCTTACTAGTATGGGTTGAGCATTGCCACCGTTTCTTTATTCCTGACATGCGATGCATGCTGTACTTATAAGTGCCAACTACAATCTGCTCTCGACCCTTCTGCGATGATACAAATTTTGGCGTCATTGAATCTGAAATATAGTTTAATAATTACTGCTTTAGAAATTTTAAGTTTAATCTCAACAATGTGTCAACTGCATCCAAAAAACTGAGAAGGTAAGCCAGTAGGTACTCTGGAATATATTTCACGTTTTGTAGACATAACCAACATGTAATAAGAGAGACAATTTTGGGTTGAACTTGGGGCTACAACTTAATATACGAAATTCGTTATTTTTTTATAAGATGACGAAAACTTGTTTTATTAACCTGCACTGCTAGTCTGCGGGCTTAGGCTTTATAGACTATATTTCTGACAAGATTTAATATACATTAGATATACCTACATGCATTAATTATTGATCTCAAAGTATTTTGATTTTACGATAGTACTATATTGAAAGTGTACAAAGTTAATATAGCCCTTTGAGTCATTACATCAACATATTGTCGCATCATTTAACTACATTGCCTATGTGAAAATTGCTACTGAAAAGTAAAGTAACGTTAAGTAATGTTTTATATTACCTTTTTTGAATTTAAAACATTAAGTATCCTCGGTACTCATTAAGCGCCGAAGTTAAAGTACACACGGGCCTAAGCCAAGTGTGCACCTTGAGTAGTTAGGTACTAAAAAGGGTATTATTTTGTATGGGATCTTCGGAATTGCTCGAAAATTTGCGGACCAATCTACAGGTGTTGAGAATAACAGATTTTTGTATCTTTATTAAAATAGAGTGGGCTGGTAATTCTAATTCTTTAAGTGATCGGGGTATCTGCTTGGGAACTACACCTGTTGTGGAAATAACGACTGGTATTTTGACTACAGTTTTTAATCGCCACATCCTAGTTATCTTGTCTTTAAGAGGCACATATTTTGCTAGCTTGTCAGAAATAGTGTTATGTATGAGTATTCGGGATTGCTATGCCTATTTATTGAGCTGTGTGGTTTATTTTATCTATTATTGTGATATCAGGTCTATTAAAGAGTGTTGCTCTGTCAGTCAAAATGGCTCTATCATAATATAATTTGTGAGTCGAATTTTCTAAAACTGTTTCGGGTTGATATTTGTAATAGGGCACAGCTGGTGGGGGACAAGATTGTATTTGATTACTAGTTTCTGGTGAATTATGTTTGCGATCTGGTCGTGTCGCCATGATTTCATGTGGTCCTCAACCTCATCTGATGGTATGTGTACGACTACGACGTCAAAGATACACGGGCACACGAGTTTAGCAAATAACTGGCTCGTCGTGTAACATTACCGGGACATTTACCGAGAACCTCCGTAACTGACTAAGACGATATTAAATAATATTGATAGGTACTTATTAAGATAGTGTTGATAGTAGTCTAAACAACATAAACATCAAACAACTCAACAATGTTTTTGTTATTGAATTTAAACCATTGACACGCTTGCCTAGTTAAATTCAAATTTTTTTTTTTATTTGCGAAAAAATGAGTACAAATAGTTCTTAATAATACTTAAAGTTCTAATTTTGTATTGTTAAATAGCGTGCAAATATTTATTAGAACCTAGTTTACAAGAATCTACTGTCTTAAGAAGTCTGAATAAAAAAACCTTGATTTTCCTGGACTCCATTCGAGTGTGCGGTGAGTTGTAGATGGGGACTCACGCAAGAGATCTGTTTAGGTCGCAGTGTGACGAGCAGATAAGAGTGCTCAATCGGCCCCGTAATCCCAAATAATATTCTAGCAGAAAAGAGAGAAAAATGGAAATTACTCCACCGAAAAGAGCTAAGCTCTTAAATTTAAAAATGAAGGTTAGCCTATTATATTTAGAAGCTTCCGTTTGTTTTTTATTTTACAGTAAGTAGTGCTTTTCGTAGGCTGTTGATTTACTTATAAGCGAATCCCATACAACCCCAGAGCAATCCTTCCTAATGATCAGGATTTGAAGAAAATGCCACCTTTAATGACATACTGAGGTGGATTATGAGTGTGTACTATTATTGAAGAAACTAAGTCATTTTTGTTTTATTGTCACTTTATTATTAAAGTTAATTTATACTTATGTAAGATCAAAATAGGTCCTGATTTGATCCCAGTCACTCAAAAACTTATGTACTTTGAGAGCTGGTCTGTTGGGAACTTTTCTAAGCTGCCTCAGGCCTGTGTTTATAAGTACTTTGCTGTATGATCACTAATAATACAAACCTTTTTATTGAAATGAAACACGGTGGTTGCTCAGATTAGACTAACTTTATTATAACATACAAAGTAGGCGAATGAAATTACACAGATGAATAGACTTGGTACTATTGTGGGTGGCATTTCTGTGCATTACATTTAATGTTTTGAAAACTTTATCAAAACGAAAAAAACTCATAATACATTACAACGTTGTGCATACCTATACCCCAAAAATATAAATACATTGTTTAATTATTGTTTAATTAAGCAACTGTTCTATTTTCACAATACGAAGAGCTTTCATAAACTTTAATGCTTAACACCTTGCAAACTTTTACACAAATATATTTAATTTTATTGCCGATTGATTCTTCCATTCTGGACTGGCATAGTGTTTGGGATAAAAGCATAGAATGTTCCAGCTGCTTCTCTTCCCGGGCATACTGTAAAAGTCAGTTAAGGGGCAGAGGTTTGGTTTGATATTTTTTTGTAGGCGATAGGCTGACTTACTGCCACTGCAATAGTCTCTCTCCACCATAATGCCTCCAAATTTGTCAAACGTGACATCAGATGGTTTTAGAAGCTCTGGTGTTCTGCCTACCCCATAAGGGATATAGGCGTGAATTTTTGAATGTATATTCTATAGGTTAGATAAGAATATTTTGAACAATAAGTTTAAGTATGAGACAAATATTTAAAATCCCTTTAGCATAAGTCCAGTGTAATAAGAGTAACTATTATTGAACTGGATTTAATAGGTAACTGAATTGGCTATGCCAGGGTGAGTTAGGACCGCAAAATACATGAAAATGCCTATTAATTTTTGATATGACAAATTCCCTACTCAAACATTAGACTTTTCAACGTTTAATTTACATTCAATTGGGGTTTCTGCGGAATTAGAATCAGATATAACATTTTTTCAAACAATTACACGTATAAATTCATATCAACATTAATGCCCGTCTGCACTAAACTCTACTCAACATAGGCTTAGTTATGACATGCCTAAACTTATACTAACTTTACATTTTTATAACTATGTTTTTAAAAATAACAAAGAAATTAGAGACACTTGTTGCGACTTGTTGTTGGGATTGATGTGGAGAGTCTGCCTGTAAGACGTGATGCGCTAATTAAAATGTATCCTGTATAGAGATGTAGGTAAATTCCATATTTTTTGACATAATTAGGTGTATTGTGAATGTGTCGTGTATTCATGCGGGTGACTGCGCCGCTACTTCTGTCACTACGTGGTCACTGACGCGGTGCACTTGAGGCGGTCACATCTGTTGCATAGCCACCTGCACGTAATTGTGTGTGTTCGCTGCTTTTTGTACTTGTACTTTAAATACTTGACTGGAATAAAAAAGACGTGTGGCAATCGGAGACTGCCACGGTAAAGCTATTGCATAGCATTTTTTATCAACTTATGCAATTATAATTATTTATTTATTTTATTAATGCAGTAATGTTTGATCTAATATGAAGTTCCACAAGTTCCTAGTAGATGGCGCTGATTGCTTACTAAAGCCCCCATGTAAAGTTATGAAATCAAAGTATCACCGCTGTGCCGGTCGGAGTGGGGGTTGTTAGGTTTTTTTCGTTACGGAATTTCTGGATTCGGTCCCCACGCTCAAGGCCCGCGATAGAAGCTATGCAATAGCTATAAATTTAGTACTGCTAGGTGATTTTTCTTTCTTTTTATTTAAAATGCAGCAATTACAAGTCACAAGTTTAGTGTTTTGGATAAAAAAAAAGTAAAAATGTATAGACCAAGTAATATAAAAATAATGTATTTTAAATAATTTTATAATAATCGATTTAAATTATTATAACTGCATTGCAAAGCAATTATAGACAGTGACAGCATTAAATAGCGAAGTATATTCCATCTTTTTCGACATAATTGGGTGGTCTGTGTTTGTGTCGTGTGTCCATGCGGACTACTGCACCGCTACTTCTGTCCGTGGTCACTGACGCGGTGCAATTGAGGCGGCTGCTACTGCTACATAGCCACCTGCAAGTACTTTTATGTTCTCGGTTCACTTTGTACTTGTAACCGTACAGGACAAGAAGTTTCGAGCCCCGGTGGGTTTTTAAATACTTGGCTGCAATAAAAATGTTAAAGAGCACTGCTTAATGATTTTTATATTTTTTTTATTCAAAACGCTTTTACTTTTTAATAAAAAGTCACAACTGTAGTGGTGTTTTGGATGAAGAAAAAGTAAAAATTTGTAAATACAAGTAATATTCTAATAATGTATTATAATAAATCATTTTATAATCATCGATTAACAAATTTTGGTGTCATTGAATCTGAAATTTAGTTTAATAATTACTGAGCTAGTGTAGCGGGCACTCTGGAATATGTTTCACGTTTTTATTGACATAATCAACATGAAATAAGACCGACAATTTTCAGTTGAACTTGGTGCTATACTCAATATAGGTACGGAATTCGTCATTTTTATAAGTTCACGAAAACTCATTTTCTTAACTTGCTATGCTAGGCTTAGTCTTTGGGGACTCTATTTTTCAAGAATAAGTATTAGATATACATAAATTTATTTTAGATTTCAATATTTTAATTGTATGATAATACTATAATTGAAATTTTACAAAGTTTATATAGTCCTTTGAAAAGCTACATAATCATCAAATTTCCCACCTTTAACATTAACCTTTAACATTTGCCCAAAGTCATCATCATCCAAAGTCAGTAGACGTCCACTTAAATAATATTGTAATTAAAATAGAATTAAAATAGTATTGTAACCTTAACATTCCCTTTAGAATCTTCAAATTTTTAAATAAACTCCCTCCTTGATGACAAATCGAGGCGGTTGATGCGCATGTTTTAGGTTACATTTGAGCAGATGTCGTTTGCACAGATCCGTGATGATACTAGCTCGGCAAACTTTGTTGGACGTGCAGTGCCAATAGATTGTCGACTTGCTACGCTTTTTGAGGTAGTAACTGTATCCTGACGAAATAAGTAATTCTTTACCACGTGCATTTATCACCAGTTGTACTGCAAAGATAAATAAAAAAATCTATATATTGTCTCTAAACAGGGGTTACTCTATTTACACTGGTGTCACGCACCTCGCACCTCGCACCACGATGAAGAAAAAGTAAAAATTTGTACATACAAGTAATATTCTAATAATGTATTTTAAATCATTTTATAATCATCGATTTACAAAATTATAACTACATTTCTTTAAATAATAAATCAATAAGAGACTGTAACAACATTAAATAGCGATGTATATTCAAGTTTTTTCGACACAATTGGGTGGATTGTGATTATGTCCTCGTGTGACGATTGCACCGCTACTTCAGCAGCTGTCCGTAGTCACTGACGCGGTTCACTTGCGGTGGCTACTGCTGCAATGCTAATGGCAAGTATTTTTATTTGCACTTTCAACTTTTCTCCGCACAGGAAAAGAATTTTCTTGTCCCTGGTACTTTTTAAATACTTGACTGAAATAAAAATAATTTTTAATTAGCACTTACAAATCAGTTTTTAGGCACTTTGACTTTATAATCATAGGAGGTTTATTTAAGACTAGCTGTGACCCGCGACTTCGTCCGCGTGGATACCGGTTGTTGGAGTTGGATAAATACTATTATTATATCCTCCTTGAAGTTTAAACTTACCTACCTTATTCAAAATTTCGTCAACATCGATTCAGTAGCGTTACTGATAGATAAACAGACAGAGTTACTTCAAAAACTGTTACAACAAAGCTGTGATCCGCAGTTTCACCTAGGTGTTTTGATAGGTAGGTAGGTATATTACATAGATGATGCCTGCGACTTCGTCTGTATTGAATTAGTATTTCGAGTAGGTTATTTTCTTCTCCAAGGTCCTAAGTACTATCTTTAATAACAAAAATAAAAATGAAGAATCTTCGCCCAAATAATATGTATAGCTCCTAACCACAAACATAGGTAACTATATTAGGTACATTACAAACATAAGTAACTATATTAGGCACAATGCGTTATAAACAAATCGGGTGCCAAAGTGTCTTAAATTTTACATAATTCATGCAATACCTATCTTCATTAATTATAGCTTATTGTTATTCTAAGTAAAGCTATATTACTGTAAAGTTTCAGAAGAATAGGTACATTGGGCAGTTTTTGCGTGAAAGAGTAGCAAAGATCCATCCATCCAGCCATTATCAGTGTATAATGTGTATCTATCTATAGTTATGATTGGCTACTTTTCACGGTAAGCCAATTTAATGTAATTTCTTTTGGTAGTTAACACATCTACGTTACTTTTTATTCTACTTCTAAATCTACGGTTTCTAACTTCCAAGAGCTAGAAATGATCACGAAATAAATAAAACCTTGAGTCCCATTATTTTAAGTTTAACTTTTTACAATATATCTCTGTATGTACAGAAGGCAGCACATCAAGCGTTACAAATCGGTAATTTTTTTTTTACTTGAGTCTAAAATCTATGCCCTTGACATTACCTAAGTTAACTTTGTTTGAGGAAATTTGACAGGTAATGTAACGCTTGACCTGCTGCTTTCTGTACCCACCTGTATTAAATCGCGCAAGAAGAATCGCGCTTTATTAATGATTTAGCCCTATCAACATAGCAAAATTTTCTACTGCATACCAACTATTTTTCAGATTTATTATTTTTAAGCCCCTAGTACTTTTACCAGGAGAATTTCCTTAGAATTCTTATCCCCATGTTTAATTTTAGTGTAGTTCAGTTTTTTTTTCTTCTGGCTATCCAAACGCTTTTACATCTATCTAATCTATTAATGCCGCGTTACAATATCAAAAACACTGTTCGTTCGTTGCTTCCACGCTAGACTGGGAGCAACAGAAAATCATAGAATGTACCAGTTGCTTCTCTTCCCGGGCATACCAATATTTTAGGGATAGAGGTTTTATTGGATAGAGGTTTTATAACGGTTAAAGGCGTGAAGTTATATGTATGTATGTTCGTTTATTCTACGAACAGTAGATTTAGCTATCATACACGTTGAATATTGAAGCGTATAAAGCGTTTCAATATTCAACGTCTTGTCATATTACTACTAACTATTCTTATAACTACCTACCATTCGATTGTAGTAGCTTTTACTCATGTAAAATATTAAAACCCAGCATTCATTGATTTTGACGACAATTTAGTTATAATTTACCCCTAGAATAACCCTACCGCCTCTGAATAATTGACTAATCCGAGTGAGCCTCGCTTGGTGGTAAACTGACTGTCTCGGCTGACTGAAATTTGCCGTCAGATATCTACTGCCAGCGTGACGCGTCCCGAAAACATTTTATAAAGAGCCAGTTTTAGAGCCGCAAACGGGTTTATGATAGAACTGGCTTGGCTTCGGTATTCGACCTCATTTATACTTACCATCAGGTGAGAATGAGGTCAAATTTGGACTTATTCACCGATTTGAAAAAAACTTAGTATTTTTAATATTTTGGAATAGAAAGTTATAAAATTAAACTCGTGGGTAGTCTGACTCCCAACCGTTACAAAAATTTGGTGGTTCATTCAGAGAAATCTTATTTCCAAGTGAAATAATAAAAGTTGGTTGAATATGGTCATAGGCACCCAGAGTTTGGTAGGTATCTCGAACAATTAACAGCGTGAGTGGCCGGCCATGCCAGCGAATCACTCGCTCGCCCGCCCGCGTTTTATCGAACATACCTACCTATTTTATTACGGAGTTATTTTAAAAGTATTACGATATCTCTTTGGATCTTGATTGAAATCAAGTGGTGTCAAAGACAATTTTGTTCACAATTAAATATTTATTGTAAACAAAATAAAAATAAATATAATAAAAAAAAATTACGCGAGCAGGATCGAACCCACGACCTTAGACTCATGGTCGGTCTACGGGTTAACTGAGCAATGAGTACTTCTGATCTGTATGCCGAACATCTCCACCATATTCTAGTTAAGTAAGTTTTAGGCATAACTTTTAAAAATCTATTACAATTTTTTTAGATCCTAGATTTTTTTTATGTCTGCAGAATCTGCTCATCATCCTGGACAACTTTTGTAAAGGCATCATATCTATATTTCTTACGGTTTTGATGATCCCTTAAGGGTTCTGCATCAGGTGTTCCAGTAACCGAAATAAAATATACCCTATATGTTGCCCCGGCTTCACAGCTATATATCAAAAAAAGGTTCATTCAAATCCGTCCAGCGGTTCCAGAGATTAGCGTGTGCAAACAGACAAACTTACAAACAAACAGACAAATTTTTTTTTTCAGATTCTTACTCTTTTTTCATTTCTTTATAACCCTAGATAATTTTTTTTGTAAAAATATTAAATGTACAGACACGTTTTTTTTACTGTTTTATTATATGTATTGATTCAGTTACACAAGCAGGAATAAAAACAAAAAAATAGGACTTGTTTAATGTAATTTCGATTTTACCTTTAACTTCAGGCGAAGCAAAAAGAATAAAAAAAAAATAATTCCAATAAATATTAAGATTTAATTCATGTCATAATCAATGAGTATCTTCTAACTTATTCGCTTACAAGAGCAGGCACAAAGTGTATAATTTATTTAGAGACTTTCCGATATAGAATATAAAGGGATTAAACGACAAGGCGATTTTATCTCTGTAGATCGATGTCTTCCAGACGATTTTATCGTATTTAATAAAGTTTATGTATGCTCCATTAAACAATCAAAAATATGTTTATATACTTATTTTTATTTTTAACCATGAACACAGTATTAGTTTCCTAAGATTATAAAGTCAAAGTGCCTAAAAACTGCTTTGTAAGTGCTAATTCAAAATCAATTTTATTTCAGTCAAGTATTTAAGAAGTACCAGGGTCATGAACATTGCCGAGATCGAGCCGCGTAGGTATAGCTAGCGTTTCGTCCGTTTGTATGAAGTTGAATTATGTTATAGATATGTGCCCTGTGCCTGGAACCGCCCTACAGCGCTATCGTATAGGCGTATCGTAAAAAAGCGACTAATCCGAGTGATCCCCGCTTGGTGGCAGAACCAATACTTATTCTTACCTACAATACTTCTTAACTCTTCTTCCTTTTTATATTCTGCTCCATATTTTCATTTATTTATTTATTTGTAGTCACCAGCCAAAGTTTTTTTACGCAATAAGTATCATTTATAGAAACGATTTTCGCAAAAAAAGCAATTATTTTTAACAAGGAAATTAATTTATCCGCTAAAATACTAACTAAGGCATGGTCACTCTAAATTACCATTAAAATAATGATGACTACGCGCTACTCCACACATTTTGTAGTTCTACGTCGTAGTATTATCAAATAAATGCCGCATCGTATAGTTCGACCAACTTATCTGTGAACTGAGTGGTGGCGTCATTGTCGTTCCCGTGTTGCTAGGTAATAAATTTTGGCAAATATTGTGGGAAATCTACAGTCGAAGTTAAGCGATATTTAAATTACTCGTATGAATCTAACTAATAACTAAATGTTTTAACTTTATTCTAATTTCAATTAAACAAAGGGGGTACTAACAAATTAAATTTTTATATGTAAGGATCCTCTGAAATAATTATACATTGGCATTGAATTTAAGCATTTAAAGCCGAGCTTTAAAATATGTGAGAACTGATAGGAACAGTATTCAGGTGTGCTTTGCGAAATAAATAACGAAAGGAAAAATAAAATAGGAAAGTGTTTTAAATCATGCAAAAGCAATAGCCCAAAAAAATAATATTTTTACTTATACCAAATCCATTAAAAAATAATTGAATTTTTTTTAAAGAATTTTCGTAGCAAAATCACATTTTATTTGAAAGCAGACAATATTTAACATTATCTAATAGGATAAAAAGGATATAATTAAAAAATATATCTTACTCATACTTGTTTATTAAAAAACAGGTTTACAATATGTATGATCCTTTTTATGAATGACACCTTTTGATGAATGGGCACCTGAAGTATGACCTTGATTTATAGGCCGAATTCCTTCCATAAATGTATCCACATCTTCATCACTATCAGAATCACTTTCAGTGTCACTGTCGCTTACAACATTTATTATAAAAGGTTCATCCAAATAAATATCATTTTTTAAATACTCTTCTTCCAACCTTTGAACATGTTTGCAATGTTGCTTCCATTCATTAGATGAGATGGCATCACAAGCTTCAGAAATAAGTCTGGGGATTTCCTGATTTTTGTGGTCTATATTTACATTTGCCACATTCCTCTTCATTGTGCTCCATATCAGTTCTATAGGATTAAGATCACAATGGTAAGGGGGTAAATACAAGCATCTGTGACCATTTTCAGCAAGAATATTTTCAATTTCATATACTGGTTCCCGCTTGTGTCTTTTAATTATTTCTAACAATTGTGGTTTTGTCATGTCTTCTCCATATTCCAGTTGGTTTTCAGTGAGCCATAATTGCATGTCCCTTTTCAATGAATTTGTATTCGGACATTTGTTAAGGGAAATACGGTGATAAGGTGCATTATCCATGATTATTATTGTAGGTTCTTTCAAATTTGGTAAAAGCTTCTCAATTACCCACTTTTTGAAATTAGTGTTATTCATATCATCGTGGTAGTCGCCACTCTTAGAATTTGATCTAAATACTAAGAGTGCAATTTCTACAAATCCGGTTTCCCCTCCAGCATGCACGATTATGTGTCGTTGTCCCTTTGATACAGGTTCTAAAACACCATCCATGCCTTCTCCTTGCCAACACTTACCGGAAGTGTGACTTGAGTGAATGTATGTCTCATCTAAGTATATAAGAGGCCGAGGATTGGAAGACCTATTATTTTTCACAATTTCATTCAAATACTTAGCTCTCCAAGCTGACACATCATTTCGTTCCATTAGAACTTTTCGATTGGATTTGGTTTTTTTAAAACGGAATCCCTACTTATGGAGCAGTTTACGGAGACTCTCACGCTGTCCCATGTAATTTATTTCTGTTCTCAAAATATCTAAGAGCTTTTTAATTGTAGGCAACTCCTTCTTTACTGAATAAAATTCATGTACTTTATGCCTGATTACGCTCAAATCAAAATTATCAAGCTGAATAAATCCACTTGTACGTGTTCTTGACATGCCTGGTGTACGAATTCTAGTACTAGATTGTTCAGCTTCTTGTCTCTCTTTGACAATTTTCGAGATCAATCCTACACTCACACCTGAAATGAAAGTGAAATGATTAGTTTATGGTAACCTTTTGGTTTTGATCATTGCATTTTTGTTTGTTAAGTTTTTAATAATGGAATAGTTATTTAATAAGCATAAACTTAATTTTAAAGAAATGCATCAAAACAAGTCGGTTAATTTATGTTTCAAAAGTGGCAATACCAACCTGTAGCAGCTGAAACTCGTTTGTAGATTTGGTTAAATGGAATTATTGGGGCTTGGTGACGAGCTTCTTCTTCAAAAAATGACTTCACTTTTAGAACAATATTCCGGGTGTCACTTTTTATAGCCTTCGGCATATTTAATGTACAATATTCGATATTATCACAAAAAATATAACACAACATTCAAAAGTAGTAGACACTGACAGTCAATAGACATTTCAACATGGCGACTGTAGTGCTGAATTTTGCCGTTTCACAGATAAGTTGGTCGATCTATAGTAGCTATGTTCATCAACAGCGACTATTTTTTTTAAAGTTTGTGGTTCCATATTTCTATTTTTTGGTACTGAGCGACACTAAAATAAATATGCAGGTACGTTTATATCGTATCAAAGAAACTAACATTAAAATTTGGCTGGTGACTAAAAATCAACCCTGTATGTTATTATCACTTCAATGGTTATGTTCATTCTTAGTTCTTATTATTTCTGAGCCAATTGTGTAAATTACGGCTTTACATCCCTTATTGTTATGGGTGGAGCATTGCCACCTCTTCTTTATTCCTGACACGTAATGCACGCTGTACTTATAAGTGCCAACTATAATCTGCTCTCGACCCTTCTGCGATGTAATGAATTTTGGTGTCATTGAATCTGAAATTTAGTTTAATAATTACTGAGCTAGTGTAGCGGGCACTCTGGAATATGTTTCGCGTTTTTATTGACATAACCAACATGAAATAAGACAGAAAATTTTCAGTTGAACTTGGGGCCATAACTCAATATAGGTACGGAATTCGTCATTTTTATAATTTGACGAAAACTCATTTTCTTAACTTGCTATGCTAGTCATTAGGCTTAGTCTTTAGGGACTCTATTCCTCAAGAATAAGTTTATATTAGATATAAATAAATTTATTTTAGATTTCAATATTTTCACTGTATGATAATACTATAATTGAAAGTTTACAAAGTTTATATAGCCCTTTGAGTGAATACATAATCAACAAATTCCCACCTTTAACAATATTTTCCCAAAGACATCATCATCATCATCCACAGTCAGTGGACGTCCACTTCTCGATGACGAAGTTTCGAGTAAAAACATAATTAGAAAACGGACGAAATCCGATTAAAATGTATTTAACTTTTACACACTTGTACACACTACAAATAAAAATAGAAAACAGAAATATAATTAAATGGTACAAAGGTACTGCTTATTCATAGCGGAATCCCTTCCAGCAGTCCTGCGAGTGGAGAGTGGGATGTATAAAGAGCAATTTAGTGTGCAGCTAAGTATATATACAAAACCTACATACATATATAATAAAATACATTATTACATAAATAAACAATATTGTAGTACATTAGCTTTAGAATCTTCAAATTTTAAAATAAACTCCCTCCTTGATGATAAATTGAGGCGGTTGATGCGCATGTGTTAGGTTACATTTAAGCAGCTTTCGTTTGCACAGATCCGTGATGATACTAGCTCGGCAAACTTTGTTGCACGTGCAGCGCCAGTGGGTTGTCGACTTGTTACGCCTTTTGAGGTAGTAACTGTATCCTGACGAAATAAGTAATTCTTTACCACGTGCATTTATCGCCAGTTGTACTGCAAAGATAATTAAAAAATCAATATATATATATATATTGTCTCTAAGCAGGGGTTACTCTATTTACACTGGTGTCACGCACCTCGATCACGCCAAGTGCAGCGAGCGCGAATGTTGCGGGCTGACGCTCAAAATACAGAGTAATAAAAACAGAGGGAGCACAGAAATTTGTAAATTTTTCTTTTTTCGTGTCATTTATTAAAATTTGTAAAAAGTCGTAGAACTACAAACTATATAAATACTGATGAAATTTTTTATTATTATAATTATTAACTAAACTTTTTGTTAAAATCGTTAATAACCAGCTTTACATCTACACCTGCAACTAAAACACATCTCATGATACAAAAAATCATCTATACCTGAACCATGGTGTCATTTTCCCAAGAAGCCTTATTTTTAACTTGTGAAACAATAAAACACTTTGTAAGATTATAATTCAGTTGTACTCTATTATGATGATACTGTAACAGAAGAATACTTAATTTAAAAATACGTTATTAAACTTAATTTAAAAAAAATTATTACCAAAACAGCAATAATGCCATAAATATTATATTATTTATTTCAAGTATTAGACATTTGTTGTTTTAATTAACCAAGAAATTTTACATACTATTCAGGTAACTAACATAATCATTTATAAGTAGTATATTTTTAGGTAACAATAGAAAACAGTGTAAAACAAAATTTGCGCATCGAATATAAAGTCAGAACGTGGGGCTTAGGGAAAGCTTATTAAACTTTATTACACCTATACCACTAGGTAAAAGCTATAGTGTGAAGATTATAGTAAAAATTTTGGCAAAAAATATTGCTAAGTTATTAGATATTTGAAAAAGTGGATGCCAGATTTTTGTGACTACATTATTACCATTAGTTTAGGTTGGCCGTTTTCAGCTCATTCAATTTCAGCTAATAATTCTCCAACATACATTTTCATGAATCGAGGTGTCTTCACTGTGTCATTTATGACAAGAGCTCATGCAAGTGTGATTAGTAGTTTTAACGACGGTATATTCCTCCGTGGTCACGTATCCTTGACAATCTCGCTTCCTGCATCGCCAAGTAATGTTTCCCTTTTTGGAGGTCTTTTGTTTGTTGTCCCTGTGCCCTAATTACAGCAAAACTTGTTCTCCTCTTTGCGAAGTAGTGTATGCAAAAATGTTGGATGAGCGTTGGTTCGTAGGTATGGCTTGTGAGATTCTATCTGTAAATGTAAAACCTAGTCAAAAATATTATGTAAGCTTAACTTTACAATTTAAAAGGCTAACTTCTGCGGGGTATGTGTTTTATAAACTGCGAGTATTAAATCACCAAAGATATTTAAGATTTACTTCAACACGAAATCACTTAAACAACAAAAAATACCTATGGGTGTAAAATAAACTGTAGTACTTAAACCGTGTAGTAGATTACCTGATAACAATAAAATATTAAAATTGAATCTATCAAGTAAAATACAACAATGTTTTTTGTAAAATTTATTTCGAATTATGAGTGTGTTTAATTAAAAACACACTCAATATTTTGCTTCTGAAAAGGTCAATAAAGAAGAAGAAAATTATGGAATTATTCACCACCACCAAACATCACATTGTTCAACCCTCAGTTAATCAGCTGCCTAAATATACTGTTATTTATCTGGTGGAGTCCATGGGACTTCTTAACATATCGATGTTTTTTCTTATAATTAAAAGGCATTAACAATAACGCGAAGATTTATATTTGAGTATCCAATATACAGCATTAGATTTTTCAATCAGACTTAAGTATTAAATGTTATTTAGTAATATTATCGAAAGGAAACAAAATCAACCTCTAAATCAAATTAACAAAAAAAGGTTCAACTTCTCACTTCAATAAAAAAATATGAAATAAATATAAAAGATTACTCACTTCTGTTTTACTGTGTGAGTAATTAAAAATAAAAAAAGAATCGTGAAGCACAAAACTAAAAAAACGTGCAGCCGTTCATGTTTGGTTGCCGCAGCACATTTTACGCATTTTTTTTAGTACAAGTCAATCATGCCTTCTTACAGCTATGCCACAAACATATATTTTTTTTTGAAAATGAAAATGAAAAAATCTTTTTTGGAACATAAACATTGAGTACATGCAATTATTATGTCGATGTTACCGCATTAGTAAATAATTACTGTGTCGCGGGTAACAACGCCCTCCTCCGTTAATACAATTTTATACATGAATATATATTATTTCTTTTTAGGCATGAAGGATATATTTATTAGTAGGACTATTTATTTAAGATGTATTTTCTTTGCTTTTTAGGTGATTTTTCAACGTTATCTTGTGTTTTTTTCTTCTATAGGGTCTTCTACTTGAGAGAAAGAGCTCTATTTGGTCCGTTTCTTTCAAGTTTCAACTTCTTATTAGTCCATTTTACAACTGTTTATAACAATTGCTTCATATATTTATTTTATTTATATATTTATTTATTAGGTCCTTACATATAAAATTGGCATTTTGTATGGGAGGAATAAAAGTCATATATTTTTTTAATATAATATAATTATTTAATCAAAATTTATAAAAAAACCTTCAACAGAAAAAGTAGTATATTTCTTTTAACACATATTTTTATATTCAATTTTACGTAAAATAGCTGGAGCATTTTATTTAAATTTAAATATTAGTATGAAGTTACTTAATTTTATTTATAAAAATAGTTAAAAGCTAATAGAAGCAACTAAAATTAAAATACACATTTTGCAATTTAAACAAAAACATATTGCACGATTATTATAATTCATAGGATCTTATTATGTAAGTAACGATTCGTAACTATTTGCTATGGAAAATATCCTAATTGGTGTATCAATATCTGTCAGTAAACGGATGTTCGTAGCTTGTAGGGATTGTGAAATGCAATTTTTTTACGTACAAGTCTTTGGCCGTAACTTTTACTCCTGACAGTCAGTTGATTATTGAAACCCTCCATAAGAAAGCTTTCACAGCACAAGCCAAAACTCAAAGCAGTACATTATATAGAAGGAAGCAATATTGAGGTAAATAGGTTTTCAGATGCTGCTACATCATTTGCATCTGCACGCAGCCTGCGCTATGCCGAAGGTCGGACTTGACGACGGCGCCGTCGCAGGTCATGAGGAACGCTGTGCAGCGACTCCGGCGCCACGTGCGGCACTGCCAGCTGCTCACGCGGTTGTGGGAGATCTTGGAGAAGCGATACCCGTTGATGATGAACGCATATGGCCCTTCTCGGAGCGGGATTGCTAAAATATAATATTTAAAAATTATTCCAGGATAGCTTTACAATCTGCTTTTCAATAGCATCAAACGGATTAAGAAACAACATCTTACAATATAACGTGACTCATATACGGTAAGTAACGTAGTTCAAATAAAGAATCTTATATCACAAATCATATTGTTTTCATGAAGAAAATGTATATCAAGGTGGATCAAAAATGTCTTATACATGCATATAATGTATAAGTACATTTTTGGATGTTATCTATTTTAATTTTCTTAAATATCTGACCGTACCTATTCATGCAAAGTTTAACTTAATTTAGTCATTGTATTTGCAAGATTCGCTTTTATGCTTGCAATAGTAAAAATCAATAAAATATGGACAACCAACAACGTACGGTGATTATGTACCGCTGCCTGAAAAATATGTCAGCGAAGATATTTTTAGACATTTAGAATTTTGACACCAAATAGTAAATTATACGCACTAACTCTTTTTTTAAATACAGTTATGTTTTTATATTCTTAAAAATATTGCCCAGTCAGTTGTTGCTAGACGGTGGCAAAAAGTCAAAAAAGTCAGAAGAATCTTTATTTCGTAAGTATTGAAATACATTTGAAGTAAGTCACACAATTTACAAATTGAACTGAATCTACCACCACTTCGGAAAGTCGATCTGTTGAGAAGAAGTGGCAAGAAACTCAACAGCAATCATCTTTTAAAAATAAACAATAACAATTAACAACCAGGGAATCCCATCTTCTTGCATCCGGATATCTTATAGTAAAACTTTATATAAGACTTATCCTTAAATCTATCGAAGGCTTAATCTTAAATATTTTGGAATTTTATTATAAAAGCGTACACCCATGAACGAGTTGGTGCTCTTCTGGAGTCTACTATCATATTTATACATTAGGCAATCAAGTACTAGAGAGAAACGTAGACATAGATATAGAGGTAAAGATCGAAGTAGATAGATGTAGCGATAGAGGTGAGAGATAATACAGATAATGTGGATGGAGATGAGGATAGTCGTGGACAGAGACGGGACATAAACACGGACGTGGACATGGAGATGGGGAAGTCAGAGTCAAATTCAAAAAGTAACATAGTCATAAAGTCTTCAGCAAAACGACCTGGCACCGCTAGCAGCACCCGTTCACTAGTATAACGCAAGCACCAGCCATCACCCTCCTCAACCATATTTTAGGGAAGAGGGTGACCCGACACCCGTCGCTACCGCTAGCCATGCCGCCTGAAGGAGCATGACGTTCTTGCTGTTGTATGGATAAGAAGGAGATGGAGATGGCGTTGGATAAGAAGGAGATGGAGATGGTGTTGGAGATGGAGTTGGAGATTGAGAACTTTTGAAAAAGTACTGTGGAACAAACCCAACGTTGACGGCCGTTTTGATTGTGCCGACGCAGAACTTGTACTTTCCAAACTTAATTAAATCTCTACTTCGCTGCGATTATAGAAACTCAACTCCTGAATCTGTAAAAAATATTAATGAAAAAATTACCAATGTACCTAATCATGACAGAGTCATTATTAGTAAGTAGGTAACATGAAGTAGACAATCAAGTGCTAGTTCACTGTAGCTATGCTATGCCTCACAGTAAAACTTTTCAAATTTGAGTTCTTAAATAAAAATTAAACTTTGACGCACCACTGTCATTTGATGTTAACACAAAACATTTAAAATAAAACATAAAATATTTATTTTGAAATACCTATAATTTACAAAGTTTTGGATATATCTCAATTATTAAGAAAAACTAAAGTCCATAGTGTTAGAGCCGTTGGCCGGTGATATTTCAGTTTGCAATACCGTCGAGTTATTATTAATAGATTGACTAGATAGCCATGAACCATATTTAAAAGGTTATTGAACTAAATTTTTGTTTTTGTTAGTTTAATTAACATTGAAGTCGAAGGAAATCTTACGTTCAGCGCTAGAGTCACATGTCCAAAATCTTGACTAAAATATGGCAATAATACACATTATTCTCGGGTTGCTCGGGTCTCAAGAGGTAGTAGAATCGAGGCGATGCGATAAAAGTCAAAAATAAAAGGAAAACAGAAAGTGCACATAAAGTGATAGTTGCAGTCGAAATAAAGCATTGCATGATAATACAATTAACATAATTATGTTTGTAATATGCTTTTAATATTATTAATTTTATTTTAAATGTATTCTTTATACAGGATTATTAGTAATTAGACCGAAATCTCTTAAGATAACTTAGGAGAGATTATTTCCCAAATGACGTAATCCAAAAGTATACCGTTTTTAAAATATTTGGGATTATTCCTTTTTATCCTCAAAATCCAGTTTTACTCCTTCAAACGGTCCGAATTCAATGTTCTTCTCAATTTTAAATAGGTGTTTGGCAAATCAAGTGTGATTGCAGTGATTTCAGTGTGATTCCAAACAGAAGCTACAGAAAGTTTAAAAAAAAAAAAATTTTTTGGAGAAACTTTTACAATAAATTAGTTTTTTTCTCTAAAAAGTCTGATGAATTTTGAATGGACTAAAGCATTTAAACTTTTAGGTTCCGAGTCTAAACAGCACACCATTACGCTCCATGAAGTGAGGCGGGGCATGGTTGTGATCCAGTCTCCTGCGGTAGACCTCATCAGCATCCAGTGAGGTGGTGAGGCACGCGGGGCATCTGTGACTGGTGCAGCCGGTGCAGCGCCATCTTATCCTTGATTCAGTTTTAACATGTGTGTAGAATGTGTACCCGTTTATTAGAAAAACTTGCTTTCCGGAGGGCGTTTTTAAAATTTTACCTGTTGATTAAGTTTAGGTGTGTTTATTATCGATCAGCCTAGAAATTGTTAAACTTAATTTTTAACTATTATATGAAATGTCATATTACTGCGATTTTTTAATGACGTTAAAAATGATATTGAATTAAAAAAAACAAATCTAGGAATTGTATTTAAGATGTTGTAACTGTGAATCGAACTTCAAATTAAAGTACGTTATAGAGTTACACAAGGCTGCCACTGCACCTGCTTGCATCTTCATGTAACGAAGGAGCAGTTCTTGAAAGGTGCGATGCTTGACCGTATGTCTATTTTAAATTTTAAAATGTATATTTTTTTTATGAGTCCAGAATTAAATTTTTTCGAACGAAAGTGTTAAAGTGTGACGTTTTTTCATATTATGGTGATAATTTGCATATGATATTGTGAAACTACAGTGATATTGCGGTACTAAATAATATATCTTAAATTCAGACATGCACTTTTTGTTCTTGAGATTGATGTGGAGAGGTTGCCTGCAAAAGATGATGCACTAATTTAAACTAACCCTGTATAAATGTACACGACTTGACGACTATTATCTGTCTTCATCAAACAAATATCTACCAGCACCAGGATTCGAGGACCAGGATTCTGTCAGGATTATACCGGGAACTCTGGCATAGAAGGCAATGTATGTTACCACAACACCAGCCGGGCGTCAATTATATCGCCGATATAATTTAATTTATTTATTTATTCTTCATTGTACACATGGAGTAAGAAGCTTTTTTACATTTGCATACTTAACAATTTTATTAGTACAGTTCACAATGGGCGGCCTTATCATCTAAATACGATCTCTACCAGGCAATATATTTCGTTTCTGGCATTATAGTCAAATTAAACTTCAATATAAGTATGTGAGTATCACCTTTATGGTTATTTTCATTCGTAGCTCTCACTATTTTTAGTCAACTGTGTAAATTAACGCGTTACATCCCTTGCCGTTGTGGGTAGAGCAGCTCCATGTCTTCTTGATTCCTGACACAGATTTCACGATGTACTTATTATTGCCAACTAGTATCTGCACGCGGCCCCTCTGCGATGTAACAAATTTTGGTGTCAATGAATCTGAAGTTAAGTTTATTCTTACAGCATGATAATACACAACCAATGTTTAGTAGCTGGCTGCGGTCGGCTTCAACAGCCCTACCGCCCCTGGATAAGCGTGTCGTACAAAAGCGACTAATCCGAGTGCCTCTTTAAAGCTATTTTGCTTCATATCTTTCCATTCTGGCATTATACAGGGTATTCCACAAGTTGACAATATACTGGAAGCAGGAAATACAACTAGTCATAACGGCTCTCAGAAAAAAAAACGGTGGTGTTATTATGAAGTTAAAGGTATTCAAACCGAGCAAATTTACTATTGTAGGAACAAGGCTAAAATGGACATCATGGGGTGTTGATTATTTAGTTTTTTTTCGACCATGAAGCCAAAAATTTTGTTTTATTTTTCCGATAGTTGTTATGACTAATTGATTGTATCCTCTGCTTTTAGTAAATCGTCAACTTTTGGGACACCTTGTGCACAATTTAAATAAATTAAAACTTCAACATAATATATTTTTATAAATTTAATGGTTATGTATTAGTTATAATAATTTCTGATTCAATTGTGTAAATGACGGCTTTGCATCCCTTACTGTTGTGGGCAGAGCAGCGCCACCTCTTCTTTATTCCTGACATACAATGCACGCCGTACTTATAAATGCCAAATACAATCTGCACTCGACCCTTCTTCGATGTAACAAATTTTGGTGTCATTGAACCTGTGTTTAATAATTACTGCTTAAGAAATATAATAGTCCAGGCTGGAAAACTTTCGTGATCACGTCGCCGCCATGCACTAATATCAATAATACTAAGTAAGTAGATAATAAATGTAAAAGAGCAATACAATTGCATATTTTATTGCATGTTTTCTCATTATACTCAGAAATATTGCGGTATTGGCTGAAAACTAAGTCACAAGTTAAATATCAATAAAGGGAAGTCAACTGCATCCAATAAACTTTGAGTAAGTAAGCCAGGGCGCTCTGGAGTATATTTCACGTTTTTATAGACATGACTAACCAACATTAAATAAGAAAAACGATTTTAAGTTGAACTTGGGGCTACAACTACATGACAGTCGTCCTTTTTATAAGATGACAAAACTTATTTTCTGAACTTGCTTTGCTAGTCATTAGGCTTAGGCTTTAGGGACTCCACTTCTCACAAGATCAAATACATATTATAAATTTATTTAAGATCTCATAGTTTTTTTATTTAATGATAATACCTACTAAAATGAAAAGTAACTTATTGTTTTTAGTTCGAGAAGTTTTGCTCTGATTGACTGCTGAAGTAATTTATTTAAAAAAAAAATAACATTTCTAAATCACAATCTCTTTATTATGCCATTTTCAATTACAATTTCTCTTGGGTAATGACAATGAAATAGAAAAGCACTAATAACGTTTTTCCTCCTGTCGACAAACGCGCGGGCCTTACACCCCTTGCCCGCAGAACATATCCATCTCACAGATTCTTTGCCTTTTCTTTGTAAGGTAAAGCTGTAACCGTTAATAACAAGTACTGGCTTCCCGCTTAAGTTTTTAGCCCACGTTACTTCAGCACCTGTAAATAAATCATGTTTTTATTTGCTCATAATACTTATGTAGATTAAACTTTATAATAGACTAGCTTTATCCCGCAACTTCGTATGCGCTTAACTACCCTTCTCGTGGAAATTTCAGAAACTAATCAACCAGACACCCACTGAAAGAACCTTTATACCAAGTATCACACCCATACACTCAAGGAACAAGTTTTTTTCATACAAACTAAAAATCATATATTTCGCGTGCCCGTGGGAATTTTGGGAACTTTTTCGTAGCACAACCAGTCACTCTTTGAAGAACCTTCATGCCAAGTATCACATCCGTACACTCAAGGAATAAGATTTTTCATACAAACTAAAAAGTCCAACCCATTCCCGTGGGAATTTCGGGAATTCCTTCCATAATACAAACATACACTTATTGAGCCTTTCTATCAAGTATCACATCCGTGCACTCAAGGGATGGGGTTTTATCATACAAACTAAAACATCATATATTTCCCGTTCCCTAGGGAATTTCGGGAATTCCTTTCATAAAACAACCAGACACACATTGAAAAACCTTTACACCAAGTTTCACATCGGTGCACTCAAGGAATAAGATTTTTCATACAAACTAAAAAGTCCTATATTTCTCGTTCCCGTGGGAATTTCGGGAATTCCTTCCTTAGTGCACCCCTACATCCCCTAAAGTATGTATGTTCCAAATTACAGCTCTACGCCCAATAGTTACGGCTGTACGTTGTCTGTCAGTCACTCAGTACCTCAGTCACTCAGTCAGTAACGGAACAGTTTTATGTATATTGATTGCTTTTTTAATGTTTTATGCAAAGCATACCATTAGATGGAGCTACGTTACCAATATAACGTAAAAACAAAAATGTGTTAAGTAATTTCGAGGCGTACCGCCAGGCCCCGGTAGTTCAGTGGAAGAGCACTCGTCCGGCAAACGAGAAATCCCAGGTTCGAGTCCTGGTTGGGTAATTTTTATTTATCACATTTTTTCAGTTATTTAAGAATATTGCTTTTTTTTGTCACGGTGGTCACGAGTGGTTAAGTTAAATGCCGTCTAATTAAAACTGATGTGACAGGTGTCTAATTGACAGTTATAACATACATTTTAAAAGTTTTTATTTTATTTTATAATGCTTAAATATATTTTCATGGATAAAAATAGTAAATGATATCAATACCAACTGCAACTCAAATCAATATCTCCCTCATTCCGGCGCTCTACTGAGCTACGGGGTCCTGACCACTTATTCACAAAGGCCATTAGAGTGAAAGTCCAAACTGAACTGGCTTAGTTTGTATGATAAAAACTTGCGGCGACTCTAATCTATTCTTGTACAGAAAATGACCGAAGTCGCGTAGACTTAGTGAGATAACCTTAATTTGACATTGCAGCAACAAATGCAGTTATCCAGTTGATATCGATATTTACCGATCTTTGGCTTCAATAATAGGTTGATACTTAAATGACAATTGTTCTGATTTTCAAAGATAGGAATAAAATGTGCATGCATTATGACCATCGTTATTTCGATGACTAAACGTTTGACTCTTGACCATGTCGGGATTGTCCAGGGTTGACTATAAATTAATTGCTGACCAGGTATATGGCGCTTCGCCGGCCGCTGCCACGGCACCGCTCGCTTTGCTCGCTCGGCTCGCGCACGTGTAGTAATACTATGTGCAACCTAACACACTCCTCCTCGCTGCACTCGTTGTCGCACCTAACTGTACTGACTCCGCCTCCCAGTGCGGGAGCCCTTCTCGTAGCTTAATCTCTTGCATCGCAATGCATGCATATCAATCAACCCATCAATTAGGTTGTGTTCGTACGTAATGTGTGAAAATATCTCGACAAAAGCTTTTTCTATCTATTTGAGTGAAAATGTATATTACAGTACTAGGTTTTGTCCTAAATAACTAAATAAATTTGACCTTTATTTAACCTTGACAGCATCAAATCGCTTAAAATGTTGATTTGAATCAATTTTCGAAATGTTTTTGTTTACAATCCATTTGGTGACATTACATAACTTTAGCACACAGACACAGTTAATGTTTTTTTACTAACTGACGCATGTTCATGAAGTTAATGTCACTGATGACGTCATTACGTACTAATTTAATGAAATCAATATAAATTTATAAACACACTAAAAATTAAAACTGTTCAAATTAGTCTCTCAAAATAGGTTAAAGATTATTACCTAACCTATAAAAACATAATAAAAATAATAGTTAACAAAAAAGAACAATGCCCATTAAGACAATTCATATTTTATTCATATCCCATATTTTAGATACTGTGTAATTCTGAGTAGTTTAAGATTATCGCTTGGTGTAAGAACGAATACTTATTCGTACTTACTATACTTCCTCGACCTTTTCACCCACGACTAGGGCATGCAAAACCGGAAAGTCATCAAAACCGGTTTTGAACATCGTTTTTTTGGGACCAAAACCGAAAACCGGAGCTAGGTCCGGTTTTAGCAAAAAATATCGAATGTAGTATAATTTAAAAAGAAACACCATTTTTTTTAAATACCCACTAAGTCTACAAATATAACAAATTGTATGATACATTTCTTTTTAATCCAAACCATAATAAATGTACAGATAACAATGAACTTATAATACTATAAAGATTAATTAACTGAGATCCAATCAACAACAAGTAAGTTTTTGTTATCTTTGGTACCTATTAAGTCTGCTATCAAAAATAATATATTTTAAACATAGAAAACACAATCAGCAACTTCAAATATTAAACACAGTCACGCACAATTACCAAAAAAATCATCATTTTTTACCCACGACGGAACGGAGACGGTATATGCGTTTGGGGTGAGAGGGTGTTTGTGCAAACCAATGTTACCATTTATCTCCAGAACCACTGGTCCGATTTTAATGCGGTTTTCAGTAATCGCTTTGGATTTGATTGTTGCATGTTTTTAGATAGGTGTAGCGGTAACAACTCACCAGGGGGCGCTACAGTAAACATTTGTTTGTAAAAGCCAATGTTACCGTTTATCTGCAAAAACATTGGTCCGATTTAAATGCTGTTTTCAGTGATCGCTTTGGATTTGATTAACGCATGTTCTGAGATAGGTGTTACAGTAACAACTCACCAGGGGGCGCTGCAGTAAATATTTGTTTGCAAACCATTGGTCCGATTTGAATGCCGTTTTCAATTATCGCTTTGGATTTGATTGGTATAATGTTCTTAAATAGTTTTAACGGTAACAACTCATCAACGCATCTTGATTTCTCACTCATTATAATACTTCACTATGTATTTAAATAAACTACATGGGTTTTCCAGCGGTGATGGGGACATTACAGGGCAGATGAGGAACGAGATGTTGTGTAATGTAATGTATGGTACCTATATTATGCTCTTTAAAAAGTTTGAAATAAAAAACAAAATAAAATTTTTGAAAAACCCACGACGCGACGGTTAAAAAGTAATTGAAAAAGAATAAAATAATTTAAAATCCCCCGACTGAAATTATTTATGTGACGAGAGATAATTAACGTGAAAAGCTTTTTTAAAAGTTCACTTGATCTCACACAGAGTCGGTCATATTATGACAACATACTATTCGTTTTCATAGTACTTCCCTATGCTTACCTATTCGGTTCTCGAAGATGTAGATGTCGCAATAACATAGGTATTCAACTCCCTATGAACTTTATAAGAAGAGCAAGAAAATCCGTCGAGGGCTGCCATCAATATTTTAAATTTCAATATAAAACTACAAAACGAATTCATTCAATGGCAGCCCCAGACGGATTTTCTTGCTCTTCTTATAAAGTTCACAGGGAGTTGAATACCTATGTTATTGCGACATTTACATCTTCGAGAACCAAATAGGTAAGCATAGGGAAGTACTATGAAAACGAATAGTATGTTGTCATAATATGACCGACTCTGTGTGAGATCAAGTGAACTTTTAAAAAAGCTTTTCACGTTAATTATCTCTCGTCACATAAATAATTTCAGTCGGGGGATTTTAAATTATTTTATTCTTTTTCAATTACTTCTTAACCGGCGCGTCGTGGGTTTTTCAAAATTTTTATTTTGTTTTTTATGTAACTTTTGAAGACGAACTACAAAATAACATTATTATAATATGATTCATATTGCACTAAAAAGAGATCAATAATCAACTATGTATACTAATTTAAATAAAGCATAAATCACTTGTTTTCAAGAGATCGCTGTTCTTGATAATGTACATTTGATGCCTCAAAATTAATTATTTTTTGAGAGTGTTCAAAAAAAATGTTGATAAAAATCAAAATGTTAATTGTTACTCAATAATGGGAAAACCGGAGCTGAGCTCCGGTTTTGGCTCACAAAACCGGTTTTCAAAAATCGTTAAATTTTGGCCGATTTCCGGTTTTGCGCAAAACCGGAAAACCGGTTTTGCATGCCCTACCCACGACGGAATGGAGACGGTATATGCGTTTGGGGTGAGAGGGTGTTTGTGTGTTTGTGCAAACCAATGTTACCATTTATCTCCAGAACCACTGGTCCGATTTTAATGCGGTTTTCAGTAATCGCTTTGGATTTGATTGGTGCATGTTCTTAGATAGGTGTAGCGGTAACAACTCATCAGGGGGCGCTGCAGTAAACATTTGTTTGTAATAACAACCATTAATTCTGCAAAACCATTGGTCCGATTTAAATGTGGCTTTCAGTGATCGCTTTGGGTTTGATTGGTGCATGTTCTTAGATAGGTGTTACTGTAACAACTCGCCAGGGGGCGCTGCATGTTACCATTAATCTTTAAAGTGGTTTTGAAGAATGGTAACATTAGTTTGCACAAACCATTCTACGTAATATGATATCGAGTTACGTTACAACAAAGCCCCAGCAAAGTTGAGCCACCAGCAAAGTTGAGTTGTAAATACTTATTATAATACTTCACTATGTATTTAAATTTTTTTTTTTTATAAGTTACTAAACCCGCGTTTGACCTCAATCTCACCTGATGGTAAGTGACGATGAGGTCGAAGATGAAAGCACACAGGTTTAGGAAGGAACTGGCTCTTTATACAATATTGCCGGAACACATTACCGCCGGAGCGGTAACATTTGGCGGCAGACTTTATATAAAGGGTGGTCGCTAGCCAGGCGGACCCAGAAGGGATCCTACCACCAAGTAATTACTACATGGGTAACTACTATGTACTACATAAATAAACTACATGGGTAACTACTATGAACTTTATAAGAAGAGCAAGAAAATCCGTCGAGGGCTGCCATCAATATTTTAAATTTCAATATAAAACTACAAAACGAATTCATTAAATGGCAGCCCCAGACGGAATTTCTTGCTCTTCTTATAAAGTTCATAGGGAGTTGAATACCTATGTTATTGCAACATCTACATCTCCGAATAGGTAAGCGTAGGAAGTGCTATGAAAACGAATAGTAGGTATGTTGTTCATAATATGACCGACTCTGTGTGAGATCAAGTGAACTTTTAAAAAAGCTTTTCACGTTAATTATCTCTCGTCACATAAATCATTTCAGTCGGGGGATTTTAATTCTTTATTAAAGTAAAGGCCCCATAAATTAAAAATTCAATATAAATTATACTATCAATTTAATGGTTGTGTTCATTCTTAGCTCTTATTATTTCTGAGTCAATTGTGTAAATTATGGCTTTGCATCCCTTTCTGTGGTGGGTAGAGCAGTGCCACCTCTTCTTTATTCCTGACACAGATTTCACGGTGTAATTATAAGTGCCAACTACTATCTTCTCTCGACCCTTCCGCGATATAACAAATTTTGGTGACTTTGCATCTGAAACGTGATAAAATAATATAAAGAGTACATAATTAACAATTACCATTATTAAAAATATTCAGATAATGCTAACAGTTGCTTCAAACAAGAAAAAAAAATCAAAATAATTAACTGAGTCTGACTTAAACCAGTATTGACAGTATTTTATCGGCTACATTTTGGTGAGTGTGCGAATGCTCTATTTGACCAAATTTAAACCACTCCTTTTTACCACCGGACTACCTACCAGACGCAGACTAAACGAACAGAACGAAACGCTTCGATAGTTTCTTTTTGGTACGGATTGCCAAGATGTGGACCAATCTGCCTGCGTATGTTTTTCCTGACCACTACAGTCCTGGAACTTTTAAGTATCGAGTGAATAGGTTTCTCGTGGATGAACGTGTAACACCATAATCTTCATGCTCACTTTCCATGAGGTGGCATGGAAGACAAACGTCCTATCTTTACAAATAATAAAAAAAAAACAAGAATATAACTACTCCTATAACTACTACTACTACCATTTGCATTTATCTATTCTAGAATCCTCATGATGTAGACAAACTTTCTAGGTGGTTGACACAGACCCTATACATTTTTTTGCAACACCCGATTGAGAGCTCCTACGCCCGCACTCAGTCGTATCTACACATCGCTACATGTTATCCCATATCACAAGCTCTGCTCAGTTTGGGGCAATGTAGTTGGTGTGCTTGTCTGGGGATATTATTTTATTAACTTTATTTACAGAACTAATTTTTACGATTTTAACTAATATTAATATTAAGATAGTGTTCATCGATGTTCTAAAAAACATAAAAATCAAACATATCAAATCATTTATTTTTTATTAAGTATTTAATTTGATCTATTATTGACACGATAGCATAGTTAATAATCATATTTTTTAATTTCGGAAATACATCCATATTTTGTAAGTAAAAAAACATTCTTAATAGCTAGGTTAGTAGCGATAAAATTCGAATAAATTTAAATACAAAATATTTAAGCTTAAATCAAATCCTTAAGCGAAAAAGTACTTCATTTCGAATAAAATACTTAGGAGGGGCATGAGTGTGGTAGAACTTAGATTTGACAGTCATGTAGTTAGTGAGTGTCGTGACACGAGCGCGGCAAATTTTGTTATTCGTGCATTTCCATACAATTGTGTTCTTGTTTTTGTAGTGAAAGGTAAAAGTAAAGCCATCCACCAGCAAAATATTGTTTCCTTTTTCATTTTTCACAAGCTTTCCTGAAAATGTAATAAAAAGAGATGCAAAATAATAAAATATAGTATCCAAACTGATAATCTAAGTGTTTCCATATTTTTCCTGTATTTTAGATATTAGGTTAGGTTAGTAAAATAAAACCAATCTGTACATTTTATTAAACGTCAGGATTTTGTTCCTCTTTGACCTGAATCCCTGATGGTTAGTGAAGTTGAGGAGGACAGCGCGCGGGTGTAATAACTCAGTATCAACTAGGGAGAAATATAGACATTTTAAAATCGAGAAGGGAACTTTAAAGCTTAAGTTATAAAATTTATCACATAGTCTATGTGGTGGGACCAAGAAAAGAACACAATTAACTTTTTCTATAGGTTTGCATTGACAATTAACAAAGTGATTATGAAGGCAACTGAAATTATGAGTAAATAAACTAGAGGACGGTTCAGCAGGACGGAGGTAAGGTGAGTGTAGGACGAGCAGTTTAGTTTTGTCTGTATCTAACACAATGCCGTTGTCGTGAGACCATTTGACTACAGCATCAACATCTCTCTGGACCATACGACACGTTTCTTCCAGGTCTGTACCTGCATTACCCGTGCAGAGATCATCCGCAAACATTTGAGCTGGGCAGTACTATAACACACTACATAAGTTGTTGACGTGTAATAAGTAGCAAATGGGTCCACACGTGGATCCTTCCGGTACTCCGTACTACAACCCCGTCGTCACGCTGAACGTGTCCCCGACCCTGACAGAGAAGTGGCGCGATGTGAGGTTATCACGAAACCATTGGTTTAGTGGTTGACCCACACCGCATTCTATCATTGAATTTAATAAGGTGTTTTTATCTAAAGTTTGAAAGGCTTTATTAAAATTGTGAAATATTGCAACCACTAATTTCTTTTCATTTAGGTAACTATTTATTTCGGTAGTAAAATTCGAAAGTAGAGTATTAGTGCTCTTGCCTTTTTGGAAGCCATGTTGGCATTCATTTACGACTTGATTTGACTGTATAAAATTGCTAAGTTAGTCAGTTATGTATTTTTCAATAATTTTGTCAGGGCTGGGTAGTACAGCTATGGGCCGGTAGTTACTATAAACGTTACGCTTACCTTTTTTATGAATGGGTCGAATCCTCTTTTAATTTTTATGGAACTGTGTGATGCTTTACAGACGGATTAATCATGTTTGCCATAACTGGGCTTAATTTGTTCATTAAGAACTTTAAATCAGACATCCGCACGAGATCACCTCTAGGTGCATTTTTTTTGATATAACACGTTTTACCTTATAAGCGCTGACTGGTTGCCATCTCATGCTAACGTCCGACAGCTTAACGTAGCTACTTATGTCTAAAAATTGTTTTGAACATAAGTGTTTAACCTGATTACGAAGCTTTCCGCAAACTTATCACAGATATCTTTTACACTACCTTGCTTTTTCATATTACTAATTATTATTTTATCTAAGGATTGTTTTTTACTACCTAGTAGACTATTTATCTTATCCCATATTTTTTAAATATTCTTATTCCAGTTTATTATACTTAGTTTATCATATCTTACATTTAAGTATTGTTTTGGTACATTTATTCCTACATCTACATCAACAAGAGATATGACAACAAACATAACATAGTCAAAACATACCTTACAAAACTAATGAATCAATGACGCGCTGTTACATGACCAGTTTACTTTCTTACCTTTTAATTTTACATAAAATATCAGATCTTTATCGCTGCATAAACTTTTTATTTTTATCTATGTTGAAGAATCCTTACCTGGTGAAATTAAATGTATCCATCCACTAGACCATAATATACAATATTTGATCATTACTAACATTTTATCAAAAATAAGAGAATTCATCTGAACTAAACTAGGAATACCTTCATATTATTAAACTAAAGATATATATTCTTATTATTATGTTTCACGGCTTAATTCTTTGCGATTTAAAGTTAACATGTTGTAGTAGTACTTCCAAGCATCAGCCTTGCACGGTTTTCAGAGACACGTTTTTTTTTTTTTTTTTTTTTTATTTGGCAACCCTGATCCCCGCTCTTGAACTCCTCTCCACTTACTTCCTCTCATCATCCCTCCTCAATAATCATTCTGTATTTCCGTGCTCAAGCCTTCGCACGTGCGTCTATAATTTATTACTTAAATTAAACGTTAGATAGATAGTCTTATAGTTTAAAAATTTAAATTTCAACTTATTATTTGTCGTTCGTAAAAATGGGAAAAAGGAAATATGAAGACATCGAGACCATACGCAAGAAGATCAGAAAACTGGAAAAAAGCTTCAAAAGAAGCAAATCCATGGCTCTTTACATCGCATAATTGCGTTACGAATCCTTATTCGAAAACAAAGTTCAATGATCTTTATCACTGAATTTGAATGAGCCGAGTTTAAAACTCACAAATTTACCTAGTAAGAATCTTTATTCGAGACGATGGTAAATGTCATTGTTTAGTGATCATTATCGCTAAAATGACTTTTCGAATCCTTATTCGAAAACAAAGTTCAATGATCTTTATCACTGAATTTGAATGAGCCGAGTTTAAAACTCACAAATTTACCTAGTAAGAATCTTTATTCGAGACGATGGTAAATGTCATTGTTTAGTGATCATTATCGCTAAAATGACTTTTCGAATCCTTATTCGAAAACAAAGTTCAATGATCTTTATCACTGAATTTCAATGAGCCGAGTTTAAAACTCAAAAAGAAGAATGGCAAGGTCCCATACATTGTAAGTACCGCTTTTATTTCACATAGCATTCACGTACCTCAAACTTAATATGTGCGTTTTATTGCTTAGATAACGAGTAATCAGAATATAATTATTAGATTTATACAGAAGTTGGGAATAAAAAGTCAAAACAATAATCTAACCTAAAAATTACAGGAATTTATAGTCCGTCTTTTCTAACATGGCGTCGTATTTTGAAACCATTACATTACATAAGCAGGTATTAACCAATCCAGAGGTTTGAAACGGGGTGGCGGCGCGGGCGGCTTAATTCAAGTTTGACAGTAGGACTTTACAACTATTATTTTTTATTGCCGGGAAATTAAAAAATGTGCTTTCGGCAAGTTTAATTTGATTTTATTGTATTTCTAAATATTCCCAACAACTATCACAACAATAGATGTTGGAAAAAACGTGTCTCATATTGACCTATTAACTACATATAGCCCGGTTTTGATACGCTTGAAAACTCTAAAATTAAGTGATACCGTGGCCGCCAATCCTCTTTACCTAATTCGAATCTTTATTCGAGACTATGGAAAATTTCTTTGTTTAGTGATCATTATCGCTAAAATGACTACCCTACTTTTTGCATTTTATGCTCGTAGGTGCTAAAAACACTTCTTTCGAATTATTATTCGAGACGCTGACTACTTTCGTCTTTTCAGTGCCATCTACCTCAAAACATCCACCAGTAGATGATGTTGAGGATATAGAATTGGATAGCGATATCTTAGAGATGTTGGGAGATGCTCCTAAGATTAATAATAAATAATAATAAAATTTCTTTATTCATGCCACAAATCTTGAATGTTTTTTACAGAGTAATCTTACAGTCTAAGTACAAAATAATTACTATTTACTATTTAAACATCATACAATAAGGCTAATATAATTGCTGAAGAACTAGGAAAACCTTTACATAAGGAAATTTCAACCCGGTGCGGTGGTCTGAAATCCTTTTAAAGGGACTACCCAAAGAGACAAGAGATAAAATCCTAGAGGATTATCTTATTCCTAGTAATTGTCAACTACTCCTTGCCCCTGCTCTGAATCCGGAAGCAAAAGTGGCAGTTATCGAAGCGGTCTCTAAACGGAATTCCTCCCTCATGTTTAGGCAAAGACAAACTGGTGTGGCTATAGCAGCTCTGGGAAGAGCTTCCGAAACACTCGTAGGATCATCTTTATTAATACCACAGAAGCAACAAATAAGCAATGGTGCCATCTCGAAATGTACTTATATTGAAGGACAATTTTTATCCAGTATATTTCTTGTACCTAAGCTTAATGGTGATAAAAGGTTTATATTGAATTTAAAAAAGTTAAATAAATTTGTACTTGCTAGTCATTTTAAAATGGAAGATTACAGAACAGCGTCAAAATTATTAACTGAAAACTGCTGTAAACAATAGACTTAAAACATGCATACTTCTTTGTTGCGACAAATGAAGCTCACAAAAAATATCTTCGATTCAAATACAACAATATATTATATGAATTCAATTGTTTACCGTTCGGCCTTTGTACCGTACCTCTCGTGTTTACTAAATTAATGAAACCAGTTATAGAATACCTGCGTAGTCGGGATATGATTTCAGTTATTTATTTAGATAACATTTTTTTATCGGAAAGACTTACTCGGAGTGTGTCACTAATGTATCTACAACTATAGATCTATTACAGAGCTTGGGTTTTTTGATTAACTTTTCAAAAAGTTGTTTAATACCTAAACGTGAATGTAAGTTCTTGGGCTTCACTTTCGACTCAAAGCAGATGCTTTTAAAACTACCCGAGGAAAAGAAAATAAAATTGAAAGATTTTATAAATAGATTTCTTTGTATAAAACGATGCAAGTTACGCGAATTCGCTAAACTCATTAGTTATTTAATTTCTGCATGTCCAACAATAACTTATTCGTGGTTATATACAAAAAAGCTTGAACAATATAAATATAATTGTTTATTAAAAAAAATAAATCCAAACTACGATCAGACAATTGATATCTTAATTACCCTACATGAAGAATTATATTGGTGGTTAAGAAACATAGATATAGGCCATTCATCACTCAAACCGAACAACTTTGTTTTAGAATTTTTTTTCTGATGCCTCCTCTACGGGATGGGGAGCGTATTGTGATACAGCTAGATGTTGTGGATATAGGAAAGACAACGAAACTTCTTGTCATATAAACGAGTTGGAACTAAAAGCAGCCTTTCTAGCTCTGAAACGTTTCACCAAAGAATTATCTAATTGTGACATCTTATTAACAGAATGGGCAGTATTCAATATAATCACCTAGATTATATATCTAGAAGTATGTGGAAATGGTTCGAAGAACGTAGAATAATCTTATTCGCTTCTTACATCAATACTAAAGATAATTGTGAGGCAGATTCATTATCTCGAAAACAGTTCGAGGATACAGAGTGGGAATTAAATCAAATTGCATTTAATGAAATAGTTCGCAACTTTGGTATGCCAGTATTGATTTGTTTGCAAACAGATGCAATACTAAGTGTAAAATATGTTTCGTGGAGAAATGATCCCGAAGCATGTGCTGTTGATGCCTTTACACTGCCATGGACCAATATGTTATTTTGCGCCTTTCCACCATTCTCGCTTATAGTAAAATTAATGCAGAAAATCATTTGTCATAAGGCAGAGGGTATTGTTGTGGTGCCATATTGGCCAAGTCAACCTTGGTTTCCTATGTTTAAAAAGTTGTCTGTTTAAATTTTTTTGTATTTTGGACCAGATATTGACCTTCTAACATCTCCTTTCAGTAGATTGTAGATTGTGTACACAAGAATCTACGCCTTGTTGCCGCGAAATTATCAGGCAAGCATTACTAAGGAAATATTTATCGAATAGGTCAGTAGATATTATGCTAGCTTCGCTTGCAAATAATACTTACATACAGTACGATGTTTGCATAAAATCTTGGATAATTTACTGTAGATTACATAATAATGATTATTTTAATGCTTCTATTCCAATTGTAATACATTTTTTAACCGATATTTTTGATAAAGGCGCTAAATACGGGACCATCAATTCTTACCGCTCTGCCTTATCTCTTTTGTTAGGTAATAGCTTAAATGATGATCGAGTCAAACGTTTCATGAAGGGTGTTTACAAGTTGAGGCCCACCAATCCAAAATATAATACTTCTTGGGACCCAAACATAGTGTTAAATTATTTGGCCACTCAATGGCCAAATGAAAGCCTTAGTTTAGAAGATTTCTCTAAGAAACGCTGGTGTGCTAGGTTTGGTGACAGCGCAAAGAGTACAAACATTTTCTCTCATTAAAATAAATAATATAACTCAAAACAGAACAGAAATCTTAGTTAAGATACCTGACTTAGTAAAAACTTCAAAACCAAACTCCTTTCAACCCCTTCTAAGGCTACCATTTTTTCATACAAATCCTGCAATATGCCCTGCCAGATGCATTTTAGATTATATAAATAAAACGAGTGGTTTACGTAGTTGTGACACTTTATTTATTAGCCACAAAAGACCTCACTTAAAAGTTTGTCTCAAACTTTGAGTCACTGTATCAAATATACTTTACAACGCAGTGGCGTGGACACATCAGTGTTTAGCGCGCACAGCACGCGCCATGCGGCCACTTCCACTGCTAGCAGAGTCGGTGTCAATATTGATGTCATACGGAAAACCGCAGGATGGAGTAATACATCCTCAGTATTTGCCAAATTCTACAACAAAGAAATTGTATCGGATGCCAATCAATTTGCAACTAGTATTTTATGTAACTCCTTAGAATAAATAGATGTATATTTGTGATTTATTACTGTTGGTTATACTCTAACAATACAGTTTTACTTATACCTATACTGCAAAAATAATTCACATTAAAATACTCTGAACATCCTACAACATGTTAACTTTAAATCGCAAAGAATTAAGCCGTGAAACATAATTAAGGATCAAACGAACTTACCAAGTGAAGTTCGATCACAATTATGTGAACGGCTTAATTCGAAGCGATTGATATAAACCCGCCCAAACAGTATTCCTTTAAAGTAATATCACCCACCCATAATTAATGTGAATTATTTTTTTGGGTACTACCTAGGAACTTTAGCTCTAAACAAAATGATTATTGAGGAGGGATGATGAGAGGAAGTAAGTGGAGAGGAGCTCAAGAGCGGGGATCAGGGTTGCCAAATAAAAAAAAAAAAAAAAAAAAAAAAACGTGTCTCTGAAAACCGTGCAAGGCTGATGCTTGGAAGTACTACTACAACATGTTAACTTTAAATCGCTTCGAATTAAGCCGTTCACATAATTGTGATCGAACTTCACTTGGTAAGTTCGTTTGATCCTTAATTATTTATCATACTCATTGTTAAGTTAAGAAACTACATACTGTATAACTGATTGCAAGCATAATATTTACTTATATCCTAATCAACTGTAAGGGTACTTAATCTCTTTGTTATAGTCCACTGAAAATAACTGGCGTTTATGGTACAGGCTCAGCTTAATTTAAAAACGCCAGAGATCAAAAATATATACCAAAAAACAAATGTTCTAACAACTAATTGTATAAAAAAAAAAAAAAAAAAAGAGTCTGCAAAAAACATACGCGATCTTCTAGACGTGACAACTGAGTGTCTAGCTGTGCTAAAGAGTCTTGGCTTACCTACGGATTCTTGGGATGATTTAATATTATTTCACATTATTCAAAAACTTGATCCTGAATCACATAAAATGTTTGAACAGAAAATAGAATCATCTGATCACTTACCAACATGGAAAGAATTAGCACAATTTTTAGAACATAGGTTTGCGAATTGGAAATTGTAAAACCAATATTCTCTCAGAATAAACCTGCACCACTAACCAAGAGCTTCGCCACTGGCATCAAAACAAATAATTACATGTACTGTGGATATTGTAAAGAGGACAATCATTACATTTATAGGTGTAAAGAGTTTTGTACATTACAACTTGAACAAAGAAAACATTTTATACAGACAAACCAGATATGTTTCAACTGTTTAAGAAAAGGTCACGATGTCAAATCATGTCTACAGTCCACTGATTGCCGAAAATATGGCCGCAAACATCACTCTTTACTCCATGGGTTTGTAACTGGTTTGTAACTGCAGAAAAAGAAGAAGTTGAAATCTCATATAACAGTATGCTCATGTGAAACTCCACCGAGAAGAGACAAACAATATTAGCAACTGCACTAGTAAATGTACAGTCACACAGACATCAAAATCAAATAACATTAAGAGCACTTATGTATAGACCAAGGCTCACAAGCCAGTCTAATAACAGAAACAGCACAACTTATATTGTTTTATTTGTATGTACAGCTGTTAAAGCAATTCATTTAGAATTAGTCACAACCTTAAGTTCAGAAGCTTTCCTAGCTGCTTTTAGACGTTTCACAGCCCGTGGAGGCTATTGTAAAAAAATAATTAGTGATTGTGGAACAAATTTTGCAGGAGCTAGCAAATTACTTAAGGAATCTCATATAGAATGGTTAAGAAACTCACCACACGAGATTGCTGGAGCCTTAGCTCAGCATGGCACTGAGTGGCAGTTCAACCCTGCTGGAGCTCCTCACATGGGTAGTTTATGGGAGGCCAATATAAAGTCTGTCAAACGACATCTATCCCGTGCACTAAATGATACAAAACTAACATTTGAAGAGTATCACACCTTATTTTGTCAGATAGAATCATGTTTGAACTCTCGCCCATTAACACCTCTCTATGATGAGACAGAGTGTGCCATTACACCAGGCCATTTTTTAATTGGTGAGCTAACTAATATCACATCAGATGACAACTTATTAGAAATTAATGTTCCTTACCTACAAAGATGGCTTCTATTACAACAGAAATTACAATATTTTTGGAAAGGGTACTTAGTAACATTACAAAATAGAAATAAATGGGCTAGTGTTCACAACAATATATAGAAGTGGATTCTAGGTAGAGTTCTTCAAGCTCATTCAGGATCTGATGGTTTGATTAGAGTAGTGAGTATTAAGTGTAAGGGGGTCATACACATGCAGTAAGAAAAAAAAATATGAAAAAAGTTTTGGGGACTGAAAACTGCTCGCGTCCGCAAGGTTTAGCCCTCGATGCCTTGTACGTGGTCCCTGGGTGGTGCTAAACGAGCAGTAAAATCTGGTGGTAGGCTTCGGCCGTGGCTTGTCACCACCCACTAGACAAAACCATGCCAGCAAGTAACCTAGTTGCGTTCCGGCATGATGTCTAGTGAAGCCATTGAGGAGGATAGGTCTGAGTAATCGTGCTGCATCGGAGAACAGTTTTCAACTCGTAGGATAATGACTCACCAGGTAACTCGTTTGGAGGGTAGCGGGATCCGAAGCACGGTGCACCGCTGGCCGACCGCAGGTAGTAGGGGGCCCAAGTAGCATGCCAGCCACATGCGAAAGGCTGCCCCGCCACCTCGCGAAAACTCCCGGGAGGCTCCATCGTGCCGGTTGGCGACCGGTTAGAGAGGACCCGATGGCGACCTCGGGGGGGTTCGGGCGTCCCCGCAGTCTCCAGGCGAGTTCCCCAATGGTGCGTTGTTCCCTACGAGTTGCTTGGTTCCATTTGCAGCGTTTACTCAACTTCTATTCTCCTCCCTATTCACGCAACTACCAATTCACAATGAAAGGTCCTAAAAAGAGTACGGTTCAACAGCGGTTGCACTTCCTCTCCCTTAAAGTGCAATTCTGTAACATCCGAGGAGTGCACTCCAACCTGAATGATGTCCACCACCATCTTGAGACGGAGAGACCACACCTACTCTTTCTAACGGAGACGCAGATCTGCGATCCGTCAGACTCGGCATACCTTGGTTACCCAGGCTATATCCTGGAGTCCCCCGCACGCCGGGGTGTGCATGTATGCCAGTAACGCGATCTGTTATCAGCGTCTCCGTTACTTGGAAGTCTACCTTTCAGTCATGTGGGTTCACATAGATACTGGCCTAGACCAAGTGGTTTACGCCTGTATCTATCGTTCACATAGCGGAGATCGGGAGACAACGAGGCTTATGGAATACCTTGGCAATACAGCAGATATGATTCAGCAACGTTTTCCCACGGCGCAGTTGGTGTTTCTGGGGGATTTTAATGCTCACCACGGGCAGTGGTTATACCCGTATCAGGACACTGACCATGCTGGCAGAGAGGCCTTTAAGTTATCGCTGACTTATGCTCTCTCACAGCTTGTTAACGAGCCTACGCGCATCCCCGACGTTGCTGGCCACACTGCGTATTGCTTGGACCTTCTGCTGACAACCGATCCTGACAGAAACTCGGTGTCCGTCACTGCACCTTTAGGGACATCCGATCACTGTATGGTGAAATCTGTATCGCTGTACTCGCCACCTGATATCCGCCCAAAAGGCTCCAGGCGAGTATGGCGTTACAAGTCAGCAGATTGGGATGAAATGCGACATTTCTTCGCATCTTATCCATGGCGGCAAACTTGTTTTACATCAACCGATCCATCGTGCTGCGCTGATGCTGTCTCAAGTGTGATAGTTCAAGCAATAGAGTATTTCATTCCCCACGCTGATCTATCCCTTGACACCAAAGCTCGCCCATCGTTTAATACTGCTTGCCTTGCCGCTGAAAAGCGAAAGCGGGAAGCATACAAAGCCTGGGCAAATGCTCGCAGAAGCAAAGCCGTGGATTCGCATGAACACAAGAAGAGGTACAATGCTGCCGCCAAGTCCTGCAAAAAGGTAATCAAAAGGGCTCGTTTTGCCCACATAGGCCGTATCAGAGACAGAATAGCAGCATACCCTTCGGGAAGTAAAGCTTTCTGGTCCCTTGCCAAGTCGGTCGAAACGAACTTTTGTCGCCCGTCGCTGCCACCACTGAGGAAACCCGATGGTTCTCTGGCCCACGCTGCTAAGGAGAAAGCAGATTTATTTGCTAGTATGTTCGCGGAAAATTCTCGCCTAGATTGCCAAGGAAAAATCCCACCCCAATTACCTCAGTTCGGACCTACAATGGGTACCGTTCACATTCGCCAAAAGGAGGTTCTTAAATGCTTGCTGCACCTAGACGAGAACAAAGCTAGTGGTCCAGACGGTATTCCTGCAGTGGTCTTAAAACGCTGCGCAGCTGAGTTGTCTCCCGTTTTGACGCGTCTTTATCGACTTTCGTTGGAATGCGGTAAGGTTCCCAAGTCCTGGAAGCTTGCTAACGTACAGCCAGTACCTAAGAAGGGAAGCCGTGCCGATCCTGTCAACTATCGACCAATTTCAATCACCTCCATACTTTGCAAAGTCATGGAACGTGTATTGAACAATCGACTCCAGGCATACCTCGAGACCAACGAGCTCCTAAGCGATAGCCAATATGGTTTCCGCAACGGGCGCTCGACCGGCGATCTTCTCGTGTATGCCACTCACTTATGGAGCGAGGCCTTGGAGGGTCATGGTGAAGCAATAGCTGTATCCTTAGACATTTCCAAGGCCTTTGACAGGGTCTGGCATGATGGTCTCTTAAGTAAGCTTCCAGCTTATGGCATACCGATTGGGCTATGCGACTGGATATCTGATTTTCTGAGGGAACGGTCAATTCGAGTAGTCTTAGATGGCTTCTCCTCCGACCAAATGGCAATTAATGCCGGGGTACCTCAGGGATCTGTTCTCTCTGCAACATCATTCTTGCTGCACATTAATGACCTTTTAACACCGGGCATTATTAGTTATGCTGATGACAGCACTGTTGTAGAGAGATACGTATCCAATGCGCGAGCGAGCCCCCGTGAAATCCAGAGTTTAAGAAAGTCAATGATTGAGCGCGTTGATTTGACCTTACGGAAAGTATCCGATTGGGGTGAGTTGAATTTGGTCAAATTCAACGCGTCCAAAACTCAGGCGTGTCTATTCTCCGCAAAAAAGAGCACCTTCACATTAACGCCCACTTTCCAAAATGAATCTGTCCCCATCACTGACCATCTAGAGCTTTTAGGCGTAACTATAACATCCAGTTTAAACTTCGGTCAACAAATTATGTCCATGGCTCAAGTAGCTTCGAAAAAGTTGGGAATCATCTCGAAGGTACGGCGGTACTTCAGCCCTGCACAGCTTCTTAACTTATATACAGCTCAAGTGCGATCATGCATGGAGTACTGCAGTCATCTTTGGGATGGTTCAGCCAAATATCAACTAGAAGCGCTGGACTCCGTTGACCGAAGAGCCCGTAATCTAATTAACAACGTCGACCTTACGACCAAAAAACTACAGACCCTAGAGCATCGTCGTAAGGTTGCTTGTTTAACCGTGTACTACAGGATACATTTTGGTGAGTGCGCGAGTGCTCTGTTTGAGCAAATTGAACCCTCACCCTTTTACCATCGGACTACTAGACGCAGACAGAACTTCCATCCGTATGTGGTTGATATTCCGAAAAGTCGAACTAAGCGCTTTGACAGTTCCTTTTTGATACGGGTCGCCAAGGTTTGGAATGAACTGCCTGCGTCTATTTTCCCTGACCAGTATAGTCCTAGTACTTTTAAGCGTCGAGTGAATAGGTTTCTCGTGGATGGACGTGTACCACCTTAGTCTTCATGTTCACTTAACATCAGGTGTCATGGAAGACAAACGTCCCATCCATATATTATAAAAAAAAGTCAAGATTTATTTCAAAATCGTATTTATTTATTAGATACAACTAAAGAGATCAACAAAAAATAAGAAATCAGATCGATTCTTCATATTGTTGTTGTCTACAGAAAATATAGGTAATCCACAGGAAGGAACATGTTTAACCAAAAACCTAAAACTATTCTTAATAGAAATGAGATCTATATTTTTGCTTGCTTTAAAATTAATAAACTTATTATTATGATTATAAAAACTTCTTTAAAATCTTCGAGTTAAAAACATTCAATTTCAAAATTTTAACAAAACAAAGTTGTACACAGAAAATAGGTTTGTCCACAGAACAATAATAAATAAAAATGTATTTAATGTAATTAAAATTAAATCAAATAGAAAGGTGATCTTTTGGCTATCTTTGGCGGTGAGCCAGAATCGGAGCTATCATCAAAAAATGCCGGCCGTTTACTGGTCATTAACGTAGGTGGTAAATTCTCTTCATCACTATTATCAGAATATGGACTTGGACAGGGTTCAGCTGTTTTTAGCAGAGAGATTTCTTTCATGGATATTTTCGGCGATGTTAAAGAATCAGAAGTGTCTGAGAAAATGTCGTGAAAGTTAAGCCTTTTCTTTGGAGTAAGCGGAGTATTCTGACTTGCAAACAGTTCTGGCAATGATGTTTCCATATGTAGTTCGAATGATTGCGGTGTTCTAGGCCCAGATATTGTCGAAGCAGATGCAGGATTGTGAGAAGAAATAACTGGGCTTATTGAGACAGTTTCTGAAGAAGAATCAACTGAATCCTCAGGTGTTTGTTCTGTAATAAATATCTTAACAATTTGAAAATGAGGACAACTTATATTATTAGCACATAATACACAACTTAGTCTTTTGGCATGAAGTAAATTAGGATATTTTATGGACCAACAAATTTGGTGAATTTTAAAAGTACCTTTAAAAGGGCGTAGCCTGGCTGCATCTGCTGTGTTTTGTATTTCAGGTACATCTGAATCTTGTACTGGAATAACAAGAATACCCTTGCAACGTTCTTTTAAGCAATCAACAAAGTTGGTTATGTTAATTATGTCCTTACCGTTGGCAACGGGAGTATCACAAATTCTTTTCACACAACCACCGACGCCATCAGGCGCACCCTTCCCGTGGCCTGTTTCTGAAAAATGCCACGTTATTGAATCTGTATCAGAAATTTTGCTTATATAACTCACTATCATGTGAAACATGGTCTTATTCCGGTATTGCGTTGAAGGATCGTCACTTAAAATGTGTATTTTTTTAAAATTAGGAGTAAATTCCTTGATATGTCTTATTACGGGTTTTAAATGAGCGCAAATAAGTACCGGGTCATGTCTTCAGTTATCGGAAACTGTGCAAATGGATGTCGTTTTAATTGAATTCTGCGGTGAATGAGAATCAGTGCAATAATATACGCATGTATGTAATGATAGTTGGCCTTTTGATCCGCCAAAATGAGCTGACTGAATTTCTGATCCATATTTAAAGGCGTTATTTACAGAAAAGTCTATATGAAGTAAGCCTTCTGAAGGGGTGAGATTTTCTTTGATGTTTCTGGTTGCTCTGTACTGGTTAATTATATTTGCCAATTGCTGCATAAATAACGGTAAGTTGGTTTTAAAAATCTGAACGAGCAACTTTTGTGATGTTCTTACAGTTTCTTTGAGTGTTTTTGAATATTTTTTCTTGCCCTTTTACAATTGCACTTACATTTTTAGTAACCCATCTTTGATAAATTATCGTGTCGTCACCGTTTACAATATTTTAACTTATTTTTTTTTCAGAACATGGAACCCAATAACGTTCCAAGCAAGATACGTTAAGTTCGTTTTTGCAACAGAGTGATTTGGAAACTTCAGTTGCAGAGGAATACTTTAAAATCTTTGCTTGGTATAAGGCTTGAACTATGAAATCATTATTAGTATGTTTCAGACATAAACAAGTATTTCTAGATGTGGCATTAGGAAATATTACCCAGAAAGGACGGTGATGCCGAAAGGTTTCGTATGAAATTGATAAACCCGATTTATTTACAAATATCTTGTACAGATTCAATAGTGTACCTATCATTTAATAGACGTATCTGCTTTTTTACTTTTCGACGGGTAATTGTTTCTTTTTTCCCCGCAGTAAGTCTGCTGTTTTCATCATCTAGTAAAAAGTCATTAATTTTTTGTTTGACGTTAACTGTGACGACATTATTTTGCTGTTTGTTTTTTTTTAGTCTTGCAATTCTCATTCTATATTAACCTAAATTTTTCTCTAATAAGTGTAATCTGTTAGTTAGGTATTGGTTTTTAATTTGTAATCTACGCCTATTTCTGGCACTGACTGCTCTTTCAGATGAAATTCGTGAAAAAGTGGAGTTAGTAACACAGGGGCTAGAGGGAAGTGTATCTTTGAGTAATTGATCAGTACGTTTTTTGATTTTTTCTTTCTCACGTCTAAGCTTGGATTTTTCCCGCCACATTTTTCTAATTTGTCGTTGTTCCCGTGGTGTAAAGTCTTTAATTGTTTTTACGGTGATATCGCTCTCTATCTTTTTTTCTTCTTTCTTCTATAGCCACAGCATCCAATTTGGCTCGAGCTCGACGCATACTAATTTTTTTTTGTTCCCGCCTGCGTGCTTTCTTCTCTTTATCGCTCAAATTCAACCGAGATCTACTAGAACGTGGCATTTTACCTGAAAAAACGCAAACTTTATACACCACACAAAATATTTTAATACATTTAAAAGAACACTTATTCAGCACAAATTAATTTGAATTACAAAACTGAGGAACACATACAAATGCAAAGATACATAAACAAATTTAAATACAGAAAAGACCATCTCAAAGCATCTTAAATATCAATTATTTTGATATTTTTATATTAAATAAATAATTTTATTTATTAAATTATTTATAAAATAAACCAATAATATATTATTAGTTAGTAGTTTTAAACTTGTAAATAAATTACTTGCATTTTAATTGTATATAATTCAATCTAAAGTCCCTCGTGTGGACTAAAGTATCTTCAGTGGACATGAAAGTTCACAGCAAAGACGTCCACAGAAGGGATCGTCGAGTGTGTAATGAACAGCAACGTTTTGTTTTTGAGGTTAGAAAACCACTCCAAGAGGATTTGGAATATACTCCACATACGCGCTTATGACTGCGTGTTTTTAAAACATTTCATAAAAAACTTACTGGAAATCAGAAGGAACAGGAAAGTTGCACTGATCTCTGACAAAATCACTCAAAACAAAAAAAGTACGTTTTATTAAATAGCTCTCAGGCGTCGCTTCGTCTGACAATGGCCGGCCGAGTGACAGATATTTAGTGTTGCCTATTTAAATAATAATCTCCTAGTGGTAGAATCAGTAAATAGTAATAAAGGTTCAATATTAAGGTGCACAGAAAAGTTGCGAACACATATAACCTAATGTTTACTTTTTTTTTTTTACAGAAATAAGGTACTCATGACTTCCAATTTAAAAAATATTAAAGGTCACAATGTGACATATTTAAAGCGATAAATATATCATAGTATCTTTGATCGAAACCAAAATATAATGCATAGAAATATTATTGCCTCGTATGTGAACAGTCCACAGAAGGGGACACATAGTCAAAAAATACGTTATTTTATTATATTTTTATAAAAAAATGTAATGTTCGATTTTTATATCTTAGTTATTGTAAGCTCTTGAACATAATTAACGCTAAACAAGTAAAGTAATAATAAAGTTATTATTATAAAATTTACCGAACATGAGTCTGTGTATGACCCAAGGATGTTATTATCAAACGACCCATTACAAACTTATGTCTTTTACCTAAACATTAAAATTAAAGAGCCTAATTTGTTATTTTTAAATTACATTCTTGTTTATTTTGTATGAAAGGCCTAATGTCCTTTGAGGGGCGATATGTTTATAAAATTTAGTTGCATAAAGTTACGGTAGATGGCGCTGATTGTGTTTTAAAGCGCACATTAATTTTTATAAATCGTTTACATAAGTAATATGTGAATTAATATATTTTTTGAGTTTTCCTGTGACTAATTGTTTTATTTCGTAAACAGACACATACTGGCTTCACACTCAATCAATCAATAACGGCGCGATCTACGCGTAAACTATATCCGTCCACACAAATCTTCATCGTCTTGTTTGTGACCATGGGTGACGAAGACGTGCTTTCTGCTGCTGCTCTGTCACGGCTTGCTATTGCTTATTACAATTACAATCATTGTTTGGTCAACTTTAATAACTTATTATATGCCGTAATACCTATTGTACTGACATCACAATAGCTAAGTAAATATTATAGATAAAAATACCAAATAAATACGATTTTCCGCTGGGACAAACAAAATTAATATGGGAAAATTGTATTAAGAATTATAAAATGAAAAATAAAGCTTTTTAAAAAATAATAAATTAAAATCCCCAGATAATCATGTCCGTAAGGATTGAGGAGCCACATCTGGTTTTTAAATTCTTATTCACCATTATTTAGCAGCAAAATATATCACTAGTTATATGAATTTAAAGGTGGTTCCTCAATCTAAACATCTAAATTAAACAAAAACCGTTGTGGTTGGTGCACTTCCAGCTAATCCAACGGGAGCTTTGCTTGACCGAGTAGAAACTGTAACCACTAATAATAAGTATTTATATCCCTTTTACATTTTTCACCACCACCACTGTAAAAGAAGATGAATATTAAGAAAGCCATTTAGTATAACACTAGCTGTGACCCGCGACTTCGTCCGCGTGGATACCGGTTGTTGGAGTTGGATAAATACTATTATTATATCCTCCTTGAAGTTTAAACTTACCTTATTCAAAATTTCGTCAAAATCGATTCAGTAGTTAAGCTGTGAAAGCGTTACTGATAGATAAACAGACAGAGTTACTTCAAAAACTGTTACAACAAAGCTGTGATCCGCAGTTTCACCTAGGTGTTTTGTGAAAAAGTATAGGTAGGTAGGTATATTACATAGATGATGCCTGCGACTTCGTCTGTATTGAATTAGTATTTCGAGTAGGTTATTTTCTTCTCCAAGGTCCTAAGTACTATCTTTCGAATACATATTATATGGGAAGAATCTTCGCCCATATAATATGTATAACTCCTAACCACAAACATAGGTAACTATATTAGGTACATTACAAACATAGGTAACTATATTAGGCACATTGCGTTATAAACAAATCGGGTGCCAAAGTGTCTTAAATTAAACATATTTCATGCAATACCTATCTTCATTAATTATAGCTTATTGTTATTCTAGGTAAAACTATATTACTGTAAAGTTTCAGAAGAATACATTCGACAGTTTTTGCGTGAAAGAGTAGCAAAGATCCATCCATCCAGCCATTATCAGTGTTTAATGTGTATCTATCTATAGTTATGATTGGCTACTTTTCACGGTAAAATGGCTGAGCCAATATTAATGTAATTTCTTTTGGTAGTTAACACATACCTACGGTACTTTTTATTCTACTTCTAAATCTACGGTTTCTAACTTCCAAGAGCTAGAAATGATCACGAAATAAATAAAACCTTGAGTCCCATTATTTTAAGTTTAACTTTCTTACAATATTATCTCTGTATGTACAGAAGGCAGCACATCAAGTCTTACAAATCTGTAATTTTTTTTTTACTTGAATCCGAAATCTATGCCCTCGACATTACCTAAGTTAAAATTGTTTGGGGAAATTTGACAGGTAATGTCATGCTTACCTGCTGCCTTCTGTACCTTCCTGTATTAAATCGCGCAAGAAGCTTTATTAATGATTTAGCCCTATCAACATAGCAAAATTTTCTACTGCATACCAACTATTTTTCAGATTTATTATTTTTAAGCCCCTAGTACTTATACCAGGAGTATTTCCTTAGAATTCTTATCCCCATGTTTATTTTTAGTGTAGTTCCGTCTTTTTTCTTCTGGCTATCCGAACGCTTTTACATCTAATCTACTAATGCCACGTTACAATATCAAAAACACTGTTCGTTCGTTGCTTCCACACTGGACTGGGAGCAACAGAAAATCATAGAATGTACCAGTTGCTTCTCTTCCCGGGCATACCTTAAAAGTCATTTTAGGGATAGAGGTTTTATTGGATAGAGAGTCTTGTCAAATTACTACTTACTATTCTTATAACTACCTACCATTCGTTTGTAGTAGCTTTTACTCATGTAAAATATTGAAACCCAGCATTCATTGATTTTGACGACAATTTAGTTATAATTTAGGTACCCCTAGAATAACCCTACCGCCTCTGAATAATTGACTAATCCGAGTGAGCCCCGCTTGGTGGTAAACTGACTGCCTTGGCTGACGGAAATTTGCCGTCAAATATCACTACTGCCAGCGGTGACGCCGGTGACGCGTCCCGAAAACATTCTATAAAGAGCCAGTTCTAGAGCCGCAAACGGGTTTATGATAGAACTGTCTTGGCTTCGGTATTCGACCTCATTTATACTTACCATCAGGTGAGAATGAGGTCAAATTCGGGCTTATTCACCGATTTGAAAAAAACTTAGTATTTTTACTTAGTTATTTTTAATATTTTGGAATAGAAAGTTATAAAATTAAAGACGTAGGTAGTCTGACTCCCAACCGTTACAAAAATTTGGTGCTTCATTCAGAGAAATCTTATTTCCAAGTGAAATAATAAAAGTTGGGTGAATATGGTCATAGGCACCCAGACCCCATGCCAGCGAATCACTCGCTCGCCCGCCCGCGTCTTATCGAACATACCTACCTATTTTATTACTGAGTTATTTTAAAATTATTACGATATCTCTTTGGACCTTGATTGAAATCAAGTGGTGTCAAAGACAATTTTGTTCACAATTAAATATTTATTGTAATCAAAAAAAAAATATAATAAAAAAAAATTACGCGAGCAGGATCGAACCCACGACCTTAGACTCATGGTCGGTCTACGCGCAACTGAGAAATGAGTACTTCTGATCTGTATGCCGAACATCTCCACCATATTCTAGTAAGTTTTAGGCATAACTTTTAAAAATCTATTACAATTTTTGTAGATCCTAGATTTTTTTTTATGTCTGCAGAATCTGCTCATCATCCTGGACGACTTTTGTTAAGGTATCATATCTATATTTCTTACGGTTTTGATGATCCCTTAAGGGTTCTGCATCAGGTGTTCCAGTAACCGAAATAAAATATACCCTATATGTTGCCCCGGCTTCACAGCTATACATCAAAAAAAGGTTCATTCAAATCCGTCCAGCGGTTCCAGAGATTAGCACACACAGACAAACTTACAAACAAACAAACAGACAAAATTTTTTTTTCAGATTCTTACTCTTTTTTCATTTCTTCATAACCCTAGATAATTTTTTTTGTAAAAATATTAAATGTACAGACACGTTTTTTTTACTGTTTTATTATATGTATTGATAAAACAAGTGTACATTTAGTACTTCAAAATCACAGGGAGTGAAAATGTAATAGGTACAATTTATAAATAACTTACATACTTTATAAGGTTCTAATTCAAAAGGTTTAGAACCATGTTGTGTGGAAGAAGTCGTTTCTCAGAGCTAAGTCCAGATTATGTGATAACTAACTACCTTTATGTTTACACTTTGATGAGCACTCCATCCCTTATGACATACTGAATGGGATCGTGGCAATGGTCCAATGTAGCTCTTATGATAGTAGTGTTGTCTTTGTCAGTAGTTAAACGCGCTCGGCAAGTTTTGTTGTTTGTGCACTGCCAAGAAGTAGTCATCTTATGCTGCCCGTTTGCATAGAAAGTAAAGTCGTTTACAACTAAAATCGGTTTGCCGTTGTAGCTTCTTGCTAAAATTACTGAAATGAAATATCAAATTTAGAAGACTTTAATTGATTCAATATTTCTTATTTAAGAATGCTTATTACCAACCTAGGTTACCTATAAAATAAGTCGTTTCTTTTCTTAGCAAAAAAACTGACCTGACACTTAAATTACATTACCTATGACCTATGAGAGTTAGCTAAACAGTTCATTGTAACAGAGTTAGTGGACGATTCGCCTGAATTTTACTCGTCCGAATAGGACGGAATTTCCCCTTTAAAAATATTTTTTTTCTATAGGCAATATTTTTTTCTATGGGCAAACTAGAATAAAATAAGAAAAATACTTAGTTAAACTATGGCCGTTGCTACCCTAATCTACACATGCACGCATTTTGTAAACTTTATTATAAAAATATGTAAAAGAAGCTTTGATCACCTGCGTAAAAAACACACTTTAATACAATACCGTTACTGTCATAAATGAAAAATAACAGTTTCAAGAGCAGTAAGTTGTTCATTTTGATATAATAGGAGCCAAACTGTCGTTCATACTGCTTTGAAAAATCAAACCAAATCGTTTCTTTCATTCATGAAACGAACAAAATCAACGAAGTTAAACGTATAACATGCAAGCATCGAACATCTGTTTGTCAAATAATGGTCACTGTTGAGAAGAAATTAAGTACATGCAAATAAAAAAATATTTCCTTAGTTTGCTCGTGTAATTTTACAGATTAAGATTACTTAAATCTAAATCATAGATTTTGAACACCTTTTGATTTCTGCTGTGCTGTACACAATTTAAAGCAAACACAATCATGTAAAACTGTCAAAGTCCATTTGTTTTCAATCCAACAGCTCTATTTGTGAACACTTCTTAATTTAATGTTAAAAGTAACGGATTTTCTTTGAATGTTTCTGCTACGTATATAAAAATCATAAACTTACGATTTATGTTGATTGAAAGCACAGACAAAAGATTAAGGATAATATTTTATTATGAATGAGTTTACTCATTGAAATTTATGATAAAAATGTCAGACTCATAATTTCTTCTTCATAACTTTACGCCTGTATCCCTAATGGGGTAGGCAAAACTCTTGAGGCTATATAACCATCTGATGTCACATTTGACAAATTTGGAGGTATTATATTGATAGAAAGAGACTATTGCAGTGACAGGGAGTTAGCCTGTCGCCCGCAAAAACTCCGATAAAACCTCTGTCCCTTAACTGACTTTTACAGTATGCCCGGGAAGAGAAGCTGCTGGCACATTCTACTGGGACTGGGTTCGGTCTCAGTCCCAGTCCAGCAGCATAAAAACAAGATGCTGGAAGGTTACTTTTAAAGTTTTATAAATATTCCATTCTTAATGACACATGGAGGAGGAGCATGCGTCTGCTTCCCGAAGACACGTATAATTTGGCCATCATCGGATATTGTATTCAAGGTAGCAGGGCAAATGTTTTTTTTCGTACACACCCATCTAATAGTAGATATATTTTTGTGTTTTTCATAGAAGCCATAGAATTATTGGTTTGCCTCGTTTACTGATAAGCCTAGTTCCTGAAATCACATATAATCTAAATTAGTCTTGAGTATTCACTATTATAATATAAAACATATTATAATATTATATAAAATACGATTTTAGCCAGATTACATACAAAACGTTCCATTATCACTCATTTGTGACCAGTCACTCGTGTCCATACACATACATGTGTCAAAAAAAAAAAACGATTTTTACAATATTATACTCCATCCTTGATTATATGGTTGGATGGGTCGTGGTACTCGTGGTTGTGGCAGAAGTCGGCAACCTCGATTCGGTTGAAGGGCTTGATGGGTCTGGAGCTGCAAGACGCACATTTCGTGTACCGCCATGTCTCGCTGTGCAAAGACTTTGGGCTGCAGTAGTTACTAAGCACGTTTGTGAGTAAAATTGTCTTTTCTTGAATGTTCTATATACAAGGTGTTCCTGTTGATTTCCCATAACTTTAAGGTGTTGTTCGTTACTAAAAAACAATACTTTTTGCCAAAGAATATGTGGTCCAAAAGTGCATAATTACCAAGATATCATCAATGGTACTGTAATGAGTTCATAAATTATCACCCTTGTATAATTTCTTTAACATTAATCTAATAGACGCGTGTCACTGACGCCATTAACAACAAAAACATTTTAAACGTCGAGGAATGTTGCATACAATGCAAACTGTACCTGTAAAAAAGGGAAAGAAAATGCCACGTTGTCATTTTTGTCATTAAAGTTATTTAAAATAAGATGTTTTGACTTAATTGAATTATTTTGTATGAAAAATAGAAAAAATATTCACATGTTATTTGATTCTATAATCTATTACATGGTCCCATTAATATCCTAGAGTTATGGGAAATCAACAGGAACACCTTGTATTAATAAACAAGGAAATTAAGTAAAGATTTGTAAGGATTACTATGAAGGATGCTATAGTCCTAAGTAAGAAGAAACAAGAAATGCAGCAGTTACTAACATGTTAAATTCGGTCGTTTACAGTTGAGTCGTGAGTGAATAATCTCTACAATCTTCACCACATTGAAAAAGTAAACAAACTAGAGTTTTTGTGTTAAAGCTGCTAAATTGATAAGAGACAGATAACTACCCAAAGAAACACAGCAAAGAAATGTAAGCTTATGTAATTTGTGTTACGTAGACAACGCTGTAGAACTAGGGGGTATCACGGGCAAACCGGTACAAAAAACACTTAAATTATAAACAATATCTACAATTTAATATAAACTCCATTTTTTATAATAAATTGCGAGTGTGTATGTGTATGTTGCAAGTTGGCTCGAACTATGTTTCTGTCTCGGTCGACGGCAAACCGCGCGCGACACTTAGATCCGACGGTGCAGCGCCACGTGAACCATCGCCTTGAATTCTTTTCGTCGTGGTAGTAGCTGTACTGATTAATTACTGCAATTGCCTTCTTTGTTCTGCAATGGGTTGCCCACACCACTAAAACCATTTGAAGAATCAGGTATAAGTATAAATCTAAAAAAGAGTCGTTTTGGCGTAATGTTTCGTGTGGTTTCGATATTGTACATTAAACAACATTTAGCCAGATTAGCTGTCAAGGATGGATGACCGCTAATTAATTTTAAGTTAATTTATCACAAAGACTTTCAGGTCCCAGATGTTCTGGTCCCCGGTGCTGTGTAGGTACGCAGGCGTAGCACGGCTTGTCAAGACAAGACAAGACTGGTGTCACAGTTTATATCACAATTTGAGCGACATAATTGCTTAGTCTTATACAGCAGCACGGGGCAAGTTTAATTTATCTAGAATGCGAGACAAACACATCTTGACAAATGTTTAAGACTTCTTTCAAGATCTATCTCTTATTTAATAGCATGGCGGCATCGTTTTGTTTATTTTTGTCACAATTTGACACATCGCCAAACATTTTTTATCACTGCGGTTCGGAGGTTGTGAGATAATTTTTTCATAATAATAATTATGAAGTCGTTGTGGCGCCATGGTTAATGTGTGTATCATACGATATCACATGTTAAGCAACGTTCGGCGCGGTCAGTACTTGGATGGGTGACCGCCGACCATTCATTTCTCTCGACGACTTCCGTGCTTCGGAGGGCACGTTAAGCAGTCGGTCCCGGGTGCTGTATACTTGTATACAGTAGTCGTTAGGGTTTGTCAGAAGCCATTTCGGCGCCCTGAAAATTCTGGCATCCACCACCCAGCACTGGGCCTATAACCTCCTCGTCACTTGACATGGTCACAAAACTTAAAAATAATATTAAAACTAAAAATTCACCAACTAAAAAATTACATTTGGAGGTTTAAAGTTGTTAAACTCGTTCTTTGTATAAACGTCAAGACAAAGATATGTCGCGGCAAGCATATTTGTCACGTCGTGTGCCCGTGCTGTCATATAAGACAAATTACCGGACTGTGACAAGATTATGTCTTGCCGTGTGACTTATCTCTTATGAAAGCCGTGCTACGCCTGCAGCACGCATATTTTTGTTTTTTAGACGGATACTAGTATAGGGTATATTATAAAAAGGGATAAGCTATGTTCGAGGCATATATTTCAAAAACAATGTAAGAAAATGATAAATTTGAAACAATATTATTCAAAATAATGTTAGACCAAATGAAGCTCTATTCTTCTTCTCAGTCGTACATTCTTGACATTCGTATATGTTCGGATGGCGTACAAGGTTGATGGCACGCGTACATGGTAAGCAAGGTAAGTCACTCGTTAGGTGTTTCGGTTTGAACTGTTTTTCTGGAAGCTCTCTAGGTTTTCCTAAATTAAGTTTAGGTTCAATAGGCTAACAGATAAAAGTTAATATTTGAACAAAGTGATGCAAATAATAAAACATAGGTAGTCATGATTAATAATACATTCTAGATAGGTCAATCAATTATTTTCATTAAGTATCTTTACATTCTAATCAGTTTTCCGTCTTTAATTAGTATCTTTCTAGGAGAATGCGAATGACATAGGAAAGAATGAAGAATAGTTCTATTAAGACTGGTTATTATCCTCGCCTTACATCCGCTGCCATTCGAACAAAGCCATCTACATGTACTTCGACTCGATTGCTGATAGTAAAAGCTGTAACCATTTACAACAGGCACTTCTTTTCCACGTTCGTTTTTAACCCAGATAACTGTAAATCAAATAATAAATGTAAGCTAAACAATTGAATTGTTAAAAACATGGTTAAGAGCCGTTTGAAATTTTAACGATAAAAAAATCGTACAAATAACACATTTGAACCTAAAAATGTTAAATCTTTATAATCGGGATATTTACCATGATCATTTTTTATTTTGAGTTCTCGATATTTCGGGATCGTTGCAAGCGCCATAATCACGACGCGACGGTAGGTACATGAGTAAATATCCCGATTCCAAAGATAGTTAAAATATAAATTACCACTAAAATTTTTAACTTCTATTAAAATTGTTAGGTGACTCAAAACTAATTGTTTATCATCACCACCACCATCACCACAACTCCATGTAATTAGCCCACTGCAGGGCTATGAGTCTCTCCTCTGGGTGACGAGGAGGTTTAGGCCGTAATCCACCAAGCTGGCCCGGTGCTGGTTGGTAGATGTCAGATATTTCAGGGTGCCGAAATGGCTTCTGACAAACCCTAACGACTACGAGAATTTAAGAACAATTTAAGAATTGTTCTTAAATTCTCGCAAGGAGGGTAGTTTGGCGCGTACGAAGTTTCGGGTAAAGGCTCGTCCTAAAGGCTAAATCCTATACAATGCAAAAAATGATTTAATTATGATTACAATTTCTGGTAACATTTGATCACTTCCTTTTTATTTTTACCAGCAGCTATCCATCTTTTGATCCAATTTCGAGGCCGTTTTAGTAAAAATATGAAAGTAGATCATTTTGGCTCCATTAAGCAAATAAAATCGTATGTATGATTAGTACTAATCCTTATGAGCAATAGTTATTATGGTGAAAAGGTTTTAAGATAACCCTAAGTCAAGTTATAAGTACTACTTACTTATTCATTTTCATACATTCATTGATTTCGTTAAGTGTTAAAAAAACATGACAAGAAGCAATTTTATGATAGTGCTAACGCTATTGGGTAATTATGTGTTGTAATCAAACAGATTTGATTCACATAAGAATATACACAGGGAGTTCAAAAAAGTACTTTGGGGCAAAACATCCCTACAAACAGGGCTAGCTTTCCCCATCCGACAAAAAAACCCGTCGTTTATTTGACTAACAGTTTCTGTATAAAAAATACTGGACATTTATAGGAAAGCGCGCACGTGCAACCTTTTAACAGCATTGTAATATATAATCGGAAGGTGAAAAGTCACGCGCTTGCTTTCCTTTAAGTTTTTCGTTTTTTTTTGTATGGAAAAACTATACGTCCAAATTTAACTGTAGTCAAATGGAAAAGATCAGCTCTTTCTGAAATATTTTTTTCAAAGTACTTTTTGATCACCCTTCTTTAGGTGAAAAGAAATAATGGCAATGAATATTTATTACTTAGTTACCATTCTCCCTATTTTAGCCACCATAATAACTGCGCTTATGCAAAGTTGGATTCCGTATAAAAGGGAAAAGCCAACTAAACAATGTGTTCCTGTTGATTTCCCATAACTTTAAGTTCCTTACTAAAAAACAATACTTTTTGCCAAAGAATATGTGTTTAAAAAGTGGATACTTTCCAAGACATCATCAATCTTAACAAAGCGAGTTCATAAATTATCACCCTTTTAAAATCTCTTTAGGTGAAAAGACAAATACATTGATAATTAAAAATTTTATTCAACGTTATTTTGTTCATTGAGGATAGACTGATAGTTAATTATTTATTCATGCCAAGTTGAGAATACAATATACAGGGTTGATTTGTATCACCGGCCAAATTTTTTGACACAACAAATATCATTTATAGAAACGATTTTTGCAAAAAAAGTATTATTTTTTTTACAAAGAAATAAATAAATCTGCTAACATATTAAGCAAACCATGGTCACTCTTAATTACCATGAAAATTTAGACAACTACGCGCTTCTACAAAGCATCTTGTAGTACTACGTCGTAGTATTATCAAAGAAATGCCGCGTCGTAGTAGCTTTGTTCATCAACAGCGACTATTTCCATGAAAGTTTGTGGTGCCATATCTTTATCTTTTTGTACTGAGCTATACTAAAATAAATATGCAGATACGTTTATATATCATTAAAGAAACTAACATTTAAATTTGGCTGGTGACTACAAATCCATCCTGTACGTTACATTTCAGGCTTAAACAATTTGTTTACATGTTATGTTACTGTTGACTTAACTAGATTATGAAATAATCTGTATTAAGGGTAAGCTGAGCTTACATAAAATACAGACTCAGCTTGACATATTTTATTTAGGGTATTCGATACTCACAAATCTCAAAACTGACGCTGGTGGCTCGTAGTATTTCTTATGGCAGAAAGAATTAAAATTATACACAATTAAAAGCCAAGGAAAAAATATGGAGATAACTGGCTACCCTGAGAATACCCACCCTCGGAGTTTGTTCACAGTGAAATTGTCAAGAAACAGTTAAGTACTGATGGAGACATGTTAAAGGAGCGGAAATGGACCTCATTGATTGCATTGCTAAAGTCAAATAAAGTTAGAACTGTTTCCTTAAGAGTAGACTATTAGGAGTCAAATAAAATAATTCATACATTAAATTTAATCGTTTAATTTGTTTTTATGAAAATTTCATTCATCATAGATACTTGAAGAAACCAAAGGATAATTTTATCTTATTTAAAAATTTGCTTTTGTATAATAAAAAAACTCCACTAAGTGCTTGAAAGTTTAAAATCATATAATGAAGTAACATTTTCCGAGAATCTTCTTCACAAATATTTGTCACGATGCATGTGCTTGTACATAAGCTCTACTTACCACAGAATTAAAAAAAAACTAATTTTAACAAAGAAGATGATTGAAATCTATCACCGGCATAGTGAACAAAACATCCAACAAACCACACGACTTGAAACTCAAGACACTGTCAGCTAAAATAAATGAAAAATGTGATAAATAAAATTATTTATTTAAGATATAATTATTAAGAATAATTGAGCATTTTAAATGCAAAAAAAAACTTAAAACTTTATTAACACTGTCAGCTCTTGTAGTCTGAACCCTGAACGCTACACTCCAAGACTGAGAAACAGATGGAGATAATGCATAACTTTTACTACATATCAATCTGACGCCTGACACCTCAGTCGCTCGTATAAACTTATAAACTTAAGAACTTAAGTTTAACTTAAGAAAAGCTTCACAGTTAACATCGACTAACTTTAACGATAACTCCATTTGTAAGTAAAATCTAGGGAGGCAGATGATTATGTTCTAGAAACCCCCTGGTAATTTTTTGCTGGGGGGTAGTCATAAAATCACAACATTTATTTTGCAGCTCTTAACTTTTTATTTATTAATAATAGTAAACTCTGCATTTTGTTATATTACATATGTACACTTAAATGTCCAGTTAATCCTTAAACCTACCAGCAATTAAACTCTCACCATCCTTTACAAAATCTCCATTAATATAAGAAACAATCACCACTCAACAAACAATGGACTCCGTAAAACAAACATTTGTGGAAATGCAAGAAATGTTCTTGGCCAGACTCTCAAAATTTGAAAAAGATGCTTTCACAAACAAAGCTACTTCTTCAGCGACATCATCCAATCTATACATGGAGTTTCAGGAGTTCAAGACTTTCATTTTGGCTTCACTAACACTTCTTCAGCAGCAACTCGACTTCTTGGCCACAAACTGTGATAGGCTGGAAATGCAGCAGCGTAGAAAGATTCTGCTGATCCATGGTGTACCCGAAGACAGTAAAGAAGAACCTGCTTCTGCTGCTTCACAAGTCTTTCAGGGCAAAATGAAGCTTGATAATATCTCGGAAAGCAACATAGCCCGCTGCCATCGTCTAGGCAAGGCCAAAGAAGGTAAAACAAGACCTCTGCTTGTCAAATTTAAAGACCTTACAGTCCGGGACCGGGTGTGGTCAAGCAAAACTTCACTGAAAGCCTCCCGAATCACTTTGTCGGAATTCCTAACAGCAGTGCGGCATAATATCTTTATTGAAGCCCGCAAGCGCTTTGGCATATCAAAATGCTGGACCCGCGGCGGATGTGTGTATGTGCTGGGAGCCAACGATGTTCGCCACCAGATTGTAACCAAGGCTGATTTAGATACCATAGCAGCTAATATGCCAATTTCATCTCCTACGAGCAGCCCAGCTATACAAAATCAACCAACGACAAAAACAGTGGCTGCGACGAAGCGAAGAGTCTTACGGGGTGCGCTTTAGTAGTGAGCCGTCAAATTTTGGGGGTGATGGGAGGTGAAATAGGTCGGGGGTGATCCGCCCATTCCAAAAATACTAGGCCCAGGTTGTGGAAATGCTTAGTTTTTTTTTTACAGCCGATTTTGTGTCCGTAAAACGGAACGTCTTTATTCCGTATTTTTAAGCAAAACAATCAAATTAAGAGTAACTATAGTTAAAATGTACATTAACTAAGCACTATATATAGATTCCGGTTCAAAAACATCGCGAAAAATTATATATTACGAATTTGTCTCATCAATTTGCACTTTAATGGTAAATCGGAACGTGACAGCCGCCATCTTGCTCTGAGTGATTGACATTTGGAGCGGCCAAGTGATTGAGTCTTGGCATTCCGTTTCTTTCGTAGTTACGTGAATGTACTCTCTGCGCTTTCCCTGCTGTTTCCCCGTTACTGCCCTTTTGGTTCCCTTTTGTTCGCCCTTATAAACGATAAGAGTCCAGTATTAACTTAATAATTGTAACTTTTACAATTTGTGTCACAGACCGACATGGACCGGTTAGGTTAGGAGGTTAATGCAAGGAGCGAAGCAAAGCGGAGCTCCTTGCATTGACCTCCGAGGTTAGTTTTTTTTATAATCGCACAAAACCGAGTCTAACCCCAAAACTTTATCTTCGATTTTCTCACTAACTACAAGGCTCCGCACCTCCCCCTTCGAGTGGGAGGTCACCAACCACCGCCCTCCCCCCTCCCACCCTCAACCCCCCCTAAATTCGACGGTCCATAGACTATAGTTTTACCTTTTTAAGTAAAATTATAACCTCAAAACTGAAACTTTAAACATTAATATCTCTGAAACTAGGCATCTCCACAAGGGGGGACCACATGGGGAGGGGTAGTACCCCTCCCTCCCACCCCCCATCCCCCTCCCACACCCTAATTTTGACGGCTCACTACTAAAGCACACCCTAATTTATTGTTCACCCTCATGTTTGTTTATAAATTTTGTAGTTTTTTTTATATTGTTTTTGTTTGTCATAGCTGTCACTGACAGACTATCACTGACCTGACAGTGACTTACACTGTGAGCACTGACAGTTGGTTATTGAGTGCGTTCATATAGTCTGTTTTCTTTGAATGTGCATTTGTAAAACACTTTTCTTATCTTACTTTTTATATTGCATTACTGTTATACCTAATTATAGCTGGTAGGTTAAATTATAGTAAATTAAGAGTTAAAATTTATTCATATATATATTTATATAAAGTTAATTAGTATTATACCGTATAAGTAGTTTATAATTAATAGTATATTATACAATAATATGTCTTGCACTAATAGTAGCGATGATCCTAACCAGTTTTATGACTTTTTATCTTGTTCGTCTCATGGATTGGACAGCTCCGATAGCTATCAAAGTTCTTTCTTGCCATTATCTACCAATATAGATTCTCAATTCTCAGGTTTACTGAAAAATTTCAACGTCCTTCATATTAACGCCCAGAGTATCCCGGCTCATTACTCAGATATGCTGGCATCATTTGACTGTAAGAATGTTCATGCAATTTTAATTTCCGAAACGTGGATGAAACCCTGCTTGCCTTCCATTTCATACGCCTTACCAGGTTTTCAAATGATACGCAATGATCGTACTGATCGCACAGGTGGCGGGGTTGCTATCTATCTTCGTTCTAATATGGCTTTTAAAATAGTCAAAAGTTCAACACACCCTTTAAGCGACACTAATCCCATAGAATACCTATTTATTGAGGTCGCGATGGGTACTACCAAAGTCCTTCTAGGAGTTGTCTACAGCCCTTCTCCTACAGCAAACTATTTCCCGATTTTTGAAAAGCTGCTAGAGGATTTGGTACCCCTCTATAGCCACACAATTATAATGGGTGACTTCAATACATGCCTTTTAAAAAAAGATTCCCGGGCGAAAAAACTAAATTCTTCAGTCAATGCATGCAACCTTAATATTTTGCCATCTTCTGCAACTCATTTTTTTCCTAACTCTGTTCCGTCCCTACTAGACCTAATAATTGTATCCTCACTTGACCATGTAGTACATCATGGACAAATCGAGGCTGATGCTTTTTCATATCATAACCTGATATTTCTATCTTACAAAATCAAACCCTCCAAAGCTAAGCCTCAAATCCTGATGCAAAGAAATTTCGATGGAATTAATTTAGAAAACTTGCTTAATGACGCACACGAAGTCAACTGGTCTGAGGTCCTAAATGCTGACACACCTGATTTGCAAATAGAAATGTTTAACTCCCTGCTCTTGCAGCTTTATGACCGTCATGCCCCAGTTCGACCGGTGAAAATGAAACATCTTCCTGCTCCATGGCTAGATGACCAAATAAAATCGATGATGCAGAAACGTAATCGTGCTCGTGTTAAATATAAACACAACCCCACCGATGAAAATCACGAGAAATATTGTCTGTTACGAAATCGCTGCAATACTATGTGTAGGGATGCACAACGACGCCATATCCATAAATCCGTTTCAGATGGAAATCCAGCAAAAGTCTGGAATTTTCTAAAGAGTATAGGTGTTGGCAAAAACAAAACTGCAAAGCTTCCTGATCATTTAGATTTTAATTCACTTAATTCACATTTTGCAACTCCAGGTGTTTTGATGCCTTTATCAAAGCCAAAACCCTGAATCAGCTTTCATCTTTGCCCACACCTTCTTATGAATCCTTTAATTTTACTCAATTTACTGAATGTGATGTTAAGAGAGCTATAAAATCCATTTCATCTAATGCAGTCGGGTCTGACCTTATTAGCCGCAAAATGGTCCTCATTTTGCTTGACTTTCTCCTCCCTATCATTACGCAGATCCTAAATAACTCTATATCATCCAATAAATTTCCAACTGCTTGGAAGGAAGCAAATATTATACCTCTGCCCAAAACTCCTATACCTACTATGCCACAAGACTTCCGACCTATTTCTATCCTGCCATTCCTGTCGAAAGTCTTAGAACGCCTTGTCCATTTCCAATTAAACTCCTTTCTTATAAAAAATAACTTACTTAACCCACTTCAATCCGGCTTTAAAACTGGACATAGTACAGTTACGGCACTGGTGAAGATAACGGATGATATTCGCATGGCTATGGAATCTAAGCAATTAACAGTATTAACCCTGCTTGATTTTAGCAATGCTTTCAACACCGTTGACTTTTCCATACTGTTAAAATTGCTTAGGTCTCTTAACATATCTCCATCAGTTATTGACTGGTTTCATTCTTACTTGTGTGGGCGTCGGCAACGTATCGTAGTTGGAAACACTATTTCTGCTTGGTGTAACAATGAAGCTGGCGTCCCTCAAGGTGGCGTGTTGTCTCCACTCCTTTTTTCTATTTTTATCAATTCTATAACTAGTAATTTATCTTCTTCCTACCATATGTATGCAGACGATCTCCAAATATACATACAGACCACACTTGAAAACCTACCACAAGCTATAACGACTATCAATCATGATCTTGCTAAAATCTCGTCCTGGAGCGTCCTGGAGCCACGGTTTGACTGTTAACCCGGCTAAAACCCAAGCAATCATAATTGGAAGCCCGAAAATAATGAAGCAAATTGACTGGACATTATGCCCGCATATTATGGTGAATGATGTCAAAGTGGATTTTAGTAAATCGGTGAAAAACCTTGGAATATTCTTTGACAGCAATCTAACCTGGAAAAACCAAATTGATGCAGTGAGCAGGAAGATGTTTGCAGCAACTTTTTCTCTAAAACGATTGCGCAATCTCCTACCAACTTTCACCAAAATTTCTATTGCAAAGTCCTTATTGTTTCCTATCCTTGACTACGCAGACACTTGCTATCTTGATATTACGGAAGATCTACTTAATAAACTTGAGCGGCTTCAAAATCTATGCATAAGGTTCATATTTAATTTACGTAAATACGACCACGTTTCTGAATATCGCACTAAGCTCAATTGGCTTCCAATTCGTTTTCGCCGGAATACTCACCTTCTCTGTCTTTTATATCGCACGCTGTTCAATCCTTCCGCACCAAACTACTTAAAAGCAAGATTTGAATATCGCCACACACACCACGATAGACAATTACGATCCACCAATAACTTTATGCTAGCCACACCTCTACATAAAACCGAATTTTATAAAAAATCCTTCACGGTTTCAGCCGTGTCACTGTGGAATGAACTGCCTCTTGCGATCAAACAGGCTCAAACAATTAACATATTCAAAAGACTGGTTAAAGCACACTTTCTTGGAAAATCTATGACATAGTAATCTATTAATTATTATTATATCATAGTATATACTATTTAGTATACTTATATGTATGTATGTATGTATTTGTGTGTATGTTTATTTATAATATATTTATTGGTTTTTTATGTCTATAGTGTTTATGCACCTATAATATGTATTAATATATGTATGTATTTAGTTCTTTAGTTTTTAAGTTCTAAAATGTATCTTTTAAATTATGTCACTTTAAATTATCCTTTAACACAACCCAGGGTTGTCTGGAAGAGATTGTCTGTAGATGATAAGGCCGCCTATTGTGCACTGTACCTATTATATTTTTAATAAAGTTATGTCTTACTCCATGTGTACAATGAAGAATAAATAAATAAATAAATAAATAATCTCAACAGTATCTCTGAGGGTGGTGACGCGTGCGCGGCAGATGTTGTTGCTTGTACACTTCCAGCCTGTTGTGTATTTATTTTGTTTGTGGACAGAAAATTTGAATCCTCTGACGATCAGTACATTTTTACCGCTAGTACTTCGCACCATTGACACTGGAAGTTAAATAATGTTATCATTAGGAAACAGTAAAGTTGTATAAAATTTGTTAAGCATTTTAAGTTTTACTTTAACCAAGACCATGCATGGGGCGATCAAAGCAAGCTTTTGTCCAGCAGTATGATGACTTTGATGGATATCAATGATTCATTTACGACTACAGTGATGAAAGAGATGAAAAATGGAATAAGCCATTCACAAAACCACCGTACTATGGTCGTACGATTAATTTATCATCGGTTAATCTATTTGTTGACAGTAAGTCGTATCGTTCTACCTTCATTTGAATGCATAAGCCTTAAAACTACACGTTGCACGGCTTAGAGTGAACGCACCCTAGGAAAGTTAAATGTGTACAATTAAATAAAAAATGTATCTTTAAATCTTAAAATATTTATTTGATATTTCTTCAATTCTTCCATGCTGGACTGGGTGCAAAAGAAAACAAAGAAAGTACCAGCTGCTTCTTTTTTCTGGCATACCTGCTGTAAAAGTCTGTTACGGGACACAAATATTATTGGCGTATTTGTGGGCGATAGGCCGCCCCTGTCACTGCAATAGTTTCTCTCCATCATTATAGGTAATACCCATAATAATAAATAAATAGAATAAATACATTGATAAATAGATATCATTTTAATAATAAAAATAGGTAATCATTACAGTCAAACATGACACCAGATGGTTTTATAGCCTCTGGTGTTCTGCCTATCCCATAATATATTAGTTGCTGGTAGAGATCGCTCACTAGCAGTAAGGTTGCCTATTCGTACATTCTGTTTTTTTTTCTTCTTTTTTTTTACTGTCCTTTTTTTCTCTTTTGTGTAAACGTAAAATGAAGGGTAAATAACACGGACCATATCGAACTTGAGTATTACACATTAGTTTCAGCGAATTTTACGTTCGATAAATGGTTCCTAAAAACATAGATCCTCTTTACATTACTGCTTAATTTAATTTTATAATTACAATTTAATTCCAATGTGATTTTAGTGACAGGTAGTTTGTTGCCGTCGGCCTCTATACATGAAAGTAAAGTAAATCAAAGTACTTTACTTTGTTCTGGGGTCGGAACAAGTTCCAAATCCAATGTTCCGCTGCCCATAGGGATATTAGATGAGCCTTTGTGTCTGGTAGGTACCATTACCATCTAGCAGTGGAAATAAACAGTACAGAACGCAGACGGACATGCTTCACACACCATTTTACCCTGCTACGAGAAAATTTGGGATTCACGTTTACAATACAAGAACAAAAAAAAAATGTATTAATAATACACTGAACCAACACAACATTAACATTTTATGAAGTATTCCATTTCTTATTATATATTTGTGTGGTGGATGGTTATGAATAAAGGAAGTTGTTGTGATTACATTAGTAGCCCTATGCATTGTGACCCTCGCGCGGCATACATTATAATTCGTACAATTCCATCGTACTTTTTTTTTTTTTTTATAATTGACTAAATCCGCGTTTGACCTCAATCTCACCTGATGGTAAGTGACGATGAGGTCGAAGATGAAAGCACACGGGCTTAGGAAGGAACTGGCTCTTTATACAATATTGCCGGAACACATTACCGCCGGAGCGGTAACATTTGGCGGCAGACTTTATATAAAGGGTGGTCGCTATCCAGGCGGACCCAGAAGAGATCCTACCACCAAGCGAAAACTGTAGTTTTGTTGCGATGGGCCACGCCATAGGTAGCCGTGATCACAGGCACTGGCCTTTTTTAGGATTCCTCAACAACAGTGCTGAAAACGTAAGAGTTCCACTGCTACAGTACTGCTTGGCCCGCGGATTCCCTCAAATTAAATTTGGCGTAGAATTTAGTCACAGAATAATGATATTAGAAAAATATCAGGTGACGATACCGGATAAAAGTTCTTACGTATCTCGGATCGAATAAATCAAAATATTAGGTTTAATAAATGTATTGCATGGGTTTTTTAATTCAAATATATCGACGTTAAAAGGCGGACCTGCAGTAACCCACAAAATGCAAAATGTTAAAAGAGTCCAAAAACTCTTTGAAATTTGCCTACCCTGATAAAGTAATAAGTATTTCGAGGATAGGTGTAGATAGAGGAAAATATAAATTTCTTTTAAATTTAAAAGAACTGAAAATAACAACAAATATTTAGTACTTTTTAAATTCGAGATTTTTACTGCTGATGAAGTTTAACTAAATGAAATTAGTCATGGAGTACGGTCCAGCAATAACCTTCAAAAAATAAAATTACGGATCTGTTTCGCTAATCCCGGGTTTAATATTCTATAGAAATCTTCGAATTTTCATCGAAAACAGCTTGACTGTATGAGCGTTGCTATGATCACACCAAAAACTAGATTGCTGGTTACCATAAAGTAATATTGGATTGCGAATTGGGATTTTAAATATTTTTTTTCTATATCCTTATTTAATCTATATACCTATATAAGACATTTAAATGTTCACATATCAAAAGCACCTAACATAACACAGTAATCTCTAAAGATCTTACAGTTACGCCAAGTGCAGTTAAAATAAATTAAACGTATTCTTAAAACCGAGTTAAAAAGTCTCATAATTAATAGCTTTGGTAATTAATTGGTTCTATATCGGATTGTCCTACATTCGAGTAGTTTCCGGATTACGATAATGAAAATAGTACCAAAAATATTAAATTTTCAAAAGTACACCATCTTTAATGATGAACTGTGGTGGTGGGTGATTATGCTGGATAAAGGAAGTTCTTAAGATCTCATTACTGTCCCTATGGGTAACGGCCCGCGCGCGGCATACAGCGTTCTTTGTACATTTCCATGCAAATGTGGTTTTGCTTCGACGATCCACTCCATACGTATAGCCGTTAATCACTAGCGCCGGTTTGTGTTTCGGGGTCTTGAGAAATAACACTGAAAAATTCATATTATTTAGCTTAAGAACAAAAAATAAATGCATTACTGAATATGACACACCAACTATGTAGCCCCGACATAAGCTTCCATATAAAATTATGTTACGGAGACCCTGCAGTGGAACTAGTTCTGAAATAAACGTTGCCTTCACTGGCCCGGCTGGGTTTCGAAACCAGGACCTCGCACACTTGACCAATGCACCATGGAGGCTGTCTTGACATTACATTATACATACATTATGGCTGTGACCACAAGACATTCACTCGGTTCATAGATATTTATATTTTAGATATTTTAGACAAACGATGGCAATTTATCCTCTTACTGGGGGTCCCTTAAAATCACTTTTTGGCATAGGATTAAATAAGATAATATTATTTCTGTACAGGATTACTACAAAATAGAACTACATTCGCAATATTTAACAATATCTTTTGTTAAATATACTTAATTATACTCGTGATCTTAGGTGTTCACGAGAATAATTGTACGTGATAAATTCGTGTTAAGTTTTATTTTTATTTTTGATCATCTTCACTTCTCCGCCTAGCCATTAGGGTCGGGTCGGGGGTTGTCAATAAAACAAAGATGTAATTTTGAAAAAGATATCATTTTATCGATTCTTTCGTAATAGAAATAAAAACATTATACAATATTATTATTTTCGAGTAAACATAATACAGCGAAGTTTAATAAACCTACATTTGGTAACCAAAGTTACAAACCACATGTATGTATGGAAAATGTTGAAAAACCACACAGATTTTTTAGATTTAGATCAGATCAGAGGTTATAGTTCCCTTATAGTTTTAGCCTTTTAATCGCTTAGCTTTTTGTCACTTGGCGTGTCATCAGCACCGACGAGCCCTGAAATAAAAATATCAATAGGTACCTACGAAAAAAACATTGTGCAATTGTAAATAATGATTTATATCGATAAAAAGTACCGCGATAAGTATTTGCTCTTAACTATTATAATTGAATAAAAAAAATGCTACTAGAGCGGTTTCTATTAAATATATTTTTTCCAGTATAGCTGTACTAAATTTGCTGACTCAAATGGGAATCAATCTAAACAAAACTTGTGAGTATTTATAGATCTCACCTTAAACAAAACCAAAAATTAAGATCAATAATCACATTTATATCTCAAAAATAGGCTCATTTTATTTCTTCAGCTGTAGTCATTGGGTTCATAAATCGAATGACCCGATCCCCGAGGAACCCGGAACGGAATTCTAACCTGATTTGTGGGGAACCCGAAGTGGAACCTGATTTCTAATTTGGAAACTGATTCAATATTCAGTGCAGCTCAAAACTGCAGCCGCAGATGATTGAAAATGTATAAAATTCTTAACTTAAGGGATAAGTATAAAAATATAGTCTTCATTAGTTAGGGTCCACATAAGGTACTATACTACGAAAAATATAGAGTGTAAATTATACATAAAAGAACAATGACAGGTTTTAATCATCTTCACTAAAGCTTCTTTTTTATAAAGATAATCAAAGGAACTAAGATTAGTAATTGATTAGGAATTTGTAGACAATTGAAAAAATATCAAATTCATTTTTGAAATAATTTTAATAATTGCTTCCATGCTTCCATGCTGGACTGGAAGCGAAAGAAAAACATAGAACGTGCCAGTTACTTATCTTCCCGGGCAAACTGTAAAATTCAGTTAAGGGACAGAGGTTTTATTGGAGATTTGTTTTGTGGGCAATAGGCTGACTCCCTTTCACTGCAAGAGTCTCTCTCCATCATTATAATGCCTCCAAATTTTTCAAACGTGATATCGGATGGTTTTATAACCTCTGGTGTTCTGCCTACCCCGTGAGGGATACAGGCGTGAAGTTATGTATGTATGTATGAAATAATTAATTCGGAATCAAATATGAATATATGGCTAATCTTACGCCATAATTTTTCATGAATTTGTTAAATTGATTTATAATTTCTCACTTCGAATTAGTTGGCCCAGAGATACGCTCTTCATTTTACTAAGAAAATTTGGGTTACATTGTGGTACATGCTTTCTCTGAATATTTACATCACTATTAAGTGTCAATGCACCACCACACTTAAGTTTTCTGTTCTTGCTGCATCGCCAAACACTTGATTTTATATTGCGTCTATGTAAGACATAGGCATGACCGGCATGTAATAACCACTTTCCTCCCAATCTGTTTTTTGTGAAGACGTAATTGCGTTCGCGCCCGTTACGAGGTCCTGCTTCCGACATGTGAGCGATGACGCTTATTAAATACGATAGAAATAATCACAAGGCAGTTACTCAGTCCTGAGAATGTCGGCTTGGTCATAATACCGGCTTATTCACAATACAATCTTTATTCGCTGTTACTATCGCAAGCTTATCGTTATCGCCAACAAACATTTATTTATTTACCATACAAACAACCATCATTACAGGTCCTTAACCTAATGCAATGGTGTTACAAAAACTATTTTCATAAAACAAAAAACAAAAAAAACTACCATTTTACCTCTATAAAAACAAATATTCAACAATTAGGTACTAACACTATAACTACATACATAAAATGCGGCCTGAGTCAATTCATTCAGCGAACAAAAAAACAGGTCTACGCGGTCAGTCATTTTGTTGAGTGTCCGCAAAGCACGCGTGAACGGCGCGCGGTGCAACGGAGCGACATGTTTGAGTGAACATGAAAAAAAATCTTATGTAAGAAGTGGAATGAATTCCACACAAAATTTTTAATAAATAATAGAAAATTTTGCGTTTTTTAGGTAACACATTTTATACGACAATGTACGTTCCAAGTTAGTATAAGACTTACTAAGTTTTTTTTTTTTTTTTTTTTTTTTATTTAATTCACAAAACTGGTAATAATTAAAAAAAAAATACATGAATCTTAGATTGGAAAAAGAACATAACTATTACCTACTAGAAGTGAATACAACTTTCTTACAACTTAAAAGTAACATTAAAACTCATAAGTTATTTCAATTTGAGAATATAAAAAAAATATATTATTATACAATAATCTGGTTTAAAAATAAAATTTATGCTATAAAACTTATTGTAGTATGTGTTTTTTAACCGAGGCTGAAGAATCACCGAAAATGTCAAAATCATTTCTGAATACATTGGCTAAATGAAACATCCGTTGAAGTGGAGCATGTCTACCTATGTTGGTTTTAACCTTTGATACTTCAAGAACTTTTCGATTCACCAATCTGCTACCTGGACGAGGTGTTGATATGTTAACTTTACACAATAATTTTTCCGAATTAATAGCACCGTGAATAATTTTATGCAAAAATATAATATCTAACGTTTTTCGACGCTTGGATAAAGGGATAACATTATAATAGTGGCATCTCTCTTCGTAGGACCGCAATACTCTGCATTTATTATCGTTATATGTAAGATGATATAAAAACTTTTTTTGAATGCGTTCAATAGCGTTCGAATGTACTTGGTAGCTAGGACTCCAAACCTGACTACAGTATTCAAGAATGCTGCGAATCAAGCAGTTATAAACAGTTATAGTTAATTTAGGTTCTCTAAATAGTTTCATCTGACGTATTATAAATCCTGTTAGCTTTGAAGCCTTCAGGATCATGCTTTCGTAATGGTTTCTGAACGTCAAAGCATTATCGATGAATACTCCCAGATCTTTTATTGAATTGAGTTCCTTTAGCGCTTTACCATTAATGCTATACGAGTAATGGGTAATGGTTTTTTTGCGAGAAAACTTGACATGATAGCATTTATCTGGATTAAGATGCATTAGGTTATCATCACACCACGACTTCACACTGTCTATATCTGACTGTAGCATTTGCATGTCTTGGATGGAAGAAATCGTCCTATATATTTTTAGATCATCGGCATACATTTTAAATTTAGAGTCTATGGTGTTGCCTAAATCATTAATATATATTAGGAAAAATAAGGGCCCGAGATGAGAACCTTGAGGGACTCCTGATGGAATAAAAAAGACGTCCGACGAAAAACCCTTTACAACTGTTATTTGCGATCTGTTAATTAAGTACGATTCGCACCAGCGTAAAAGGGATCCATGGATTCCAAATCCGGCGAGTTTTCTTATAAGTAGTCGATGGTCAACAAGATCAAACGCTTTTCGAAAGTCAGTGTAGACAGCGTGTACTTCCTTGCCTTCGTCTAAAGCTTCCGCTATGTCAGTAACAAATTCAACAAGATTACTAGCCGTAGATTTACCTGGTCTAAACCCGTGTTGATCTGTTATTAGATTTTGCTTTACGTGACAATATATAACTTTGTGAACGAACGTTTCAAGTATTTTTGCGATGCTACTAAGTTTTCAAATGGGCCTATAATTTTCGATGTTATTTATGTCCCCATTTTTGTGAATAGGGACTAAAAACGCAGCCTTCCATGCCTCTGGGAAAATACCATCTTTAAGAGAAGTGTTAAAAAGTTGCGTTAGAGGACCTTTTAAATTGTCGACACATTTTTTTAGAAATAATATTGGTATAAAGTCAGGACCCGGGCCTTTATGGACATCTAAGCTCAAAATATAATTTTTTACTTCTTCTTCCGTGATAACTACCTTTGAAATAACTTCTTTATGATTTAACGCCTCTGGGTTCAATTCTACGTAATTACTTAAGTCAGCACTAACTCCGTAAACAGATTTGAAGTAGTTATTAAAAGTGTCGCAGATATCTTGTCCACCTTTGATTTTGTCACCGCAAAAATACATTTCATTCGGGGTATCGCAGTCTTTATTTTTCTGTTTTTTCACATATGACCAAAAGTGTTTTGGGTTCAATCTTAGGACCGAAGCGATGTCGTTTTTGAATTTTTGAAAAGCTTCGCTTATCAATTTGTCACATCTAGTTCGCAAGCAATTGAATTCAATTTTATCAAGTGGATTACCGTACTTAATGAATTTAGAATGGACTTTGGATTTTTCTTTTAATGCCTTTATGATTGCGGTGTTGTACCATACAGGATATTTTTCGTTACGGGGTTTTCTAAGTGGAGTGTTATTTTCAATTATATTAAATAGATTTGAGTAGAAAAGATTTATCATTCCGTTAATATTGTCAGTATTTTGCCATATGTTGTTCCAATGTAGATTACTTAGTTCGTCATTTATCTTATTGTAATCACTTAAAAAGAAATTCAATTTAGGTTTCATATTAGGTTTTACTGTGCTAAATGCAGAAAGCTTAAAATTTATAAATAATGGAGGATGATGTTCATCGATTGGTATTAATGCGCTGTCGGGGTGTGAGACTTTCATTTGATTTTTGGTGTTTGATAAAACCAAATCCAAAATACGTGCATTTTTGTTCGTTATTTTATTGTGTTGTATTAAGCTGTTAAATGAGACGAAGTTTAGAAAATTGTTTTCTTTGTCATTATACAACACTGCGCCTTGTGAATCGGGACCCCATTCTATATTGCCAAAATTAAAGTCACCAATTACTAAATTAATGTCTCGCTCTTGAACCTTGTTCGTTAAGACGTTCGTGATGTTCGAAAACAGCAAGTCTATGTATTCTGAACAAACCGGAGGGGGGACATAAACTACACATATATTAATATTCGGACCGTTGCTATTTTTGATAGTTACCCATAAATCCTCGCATTCAGACTCCCAATCTAGGCGCCTAACTGTATCTATACTGATTTTTGCAGCTAATAAAACGCCGCCTCCGTCTTTTTTTGTGCGATTAGAAATTGTTGTAGAACGATCGCGTCTGAATAGGTGGTACCTGTTATCAATTAATTCTCCATCATATACAGTTCCATTAAGCCAAGTCTCTGTAAAAATAATGAGATCGTAATTTTCTTTAAGTATGGAAATTTGTAATTGTTCGGTTTTGGTTCTTAAGCCTCTTGAATTTTGGTAATAACAGTTAAGATTGAATTTTATTCATAATTTAACCAGGAACGTTCCCTAACTAAGTTTAACATTTAATTTTACTTAAACTATCAAAATCCCTAATACACAAAGCTGGCGAGCGATCATCCTTACGAACGAAAATTCGACCGTTTCGAACCCAAACAAACTCGAACTTCTTTTCCTTAGCCATTATTCTGGTTGCAGCATGTAACTTTTTATTTTCAGGTGAAAGGTGTTCTGTGATATAAATGGGTTGCGCCTTGCCTGTTACACCGGCGTGCGACGAATTCAGTTTAATGTCATGCTGTTTGTTAAACGTTTTGACCGCAGCTAAAAAGGTGTCACGTAGTCTAGGACTAGCTAGCTTCAACACTATGCTGCGAGGCCTCTGAGAATCGGTATTCACCTTCGCTACTCGATGATAGTTTAATATGTCCTTATCAGGTACTTCATTATTTACGGTCTGGGAAATATGTTTAATGATGTTCAACAGATTTTCATTTCTGTGCTCAGGAACACATTGGATTTCCAAATTACTCTCCCTCGCCTGTTGCTCGATATATGACATTTTCAATGTCAATTCGGTCGTTTTGGATTTTAACGCTTCATTATCCTTCATTAAGTCTGCTATTATGCTCTTCTGTTCACTAATTATGGCTTTCTGATCATCCTGCGTGTCAGATAAAAAATTCACCAGCCCTGACATATCATCAACTTCTTGTTTTAGTGAGGAAAATTTAGAGTGAAGATCTTTGACGTCATTTTGTACTATGTTCAGAATGTCGTTAAATTTGTCGAAAGCAGACTGCTGACATTCAAAGCGCTCCATCATTTCTATTCTAAAGTTACGTAGTTCCAGTAAAATTGAACCTTCCCCTGTAGTGAGAGGAGAGCTGTCGCCTTCCGGTTTTTTTTGTCCTTTGATCTGTACTGGTGTGTTAGTATTGTCCAGTTTCGGGCGAGCAGCTACGCAGGTAGGACATACCCATTTTGTTCGAGAGGATGACGCTTCGCTATACTTTACACAGTCCTGATGATATTGGTGGGCGCAATTAGTATTTGTACATTTAATGCGTTTTTGTGTCACCAGTATGTTAAGATTGCATGCCGCACAAAACATTTTCGTATCTTTATATTTTCAATAACTAACAAGACTATAGCAGTAAAATTATTTATTTAGTATAATTAAAACTAAAGATACCTTTTAAAATTATTGATATTATTAATTTAATGTATGTATACTTTTTTTATCTTATAACGTTAAAACTAAATGAAATCTAAATATTATGATTTACAATTTAAAAAAAAATCAATATTACAGTCTTTACTCTAAACTTATCGAAAAAACGAATGGCTTAACTAAATTAAATTAATATGCAAATATAAAAGAAAAACATTTAAAAAAAAACAAAAAAGCTGAATAAAAATAATAAAAACCAAAAAATTAAATAATAATACAAAAATAAAAAGGTTAAAAAATTAATAACAACTCGGTACAGATTTGAACTCACAACCTCAGATTCAGAGACAGGTTCACTTTTTTGGAGCTATTTGAACAGACACTATTGAGTTTGAAATTACGCTATAGTTACTACAACAAAAACAATTTTCTCAACTACTGTTTTATTTAAAAAAAAATGGATATTAAAACATAAAAAAAAATGTAGAAAAAAAAGTAACACCAAATTCACAAAAAAAAAAATTGTCACCGTTGGGATTTGAACTGGCACTCGTAGAAACTAAGTCCGGCGTCTTACCGACGGCGCTATTGACACACCTCGTACTGGATTCAACAGGTAATCGACCAATCAGCTCGCTTCGTTTTAAATCCTTTGTTAGCACAAAAACAGCTGCATTGATGTCGGCGAATATTTATTGTTTACTTACAATTGCAATGACTCGAGTTTATTGCCTCTTACGAATGATGGGAAAGTTTGGTTAAGTTAGATAAGAAATTATGCATTAGTGAAGTATATTTTTTTTGTTATCAGTTATTAAGAGTCGTTTTGAAAGACTTGATGGAATATCGATAGGTGAAACTGCAATATTTGAAAAAATACCGCTTGGAAATTGAAAATAGTCCTTTACGTGAGACTCAGGCGGAATGAGCACTTTTATAGGATAAATCAAACTTGCGCAGTTAAGGGGTTGATAAAAGTTGTACTCAGTTTTGGAATCAAATTGGTTCGTTTTTGAAAAGTAAAACTTTCATTATTTTTATTTAGAGATCGATAGTTTAAGTCAAAAGTTTTACTATTTGACATGCTGTCAAAATAAATCTAATACAATGTTTTGATATACTTTATTTCAAGTTGGTAGGTGTTTGAAACAACAGCAAAGTATGTTAAATTTTAATAAGAATATTATTTTTGATTATAAATGATGGAGCTCCATGGGAGTGCGTTAAATTGGATTTGATTAAATATGTTATGTCTTTGTCCGTAGTTACTCGCGCATTGCAAATGGAGGAGTTCGTGCAATGCCAATTTATTCTCTTACTAGCTGTGCCCGTGGCTCCGCTCGCGATAATTTCGGGATAAAAAGTATCCTATGTTACTTCTAGTACCTCTCATGATTCGTCGAGTAGTTTTTGCGTGAAAGCTGAACAAATATCCACGCTTTCATATTTATAACATTAGTAAGGATAAGAAATGACATTTCATAATATTTGACAATTAATTGTTTAGATCACTTCATGGTAGGTATCTATTACTACCTACCATGGATCACTTTCACATGAGGCTTAAGTATCTATGGAACGAAAATACTTCAGCGCAAAGCATCCGAGTAAACTATATTGAAAGTTGACCCGTCCAGCACGTGAACATGAAGATTTCTAGAACTGCTAACCCGGGAAAGAGCGACGTATAACTGACCATGCGAGAAACAACTGACACCGATATCTACTCCAGCAACACGAAAAGTCTGCCCTTGAGCCTTATTTATTGTCATTGCAAAACACACCGATACTGGGAATTGCGTTCTTTTAAATTGGAATGGAAAATTATTTAGTATTTTGGGAATTCTGGGAATAAAGACGGTTTCTCCTGCACCGTAACCTGTTAAAATTTGAGATATCCAAATAGAATTATACCCAGAAATATGTACCACTTACAACAGAAAAAGAAATGAAAATAAAGCTGAAACGCCTGTACAATGCTATCTGCCTATACCTATATCACTTAAAAATAAACACCTATGACTACAATAATTAATAAAAGTACCTACGCTTTTACCGAAAAAATACAAAAAAAACTGAACAAAAATTGGCCAAAATTTGGAATTTGACCGAATATTTATACACTACCAAAACAACTAATACCTATTTTATAAAATAACAACGAAAGAAATTCAAATAAACTATTTAAAGACTAAAAGTCGCGCTGATAAGCCCGGTTTATAATATCAATTATTGTCTGTCAATAAAATGGAACGCTCTGAACGCATCAACAGCCAAATATTGAATGAATTATAAAGCTTGCGCTCGCCTCCCGGCTATACCCTAACGCGCCGCGAGCCGCGTCGAGCGCGGCAACCGTTACGCAAAAATAATCCTTATATCATTCAGTATTCACGCGCGATGGGTTATTAGCGTATTTCATGTATAAGTTTGGTGTTTCTATACCGATTTCTATGATTCTTTTTTTATTGAATAGGTAATAATGTTATTTATTTTAATTAGGGATGAGTGAGAGTATTATAAACGTAAGAGTAAACAAATATAATCAGAAAGCTCCGAACTGCTAAGCTATCGGGATTTACACGTGTTATTGTGATTCAACCATAAAATATAGACATATAATGTTCTGGGATATTTTTTATATAATTTTATGAAGAATATTTATGTCATACATGATTTCTATGTAGCTTTAACCATTAAGGCTGCACACGCGACGGAAGCTTAAAAAATGAAGTAATTTCTCCCGTTTTTCCAACATTTCCCTTCACTGCTCTGCTCCTATTGATTGTAGCGTGATAATAAGTATACTATAACCTGCCCAGGAGTATGAAGAATAATTTTACCAAGTTTCGTTAAAATCCGTCGAGTAGTTTTTGTTTCTATAAGGAACATACAGACAGACAGACAGACAGACAAAAATTTTACTGATTTCATTTTTGGCATCAGTATCGATCACTAATCACCCCCTGATAATTATTTTGAAAATATCTTTCATGTACAGAATTGACCTCTCTACAGATTTATTATTAGTATAGATATAGATAGATGTGTACGTTTGTCTATACAGAAGCTATAACCATTCACGATGACAACATCTTTTCCTCTTGCATTTTTATAATGTTTGACTAAAACAAAAAAACGGATTGAATTTGAATAAAGAATTAAAAAAAAGCAAACTTTCAAATAAATTAACTCAGCGGTAAAGTTTATTAATACAGCTGATGTCACGCATATTAAGCATTAATAGCTAAACAGGATGTATATAAATTAAAACAAAAGTACAAGCTAACATCAGTAATCATATTTATTTCTTTTTTTATCAGTTCAGTCATTAAGAGATTTAGCAATAACGCATAACTCTAGTGGAAATGTAAGAACGGAGCGCATATATCCGACGCAGGCGCTTTCTATACTAAGATTGAATTTCACACAAACACGCAACTCTAATTAATAATTGATAATATCTAATTGATAAATATATATAAACCATACCGATCTAAAATGCTGAATGAAATAACTGGTTCATAGGATTATGAACACCGTAAGTGCTAAGAGATTCAAGTTGATCATGATTATGATCGAATTCCGTGCTATAAAGAAGAACGGTGTCAGAACCCATTTCATAATGCAAGTGTATCTCCGCGGCGCATTGCGCGCCGATGCGCTTTGCTCTATTGCAGCGGTAGAACCGTTTGATGGCCGTCTTGGTTCTCCGAGTGTATTTAAGGGACCAGGTCTTTTCATCTTTGACTGCTCTTTCTGCAATTGCTTTGTTTGGAAATCTTCTTATTTCTATCCATTCTTTTGGATTATTTGGCTTCCTTTTATGTGTGTGCTGATTTACTGTAAGATTATAAACTATTTAGTACTTAAAAGTGTACAGGTAACAAATTTGGATTTTTAGCACTTATTCATAATTGTATTTTCAATTGATTTCAGACTTACACTTAAAAACTAAAAAATGCCAGCATGCCGAATGCCGCCTGCCGAATGCCGATTGCCACCACATCCACCGCGCTGACTCTCATCACTGCCAACACCCAGCGGCCTATGCAGCTTTGTTTTTTACATGTTATAACTTATCTTTAAATATTTGTCTTCATTCACTAGTTACATTTATGTAGTCCTCAAGTGTTTTCTGTGCCGGTAAATTGATGGATTAAAACAAGTAATGATTAACAATGGCGTGCTTCTACAGCAGAGGTTTTGATAATATCGATTATCGAAATATGAATCTCGTGATTATATTATTATGAACCTATTTTATTTTGTCTTTATTAGAGCTAGATTCTGCATTGCTTCGTGCGATACTGAGTGCCAAAAAAGTTTTTTTTTTTTAGAAAGTCTTTCTAAGTTTCTGTTTTTGGTAAGGATACCAGTTAGCAACAAAATCGAGTACTATTTGTGGATCCCAAGCACGGACATATTTAGACAAAAGAGTTCTTATTTATAGGCACCTTCAAGTAACCTGGAGACGTGATCGTCTGAGCATATATTATTACCCAGCAGTAGAGCTATAGCGGAACGATATTTATTTAGAGATCCATAGGAATCTCCTGTATTATAAAGGTCAAGCGAAATAGAAATTACAGTTTCTATTGAACTATTAAATGGATTAAAAAAAATTCATTACAAAAAAGCCACTGTAATTTCAAAATACCACTCTGGAGATAATGGCGGCTCCCAGGGTCAGGTCAGTGCTAGCGAGGCAGGCTTCGTTCTAACAACAAAATGTATACTTATTATCATTAAAATAAGAGTATCCAATCTCAATAACGTATTTAAATCAGTTTTTGCACAGTAGTTATTTTTATTAAAATTTATCTAGATTATTATAACCTAACAGTGAACGTTCAATGGTTATGATATCTATTTATTACAGTGACTTCATCATCAACGGACTTCAACGCCGCTCTGCATCTCCTATTGTTGGAACACTGCCATCTTATTGTTCCGTTAGCGAACACACGCTGCACGTTGAATGTGTATCGGCCTATTTGTATAAGTTTGCCACCTCTGCGTGAAGTTACATACAATGGCACATCATACTCTGTAAAATTAGTTTTAGGAAAGTAGTATCAATCAAAATACTAGGGCTTTTTTTAAGTTAATTAATGCTCAATTATTGAAGATCAGAAAAATATACAGGGTTTTTGGTACACAGTTGGGCAAACTGAAATGGGGGTTAGTGCCTATTCTGAACATACTTGCTTTAAGTCATACTAGCCTCTCATTTATAGTTTAGTAAATATAATTGATTTTCATAATTTTCAAAAAAAAACCCTTTTCATCTTCGAGTCTAAATAACTTTTTTTCTTGTATGAGTACTTACCTTCTCAAAATAAGTTTTATTCGTATTTTAGGTACAATCTTATCATAACCAAATGAGTATTTGATGCATTAATTCAAGAAAAAATAGTGTAAGGATAAATGTTTTTTTTCTGAACTGCATAAGTTTAATTACAAACAGGCTATTTAAATCGTATTGGCATTTTCGAGGAAAATCCACGACATTCAAAATTAAACAAACAAACAATACTGAAATCTATCCAAACTATATTTAGGTAAAGGTACTTACATAATTATAATAAAATTTAAATACAATACGCGACCTTGAAAACTTCACAAGTAAATTTATGATCTAAATGAACATGGAATTCAAAAGATTGAATTGTTTTTTATATATTCAGCAATTAAATGAGTCTTTCTCTGTTTACAAGACAATGTGTTTTTGTGTAAATACTAAAGTGGCTCTCAGCAAGTCACTCAGCACCTTACAAACATCCCATCCTTGATAGCATGAACAGGCGGTGGATGTGAGTGATGTTCGGATAATATATCCATCCAAGTCTGTCGTCATGTGAGACTTGCAAGTGTTGTTCTTCGTACAGACCCATCTTGTAGTTTTTATATGCCTATTTCTAGGATAAAAACTGTAGCCGTGGTACATCGCTATTATCTTCCCTCGTGGAGTGAAGTAAATGGTTGCTGTAAAGTAAATAAGAATCATATATTAAGTTTAGATAGCTCTTCAATAATGGAAATAGTTCGTCGAAAAAATTTGTTGCTATGAGTATGAGGGGAGAAAACAAAGAATTGACAATACGAACAAAATATGTGTAGGTACCTCCCAAACGACAAAAAAAAACAACAAAACTTTTCAAATTAACATACATATTTATACGTTACACTGATAAAAACTCAGATACCACAAAATATCAAGATCAAGAAGAAGAAATCAGACGAAAGTTGTGACAAGCGACTTGTGGCAGAAAAGCGTTGCTAACATGTCTGGTCCCTGATGCAGAAACACGAAACTTTCGGTCTTCATATAGAGATCAAATATATGACACGCATACACTACAAAAGCCAACATTCATTTATCGTCGTGGTAGGTTATTCTTGATCAACAGAAGCAGATTGAGCACTGAGCTATTTATGTCAAAGATCTATTTCAGGATAACAGTCGTGAATTAATTGACAATAAAATACAATCGCCAATGGACCAGCTACACTAAAATCTGAAGTTCTCAACGTCTGAAAACCTTCACAACCTTCGTGTGGAAATACTGAAACTACTTGAACCGGAGAACATAATATGCATTCAAACATAATATGCCAGGACTTTCGAAAATATACCTATCTATCATACACACGCGCATTTGAACCAAAGCAGAACAGCAGATTGGAGAAAGCCTGTTTGGAGTCCGACTAGGTATAGGTACAAGGGTACCACAAAGTCCTTTATCGTGCCAGGGTCAATCGAAAAGCTATCAATCAGTCCAGTAGGGTTCGTAGTTGTAAAGTAAACACCGATAACAGATACAGAAATAACACGTGAACGTACACTGCACTGCAGCGAAATGACTGTGACTATGATTCGGGAGCGTGGCGGAGCAGGTAGAGGGAATTATTTTGTAATTGGTTATCTTTATATGCATGCTCCGCCCACTGTTGTGCACTAATGAATAGATAAATGAGTAGATATTTTGGAATTATTCGTCAACAATACGTCAACAAAATGAAAGTTTAAAGGTAAGATACCATGGGAACCCCATCCATTTGAGAAACGTCACCATAGTAAAAAAATATCATCTTGCCAAGGGTTATTAATTGAGCTACTTTTTATTTTTGATGATGGGTTGACGGGGTGGCGATTCCGCCCATGGTCTTTTGTTCAAGGGTTTTCAAAGTCTTTGAATAATTTATTTTACAATTAAGATAAAATAAATTAAGGAATAAAAATATATTTATTAATTCAGACTCTTTTATTGTATTGTATACTATTTTATACTAAAATACTTACGTCAATCAGCTGTGTGAGTTGTTATACAAAACTATTCTATTATCAAACATAGTAATAGAGCTTTTTGCGTTGTCGTCTCGAGCAGTACCACAAGGAGTGCAGGCCGGAGGTTTTAAACTTGTTGAAACGGAGACCGTCGACCACTAAACACGTGCCTCTGCGTTTCGATGGTATAAATCTAAAATCTAAAAGAAAGTAAGAAACGTAAGTAGGTAAATATAATAAACATAAAGCCAAAGCTTAGTTGACAAAGCGTGAAATCATATTTTTTTCTTGAAAAAATATATTTCAGAACCTGTATTTTTTTTCGGGATGAAATGTAGCCTTTGAACTATTCCAGACAAAATAAACTGTGAATTTTTTTCCAAATTACGTTTAGCAATTCTGTTGCAAGGCCATCCATCCGAATTCAGCAACATCTTCACTAATCAGGTTAGATTGAAGCGTAACGCAGATTTATAAGTACATATTTTTTCAACCACGTCGACTTAAAAAGTCTTTCCAGCACTCAATAAGCGTATCGTAAACCACGACTAGTCCAAGCTACCCGCTTAGTGATATGTGCAGAATCCTCTCATGGGTCGTCCGGCTAGCGACTTCTCTTCATATAAAATCTCATGCCAAATATCATCGCTCCATCGCTGATGTGGTCCGGCAATGTTTTGTGACGAGCCAGTTCTTTTCTCAGCCCGCGTACTGTCTCTTAATATCTCAGTGCTACCATATGCTAAATTTGCACAAGGTTTTACATTCCTTGAAAAATTAATACAGAAATAAAAAGACATTTAGGACTCCGGATTCCTTTAATTCCTTAATACAAATCACAAGTCCGACTCTCTATATACAAGTTGTACCGTAAAAAATGGACCAACGGAATGTGGGTGATAGAGGGGATCATTACCTAATAGGAAAATCAAATTTTAATATCCTAGGCCTCGGAGTTTTGAAACTATGTTTTTTTTCATGTTATTTAAATTCACATACAAAAACAAATTATTTCAATTTTTACAAAAAGTTTTTTTTTTTTCACTTTTCATATAAGGGAGTTAAAAAGTATTTGTCTCCCTTGTAGGGCGAATGTCAGGAGATGAGTAAAACCATCGAATGTAGATATAAGACTGCCTTTATTATAACAAGAATTTGAGTAATATAGTTAGCGTGATTACACTTGTATGTATACTTATACATATATAATTTCTTACTACTAGTACACCTTCCATCCGAAAGAAAAAAAATGTGACAATATAAGGAAACATTTTTTTTTATATTTCTAAGTTATTGTTATATTTAAGTACAGTATAATATAGGTAAGTATAAGTACTTTTTATAAAATTACGTTTATCTATCGTTTACATCTTTTAAAAAAATTGAATACAGTGGATAAGTACATTGTTAAACAAAAAAATAATTAATATACTATTTAAACTAAACAAAGTGTTATTTATTGGATATACAATTTTGTGCGATTTTTATGCACTAATTCATTTTTTCCATTTTTTATTATTTCTACATTTGGTTGCTTATCTTTCACAACCTTATATGGACCAGAGTACAAATCACTTAGTTTATTACCTCTCTCATTTTTTAAGAGTACTAAATCATTCACATTATACTTAATAGGTTTGGTATATTTATCACATACGATTTTTCTCTTTTCTTTAGACTTTATTAAATTATTTCTTGCCTCTTTTTGTGATAGTTGCAACCTGTATTTGAGCTCACATGGATAATGATCGTAGTTATAAAGTGGTTCTAAATCAAGAATCAAATTACTAGGGAGTGAACATTTTTTACCAAAGACAAGTTCATAAGGAGTAAATTTTGTCTCTGTATGAACTGTCGTATTATATGCAAACGACCAAAAAGGTAACCAACTGCTCCAAGTTTCAGGGTGACCATCAATTTGAATGCGTAGAAAAGCATTTAAATTTTTATGTGAAACTTCTAACGCACCTAATGACTGGTGGTGATAAGCAGTCGAGTTTAATTGATTTATTTTAAGTAATTTACATACCTTTTGGAATGTAGATGCGATGAACTCTTTCCCTCTGTCTGTAGTTATTACTTTCGGTACTCCATACCTAAGAATAAAGTTAGTAACAAAACTTTTAGCTACCTCGTCAGCTTTCTTAGAAATTAAGGGATAGGCTTCTACATATTTAGTTAATTCGCATTGGAGCGTTAAAGCATAAGAGTGGTTATTATTATCAACTTCAAATGGACCTACTAAGTCTAAGTATATCTTTTCAAAAGCTGTGTTAGCTGTCGTTGTTATTTCTAATGGCTCTTTAATGGGTAACGAATATTTTTGACACTGACATTTGACACAACGCATAACAAAGTTCTTAACATCATTATCTAACCCTGGCCAATAATAATACCTTTTAATGCTATTGACCATCCTTCTCATACCTGCATGGCCACTGCTAGGTAGAAGATGGAAGTCGTTCAAAATAACTTTTCTGTCATCTTCATTATAAATTGTCTTCACATTATTTATTATATGTATAGGTGGACCGGTCCTATCTTTCATAGATTTTATCTCTTCCACTAGTGTTTTAATAAATTGTTTATTGTCATCCTTTTTAATTATACATACTTCACTAACATTTATCATTTTGCAAAAATCATCTAACTCTCTCACAAATTCGCGTCGCGTTATTCGTGAGTCAGAGGTTAGGTATTTAATGTAAATTATCTTTTTCTTTTCAACATAACAAAACGTGTTACTTTCTTTGCTAATAACTCTTAATTTTCTCAATTTAATCAATTCTTTTTTACAAATCATACGCAATTCTACTGATTCTGCCGGTTTGACATGATTACTTACGACCTTAGGCTGATCAGACCTTAAATCTGTATGTACCATGTCCAACGAGGAGGAATGAGGTTTATTTATATTTCGCGATTGAGCACGTGTCATGACATTAACAATGTTTTCATTCAACTCTTTCAATTCTTTCGAACTTAAACAGATTCTAGATAATGCATCTGCAGTTGCGTTATCTGAACCCTTTACATATTCTACGTCAAAGTTATATTCCTCTAATACCAAACGGAACTTCATAAGTCTGCTCGACGGATCTTTCATGCCAAATAAGTACACTAGGGGCTTATGATCAGTTCTGATTTTAAAATATTGACCGTACAAGTAAGCTCTAAAATGTTTGACAGCCCAAACTATCGCTAACAACTCTTTTTCTATAACGGGATAGTTTGATTCTGCCTTATTTAGAGTTCTGCTAGTAAAGGCTACAGGTCTTCCATTTTTATTGGATAAAACTGCTCCAATTGCTTTATTAGATGCATCGGTTTGCAAAATAAAATAATTTTCTTTTGAAAAATCTGGGTAATCTAAAACAGGAGGTGATATGATACAGTTTTTGAGTTTTTCAAAAGATTTTTGACATTTTTCATCCCAAACAAAACAAACATTTTTTCTACAAAGTTGATTAAGTGGTTGTGCAATTTCAGCAAATTTTGGAATTAATTTTCTGTAGTAATTCATGAATGCCACGAACCTTTTAACTTCATCGGCATTTTTTGGACAAGGATAATTCTTAACTGTATTTACTTTATCGGGATCAGGTATTATACCTTTGTTAGATATGTAGTGTCCCAAATATAATATCTGTTTCTTAAGAAAAGTACATTTTGAAGGATTTAATTTTAAATTTACGGAACTGAGTCTTTCAAAAACATCCTGTAAGTTTTTATTATGGTGTTGTAATGACCTACCAAAAATAATTAGATCATCAAGGTAAATTAAACATTTTTCATTATTAAGTCCTGACATTGCCAAATTCATCATTCGCGAGAATGAACTGGGACTGGTTTTCAATCCCATAGGCATTCTCGTCATTTGGTATTGACCAGAATTGAAAGCAGTAAATTTTCGACAACTTTTATCCAAACTAACGCTATAGTATCCTTGATATAAATCTAAATGCGTGAAATATACACTACCAGACAAAGATTCTAAAATTTCAGTTATATCTGGGAGGGGGTACTTATCATCCTCTATAGAGTTGTTCAATTTCCGGTAATCTACAACTAATCGCCATTTTTTATTACCTGATTCATCTAATTTCTTAGGTACTAATAGTATTGGGCTAGACCAGTCGCTTTTACTAGGCTCTATTATACCTTCTTTCAGAATTTTACTAATTTGTCGGTTTATTTCCTCTTTCTGACTAACTGGTAACCTATAAGGTTTGGAAAATACTGGACTAACATTTGGTTTCAAAAAAATATTGTGAGTGTAAAAATCAGTGGTTGTTAATCTATCGCCTTCTAAATAAAAAATATCTGCATATTTTGCACAAATGTTTTGAATACTCTGAAATTCCAAGTCATTTAAATCATTTAATTTCAATTAGGAAAATAATCTTTTTACTCGGTCTGAATTATTCTCATTTTTCTCGAAACTACAAATATTATAATCGTCAAGGTCGTGAATAGTAGGTTTTATTCCTGACAATGTTATACATTTTTCAGTCATATTCAAAATTTTTATAGGTATCTTTCCATTTTTTGGAGTCGCTACCGAACTGGCTAAATAAACACCATCTTGTAATTTTTGTGAGCAAATAATGCAATCGGATTGAAATTCAGTATGAATGTAATGAATGGACTCGCATCGTGGCGGAATTTCTAAAACATTAATATTTTTATTATTAGTCAAAGGTAAGTAAATTGTTTGGTTCAAACCTAATTTCAAAGATAAAACATTTTTCTCGAAATCTAAACATGCTCCAAATCTATTCAAGAAGTCTCTACCTAGAATTCCATTTGACAAAATTGGTAACGAATTGAAAACAAAGAACTTATGATTAAAAACATATCCATTAATGATTAATGGAACATTAACATATCCAATAGTTTGTACTTCGCCGCCTAAACCGTTTATAATTACATTCACCCTTATTACAAAAAAAATGCTTTAGGACTGGTTTAAACCAGGACTAAAAGATCTAGGATTGTTACGGTAATAAAGTCAAAGCCAGGTTTAAATTACATTCCTATTACAAAACCAAGACTATTCGAGAATCAGATGGACCAGAAATCATTCGTGGTTCTAACATGTTGAACAGATTAAAAATCTAAAATCGACAACCATTCATTCATTTCTATTGGATTCATACGTCAAATGAGGCTGTACGGACATGGTTTACTGTCTTTTCTTTATGAAAGAAAATAAAATGCTTACGGCGCGTAATTCGAGACTGTTTTCTCAGCACTCTGAACTTGCGTATAGTAATTTGGAGAACTCAGCAAAAAAAGGAGTGAAAACTGGAGTCCTGAAGAGAAAGTTAGTAACGTAAAAACAAATATTTAATAATGTAATGTGTAATCCATTATCTATTTACTATATCGTTAAACTATTGTTATTTTATTATAGGATATATTACGTGAACTTATAGCTCAGTCAGCCCACATCATAGAAGACAAATCCACAAAAACGGCAGTCAATATCTTGAAAGTCAAAGAGTGGAAGAACATATCCAATAAGTAAGTAACCACTTTGATATGAATTACTGTTATTGTTTACTTGCTTTTATATGAAATTTACCTTTTCTTAAGATTCAATGAAATAACCGGCAAGCATCGCACAGTCGAAGAGATGAAGTTGGCTTGGAAGAGAATGAAATTGTCTGCCAAGTCCAACTTATCTACTCATAGGAGGGAGTCAGTTAAAACCGGCGGCGGTGAAAAACCACCTTCACCTTCTCACGAGGACTTGGCAATCATGGCGATTGCTCCTCATGATTTCGTAATTGAAGTTAATGACTACGATAGTGATGCAATGGTACCTATTTTTTTTTATTTAAAATGATTAATTTGCCTCATTTCACTAGAGTATCATTGGAATTTTTGTTTTAGACCCCCAAAGAAAATATAATAGACTACACTGACTCAAAACCTGGGCCTAGTCGTAAGTCTATTATGATCATCGACGACACTATAAATATGAATATCTCTGAACAGATTGTGGCAGAGGAACAAGGTAATTACAAAATATTAAATGCAAAAGCTTGATTTTATTCTGCTTCCTAGCCAGCCTACCTACTATAGCCATTTATATCAGTTGCAGATAACCGACCCAAAATGAACACAAGACATGAAAATGAAACCTCCATCACTACAAAAAACAGAAATAACAAAGAAAAAGGCTTTCAAAATAGGTAATTATTAAACTTCTAGCTCTCCGCCTACGGTTTCACCCGCATCTTGAAGGAACTGCTTGGGGTACTTGAATAATTTACAGCCCATGTATTATTCTGATGTATAAACTGCGAAGTTTCATCAAAATCTGTTCAGTAGTTTTTGTGTGAAATAGTAACAAACATACATAGGCACATACACACATCTTTTTGTATTTATAAGTAGGAAAGGATTAGCAGGAAATAGGATATGCTTGTCCAACACTATATATATTTACTTAAAAAATGATTTTGTATATTAATATCAACAACCCATAAAATTTCTTTTTCTTTTACAGAAATGACTCAGAGCGCCATACAATTGTGCAGAGTAATATAGATTTTAAAAAAAGGCACCTTGAAATGATGGAAGAAGAACATCAGTTTAATATAAAAATAGCAAAGTTAAAAATAAAAAAAATTAGAATTAGAAATAAGTATCTTAGAAAGTAACAAGAATAATGTATAACCAAATAAATATAATATTAAACAACTAGATCTTATTGAAAATGTGTTTCAATAAACTGTCTCCTCCGAATATTCCCTCTCAAAATCCATTTTTCACCAAATATAACTCAAGCTAACCTCAAAATAATGCGTCAACAATGTCACAAACTGTGGTACTAAAGTAAGGCAACAGATAAACTAGGGGTCTCGGTGGTTTAACTTTAGTACCATAGACAATCCGGGTTTAAGCGTTAAACTACATTTTGTAATACTGTTTATTTTAGTACATAGTTTAAATATAGACCAAATCTGGTTTAAACCTGGTCTACATTTAAACTTTGTTTTGGAATAAGGCAGATTATGTTTATATATTGGAATGCTGAATTCGATCGCATGTTTATAAGTTACGGCTGATAATGATGCGCCCGAATCGGCTAAGAATGAATAAGTTTTATCGCATGATGCAACCGATAAATGAATAAAACAATTGCTACTACTATTGGCTAAAATTGAATGACTTTGTTTATTCACGAAAAAACTTGTCAAGTCGGGGTTAATTTATAGTTGATTCCGAATTTTCATTAATTACATTTACCGTGTTTCTCTTTATCCCTCGATTTCTGCGATAATAATTATTACGAAACATACCTCGATTATAACGCCCTCTCTGTCCTTGACCACGCGAGTTCGACTGGTTCCACGAACTCGAATGCGGCGAGTTACCATAGTAGTGCCCTCGTTGAGCAAACATTTGCCGATCACGTCCATTGCCGCGTGGGCATCTAGAGTTATTATGAAAATTCCTAGAATAATAAAAATTCTTATTAGACAAACACATCACCTCTCCTGCGGCTGATGATGAAGGCTCCTCATCTTGGGCAGCTTGTATAGCATCTTTCAGAGAACTGTAATTTCGGGCTGAAATTATTGTACTGATTCGGCGATTTCGTAAACCATCGGAAAACTGTTTAATCGCTTGTTTTTCATTAATAGGTTTCAATATATTATAGCATTCAGAGTTTCCGTTGGCTTGCGATATCGTGAGATCCACAAACAACTTGGATATTAATTTTCCATAGTCAGCAATTGGCATATCATTTTGGCGTATTTTTTGCAATTTATTTTGAATTGCAGCGGCGCCTTTTTTTGGCAATAACTCTTTTTGCATGTCACTAATTAGGGCCTCAATACTTGAATAATCATCTTTAAGGCGTAATTTAGCAGACTGAGACAATCTACTTTTTAATATAAATTTGATTAAATTATTTTTGCATTCTGGCATGGTTAACAAGGAATTATAATATTCAATATTATCTATCAACTGCTTTACGCTTGTCTCATCATCTGAAATAACAGGTAATAAAGTCAGAGCCGTTTTTAAATCAAAACTATCCATATTGCTCGAATTTTGAAGTTTTACCATAGGCTGACACAAGATTTTAATTTCCTGATATAACAAAGCAAAATTTTTACGATAGTTTTCATAAAACAGAAAATCTTTAGATTTAATCGTACCTTCCTTTACTTTATTTTCAAAGTCTAATAACCATTTAGAATATTCACAAAAAATGTCATTTGCCTCTGTAAACTTAGTTTCTAAAATTTTACCTTCACGTCTACTCTGTCCTATTTTAATTAAATATGTTCTAACTTCCTTTAATTTTTCATATATCTGTTCTAAAGAAATATTCATAACTTACCACCAAACGTACTAGGTATATATCGATATTCACGATATAAAATATACTTTAACTGGTACGTGTGTACTATAAAATAATTATTAGATTAAAATATGACGATTAAACACAGTAAAATGAATACATGACTTAAAATATAAAGTCCAATAACGCAAAGCTCCTACATCAGCATTTACATTCCTGCTTACACCTTTAAATTATTATTACGCGATTATACTACTTTAAACACATTTTTTCGTACTTTTACGCACTAATACGCACTTTATACGCTTGTAAACGCCACTTTCAAACACTGGTGAACCGGTTACACTTTATAATACGCCCTGGGTTGACTCGTCTCTTCCACATTGGTAGCTACAGGAAGTTGTGGTTGCCGGAAAAAAGACCTTCGCAGGGTATTTCTATTGATCTCCTTGGTAATCCACTTGACATGACAGCGCCTGTACGTCCGGTACAAACAGTACAGGGACCCCAGTAGAAGTATCAGCACGATGATGCATAGTAAAATATTACTGGTGCTAAGGTGATAGTGCAGTTGCTCAGCTGCTCCCTTATTACTTCCCACTGCGTTCTGCACGATTGTGGTTTCTTCCTTAGTCTGAGAACCGCCCATCTTCACGGATGTCACTTTTCACCACTTTTTTGCAAATTACGAACACGTATACACGGTGCAGCTCAAGATAGAACGCCATAGCTTAATTCAGTTCATTAGTTACATTTAGAAAAAATATTCCATCCCATATACGGAGAGTCTCATATTCGTCGCGCGGATCTCTCGGGCAGGGTCGCCATGTAGGGCAAATGTCAGGAGATGAGTAAAACCATCGAATGTAGATCTAAGACTGCCTTTATTATAACAAGAATTTGAGTAATATAGTTAGCGTGATTACACTTGTATGTATACTTATATATAATTTCTTACTACTACCACAGAATAAGTAATAGTACCGGTACAGAAGAATTACTTCGCAAGAAGATCTAAATAAATTCGAGTCTTGCTACGACGCGATACGGTGGAATTCAGCTCGCACAGCATTACATACCTGCAAATTTATATACCTAGAAGTTTTGTCTCTTTCTATCGCATGCCTCTTATCTTTTCTTACTCTGTTAGGGTTGCTGCCTAGTGAAGAATAATTAACCTCCTTATTTGTAATTAAGTATCTACCGATGTAGGTATTACTCTTATTCTACCTTTGTAAAAAATATTATTTCAACTTACCTAAAGTACAAAATGAAAAAAAAGTTACGACGAATAATTAGTAATACTACCTATGTTTTGTTCACTAAATTTAACATAATCAAATCTAAACATAATCTGATTGAATTTGTTTCTTTTTATGTCCATTTTTAAATACTATTTGCGACCTCGATCATAGAATTACTGTGAGTGCTATTAGGTAGGTAGGTATCTACAACGTCCCGACGACGGGCGCGCGCGTGACACACGACCCATTCTAAATACGCCGGCGGAGCGCTTCGCTGTAGGTAAATAACGAATGTACCGCGCGGAGTGAGCCAGGCCTGCTACTACTACACCCTAATTACAATGCGATTTATTCGGTATTATCAATAACATAAACTTAGCTTAAACTTTTACAAATCTAAAATTACAAAATGAGATGTGGAAATTTGTCATGTTTAAACCAATCTGGTGCTAATAAAAAGTATGGTAAAAATATTCTAATACAGCATTTCAAATCATTTTATAATATATTTTTACATAATTGTAACCACATTTCTCAAAAACACTTGTTGCATTAAATAGAGATGTACATTCCATTTTTTTCCACATAATTGGGTGGTGTGTGATTGTGTCGTGTGTTCATGCGGACGACTGCACCGCTACTTCTGTCCGTGGTCACTGACGCGGTGCATTTGAGACGGTCACAACTGTTGCATCGCCACCTGCAAGTACTTTTCTGTTCTCGCTGCTTTTTGTACTTGTAACCGTGCAGGACAAGAATGTTCGCGCCCCGGTAAGTTTTTAAATATTTGACTGGAATAAAAATGTTCTAGATTTAGAATAACTTTTATTTCTTTTTATTTAACACGCAGCAATAAAAGTCCCAAGTGTAGTTGTGTTTTAGATGAAGAAAGAGTAAAAATGTATGGATACAAGTAACACTCAAATAATTATTTTAAATCATTGTATAATAAACGATTTACACAATTACTTTAAATTATAAATCAATAAGAGACAGTTGCAATAAATGGAATAGCGATGTATATTCCATTTATTGCACTTAAACTTTGAACTTAAACCGCGCATGATAAGAATATTAGAATATTGAAAATACTTGATTGAAATAAAAATGATTTTTGTTTAGCACTTATACATAATTTTTTTAGGAAATTTGACCTAACAATCATAGGAACTTTTGAAAAAGGAATGAAAACCAAAAAAATCAGAACTTGTTTATTATGACTTAGTTTCATAAATTTCAAGTTTTTTTTTTTTTTTTTCATATTGTAAGGATAGGACGTTTGTCTTCCATGCCACCTGATGGAAAGTGCGCATGAAGACTATGGTGTTACACGTCCATCCACGAGAAACCTATTCACTCGACACTTAAAAGTTCCAGGACTGTAGTGGTCAGGAAAAACAGACGCAGGCAGATTGTTCCACACCTTGGCAATCCGTACCAAAAAGGAACTATCGAAGCGTTTTGTTCGACTTCTTGGTATATCCACTATATACGGATGGAAGTTCTGTCTGCGTCTGGTAGTCCGGTGGTAAAAAGGGGTGGGTTCAATTTGGTCAAAAAGAGCACTCGCACACTCACCAAAATGTAGCCGATAAAATACTGTCAAACAAGCAACCTTACGACGATGCTCCAGCGTCTGCAATTTTTTATTTGTACGGTTGTTGTTATTTATGAGTTTTCGGGTTCTTCGGTCAACAGAGTCTAGCGCTTCGAGCTGGTATTTGGCAGAACCATCCCAAAGGTGACTACAGTACTCCATGCAAGACCTCACTTGGGCTGTGTATAAGTTGAGGAGCCGTTCAGGGCTGAAGTACCGCCGGACCTTCGAGATGATACCCAATTTTTTGGAAGCCGTTTTTGCCATAGACTCAATTTGTTGTCCGAAGTTTAATTTGGACGTTATAGTGACGCCCAAAAGCCCTAGTTGATCGGTGATGGGAACAGATACATTCTGGAAAGTGGGCGTAAGAGTAAAGGTGCTCTTTTTTGCGGAGAATAGACACGCTTGTGTTTTGGAGGCTTTGAATTTGACCAGGTTAGATTCGCCCCAATCGGACACATTCCGCAAGGTCGAATCAACGCGCTCAATCATAGACTCTCTCAAAACCTGGATTTCATGGGCGCTCGTTCGCGCATTGGATATATATCTCTCAACAACAGTGCTGTCATCAGCATATCCAATAATGCCTGGTGTTAGGAGGTCATTAATGTGCAGCAAGAATAAAGTTGCTGAGAGAACAGATCCCTGAGGTACCCCGGCATTAATCGCCATTAGGTCAGAGGAATAGCCGTCTAAGACTACTCGAATCGACCGTTCCCTCAGAAAATCAGATATCCAGTCGCAGAGCCCGGTCGGTATGCCATATGCTGGAAGCTTGCCATCATGCCAGACCCTGTCAAAGGCCTTGGAGATGTCTAAGGATACAGCTATTGCTTCACCATGACCCTCCAAGGCCTCACTCCATAAGTGTGTGGCATACACGAGAAGATCGCCGGTCGAGCGTCCACTGCGGAAACCATATTGGCTATCGCTTAGGAGCTCGTTGGTCTCAAGGTATGCCAGGAGTCGATTGTTCAATACACGTTCCATGACTTTACAAAGTATGGAGGTGATTGAAATTGGTCAATAGTTGACAGGATCAGCACGGCTTCCCTTCTTCGGTACTGGTTGTACGTTAGCCAGCTTCCAGGATTTGGGGACTTTACCAGATTCCAAAGAGAGTCTATAGAGACGCGTCAAAACGGGAGACAACTCAGCTGCGCAGCGTTTCAACACCACTGCAGGAATACCGTCTGGACCGCTAGCCTTATTCTCGTCTAGGTGCAGCAAGCACTTAAGAACCTCCTTTTGTCGAATATGAACGGTACCCATTGTAGGACCGAACTGAGGTAATTGGGGTGGGATTTTACCTTGGCTATCTAGACGAGAATTTTCCGCAAAGATACTGGCAAATAAATCCGCCTTTTCCTTAGCGGTGTGGGCCAGAGAACCGTCAGGTTTCCGCAGAGGCGGCAGGGACGGGCGACAAAAGTTCGTTTCGACCGACTTGGCGAGGGACCAGAAAGCTTTACTTCCCGAGGGGTATGAGGCTATTCTGTCTCCGATACAGCCTGTGTGGGCGAAACGAGCTCTCTTGATCACCTTTTTGCAGGACTTGGCGGCAGCATTGTACCTCTTTTTGTGTTCATGCGAATCCACGGCTTTGCTTCTGCGAGCGGTTGCCCAGGCTTTGTACGCTTTCTCGCTTACGCTTTTCAGCGGAAAAGCATTCAGCACTAAACCATGGGCGAGCTTTGGTTTCAAGGGATAGATCAGCGTAGGGAATGAAGAACTCCATTGCTTGACCTATCACACTTGAGACTGCATCAGCGCAGCACGATGGATCGGTTGATGTAAAACAAGCTTGCCGCCACGGATAAGATGCGAAGAAATGTCGCATTTCATCCCAATCTGCCGACTTGTAACGCCATACTCGCCTAGAACCACTTGGTCGGGTGTCAGGTGGCGAGTACTGCGATACAGATTTCACCAGACAGTGATCGGATGTCCCTAAGGGTGCAGTGACGGACACCGAATATCTGTCCGGATCGGTTGTCAGCAGAAGGTCCAGGCAGTAAGCAGTGTGGCCAGCAACGTCTGGGATGCGCGTAGGCTCGTCAACAAGCTGAGAGAGGCCATGAGTGAGCGAAAACTTAAAAGCCTCTCTACCAGCATGGTCAGTGTCCTGAAACGGGTATAACCACTGTCCGTGGTGTGCGTTAAAATCCCCCAGGAACACCAACTGCGCTGTGGGAAAACGTTGCTGAACCTTGTCCGCTGTACTGCTGAGATAATCCATAAGCCTCGTTGTCTCCCGATCTCCGCTGTGTGACCGATAAATACCAGCGTATACCATTTGGTCTAGGCCGGTATCTATGTGAACCCACATAACTGAAAGGTCCGGCACTTCTAAGTAACGGAGACGCTAACAACAGATCTTGTCACTGGCATACATGCACACCCCGGCGTGCGGGTGGAATTTGGACTCCAGGATGTAACCTGGGTAACAAAGGTATGCCGAGTCTGACGGATCACAGATCTGCGTCTCCGTTAGGAAGAGTAGGTGGGGTCTCTCCGTCTCGAGGTGGTGGTGGACATCATTGAGATTGGAGTGCACTCGTCGGATGTTACAGAAATGCACTTTAAACGCGAGGAAGTGCAACTGCTGTGTTACCTTACTCTTCTTTGGACCTTTCATTAGTTTTGGAGTGGAGTGAATAGGGAGGAGAACAGAAGTTGAGTGAAGCGCTGCAAATGGAACCAAGCAACTCGATAGGGAACGCACCTTTGGGAAACTCGCTTGGAGACTGCGGGGACGCCCGAACCCCCCCGAGTTCGCCATCGGGTCCTCTCAAACCGGTCGCCAACCGGCACGATGGAGCCTCCCGGGATTTTTCGCGAGGTGGCGGGGCAGCCTTTTGCATGTGGCTGGCATGCTACTTGGGCCCCCTACTACCTGCGGTCGGCCAGCGGTGCACCGTGCTTCGGATCCCGCTACCCTCCAAAACGAGTTACCCGGTGAGTCATTATCCTACGAGTTGTAAACAGTTCTCCGATGCAGCACGATTACTCAGACCTATCCTCCTCAATGGCTACACTAGACATCATGCCGGAACGCAACTAGGTTACTTGGCGGCATGGTTTTGTCTAGTGGGTGGTGACAAGCCACGGCCGAAGCCTACCACCAGATTTTACTGCTCGTTTAGCACCACCCAGGGACCACGTACAAGGCATCGAGGGCTAAACCTTGCGGACGCGAGCAGTTTCCAGTCCCCAAAGTGAAGCAAAAAAAGTTTAAGTGAAAACGATTATAAAGATTGAATTCATTATTCATGCCATGATGTAACATAAGTATCTTGAAACTTATTCGCTTACAAGAGCAGGCACAAATACAATTCAAACAATTTCAACACACTGTAGATCGATGTCTTCCAGGTTATGTATTTATTTAACAGTTTATGTAAATAAATACTCCATTAAATAATGAAAAATATTTTTTTACCATGAACCAAGTATTTCAGTTGACAGATAATGATCATTTAATTTATTTATAGTAAAAAAAACTTAAAATATCAATAGAAAATAAAAACTTAAATCTACACATTTTTATAATGATTATAATTATTAAATATTGTAAGCTATTTTAAGAATGCCCCATATAAATTTATCCGCCAAGAATGGGGTTAAAAATGAAAAATTAAGTACTAAATAACAAATATCCATCCATTTTATATAGAATCAAGCTAGTGAAATGGTGAAAATATTTAAGATATAAAAATTGCACAGTGTAAACAACAAAATTTGCATTTAGGTACTAGAGCACATGGGCAAGTAGGTACTCGCGCACTACACATTTTTTAAATATCGTAACCAAATCGTAGATGATCGTAGCATGGCCAACTATACCATGAAATGCTCGACTACGGTACTGGCTATATTATTCTCATTTATTATTGTAGTATCCAGGTTAAATTGTTACAAATTATTTTGTTTCTTCTGAGTAAGAGTAGCGTTAATTCAGTAAATAAAAAAATAAATACGAAATAGTTACAAAATTAGAATTTTACAATTTGGCAATGTCACAATTTGGCTACGACATATATCATAAAATTTCTTCTGGATAAGTCATGTATTATTAAAGTTGCGCTTATGTTGCCAGTACTTGTACTATTGTGCACAATAAACATTGGTCTTTACTAGATATCGTATACAGGTATTAAAGTTGAATTTAGTCATGTCATTATCACAGACTGACTAGCCACTTGATTTTATTTTGAACTATTTAGTTTCTATTTTATAATTTAACTAGCTTTATCCCGCAACTTCATATGCGCTTAACTACCCTTCTCGTGGAAATTTCAGAAACTATACAACCAGAAACTCACTGAAAGAACCTTTATACCAATTATCACACCCATGCACACAAGGAATAAGTTTTTTTAATACAAACTAAAAATATATTCATCATATTTCCCGTGTCTGGGAATTTTGGGAATTTTTTTCGTAGCACAACCTGTCACTCTTTGAAGAACCTTCATGCGAAGTATCACATCCGTACACTCAAAGAATAAGATTTTTCATACAAACTAAAAAGTGCAACCCCTTCCCGTGGGAATTTCGGGAATTCCTTCCATAATACAAACAGACACTTAGTGAGGAACCTTTATATCAAGTATCACATCCGTGCACTCAAGGGATGGGATGTTTTCATACAAACTAAAACATCATATATTTCCCGTTCCCGTGGGAATTTCGGGAATTCCTTTCATAAAACAACCAGACACACATTGAAAAACCTTTACACCAAGTTTCACATCGGTGCACTCAAGGAATAAGATTTTTCATACAAACTAAAAAGTCCTATATTTCCCGTTCCCGTGGGAATTTCGGGAATTCCTTCCTTAGTGCACCCCTACATCCCCTAAAGAATGTATGTTTCAAATTTCAGCTCTCTACGCCCAGTAGTTACGGCTGTACGTTGTCTGTCAGTCACTCAGTACCTCAGTCACTCAGTCAGTAACGGATACATATTTGTAAGGTATTCCAAAATAGTGCTTAAACATTTTATTTAAAAAAATAGCCATCAAGTAAAGCCGAAACTCCAAAACTGTTTTTATGTTTACTGTTCTTAACTGCTAATTCAATACTAGGTATTCTATTACTTTAAAAAGCCCTCAATACTTATCTATTATATGTTATTATTTATTATATATACTACGTATATTATACTCTGTGAATGATAGCATATTGATTACCTTCATCATGCTATCATACACAAATTTTTGACAGAATTTTTCAGTTAAGTTACTACATTACACTAAATTTTCATATTCATAATTAACATGTTCTATTATTAAACAATATAAAAATTTTAGAAAAAAATTTGGTTGTTAGTTATAAAATCTTAACTATTTAATGCGTCAAAGGTATGGAATTTACTTTAAATCAATCAAATATTTTGAATAAAAATGAAATCAAAAAATATTTTTTTAAACAGGCGTTTTAAAAAAAAACTTACAAGAGCTGCCTATCAGTTAGTATGGTTATTAATGGTTGTGGTTATTATTAATTTTGACAACCTTATTGTCTATAGTGCTGAGTGACGCCTTGCAGCCGCTTCGCCTCGTACAGTACCAGTTCCCTTTCGGCCAGCGACTGCTCGATTTGCCCAAATTGAACCGATAGTTTCCATACGCTATCATTGGTTTCCCAAATCTGGTACTAGTAAAATGGAACTGTGGATCTGAAATGCAGACAATTATAGTTGTTGCGGGTTTAATCCAACATGTAGATTTAAAACTAGATGTCAAATGTAAAGAAAGACAAGTAAACTGTTGTAAGACTACATTGTAATTGCTTGAATCTTATTTTATTTTAAATTAGGAAAGTAAAGCTATGAAATTAAAGCTAATTAATTATGCGTATTTGTGGTCAGTCGCACGCGGCATGAAATATAATTAGTAGATTTCCAGCTGATCTAGCCAAGGCATTTGTTACTCTCTCTACTGATATCCTTTTGGTCAAACTGCACAACTTAGGTATTAGGGACAAACAGCTCCAATTCTTTCAAAACTATCTTTCTGATAGAGTGCAGAGCGTCGTAATAGATGGTATCCTGAGCTCTGCCCGACCCAAAGTGCTGGCGGTGTTTTGAGTTATAAATCTTGCAGTTTATTCAATATCCGATGCATTCCATATTCAAAAATATCTTCCTAATATTATAAATGTGAAAATTCAGATGTATGGATGTTTGTTCCTCAATCACGGCAGAACTGCTCAACGGACTTCGATGGCATATTGATAGTGTAGAGTCTGGAATAGCGCATAGGCTTCTTTTTATCCTTTTATTTCCGAGAGATTTGAAATTGCGCGGGTAACTTAGAGTGAAACAGCAAGTATATTAATAAATCGTGAAATATATGTCACGAATAATATGTCAAGGATGGTAAGATACATTTTTTTCAAATATTATGATATAGTTAGCCAATATATTATATTTATTAAAAAAAAATGTTGTTACAATGTAGAACTATTTTAAAGTTTAGGTACAATTTCATCTGGGTTATCATAACAAATGGGTTATCTGGACCTGAGAAGCATACGGTCGGATCTAGAAAAAGTGAGCTTTTCAGGAAAGCTAGAATAAATGTCGAAAACATTTTTGCCAATATTGAAGAATTACCAGCATACTTAAGCAATGCTTTGAATTATATTTATGGATAATAATTGTACTTTTTGTTATGTTACAATTCGAAAAATCTTAATGTAAATCCCTTTTTTTTTTCTCTGTAATCAGACTTTTTGCCTGAAACAAATCGTTCATTAATAAATTTTTTCGCAAATATAATATCATACGTCTGTATGCTAGCAAGTTTTATGACTCAACTGTAATTTTATATTGAAATACGACCCTGGGCCCGATGCGTCATTGGATTCTCTTATTTGAAGTGTTTCCTAATGCCGTGACGGAAAGAGAAAAGAATAGTTTTTGTATGAGTCTGTAACGTTTTACGTCGTAAAATTTGACACTGGAGAGACTTAAAAATAAGAAAATGCAATGTCGAATACGGCCCAATATGGCTTAAACCTCGTAACAACGCTCAACGTCAGACGTCCGTTTAATCCTGGCCACTTGCAAATAAATAATTTCAGGCATATGTTGTAAGTGCTGGTGTGTGTCTTATAATGACATGTAAAATAAAATATACAAATATTAATTGTGGTAGTTGCTCGTTATATGTTTACTTAATTGACAGCTACAGTTGCTACAGTCTGATTGTGCCAATATCGTTACTCTATTGAGTAATGATATCGTTACTGTAAACAAACGTTAAATATGACTTCGTTCTGAAGTTTGACCTGATTGTGTGAAACATATAGGGATATTTTTTATCGACGACTAAAACAACGTTCGACTTCCATTGCAACAGATGGTAAGTGCAGATGTGGTCAGAAATAGCATTACATGTGTTTAGCAAAGGTCTGGCTCTTCATAAACCATTTGAAGGGTGGTTGGTGACTAGCCAGGTGAAATTAGGGTTGCTACTGAGAAGAGGGTCACTTGGATTTATAGTCGCCCTTTTACAACATGTTTATTCCGAGGTGCTGGGGCTATTCTAAGCCGATCTAACATCTTTGCAGTTTGATGATATTGTGAGTGTTACTAAAATAAAAATGACCAGGTACAATTTAATCCCTTTATTATCATACAAAAACTTGGATGGTAAATAGAAAATAATCTTCAAGTCAGGTAAAGATTTCCCTTATACAGGGTTAATTTAATTCGCGTATCACCTCTTGCAGGCACATCAATCCCAACAACATTTTGTTCTACGACTTCTTAAAATTACTTAGTAATTTTGAAAATTAAATTTTTCCCGTACAAAAAATATCGATTGTCTCTAAACTGGCATTACTCTGTTTATAATGATGCCACGCATCTTGCGTCATGCCAAGACGCGGGGCGCGGGGTTACGGCGTGACGCAGCAAAATACAGTGTAATAAATATCAGAGGGAGCAAAAATTTATTTGTTTTTCTTTTTTTTATGTTATTTATCAAGATTTGTAAAGAGTCATATAACCAATGTTGTTAGGATTGATTTAGAGAGGCTGTTTGCAAGAGGTGATGCGCTTATTAAAATTAACCCTGTATTTTTTTATTATTATTTATAATTAATATAAATATATCCCCTTCCATGCTGGGCTGGGAGCGAAAGAAAAACAAAGAATGTGCCAGCTGCTTCTCTTCCCGGGCAAACTGTAAAAGTCAGTTAAGGGATGGAGGATTTATTGGGATTTTGCGGGCGACAGGCTGACCCCCTGTCACTGCTATAGTCTCTCTCTATCATAATAATACCTCCAAATTTGTCAAACGTGACTTCAGATGGTTTTTATAGCCTCTGGTGTTCTGCCTACCCCATTAGGGATACAGGCGTGAAGTTATGTATGTATGTATATCCCCTTATAATCATTTTATATTTGTAGATTTACTTTGAAAGACGTTCTAAACTTTAAAAGATAATTTTAACATGATTGTACAAATACCATAAATAAAAAAATATACATCTATATTACACATATTTAACGGTTTGGATTTCGCGTTTATTGTACGCATTAACTGCATTTAGATTTAATTTAAAATACCAACGTTTCGAATTCTTCGTCGAAATTATCGAAAATCTAGGTTTTGATAAAAAAATTAAAATATAGTTAAACCAGTAATAGTGCAAATATTTACAAATAATCGTGTTAAATTTGGACAATTATTCAACATTATCTATTTAATACTTTTTCGTGTGGTAATTTTTGAAACACGGATATTCGCACAGGGGTATTTGACACACATCACATATACGCCCCGTGCGCGAATCCCTCCCTTGCATCGAACATAGACGGCATCTTGCACGCTTTGATTTGCCGTTTATAACATGATGTCCACCGACAAGGAAAAGCTGCCCTTTTGGCTTTGGATTTAGATTAGCCACCACATTTAATTTTGTTTTGATTTTGCATAAAATCTTTTTTCCATGGGTGTTCCTAAGAAACATAACTGAAATAGAAAATAAGGTTTAGTTAAAAAAACTAAGGAACAAGAGGCATTTAACGCCCACTTAACAAAAAATAATTTATTTTCAATATAAACAGCTTATTGGACAATAAATTTTAAGTTACATAATCTCATCATTGCTTTTTTTACTAAAAAATAATAATTTATATGAGAAAATATGTACGTTTCACGACATGGTAGCCTCTTTTTAAAAACATGATTTCGGGCGTTCTTAGAAAGGCAGAATATAGTTTTTAGAAATTAAATAAAACAATAATGGCCAATTATGTCAAATATTTATTAATAGAGAACTAAAAAAGCATACAATAATGAAAATTGAACAAAAAAATAAGAACTCTCGTGTTACTCTTAAAATGCTTATTAAATCTCGAAGTAAATATGTTTAGTTGTCTTTTTTGGTTTAAATAATCAAAATAAAAACATTAAACAGGTATCAAGCTTTTTATTTGAAAAAAAAAACTATTTATTTTTCATTCATTAGGCGTTATGAAACGTAGTAGGCTAATGAAGCCTTTGAAAGAAAGTGGTGGTTTTAATAAAGCTCATAAGCAACAATAATATGTAATAATCTAATAACTTTCTTCTTTTTTCTCGATTATGTCATTTTATTGGCCTATAAATACAATTATTTGTTTAAAAAAATAAGATCTGCGAATAGCTGGTCATAAAATAACTGAATCTGAATGCTTCAAATTTTTGTTATTTATAATAGCGCCCACACATTGTCTTATAACGCCCCAGGGGCTTATGGCTGGGCGTTATTGGACGAGGAGAAGATATTACAGTTTTTGTATTTTTTTGAGGAAATTGAGTAAATAACTTTAAAATGGTTTACGGATTATTCAATTTTACTTACGTAAAAAAAGAAAACGTTTAAAGGAATGCAATAATTGCAGAAAAACAACGGAATGCTTACAATTTCGCTTTGAGATATTTTTATAGTAGCAACAAATTATCCTGATTACTTAAAAAGTAAATTTTCATTTCTCTACGAAACTCATGACAGACCTTAGCGATCATTCCAATCCCTGTTGCTCAGCACTCCTATACACAAAACGACAGCTTACTCTCATTCCTTTGCTGTGAGAGCGGTGCATCTTTGGAATTCTCTCCCTCTAGGGATCAAAAAATCACCTAGTAAGATTTCTTTTAAAAAACGAGTTAAAGGTTTTTTCTATAAAAAATTTGATTATATTTATACCTATTCCCATATCCTGAAACATAACTTAATTTAAAAAAAACTTATTAGACCCTTTGCTTTCTACTTATGTATATTAAAACTTACCTATTTATATATTTAACCTAATTTTATTTAATATAAAAATATACTTTGCCCACCAACTCAATCTTCAATCCTAAGGCTGGCTGGTAGATAATGCCATGTGGCATTAAGCCCACCTGTACAATGAAATGTGTACGAATAAATAAATAAATAAAATAAAACAAACACGCGTGACGCTCTTCGATCACAGCTTCTCCCTCACAAGATTTCGGCTCTAGGGTCACGCGCCCGCGCTTGACTAGTCAATATTGGACTATTGTATATGTGATATATACAATTATATGTCCCGGTAACATTAAAAAGGTATATTTTTTTTGACTTAACTTAATATTTTTATGTCCTATTATTATTTATTTAACTTACGTTTCGGGAAATCATAACTGATCAGGGGGTCGTATTTGAAAATGCGAGCGCTCGAAAACAGTAACAATTGGCCGATGATAGTATTCGTAAAGGCAATTTTATCACAATTTGTTTTCGGAAAGTTTAAGTTAATTATAATTTAATTAGATGTAATTCATGTTTCATATAAATGCTATTGCATTGTTTTCGAAGGGGATTAAACGCATTTGAGCGCTCGCAATTCAAAAATCGGCCCCCGATTTGTAATGTAGGCATTTAACAAAAACAAAATCCCCAGACACACACACTAACTGCACGGGCTCAAAGTAAGCTAAAGCTTGTGTTATGGGTTACCGTGCAGCGACCTAGGGGGAACCTAGAATATAAATACATAAGTAGATACACATTCACGACTCGTAACGTTTATTTTTCTTGCCCCGGACGGGGATCGAACTCGCAACCTCAGACGCTTTAAGCCAACGCTTAATTAAACCACTGCGCCACGGCGGCGTGGCGGTCGTCGTATTATTTAAAATTAGTATAAAATATGAGTAAAATCTTGTTTTTAAGTACCAGGGGAATATAAAATAAAAAGACGTTTCTAACTTAAAACATAGTTATCTCTGCGAGACATATTTTTTTTATTTAAATTCTGTGACCTAGGCGATAAGATTCATAATATCTATTTCTATTCATATGCGGTCAATTTGTGGATGGTTGACCTCACTTTCTAAAAATAGTTATGGCAATTTACCTAATTTTGCATTTAACCAAACCAAAAAAAGTTATTCTTAAATAAACACGAAATTAAAACGTAAGCATGCATTCAGCAGAAAATTACATGGCAAGTTTGGCAGATATAATTTCAAAATTCAATATAGGTATTGTTCGCGCCATTTTCAAAAATATAACAGGTTTTAAATTCATATTTCTATCGAACCCTTCCATAAATCCCATACCCATCCCTTTCCTTCACACAATACTTCCGCTAGAAGGAAAGAGAAAGAAAAACCGCCACCGGCGCAAGCCGAAGACAGGCGAGCTTGCTAAGACAGTGATTTTGATGAGTGCTTCCGGTAAAGAACGTCGGATTATCACCGCGTGGCTTCCTTGTGCTAATTATTAAAGGTCGAATAATATAATTTTGACCTAACCGCGTTGACTCTTTTTGTTTAGTAAATAAACTATCGAAGTGAATATTGTTGTGTAATTACGTGAATAACGGAGTGTGAACTAAGTGGTCTACGAACAAGACGCCTGTGGCCCCCTATAACCGCTGGCACACGGTGTCCTCGAGGACGACGCCACCCTTTGCTTGTGAATCCTCACAGGAAGACTCAGAGAGAGGAAGAGAAGAGTCTACACCAGGTCAGTGTTGTGTGAATACCTTTTCCTATTCATATAACCCTCATCCCTTACCCGCCATACAGTCCATTAATATCGAATCGATAATTTACCAACCATCTCCAAACCCAGCGACCTTTAAATACCCAATATTTGATGGTAACTTCGAACCGGATAGCCATACATTAATTTGATGGTTCGCCTTGGAACCTAATAAACCGCGTATTGATTAAGGGCCCCATTCGCGAAATCTGTGCGTTTTCAAACTCATTACAACCGGCCAATATTGTTTGTCTGGATCGGATAAAAATATATGTTGAAGTTTGTTTAATATATTTTATAAATCTGTGGATCAAAACACGATACTGAAAACTTTACTCGATCATAAAAAATTACGAAAAAGATGAAAATTTTAAGTGATTTTCCGATATTCTAAGAGAATATCAAACTTATACTTACAAAAACTTCTCATAATATTGGTAATGTAGCATAAAATTAATTTATTTGGATAATTTCTTTCTTAAACCGTTCTATTTTTTCTAATATAATATAATATAATAAAGACGACGGTGCGATACAATTCAGTACCACGCGAGGCGTCATGGAGGTAGGACCTGTGTCGCTTTTGCTCCCGATTTTCCCGCGTAATTGATCGTCTTTTTGACCATAGCGTACACATAACAGTACGACAATTTAATTATTTAATTTTTGTTAAGTCACATTTTATATTTTGATTGATAAATTAAAGGAGTATTATAAACAATTATCACTTCTGAATATAGAGCTAAAAACTTGTTTCTGATAATTTTTTTTAAGTTTATTAGACAACAAGTGCAAAAAAGCATATAATTTTTTTTGCGATAAATCTTTTCTTACGTAATCACCCGACGAAAACAAAAGGAGGATTATTATTCTATACGTACGTATACAGGGTTAATATTAACGCATCACCTCTTGTGGGCTGCCCCTCCACATCAATTCCAACGTAGATACTGATAGGTGCACATCGATAAACATACAGGGTGTAATTTTTAATGCCATCTGTAGGGAAAGTACTCTAAAGAAGAGATAGCAAAATTTACTCCAAAGAAACTGTCCTTTATTATTCAACAGAAATAAAACCGCATTCAAACATTTTTAAGAATTCACTCGTTTCACCTGGGATTCAAACCGACTAAAATCTGTAAAAATGACACCCTGTAATTTTATTGTGTGGTTCGTTAGAGCCAATCACAAGAATAAAATCTCTCTCACATACTAGGTTAATTCATTGAAAGGAAAACCATGAAATCTTCATTTTTAGATTTAAGTCGGTTCGATTCCTGGGTGAAGAAGAGAGTTTTTGAAAACTCTTTGAATACAGTTTTAATTTTTCCTAAAATAAAGAAATGTTTTATGGAGTAGAATTTGCTATCTCTATTATTAAGAAAACTTTACCCCCAAATGACATTAAAAAAAATTGCCATGTATATTATGTACAATATGTTCTGCTTGATTTCCCGTAACTCTAGGGTCTTGATGGGGCCATGTAATAGAATCAAATAACATGTGAATAATTTTTCAATTTTCTTTTGGTTTTTATTTTTCATGCAAAATAATTCAATTAAGTCAAAAATAACTTTATGCGAAGTATGACAACGTGGCGTTTTCTACTCCTTCTTTATCGCTATGCACAGGTAGGTACAGTTTGCGACGTTTTGCGGTGTACATTGTATGCAACTTTCCTCAACGTTTAAAATGTTTTTGTTGTTTATTGTATGACTTCAGTGAAACGCGTCTATTGAGTGGATTAGATGTTACACGGGTGATATTTTAGAACTCATTATATTAAGACCGAGGATATCTTGGAAAGTATGCACTTTTGAACCACATATTCTTTGGCAAAAAGTATTATTTTTTAAGTAAGGGAAAAAACCTCAAAGTTATGGGATATATAATCAATATATATAAAACGGTTCCGTTACTGACTGAGGTACTGAGGTACTGAGTGACTGAGTGACTGACAGACAACGTACAGCCGTAACTACTGGGCGTAGAGAGCTGAAATTTGGAAAATTCATTCTTTAGGAGATGTAGGGGTGCACTAAGGAACGAATTCCCGAAATTCCCACGGGAACGGGAAATATAGGATTTTTTAGTTTGTATGAAAAATCTTATTCCTTAAGTGCACCGATGTGAAATTTGGTGTAAAGGTTTTTCAATGTGTGTCTGGTTGTGTTATGAAAGGAATTCCCGAAATTCTAACGGGAACGGGAAATATTTGATGTTTTAGTTTGTATGAAAAAACCCATCCCTTGAGTGCACGGATGTGATATTTGATATAAAGGTTCCTCAATAAGTGTCTGTTTGTATTATGGAAGGAATTCCCGAAATTCCCACGAGAAAGGGTTGGACTTTTTAGTATGTGTGAAAAATCTTATTCCTTAAGTGCACCGATGTGAAACTTGGTGTAAAGGTTTTTTAATGTGTGTCTGGTTGTGTTATGAAAGAAATTCTCGAAATTCCCACGGGAACGGGAAATATATGATGTTTTAGTTTGTATGAAAAAACCCATCCCTTGAGTGCACGGATGTGATATTTGATATAAACGTTCCTCAATAAGTGTCTGTTTGTATTATGGAAGGAATTCCCGAAATTCCCACGGGAAAGGGTTGGACTTTTTAGTATGTGTGAAAAATCTTATTCCTTAAGTGCATCGATGTGAAACTTGGTGTAAAGGTTTTCCAATGTGTGTCTGGTTGTGTTATGAAAGAAATTCCCGAAATTCCCACGGGAACGGGAAATATATGATGTTTTAGTTTGTATGAAAAAATCCCATCCCTTGAGTGCACGGATGTGATATTTGATATAAAGGTTCCTCAATAAGTGTCTGTTTGTATTATGGAAGGAACTCCCGAAATTCCCACGGGAAGGGGTTGGACTTTTTAGTTTGTGTGAAAAATCTTATTCCTTGAGCGTACGGATGTGATACTTGGCATGAAGGTTCTTCAAAGAGTGACTGGTTGTGCTACGAAAAAAATTCCCAAAATTCCCACGGGCACGGGAAATATATGATCTTTAGTTTGTATGAAAAAATTTTATTCCTTGAGTGCATGGGTGTGATACTTGGTATAAAGGTTCTTTCAGTGGGTGTCTGGTTGTATAGTTTCTGAAATTTCCACGAGAAGGGTAGTTAAGCGCATACGAAGTTGCGGGATAAAGCTAGTATTATATAAGTATTAAAAAACACTTATGCAAAGTTGTATATTATAGAGGTGTTCTTTTTGATGTGTGCTGATAGATGCTGATGGGTGCTGATAGTTACTGATAGGTGACGATTGTAACTGATGGATGCTGACAGGTGCTGATGGGTAATGATGGTTGCTGATAGATGCTGTTGAGTACTGATAGGTTGGGTGCTCAGATGTGCTGATAGGTGCTGATGGGTAATGAAGGATGCTGAGAGATGCTATTGGGTTCCGATGGGTACTGATAGGTGTTGATGGCTTCTCATAGGTGTTTATCGGTGCAGATGGGTAACTACTGATAGGTACTAATGGTAATTTATAGGCACTGATGAGTGCTGATAAGACATTAGCACTGATGGTGAGATTAAGATGGGTATTAGTTATTAATATCGAAAAGAATATCAGTTAATTTGTTAGTTAATTTGTGTGAATGGGTTACGTTCAAATAATATTGCTTTGCCTGTACTTAAACGTCAAATAAAATAATGGATTGAAAATGTCTGTCCGTTAAAATACCTTCTTGTATTTATTTTCGTCACGAGTAAAATAGACTCTATTTCAAAAGTTCCAGATATCAAATTAGTTTGGTATCTTTATAATTTCAACAAATATGTTTTTGAGTTATGCTGCCACCTACAATTCTTTTGATGTACCTAGTTATTAATATATAAAAAGTACTTACTTCGTTCTTGAAAGGGAATGTAGATGGCATCTACCACCAATTTTCCTGTGTGTTGAAATTATGATTCCAGATAGTTATAATTTCACAGTGATAAAAGTTAGTTTAAATTGGTCACCTTTTATGTATTTTGTGGTTAAACTTTCATATGCTATGTTTTTCAAAAATATAGTGTTTCTGACCTTTATGCATCAACTTTAGTAACATTAAATTATATCTGATCGGTTCTTTCACGAATAATCTAGTTCAAAGTTCAAACAGACAAACCCTTCGGCTTTATAGATTAGACGGCTAATACATTATGACGATACATAGACATCTTCTATATCTATACTTATAATAAATCTGTAGAGAGGTCAATTCTGTACATGTAATATTTTTTTCAAAATAACTATCAGGGGGTGATTAGTGATCGATACTGATGCCAAAAATGCAATCAGTAAAATTTTTGTCTGTCTGTCTGTCTGTATGTTCCTTATAGAAACAAAAACTACTCGACGGATTTTAACGAAACTTGACAAAATTATTCTTCATACTCCTAGGCAGGTTATAGTATACTTATTATCACGCTACAATCAATAGGAGCAGAGCAGTGAAGGGAAATGTTGGGAAAACGGGAGAAATTACTTCATTTTTTAAGCTTCCGTCGCGTGTGCAGCCTTAATGGTTAAAGCTACATAGATATCATGTATGACAGAAATATTCTTCATAAAATTATATAAAAATATCCCACAACAGTATATGTCTATATTTTATGGTTGACTCACAATAACACGTGTAAATCCCGATAGCTTAGCAGTTCGGAGCTTTCTGATTATATTTGTTTACTCTTACGTTTATAATACTCTCACTCATCCTTAATTTAAAAAAAATTACATTATTACCTATTCAACAAAAAAAGAATCATAAAAATCGGTATAGAAACACCAAACTTATACATGAAATACGCTAATAACCCATCGCGCGTGAATACTGAATGATATAAGGATTATTTTTGCGTAACGGTTGCCGCGCTCGACGGGTATAAAAAGGCGGGAGGCGAGCGCAAGCTTCATAATTCAAGCTTCAATATTTGGCTGTTGATGCGTTCAGAGCGTTCGACTTTATTGATCAGCGCGACTTTTAGTCTTTAAATAGTGTATTTGAATTTCTTTTGTTGTTATTTTATAAAATCGGTATTAGTTGTTTTGGTAGTGTTTAAATATTCGGTCAAATTCCAAATTTTGGCTAATTTATGTTCAGTTTTTTTTGGATTTTTTAGGTAAAAGCGTAGGTACTTTTTATTAATTATTGTAGTTATAGGTATTTATTTTCCAGTGAAGTAGGTATAGGTAAATAGCATTGCACAGGCGTTTCAGCTTTATTTTCATTTCTTTTACTGTTGTAAGTTGTACGTATTTCTGGGTATAATTCTATTTGGATATTTTAGTTTAAACAGGCACTTAGATTTCCAATTTAAAAGAACGCAATTCCCAGTATCGGTGTGTTTTGCAATGACAATTAATAAGGCTCAAGGGCAGACTTTTCGTGTTGCTGGAGTAGATCTCGGTGTCAGTTGTTTCTCGCATGGTCCGTTATACGTCGCTCTTTCCCGGGCTAGCAGTTCTAGAAATCTTCATGTTCACGTGCCGGACGGGTCAACTTTCAATATAGTTTACTCGGAAGCTTTGCGCTGAAGGATTTTCGTTCCATAGATACTTAAGCCTCATGTGAAAGTGATCTAAACAATTAATTGGCAAATATTATAAAATGTCAATCGTTATCCTTACTAATATTATAAATATGAAAGCGTGTATATTTGTTCAGCCTTCACGCAAAAGCTACTCGACGAATCATGAGAGGTACTAGAAGTAACATACGATACTTTTTATCCCGAAATTATCGCGAGCGGAGCCGCGGGGACAGCTAGTTTAAGAATATAATCATACATTACTATTTTTTTGATATAATTAACTACTACAAATTTACTACTTCGTGTAAACAGGTGCACATTCCGAAGGGGTGGATTGAATTTCATTTCATAAAAAAAATAATTATTTGTAACATTCACACTACATTATTTAGCTTAAATTAATTCGTGTTGTAGTGACTAAATAACGGATCCATACTAAATAATAAATGCGAAAGTCTATCTTTCTGTTCCTTTATTTCAGCCAAACCATCCGACCGATTTGTAGAAAATTAGTAATGAAAATAGCTCCCAAACCCTACTTTTTTTCAAACACCCGCCCTATTGGATTGGAATGAGAGAGAGATAAAAGCTTACGTAAAAGATCTCAACTACCTACTTATCTGATATTTTAATGAATTTTGGAACAAATAATTTATGAAAGTTATAAATTAACGTCACGATATACTTTCAAGTCAAAATAGCACGATTTTCACAACAGAATTCAGTAAGGATATAAATTTAAAAAGATTTCATCTATAAAATGGCAATTACAATATTTATAAAAAATTAAATAGTAAGTATAGGTATCGCAATACTAAATCCAGATAAATAAAAAATATAGATTCTATTATATCATCCTTGACATAAGTTTAAGCCCCAATTTTACCGATGTAATAAAACGCGATCAATTCGAGTTGAACTCAGATTACATATTAAAACGAGTTCCGCCTTCAAGTTTCGTTTTCATCGACATTAAAAAATCTTAGATTAGCTTAAATCTGGATTAGCGCCTAAACGTCCAATTTTCGCCGTTTAGCGTGTTAAAACGAGTTTAACAGCTGCCTGCTGTCATTGTCAATGTGTCATATGAAACTATTATTTGTTTATAAAAAGGCATATTTTGAAGTGGGATTATATTATATTAAATTTATATTTCCCCATATTTGTTTATGGGTTAAAAGGGAAGGGATAATTATTTATATTTTTGTGTTTTATTTATAAAGTTAAAGTTTGTTAGAACTAAGATGAAAAGAGCCTTGGCACTAGGTTTTGACGAATATTTACATATATTTCAGTTTTTTTTATAAATATCATAATAAGCGAAACAGTTATATATATCTTGATTATTTACATCGAGAACTAAAGATTAAAAAATATCGTGATCTGACTTTCTTATTTCGTCATTTGAGAAAGAATAATTTTTCTTTATTGCAACACTTTGAACGCATCATTCTTTCGTTCATTCCTAGTCATACATATCATAGCTAAACTAAGTTTTATGAAACGAGAATACAACGAAGCCCATGAAATCCGTGACACGTAAATCGCGATCAAAACTAGCTTCTGATCTTGTTCTGATCAGATCTGAGATTTCTCAATCTCGGATCGAAAGGAAATCGGTGAAATCCCCCCTTAGTCATCGTAGAAACGAATTTCGTATAACAAGGCACACCATAGGTATAGTACTACTATATTACTGCTATTAATTATACTGTGACATTTCTGTGCGCTGACGTGTTCATTTACGCGACTGCCCGCCACGCAGTCCCATATAGCGTTAATGCCTACTGTGGTCGAAAATCCTCGCCTTAATGCAAAGATCATAATTTACTTGATTTCTTCGTTGCAATTTCATCATACCTATATTTCTTAAACCGCGCATTGATTAATACAAATTTCATAATTTACTTGATTTCATTGTTACAATCGCTATTGTAGGTAGCACACAAATTGACAAAATCCGTTTTGATAAGTCTACCGCCCGCCCGCTCGCAGAATTACTTAGGTACATTCTCGAATATTCTTACCGAGTCTTACTACTACCTAGTTCTTTATACATATTACATACATACACATATTATGAACATTTACGTTGGATGTTCTCTTATTGATACCTATCTGACTGCAACCCATAAATAACCGCTATTTCAACTTTAATACTTTCTTTCAAGAATAATAAACTAGCAAGAGGTCAATACCTACCTTTGTCAAGCTGTATTATTACACCTTTTGATTGCTTTATACTTATACCTATTAAGCTAATTGTTACTTGAATACCTATTCCGTACGATTATCTAATTGTTATCTTTAAATATGGAGTCTAAAATAAAAATATTGCAAGCTAAAAATAAAGCTATTTTCGAAAATATTACTCAATTACACGATTCATCTAAACATTTGTCCTTCGCGACCTTGGAGTTACGGTCGTCAGAGGCATATATGGCAGAGAGTGAAACAATAGATATTTTACGTCAAGAATATATTCAAAACTTAGATTTAATTAATGAGTTTAAGATGAAGTTAGACCCTGAATTTGAACCTGACTATCAGGCACTTTTAACTTTTGAGAATATTTTTACTCGCGTAAAACGATGCCGTACAAAACTCATGGACAATTGTAAGTCTCCGTCACAATCTGAACCTAAGCCTAGGACCCAGATTAAACTACCACCAATAAACATTCCATCATTTGATGGTAAAATAGAAAATTGGCCCGTATTTTACGAATCATTTAAGGCGAATATTCACTCCAATCTCGATTTATCAGATTCACAGCGAATTCAGTATTTAATTGGAAACCTTACTGGAAATGCATTAAAGATTACATCAGGTATTATTCCTTCTGGTGATAACTATAATTCGATTTGGGATAATTTAGTAAAAAAGTACCAGGATAAAAGAGCCTTAGGGTCATATTATATGTCTACTTTACTTAATATTAAAAACGCCACAAATAATTCCGCTTCTTTAAATAATTTCGTTGAAACCTTTGACGCTTCGGTAGCCGCTCTTCGACAATTAAAAATTGATAATTTGCAAGATTTCATCTTTTTATGCTTAGCAATTAGAAAGGTTGACACAAGCACCGCCCAATCTTTTGAGATGACTGTAAGAGATAAAGATATTCCAACTTATACCGATTTAATTGAATTCATTAAAGGTCAAGTTAAAATACTAGATCGAACCAATAATAATACTAATTCTTTGGCACGCGTCACATTAAACAACAACTCAAAAAATATACAGCATTCCCGCCCGCAAACAACCGTTCATACATTTGTTTCTAGAAATAATAATAGCAATGGTTCTTCTTGTTCATTATGTCATAGTTCTGAACACTATCAGCTTTACGTTTGTTCTAGATTTAAATCAATGTTGCCGAATAATCGATTAGAATTTATTAAATCTAATAGAGGCTGCGTAAATTGCCTTAGTACTACGCATACAGTTTCGAGTTGTAATTCAAAATATAAATGTAAATATTGTAGTAAAAGACACCACTCATTATTGCATTTAAATACTACAAATTATAATGAATCAACGCGTGGTGAGCGTACGCAACCACAGCCGAACGCGCAGCATAGTGAGATTATGCCGAGCTCGGCTGCTACCACGATATCCGCACCTGTATCGCTTTGTGCTCGCATGCCAGTTAGCCTCCCTACCAAGTCATCTTGTAATAATTTATTAAATGAGATTATTCTTTCTACCGCGTCTGTTTATGCCTACAATACTCATAAAAATAAAAGGCGTACTGTTAGGTGCCTTATTGATTGCGCTTCTCAGAACAATTTAATTACTACAAATTGTTGTAAACTGTTAAACTTAGACATCACACCGTTAACTAATTCATTTTTAAAAGGTGTTGGTTTAACTTCTCGGCCCATTAAGGGTTATGTTCAATTAAAGATTACCGCGAAAAATAATGCATATAGTTTCTTAATAACTGCATTAGTTATCGATTGTATTACTGATAGATTGCCGCTTGAAAATGTGGATACGTCCATTATACGTAATTTAAAAAATATACCGCTTGCAGATCCTCTCTGGCATGTGCCAGGTGAGATCGACCTTGTCTTAGGAGCCAAGTTGTTTCCGTTCTTAATATTAGGCGGGAAAATCATAGCTCCACCCGCACCGCCCGCTATTGAAACTATATTTGGTTATGTTCTTATGGGAAATAGTTACGGTAATGATATGTCACTGCCTAACGTGAACCAAACCTTGCTTCAGTGTTCATCTACCGCGTCATTCTTAACTTGTAATGAAAATAATATTCACGATTCCCTAACTAAGTTTTGGGAATTAGAGGAGGTCCCAGTAAAGAAATATTTAAGTCCAGCAGAGATGGAATGCGAACAAATATATGCATCCACTGTGACCCGCGACGACACCGGCCGTTATTGTACAACTTTACCCTTTTGTAAAGATCCTAGCGAGTTAGGTAACTCCCGCGCAGTAGCTGTCCGGCGACTGCAATCTTTAGAACGCAAATTACACGCAGATCCTGAATTACGTGCTAGTTATAACGCCGTGATTAACGACTATTTAGAAAAAAATTATCTATCGGAAGTAATACCTAACTCTGAAAATAATGACGAAGGCTATTTCATACCGCATCACCCTGTCATTAGACAAGATAAACAGACCACTAAGGTCAGAATAGTCCTTGATGCAAGTGCTAAATGTCACAATGGCGTATCTCTTAATGACCTTTTACATACTGGACCAAATCTTCAAGCAGACTTATTTTTGCTCTTGCTTAACTTCCGCCTTTTTCCAATAGCCTTAACTGCAGATGTTAAGCAAATGTATTTGCAGTTATTAGTGATTCCGGAGCACCGCAAATATCAAAAAATACTTTTCCGCTTTGACCAAACAGAACCAATTCGTACGTTTTGCTTTAATAGAGTCGCGTTTGGTTTAAAATCTAGTCCTTTTCTTGCGATGCGCTCAGTACGACAATTATGCAATGATAATCGCGATAATTTCCCACTAGCCGCTTCCATAGCTGAAAAAGAGATCTATACAGATGATCTGGCCTGTTCAGTTTTAAATGATGATATAGCTGTGGAGGCTTCTACTCAGTTAGTTAAATTGTTTAAAGCAGGTGGCTTTGACTTAGTTAAATGGTCAAGCAACTCAAAAACGTTACTTGAGAGCATACCTGAACCGCTCAGGCTCGCACAGCAGGTGGAGTTTGATAAACACGATTCTCTTAAAATATTAGGACTAGAGTGGAATCCAAGTGAGGATGCCTTTATATTCAAAATTAACACTGATGACCGCGTTTGTACAAAACGTACAATACTTTCATTAATAGCCCGATTATGGGACGTGTTAGGTTTCGCTGCACCAGTTGTGCTTTTTGCTAAACTCCTCATAAAGGAGCTTTGGTGTCAAAACATTGGATGGGATGACTCACCCCCACCAACGATATCCGCATTATTTAACAAGTTCAAGGAGCAATTACCACTTCTTATTAATTTAAAAATACCGCGTCATTTAGCTGTCACACAAGGTTGTACAATTAATATTGTTGCCTTTGCAGACGCCAGTCTTAAAGCTTACGGCTGCGTCTTGTATCTGCACGTGACAGATCCCGACAACAACATTCACGTGCGCTTAGTCTGTGCCAAGTCAAAGGTAGCGCCTATGAAAGTTGTATCACTTGCCCGCTTAGAACTTTGCGCCGCTGTTTTAATGGCTAAATTAACTAGATTAGTTTACGATACTTACTCCACTCGCGCGCCTATAAATAACATTTATGCATTCTCAGATTCTAAAATCGCACTCTCGTGGATTCACTCATCTCCTCATCATTGGAATGTTTTTGTTAGCAACCGCATCGCTCAATGCCATGAATACTTAGATCCACAAAAATTCTATCATATCGCTGGCATTCAAAATCCAAGCGACTGTTTATCGAGAGGCTTGCTACCTGAGCAGTTACTTTCGCATCCATTATGGTGGAACGGACCTATGTGGCTGAGTGAAAGGGTATCTGATTGGCCTATAGAACCCTTTAAACCTGAAAAGGGTGAAGACTTGCCTGAATATAAGAGCAAAACGTTTGTAACTACAGAATCACAAATCGTTCAATCAGTGCTCTGTGACCTAGCGCAAAGAGTTTCATCCTGGAATAAATTATTGAGAATAATTATTTATGTTTTACGATTTATACGTATCTTACCGCAAACTAATTATATTAAACCATTGCATTTAAATACCGCTGAAAAATATGTTCTTCGCGCAGTACAATCTGTTCATTTTTCAAATATTTTAAAGGACCTTAAAAAAGGTAACTTGCCCGCAGGATCATTACGTAAGTTAGATTTATTTATAGACGAGGATGGCCTCATTAGAATAGGAGGCAGACTATCAAATGCAAACTTACCATTTGAATCTAAACATCCCGTTTTATTACCTAAACGTGATCATATAACTTACCTTATAATAGATCACTTTCACCGCTTTAATTGTCATACAGGTGCCATTCTTCTTAGTTCGTTAATCCGACAAAAATATTGGATAATATCCGCTAGATCAGTTATAAGACAACGCGTACATGCTTGCAATGCATGTTTTAGAAATACACCGTCGCATCCTAATCCTAAAATGGCTGACCTTCCCGCTTTTCGAGTCCAAGAGACTAAAGCCTTTGTACACACGGGTGTAGACTACGCAGGCCCTATTAAAATTACGCTCAATAGACGACGTGGCCAACGCAGTCAGAAAGCTTACATATGTTTATTCATTTGTTTAGCTACCAAGGCGGTTCATATCGAACTCGTCTCTGACCTTTCATCTGAAGCATTTCTGTCGGCATTTAAGAGGTTTATATCGCGACGGGGTCCAGTTTCTTGTCTGTATTCGGACAACGGAACTAATTTCGTGGGTGCTAAGGCCCAACTTGACGAACTTTATTTATTCCTAGAATCTAAAGCTCATAACGACATAATTTTTAACGAGCTTTCCAACCGCCGAATAGAATGGCACATGATACCGCCTCGCGCTTCTCATTTTGGGGGAGCATGGGAATCTAATATAAAATCATTAAAATCACACTTATATCGTGTTATAGGTAATCAAATCCTTACATATGAGGAGCTTTTAACCGTTTTAACTCAAATAGAGACCATTTTAAATTCGCGACCGCTTTGTATTTTACAAGAGGAGCCATATCCGGAACCATTGACTCCAGCACATTTTATAATGGCTTCGCCTTTGCAATATTTGCCTTTGACGCCTCTCTCGAATACCTCTTTATGTACTCGTAAAACTTTGCTTGATCAAATGATACAGTCTTACTGGAAAAGATGGCACTTAGAGTATTTAAATAATTTGCAAGTACGTCAGAAATGGTGTAATAATACCGAAAATCTCAAAGTGGGAACTGTTGTCCTTATACATGACGATAATGCGCCAGCATTGCGTTGGCAGATGGGTGTCATTGAGAAAACTTATCCAGGTACCGATGGTATAGCGAGAGTTGCCTTAGTCAAAACGCAAAATGGTCAACTAAAGCGTCCAATAGTTAAATTGAGTCCGCTACCGTCACAATAAATATCATTAATACCTAAACCGCTCATATTATCTTTAAATTTAAATAAATAAAAATATTAAAAAACGTTACCTAACCTAATAAATTGAATAATACCTACTTAAATTTAAAAAAATATTTATAACTATCTAATAAAATAAATAAATAGTAATACTAAATTTTCTATTGTAAACCTTTTGAGAAACCCTAAGTTTCTCAAGGCGGGGGAGGATGTTCGCGCCATTTTCAAAAATATAACAGGTTTTAAATTCATATTTCTATCGAACCCTTCCATAAATCCCATACCCATCCCTTTCCTTCACACAATACTTCCGCTAGAAGGAAAGAGAAAGAAAAACCGCCACCGGCGCAAGCCGAAGACAGGCGAGCTTGCTAAGACAGTGATTTTGATGAGTGCTTCCGGTAAAGAACGTCGGATTATCACCGCGTGGCTTCCTTGTGCTAATTATTAAAGGTCGAATAATATAATTTTGACCTAACCGCGTTGACTCTTTTTGTTTAGTAAATAAACTATCGAAGTGAATATTGTTGTGTAATTACGTGAATAACGGAGTGTGAACTAAGTGGTCTACGAACAAGACGCCTGTGGCCCCCTATAACCGCTGGCACACGGTGTCCTCGAGGACGACGCCACCCTTTGCTTGTGAATCCTCACAGGAAGACTCAGAGAGAGGAAGAGAAGAGTCTACACCAGGTCAGTGTTGTGTGAATACCTTTTCCTATTCATATAACCCTCATCCCTTACCCGCCATACAGTCCATTAATATCGAATCGATAATTTACCAACCATCTCCAAACCCAGCGACCTTTAAATACCCAACAGGTATAATAATACATTTCAAAATGTTATTCAATATTGTCTAGAAATTTAAAAGATATCTATGAATACATAAAAAAGATACTTATGAATACATCATAAGTATACTGTTTGTATAACATGGTAAAATATTTAATATTCGCTGTAGGTAGGTACTATCTTATGGTGCGTACACATAGCTAGTAATGCAACTAGTAATGTAATCTGCAAAAAAAAGTTCCCATGATTTGTACGCCTCTCGAGCGCGAACTGAGCCGCAGTAGAGCGCGCTCGTGGCCTGCTCTAAGCTATCCGTACATTTTCTGTTTTTTGAATAACATCAAAAAATGCTCGATGCTCAATGTGGACGGGCGTTCGCGCGTCCGTTCACATTGCGCGAGCACCGGTCGCGAACAGGAATTGCGCCTGTGTGCGTGAGACTTGCTCCTGTGTAGTGACGCTCGAAGCGTGCTCTACGCTATCCGAGAATTGTCGGTTTTTTGGACAACATCAAAGGGTCGCGGATTGCAATTCATATTAAATTATTTTTTATTGTTTTGCATTTCATAAATATTGGATAATTACGAGAGCAACTTCAAAGTGTGATATTTTGTTTGTTAAGTTATCTTAATTATTATAATGTCAAATGAAAGCTCTAGGCATAAAACCAATTTATCCATTTGAATTATGTTAATCAGTTTAATCGTTTAGGAGATAAATTATAATTAATTTTTATGGTAAAGATGTTAACAAACCAGAACTTGTAAAGTTTTTGTTTTATCAACTGTAAGCAATTCTCTGCCTTTTCTCCTTTTATAAAATGTGGTGCGCCGCAACCAACGTCTAGGTCTTCAGCATTTTTGTTATGAATTGATGTATTATCATTATATATTGATGTATTTAAAAAACCGACTTGAATAACATTTTTAAATCCTCGTGTAAACTTTAGCTGTGGTGAAACTTCATATATGTAGGGTGACTGGTAGATCACTTTCCAAATGCGAGGACGTGATAGTTCAATATCATACTTACACCACAGTACAGATATCTACAGTAATTCAACTCGGCCGCATCATTGAAATAAATGCCTACAGCAGCGCCGTGACACGGCTGCCCGCCTTCAGCGTTTAAATTACATTTGCCTACTTTGTGTTTACTTCCATTTAATTTTGTGACTGCAAAATACTTTTTTTTATATAAACAAATAAAATACTTTGTGAATTGAATAGGTCAAATATATGGTCTTATGAATCGACCTTTTCACAAAAAAAATCTTCATGGCCGCGCTATCGAAACGGACGCTGAAAAGTTGTCGGCGACGTATCAAAGTTTAAAGTGTACAGAAACATACCTACAATGTTTCATATTGGAAATCTTAGAAAGTTTGATTGTATTTTTGAAGCTCTCGTCTGTAGGTATTCAGTTAGGTAGCGTTCTGACGCCGCCGTGTGAGAGCGAGATAGAGCATTTTCAGTTTCTCGACCTGAGATAGTGATAGTTATTGTACAGGTATAAAATTTCGAGAATTGTCATTACATGAATCTACCGACCCGCAATCTTTTTGAATAATGCTTTTTAGGTAAAACTATAATAGAATATTCTCGTTAAAACCACAGAACCACAGTACCTACAGATATCTATTATATTAGAGATGTCTGTACTGTGACAGAACGGTGTTCAGAAATTTGAGATACCTAGTAGAAATTTCGAGAAGCCAATGTTGTATGAACCTATGGGTATATTTTTAGTTATAATGTGATAGCTGTAAAGCTGTAAGTTGAGTTCTTTTTAATATTGTTTGATATATCTAGAATATTCTTGTTAAATCTTATGGCCGACCCGGTAAAATCTTATTACTAGGTACGTTATTAGTTAGGTACCTACGTTGTTCTTGGAACAATTACCGATGTAGGTTATATGTTTATTTGTCTTATTTTGATTGAAGGTATGTAGGTACCTACTTGATATTGTTTTATCGTGTCGAGTTGATATGTAGGTTATTTTATTACGATAGAAAGGTATTGTGATTATTTCATATTTATAATGTTCCAATAGTGTATCTCTAAATAAATGTGAGAGTTTATCTTTATACCTACCTATTGAGAGAAAATTAATAAGTAGGTATCTTGTTTTACGTTTGGATTTAAATCGATTGAATTGTTTCATTTGACAAGAATTATGATTTGTTATAAATCTGTATTTCGAATATGTTTGTTATTAAGTAATAGAAATTCATCTATTAGCGCAAACTTTAGGTATTAAGTATTTAGAAGTTTATGTTCTTTATGTTTTTTTTTTAGAAATTTGCGTATATTTGGACTAGGTAGTAAGTAACTACAACTTATAAAAGGTTTTTTGTAAGTAAAACACCCGCGTGAAACTCCTCGCAACAACTTCAGAAGGGACTAGATGTTTGGCGCGATGTTTCGCGGACAGAAAAGAACGCGTGTCGACGCACCGTGCTCGCGACGAAATACGGAAACATTTTGTCTCAGGATGCTCGCAGTGTATGTTCAGTTCGTGCGAAATACACGTACAAATACACCGAGCGCAGCATCGAGCGCTGGATATTACATTACAGGTTCCATTACAAGCAATGTGTACGCTCCATTACGCACAAGTTTCTAAAATCGTCAATGTATAGCAAAATATTTTCACTGGCAGATTTTTTTTTGTGCTTATCAAATGGTGAAAACAAAGTGCTATAGGCAATGGTAATATTTACTAAATGCTCATAAATGATAGGTAAGTGATTTTTATGTTAGTTTGGAACCCGAGAAGTCGTTTATTCGCGACTCTTACTTCTAAAATATATGTAAATGATAACCTATGAATTATCAGATATTATGCAGACGTCAAGGAACTAATAACCTCATAGGCTAGAAATATAATTTCAATTAATGTTGCTATTTTGCAACATGATTGTCCTTTTTTAACTTAAGTTACATTACATTTCATGATTACATTTATCTTCATCAAATTTACAATTATTATTAATGTCAATGATATTAAGTACAACACAATCAAAAGATGACTAATTATAAAATGGTGATTTTTTTTTAACTTAAAATCTGAACAGAACACTAACCAGGAAATCATGATGTAATACAGAATCAGGAACGAAAGTCTTAATATTATATCTTCATATAAACTCCATCTTTCACCATAAACTTGGGTGGACCATGGCAGTGCTCAAGACGACCTCGTATAACCATGGTAATAGCATTATCTGTGGAGACGCGCGCGGTGCACTTCACGTCGCTCGAACACTTCCAGTTGATCCAAAATTTACGCCGCTTCTTTATGCAGAAACTGTACCCGTTGACTAGAATCTTATTAGTGCCTTTCGTATTTTTCAATATATACACTGAAATAATAAAACAAAACGCTTGACACCTCAGTCGCTCGTGACACCGAAACGTCGAGTCAAAATTTAAAATGTAAATATACGCGATAAATCCGGTTAAAAAGTGTTTTATTTAATAAAACAAAAGTTAAGAAAATTCATGAATTTTTCAGGATCAGATAGCTACGAAATCTATACATATAATAAAATGGTAGGAAAGTCAAAACTGTACATTGAATATTTTTTTAAAAGAATACTTGGGGTATGATCTACAATCGAAACAGAAACAAAAAATTTATTGTTTTTAGAATTTTTGTCTGTTTGTCTGTTTGTCTTTCCGGGATAAACTCAAAAAGTACTGCATGGATTTACTTCAAATTTGGCATGAAGATAGTTAAGAAGTCGGGTCAACATATAGGCTACATATTATCACGCTAGCAGTGTTATAATCGTAGGTGCGTTTGGTGCTGCATAGCGTTCACGCAGACGACGTCGCGGGCAGCAGCTAGTAAGTCAAATAAAAGTAGGAAATGAAAAACGAAATAATTTTGTTCAAAATCCAAATTGTGTTTAATTGACACATAAGAACAGTTTTTTATTTGTTACACCTATCACCATTTCTCTTTTTTATCTTACAAATAAACCGCTTATATACGCGTCGGAGTTGTGTGCTGAGGGTTTCTTACCAAGTTATCGTCATATTTTGTTGTTAATGGCAACAAAAAATGATTTTAAGTAAGTACCTAGATGTTAGCGCTAAGGATAAGTTAGCGATATCGAGATGTTGTATGACTTCATAGTAACGGAAGTAAGTTAGCAGTATGCTATAGAGGGCGCTAAATGCAATGAATTAAAGTTTGACATTCGATTGCAGCGTAATTGCAGCGTCGCGGATATACATTGAGAAAGTTTGAGGACAAGTGACAGATAGACGATTAGGAAGGCCAGGCGGGCGGACACATCTTAAACTGACGGTTAATATTAGCTCGGCTTTGGTTTTAGCGTTGCAATTGTAAACATATTAACGGAACGTACCAGCGAATAAATATTGTGTTGTGAATAACCCGGTGTTATAACCAAGCCCGCATTCTCAATACTAAGTAACTGCCTAGTGATTATTCTATCGCGTTCAATAAGCCTCATTGCTCACATACTTTTGTCGCCATGTACAATTTAATGATTGTGGACATTATTTATCTGAATAACTTGATCATCGTAAGTAATAACAGTTGCCTTGCACCTTATATATTTATATTTAATACACGTCCATCGAGCTCTACGCCCTTTGCATCTATGATATTTATTGAACCTGTAGTTTCCCACGTTCAAGACTATTCCACCTTTTGAACTTTGAACAAATGAGATATCTGGAAGCAAAAGGAAAGGAATGGCGGTTAGCTACGTAAAATAAAAAACAAAAGAATCATGACACAAAAACTAATAAAACGGATAAGCTTGTGCTATGTCACCACACAGCGAAACTAAGGGGTTTACACTCAGACCCAAGCCAGTTTAGAAAAGTAAGTTACCTATACTGTCCTAACTGGGACTGGAACCCAGGATCTTTAATACCGCAGACGGGCTCTCGACCAAACTTAGGCCAACACTACACTACGGAAGCCGATCTTTAACACTTATACGAAAATTTCAAAACGTATGGAATGTGTTTTCGTTTTTCCTATCGATATTTAAAATCTAAGTAATTAATAAATCACTCACTTTTAATTCAGTGAAGATAAGTGGTGATAGGTACGTGGCCTCCGTTGTGCAGGCGGTCTCCGTGGTTTAGGCTACGTCCGCACAAGCAGGTGCCCTGTTTGGCGCCTAGAGCCTAGAGAGTCACCTAGCGAGTAGCTTAGTAAAACGAACATTCCTGGATGTGCGCGACCGGCCGCACTGCGCGCTCGTCTCCTAGTTAGTCGCTTAGCGTATATCTAAGCTAATAGACGTTTTGGTTTTTTACCGTGAGGTGCGAGGTATATTAAAGTACAAAATAGATGAAATATTAATTTCATCAGTTTTTAACCTCGCAAATAACCTTCAGTGCGTCCACCTTATATCCTAGCAAAGTAGCCTGAATACAAGGTACCTACTATGCTCTAGGCATCAAGCAAACCGAATTAGACTTCGTACCGCGGAGGCCTCACATGACAAAGACAACGATTACGCCACGGAGGCCACGTATCTGTACTAGTAGCGACTCGCTAATTGTGGGTTTGATTCCCGTACGGAAAAAGAAAATGTTTCAGGTCTGGGGGTTTATCTATATCGTATTTAGGTATTTTTTCAGTTTCCTACTAATACGCTACGTGGTATCCCATGTGACAACAGTAAGCTTCGCTTGCTTTGGGGCTATGTAGGTTTGGTTGTCTGGGGATGTAGTTATTTATATATATCGTAATTATGGTGAAGATCCTGCAAGCTTTGATAAAATCTTTCCTGACAGCGCGAAGATTTAAAAATTAACATGGAGAAGACAAACACACGTTAAAATGTCTCTGTAGCAGTTGCTTGAAAGTCGGAGGCTCTAAAAGTTTTTTATTATATTGTAAGGATAGGACGTTTATCTTCCATGCCACCTGATGGAAAGTGCGCATGAAGACTTTGGTGTTACACGTCCATCCACGAGAAACCTATTCACTCGACACCTTAAAAGTTCCAGGACTGTAGTGGTCAGGAAAAACAGACGCAGGCAGATTGTTCCACACCTTGGCAATCCGTACCAAAAAGTAACTATCGAAGCGTTTTGTTCGACTTCTTGGTAAATCTACTATATAGGGATGGAAGTTCTGTTTGCGTCTGGTAGTCCGGTGGTAAAAAGGAGTGGGTTCGATTTGGTCAAAAAGAGCACTCGCACACTCACCAAAATGTAGCCGATAAAATACTGTCAAACAAGCAAACTTACGATGATGCTCCAGCGTCTGTTTATCTCTATTTATGACTTTACGGGCTCTTCGGTCAACAGAGTCTAGCGCTTCGAGCTGGTATTTGGCAGAACCATCCCAAAGGTTACTGCAGTACTCCATGCACGACCTCACTTGGGCTTTGTATAAGTTGAGCAGCCGTTCAGGGCTGAAGTACCACCGGACCTTCGAGATGATACCCAATTTTTTGGAAGCCGTTTTTGCCATAGACTCAATTTGTTGTCCGAAGTTAAATTTGGACGTTAAAGTGACGCCCAAATATAGAATGCAAGGTGCTTAGCAGACGCATGTGGAATTCGCGAGACGCAATTCTGCCGCGCTCTAGTCAGGGAAATCCGCGCTCAGCAACCATCACGCCGCGCACAGCACACTTGCCGATTATTCATGAAATCCCTTTTCGACGAACACTTTTGGCGATACGGCCTGCCTCAGAATCTAGTAGTCACGGGTTCGATTCCCACACAATGCAAATATTTTTGTCCATTTGTTTGTTTGCATTGGGTTGGCTTTTATGTATGTATGTTTATGTTTGATATGTACGTATTTATGAAAAAAAGTATAGTTATGTTAATGCTTGTGCACTGTGCTTACTTTAGGGCTGGATAGAGCTGAAAATAGATATATGTCCAACAATATATATTTATGAATTATTCACTTAGGTACAATTCAACAATCGCCAATTCTAACTCCGTTCAGCTGCCGGTCATTATATCATATATATATATTTTTTCATAAATATAACACAACACATCTTGAAAACTTCTAGAATAAGATTTCTGTAATTTTCGTCTGACTGGCAATACCGCGACATGTACAACAATGCACGAATTATTTTTTACTAAGCAACGTCAGCTAATTACGAGATTTGAATACAGGAACTGTTCTTTTTTCAGACAGCATTACATAGGTTTCTTAACCCATTTTCATATTTTATTTATTTCTAATTATTTCTGAATACATATGGGGATTAAATTGGTAGGTAATGAGGTCAATATAAACTTAGAACTAAGTTTGGAGGCACACACTGAGAAAAACACGTACTTATAAACTTACAAATGTTTATTCAATTTCCACTTCAACTTTAGAGTTAGAAAAATGACGAAACTAACTAGTTTTCTTATTGGTACTTTTATAGGTCAACATATAACTTGAAATACTTAAGTCACATACATAGTTAAATTACTTTACCGACACTTCAGCACTTCAGTCTATAAAGAAGTCTTGGATATTACCTATTCCTGTTTAAAAGGAAGAAGTGACACGAAAACAGTATACCACCTGGGATTATTAATATTGATGTAGGTATTTAGATGTTTTATACCTACTTTATTCAGACGTCTATTATTTAAAAAAAAATTAGATCAATAATTAAAACCCGACTACTAAAAACACGCTCTATAAAGTAGGAAACAAGTAATACTTAGTCTCCGCTGAAATAATTATGTATTACGTCATATGATATGTTGAAAGAGTAGCCCTGATCGTATGCCATTTTGTTTTTATTTTATTATTAAAATGAATCTGCTTTGATATAAAATATGGTTTGTTATAAAATACGACCACGGCTATCCTTTAAACATATCTCTATCAATATGACGAATTCTTCTTAAAAGCGCATAGAAAATGAAGAAAGAAAGTTACATAACTATTTTTTGTCAGATTTTAATGTATACACCATTTCGTTCAATAAATTTGTGCGGGTTATGATTATGCTGTAGGTTACTGCGAACTAGTTGGTTCTCAGTTCTGCTTGTGGTGACACATGCGGGACACCTGAGGTGCGTGCTGGTGCATATCCACCTAACGGTACTTTGGTTTTTCTTATGAACAGTGAAACTGTAACCGTTCACCACTAGGACTTCCTTACCTCGCAGATTTTTTAATAATGTCACTGTGAAAAAAATATGTATGATGTTATAACTCGGTAATTTTAGTTAACACGGAAAGGATACGATTTTTTCTTCAAATATTTAGCAAATTAGAGGGCCAAAGATAAACCAAAGAATTGTAAAATACAGTCTGGCTAACGAAAGTAGACACTAGGGATTTTTGCAAACTTTTTATATGGCAGTACTAGCATAAATGTCAAAGTCGTTTTTCTGGTGTCATTGTTGTCAATCGAACGGATCTTGGTGGTTTTGGTATTTGAGATTTTGGAACTGTAATATTTGAAAATAAATAAAAAATGTAAATTTAGATAGTTTCATAATCAATGCAGGGAATAGCGATACCAGCGACTCTGACGATTTATTCCATATAGAATTGCTGGATTCAGAATTTCATTGCAATAAATAAAAATAATTACCTATTTCATTTTGTTTTTATACTTTTTAAGCTGATTAATACTAGTAGAATATCGTTTTAATAATATACATACATACATACATAACCTCACGCCTGTCAATAATAATAAACATCTCATCAAAAAGTAGGACAGGACCAATTTAGTTATTATTTACGATACTTTTATAAAAAAAATAATCAAGAATCAACTTTGTTTAATCCAAGTATTTCGTACTATTGTCGGGGTTACCATGATGCTATTTTCTAATTCACTAGGTTTTTCCAGTCTCTACTTTCATTAGCCAGACTTTATAGGATATGTTTACCTTTTCATGATTAAATTCTGCAAAATAAATTATTTAAAATTGTAGGAGCTTTTCCTCAGTTTAAAGTTCAGCTTAGACCTAAACTGTTAATACAGTTTTCTTTAGGGGAATCAGAGGTACCATAAACTACCGAGTTTACCTCGGTACCTCAAATGGGCCCCTAAAACGGAGATCCTCTGTAAATAATTCGACGGCAGAAGGCAGCAGATCAAGCGTTACATTACCTGTCAAATTTCCCCAACCAATTTTAACTTAATTTTTAGGGCATAGAGTTCAGATTCAAGTAAGTTTTTTTGACAGATTTGTAACGCTTGATGTACTGCTTTCTGTACCCACGAAAAAAATTTTTTTTTTGACATTGACAGTAAAAATGATACCTACCTTTTTAGTAGGTAATCTTTCTATGCACGCTTTTAGTTATAAATTTCCCATATTGACCGATGGTCCACCCTGTATAGCAGATATCCTACGTTATCAGGTATATAAGTAAGTAAGTAAGTAAGTTACCGATGAAATAAAACACTTTTTAACCGGATTTATCGCGTATATTTACATTTTAAATTTTGACTCGACGTTTCGGTGTCTTTTCAGACCCCGTGGTCACGAGCGACTGAGGTGTCAAGCGTCGGATTGATAGATTGAAAAAAGTTATACATCATCATCTCCATCTGTTTCTCAGTCTTCGAGCGTAGCGTTCGGGATTGACACAAAACGAGCTGACAGTATCTTGAGTTACAGGTCGTGCAGCTTGCTGGATGTTAGATTTAATGTTTTTCAGGATAGGGTCCCATGTCGGTGATAGTTTCCAACCATCTTCTCTATTGAAATTAGGGTGTTTTTTAATTTCAATCGCTTCTCTGATCATTCTAGGAATGTAATGCTTCTCTCTAGATAAAATTTTCACAGAGTCAAACCTTAAGTAGTGGTTGGGCTTGTCCATGGAATGCTCACAAACTGCAGACTTTGAAGCTCTTCGATTTTTTATATCAGCTATGTGTTCTTTTACGCGGGTTGATACGTTTCTTTTGGTTTGACCAATGTAGGAAAGCCCACAGCCGCAGTCAATCTTGTAAACACCTGGGTCTTGTAAAGGGATGCTGCATTTAACTGAGGTGGGGTGGTGGTGGGACTTTCCATACTGACCGCTATTTAAATGGAAAGTCCCACCACCACCCCAGCCAGTTACTCGCCGTAGGCTCCTCTTTGTTTCAGAGAGCACATGGAATCTGCGATCCTCAGCACATTGATGATGAACTGAAACATGTTGTCAAGGTGCTTCGTGAAAACGGCCTCAAACCACCTCGTCGCCGCCGCAGTGACCACGTGAAGCCTCAGACAGTCGAACGCAAACCTGCATTTCTACCTTTTGTAAAGGGTGTCACAGATAAAATCTCAAACATTCTTAGGCGCGCTTCAATAAAAACAGTATTTAAACCTAATTCAAAAATAAGTCAACATCTTCGCTCAGTTAAATGCAGCATCCCTTTACAAGACCCAGGTGTTTACAAGATTGACTGCGGCTGTGGGCTTTCCTACATTGGTCAAACCAAAAGAAACGTATCAACCCGCGTAAAAGAACACATAGCTGATATAAAAAATCGAAGAGCTTCAAAGTCTGCAGTTTGTGAGCATTCCATGGACAAGCCCAACCACTACTTAAGGTTTGACTCTGTGAAAATTTTATCTAGAGAGAAGCATTACATTCCTAGAATGATCAGAGAAGCGATTGAAATTAAAAAACACCCTAATTTCAATAGAGAAGATGGTTGGAAACTATCACCGACATGGGACCCTATCCTGAAAAACATTAAATCTAACATCCAGCAAGCTGCACGACCTGTAACTCAAGATACTGTCAGCTCGTTTTGTGTCAATCCCGAACGCTACGCTCGAAGACTGAGAAACAGATGGAGATGATGATGTATAACTTTTTTCAATCTATCAATCCGACGCTTGACACCTCAGTCGCTCGTGACCACGGGGTCTGAAAAGACACCGAAACGTCGAGTCAAAATTTAAAATGTAAATATACGCGATAAATCCGGTTAAAAAGTGTTTTATTTAATAGTATGAATCGCGAAAACTTAAGACAATATTAAGTTACCGATGGATATGGTCACTTTACGTAGTATCGCGTCAGGTCGCATCAAGTTGCTCACCTAGGACATCTCCTTAATAGTTGCGAAAGATTACAACTTCGAGTTGTTTTTACTGAAGAACTGGATGACTTAACCAGTTTGTTACCATCAACTATGTAAGTGGGTAAGTATAATCTTCAATTCTACGATACACTGCACAGTGTTACAGGATATGAGAGATCATAAACTAAAAACCGCACAGCATCACCTATGCAGAAGGATATTTGGGAACTACGGAGACCTCAGAAAATCCCATTTTATTTGGAAACTAAAAAATCAAACAATAAAAATAAAATATATCGGAGTAAATACCTAATTTTAAAGTTACACAACAGTAAAAGTATACCTACTTTTAAAAATGGCTCACATTTCGGTAGTTTAAGAGTTGAAAGCATCGAGTTATTATTGTTTAGGTATAGAGAGGACATCTCAAATAGATTCTTTCCACCCCGTGTTAGAGCCTGCAGACCTTAACTATTCGTACAAATTCGTTTCTCGCGTTATCAAGATTTTCACTTTAAAAAAAATTGAGAATTATTTCGCCATGAAACAAAAAAAAATAATTTATCATTAACTTATATTCAACTTAACTTATCCAATCTGAACACTACGCAATCTCTAGCAATGTGTGCTTTATTTGGCAGTTGTCGCTAAAATTTTCGAACATTCAGCTTATTTTTGACTTTCAGAAAAATGCCTTATTTATACATTTATACATCTTAATTTTTCAGAAGTACCGATTTCTGAATGTAACCTAAAGGATATCTATAATAATAACTAAATATGTGTGCTAGCTATGTAACTACCTAAATAAAAGGCGTAATATATTTTAAAGAATTAAAAACTAATGAAGTAATTTTTATAAATAATAATAAATAATAAAATCCCTAGACAATCACACTAACTACACATCCCCAAAGTAAGCATAGCTTGTGTTATGGGATACCAGGAGCCTAGAATATAAATAAATAAATAGATTAACACCCAGGAACGGAACTTTTTTTTTTGTTCCGTGCGGGAATTGTACCCGCAACCACTGGCGTCTGAGACAGGTTTTACCAAATCGCCAAAGTGGTCGTATATATTATATTATATATATATTTTTTTTTGATCAAAAAGAAGTTCAATTTTTTCCATATTGAACAATATTTTATTATTTATGTTTAAATTATTGTTTAGCGTCCGCTCGTGACGACAGGGATGACAATCGTAAATGCATTATACACTAACGGGATTGTCCAGGGTGACCACACTTGGATGGACCGTTTTAAAATAATCTTAGTGAAATCATTATATTTTAATATAAAGCCCACTGCTCACAATGAACGTGGGAGGTTCGTGATTATGCTGTATTTTATAATGAGTTAATTTTCATCGGCTTTACGTGTTGTACCACTCGCATGACAGTTGAGCTTTTTGCTATAGCATCGCCATCTAATAGTTTCATGTGCCATCTGTGTATATTGAAACTGTAACCGTTTACCAAGTAAACATCCTTATTTGAATTTTAAAAAAAAATGTACTGATACAATTCGTAAGGTTTTGTTATTGCTCTAAATCATCATCACATCTGGACTGGTTGTTGTGTAAATAATATCATAGCCCCGACATTCGATCATTGGAATTCCATAAGTCATCATCATCATCCACAGCCAGTAGATGTCCACTGCTGGACATAGGCCTCCCCCAAGGTCTTCCACGTTGCTCGGTCCCGCGCCGCCCTCTTCCAGCGTTTACCGGCGACTTTGGCCACGTCGTCTTTCCATCTTGCGGGGGGCCTGCCTACGCTGCGACTCCTCGTACGTGGCCGCCACTCGCGAACTTATCTGCCCTAACGGCCATCTGTTCTGCGAGCTATGTGCCCTGCCCATTGCCACTTCAGCTCTGCAATCCTTCTGGCTATGTTCGTGACTTTGGTTCGCCTGCGAATCTCCTCATTCCTGATTCAATCCCTTTCCATTGCCCATTGAGCGACTTTAAGGTTGCTTATAAGACCCATAGTTAGCGGCCACGTCTCAGTGCCGTATGTTATCACTGGCAATTCAATACATCCCATACGTACCTTTATACTTTAGAACTTACAACTACATACATCGTGATCTCATTTCAATGATATAATTTTATTCAAGCATGTTAGCGCTTTCATTAGAATCAAGAATTTATTCATATTCATAATATTCTTAAAGTCTGTTTTAAATTACGAAAATGTGAGAGTCTTCTAATACTTAATGTGGACCTAAGAAAATGAGTCATTGAGCTCCACCCAAAACTATAAATCAGTCAGTTAGGAGTGAGTTACAAAATGTAAATTTTGATTAATGACACGTATGTAAAAACAATAAATAAAATGTGGTTCAAATTGAAATTACAGTGACGGCAGGCTTGAGCTAACCTATTTATTTCATACGAGCTTTTTCCCGCAACTTCCAATCTTGGTATTTTTTTGCAACTCCTTTCACCATCTTCGTGCTTCGTTCGTGCTTAAGAGCCCATACTACTCCAGCTAGAATCTGAATTTCGCCCCCACCTCACCGCCCGGCCGTGAAGCACCCCGCAACGCGTGTCGGAGCTATCTTACTCACTCGCGTTTTGTTTTCTCCAACTCTGCCTTTTCCGTATCTTATTTCTTTCATTTCCCATTTTGAAATAAAACACACCACAAATTTATTTATGGAAAACACGATATTTACGTGATGTAGCGGCGGCGGCAAGCGTGAAAGCGACACAGGTTCCTCGTACGAATGCCGGAGCGCAACTGAATCCTTGAGCGGGCGCAGGTCACCCGTGGTGCCAAACACATTATTTTAGATTTAAGATTTATAATAAAAAAAATAATAAAATTATTTTAAAATCAGATCATATAGTACACGTATTGTCATACCTTGAAACTAAATACCAAGTTACATTAGTGTAGGTTAAGTACTAATTAAGTAATAAGGTTTCTTTGTTAATTTTAGAGGTAAGTTTGTGATTTTTTTCTATCGAGATTTTTTTCATTAATCGTGTTTTCAAAACATATGGTTCTTAGTTCATACTCTTAACTTTGCTATATGTTTTTTCTAAAATTATTAGTCCAGTACTCTGATAAATATTTGAGATCAAAATTTGGATTCGGAGCGTGTTTGAGGTAGTGTAGGCTCTTAAACATAGTTTTTTTAATTGTTAAATATTGTACATATCTTTTACATATGGTTTGACGATGTATTAATATTTTATAATTTTATCATCATCATCACAACTCCGTGTAATGGGCCCACTGCAGGGCATCTCCTCTGGGTGACGAGGTTTAGGCCATAATCCACTGAGCTGGCCCAGTGCTGGGTGGTGGATGTCAGAATTTTCAGGGTGCCGATATGGCTTCTGACAAACCCTAACGACTACTGTATACAAGTATACAGCACCCGGGACCGACAGCTTAACGTGACCTTAAGCACGGAAGTCGCCGTGAGAAACGAATGGTCGGCGGTCACCCATCCAAGTACCGACCGCGCCGAACGTTGCTTAACGTGTGATATCGTAAGATACACACAGTAACCGCGGCGCCACGACGACTTCACTTCACTTCATTTTTATAATTTATACACTATTTAATCTGAAATGAAATTCTTAATGAAAATACGATTCGAATAAAGTAAATTATTTCAGAGAAATAAATTTGAGATCTTCTGTTGACTGCACAGGTTACAAAAATATAGGAAAAAGTAAAAATAAGAATGTTATTATAATTATAGTATTTGTGGTCCTCCGATACGTGTAGCTCGGGGACTGGGTGCCTTTGGTACTAACCCGTGAGAAACTCCTTCCATAATACACCCAGACACCCATTGAAAGAACCTTTATACCAAGTTTCACATCCGTGCATTCAAGGAAAAGATTTTTCGTACTACAAACTAAAAACGTCTTATATTTGCTTTTCCCGTTCAAATTTCGTTTTTTTTTCCATACTACAACTAGACACCCATCCTTTCTACTAAGTATCTCACCCGTATACTGAAGGAATAAGATTTTTAATACAAACTAAAAAGTCCAATATTTCCCGTTCCCTTGGGAATTCCGGGAATTCCTTCCTTAGTGCTCTTCTGCACCCTTTTTATGTATATTAGTTATGGCTGTAATTTGCCTGTCAGAAACGATTTTTTTATATATTAAGACTAGTTGAACCGCGCGGTTTTACCCCGAAATTTCGAGGCCCGCGGGTATATTGAAATAAAAAGACTATGTACTATTTCAGACTGTATACAATCACTTTGCGAATTTCGTCCAAATCTGTTACGCCGTTCTGCCGTGCTGGAGGAACAAACATCCATACATACCATCCAAACATTCAAATTAATAATATTAGTAAGATCACCATAAAGTTCATTTCGCACAACGAACTTCAGCGGTACCTATATGGTTGTGTTGTAGTTTTAAGAGAATTACTTTTTCATCGAGTTCGGATCTGTCCGTCTCAGAGCACCCTAGCTTGAATCTATTGCATCGCCGAATACTTCCACGTTGTCTTTCTTTTATGCAATAACTGTTACTATTCAGTACCAAAACTTTAGTGTTACGAATGTTTTTAAGAAACTGTAACAAAACAAATGATTTAATATTTGAACTTCAAAATATTCATTACCTAAGCAAAAACAAGTCTTTTACCTAATTTTAAGGAGATGCTGTAATCGCTGGTTAATGAACCTGCCCAACCCTTAGTTTTATAAAGTTGGCACGGCACCACCGGCAAGAAGAAAAAGTGCTAGCTTATTGAGGGATGACCCTGCTTGCTAGACCCATTATTTACCTCTTTAGGACTCTTGAGGTGCAATAGAATAAATAAATGAACGCCAAAACTATATAGGTAAGAGTTTACCACTTTTTTAATTAGGATTATAAATTTTTATGTATATTCCATTCCTCTCGATAAACTTTTGCGGTTTGTGGTTGTGCTGGATATTCAAACGAAGCACTCTTTTGTCCGGGTCTGTAGTGACACTCGCGTGACATGCAAGGTGCTTGCTGTTGCATTGCCATCTCACGGTGCTCTTGGTTTTTCTACCAACGCTAAAACTATAACCGTTGACCACAAGAATTTCCTTATTCCGAAGGGTTTTCAAAATCTTCACTGCAAAAATGCAGTCGTTCATAACAAAAAAAGCCTGACAATAATGTCTCCAGCTACAATAAACGAAGTAAGTAAAATAATTGATAACCTAGACCCAAATTGTAGTTCAGGAATTGATAATGTTAATACTAAATCAATAAAATGCGTCAAAAATCTTATATTGCCGGAATTAACTCTGTGTATAAATAACTGCCTAGAGCAAGGTGTATTTCCCGCTAATCTAAAAATTGCCAAGGTCACACCGATTTTTAAATCTGGAAAGAAACACGACCCAAGTAATTACCGACCAATATCCGTACTTCCTGTAGTTTCCAAAATTTTTGAAAGAGTAATCTATAACAGACTTGAAGCTTATCTTAATTCTATAAACTTTATATACCACAAACAGTATGGTTTTAGACCCAAATCTAACACGTTATCAGCGACTGTAGATCTTGTTACCAAACTTAAGAATAATATTGATGAGAAAAAAGTGGCTATAGGTATTTTTATCGATCTAAAAAAAGCGTTCGACACTGTATCCCATAAAATCCTTTTAAATAAGCTAATTGACATAGGTATAACAGAAAACGCACACAAACTTTTAAAATCTTACCTTTCTGATCGTTACCAAATTGTCAAACTATCAGATTACACAAGCAGCTCAAAATTAGTCACTTGCGGTGTGCCCCAGGGCTCAATTTTAGGACCTCTGCTCTTTCTAATTTACATAAATAATATTAGCACATTACACCTAAAAGGAGACCTATCTCTATATGCGGATGATACCAGTTTATTTTACTTTGGTAATAACGTAGAATCAATCATTAAAGATGCACAAAGTGATTTGAATTTACTCAATATTTGGTTTTGCTCAAATCTTTTAACAATAAATACAGCCAAAACAAATTATATGATATTTGCCGCTAAAAATAAAAAAATACCTGAATTCACGTCCTTAAAAATAAATAATACAATAATCAACAGAGTACCCAGTGAAAAGTACTTGGGCTTGACTTTAGATAACAGGCTAACGTGGAAATCACACCTAGATATCGTAACGCAAAAACTCATATCACTTACTGGAGCCTTACGTGGAATAGTTCATTGTCTACCACAACAAGTCAGATACACTATATATAATACTTTAGCCAAGCCACACATTGATTATCTGATAGAAATTTGGGGATCAGCTGCTAAAACCAACTTAAATACTGTCCAAATTGCGCAAAACAAGTTGATTAAAGTGTTGTTTAATTATGACTATCTCACATCCACACTAAAAATATATAAAGAAACCAAAATATTTAACATAGAACAATCGTACAAATACTTTTCTTGCATACTAATTCGTAAAATTTTAAATAAAGATATACACACTAATATTATTTTCAGTAAAAAAAATAGCATGCAAACTAAAATGTTAAGGAGTAAAAATAACTTAATTTTGCGACCACCGAGAACTAACTATGGAAAAAAGAACATAACTTACGAGAGCGCACAAATTTACAATAAGTTGCCCAGTGATATTAAAGAAGCTAAAACTATGCTTACGTATAAAAGAATATTAAAAAAACATATTCATAACCATAATTAATCTTAATATGACTTGTAAATATTCTTCAGTAAACTAATGCTAAATAACATTTTATTACGCTTGTAAAAGTATAAATAACAAAAGGGAATAAATAAGAACAAAAAAAAAAAAATACTAAGCTAGAAACATGTACATATTTATATTTCATATAATATATATCATAAAAATAAATGTCCCCAAAATTCTTCTTTAATGACTTATAAGTACGAATGAGGCCTTCGGGCGGCCGACCCCAAGCCACATCTAGTTAAATTTCGCTTTAGATCTTCGTATTTGTGTTCGCTTTTGTTGCATGGTGATAAGTCGTGGTTTTGATGAACCAATTATAAAACTACCCACTTTTATTATTTATTTATTTTAGGAATACCAACAGACTTATTATACTAGATACTTTGTTTGCTTTGTAAGAATATATTTTTTTTCTTTTGTTGTTTGCTTGTTAAAATATGTGTAAATGTATTTAACGTAAGTATTAATTAAGTGCACGCTTTTGTAACAAATGTATGCTTATTACTTTTATTGTATTTCTCATTTAAGTGAATTGTAAAAATTCTTATGAGAATAAATGTCTTAAACCCCAAAAATAAAAAACTAAATTAGTAAACCATTACTTAATATGACCATTCAGATCAGATCTTTTTGTATTTAGTCTTAAGAGTGGATAAAAATCTACCAATGCCTAAAGAAAAAGTATATGTTTCCCATAGGGTAGAGCCACCAAAGAGTACGCATTTTATAAACTTTTTATTATTTTTAAATCAACTTTATTCATTCACTTTGTAATTTACATCTAAGTTAGACTTTGGTCATTTAGGAACATAAATTTAAACATAAATCTTAAGTAACAATCTCAAATTTAAAAAAAATGTCTTAGACTAAAAACTTGTCTCATGCGCACTCTTAGGATGCTTTGTTGCAAAGAGTACGCAGCCACAATCATTTATACAAGCTAAGAGTGCGCAAGAAAAAAAGTCAGTTATCCTAGGCAATTATCACAAGTGAAGGTGCCAAAACCTAAGTAGTCAGTGCATTCTTCGTGCCAATCGGGGCTAAACACGCTCTTAAATCTGCCTAGAGATTCGGGTACGGTGTCAGCTTTGAGCCTTTTCCTTAAAGTAGCTTCCGGTATATTTAATGATTCTGCAATAGACCTCTTGCTTTGACCACCTGCTATTTTTACTTTCACATCTCTAAGATGATCCTCAGTGAAAACTAATTTTCTGCTTGATTTTCTATTATATTTTCCCATCTTCGCAGTCCTGTGTAATAAAATTAGTAAATCTCAAAAAACACGTTTGCTATATATTTTAGCTTCATACAAGCTAAGAGTAGGCGTGCGCACTCTTTGGGTGCGTACTCTTAGCAAATACCCAAATTTTTGATATAAACCATAAAATTTTCGAAAGCACGTGTCATGGCGACATAACCTCTCATGAAAAACAAAGTTTGGAATATAAGTTTTAAGTATAATAACAGTCGCTAGTCGAAAATTAATTGCAAACCTTATAAAATATGATTAAAATTGTTGAAAATTAAGATCAAACTAATGAAATTTTTATTTTTCGCTATAAAATTAAAAATAAATACCTTTGTGTAGCGAGTTGTTGTCCAGCACTTTGACATAACATATGCCATTGACAGATGATAGAAGTGTAACCATATTAAGAAAAAATAAAACAACTAAATGCACTGCGTACTCTTTGGTAGCGCGCACTCTTTGGTGGCTTTACTATATATAGGTTGAACATCTAATGTGTAGGTTGCCAAATGGAAAAAGGATGTTTTGGTTTCGTAAAATGAATCGTGAAAACTTAGAGCAATAAAATGATGAAAGTTGGAATCATACATAGTTAAATCTGTGCAGGATAACTACGAGTATTATGCATCAAGTTTTATTTGAAATTACAGCATTGGGCGTCCTTATTATTGCAAATAAAATTTGATGCATCGACGTAAACAGCATTCAGTTCGGGGACCGAGCGACACTGTAGGGCAGCGCAGTGACTTCTGAAAACCCTTTAACATAATGTGTAAGGCACTAAGAACCTACGTCTCAACTTGTCCTGCGAAGCATGAGAGTCCTCATACATGATACATGAATTAAGGTAAGGTCAGTCAACTGTTCTTAAACTGACCGAGGCTACCTGGCCCAATAGTATCTAATGATAAACAGGACATCCCAAGGCTATGGGTCTTGAAGGGGAAGTTCTTTAAATATTGTAGATAGGATATTTTGCTCAAAGAAGACTTTATTTTATTTTTAAATATTAGTAATTCTTCATTTTAAGATTTTCTAAAAGTTACTTGCCTCATCTGGGAATCGAACCGACTTAAATATGAAAAAAAAACACCAAATTTTTTTGTAACATAAAAATGGGGTGTTTTTTTCATATTTAAGTCTTTAGTTTTTACGGTGACATTAAGTATCTATACAAGGCATCCCAAGGCTATGGGACATGAATGGGACGTACTTTAAAAATTGTAGATAGGATATTTTACTGAAAGAAAACTTTATTTTATTTTTAAATATTAGTAATTTCGCTTGAATGTTTAAATACCCGCCTTTTTTCATGGTCAGCTTTCGTTTGTCTAGTCTATGATTTCTAATGCAACGGTGGAAGAAAATGCTTGTTAGGATTAGATTTTTATTGATGTACATCAAAGAGAGAATACATTGTTAGGATAGCCAAAGTGACTTTGGATGATGTAATCACTGTGTACAATATCATTAAACTTTTATAAACATTCCATTTCTCTCAACAAACATTTTTGCTAGCTTTTGTTATGCTGGCCTTTCAAGCGAATCACTGTTCCGCGCGAGTCTGTAGTAACAGTCATGGAACATCTGAGGTGCCTGCTGTTGCATTTCCATCTCACGGTGCTCTTGATTTTTCTATTTACGCTAAAACCATAACCGTTGACCACAAGAATTTCCTTATTCCAAAGGATTCTTAAAATATTCACTGTAGAAAAGAAAATATCAAACAACCTTTACTTAATTTGAAAATTTAATTAGTCTTTAGGGTGTATAAAATGTCAAAAACTAAAGTTTCTTTTGTCTATTTTAGGTTAAAAACCAAACGTGTAGGTTACTTCCCGGTAACAAGGATGCTAGGGCGACCACGCTGCCTCAGTGCCGATTATTATTTACTGAGCGCGAATAGCTTCTGATGAAATCCAACATGTGCGAAATTATACCTACTGTACTCACTCTGGTCGAAGGCTAAATGCACTTTCTGAAGCATGAGAGTCGGCGTGGAAAGACAATAAAATTGTACGTTAGGACAAAAATAATATTTTGCACGCAAATACCTGCGGGTCCAACAATATCCATACAAATATATTTTTACTGGATTTTTTCGCGTATCGTATTACTTGATAACAGGCAACCTGACGCCTACAGACTCAGACACTCGTGACCGCAAGGTCTGTAAAAACGCCATAACTTTGACTTACAATGTAAGATTTTATCTATAGGAAATCTATCTGTCTGTATGTCAAAGGCACAGGGACAGATTTTGAGCCCTTGAACGTGACACATTACCCACTTCCTCCGATCGGACCCTGGTTCTAGGTTCTAGCTTATTGAAAGCACACCATGCGGCCATTAATTCATATTTGAATATATTGATACAGTTATTTTATAGTTAAAAATAAAATAAAATTTATAAATGAATATAATTTAATTCCAACATTGATACTTAAAATGTTCGATTACTGAACTTAATACTTAAATAAATACCTTATCGCCGGGTTTGTCACACAGCTATTTATTTTTTTAACTAACAAAGTTAAGATCTAAAGCCTTTAAGAACAACTTATTTATAGTGACAGTTACTTAAGCCTAAAATATATTTAAAGCTTTGTGCAAGTAAAAAAAAGAAAATAATTAATGAAATAAAGTCACTGGAAAGTTCTCAGTTCAGAATGACTCAGAAATTACTGAACCCATTTCCTCTTTTTAGTTTATTTTTTTATAATCGATCAAAGTCAAAGGAACTGTTGTTTGATGCCTTGTTATTGAACAGTTGAAGAGGGAAAAAAACCTGTTTACAGTGATGTCCGTATTTTTTATAAAGATGCTGTGTGTCATACAAACATGAAACATAAAACGCACAGGCACGACAATCTTATTCATGTTTCATTTTTGTAAATTATGTTTCATAATTGTATTTCAAAGAAATAAATAATTATTTATTGATTTTAATTAATAATATATTACGTAAAGATATAAGAAAAATGAAAAACCCTGATCTAAATTTACCGGTAATAACCACAGGACACGTTCATAAAATCAAAAAACCATAAAATTACTACTTGCAACCGACTCCTTACTATACGAATCGATTAAGTCATACGATCGATTAAGGTAAGGCTTAATGTTTTGAATCCTTCAGTGATTGTGATCATTTTTATTTGAAATAATCCTTTTGAGAATATTGAAAGTAAAAACTATGTTTTTCTCTGTAGATAATTTTATTAAAGTAACATATGTCAAGATGTCATGTCTATACATATTCAAATATAAAAATAAACCACTAGGCTTTACAGCCAGTTATTTCCAACACGCCCCCTTAATCTTTTAATGTTAACTAAACTATGTATTAACATATAAAGATTACAAAAAAATAAAATTAGTTTTAAGAGTAACATAACATAACATAACATAAATCTTTAAAGTCCCATGCCACTAATACAGAGGTCAAATTTTGTACGACTTAAAGACTTTGTAAGGGCATCTGCGTACATTTTTTCCGTAGGTACAAAATTAAGATCTATCACCTCGTTATTTATTTGTTCCCTAATGAAGTGGAACCTGGCATCTATGTGCTTGGTCCGATTGTGGTGAATTGGGTTTAGAGCTAGTTTAATAGCTGATTGGCTATCACTGTAGATGGATACAGAATTTAATTTATTAGTAACTTCATGTATAAAGCGTCTTAGGTAGCAAGCTTCTTTCGTAGCTTCCGACAGCGCCATATATTCAGCTTCTGCTGATGATAACGCCACAGTACGTTGTTTTTTGCTTTCCCAAGACACCAACCCATCTGCAAGTTTCATAAAAAAGCCTGTATATGAACGACGAGTTTGGGTACAGTTTGCCCAATCTGCATCTGCATAGCCATACAAGTTCTTGTTATCATTTCTGTAAGTAATACAGTGGTTAATAGTACCTTTTAAATATTGCAGTACTCGCTTCGCTGCTAACCAATGTGTTTTGTCATAACAAGAGTTAAATTGGCTCAAGTAACTAGTAGCAAACGCAATGTCAGGACGCGTATGTACCGCCAGATATAGCAAGGACCCTATAAGTTCTTGATATGGGTATGAAGTTTCATTTTTACTGCTATCAGGTATTCGTTCCAACTGTGTATTCTGCAACGGAGTACGTACGGACTTACAGTTTTCCATTCCAAACTTACACAAGAGTTTCTCAATGTAGGTGCTTTGACATATCTGCATAATACCATTTTCATATGCAATATTCATTCCTAAATAATATTTGAGTTTTCCCAAGTCTTTCAAACTAAAATATGTTTCAAGTTCTGTTTTGACTTTTGTAAAAATGACGTCTCTCTTATAAAACAAAATTATGTCATCAACAAAAACTGCCAAAATGACAAGTTCCTGTCCAAAAAATTTTTTATAAACACAAGGCTCAGAGGGCGTTCTTTTAAAGCCTATTGAGGATAGAGTTTTATCCAGCTTAATGTTCCAAGCCCGTGGTGCTTGCTTAAGACCATAAAGTGATTTCTGTAAAAGACAAACTTTTTCTTTAGAGTCTTCAGAGAAACCTGGAGGCTGTTCCATGAACACCTCTTCTTCTAGATCTCCATTTAGGAATGCAGTGTCTACATCTATGTGTCTCATGTTTAGTCCCATCTTAACTGCAAGAGCAAAAAGTGTTCGAAGTGAAGACATTCGGACTACTGGAGCAAAAGTTTCATAGTAATCTAAACCCACTTCTTGGCTAAAGCCTTTAGCTACTAGACGTGCCTTGTATTTTACAATAGTACCGTTTGCATCTTTCTTCAATTTATACACCCACTTGCAGGGGATCACTTTCTTTCCTTTTTTGTCTACCAGTTTCCAAGTATTTAGTTTCTGAAGAGAATCATATTCCTTTGTCATTGCTTCAATCCATTCTTTAGCATCTACAGCATTTATAGCTTCCGCATAAGTATTGGGTTCATCAGGCTCAATTTGTGGCTCACTAACTTTGTAAGTTAGAAAATCTGGTGGCTTTCTAACTCTAGTAGGATACCGCATTGTCTCTGTATCATTTCCAATAATTTCATGAGTTGTGTGATGTTCTTCTTCATGAATAGTATCTGGGATTTCTTCCAGATCTTCACCTTGAGCATCTTTAAAAGTTTCAGGCTCTTGGATTTCTTCTTCCACTGGAACATCAGAATATTGTATATTGTTAGAGAAATTATGAGGAGAAATCAGATCAACTACCCCAATATCTCCTTTCGATTTATTTTTGTTTGGATCATAAAAGATGTTTTCAAAGAATGTAGCATCACGCGATTTTATTAGTTTCCTTGGAAGACGGGCATTTCGAAAATAATACGTATTTGGATCTTCTGTATATCCAACAAAATAGTATTCTTCTGCCTTAATGTCTAACTTCTTTCTACTGCAAGAGGGAATTTGGACCATAGCTTTACAACCAAACACTTTCAAGTGTTTTAGTTCAGGTTTATTGCCATACCATTTTTCATAAGGTGTAACAAAATTTAAGGCACGGTGGGGGCATCTATTTTTTAAATAAACAGCAGTTTCAAAAGCATCTTGCCAATAAGCTTTAGACTTTAGACTACCAGTCAACAAAGACCTAGCTTTTTCAATTATCGACCTATTTGTGCGCTCAGCCACACCATTCGATTGTGGGCTATATGGTGCAGTCGTTTGATGCTCTATTCCTTGCGAATTTAAATAGTCCGTAAAAGATCTATTTACATACTCCGTCCCGTTATCCGTTCGTAATGCCTTAATTTGTTTTCCTGATTGTTTTTCAACTAAGGCTTGAAAAACTATAAACTTAGTCTTCACCTCTTCTTTTGAAGCAATAAAGTACGCAAAAATTCGTCGAGTAAAATCATCTATAAATAAAAGAACATACCTATTACCTTGTAGAGAGACTTCTGACATAGGGCCGCACAAATCAGAATGTATAAGTTGCAACGGCTCTGTCGCTCTCGTAAAGGAAACCTTTTTAAAAGACTTACGTGTTTGTTTCGCTTCAACACAAGTAATACACGGTTCCTTATCTACCTTGGTAAAATTAATAATAGATTGATGTTTAAGCGATTGCATTGCGTAACGACATAAGTGACCTAACCTTACGTGCCATAAACGATATTGTGATGATCCATCTGCAGTAATAAGCGATACGTCTTTTTGTGGAGTATTAACAGTACAATCTAAAGTATACAATCCACCACAAGTCGAACCATGCAGAATTGGTACATCTGAAATATGAGAAGAAATATCTGAGTTATAAATATTACATCCACTTTTGTCAAAGACAACAGTAAACCCTTTTTCTACAACTTTCATAACAGAAATTAAGTTCGCTTTAAGTTGTGGAACATATGCAACATTACCAATTGTATCTATTACCTTATTTTTGGTACAAATAGATACGTTACCAATCCCAGCGCAATCAATTTCCTCACCATTGGCAATAGTCACCTTACCGTAAACGTTTGGTCCAACAGAAGTCACCCAATCTGACCTTGATGTCATGTGTCTTGTTGCACCAGAGTCTATGATCCACTTTTCAGTCAGCGAAGTTTGGCTAAAGACATGTGCACTGAAGAGTGTAGTATCTTTATCCTTTGTTTTCTTCCTACTTTCGGACTTCTTCTTATGTGGACAATCTGGACGTTTGTGTCCTAGCTCTTGACAATCATAACAAATAATAGGCTTTTTCTTCTTATTGAGTTTTGAAGGAATTGTTGCTCTTAAGGCTGTCTCAGATTCGGTCTCTCTTGACGAGGCACTTAGAAGTTTTGTTTTTACCAGGTTACTTGTTATCGCTATATTGCTATTTTCTAAGCCCATGATCATTGGTTCGTATTTCGCAGTTAGCCCACCAAGTAAAATTGCAGCTACTGTGTCATCTTCAATGTTTTTACCAATATCTTGTAAATCTTGGACTATCGTTAAAACAGCATTTATATAGGACTCCATATTTTCGAAATCTACGAGATTTAATCTATATAGTCTACGTTCTAAACTTAACTTTCTGCCCATGCTTTTATCCTCATATGCTAACTTTAAGGCATCCCATGCTTCCTTTGCTGAGTTGGAATTACGTACATGAGTTATCGCTGGACCATCCAGAGTTAAGCATATTTTTGAAAGGGCCTTGCGGTCGTTTCGAATTCTGCTTACCGATGTCGTTTTATCTCCTTCGGGATAGCCTACAATGGTTTCCCACAGGTCTTCGAGTATGAGATAGTTCATCATTTTAAATCTCCATGTAGAGTAACTATCTCTATTTGATAGGCGTATTTGCATTTGCGCCGGTAAATTTGTACCTGAATTGGAGGGACATCTTTTTGCATCACCAGTATCCATTTTTATGTGCCATTTAATTATTATTTGGCCATAACAACTATATTACTTTGTGCTGATAACGTTTTGAGAATATTGAAAGTAAAAACTATGTTTTTCTCTGTAGATAATTTTATTAAAGTAACATATGTCAAGATGTCATGTCTATACATATTCAAATATAAAAATAAACCACTAGGCTTTACAGCCAGTTATTTCCAACAAATCCTATTGTCAAGGGTGATGACGGCTGCACGACAGCCATTGGGTCTCTTGACGCAGGTCCAGCGAACTGTAGGTCCTTTCCTCGATCCAGTCCAATTGAATCTGTGTTTCCCTAGTATCACCACCGGGTTTCCTGAGAGGGTCTTTTCAAATATTGGTTCTGAAAGTCAAGTTCTGTTGTTAGTTCTGTACAATAAAACAACATATTTTATGTGGTCCCTATCATGTCGAGAAACCCACTATAAGGCTATGAATCTCTATCCTAGATAAAAGATGTTCACTCGCACTACCATTTTAAGTTCGAGCGCTCTTAATGAAAAACCCTTTAATTATATTACTTACCTAATACCAATTCTAAGGCAAGGCATGATCTTATACTAAAATGATTGGTAACAAAATATGAAGCCCTTTTATTCCAACTCAATTATCATGTTTAAAAATACAACAAATTAAAGATTGGTTAGAAATCACTAAATTTGAAATCTCTTAGATTAAATGAAAGGAAATTTTAATAAGAGGTTTAATTAAAAGATAGAAGTCAAATCCTCTCAACAGTAGGTTTTATTACATCATAAATGTGAATGAAAGTTGAAACCATTTCGTTAATTAAAAAAAACGCACCAAAGTTATTAAGTATAGTAGTCAAAAAAAATTCTCAAACAAATAGAACAAACAGAAAGATACAGTTCACACAATCAAATAAATTATCTTTCATTATTACAATTTAGAAAAAAAAACAACAAACAGGCAATCTTCATTGCCATGATGAATTTGACAGTTTTATAAACATACCATTTAGGACCTTAAAGGCAGGCGGCTCGTGATTATGCTGTAGTCTCAATTTGGTAACTTGTCCATTCGTTAACTTTGTGACCACGTACGCGTAACATTTTCTAAAGCGACTGTTGCATTGCCATCGAATAGACTTTTTTGTTTTCTCCCGAATGCAGAAACTGTAACCCTCCGCCAGAAGGACTTCCGCGCCCCGAATTGTTGTCAAAAACTGCACTGTAATGAAATATAACCTTTAGAGACTATATTAAAAACATATTTGAAAATAAATGACACACAGCGCACATAATGACACACAGGCTTGGCAAGGAGCTGGCTCTTCATAAAGCATTGCCGGAACACATCGCCGCCGGAGCGGTGATGGTCGCCGGCAAGTTTTATATAAAGGGTGGCCATTATAAATTCATTTAATTGAGTTAAACTACCTTGACGAATAGATAGTCAAAATTAACCTTTGAATTGAAAAAAATATTTAAAAAGAAAACAGTTATCTATACTAATATTATAAAGAGGAAACCTTTGTATTTTTGTATGTTTGTATTGAATAGGCTCAAAAACTACTGGACCGATTTCAAAATTTCTTTTACCATTACTTAGAGGGATTCTTCCGAGTCCATATAGGCTACTTTTTATACCGAAAATCCTGCGGGAATCGAAATTGCGCGGGTAAAACCGCGCGCAACAGCTAGTGTCGAATAAATTTTATTTAAACCAAATTTGATTAGAAAACAAATCATTATATGACTTCTAAAATTTACATCATTATATTGACAATTACTGACATTATTGACATGACAAAAAATATTTATCGTTACTATTTTTAAATTTAGTTTCGATCCTTAATTGATTTTCCGAACAATATAACAGGGCAAAGCCAACATTTTCAGTTACACTAGTCGCTGGTTATATCAAGATATACATTTTATTTCATTTAAGCTTGGTTTAAAGTACTTACGAGTAAATACTAAAATATTAAAATCTAAAATGTAATAAAATGACGGATCATTTATCATATACTTATATTAGGTATTTATTTTATTTACCTATTTCTCTAAACCCCCTTCATTGTCAGACGACCACTTTGGCGATGAATAAACCTGTCTGCCTCAGACACCAGTGGTTGCGGGTTCGATTCCCGCACGGAACAAGAAAAAAAAATGTTCCATGTCTGGGTGTATATATTTTTAGCATCAGAAGCGGCAATCCGATAAAAAAAAATGGCGCCAGTTAATTAGGGGTACATCTAGCAATATATATATATGTCGGAATCGGGGTGATTCCTCTCTTTTATCCAACATCAGGTATTCTTGGGGATTTCAATGATTCTCTAATACAGTCTTTTGTGTGGGCGTCTTTAGGGCGAGTCGGTTTTTCTACTGTCGACAATGCTTGTGGTGCTGAACTGATTGATCTTGGCCGCTAGACAGTTCTAGATGGTCAATGGCGTGTCACTATATTGTTAATGATCTCTTGAAGATCAGGTTGTCTTGAATAATTGCTTGAAGAACACTTTCCTCGTGTCCATCATCTGTATTGTTGTTATTCTTTCTGCTAGTGACAAACTCGTGACGTAGACTCTGTCAAGTACCAAGAAGGTACTGGCATCCGAAGACAATCGAAATAAACTATAAGGCTCTAGCTAGACACCGCCGACACGGCCATCCTGCTAGTACACGTCCTCGTGTGATAATCTGAAACGATCATACCGAAATGGTGGCTCGGCCACTCCTGACAATTAAGTCAGGCAAGTTCTCAAAAGAAACACACAAGTTTGAACTCCTTACATTATCAATCTTTTAGAATACCAAACAACAAAAATCCCGGTTTAGTTACCAAAGTTCCAAGCACCATTGATTAACAATTATCTCAAAATCAAACAAACTTTGAATTCCATTACTATCGTCGCTATCAACAAGGTGTCTCGCTCATAGTTTACAGCAATCACAATCTTTTCCCTACGGGGAGCTTAAGCCAACTAATGACTCCTTCAACACACTACCCAGAATCACTCTGACGTAGGCACCAAACTAACGAACGAGAACCGGTATCCACAACACTTTAAATTTCTTTCCAAAACAACAACTTTCTTTGCAACTTCAATGGGTACTTGAACTTTCGGCAACTTCAAAATTTTATCCGCAACAGGTTTTCACTTTACCTTAATTTCAAAACTAATTACTATCTAAATTTCAAACCCAAGATTTCGTAATTTACGCAAAGGTACCTCTGGTTCGGAAGGTTCATCTTCTGAGAAGAACCAGCAAGAAACTCAATAGGAATCTAACGTCAAAGCATTGTACGTATCGTAATACTTTCGGTAAGAAAAGCGCACAGTAAGCAATTAAATTTACTTTGAATGTAACAACTAGCAATTATAGTTTACTAGTATCAAAACAAAAGAAAACGTTTCACCTTAGAATCGCAGTAAAATTATCGAAGGTCGGCTAGATACAAAGTGATTTCTGGCGAGCCAAGGATACACGATTATCAGGAAGAAAATCTCAAACTTTAGTATTCACAGACTAAATAAAAATAACATGACGTAAGCCGTTTAACAACAAAATTACATCCGCTCGACCGTGATATCATTACTATGTACCCAGTTAGTACTAAAGGTTCGACAAAACCCATTAATCCACAATAAATGTTTCAAGATCGCGCAGTATACAATACTCTAGAACACAAACACAGGTAACCTCCATCCGGTAGACACCAACAGGGGCATCTCCATCATGTCAATCTACGGTCTTTCAATATGAGATCACACACTTTATTGATGTTTTCTTCGGTCGTAGACGTCATTGGCCTGCCGGAGCGAGGGTCATCTTCGATGTTCTCTCGTCCACGTTTAAATTCTGCAACCCATTTTTACAGTGGTATAAGATGGGGCAGATTCCCCTTATGTTGTTTGCATGTCATCATGGATCTCCTTTGGTGTTAATCTTTTTTTAAACAAATATTTAATCACAGCACGTTGTTCAAATTTCTCCATTAGTGAAAATTTGTTCTACACACGTATTTATATTGTTCGTAAAATTTTATTTAAACAAGATATCAAATTGAATAATGACAGATCTAAATGACGGCAGAAAAAATAACAAAAGTTTTTTTTTTAATGGCCAGGCCGCGAACTTTTCAACCAATGTAGTACCATATCGTTTTGAATGTTTTCTTTTGCCTTCCACTGATCTGTATCTACGTTAACTACAGTTTTCACATCACTCATTTTCACAAAAAATAAAATAACAGTCTTGCATCTTTGTAAATTGAAAACTTTTGTCAGTGTTTATTATGCAATTGATCAATAATTGAATAAATAAAATTTCATCTTACCGTGACTCATTTTCAGTGACGAATGAAACGTTCAAGCACAATTTACCCTTTATTTCTTGTAAGCTTTGTTTAACACGAAAACGTACCTTTTCTCGTCATTTTGGCGCTTATGTGAGTATTTCATTTTGTGAGAAGCATGGGAAATCGCATCGATTGATTCCCGAACACAGCAATCGATATAGATATCGATATTGACAATGTACTTACAACAGTTTACCTGTCTTTCTTTACATTTGAAATCCTAGTTTAAGTTTACGTAATTTAATTATAAAAATATGTTGAATGAACCCCCAACATCTTTAATAAAGCAAGCTCAACCATTGTCTTTTTATTTAATTCGCTTTGAACCTAACTACCGCAAAGCTTCTTTCGAGCCTAGGAATTAATTCAATTCATGTTTCATTTGAAACTGCTTTCACAGGTTACAATCCATTACAAACTTTAGACTAGAAGGTATCGTCGCTTATTTTTGTTGAGTTCACGATTGCAAGCGTCTAAAGTTTATAAGAGCAGTAATTTCAACATGATCATTTTCCGCTAGGAACGTTTGTTTTTCGACATGTAACGTATCACGAACTAAGTATTTACGATAAACCAGCGCCCTTTTTTTAGTTTTATTGGAATACTTTCCATGCTTTGTAAATAAGGTACAACATGTCATTAAATCTCTAGTGAGTGAAAGTTAATCATTTAAGCCAATAAAAGCCTCACAACACAAAGCTGAGAACTTGTTTTTGACCCTTGCCAGTAAAAGCAACTACTGGCCACTGAGATTAGCTACAATAGAACTGAACAATACAACCATAGCGCACGTCGACCCGACGTCGCACGCACACGTCGCACGCACACGCGCGTTCATCCATACTCACTCACACCACGAAAGTCAACCAATCCAAGCATAATAAGTGGACGTGCTTACGCACACACGCACACTGTGAAAATACTTTACTTCTGCTGATTCATTAATTTGTTAAACTCGTTCTAAGCTACTCTCAAGTCTCACATGACGAGCTATATGGATGAATAGCAGGCAGACAAGATAATATGATGCTAATATCACAACTTCAAGTCATAGCGTCCATGGCCTAGCGGTTTAAGTGTCTTGGAATGAGATCTGGACAGGTCAGGTATCGAATCCCACAAAAAAGTGTGATTTCATATTGATTTTTAGAGATTGAAAGAAGAAATATATTACAACCTTTTTGATGTTTTTTATTAAGTTTGAATTTGAAGTAGGTAGCTATTATTAGCGTAACTATTCGAAATAACAACGATGCCTCATTTCTTAAGACAAAATAAGTGGAAGACCCCGATTATCTTATATTGCGTTGCTAGATTTATTTTTAGCTTGTCATATCTTTAGAAAAAAAAAAGTTAAATCTACCCTCTATTATTTAATATTGTGTAGTCGTGTTTCTAGATGGTTTGCATTCGTCGTTACTTGTTACTACTATCAGATTGTTGTGCCCAAATGAAATTAAAAATGAATTATCATTTAACATTGCTGCAGAGAGCTGAAATCATTGTTTCATTCAATCAATACTTTTCTATCAGGGAATTGCACGTCGATTGATGATATTTGTAAGTTTTAAGTTAATTATTATTCTGACTTAATCCTTGTATTAAACGTGATCGTTATTTCTATGTTGATAATTTTATTTTCAGAGAAAAACAGTGCAACTATCTGTTCGTCGTTAAGAGGAACCGGGGGATATATCCATTTTTACCCACTCGTTCGACGGCCACCACATATGATGTGAGTTTGCAAACTGTGTGACGACATTTGAAAGCAAGCAACATATATTGTTACAGGTAAATAAAGAAGTATATAATCCGACGTTAGATATACAATATATTATAACTTAAAATGAATTAACTTTCTTATGCATGCAATATAATTTGTTTAAACTTCAAGGGAACTTAAGTTTATTTATTAATTTACAGGCTAGCAAAAGAGATATTGATGAACGAAAGCAATATTCGGAATTCGATTCGTCTAGCAATGTAGTTATTTTTACGGATAAACGACATTCAAGTCGGACAAAGATGGCCGTAAAATATTATGGAGGAGAAAATGCCAATGACGCTCGAAACACCCTACCTGTTAGTTTAAGCGGCCGCATTAAACGCCATCGAGAATTTGTGGGGTCAAATGATTTTAAATTGGGATTCATCACAAGTGAGGTGCAGAGCCAAATTAGAAGGGCGGGTTATTTCAACTTGGGAGATGATGAGAGGATCTGCCTTGTGCTGGAATTTAGTTGACAGTATGAGATCTCGGTTGCAGCAGATCATAGACTCCGACGGCGCTCAAATTAGCTATTAATAAAATAGTGAGGTAATAGTTGTCTATTAAAAAGTAGATAATCCAGAGTGAATGATGTTATTGTTGATTAGCTTAGAAATAAGCTTAGCTAAGCTTATTTATAGTTTCTGGCTAATAACATGTTGATTCATATTTACAATGGAATTATTACTTCAATTATATAATAAGTTCATACGCCAAGTGACAGAAAAATTAAAGTGAGAACTGTCATTCAAATCTTTCAAATAACAACTATTACCTAAACTATCATTGTTTTTAAAATTCAAATTCAAATTCAAATTTCTTTATTGCGTATCACTGTACAGAAAGGATCTTAAATAATTGGTGGTTCTAGTGACGCCCTGCAAGGGCATTGCAATATCATACAATTTATGTAGATGAGAGGACATTTTTCTTAACCTAAGTTTATCTAAATAGTTATAACACTTAATGCTAGTTTTAGTTGGTATGTATATACAATATTAAATTAATCGTTTAATAAATTTGTGAAATAAAAATTCCTAGTCAGACGCAACATATTGTGAAATGCAAAAAATAAATAATTATCTGGAAAAGATTGTGTTGTTTTAATTAGTAGTTTTTACCTGCACCTTATTTTTCGATTGCTTGCAATTTATTGATTAATTAGAATATAAATATAATTAGAATATAGAACATAAAAATTATATTTACATCATTTTAAATTATAATAAATTATTAAAATATTTCTTAATGTAAATGAATATATATTATGGTTTATTGATGAATATATCTTCATTAAATTTGAACAAAAAAAAAGATATTGAAGATATATCTTTAAACATTATTAATTTAACAATCAATCAATAATTTAACAATAAAAAGACATATTAATATAGCAACGGAGAAAAAAAAATGCAGGCCTTTCAGAGTTCTATAATATAAAACAATAATCTGCACATTATACGGCTGACATAGGCTCGTCGAAGTACTGAAACTAAAGATCTATACATCCGTGTAGTTATATTATTTCTTGTTGTGACACGATGTAGTTGGTTAGCTTAGTTAGAATTGATCTTTAGTTGTGTGCGTACGACTGGTGGTCAACGTTATTCTGAGTCTTCCGCACACATACAACGCGAATGCATATTGTATGTGTGCGTGCGTCTGGGGTGGTATACATTATTCTGTTGCAGAGTGTACTTAAACCCCATTTCGCAGCATAAACTCAGGCGTTTGGTGGTTGTGCTGCAGTCTACTGCGAGCCACACTGCCAAAAGGCTTCGTCATGGTGGCGCTCGCGACACACCTCACACTGCACTGCTGTGATTGGTGCATTGCCATCTCACAGTCTTCTAACATTGTCGCTGTATACAGAAAATGTACCGTTCGATGAGGAGAATTTTTATGATCTGACCAGATTTAAGGAACCTCAAAAACAAAACCTTGTGTTCGCAATTCATTGTACTAATTTCATACTTCATGTTATTTTAAACGGTGAAACTTGTTATAAAAAGTAGATTCCTTAATTAAATATTAGTACCTAAAACCCACTTTGGCAGTAGCGGACATACCTACGCTTTTTAATGCACTTGTAATATTTTGTCTGCATAGGAAAAATTAAGCACCCATGAGGGATCACTAGGAAATCTAAAGGAGAAGGTGAATACTTCGCCTAATCGGGGAACACATAAGCGACCCCATCGACTAATCCCTGACAGTGCGGAAGACTCTCAGCTGAACTGAGCATCCCCACTAAACACCCCCTAGAATGATGCATACAAGTCTGATAAATTGTCCATACGCAAAAAATCAGATTCATATTTATGGAAATAACAAGCGTTTAAAATCTGATCATCGCTAAGGTTAGCTAGTAACATTATTTTGTTTCAGTATTTTTAAAATTTCAGGAAATTTCCCTAAGGCGTAAAAAGCCTCTAACAAAATAACGTATTAATGAAAGTACCTACCTATATGTTTTCATATGCTTTAAATTATTTATTTTTGTAGGTGTTCGAAATTACATCAACCTTAAATTTTAATAAATATTTTGTTTCTTATTACAATCGCCGGAGCAACATGCGTGTGCATAAAATTAGATTTAACTAAATAAGTCATGTCTCTATCTGTTGTCAATCTCGCACTACAAGCGGCGTAGTTCGTGCACTTCCAATTTATCGTCTTATGTCTATGTTTGTCTATACAGAAGCTATAGCCATTCAAGACGATAACATATTTTTTTATAACACATCAATTTTTATAATGTTTAATTAAAACGAAATGGATTGAATTTGAATATAGTTTTCAAAAAAAACTACTCGTAGCAGAAATCAGCGATAAAGTGTATTCGTCGAATCATTATTGTCGGATTTTTGATAGAGGCGTTGAAAATCAGAACAAGAATAATAGGAAATTCACCACTACTGAAAAATAACATACTATTTTTTGTCCGTGAGTAAAAGTTTGTATTAAATACTGTATATAAGGTTTTTTATAAGTGCTACAGGAAAAAAAATCTTTTTTTAAACTGAGGCGGAAAGAGCCCGAAAATGTTTTTCGGATAAATCTGACTTTGGCAGCTAGCTGTGAATCAAAATAGAAATCTGTTCGAAAATTGAACCCGGTCGTTTATTTAATTTACTCTATTAAAATATCGATTAAATAAGTCTCACTAGATTTAAAAAAAGGATTTTTTTCATATTCTGTAATTTATTTAAGTAGGAGTCAGAAAAACAACCACATCAAACAATTATTTTTTAAAGGTTTAAATATAATTTGAAAGATAATAATTTTAAATAAAATCGATCCCGGCTGAGATACGAACATCGAATTTATTTAGTTGTTAGTCTATAAAATTATATATCAACTTTTCAAAAACATTTGTTCGACTTAAACTGCAAATCATTAAATAAAGCTACATTAGAATTTAACAAAAAAATCAATTGACTAAGTAATTTCGATAGCCCCGGCCAGGACTCGGTAGCTCTGTCGGTAGAGTGTCCGCTCGGAACGCGGGAGATCTCAGTTTGTGTCGCAGGCGGGATCGATTGTATGAAGTATCCCACTATCTTAAACTTTCATAAAAACATTATTTTTTATAATAAATGCTGGAGCTTTATGCGAATGCATTAAAAATGATTTAATTAAATATGTAATGTTTTTATCCGTTGTTACTCGCGCTTTGCAGTTGCTATTGTTCGTGCACCGCCAATTTATTCTCTGTTGTGTACGTGCTTGTATGCAGAAGCTATAACCATTTACGACGATGACATCGTTTCCTCTGACATTTTTATAATGTTTTACTGAAACAAAAAACGTATAGTAGTTTAATTTCATTACTTTTAAAAAGGTTAATAAAATTAATACACCGATTAAGTTTAAAAATGTAGCTGGGGTCATAATAGTAAAGAATTGCGCAGGATGGAACACAAATATCGGTTAGTATGGGCATATCTGAAACTATAACCACCGTACAGATATCTACAATAATTCAACTTTATACAAACGGACGACACGTGAGCTATACCTACGCGGCTCGATGTCGTCGGCATGCGCTCGGCAGTGGTGTATGTGTCTACATACCGAAACAATTGTTGATTGAGCGTTACGTTAATATGCGGATTGTTTATACCTTAAAATTTAATAATTCATCTTTTCGTGCGTCTCAGTCGATTTTTTCGGTCGCTAATTCATAAGACCGATTTTTTATTCAAACGTGAACATGGTATTTTGAAACAAAACGTATATTTTTTTAACACTTCCTATTCAATTTACAAAGTATTTAATTTGTTTAGGGGTGAGCGGGGCTGGTTCTAACAAACTATGTATTATGGTTTATATTTTTAATATTAACGAACATTTTTGTTTCATTTTTCTTTAAAAGCATTCTTGGGTTATTCATCTATTATATTAGTAAAAAAACCCATAAGTTTCGTAAGTGGTTTCAAAAGCAGAGCCCTCAAAACAAAAAAAAAGTCAGTTGTTAATACATACTCCGTTAGTGGAATAATTATTAACAAAGCCGGAGCAAGTATTAATGTATGGGGCAAGAAGTAAGCTTAATTTAAATTAAGAAGTAAGGTTAATTTTTAATTAAAACGTCATTCAAAACAATCAAATTGTGTTTATAATGTTGCGCTGAGTAAATGCCAGTGGGAATGCATCTTTCACAATTACAGAGAGATTAAATGTTCCAGAGATCCATACACACAAACATCAAGTGGCTGGAGAGAAAGACAAAAGTATGATTTGGTTGTCTGCCTTGCGTTGGTGATGATTATCTTAGAGCAGTTACACTGGATTACTCTCTGATGGCTTTCTTCTGGTGAAGGGGTCACAATCATTGAAAAATCTTTTTCAACCGTCCATAAATTATTACCAGTACTAACAGATTCGTTTAAACAAATAAACCGCTATATAACAGGTGCAACATTACCAATAGTATTTGCCGCTGCTGAACCTTTTTGAGCTACTTACCACTTTCTTAGGATTTGTACCACAGTGACTTCCGTCTCGTCAACAATCCAGATTCTACCGGGAGTAAATTTTATCTTTTTAGTACTTCTAGATACTTTTCGAAAAATGAGTGAAGATTAGTATGGTCAAAAGATATTGCCCTGCATAAGCTGCTCGCCACTGAAATAATAGTCAATTTTTGTTGCATTTTGTGCGGTGTCTGAGCATGCCGGGCAACCGTGCAGCGACTCCAGCGCCACGTGCGGCACTGCCAGCTGCTCACGCGGCGGTGGGAGATCTTGAAGAAACGATACCCGTTGATGATGAACGCGTGCGGCCTTTCGCGGAGCGGGATTGCTAAAATATGGTATTTAAAAATTTGTCCCGTATGCCCTTACCCGGGAGCCAGACTTAGCTTCAAAGATTTGCACAAATCTTTGACGACTTTGCAAAGTCGTTTGAACACATATTGATGTAACCTGCCAGACTTGCTTCACAAACACTTTTCTCCACAGTATGCTAGTAGACAACAAAAAAGATGGACAACGATTTTGTAGACTCAGTTAGCCTGTATTATTTGTATATATGTAATTATATTTTTTTTATTTGTTATTTTTCGGGTTCCATGTACATAGTTGCCCCTGTAACAACTCTACAAATTCTAGAACGCACTCGCTACCCCAGTCCATTATATGGCCGCATGCAGTGTAAAATGCACACAACCGTCCCGCTCAACAACGCTCGAGCAACTGAACACTGAACAAGTGTGGCAGGCCACGCAAACATTTGCACACATTCAACTTTGAACGCTTTGATGTGTGGAAAAAGACCGACACCGGATAGCAAAGTGCAAAGCTTTGTGCAAACGTTGAATACATATGCAAAGTCCAGCGCCACACATAGCATTCAAACATTTGAAGCTAAGTCTGGCGCCAGCCTTACAGTCTGCTTTTGATATTAGTCGGATTAAGAAACACAACCATTTTGTACAGTGAAACACCATTAAGTTATAATATCATGATCACTGCCAGCTGCTCACGCGGGTGTGGGAGATTTCGGAGGAACGATACCCGTTGATGATACAGCCCTTTGCGGAAAGGGATTGCTAAATCATCGTATTGAAAAATTAGTCCAGTACTTTTAGTTTCAACTGTTTTTAATATTCCGCATTCAAACCTTTTTTTTAATCGGTAACCCTTAATTCAAATTATTATAAGGCCTTACTTTGCGCTGATCCTGGGAAAAAGAGCGTCTCATTACTGTAGGTTCAGCCGAAAGCTCCTCGTAGAAATCATCTGCACCATTTCGACGACCACTTTGGAGAAGAGGTAAACCTATCTGCCCCAGATGCCAGTGGTTGCGGGTTCGATTCCCGCACGGAACAAGAAAAAAAAACTTTCGTGTTACATGTTTATCTATTCATATTCTAGGGCCCCCCCTAGTTGCTACATGGTATCCCATAACACAAGCTATGCTTACTTTGGGGCCATGTAGTTGTTGTAATTGTCTGGGGATTTTATTTATTTATTTATTTATTTTACCTATCATCCGATAATATTGATATCAACTGCGGGCTTAAAAAGCTACTAAAATTTATTACTGAATAATGAGAATACTCATTTATTCAGTTTATTCTTAGTGTTATTTAAATTTATTTATTGTATGTACATCATAAAAATGCAAAGAAAACAGAAAAAACGAACAAAATATATCAAAAAAGAATATATTAAAGTAATTTCAAAAACATGTAAAAACGGAATATTAACTATGTTATAGTTAATTTGAATGTTGAAGACCATGAGAGTTTTAAAACTTACATTAATAAATTGGTTAATCACCCACGTAGTACTTACCTAATATATTAACTTAAAAAAGGACACCATTGTTTTCTATGATTTATTGGATAATATTCTAATTTACACAAGAGTTTTCGAGCTTTGCTTGAACAGATTCAATAAATTGTTTTTAATCTTTGTGAGTGTGCCAACCGTTAATTTTGATAAGGCGATCGTTTTCTGTGACTGCGACACATCTGCACCCGGACCATCTCTTGGAACATTTCCACCAAGTCTTGGAATTCCTCGTCAACTTCTTCGTGAAGCGATATTGTCCCCACGCGAGGCATGCGTTGCCGTATTTGGTTGTCATATATCTTATAGCATCAAAAGGCGGATGATCTGAAACAACGTACATAGTAAATTTCGACTTCTTTGTTATTATCCAGAGAAAAGTTAAATACTTGTAGTATGGTTAATTATTTATAAGACTGTTTATTGCACCTAGAAGTCAAATACAGATATCTGTTTTATCGGAAGAGGTATTATGGTATAAGATGGGATTTGCCCTTGGCTATATGTAGATAATTGAGTACATCTTTTTTTACTGCTCCCCCATAAGGTTTTTATGTATCTTTCTTTACCTTTACAGAAGCATACTTTTATCAAACTGTTACTAAAAGGTACTCCTGGCACTCCTACGATTATCAAGCGATCGGGTCTGGGCCTTGAATTGAGACAAAACGTGTCTTAGTCTGCAAAATTATTTATCAACCCTTCTTTCATAAAAACAAATGTACCAACCGGGGTTGGTATTGAGCCACTCTATGTAGCTGGTCTGTGTAGGTTCCAAGTCTTTTTTAAACCGTCAGACTGCTTTGCTTTGCCGGATAGGATCAAGTTACTTTTTTATTTCCATTAGGTGACCATAAGCATCGGTGCTTACTCAGGTAAACCTACGTGCTCGTTTTCTCACTTTTTAATTCAATATAAATATGAATCATTTAAAATTAGGTTACAAATAACAACAAATATGATTGGATTAAATTTTAATAGAAAGTCCATTGCGGAAAATGAAGATTTGCGGCTTATGATAACATTGTTGAAAGTAACTCCGGACCACTTCACCGTCAGTTCTCGTGGTCACACCCACACTTTTTTATTCGTTTAACTAGTAGTTACCAAAATAAACAACAAATGCAGAGCATTATAAAAAAACAACTTCACGTTAAAACTTTGACTGAGTTATAATGTCGTCAACGTAAACATTCTCCAAAATCATACATTTTTTTACAAAAAATTGTAATTTTTCAATGAAGTACTTAGCCGATGTCGGTCTCAACCGTATATGGGATCATCTATGAAGTATCCTCTATCATATGAAACAAGAATTTTTAAAATCTATGCATAATTGGCCAAAATATCGTGTAACAACACACAAAAAAAAGACGTGGGGCATTCGGAGACTGCCGCGGTAAAGCTATTGCATAGCATTTTTTATCAACTTATGCAATTATAATTATTTATTTATTTTATTAATGCAGTAATGTTTGATCTAATATGAAGTTCTACAAGTTCCTAGTAGATGGAGCTGATTGTTTATTAAAGCCCGCATGTAAAGTTATGAAATCAAAGTATCACCGCTATGCCGGTCGGAGTGGGGGGTGTTAGGTTTTTTCGTTACGGAATTTCTGGATTCCGTCCCCACGCTCAAGGCCCGCGATAGAAGCTATGCAATAGCTTAAAAAAAACGAACATACAGACGAATTAAGAACCTCCTCCTTTTTTGGAAGTCGCTTAAAAATAGCTGTATCTTTGGGCACTGCAAAGGCGCATTAATTATTTTATCAGAGTAGAAAAAACAAATTTAAATATAATAATAAAATATAATTTACTTATTTATTTAATTTTCACAAATTCCACAGCTTTTAAAGTAATATAAAATAAAATTATATGTAACACTTACAGCCAATTATGGAATTACATTTTTTAAACATAACAGTAAGCAGATATAAATGTATAAGACTAGAAGTTCTGAGTTAAAAATACATAAAGGACTTAAAATTAAAAGGTAACAGAAAAGAAATAAAGTTAGTGATATTCTTATACACGGTTACTGGTGGGTCACATTTGAAATTCGAAATTCGAGGATGTGATAGTTTGAGATCATGCATGAAGGGAAAAAATAAATATTTATTATTTACCAAGTAAACTTAACCTTAAAAATTTATTTTATAAATAAAATATTTTTTAACTTATTTGTAGCTACGACCAGCTTTATGAGAACACTGGTCAACCTTGCATTTTATTTTACTACTCTAAACTCAGGTTAATTAGATAAACAAATTGTTATTTCAACAATATTTACCAACAAATATTTAAATTAAAAACTTAGGCTTTGAATTATTTCATGTAGACATAATATTTTTTTTAAGTTACACTTCGCTATCTTACCGCACTTTGGATAAAAATTTTCAACTTATTGCTTGTATCGCATTCAAATAAAATCGAGGGCGTTCGCAACAGGTGCGTCGCACACAAGGGGCTTAACATACGAATCCGTCAGTTCTTACTCACGCCGCCATCAGCGGTGAGCGCTGGGGTCGAATTATGTGCTATGTGAATACCAATTGTGTCACTCGTCACTGATGCATCGATGAACTCGAAGCCATTGTTTAGGAAAATAGCCCTGCAGATTTGGTTGCCTGGCAGAGATCGCTCACAAGTGATACGGCCGCCGATTGTGTTTTCTTTTTTATAATGTTCTTTATTTTTAAATTTGTGTAAGTATATGTACAATGAAGAGTAAATAAATGATGCTCATTTCAGATCTGGGAGCTAACAAAAGATTTTCAATAAATAAATAAAATCCCCAGACAATCACACCAACTACATAGTAATCAAAAGTATCAAAGTAAGCAAATGTTGTGTTCTAAGATACCATAAACGCCCAGACATGGAACATATTTTTTTTCTTGTTCCATGCGGGAATCGAACCCGCTACCACTGGCGTCTGAGGCCCCGTTACCCCATCGCCAAAGTAGTCGCCTTCAATTAGTAACTTTAAAATTAATTAAATGCATTGTTTTTCATGTAATTAAATTTATGTAAGAGGTGCATTATATATCTACAATCATCATAAAAAGGTAAGAAAATATTATGTGATTCAATATTTCTTTTTAAACGACGACTTTTTAAAAGTACAAATTGATTTACACAAATAATTATAACTTTATCTATACTAATATTATAAAGAGGAAACCTTTGTATTTTTGTATGTTTGTATTGAATAGGCTCAAAAACTACTGGACCGATTTCAAAATTTCTTTTACCATTTCTTAGAGGGATTCTTCCGAATCCGTAGGTATAGGCTACTTTTTATCCCGAAAATCCCGCGGGAATCGAAATTGCGCGGGTAAAACCGCGGGCAACAGCTTGTTTTTTATAAGTAAAGAAGTATATTTGTGAGTTTTAAGCCAAACTTTTATAAAAACAAGAATGAGAAAACTGTGAATTTACCTGTACAAGACGGCTTTAGTTATTAGTAAAAGATCGCATCTAAACGTTCTGCTCATAGGTCGGGTCATGTACCAGTCACTTTACAGATAGTCAACACGAAAGGCACATTAATTGGAATATAAAGGAAAAGCTTCATTTTATTATAACCGCTGTACATGTTTCAATAGACTTTACAATTATTATAGCAAAGATACACCACAAGTAATTGAAATGATGTCAGCATTTCATGTACCTACTTCAAACTAAAATTACTTAATGATTATGGACATTATGTAGCTTAAAAACTTTATCCTCGAAAGTTATTGCGTAGGCTTTGCACTTCAAATAATTTAGTTTCACACAATTCCATCGAACCCTAGCCCCTTTAGATGGGTGATGTTTATTGAACCTGTAGTCACCCACCATCATAGCCACTCCACCTTTCTTACTACGAACAAATGTTATAGCTGAAAATAAAACATTGACAATTAATTAAAAAAGTTCTGTTTGTATCTGCAGAAATAGCTACAATATGAAGCGACATGATGCCCACTCCATTCATCTCGTCAACTACCATTATCCTATAAGCGAGATTGAGAACCTCCTGATATAATACAATGTCACATAATATTGTACTGGTTGAACATGTGACCACGGGGTCTGCAAAGACACCAAAACATCGAGTTAAAATGTAAAATATAAATTATACGCGATTAATCCGGTTAAAAAAAATAGTTTTATTTAAATTAAGAATCGTGAAAACTTAAGACAATATTTTGTTGTATTAGTTTAAAGAACTTTATTTTTATATGAACAAGGTGTTGGGTGTTAATTTTTCTCAAATATCTATACGGAAAATTACACACCTAAGCAATCAAATAAATTATCGGTTATGATAATAGATACCATGTGTTGAGATGTAGGAAATTGTTGTAACGTTCTGAGTGTCACATTTCGATCGGCCAGTATAGGAAAGTATGAAACTATTAGACATACCAAAGATGATATCTAATATAAAGAAACATGTCATCGAATTAAGTATTAGTAAAAGGAGCACTCAGTTGGTTCTTTCATTTGATTTATTTGATAAAAATCGTTATAGTAATAAAACAGAGTTTCTCCTTTTTTAAAATCTGATTTGATTGATCTTTTTTGGATTATTCTGTTTTAACCTTTCCTTTATCTTCGCTGTCTTTCCGCGTTTGAAGGCATCCTTTCTACAAAGCACCAATTAAATATATTCAAACTTTATCATAGAGCTTACAAAAAATATCAAAATAATATGGATATGGATAACTTCATCTGTCTTCTCTTGGGAAAGGCAGACACAATATACTTTATTTATTACCCGACAAAGGCGAAGCAAATAGGAAGGTTATGATTTTGACCTATATGTATGTATGTGGGTATGGATATTCATCTGTTCCCTCAGAACTTCTAAACTAATACTCGTAATTGGACAAATGAGGTGTCGTTAGAAGCCTTTTCACTGTCTGCTGGTTATATATAAACTTACGTTAAATTTACTACAGCGCCCTATAGAGGACTTAAAGTAATGAACTAAAAAAATATTGTTGACTGTTTCGTGTGGGGTATCAAATATAAGAACTTCGTTAGTACATTTCAAATATGTAAATACAACATCAAGAAAAAAAGAGGTTTAAAACTAAAACCCAACTTTACTGAAACACGCTCTAAAAAGTATGAAACAAGAAAATAGTCTCCGCTGAAATATTTATGTATTTACGTCATATTGATATATTCAAAGGATAGCCGTGTTCTAGTAGTCGGGTTTCAGTTTTTAACTTTTTTTTATTTAACAATTTATGTAGTACACAGAAGTTTAAATACAATATAAAGACATATTGAACAAAATAAGAACAAAGGTACAGCTTATCTCTAACGAAATTTCTTACAGCAGACTCATACTTTTTGTTAAGAGACAACATATTTTTTAATTATAAACGTTTCCATCTCATCTCATTTTTTTGAAGTCGTCGTGGCGCCGTGGTTACTGTGTGTATCATACGATATCACAGGTTAAGCAACGTTCGGCGCGGTCGGTACTTGGATGGGTGACCGCCGACCATTCATTTCTCACGACGATTTCCGTGCTTCGGAGGGCACGTTAAGCAGTCGGTCCCGGGTGCTATATACATGTATACAGTAGTCGTTAGGGTTTGTCAGAAGCCATTTTTGCGCCCTAAAAATTCTGGCATCCACCACCCAGCACTGGGCCAGCTTGGTGTGTTATGGCCTATACCTCCTCGTCACCCAGGGGAGAGACTCATGCCCTGCAGTGGGCTCATTACAAAGAGTTGTGATGATGATGATGTGATGATGATGATCTCATTTTTATTGATGATCAAATTTGCGTTCGACCTCAAACTCACCAGACGGTCGCTGAAGACGAAAGCACACTGGCTGAGGAAGAGCTCGTGAATATTTAGAAACACATTCAGTTATGTTAGTAGTATCATTCAGTAGAAGGATATTCATAGGATATTTTAGGACATACTTTCTAAAAAGGTAGGTAGCTAATCATCAAACATAATCGCTATTTTTTGATTTACAAACTCGGACATTAGCTCGGGCCCCACAAAATGGACAATGTAATAAAGCAAAGTTATAAATACCTCACGAACAACTTTCATTTCAAGCATCGCATTGGTGTGAACAGCAGACAGGATTATGAACGCTGTTTTCGCATAGCTAGCCCTGACTACATACAGTATAAGTCCCTCTTCAAGTTTTGTTAGATTTTGGGTACAAATCTCGTTGAAATAAAAAAAAACTTTTATTTTATTACAAAATATAATTTGTAAATAATATGACAATATTGACGAACTGCAAGTGATGAGCAGGCTGACACGAAATTGATTGCGGTTTGATCCCCGCCGCATGACTCTCTGTTGTCATATGTGTAAATATTAGTCATGGGTGCAGTTTTAGTTTAATGTAGATATTTGTCATGGTTATACAGGGTCTGCCGTAAATATTGGTTTAAGAATTATACTTAACCCTGTATAAAAATATAGATATTTATAAAAACATCTATATTTTTATATGCGAAAACTTGGAATTGGTGCATAGAAATGTATATTTTGTTTATTTTTAGTTATAAATCACTGTTTGTTTTCCGAATAAATAATAAAAAAAAAAAACATGTTTCTAATAATTCTATTTGCTTACTAAGAATTCTTTAAAATGTAATAAAACAATAAAAATTTCAATGAAGTACATTCATACATAATGATCAATTGTGATCATTAGATAATTTTTGATATGAGTAAAAACTATCACTTCTAAATGAAGACACACTGTAAAGCTTTAAAAAAAAATTTAAGACTCTTTAACACGAAAGTGTGTGTGCAATGAGAGTTTAGTGATCATCTAAGCAGAAATATGCAATTTCTCTAGTTTATATTCTTTCGTTGGCCTTTATGACCCTGAAAATATACGCCGTGCTGTTACTGGAGAAGAAAACGAAAAGCTCTAAATAGATGTCGCTTCATACGCTTCATACATAACAAACTATCAAATGAACAAGTTGTAATCGAAATTGCTTGTTCTGTGTTCTATTTTGGGGTAAACCTATAAAATAATGTAAGCACATGTATCAAAATATGAAAAATGGGGACCGTAATATGTACATTTCCACAAAAGTTTAAATCAAGTAACATCCACAAGTTCCGCATGTGTATATCCTTAGAGAAATGTGGTATCCATTTTCTATAAAACTGATGCATTTCTAATTTTTTGATTAAAATCACTATAAAATTAACTTTTACAATGGTATTTGACAGTTGTTATGGGTCAAGCGTAATCAGCGCCTCTAGTGGAATAAGAAGGCAGTTTTCTACCCCATTAATGATTATGATTGTTTTTGGAAGAAACGATTTCGTTGTCTATTGTATACAGCACTGCTTTACAGCCTTTTCTATGAAGGCAGGACCACCGAGTCTTCACCCCACTGGTGTAATGAACTCCAAATTTGTAATCCCCGATTCGAATATGGTGCTTGTTTACGCCGGCCTGGATGAAAATTGGTTTTTCATTTCCTATAGCAAAGAATGTGAAAGATGTTAATTATACAGAAGATAGAAGTAGCCTTAAAGCAACTTTTTTAATTTACCTCTAATCAATTTTGAATGGGATTCTGATTTAAAATAAAACAAGATGCTCAATTTCTATGAAATCGTGACTCACAACCTCTTGGTAATAAATGTTAGAGCAAAGCGCCATAATTTGATGTTTCCTAGATATGTTATATATGATTAACTACAAAGCATAGTACCTACCTAACACATGGAATAAAATGAGTTATGGACTGATAATATAATCTCTTTGTACAATAACTTGTTGGACGGTATAATTATGCAAAATTTAAGCCTATTTTAAAATAATCAAAGTACATATCGATAGTTTTATTAAATTTGAAAGTACCAACTGCCAGGGCAGTTGCGAGAAGGCCTTTGATACAAGATACAAACAACCTCGTGTCTTATGAAGTCAGCGCGGCATGCAGAAACATAATGTTTTTCACATTAAGTAAGCGTTATTAATACAAAATGAATTATTGCTATCACAATATATAATAGAATTATATAAAAGAAAATTATTAAAAATAAAAAAATGTTCTAGAAAAAATATAAAATGCTAATTATCACACTCTGTTGACAGATGTGTGCGCTAGTGGGTCGTGCATGCCGGTGACGCGCACGATGGCGTCGTTGCTGGTGTAGATGGTGGCGCGGCAGCCGGCCTTGGCCTTCACGCACACCCAGCGCGTCTTGTTGCCGTACTTCTGCGCGCAGTTGAACCGGTACTTGCCGATCAGGATCACGGCATTCCCGCGCTGAGACGTCCCGAAAATTGGATTCAAGTCTGAAAAAAGAAAATCTTTTATTTTTTTCATGGGTCTCTAACGGCGACATGAATTTAAAATAAATTCTCAGTAATCAGAACAGATATTTATAACACACGAGATATTTTAGACTCCACATATGAAGGAGTATGTATCATATAGCCAACTTCTTCATAAAACACGACCCGTTGAAGTAACAAGAGTATCAACCTACAAAAACGTACCCAATTTTTTTAATGAAAATATTTAAAGGATGCACAAAATTCAAAATCTTTATCATAAGATAAGTGTAAGTATGAAAATATTATTTTTTCTTTAACAAACGAAAAAATTAGATAGAATGTAAGTAAGTTATTATATTTCATATACAAATAAACTTTAACCTAAAGTTCTGGATCCACCATTGACCTCATGTGGCAATGGTTTATCAAAATAAGATTATAATTCACTCGCAGATGAATTATAATCTTCAAGCGGTTGCGACACTTTCACTGGTAGAGCCGAGATGCATGATGAATCGCTGTCACACTGATTTATTTAGGCACAATAACAAATTGCAAACAAATTGCGTTCTCACAATAAAACTTAAGAAAAGCATTGTTCAAGAAATATTCCTTAATTCCTTATAATAATTAACACAGAATAACTTAACTATAGAATATAAAAATAAAACACTATTTCCCTTCCTTCATCTATAATACATGGCATGTAGGACATTATTTTTAAAAGTTCTCAAATTAACGTGAAAGAGGTCAGTATCGTCTTTCCGACTATTATAAGTTCTACACATTCGGTACAGAGGATTATTCCATTAGATGTTATTGTCAGCATTAGGAATATAGAATAATACATGGTTTCTTACAGACTTGCTTCGGAATTTTAGTGAGATTTTATGTAATAGCAAGAAGTGGCGTTGAATCGTATCCATGAACACTAACGAGCTGGCATCGGTTTGATAAACATGATTGAAGCCATCGAAGTAGTGTGCATGTATTCCCAAATGATGAAGTTTCAACAGCAAAATATTGTGATCCACACGATCAAATGCTTTAGCAAAATCTGTATAAATAACATCTGTTTGCATTTTATTTTGAAACGTGTCAGACAAATGGTTAGAAAGAAAACAGAGAAGATTTGAAAGAGTAGATCTCTGTTTGGTAAAGCCATGTTGTTTAGGGCTTACTAATAGCGAAAAATAGTGTTGTAAATATGTATAAATAGGACTTTCGAATATTTTTTTTAAAAACACTTATTATTCTTATGGGCCTATAATTTGTTACATCCATTTTGTTACCCTTTTTGTGTATTGGCAATATTTTTGTTATTTTCCATAAACTTGGAAAAACTCCTTCGGAAAGTGATTTTTAAATAAAACAGTCAATGGTTTCACTAAAGTAAGCGCGCAGTTTTTAATAAAATAAGCAGGAATACTATCTGGTCCGGAACTACTACTATATCGAGAGATTTTATTATTTTTAATAACTTTTCCTCATCAAAATCGATTTTATTTATGTTAATGTTTCCTTCAGGGAAGTCAGAAAAGTATTGTGTAGAGTTAGATTTTGCATATACAGATGAAAAGTACAATATATACCTGAAATAAAAAATAAATTTGTTATTTCCGGTCCAGTTTTAGCAGTTTTATCATTAAAAAGCATTTGTTTTCGTTTAAAATTATTGTTAGATTTAGATTTTTGAGAATTGCCAAAAAGTTTATAAATTAGTATTAAAATTTTATTCAATAAACTCAATGTAGTTCTTAAAACATTCCTTCATAACCTTTTTTGATCTCTGGCGTAAAAGAAAGTATTTGTTTGAGAGTTTGTATAAGACTGGGTGAAAACCAAACCGGATATTGGGTGTTATTTAATTTAGTTTTCGATGTTACCTGTTCTATTACTGTCCATAGCTTATTATAAAACTCCTGGACGAAATCTTCGCGTGAGAGGTTGATAAAATCTTCCCAGTTTATGTCAGCGAGCAACTTGTTTGCCCTCTCGTAGTCAGCTTTACGAAATTTATAAATAACATTTTTTCTATTAGGTTTGAGTTGATTATTTTTTAAATTACGTAGAGTAACCTCAAAGGGAGGGTGAAAGTTGTCCATACGGCAAAGTTCGAGAGTAGGTTCGAAGGTTGGTTATTCGTCCGTGCCCACTAACACTTATTTGTTTCATACCGGCTTATGTCATTTAATTGTTTCATACCGGACAGGGAAATAAAATCACTTACGAAAGTCTCTTTTAATGGATTCGATGTTGATTTATTTGAGTCGATATTTTCTTGAGACCATTTAATATTAGGTATTTTAAAATCACCTAAAATAACATTACCTGTCAAATTGATGATACCCGATGAAAAAGCCTTGGCATAGCTCGGTCTACAGCCGGAAACAGGCAAAGGTTAAGAGCTAAAAGGTTAAGTAAAAGGTTATACGTTGTAATTCATCAATCACCGTTAGGTAGAAAGAGGAACACTAAAAAAAGCGTTACAAACTGTATGCAAATAGAATATAATAATATTGAACCAATATATGAGTGGAGCATTGGAGTTGGCTTTTGTTTTAATGATATTTGCTACAAATATCCTAAATCATAATACATAGACAAAGTATTTAAATCATCATCACAACTTTTTGTAATGAGGCCACTGCAGGGCATGAGTCTCTCCCCTGGGTGACGAGGAGGTATAGGCCATAATCCACCAAGCTGGCTCAGTGCTGGGTGGTGGATGTCAGCATTTTCAGGGCGCCAAAGTGGCTTCTGACAAACCTTAACGACTACAGTATACAAGTATACAGCACCCGGGACCGACTGCTTAACGTGCCCTCCGAAGCACGGAAGTCGCCGTGAGAAATGAATGGTCAGCGGTCACCAAACGTTGCTTAATCTGTGATATCCTATGATATGATACACACAGTAACCACGGCGCCACGACGACTTCTAGTATTTAAATAAATTAATAAAAGTGAAAAAATTAGAAAAACAAGAGAAAATAAATAATAAAATTCGTTTAAAAGAATAGCTTTGCTTTATTCTATACTTTTTGAACTCGCCATCAAACTTTAAAATACTGCCCATCTTTAATTATATAATTCGGAGGTAAATGATTTTGTTTAGCTTTAGTCATGATGAAGGTTCCATCTTCGTTCTGCTTGATCTTTGCAGAACAGTTCGAGGACCGGGCAGATGAACATATCCAATGCTTGGTGTAGTTGATCTGAGAGTAAGTGTACCCACGTTTTCTTTGACGGTATCATTATTATTTCATCCATTGAAATGGGATAATGAGTAAATGAGTAAATGCGAGTCATCCTTAGTTGAAATATACTTATAATTTATAAAAAAAAAGTATTCCTCCGCTGTGCCCAAATGTACTTACTCTCAATCATTCATGAAATCGTAATACCTGTAAAAAAAGTTCATCAAAATTATTACCAATTCTAGTTACAACATTTTCTTTATAACCATGGTGCCATTGAACAAGTCAATTGATGAATAGCATGAAATAACTATGCATCAAATAATCACTTATTACTCATTTAGAAAAAAAAACATAAGACCTTTCTTTCAGTGGAACAGTATATTATGCTATAATCAACTAATGCAGAGTATTAAAAAAACCGACTTCACGTCAACACATTGTCCGACTAATAATGTCATCCACGTAAACATTCTCCGACATCATACAAATTGTTTTCAAAATTTGAAATTTTAAATGAAGTACCAAACCGATTTCGATGAAATTTATATGGGACCAACTATGAAGTATCCTCTATCATATGAATTATTTTTAAAATCGATTTATAATTGTCTGAACTATCGTGTAACAAAGAAACAAAAAAAATCATACAGTCGAATTGAGAATCTCCTACTTTTTTGGAAGTCGGTTGAAAATTATTGTTATGCTATAAAATATTATCGCAAAATGTCTATCGTGGTCATTACATTACATTTACAGTAATTAAAAAAGGACTTCAGCTTAAACTTATTTTTCTCAAAGCAATTAACAAAGGGTAAGATAAAACACAAAAGGCAGCGTTCAACTAAATTCTCCATTGCAGAGCTCCATGAGTATGAGTCAGAGTACATCTAATAATGACGTCATCCTGCAGCCTGGTATTGACCGTGGCCCTACAGCCCTGCGTGTGCTTGCTGCAGCGCCACCTCTCACTGCTCTTGTTCTTCACGTGCAGCCCGAATCTATGGCCCTTCAATATGAGGCATGGTTTGGACCCTCTTATGATGTAACAGGATAAGTCTAAAAAAAATTAGATTAGTTTAAATATTTTTAAATAAAATGATTATTTTAGTTCAGATATTTTTATAAGCATTGATTCCAATTTTGTTAAAACTGCCGTTATTCAATTATTTATACTAATATAATAAAGATGATGAGTTTGTTTGTATAATTTGATGAATGTGCTAATCCCTGTATCTGACCATCTCATTTCAAAAAATATTGTTATATTATTATATAGCCTAATTCTTGAGGAAGGTTTAGTCCAGAAATTCCTAGTAAAACCAAGCTGATTTATTTTTCGTGAAACGAAAACTTTTTTTACTGGTTAAGATTTGACAGGCATAACCCTTGTCATTTTTTACCTATATGTGTATAACCTAAGCTCAACTATATTCATCCACCTCACGTCAAAGTTTAAACAACCAACTGTGACATTTTAGGTACTAGAGTACATGCGCAAGTACTCGCCTACTACACAATTTAATTTAAATGTCGTAGCCAGATCGTAGATGATCGTAGCATGGCATATCATAATATGGTATAAAGTAATATTCAAATGTAAGAAAAAAAAATTCTTAGTTATAAAATCGTATATATCTAGGTATAGTCCATGAATGAGTCGAGTAAATCATACGTTCGCATATGAGGAAATACATCAAATCTTTTGAATAGAAACGAAATAAAAAAAATGCAAACAGGCGTATTAAAAAAACGTACAAGATCTCCCCTACATCAGAGAGAATGGTTATTTATGGTTGTGGTTGTTATTAACTTTGACAACCTTATTGTCTATGGTGCTGAGTGACGCCTTGCAGCCGCGTCACGCCGTGCAGTACCAGTTCCCTTTTGGCGAGTATGTGTTCATTTTGTTTAAAGTAAACCGATAGTTTCCGTACCCTATCATTGGTTTTCCAAATCTGGTAGTTCCAAAATAAAACTTTGAATCTGAAATGCAGATAATTGTAATATTATTGTAAATGAGCGTGACTCTCAGTACTTGTAGTCTACAACTTAGCCTATTCGCTTTCGCCAAAAAAAGTGACCACAAAAACCGCATGCCGCCAAACAACGGTAGTTAGGTCATGGGCGGACTCGACATCTCGCTAAAATCTTCTAGATTGCCGATGAGCAATCATCCATAAATCTTAACAACGCCACAACTTTAAGTAGGTAACAAGAGGCTACCATAAACTTTACAATACGAACTGACTCAAAGTTAAAACTTGTTTTATTTATTATCATTAAGTCAAATAAAATAACAACACCAAATGTAATTGATATAATGTAAGACGTCCAAAAATTTTAGGTGATTTAATCGTAGGTTTATAAATATAAAAAAATAACATCATTCATCAAAGCAACATGAAGTAAAATTATTGTTCAGTGGATGGACTCAATTCTACAAGTGCGCAATATAAGCCGTCGGGTGACTGGGTGCTATAACTTCTGTTATAATGTTATAAAGCTAAAAGCTAAATTAGATACAACTCTTAACACAAAAACGCCTGAACCAAATTAAAAGATTCTTTGACGAAGTATAACACGTTTTTCATTAAAACCGCGTATGTTTCACATTTTTAAAACGACATTTAGCTGTCTTTACAGATACTGTGGATCTGGTGACTGTTCCACTCACTTATTTTCTTGTTAAGACAAAAGCAAGAACGTCATGCTCCCTCAGGCGACATGGCTAGTGGTAGCGTCGGGTATCGGGTCACCCTCTTCCCTATGAAAATATGGTTGAAGAGGGTGATGGCTGGTGCTTGCGTTATACTCGTGAAGGGGTACTGCTAGCGGTGTCAGGTCGTTTTGCTGATGATACTATGACTATTTTATTCCATTCTTGTTTATATACTCTGGTCCCGGTTTGTCATGGTCGTGTTGTGCATCCATAGCTCAATGCACCTACTACGTAAGTAATTTGGTTGTGGCATGACATTGGCTCTCACAATAAGCTGTCTTTTGTTTGTTTTTTTTTTCATGTCATGATCTACATGTTCTGTACCTATGTGTATTAATTCGTATAATTCTGACTTAAAAAGAGTACCAAGAGTTTTTTTCCGCCGGCTTTTTTTGTCTGTTGGCTTACTATAATATCTTATTCGATAACTATCAACACCTTGTTAAAGCCGAAGTACAAAATTGTGACGTCATTAAGCGGCCATTCGATGGTCTTATGATGAATAAAAAAATTCATTTCATTTTCATTTCATACGATCACATCCGGTAAAAAAAATATTTCAATAATTCTTCATGTGCACATGTACTAGGAAATAACTTCTCTGATGTTTGAGATACAGAGTACAATAGGCGGCCATACCATCTATAACTGATCTTTTCCTACAATTTTTATTTAATGAAACGTGGAAACTTTGCTGTTTATTTCATAATTAAAATCAAACATCAAAACATTACTTCAAGTCCATGAGCTACGCGGGAAAACCGTGCAACACTGCTAGTTTCTAATTCGCACCTTTGCGATCTAATGCGGCCATTTGCACACTAACATTCCAAGACATTCCAAGGCCCCATCGCAAACCAACATTGGAACTTCAAAATTGAAATAATAATTTAGCTAATAATTTACGCATAGATCACCTACTGCAACAATATATATATTTGTTTAATTCTGGTTATTTGACGATATTATGTTTAAAGCTAAAATAGGCAACTTACATAGATTCTTGTAAGAATTCCATTCTTTATTATATATTCTGGAGGATTATGGTTGTGTTCATACGTTAATTTAAGTACATTAGTATTAGTGTTGTCAGTTTTGAGACGAACGGGGCATACTCCGTGTCTGGAACATTTCCAAGTGGTAGTCATTCTGCTACGGCGATGCACACAGAAGCTGTTGCCATCGACTAGCAGCAAATCCTTGCCTCTGGCACTTTTTAATTTTATCACTAAAAGAAAAGTCATATCAAATATTTTACTATGTTTTAATTTCGAATTAGCTATTTCGTTCGGTTTGAACTTAAATATGCCACCCAGTAAATACATAAAAATCTCTCACGATAAGTACGAGCGAGCGACGACAGTCCTAATTCTTCGGGATGTGTATTCGCATTTTATTTAAGAAGTGACAAAGACGTGAACTATGCACTACAAGGCATATTTACCAATGTGGTTAAACAAGTTGTTATTAGGTAGGTATACAGAATTTTATTACAGCATTATTCAAAGGTACACACATTCACTCTGTCTGAGCATGCAAACATATTTTATAGTCGCCAGAAGTTCGCGTGCGGTCGTGTGAACCAGAATTTATTTTCTTTTTCAATTTTCCAACTCTGCTATAAACATTATTATTGATTACATATCTCGGTGGATCATGTCCGTGCGTTAGGTTCCTTCTTGTAACACAAGTGATATTTTTATTTCACTTACTGCTCCTGCTGTTAGAACTGCGGAGGTGTGACGTCACTGAGGCTATACCTTGCTGAGAAATGACCTGAAGTATCCCCATGCATAATGGAACTCTTGGACTCATTCGATGAACAAAATATTGTGATCGTCGCTTACATCTAGATAAAATAATAATGATTATCAATTTGATAATCATTTTCAAAGTAAATACGACAGAATTTAGCCTTTAAATAAAATTCACTAGTTTTAATGTATATTGAGAACCGTTATTTTACTAATCATTATAAACAAAATGACAATTTAAATTAAATTTATAATTCTTTGGACGCCTCGGAACAAAATAAAGAGCAAATATATGAAAAGAACGCTGAAATCTATAGGTTTTAGTTCTGCTAAGGGTGTTACATATCTTCATACATTTATTTTTAAACATTATGAATTAGCGTGCAGACAGCTCTTTTAAATTTTTCAAAAAGAAGCACGACACCAATATTACTTTGTACCAAAGTCTGGGTTCTGATTTTGATATCATATGCCTTATCACTTATGACACAAATAAAAGTTTTCTTTAGAAGCAAACTGCCTCATAATTTAAATTACATCTGAGCAAATAGTCAATAATTATAATACAGAGATTAATATAGAATACCTAATGATTTCCATTTCTGGAAAGTTTACCTGGACGAGACTAAATAATGAGTATCTGAATCAATTTAGATTTATTATTAAAATTATGCAACCTTTTCAGCCACGGAGTATTGACTTTGAATAGCCCCTTAAAAGAAAGACCTTAAGTGTACAATTCGTTAATACTACTATCTACATAATAATGTAAACTCATTACCTACGCTTTTGCAACGCACAAATTTTGAATTAAATATTATACTTAGTTTATTCACCTCATTAAATAAAACACTTTTTAAACGGATTTATCGCGTATATTCACATTTTAAATTTTGACTCGACGTTTCGGTGTCTTTGCAGACCCCGTGGTCACGAGCGACTGAGGTGTCAAGCGTCGGATTGATAGATTGAAAAAGTAGCGTCCCGAGCGTAGCGTTCTGGATTGACACAAAACGAGCTGACAGTATCTTGAGTTTCAGGTCTTGCAGCTTGCTGGATGTTAGATTTAATGTTTTTCAGGATAGGGTCCCATGTCGATGATAGTTTCTAACCATCTTCTCTATTGACATTAGGGTGTTTTTTTTAATTTGAATCGCTTCTCTGATCATTCTAGGAATGTAATGCTTCTCTCTAGATAAAATTTTCACAGAGTCAAACCTTAAGTAGTGGTTGGGCTTGTCCATGGAATGCTCACAAACTGCAGACTTTGAAGCTCTTCGATTTCAGCTATGTGTTCTTTTACGCGGGTTGATACGTTTCTTTTAGTTTGACCAATGTAGGAAAGCCCACAGCCGCAGTCAATAAATCCGGTTAAAAAGTGTTTTATTTAATAGTATGAATCGCGAAAACTTAAGACATTTTTATTCACCACAATTGCAACATCAATCATGTCATTAACAATGCTTGTCTATAGGTACCACTATAGACAAGCATTGTTATTTATTTTTAATACAATTCTTCTGCTTTTAAATTGCAGGTTTTTGCGTTTTCATATGATTATGGTAGTTTGTATGTTTCACAAATTGGTTCAAGTATGTTATAACGGCCGCGTTACAGCCAGTATTGCGCTTCACGCACATCCATCTTGACTTTGGTCCTTTGGATGGATATTTATTATATCTATAACCATTCATTTCTAAAACTGAACCTCCTTTTCGTGAAGTCAAGAAATGCATAACTGCAAAAAATAAGAGAAAACTTTTGAAACACGGTTTTGTAATATGGCTTTATAATGTGAATATTCGACCTACCGTTTGGGTTCTAGTCTAGTACCTATGTAGATACTAAGTAAGATTATATTGAGCCCACGGAAAAAAGTTCAAACTTAATCGTTTTTTATAATTTAATAAATAAAAACGATTAAGTAATCCTGGACTGGGAGCGAACGAAAAACATAGAATGTACCAGCTGTTTCCCTTCCCGGGCATATTGTAAAAGTCAGTTAAGGGAAAGAGGTTTTATTGGCATTTTTGTGGGCGATAGGCTGACCCCCTGTCACTGCAATAGCCTCTCTCCATCATTATAATACCTCATTTGTCAAACGTGACATCAGATGGTCTTATAACCACTGGTGTTCTGCCTACCCCATAAGTTATGTATGTATGTATGTATGTTTATATATTTCTTAAGTACATCAGTTATCTAGTATCCATAACACAAGTTCTTTTAGAAACTTAATTTGGGCTAGATAATGTTGCGTGTCAGAAATATAAAAAAAAAATTTTTTATAGATGGTATCGAGTATTATAAATCAGAATAAGACGTAGAATCACACGGCAACTTACTTAATTTTGTACTTATAAGTCGGCTTTTGCAAACCGCGAAATTAAGGTTGTCATTGTCGTACTCAGAATTGATGAGTTTATTTTAGATTTGTAAAAACAATTATTTCCTAAAAAATCAGCCACTGCTATTCAACATAGACTTCAAAATTTAAAGCAAAATTACTTATCAATCGATGAGTTTGGTAAACAAATAACGGAAATTATTGTCGAGTTTCGCAATCTGATGGCAAGGATGAGAATTTGGAATCTTGAAACCACTGAACGAGAAACAGGCCATTAAATATTATTCAGATGGATTGAGAAATCGACGACTTGGGACCACCATATGTGCTAGTAACTTTAGTTTATTGAAGGACGCTGTGCGAACAGCTATTGATAAAGACGTCTCATCACCATCATTAACGTCTACTGATATTTACACCATGAATTTTAGAGGCAGGTCGACCTATTATCGGTCAGAGCGCAGGAGCTGCCCTTCATTTGCAACCCGAGGACGCGCACGAGTCGGCTACCAGCCGGCCCCCAACAGCAACAGCAGGTTCGTTTCTGGACAACACATGCATGGCGCAGACCTAGCCGATCCTATTTAAGGAACAGAGGTAGGTTCAATTATAATTCATCTAGGAACTTTAATACTTCTAGGAATCAGCACTTCTTTGACGACCACTTTGGCGAAGGGGTAAACCTATCTGCCTCAGATGCCAGTGGTTGCGGGTCCGATTCCCACCCGGAACAAGAAAAAAAAATGTTCCGGGTCTGGGTGTTTATCTAAAATATGTATTTATATTCTAGGTTCCCCACCTAGTTCACTCATGGTATCTCATAACACAAGCTTCGCTTACTTTGAGGCCAGGTAGTTGGTGTGATTGTCTGGGGATTATATTATTTTTATATTATTATTACATAAGTACATATTTTAGACACCTCAGAATCTCAAGGCAACTAACCTATCGAACCAAGTCAGCCAAACGAGAATCAGCTTTTCGAGTTTTAGCCGGTGCAGCGCTAACTTATCCTTGATTCAGTTTTAACATGCGTGTAGAAAGTATTCCCGTTTATCAGAAACAGATGCATTCCCGATGGCGTTTTTAAAATTCTACCTAGAAATTGCCTACAAATTTTTAGCTATTGGGTGAAATGTCATAATTAATTAGTCAGATTGTTTAATGCCGTTATAAATTATATTGAATTAAAAAAAACAGCAGGAAAGAACTTTACATTAAATTACGTTAAAGAGTAATACAAGGCTGCCACTTCACCTGCTTGCATAATCATTTAACGAAGAAGCATACCTTGTAGTCGTGACCGTCTGTTACTTTTAAATTTAAATAGTAGAAATTAAATAACCCAAAAAATGTGATAAATAAAAATATAACTTAAAAATAAAAATGTGGTAAGTAATTTCGAGGTGTACCACCAGGCCCCGGTAGCTCAGTGGAAGAGCACTCGTCCGGCAAACGAGGGGTCCTAGGTTCGAGTCCTGGCCGGGTAATTTTTATTTATCACATTTTTTCGATTATTTCAGAATAATTGAGCATTATAAATGCAAAAACTTAAAAACATTACTATAAATAATTTGTATAATATAACTCTTATAATAATACCTATATAAATTGAATATTTATTTATACATAATTGGAGACACCTATGTATATGCTTTATCATGTCCTGTATTAAATAATACTATCGGTATCTCTGTAAACCGCAGCTTTATTTTTCTAATAAGTTTGTTTGGCAAATCTTGAGGTTAGCAATTGTGTATTCTATTGATGATGATGATATCAAAACAAACGCCTACTTTTTGCGACGGTACAAATAGTACCTCTTAACATTTCAGAAATTTAAAATGGTAAGTCAGTATGAATATGAATCTATAATACATTTTTTTTTGTTACAGTTCATAATAGCTTAGCACTTAACTAATAAACTACTTCTGCAAATTTTTGTTTTGTGATTGAATACTACGTCAAAATGTATATCTAGAATGCTGTTAAAGCTCGTAAATCTAAATAAGAAATGCAGATTATTACGACCAGGAAAGGGTTTATAGAGCAGGACACAGTTACGAGTTGCTAGACAAATTTATTAACAAGAGAAATGATTTATATACTTAAATCTACGTGTATAATTAACTTTGTTAGCAATATTTTATCTTATCTAAAATGTAGTAAGTTTCTAATAAATGTGCACTGGTCAATATGTTTTTATCAAGCATTATATATTGATAGTATTGATAGTGACGTCAAGGGACGTCACACAGATCAAGCATTCTGTTGACAACCCTGAACCCGTGTAGCATCATCACTTGAGTGAGATTGTGGAGTCCGCGGGGGAGTAAGTAAAAATTAATAAAATACTGTTGAACATTTAATATGGACTGAAAAAAAACTCAAAAATCACGAAATACAAGGCAATAAAAGATCCGTAATGACATCAATCATAAAAACACCAATATACAAAGCTATTTTTTAGTCACCGGCCGTATTTTTTTACTCTATAAGTATCACTAGTACGAACAATTTTTGCAAAAAAGGATATATGTTTTTCTTACAAGGTTATATTCGCTAACACGTTAAGCGAAGCTTAGTCAGTCTAGATTGTGAATGAATACCATTAAGAATAAAGAAGACTACGCGCTATTACAATACATCTTGTAGTACTACTTCGTAGTTTTATCAAACGTATTCCATGAAATGCCACGTCATAGTATATCATAGCGTCATCGTCAACAGCGGTTATTTGCATAAAAGTTTGTGGTGCCAATCTTTATTTTTTCTACGAAGCGATACTAAAATTAATATGCAGGTTCGTAAGTCTGGCCGGTGGTGATTAAGAAATAGCCCTGTATATGAATTCTTTTCTCCACCTCCTCCTACTAACTATCCAGTTTTAATAAAAATACCATTCTTAACAATATAACGAAGAGGTTTATGTGAATGGTGGAGATTAGCTCTCAAGATCGTGGTATTGTTAATGTCGGTAGTAAGTCGCGCTCGGCATGTCTTGCTGTTCGTGCACTGCCACGAGATCGTCTTCTTGTTCTGGACAACTGTGTAGAATGAGTAGTTCTCCAATATTAGTAATTGTTTGCCTTTTAAGTTTCTCACAATTTCCACTGAAATCAAAGTTTTCTTTTAAATATGCCAAGGTAGTAGGAATTGAACATTTATTATTTACTAGCTGTTGCCCGCGACTTCGTCCGCGTGAATACTGGTTATATATAAAAAAATATATTTTTATATTATATTAAAATATCCTCCTTGAAGTTCAAACTTTCGCAGCTGTGAAAGCGTTGCTGATAGATTAACAGGCAGAGTTACTTCAAAAACTGTTGGGTACAACTAAGCTGTGATCCGCAGTTTCACCTAGGTTTTGTGAAATAGACATAGGTACCTACTTACAAAAAAATATAGAAAAAGTAACCAACAAAAAGTAAATATCGAACAGGAATACCTATGAAAGGCACACTGGGTAAAAGTAATGGGGGTATGTATAAGGGCAGGTACCGTAACGCGGGACCGATATAGGCAATACTGCGAAGCAGTTTAATCATAAAATCAAATACTTATGTTTAATAGATAGCATTTTATTATAATCTCTTTACTTACAAAATATAAGGCGCACACATACCTAACGATCGCCCCCTTATATTAAATTTATTCAATTCGATGAAGTCGGTTGAATAAATTTCCCCTTTATACTTACATAATTGTTCCTTAATATTATGATTTATTCCTATAGCGGAAGTTTACAAAAAGTGAAACATAGATAGATTACATAGATGAACCCCCTACTGGTAGAGTTTCACGCATGACTACGACCCGAAACAATAATCAGTTTATTGCGCGGTGTAATATACTTACTGTTTACTCAAAAACTCTCTCAGTAGAGCCTTGCTCGCAAAAACCGGCAAAGGCGGCCAAGATCTCGTCTAATTAAATCAAATATGGTCATTTACTCCACATCGATCAACAGTCATATCATTCGATATTGATCGACAAACAAAAAAAAAATTAAGTCTCTTCAGAGAGATTCGCTATAATACCCCGCCATATTAAATGAACTCGAGCATATCACTTCGTTAAAGCATCAACTCTACAGTAAACATGGAAAAATAAAACAATCGTGAGGAATTAACTCAAAAAAAACAAAAATTACAACATTTTTACCTCCCGTTATCCTGAACTGTAATTCAATGAACGTCCTTAGGTTATCGTCGTCGTTATATATTAAGTTCACCTTGACTCTAAAGTCCAAGATACAATAGAAGTGACAAACACTAAAATAAAACTAGGCTAGGGATCGAACCTACACCTTCATAATTTCCTACGTTTCCTACATTTACTTAGAATTCCTATGCCCATGTTTATTTTTACTGTAGTTCAGTTTTTCTTCTGGCTATCTGAACGCTTTCACATCTTAACTACTAATACAACCTTTCAATATCAAAAAAAATTGTTCGTTTGTTGCTTCTATGCTGGACTTGGAACAACAGAAAATCATAGAATGTACCGCAGCTACTTCTCTTCCCGGGCATGCTGTAAGAGAAGGGATAGAGGTTTTATTGACGTTTTTGCTAACGATAGTCTAACCTCCTATCACTAAAATATTCTTTCTTCATTATTTGATTTTAAAGCTTCTGGTGTTCTGGCTATCCACGAACAGTAAAATAAGCTACCAAGCGTACCTATAAAGCATTTCCATATTCAACGACAACGTACCATTCGATTTTCGTAGCTTTTACTCATGTTAAATATACAAACCCAGCATTCATTGATTTTGACGACAATTTAGTTATCACCCCTAATTTACCCCTAGATTAACCGTACCGCCCCTTTTTGTTACTGGAGGAAAACGTGCAATCACGTCCCCGACCGCCCAAGGGGGAACGGTGGGGTATGTGATGATCCGGCAGAAGGCCGGACCTACCCACTAAAAACCTCCAGGTGTACCTCACCCACCATAGATGGAGTTCACGGTACCGCCATTGGCATTACCCGCGAGCCCCGGCGGACTGCGCTCAGCCTGAGCCGAGCGCCCCTCACGTAGGAAATGGTCCAGTACACGCGGTCATTTCCACACTCATAGCCTGTATGTCCCCTCACCCACCACGGCTGACTTTTGAGAGGGAGAAGCCGTCTCCTTTTCCGTCCCACCCTCCATCCAGCCTAACCTAAATTAAAACCTAACCTTACCTAAAACCTACACTAAAACCTAACCTTAAACCAATCCTAAACGACGTAACTTAACTTAACCTAATACGACGGCCCGGACGCCTGAGCAATACAAGAGCGCCTACCCCAGGTGCCGCAAGAGTGATTTTGCATTCGCTTCACTTCGGGCCATTTCCTACGTGGGGGGCGCAAGGCTTAGGCTGAGCGCAATCCGCATTTCAGTTAATCGACATTCAAATTTCATTTAAATTGAAAAAAAATCAAGTTTAGTATCTCGCCGCTCCACTCCCCCATTCGTCCACTATACAACCTAGCTGCCCTCCTCACCTCACCGCCCCGCTATCCTCTGCTCCTCACCGCCACACTGTCCTCGGCTATAATCATACTGAGCGCAAAAATGCGGAATTCTAATATATGCTCCGCTGCACTGCACTCCATTTCGCTCCGCTCCGCTTCACTTCTCCTCTCTGCTCCACTTTAGTGGAAACACTCACCCCTCTTCACCGCTCCGCTTAGCCAAGCACCGCGTCAGTGGGAACGCAGCGTAAGCACTTATTTAATGCAATAATTGATTTTGTATGGCTTGCAGTCATTTGGTCATATCTGTCTAGCTACAGAATTTGGGCTGACGAAATCTGATAGTTTAATAATTTTACAGAAAAATCAAGGAAAAGTCCCTCAAATACCTAATACAGGGTGGCGCAATAGAACGTGCATTTATAAAATAATTATTAAAAAATAAATACAAAAGGTATAGTTAAAATAAAACTAAGCAATTATTAAGTGATAACTGAAGTTTATTTTTTAAAAATAACATCATCTAAATGATGACCCTCTCTACGTTGGCACTCCTCTAACCGCAAACGGAAATTACCGAAAACTTTCTTAAGTAGAGCTGGTGTGATTGCTGTCATTTCACCACGAATATTCTCCTTGAGCTGATTGATGTTTCTCGGATTATTGGTGTAGACTTTGTGTTTGAGGTATCCCCACAAAAAAAAGTCAGGAGGTGTCAAGTCTGGACTGCGCGGAGGCCATGGGATATCACCTCTTTTCGAAATCAGTTTGCCAGGGAACATCTGCTTCACAACCGCCATGGAGTCATTTGATGTGTGACTGGTAGCTCCGTCTTGTTGGAACCAAGTCCTAGAGTTCATTATTCTTGAATTTTCAAGTTCTGGGGCCAAAAATCCTTCCAACATCGCAACATAACGTTCGGTATTAACAGTGATGTTTTGCCCCCGTGCGTTTTCAAAAAAATAAGGACCAATTATTCCTTTGGCAGAGATTGCGGCCCAAACTGTCACTTTAGGGCTATGTAACGGTTTTTGATGTTTGAGTCTGGGATTTTCACTATTCCAATAACGACAATTTTGGCGGTTTACGAACCCATTCAAATGAAAATGTGCCTCATCAGAGAAAAGGATGTTTTCAAAATTTGAAAACCGATTGAGCATTTCATTAGCAAATGTGAGCCGTGCTATGAAGTCAGAGTCTTTCAATTCTTGAGTTAATTGCAGCTTGTATGGATGCAGTTTAAGATCCAAGTTTAAAATTCGTTGCAAACTTCGTCGCGATATGTTTAGGACAGACGATCTCTTGCGAGTAGACATTTGTGGATCTTCTCGTACCGACTGCTTAACACTCTCAATATTGTCTTCGGTCCTAGATGTGCGTGGACGACCTTTTGCGTGTGGTTTAAACGTCGATCCAGTCTCTTCAAAACGCTTTATCCAGATTTTAATTAAATTAGCACTCGGAGCCTCCCTAATTTGCCGTACACCATACTCAGAACAAAATAGTCGCCTGACAACTACGTACGAACGAGAGTTTTCGTAAAATGCGCGCACGCAAAATGCGCGTCGCTTCCCGTCGAAGTGACTCATAGTGACTAAAACTTCATGAACCGCGCTACCCAACGATATCGGTTTCCCCCCGCCCACGCCCCTTCTACCCCGCAAAAAAAGATGATGCAATATGCACGTTCTATTGCGCCACCCTGTATAAAAGCGATTTAGACTTAGTTTAGTGAAACTCTTAAAGCTATATTTTTATATATTTATTTTTTTATACACAATAATAATTACACATTTACACCACTAGATAAATAGACTCAGGTAAGCTCAACTTAAATACAGTATAAATATTTTGAAAAGTAGGTAAAAATAATTATTTATGATAATGGTGATTATTTAATGAAACTATTACATTATTATCGATTGTGGCTGTAGATCTGCAACCTCTTTTATAATGTTTGCACCTCCAATACTGTTTTCCGTTTCTCTCTTTATTTTTGTAGTAAATATTGTCTGATATGGACAGGATATTCTGTTTATGAATTTGTAGATACTGAGCTTTCATATCTGAAATTATAAGTCAACACTAAGTAGGTACCTATACAAATTATTCACGAAATACAATCCTTATATATAAAACTCTTCCGTTACTGACTGAGTGACTGACAGACAACGCAAAGCCATCAGGCCGTGAGAGCTGAAATTTGGAACATACGAGTACAATCCTTAGAGGTTGTGGGAGAGCACTAGGGAAGGAATTCCTGAAATTCCAACGGGAACTAGAATTATTGGACTTTTTGTTCATATGAAAAATCTTATTCCTTGAGTGCACAGATATGATACTTAGAATCATGTGATCTTCCACGAAGAGTGGCTGGTTGTTTTACGCAAGGAATTCCTAAAATTATAAATAATGACGGAAATATATGATCTTTTTTTTCGCATGAAAAAATCTTTTTCCTTGACTACACGGATGTAATTCTTGGCATAAAGGTTCTTTAATAAGTGTCTGTTAGTATAATGGAAGGAATTCCCGAAATTCCCACGGGAACGGGTTGGAATTTTTAGTTCGTCTGAAAAAGCCTATTCCTTGAATCCACGGATATGATACTTGGCATAAAGGTTCACCAAAAAATGACTGGTTGTCCTTATGAAAGGTAGTCATGTAATTCCCACAGGAACGGGAATTAAATAATTTTTTACTTTGTATGAAAGAATCTTATACCTCGAGTGCACAGATGTGATAGTTGGTATAAAGTTTCTTCACTAGGAGTCTGTTTGCATTATGGAAGGAATTCCCATAATTCCCACGGCAACGGGTTGGACTTTTTAGTTTGTATCAAATATCTTATTCTTTTAGTGTCCGGATGTGATACTTAGTTGGTATAAAGGTTCTTCAATGAGTGACTGTTTGTGTAATAAAAATAAATAAATAAATATTTCTCACACTCACACAACATTATCTAGCCCAAATTCAGTTTCTTAAAGAACTTGTGTTATGGATACTAGATAACTGATATACTTAAGAAATATATAAACATACATATTGAATAAATACATATTTTTTATTAGAATAAACTTAAATAAACAAAACATCCATGACTTGACGGCTAATATCTGTGTTCATCACACAAATATCCGCCGCCGCCGGGATTCGAACCCAGGACCTCTGGCATAGAAGGCAATGTACCTATGTTACCACTACACCAGCCGGTCGTCAAAAATTAAAAAAATAATTCCCGAAATTCCCACGGAAACGGGAAGGATATGATTTTATACTTTTTATGAAAACCTTATTTCTTGCATACACGGATGTGATACTTGGTATAAAAATTCTTTAATAGGTGTCCATTTGTATTATGGAAGGAACTCTCGAAATTCTCACGGGAACGGGAAGTATTAGACTCTTTTATTTGTATGAAAAATCTTATTCCTTGAGTGCACAGATGTGATAATTGACATAAAAGTTCTTCAATGAGTGACTGGCTGTGTTAAACATAAATAATATTTACGCGCGTACGAAGTCGCGGGCAAAAGCTAGTCTACCTATAAAATAGTATTTTTGTTGACCTAGGTGCTTACTTTTGAAACACGAATCCAATCCGAAGCTTAAATCCGAACGCGATTTTCTGACATTCGTACTCTTGAACTTCGAAAACAGCGCCAACCTTAATGAAATCTTGTGGCGATTTTACGAACTTATAGTGATCGGCCAAATCCGTTACGGTCGAAAAAATGGTACTCTTGACGCCATTTTGACAGTTGTAGACTTGTTTACAATCGAGCATTGCTCGATCCGAACTGGGTTTGTTCGCGGTTCGCGGAAAGTAACTTTTAAGCTTGTGTTTCAATATTTGTTGTATATAAAAAACGAAATGGCTCGCCTGGGTATGCAATTCAGTGTTTTAGAGGAAGCCTTTAGAGGAGCGGACAAGTGCGTGCGACGTAATTTTCGCCATTTGGCAAGATACAAGGGCAATGCATTCGCTTTAAGTGATGAAGAATTTACGCGCAATTACCGTTTGAATTAAAACCTTTTTCGAGAATTGAAAAAGCAAATTACTCCTTTATTACCGGTAGCAAAAAGACGGAGTGATATAAGTGCTACTTACAAGGTTCTCCATCGAAACGACTTGTGCACCATGATAAAACTTTTGATCCATACAGTTTATCTATGAAGATATTATTGTATACTCTTGTTATTTCAGATATTGGTAACATTATCATTTTATGCCACTGGAAGCTATCAGCGTTTAGTTGGTAGATAATGGCCATGGCACGTTATTGGCACAACATACTGTGTCTAGTGCCATCACTGAAGTAACAAATGCACTGAATAGTGAAACAATGCAGAAGAAATGGATAAAATTTCACCAAACAAGACAAAAAGAGAAAGCTCAAAATGAGGTTTGACAAAGGGAGACGCCCATTGAATACTCGACACCAAGGAAAACATGTTATATTTAGCAAAACAATATTTATTTTTTAATAAATATCTGAACTAGGTTATCAATTCACCACAAATTCACTTCAAAATAATGTCATAAGAATTAGAAATAAATGTATTATTGCAATGATCGGAAACTCCATTGCTATTTTCGAAGAGAATATGACTTTTTGCAGGGTAGAAATACTAGTATTGTTAGGCATGGTCGTTTTACATCAAACTAATCGATTATTACGCTAGTATCAAAACTAGTATCAAAACGTAATATCTCATAAACGCATACTTTATTGAAATAATTTTCTATTATGGTAAATGCTAACATTTCTTAGAGTCATTATAACTAAAAGTCAATGCGCTTGGAACTGGGCATTTTCTCTAAGAAAGAGTGAGCATGACCCTTTTAGATCTTTTTATTTATATTTATTTAAATTATATTTATTTAAATAAATATAAATAGGTTATAGGTTATAGGTTATAGGTTCTATTAGTCCAGTCATTTAAGCTGACATTAGGTAAGAATCTCGGAATTCAAGATACCCAGCTGTAAGTCTGTAAATACTTGAATATTGACACCCTAAAAGTTGTCTCAAAACCTACATATGGTAGGGTGTACGCAAAAATCGGCTTTTTGCGCTTTTTTTGTAAATATCTCATTTCCTATGGGTTTTTTGCTATTTGTATTTAATTTCAATATTGTAGGATACAAAATTCTCTGCATTTTGTTCAAAAAAAAATTTCATACGGTGCATTATGCATTAAATTTTACATAAAAACTTAAATCAACTAAACTTAATACATTTTTAAACTCGCAGCATAAATCTAGTTAAGCATAATCAACTTATCATTGTAATAAAAAATTCTTATGTTATTCAGTTGTAGCTTCTTACAGCAAATAATCAAAATCGGGTTATAATTTTGTGCCATATACCTTCCTACATCGCCGGGCCTGTCATTTTGTTTACGGTGCTCTCAGTACAACCACTAACGCCTTGTATGTGACACGTATTCCCTAGTACAGGGAAAACTAAATGGGGCACCAGTCTCCCACTTCAAAACCTAAATTGGAGTACCTATTATAATATATGTAGTTTGTAATTATAGTATTGTGTAAGTAAAATATTAATGTGGGAGAAATAAATAAATTTATTATTATTAATATGTACTGTATTTGGATTTTATTGTTTGTTTCTTTGGTTTTCATAAGCATTATTACGTTTTTTTTTATAATCAAAAATATCTGTTATCAAAAGCAAGTACATCCCACCACTATGGCGTTACGTTTTATACATAACGCTTCGTTTAATTTTTACTTCAATTTATTTGTAGACTAGAACATACTGGTTGATTTCAGTTTTTAATGATTTTATATATTGAAAATGTGGTGTATTTGTAATAGTTTCAGACATAATTTGTAAATCAAATTTCATGGGGCAATTACATGAACTGTTACCCGCGCCATTCTACAGCGCAAATAATAATATACTAATGATTGTGGTTGTCAACAATTTTAGTAGCATCATGATAGAGGGTATATATTTTGGCAGGACAGCCGCGACATCTGTTCCGGCTACAAGTCCAGTACCCCCTCGGCCACTTGACGCTGATAGCTCGGTTGAATCTGTTGTTATTGTAGATAATTAAGGGTTTTCCAAATCTCGATTTTCCGTATTCTATGCCTTTAACAAAATAAATGTGATGTAGAAAAAAAACAAATTGATTGTGATACTTTGATTGAGGTACATTCATAGTACCTACGTGCGACTGTTAGACCGTGTTGGGTTCTTGCAATCGCTTGAATTAGTCGCCTTATAATCAAATAATGATTGCAAAGCCCTACATTTAGTAGCTGTTAAGCTAAACCGCACAAGGTATAACAATTGTTGGTATTGAGGTTTTTTACTGGCCAAAGATGACGCGAGTTCAAGAGGAAACTTACTAGTCACAAAATGTTTCCGTCATCAATTGCAAATATCATCGCGGAATGATGATACGTCGCGAAGTTTACAACTTAGTTTTCACCCAGTAGTTTCACACGCAGCCACTAGCGTGGACTCTATAGATGAATCAATTCTAAATGAGTATCACTCACCTACCTCTTACGACACGCGTATCGGGATATTCGGACAGATCTAAATAAATAACAAAAGAATTTCTAAGTTTAAATTTTAATATAGATTCCGTTCTTAATAGTGTAATTTGGTGCCTTATGATTATGTTGGATACCAGCTTTGACTACATAGCTTTGATTCTTTCTCATAACGAGTCTGGATCTGCATCCCGGCCACCTCGTGCACCGCCACGTGCTCGTGTGTGTAGACTCCCAGCTGTAGTTGTACGTGAACCCGGTCTTTAGTAAAATTGTCTTTCCATTCACGTTTTGCAGATATTGCACTGGAAATAAAATTAAGCTATAAAGAACAGTGGCAGATCTACATAACTGTCTTATTTAAAGTGGAAGCGTCCCGTAATAAAAAATATTTCTTAAGGTTCGTTATTAATACCAGAATGCACAAGGGAGTCTATTTGTATTAGGGAAAGCCGAAAAACACATATGTCAGTGTTTCTATTTTTAGGTCATGAATGCAATAACAGAACAGTACAATTATCAAATCAATTATGTCAGATTAATTTTAAGTTAAACAGAAACCGTTAGTGTCAACCTACCTATCACTGTCAGTCAAAGACTAAAGAAGAGCTGAACATTTCATTCGATTTTGTGTAATAACTAAAGAAAAGTTAATCGAATCGATTGTTCATTTAATATTGATGTCGTGCTGCTTGCTCCTTGCGTCACGCCATCTACGACAATGCATGCTTTTTATTTTCTTAAATAACTCCGGCTTTACAGAAAATAAGTGAAGGTATTTAAAATCGTAGTAAAATAATCCAAATTATTCCGTTTTTATAAATCTCAGGACTCCAAAACAACCCAGAAAAAATTCTGCCATTATTCATAAGAACTTGAACCTTTATTAAGTAAGCCTGAAGATCCTTCATAGAAATAGTGCCTAGTACTAATGAGTTTACATAGAGGACGTTGAATTTATATTATATGTCAGTTTAAAATATACTAAAAATATAAAGGTAACAAAGAGTAATAATGTCTGTCATCACAGAAGTGATGATATAATAACTTCAGATGATATAATAACGATATCATTTTATGAATGTCGCGCGTATATGTAGTGATGGACAGTTACTCTGTTAGCTGCAACAACAATCCTCCTTCTTTATTCATCGGATTATTTAATAGCTTATTATAAAAGATAGATTTTTGTACTACTGAAATGTTTTTCGATATAAGGTACATTTTTCGATACATCTTGTTTAGTATACGAGTAGACTCGCTCATTGTTAATAAATGGTAATAATACTTCATATTATATTTAAAGAAGTCGTATTTGGGTGTTTCTCTGCTATTTGGAAAATGGCCCATACAAGACTGTCCCTAAGCAAATTTTATTAAATTATGAGAGTTTTTGTTCATAAAATAAAGGACAATATTAAATGAATTAGATATCTTTGAAAAGCCAATTGATTTTCGTCCTGGTTTTGGAGTTATAGACGATTTTATTAAAAATCAGACAGAGAAATGCAATAAATGCACAGGGGAATGTTCTTATGAATAAAAGCATCTATTTTAGTATAAAATGACTACTATTTTACAATAAAAATAACTTATCATACTAACGAAACAAATGTTAACGAATGTAAACGAAAAAAAACAACTATATTTACCAATCAAATTATTTGAACAAATATTAGGAGTTAAAACTCAAGAGAAATTACTCATTACCAGGGGACTGTTTTACCTAACGTGGTTCACCAGCAGCAGATGCAGCAGTAGCACTGACATAATGGCGGTTGCCTGCTGAACGATTCACCTGAACGAACTTACCTCTGACTGCTTTCCGTTTCACGATTTTAAAGTTTCGTGCCAATACGAAATTTGACTTAAATGCAGGATTCAAATTTTATCAGGGGACTGTTTAAAAAAATTGCGGACAGCTTTCACAAATAGATTTTTTATTTAATATTTACAATAAAAATATAATTATGATAAGTAATGATAGTTAATGCTTTTTTAAAGTATTTTAATATTTTTTATACAGCTTTCACCGGAAAAAAAGGTAATATTTCTCACAAAGCTTGTAATCTAGGAAGTGGGACATACCAGGGAACTGTTTTTGAGTTGTTTGATGTGGATTTAATTAAACATCAAATTTTTTAATTACTAAATAAGCTGAAGTGGATCTAGAACACCTAATACTATATCATTACTCATACAAAAAACTGAGAATTATTGCAATTTATTGGATGAAATTTGCTTGGGACACCGATTTTCCATTTAGTTGAGAAATACCCATTTACTTTAATTAAAATGATTGCGAATGAAATTAATATATTTTTTATAAAAAAACGCATTTAAATTGATTTATTCCCGATTTATTCAATAGGTAGATTTCCTCCTGCAATGTGTTTGACAATTTCTTAGATCATGCGTAGTATAATGCAATGAATTTCGTTTGTCATTTACTATATATGTATATTTATATTCTTACTATTAATATCATAAGATTCTTACTTGTTTTTACGTCTTTATTTATTTATTTAAGAAACAATTAATCTAATTACAATTTATAATACACCTTTCGCTATTTTTGAAATAAAAAACATAAAATTTCAAAGGAAGCTGCATTAATGATTATGCTCATTGTGAACCATGACAACTTCTCCGTTTATAGTTAATGCTTTAGCAGCGCAGCCCTTCTTTGTGGAAGCGCAACGCCATCTAGTTTTAACTCCCGTAGCTGCATTAAGTCGAAAAGAATATCCACCAATTTTAAGCATTTGATTGCCATAGCGTGATACTGTATATACTGGCTGAAATACACCTGTAAAAGTACAAAAATATTATTTTAAATTGAGCAAATAAAATATTTTAAAACAATTCTAAGCCTATTCTAAACACTATGTGAAGTTATGTATGTATGTAAATCGCATTATATCATCATTATAATCAGAAAAAGTATTCAGAAATTGACACAAAAAAAAAATGTACAATTTAGGGCAACCAAGGCTACTGACCGCCCCTGGATAAGCGTGTCGTAATGGCGACTAATCCGAGTGATATCCGCTTGATGGTAGAATCCCGTCAGAGACCGACTGTCTAGCGACCATTCTACATTTAAAATCTGCCGCCAAATTTGCCGGCGGTGATGTGCTCCGGCAATATTTTATGACAAACTTGTTTGTTCTAGGCCCCTGTGCTTTCATCTTCGACCTCATCTTGACTTACCATCGTAGGTGAGATTGAGGTTAAAGGCGGGCTTAGTTTTTAATAAAGAATACACTTTCTTTTACATACACCTCCTGTATGATCGAAGCGCAGTTGCCAAGCAAATCTTAAATTACCATAAATGTAAGATGTTATCAAAAAACAGTATACAAAGCAATAAAGGGCGTCACAAAAATGAATTTATCATACACATTTTCAAATTTGTTTAATTTGTTAAAAATTGTTTTAAAACAGCTTGCTCAAATAACTACAAGAAATCTTGTCAGTTGGATGACTTTTCGATTTACCAAAGGTAAATCAATGATTCGGCGATGTTAAATGACGAAGTTAGAGATGCTTGCGGTGTGAGTGTGTGTTGTGCGCGGCGACGACGGTGCTGCCGATGGTGACGACGCTGGCTCGGCAGGCGCGGCCGCGGCTGTCCCCGCACAGCCACTTGACCCGCGAGGAGCACACCGAGTGCCGCGTGTACCAGTACCCGCGCAGCCGCAGCACGCGCGCGCCCAGCGCCGACGTCGAGAACACAGGACGATCTATACAACACATCACAGAAATGTTCATATCTAATTTTAAAGTAATCCTGTAGTATAAATATTGTTACTTACTTAATTTCTATTCAATTATCAGGTAATAAGTAAAACGAAAACCTCGATAGAAACATTAAATTTCCTATTAGGCGTAGATAATTTAGATCTAAGACGATGATAAAAAATAGGATTTTAGTATTCACGAGTTTCTTTATGTTTATTTATTATTAGCAAAGTGTTTTTATGTATATACTTAAAATATGAAAATGCCTCAAGTATAGGTATTTATGAGTGTTTTTGACAACGAAAATTAAATTTTAATGTAGGTATATGTTACGGTAATAGTGAATAATTCGACGACCGGCTGGTGTAGCGGTAGCCAATATTGCCTTCTATGCCAGAGGTACTGGGTTCGAATCCCGGCGGCGGCGGATATTTGTGTGATGAACACAGATATTAGTCGTCAAGTCATGGATGATTATATGTTTATTTAAGTTAATTCTAATAAAAAATATGTATTTATTCAATATGTAGGTATGTGTATATATTTCTTAAGTATATCAGTTATCTAGTATCCATAACACAAGTTCTTTAAGAAACTTAATTTGGGCTAGATAATGTTGTGTGAGTGTCAAAAATATTTATTATTTTATTATTATTATTTAATTGAAGATAATTAATAATTATCAATAATTCTTAATAATTACTGAAAGTCGATCGAGGTTAACTCCTAACCTAACCGGTCCGTGTCGGTTATTTGCAACCAGCCTCAGCCTCAGCAACCAGCCAACCGGTAATTATTAATAATAATTGATAATTATTAATAATCTTCAATTATTCACTCTTACCGTAACATATATATGTATTTAATATTTACTGTTGGTGTTACTGAAGAATGTCGAGATTTCAATATTATGTTTCAAAACGTAAAAACAAATTTTAAACATTTGCATTTCGAGAATACCGGAGCGTGAATGTTCTTTGAGAATGGTGTGTACCAAATAAACTTTTTATAGCGCAATTCAATGCCTTATAGAAATATTTATTTGATAAAATTAACTAACTCTAATCGCTGCCTGTAGGTAGGTAAGAAGCCAAAGTTAGACAAAGCGGCGTTGTCATTTCACAAAGTCGTATGTTGAAATAGGCTGTTTGAGAAAATTAAATAAACTATTTATTTTAATGGTGGTTTGAAATTTATAAATTGTTTTATTGAAAAAGGTTTCATTTTATATTATCTATATCTAATATCTCACCTCAAACCACCACTGAAATAAATAGTTTTTTAATTTTCTCAAATATAAGTTTTAAATTTAATTTTGTCTAATAAAAAGCCTATACCGTATGTATACCGTACTTTTTGAAATGACAACGACGAGAGGGCATTGGAGTGGCTAGAATCATTTAGGAGATTCTAGAATACATAGTTGTGACCCTCACATAGCCCTAATAGCCCAGCTAGACTGTTGGAAACAAAACATCAAACCAAGGTGACCTTGTTAGTTTACAACGTGTTTCCAACAGTGAGGACGGCTGTTGACAACCAAATTACATGACCTTGGCGGGTTGGAAACGGCGGTGTTTAGAATCACAGACATACATCTACATAGACAACGCAAGTGCCACGATTTGTATTCGAACCTAGCGTGCCGACTTTTTAAGACCTATTGTGACGTCACAGCTGATATTTATTACTGGAAAATACAAAAAGATTTAGAGACACCGATACCGTCGATGAAATCGATTATTAAGAACGATATTGATATTGTGGACTCGATTTTCTAACAGACATACATACACGCATATTAAAATACATATTAAATCTAGAGACGACCAACCTTGACGCTTGGTCGGGGTTTGGACACGCAAAGGACATGCATTTGCGTTATCTATGTAGATGTATGTCTGTGTTTAGGACAGTGTGTGCGCTTGTTATTGTATATTTTACTTTGTAACTATAACTATAAATGACTCGAGTTTTGTAGCTTTTTAGCCTGCGTTTCAACCTTTCCTTCTTTGTATCCTCAATTGCATACAAAACTGCCATCGCGAAGATGTTACCAACGCGAGAGATCAGAGCGCATTGACGATTAAGGGGCGTGGCCTGGCGTGACCTTGGCTTGTGTTCTTGTTTGTCTCCTTGTTTGAAACCACCGTTTGTAACAGTGTGGATGACTCGGAATTGGTTGTCAACAACTTAACCTTCCTTAACCTTTGTTGGAAGCATTGGTTTTCAACGTGTTTTCAACAGGCCCCTTAAAGGCAAGAAAAATTAAACAGCGAATAGCCGTACGATGACGTAGGTAATTAAGGTAGGGCCGAACATGGAGCACGTTCGAATCGTCATGAAAGATAACATTTTAAACGCATTCTTCGTTAGTTCCATGTCAATATTCGAGCAGACAGCTGTGCTTTGTAGTTCGTAGGACTATTTGATCGTCCATGGTGACAACTCCATAGCAGCCTTTGGACTGGCACCTCCACACCACTGAACCGTTCTTGTTCACGCGTCTCATCAAATATCAGGAAACATTCCTAAGCATATCGGAAGAGTGTACATATCGGAAATAAAACCAGATAATATTAGCAGCGTCGTTCTACATGAACCTTTTGTTAGGAGGAGGCTTTGCACCGGATTTTAGAGATTGAATCACTTCAAATAAATATTTGAATGATTGTCTCTCCCACTTAATCTACAGCGTTGGAGAGCCTATGTGCACTCTGATTTTCTTAAATATGAAATAAGTATTAATGATATAATACTTCATAATGCTACAATTCGTGGTAAACTAACAATTGTTAGGGATTTTCACATGACTTTTGTTTCATAAAACGACAATTCTACAGGTGACATACAATTTTGTCAGTAAAAAGCGTTACATAAAAATTGTCAATACGATTTGTCGAGGTTTAAAGTGTTAGGTACGAGATGTAAAAAAAAATATCCTATGATTGATTTCACTCACTTTTGTTGATAACGACACGTAAAAAGAAAAGGATTTTAACAATTTCGAAACGCATATCAGTTGAAAGCGACTTCTGTCATGCATGTAGGTACCGTAAGGTTTGTATGCGCCTTGTAGTTTGTAAATAAAGAGTTTATAAACAAAAACCTACCTTACGACTCATGTAAGAACTACATCTGAAACATTAAAAATAAATATTAAAAAAAATGACGAGGGTTGTCCGTCAGAAAATATTTTCACTCCGTATTTGTTTTTCTTCTGCAACGAACAAGGACCCCGTGATCCGGCTATGCCTCGTCGCCACCATTTTTATAAGCAATGTGAAAAGTAATCCATTGAAGTGAAAATAATAAAAGATTTGTTCCGATATACAATGTGTAACATAATGAAGAGATAATACCTACTTATTGGGGATTGTATGTTTGGTGATGTAGTTTATAAGTAACAATAATATAATTTGTTATCCTTGCGGTTCGGCCGAAAAACAAGTTCAAAGTTTAGATCAAAATATATATGTGTCAACCCTAAATACAGCTGTTCGATTTTTATGAAATCTATTCGATAACAGATGGCGTAATAAAGTGGTAACTAAGACAGATACTACAAAGTTCAGCCAGTGCGGGAAAGGTAAATACCTAAAGTCACTGACTGCGGCACAAGTCTTGTTTTAGCTTACTAGGTTGACTAGGGCTCTCGAAATATTTAGTTGTAAAATAAATAAATAAATTTGTATGAAAGTCTTTACCAGCACTGATCATGCCAATTCTTTTACTTTATATTCTACGTATGGTATAGAAGCTAACCTTTAAGTTTTATTTCTCCATTTTGTTACACGTTGTATAGGGTGACTGTTGACAAATTTTAGATACTGAAGGCGAGCACTCTGAACTTGATCCTGATCATAATTATGTAATAAAAGTAGGTATTTAATTTTTCACCAGAAATCCCTATGAATAAATAATAATAATAATATGTTTATTTTTTTCAGAGTAAAATACATCCAATTTGTTAGTTAAAGCTTAAACTATGTTAGTAATTAATCTCCAGATATACTTCTATTTTTGGTTGGGTAGAATTGACAATCCTACCCAGTGCTTAATGAACGGGTTGTCAACTCTGTCCACCACCGTGCTCAGGATGCTGCCGGGACAGCGACGCACGCGCTGCAGCAGCGAGGCTGCTCGCTGACGCATGACGGCGAAGTAGTCACGGACTCGTGCCTCAGCGAACATCCCCGAGGCGCTGCACCGCCATCACAGTCCCAGCATCACCCTGAACGCGTTGTTATATTGGACGCGTAGGGCGCTACCGGCCTTCCGTGTATGATTGGTCCACAGACCGCTGGTGTAGAAGACCTGGCAGTAAGTTTTAAAAAGAAATATTTTTACGTCCTTACTACACCTAGCGAATCTGCGGGCCAGCATATTACTTGTGACCGACAACGCCCTACGCTCCCTTTCCATGTCATTATCATCATTGAGATCACCATCGACGTAGTGTCCCAGATACTTAAAATTAAATGTTCTTGATAATGGAACACCGGACAGTCTCACCTGTGACACAGAATCAGGAGCCCGCTTGCTAGTTTTGAACAACATGCACACACTCTTTTTACTGTTGTATACAAGACCGTGCTCCTCAAAATAGCGTTCGCAAATCACTAAAAGTTTCCTTAGTGCATTTATTGAGGGACTCAGCAGGACCATATCGTCCGCGTAACTTATATTATTGACAGACACACCATCGATATGACATCCATATGGTTGACTGCTGAGTTCCCCAATCAACGCATCAACATAAAAATTAAAAAGCGTTGGAGAGGACAGTCCACCCTGCCTAACGCCGCATTCCATAACATAGGGATCAGAGAATTTATTACCCCATCTCACTTGATTACTCTGATTGCTGTACCAATACCGAAGAACAGCTATGAGAGCTGGAGGAAAGTCAGTATCTGATAGTTTATGAAAAAGTTTCTCATAGTACACACGATCGAAGGCCCTTGACAGATCAAGAAAACACGCATGAACTGGTGTTCTTCTTACCGTATAATATCTCACTGTACTTTTAAGTACTAGTATAGCACTTTCAGTTGAAGAACCCTCCCTAAAACCGAACTGGGCCTCGTTCAAATGTAAATATTTTTGTAAGTATTTATCCATTAAGCTGTCAAAAACCTTCGCGATAACTGTGGCTAATGAAATTGGCCTATAATTATCAAGGCTCGACAAATCTCCCATCCTATCCTTCGCTATCGGCACAACAATCGTCTTTATCATATCGTCAGGCAGGTGTGAATGGACAAGACAGCAGGAGAAGAACATCGCCAGAACACGAGGCAAATGAACACCAGCATTCGCTAGATGCTCTATGCTAAGGCCATCGTGTCCGAGCGACCTCCCCCCCCTCATATTATTAATAGCTTTCCTCACCTCATCACCAGTGAAACGAAATCCATCCCGACTACTACGAACACTCCCTTCCTTCTCTGACTTAAGTAACATTGGGTTGACTTTAAAGTGTTCCTTAAAGATATTGGCAATAGCAGCGGGACAGCTTTCACCCTCGACACTCACCGGGAGGCTTGGCTTTATATTGAGTCTTTTTGTTTCTTTCTAAAACTTTCCAAATTGTATTGCAGAACAATGAGATACAATAATGTCCATTTTAATTTTATCTGTACTTTGCTGGCACCATTTAAGTTTTCTCTTAAATTCTTTCCTGCTTTCACGCATTTCATGTAAAACATGTCCTTCTTTAGGTTTACCTTGTAATGTCCATAATTGATATTTAAGCCGAGCATCCCGATGCGCGTCAGAGGCCTTACTACACTTTTCCCGACCTTACTACACTTTTCCCGACGTGCTGCCTCAGTCAACATGCACCCAGCAGTTTTTCCGTCACACGCACACCACCACCCGCTAAATATATATTGCATTACGTTTATGTAACCATGCATTGCGTAATGAATTCTTTAAGTTTCGGTTAAGTTTACTCAGCAAATAATTAAAATTTATTTTATTTTTTCTCTTGATGTACCAGTCACCCTGTATAATCAAGGCACTTATAGTACATTACTGCAGCGGCCGGCAAGAGACGCATTTATGGACGAACGTGTGAATGTGGGCTGAGGCACACATACGTAAGTCCATCAATGCCTATTTACAGCCAAGGATTGTATTTTATTTATTTATTTTATTTAATAATTTATGTACACACATAGAAACTTAATTAAAGAAACATATAAATTTAAAGAAAAATGTACAAAGGCAGAGCTTATTTCTATAAGAAATTTCTACCAGCAAGCCTGAGGCTGGAAAATGAGATTAAAAAGAACAAATTAAGTGCGTAAAACTTACTTACAAGCAAATAAATATACATTACATACACTACATACTAAATACATAAATACAATTAAATATATAAATACATAAAATATATATATATGAACTAGTGTTGAAATATTATCAATGAACGATCTATAATATAAAAATATATAATTATACGATTTAAAAACCTAAGTCAGAGAAAGATAATGTTCTCTAACTCTTTTTTGAAAATATATAGTGATTTTTACTCACGAATTTTGTACGGTAAGGAGTTCCACAATCTGACAGCATGGACAGTGAATGAGTATGCAAAGAAATCGGTTCTGTGGGACTTCATTTGTAGGAGTGTACGCTTATGTGCTCTACAAAGCGCATCTACAGGATTAGTAAAGGCAAACCGCTCACATAAATAAAGAGGAGAGAAAGGGTTAAACAGAACATTAAGAAGGAGACAGAGGATACGGGTATTTCTACGTAGACGGATCGGGAGCCATTGTAGTTTTTTGCGATATTCTGTAACATGGTCGAACTTTTTCAAACCGAAAATTAAGCGAATACACAAATTCTGTAGACGTTCCAATTTATTTAACACCTCTTCTGTGGCATCTAAGTAATAAACATCTGCGTAGTCGATGATGGGTTGGATAAGTGTTTGTGCCAAAGAGATTTTCGTCTTTAAAGGTAAAAAGTTTTGGAGACAATTTAGCATATGAAAAGAGTGATGTACTTTTCGACTGATATTGTTCACGTTATCACTCCACGTAAGGTTAGCATTTATTATTATGCCCAAGTTCTTTGCCGTATCAGTAAGTAGGATGGGTGTGGTGTCGAACATAATTGGAGGCAAATTTTTAAAATCAAGACTGCTGCGCATGTGTCGACTGCCTATAATCATAGCCTGAGACTTGGAAGGATTTACACATAATCCATACGATTTAGCCCAGTCGCTTATGCGGGAAAGATCATCATTGATCCTAGCAATAGCATATTAGCATTGGAAACTGTGAAGTGGTGATAAATTTGCAAGTCATCGGCATATAGATGAAATTAACTGGTTAAAACTGTGGTAATGGTATTAATAAATACAGAGAAAAGTAATGGAGAGAGCACGCCACTTTGGGGTACGCCCGCAGTTAGGTCACACCACTCAGAGTCAGACTCATCAAGGCAAACCCGCTGAGACCGACCCCGAAGATAGGAATTAAACCAAGCGACTGCAGAAGAGGATACATTGATGGACTTTAATATAGCAAGAAGGATATCAAAGTCGACGGAATTAAAGGCATTACTGAAGTCAAGCAAAACAAGCAATGTAAGGGACCTATTCTCCATAGCCCAGCGAATATCATCAGTCACATTTACCAGTGCAGACACTGTGCTGTGACCGGGACGAAACCCGGATTGAAATTGACTGAGGACTTTATTCGTAGTCAGGAAAGTAGAGAGTTGATGGTGAACAACGTGCTCAAGGACTTTAGACAGGAACATGTATAGTACTTTTCTCAAATAATGGACGGAAATTAAACTTAGTAGTACAATTCAGAACTTTTATTTGAAAATACAAGTATTGAATGTAAAATTCCTAAAATTAAAGTATTTTTTTCAGTAATCAGCTTTCTATGTGCAAGCCAGTTTGAAAGAATATAGGCAGACGTAGTACCCATTAAAGTAGGAGATGTAGGAAGTTGAATTTTTGGTATTTTGTACTCAATACTTGACTCCTTATGTTTCATGAATTAATATTTTTCTACAACTGTTTTAAATAAAGAAAAACGGAAGTTTTATTTTCAATGGAATACTGATAACAAAACGAATAATAACTGACCAGCAATAGCTAAACGCAAAGGGTTACTACATTTTAGGGTTGTGACACAACTGTTTTATGTACTGCAGAAAAATTAATCCACTTTTGCCTAGTTACAATGAGGGATTTGCTAAAAAGTGAAACTAATTATTCTTTCTATTCACCATTCTATGTTATTGTTGATCAACTGTCACTGACATTGGCTGTCAGATGTGTCAAAAATGATACTTGATGTTTTTATCGTTAATTTTTTTACGTTTTGTGCTCTGTATATCCCTTGCTCCATATTAACTTTAAATGCATGTAACTTTTTACTGAACAGTTGTAGAGATATAACATGTTTACATTTTTTGTTTGTTAATTCAAGACAAACAAATTGGAAATAGTTTCATTACGCTACATATCATCATAACTTCATATAAGACGGTACCAGCTCAGTACAGACTCCTGCCAATATTCTTTAAATTAAACCTTTGATTGAAGTTTGAAGTTACCCCTTTGGTCGCCATATTGCGGAGGAGAAGATCGTTCCATTTTTAAATAACACAACAAATATGAGTTTATATAAAAATTTATTTGGCCGCTGTACACGACAGCTATGGATTTTCATACAACTTTTGCCGGCCGCTGCTCGGTACAGCAAATTCGATTTATCTCGAAGAAGGTTGCCAAAATAATTTAAATAAAAATAAATTTCCATGCTCAAATCTCCATGTTTGACAAAATTTATGTCAGTATATTAGGAATAGGAAATAAATAATAAAACAAAAGTAAAACTTAAGAGAAAAATATATTAACTTACCGAAAGAGCGCAAAAGTACTGTTGTCTAGGACCAAACTTTCCCAAATCTTCGACAACGGCTATTACCTATTAATATATGAAATACGTTTTGGAAAGGAAAAAAAATATAGATCACGAAATGTGACGTGAATTTGTGAATTATTATATAGCAACAAAGTAATTTTGTATAAAATTTATCAGCTTTCTATTCTTTATTCTTACCTCTTAAGGGCTGAGAACGAATTTTGTCCCTTAGTCACACTTTATAACAATTGGCGAACAGGAAAGGACTGGATATGAATGAATAACTTTCCGTAGCTAAGATTGTTATTTGTTTCGTTTTATCGGTATTTCTTAAATAGTCATAAGTACATAAAGTAGTTAACAAAGGGAGCTTCTTTAGAGTTACACATATTAATATAATCAGTATGTTATTGTTTGACGCATTTGCTTTTCTTATGACGATTAGTTGATATATTAGCTGTAATGTGTTGAATAATGTTAAATATAAATAAAAATTATTTTATACTGCTATATTTTTCTTGTTATATCCACATTCAACACAGGTTTATCCACGTTCTTACTAAGCAGATTGTACAGTTATGTCCACGTTAGAAAAGAAATAATATAGAATTGAATTTTTCCTTCTTTAGCATCCTCTGAGTTTTTATTTCTGCAATTTACTTTTGGTCGACGAATGTGATGGTATATAATAAATAAAGTAAATGTAATATTTTTCAAAATAAAATCAAAAATAAATCGTTTTTTATGTCCATTATTAGTATTTGAATAAAAAAGTGCTAGTCTTAAACTTATGCTAAAATCAATTAATTTTTATATGAAAAAGCTTGTCGTACTTGTTGGAAGTACTATATTCATACGCCAAAAAATCTGAAACCGTTGACGTTTCTAAATCTTAAGAATGATTCCATCGCGAATTATGTAAGGGGCAGGTTCGTGTATGTGTTCCAAGAATGATTGGTAGATGAAGCCTTCTTTATAGTAGAACCTGGCTTTGCAGGAGCGGCCCTTGGTGCAGCGCCAGCGGAACTTGCCGTTCATGTAGAATGTGTAGCCCCCAATTATCGCCACTTTTTTTCCTGATAGTTTCTTGGCCCAAGTCAAACCTGTCAAAATAAAAACAAACAAAAAGTTAAAGTTAGTTTGTTTAGAAGAGCAACAAAAATAATATTGTAATAAATAAAAAAAAAATATTGGGTGCCGATAAAATTATTTGTAGATCTCTAAAACCAAAATTATTTCTCATAACTCTTATTCGATGCGGATATTTTAGTAAAACATTTTTTTAACGGATTAAAGAACTTTTGAGCTAACGTGCTGCATGAAGTTCGGTTAAGTTGCATATAACAATGGAATGGTTATGGCTTCCATGCTGGACTGAGAGCAAAAGAAAGAAGTAGAATGTGCCAGCTGCTTCTCTTCCCGGGCATACTGTAAAAGTCAGTTAAGGGAAAGAGGTTTTATTGGCGCTTTTGTGGGCGTTAGGCTGACAATCTGTCACTGCAACAGTCTCTCTCATTATTATGCTACTTCCAAATTTGTCAAACGTGACATCGGATGGTTTTATAGCCTCTAGTATACTGCCTACCCCGTAAGGGATATATGCGTGTATTTATATATGTATGGTTATGGCTAAGGACGTGCTGTACAGTACTGTCATTGGCCAATAAATGATAGTCGTCCTGCAGCCCCGACTGGAATTGACGCGGACTACGCGCGCGCTGTCCGTGGCCGTTGGCTTGTTGAACACATGCAGGCCTCGAGCACAGGCCGCCCTTGTCAAATACCATGCCCAAGTGAAGCTCAATAGAGCTAATTAATAGTTATGATTATCAAAGTGCTCTATAGTAGCATTGTCTACTACAATCTACTACAGATCTGCATACTCGGACTGACTTGACGCAGACAAAGAGCACGCGCGGTCCGCGGCTGTCGTGCCGCTTGTTGAACCGATGCCCACCGATCTCATCACAGGCCTACCGTGACGAGATAACGTGAATATCGGCTCTGTAAGAACGAGCACAAGTAATGTAAATATACAGGGCCCGCTTATTATAGTCAATTATATTTTAATAGCAGATTAGGAATTATGAGTGGGTCCGGATTTCAATTTTTTTTTTATATTTAAGATTTATCTACATTTCATGACTACATACAATTAGTTGGAAACGCTTTTATTACTTGCTGTGTAGTCATAAGCTACAGATGAAACTTAAATTTTGATCACTTAGAAGAATTTTGAAATTTTAAATTATGAAAGATATTTAAAAACAAATTGTTTTTTTCTAAATTATGACCCACTCATCAGTCCTAATCAGCTATGAAAATATTATTGACTATTATACGGCCGCCCTATATAAATATTCTTTGTTACCATTAAACTTTTCTACTTTATAATTTTAGTAATTACGAGCGTTTGCCCGCGACTTCGTACACGCATAAACTCAAAAGTCCTATTGTCCGTTCCCGTGGGGATTCCGGGAATTCCTTTCATTATACAAACAGACACTTATTGAGGAACCTTTATACCAAGTATCACATCCGTACACTCAAGGAATAAGATTTTTCATAAAAACTAAAAAGTCCAATAATTCCCGTTCCCGTGGGAATTTCGGGAATTCCTTCCTTAGTGCACCCCTACATCCCCTAAAGAATGTATGTTCCAAATTTCAGCTCTCTAGGCCCAGTAGTTACGGCTGTACGTTGTCTGTCAGTCACTCAGTCACTCAGTACCTCAGTACCTCAGTCACTCAGTCAGTAACGGAACAGTTTTATATATATTGATATTGATAATGACACTTAAATAGAAACAATGTACATAGACACAAGTTTCCACCAGAAATAAAGCACAAATTGCGTTACAAGTACTATTAAAAACATTTACGAGGTATAAAATTTTCACAGTTATTGATTTCTATAAAATAAAATTGACATTACCCAAAAATTTTATACTTTTTATCTGATACTTAATTGAAAGTGAGATTTTTTTTAGTATTTCGGTACTTCACAGACACAAATGCACACACGATAGAATTGAAAATGTCATGTTGTCAGGCGTCTGGCAGTGGAAAAGTTAAACATCTTCATTCCCATCTGTTTCTCAGTCTTCCAGCGTAGCGTTCTGGATAGACACAAAACGAGCTGACAGTACCTACCTTGAGCTTTAGGTCGGGCAGCTTGCTGGATGTTTGATGTAATGTTTTTCAAAAGAGGGTCCCTTGTCGGTAATAGCTCTGTACAGATATCTACAGTAATTCAACTTCATACAAACGGAAGAATGCGAGCTATACCTACGCGGCTCGATCTCAGCATGCGCTCCGCATTCGGCCGGTGTCGATGTCGCATGTCTGCATACCTAAACAATTGTTGATTAAGCTTTACGTTAATATACGGATTGTTTATACTTTAAAATTTAATAATACATCTTTTCGTGGATCTCAATCGAGGCGCAAGTATTTTTGGTCGCTAAATTATAAGACCGATTTGTTATTCAAACGTACACATGGTTTTTTGACACAAAACATATTTTTGTTGAACACTTCCTATTCAATTTACAAAGTGCTTTATTTGTTTATATAAAGTACCTATACTTGCAGTCACAAAACAAAATGGAAGTAAACACAAAGTAGGTAAATGTAATTTAAACGCTGAAGACGGGCAACCCTATCGCATGAGAACGGACCGCGGCGCTGTAGGCATTTATTTTAAAGATGCGGCCGAGTTGAATTACTGTATATATCTGTACTGTGGTAATAGTTTCCTAGCACCATCTTCCCTATCGGAATATATGCGATAAATCTGGTTAAAAAGTGTATTATTTAATTTCATGTTTGACCTCAGCGAAATCAGGCTCGTAAAATAATCTGACTTATGTATAGTAAAGTATGTTTATTAACAAAGTAAAGAAATCATAACTAGTCTACGCATTGCAGATCTAGAACAATACATTGGTACCAAACGTTTTGTTCTTTGTAAATATTACAGTGAAATAAAATAAAAAAGTGCTTAGTTATGTTTGAAATTAAAGAGATTTTTACTCCCAACAAAACTGTCAATGTCCACATTAGACTACAATGCCTATTTTTTAACCAATAACTAAAATAAATCTTTGTATAACTTAAGTTCAATTCAGTATAAAAATAAAGAATACTTGTATGACCGTTAGTGTTAGAAATGGCAAGTGTGATCAGTACAAGCACTATTTATCCGACCATACAACATAGAAATAGAGGCTTTACAACGTCTTTGCTGTCGCTTTGCACAGTACCACAAGGAGCGCGTTCCGTTCTTCATATAATTGTGATAGCGGTGACCATTCACTTCAAGACATATGCCACCTTTTTGCGATTGAACATAATGCATGCCTGAAAATACAAGGTAAAATTTAGATTTACTGTTGTACCATCGCGGCCATTGCCGCCTGATCACTAAGGTAAAAATTCGCATAAACATTGCTGCCGCGCCGAACTGTTTTACTATCTATAAAAATTTTAGAGTGCAAGCAAACTGAACTTAGTGGTGGTCAGGCGGAAGTGTCTTCGATAGTACCAGTGAAAGGATTAAGGGTGAAAGGTGCTTTAACTGTTGACTAACTATTGACTTTGCTGCTAACTAATAGATTGTAGAAGTAATGCTAGATTTAAATCCCTTAATAAATTTTCCAGACCAAAGCATTTTTTACGGAAAGGATTAATCTTTTTATAGTTATCTCCCAAACAATTAGTTGTAAATTTACTTAAAATCTTATTTAGTTATTCTTTAATAAAATGCATTGCATAACTGCACTGTGATGTTTCGTTAAGTTCAAAACTTTATTCCGATATCATTTTCACTCAGCACCTCCTGTGGAAGGATTTAACAAGAACAAATAAATTTTGACGACTATTTTAGCTATGGGGTACTACTATTTTACTATCTGCCTCAAACGCCAGTGTTTGCGGGTTCGATTTCCGCCCGGGACAAGAAAAAAAAATGTTCCGGGTCTGGGTGTTTATGCATAGTGGTCCTTCTTCCTAAGAAAAAAAAAATCTTTAATTTCGCGGGCGCCACTTAATTTGATTAGGTATATACTATAACAAACTATTTCAGTATATTTTTTGATGTTTTTGAATAACATTTAGGGGTTTAGGTTTGAAATTTAAATAAAAACTCAAAATCTGTATTTCTTAAAATCTTATTTTTATAGATCGGACATAAGAAATATTACAAAATTATTGCTGTTGTTTGAATTAAGACATTATGTAGATAGTTGAGTCATTTATCTGTAAGATACAATGATTGACTTGCCAG